>JABWTJ010000188.1:111817-1499098 GCA_016801875.1 Solanum sitiens | reverse complement strand
ACAAGTACCTTATGAACACATGCTTTACAAGTAATCTATGATGAGAAAGTAAACTACTATGCAGATTACTGATGAGAAGCTTAAAATACAACACATTTTGACTAGCTAAACCTCTATATGTGACAAGTGAAACTATGAATACAGATGATAGCTTTACAATGTCTACAAAGCCTCTACTGGAATCCATGATGGTACCACTATGAAATTATGCATAGTAAAGACTCGGTAAAGCTCTGAATCAACCTGGATCTCACCAACATCCGCTGAGTATAATGTGCTTCTATTGGGAAGATCTACTAGTTGAGTACTTGTACCTGCAGCATGAAATGCAGCGTCCCCAATAAGGGATGTCAGTACGAAAGAATGTACTGAATATGTAAGGCATAATACAACCATATTTAACATGAGAGCTCAAGCGAAACCAAATACCAACAGATAAGGATTAGAGGTCACCTTTGCTTTGTACTTGTGGAATCGTGCATGTAACATTCTTTTCTCTACTTTTCTGTACTTTATAACCTTTATACAACATATGATACAAATGACCAGCTGATCAGTGGTAGAAGAGGATGACCCATGCTAGGCATTTTAACCCCTGGGATGCTGTCATAATTCCACAAATTGGGATCGGCCCATGCTAGGCTTTCGCCCCTAAGCTGCCACCCTTCCATACCAATTGGGATCGGCCCATGCTAGGCTTTCGCCCCTGAGCTGCCACCCATAATCATACAGATTACTTTTAGATTCTTTCATCTTTGAGGTTGTTGTTTATCAGTTTATAACTCTTTTGGGATTGTTCTTTAGATAATCATAACTCTTTTGAGATTGTTCTTTTTTATGTTCATAACTTGTTTGTGATTGTTGTTTTGGTGGTCATAATCCTTATTTAGATTTGGAAATACAAACCAGTAGTAGAAGACATATGAATATGGACTTACGATAATAACAATGACATGGAAAGGATATGTGACTTGAACGTAGTACTTAGGAGCTTATATGACTTGGTAAGCATTTTGACATATCAAATTGAAGCACATCCAGTGAAGACAATTTAACATTCAGCCAAGAGATTTGAACTCTATATGATACAAATACAAGGTGTTCATGCATGTGGAACCAAGGGGGGAATGTGGGCAGATTAAACTTAAGGACAGATACATATTCCAAGTAAGTACACATAAACATACAATTGAGAAAGTAGTGATTATGTGAGGTAAAATTACAGTCTAACACAATGAGAGTAATAACAAAGAAAGGGAACATATGAACATGTGACAAGATGACATATCTATATACAATTGAAGCAAATTGGCAAGATATGGGAAGATCGTATATACATCCTATAAACATATGTACCATGTATAATCTAGGATTACTTTGACTTATATAAGGGAAATACGTGCTAGGGGTACTTTGACAATGAAACAAGTTTAAACCTTGCATGCTAACACTTGGTAGAGTAAACACACACAAATTAGTAACAACTCATATTAGTGTACCCACTTCAATGCTCTAGGGAGTAGGAACTGCAACTATGGATCAGTAACTACCAAGGGCACTTAGAAAGCTTACTTTTTGTAATGCAAGTTTTGGATTCATGCCAAAGAAATAGGAAATTAAATAGCCTTACATACCTTGCTATACAATTCAAATCGTATGACTTAAGCTCCTTATCTTCTGATCACTAATCTACAATAAAATAATTCATAAGACTAGTATTAGCAGCTAATTAATCAATTTGAGCCACTTGATCACACCCAAATAGTAACGAAGCAGTAAGCTGCAATCTATCTAGTGGGTGTTTTCTTTCCTTCCTATCCCTTTAATCACGTCTATATACTGTACATCAGGTCCTCCCCAGAACTCCCTGCAATATTTAAGTCCTTTAAATTATCCATAACTTCCCCACACATCCAGTCACATCCCTTATCATAACATACATAGAACAATCTTTGAACATAATAATGTAATAGAAGCAATACATCGTGGTTTCTGATCACCAACACTTGAAGAGCTAACTTTACTTTTAAAGTGCTCAAACAAGCTCATAGCTTAATTTAAAGAGGACTCCCCTCCATAGCTGTCCCAACATGCACTAATCACCAGAAGATCCTTCCCAATATTCACCATGTAAAAGTAACAATTTCCAACTCACTAATACATACCAAGTGTCCTAATTAACTCAAGCACAAGAGGGAGAAAATTGCATTAGCTTACTTTGCTGGACATGACTACCACTTGATAAGACTTGGATTCTTCAAGGTAAAAGTTGTCCTCCTTAACTTGTCTTAAATTATACCTTCCAATAGCTTGAAATGCCTATTATTTAAGAACCCTAATGGTATTTAATGGCTGTTGTATGAATCTAAGAGAGAGAAGAGAGAAAGCTCTAGAAATCACATATTTTGTCAAAGTAAAAATGGTTGGAAAAAGTTGATATCAATCTCTTTTAAAGGGACCTGCTTTGGCCTAATTTATCACTTATTTTGGGCCATAATTTTTCAAGTAGGTGACCCACCCACTTGGACTTTTCATTAGGACTTTTTGGACTTAATAACATTGGCCCTTTTGCCACCTTTCTTATTCTTCATTTGCAGCCAACATTTTCCATTAAAATTGCTGTCCATTTTCCCCTTATTCTTCTATTCAACTTGGGCTAAATTAATGCAAATAGGTGTAGTGTACTTGGCCCAATAACACAGTCAAAGAGTCTTAGTAGGTAATGCACATACTTGGTCCTTTGGGCTGGTCAATAAGTCAAAGTAGGTGATGCACCTACTTGTCACTTACTAGCTTAGTGAAGTCAAGCAAGCACCTCAATATTTTGTTCCATTTCTAGACCTTAATAACTTTAACATAACTTAGAACTTATATACACTATGTCACTTTATACTTTAGACTCAAATACCACCTTGTGATCTCAAGTGTAAATACTTCCATCAACATCAACTTAATAGGGTCGCATCAAAATCTCTGGACAGTTCACTTTAAACCTATTTTATTACCACTAATTGCATAGGAAACTAAATCCATAACTATACCACAAGGCAGTTTATAAGCATTATTTAAATAGAACTAGTACACGTAGAATATGGGGTGTTACATCCTCCCCCTCTTATGATCATTCGTCCTCGAATGATAGGTGCACCTGGTAGTTCGGTTAATCTCTGAATTTCATATAGAGATTTGCGAGAGTCCCAATTGTAAATAGGAATGACTATCCAAAATCCATAGACCATGACGTCTCGATAGATATGGTTCATGAAATAGTAATATGAAAAACTAAATCCCTTCTTTACCATGTAATTCACTGAAGATACACAAAGTAGTACTCATAAAAATAAGACTGTAATATACCTAAACACAAGAAACACAAATGACATATCAAATGAACAAATTCTAGCAAGATTCATGATCATATAAGAGGACCACATGATCTCAGATCCTTATATTGATGTTTAAAAATAAAATAAAAATGAGGAGGGTTACTTAGTATCTCTCTATCATCTTCTATTCCCAGGTATGTTGTGTTATATTCTATTCCTTCCCTAATACTCATGGTTACACATTCTGAGATTAGCTTCCGGGCCTTAACAATTAAAAATAACTATAGTATCTCCCAAATTTTTTTATTTTTTATTTTGTATATGAACGGACACATAAAATCATTGGCTATCGGGGCAATACTTTCCTTTATCTTTTATTTCATGACACTTTTCAGAGGTGAGTCTTTTAAGAACGCATAGCTGTTAATATAAAATCTAAAGTTTTATGCCGCTCCTGCGAATAGGGTATTATGCTAAGTTATTTATCTATGGTTGATTAAATTTACATATATGGCCAACCTTTTCTGGTCAAAATCTTCACTGCATATTGATACAAGGAAATATTTTCCCAAATTGTTCAAAACTCAAATCAATAAGCATAGAGAGGGCATAGTATACGGATGAATAAGTCACATTGGGCATGACACATAGGCAGACTATCCCAAAATGGAGCGCGCAAGGTATACATGAATTAAGCTATAGAAATACATGGTGTATGCGTGCATATGACCTATAGTAAGCGTGTGAGCAAATGAACTATAGGGAATGTAGGAATAGGCTAGATGATCACATGATGCATGAGTACATAAGCTAAGACATGTAGTAGATATGACATGTAGACATATCAAAAAATGAACTACGGAACACAAATCACATTGAGCAAGTGAGTTATATTGCATGGATAGGTGGACTAACATGTCAATGAGCACAGATATGAAATATGACCAAGTGAGCACATAACACATGGCCAGAAAAGCTATAAGGCCTGAAATGTTTAAGCACGTAGGCTACGAGGCATGCAAAATATATAGAAATGGTCATATGATTAATTAGCATGCATTACTCATACAATATGGACAAGTGGCATGTGGGAAATAACCAGTGCAATAAATAACATGTAAGGAAAAGTTCCCATGAAAACATTAATAAACAAGGGTGATCTGAAACGGATAACACTTGCATGTAAGCATTCCATGACGTTAGGTAACCTATGAGAAGGCAATCCACAAAGGGAAAATGACATACAAATAGATAAGTTATAGAACATGCAGCATGTATAATTATATAACAAATCATCTTTGAAAACTACGATATATCCTATAGAAACATTCTAACATACTAAGATAAACACACTGTCTTAAGCTTTTAAGTTACAGGTGGGATAGTTCTGCTCATATTCCTATGGGCATGTAGGTCCTCCGATGGTTATCCCGAGAATAAACCCCTCGCGGTGAGTATCTGCATCAATCTATTCATCACCACGAAATATGCTGAGGTGGCAGAGGGGGTAGGACAAGAGGTCCATCAGAAACTGCAATGTTCACATTGCCCCTATAGTAATCCTGAAGTCGTGGGGCTGCTTGAGGTTGCATTCTCACAACCTCTCTTAGTTTGTTCTCAACTCGTGTCTGATTGTGTGCCTCAACTGGTAATGGAAGTTTCCGGTCTACTCCATCACCTACATTCACTATGTTAGGGTTGGCTGGGACCTCTTGATTTTCCATCCATCTTAAGGTTCGATTAAGTTCGGGATCAAATGGAATGAGTGCTTCTCCTCGGCTTCGTGTACTTGTCATACACTAGAGCTAGACCTGAATGAAACGAAAACAAAAAGTAAAAGTAAAATGAGGAAATAATTGACTAAATTTCAATAATGTAATTTAAAGTTAATCGAAAAGTCAGATTCCCCAGCAGCGTCGCAAAAAATTTATATGCTCAAATTATACCTCCCTAAAGAAGTATGAACGGTCGTAATCAAGTAGAGAACCCAACTAATAGGTTGGGGTCGATCCCACTAGGAAAATGGTCTAGACTTAACTTTAATTCACGTTTACGTCTATTTAGCCAATGTCTTTTCGAAAACAAGTAATTAAAGAGGGGTTTATGACCCAAATTCCATAAATAGTCCAAATTAACAAGTAGAAGAAAGTAAATGTTGATTTTATATCAAGTTGTGAGAGTAACTAGGGTATATGTGTTCCCGACAGGTTCATAACATCATATTCCTAGCAATAACAATCTTTTCCTAGTATTTTGCACGTAAAATGGTAAGTTATGCATCTCTAAATCCTTGGTATGATATATTGAGAATTGCACCCCGTACCGTGGTCCGACTATGTGTGTATAAGCTACTAACCCTTACCTTTACCTCATATTAGACATCACAATTGATGTATGGCTTAGTTATTACTTTGCACCAATCGACACTAGCCTATTAGATAGTATCCCACTAAATCTATGTTTATAAATCTTTTCTTATTAACTACCTCCTTGGTACGGCAAGTAGGAACAAGGAGAGTTCTAACATTGGCCACCATTAAAAGGACTTCTAAGCAAAAAAATTATCAATACTTCCAAAAACTATTTGAGAATTACTTAATTGCTAGGATTACTTTGTTAATTACCCATTGTTCCCAAAACCCTAGTTGTGGATTTAGTTTCCCATGCTTGCAAGATCACAATTCATAATACTGAATGAAGAAAGCATGAACCTACATAACAATAAGAAGAAACACAAAAATCCATGTATGGTCCGTCGATGCTTCTCCATTGCTCCATACTTCAAATCTTGGCAGGTCACGTACTGGACCCCTCTCTGAACCAATAGAGGATTCACCAGTACGGTCCGTCGATCAATCGACAGACCATCATTTGCTCCCGTGGTTCCACATTTTGTCAGACTTCCCTGATCTTGTCCCTTAGCTTAACTACCCATCGACAGTCAGCACCTACGCTCCTTCCATTGAACGACGGGTTGTCGATGGCCTTCGTAGGTCAACGTCTGCACTTTTTATTAGCTGCCTTATGATTTTTCAACCTGGACATCTTTCATGCAAAATAGAACACAAAACTTGTGAAAACTACTACAAAAAAGGCTCTAGACACACATGCTTAAATAAAATGCATTAAAAATACCGTGAAGCAACGGTAAATAAATAGACAACTCATATATAAAGAATTAGGGACTATAGACCACACACCAACATTGTAGCATAGGAGACAAGAACATACAAAATGTCACGCCTCAAAACCCATTAAGACGGACAGGCACCCGATGCCCTAAAGGCCCGAGAGAACCAACCTGCAACCTGTTCTTACTGTGCATATACTATAACAATTGTGACAAGTTAACCTAGGATGCAGCGATACAAAACAACGTAAGTAGGTCCAAAAGTTATATACAAGACTTGGCCGTTGAGGCCACAACTCCTTAAGACACAACTGAACTATGTACATACTTCTACAAAGCCTCTAAAAGATAGAAGACTAGAGTAGGTCGGGATAGACCCCGCCTTACCCTTAACTACGATACAATACCAAAATGAATTTACCAAGGACTCAATAAAGCTCCGAATCAACTTGGAGCTCACCAAAAGTAGCCGAGTTTCGTGTGCTCTTACTGAGGAGGTCTACTAACTGGAGTACCTGAGCCTGCAGCATGAAATGCAGCGTCCCCAATACGGAACGTCAGTACGAAAAATGTACTGAATATGTAAGGCAATAGCATATGTAATACAAGAGCTCAAATGAAATAAAGTAGTAACATAAAGTGCATAGATAGGAGAGAAGACCACCTTTGCTTACTCTTGTGGGATCAAGTAAGCTACATTCTTTTCTTTACCTTTTCGTATGTTATAATCTTTGTTGGCATGTGATACAAGTGACCAGCTGATCAGTGGTAGAAGAGGATGACCCATGCTAGGCGTATTAACCCCTGGGATGCGATCCTCATAATTACACAACTTGGGATCGGCCCATGCTAGGCTTTCGCCCCTGAGCTGCCACCCTTCTATACCAATAGGGATCGGCCCATGCTAGGCTTTCGCCCCTGAGCTGCCACCCTTAATTATATAGATTTCTTCACTTAGATTCTTTAATCTTTGAGATTGTTGTTTATCAGTTCATAACTCTTTTGAAATGTTATTTTGGTGGTCATAATTATTTTGGAGATATGGAAGTACGGACCAGTAATAGAAGACATGAAAATAATACTTCAAGGAAACAACAATGAAATAAGGAGCTATGTAACATCAACACATTACTTTAAGAGATTAATGACACAATTGACTTCAAACAACAAAGAGGAGGATTCACAGACTTGCTTTTGCAATTACCATTTCTATACCAGTACATTGGGGATAATTACACAAGTATAAAACAGTGAACAGATAATGAAGTAGTTCAATGTACTTAGAATGGGGAAAGAAATATTGTTAGCTATTTGGAGATAGTATGCTGCCACTATGTTTCCTTTTCTAGGAATAGAACTTATGAGATTCACTTCATTGATATTAATTGCAGATGACATATTTCATGCCAAAGGGATATAGAATCGAATAGCCTTACATACCTTATTTTTTGACCAATACCACTATCACGATTCAACCTTCCTTTTTGGGTGCTAATCTACAACATAAGTCATGATTAAGCTAACGTCAGCAGCTAATCACATTAAGGCCCTCGAAAACAGTAGCTAAAATATTTGACGGAAAGCAGGCCCTTACAACCCTTACACAAACGGTGAACCACCACACCCTTCCTCTACACATTAATACAACTTCATACATCCTCTCCCAAGATACCCAAACTGCCCTCAACAACAATATTCATAAGGCAGCCACCATCAATCTCAAATCTTTCAGCATAATAGGAGAATACTGACTCAAGGATTTCAATCCATGAATTCTTGATAAATATATACAAAATTCTCCAGTCCAAACATGAATTCAAAGATAGGAAAACAAATGGGTTGAAGTCTTACCTTAATTCTGGAAATTTATCCTCTAAACTTGTACTTCAAGAATTCAAACTCTTACTTGAAAATGAGACAGCACTCAAGAACCCTAAGGTGTTTTAGGGCTGCTTATTGAAGCCAAGAGAGACCAAGAAAGAAACTTAGGAATCTGAAAATTTTTGCAAGTTTAAAATGGAGAGAAAGACTTTGATCCTTATCCTTTTAAAAAGGAGGTGCTATGGACGACATTCTTGACCAATTTTGGGCCATATATTGTCAAGTAGGTGACCCACCCACTTGGCCTTTTAACTTGGGCCTTTTTGGACTTAAGATTTTTGGGCCTTGGCTGTCCATTTTCCCTTTGTTCTTTTATTCAACTTGGACCAGATTAATGCAAGTAGGTGATACACACTTTGCCCAATAACATGGTAAAAAGAAAATCTTAGGAGGTGATGCACTTACCTAGTTTCACTTGGGCTTTATCCATAATGGGCCAATTGGCAGATTTGGCTGCTGGGCTTTCTTTCATTCACATTTTGCTTTAATAGGCTTGGGCTTCAAATGAGCCCCTTAAAATAAGCCTAAATCTGGTCCATCAAACTTGGGCCCTTTAACTATATTATAGCTAAGTATGCATCTGCTAGCTCAATTACCACCTTACTATATTTACTTAAATACTTTCCATCGGAGTTAACTTGCAATACATATGCTGAAACGTGCAAGGCATTACATCACCTTTCGAGCTAGTTTAAACCAACACTAATCATATAAGAAACATGATCCCTCACCTACACTATAAGTCTATGTCAAGTATAACATGAATAGAACTACCACATACAAAATACAGGCCGTTACATCCTCCCCCCCTTGAAACATTCGTCCTCGAATGTTAGCATGGTTGTCCAGCCTAAACAAGTTCAAGCCTAAGTTAGTATTACTATTAATCACATTGAACATATAGACTTATACTTAATTGTCAATGCCTCCACTAACATTTTGATCGTTCCCAGCAGTGTGGAAGAGGTGAGGATACTTCAATTTCATTGCTTCTTCTGCTTCCCATGTAACTTCTTCTACTTGTTGGTTTCTCCATAGTACTTTTACAGAAGCTACTTCTTTATTTCTTAACTTCCTAACTTGTCGATCCAGAATAGCAATGGGTACTTCTTCATAAGTGAGATCGCCCGTAACCTGTACGTCTTCAGTAGGAGTAATACGAAATGGGTCACCTACGCATTTTCGTAGCATTGAGACATGAAACACCGGATGAACTGATGAAAGCTCTTGTGGTAGCTCTAACTCATAGGCTACTTGGCCGAATTTTTGGATAATCTTATATGGCCCTATATAGCGTGGACTCAGCTTTCCCTTTTTACCAAACCTCATTACCCCTTTCATCGGAGACACCTTCAAGAACACCCAATCCCTTATAGAAAATTCTAGTCCTCTCCTTCTAATATCTGCATATGATTTATGTCGACTTTGAGCTGTTTCTAGCCGTTGCTGTATCACTTTGACTTTTTCCATAGCTTGATGAACAAGATCTGGCCCAAATAAGGCAGTTCACCTGTTTCGAACCAACCAATTGGTGATCTACACTTTCGACCATATAAAGCTTCATAAGGTGCCATTTTAATGCTCGAATGATAGCTATTGTTATAAGCAAATTCAATAAGTGGTAGGTGATCATCCCAGCTACCCTTGAAATCTAATATACAAGCTCGCAGCATATCCTCAAGTGTCTGAATTGTACGTTCTGCCTGACCATTCATTTGAGGATGAAAGGCTGTACTTAAATTCACTTGTGTTCCCAAACTCTTTTGAAATGACTTCCAAAAATTTGCTGTGAATTGAGCTCCTCTATCAGATATTATAGAGATTGGCACTCCATGTAGTCGAACTATCTCTTTAATGTACAACCTCGCATACTCTTCAGCTGTATAGGTAGTCTTCACCGGCAAGAAGTGTGCTGCTTTGGTAAGTCTGTCAACTATTACCCATATGGAGTCAAACTTCCGGAATGAGCGAGGCAAACCAGTAACAAAATCCATGTTGATCATGTCCCATTTCCAAATTGGAAGTTCTATACGCTGCATGTAACCTCCGGGCTTTTGGTGTTCTACTTTTACCTGTTGACAATTTGGACACTGAGCCACGAATTCTGCAATGTGACTTCATGTTCCCCCACCAATACATTTCTTTCAAGTCATGATACATTTTAGTTGACCCCGGATGAACAGAGTATCTTGAATTATGTGCTTCCATCATGATCCTCTTTCTTAGTTCATCTACATTAGGTACACATAATCTGTTTTGACATCGAAGTACTCCGTCTTGCTTAAGCTCAAATGCCTTTGTCATACCATGTAGTATATTCTCTTTAAGTTGTAAAAGAATTGGATCAGTGTACTGCTTCTCTTTCACTTCCACTATTAATGAGGATTCTGCCGCATTTTGCACAATAACCCCTTCATCTTGAGATTCAAGAGGGCGAACGCCCAAGTTCGCTAGTTGGGACAGATCCTTAGTCATTCCTTGTCTTTCCGTAGACTTACCATAAGTGCTTGCCATTATGTTACGGCTTAAAGCATCAGCTACTACATTAGCTTTACCGGGATGATATAAGATGTCAATGTCATAATCTTTTAATAGCTCCAGCCACCTTCGCTGCCTCAGATTTAAGTCTTTTTGCTTAAAGATATTGCAAGCTTTTGTGATCAGTGTATACGTCAACATGAACTCCATACAAGTAATGGCGCCATATCTTCAAAGCAAACACAACTGCTGCTAGCTCTAGATCATGGGTTGGATAATTTTTCTCATGTGGCCGCAGCTGCCTTGAGCCATAAGCTATAACTTTACCATGCTGCATCAATACACAACCTAAGCCCACTCCCGAAGCATCACAGTACACTACATAGCCTTTTGTACCTTCTGGAAGTACCAACACAGGTGTAGAAGTTAATTTACTCTTAAGCTCTTGGAAGCTTCTTTCACACTCATCGTTCCACTGAAACTTGGTTCCTTTGTGTGTTAGCTTTGTTAAGGGTGCAGCCATGGAAGAGAATCCTCCAACAAACCTTCTGTAATAACCTGCCAATCCAAGAAAACTACGGATCTCCGTAGGCGTTGTAGGTCTTGGCCAGCTTTTCACGTCTTCTATTTTCTGGTTATCAACCCTTATTCCTTTCTCGGATACTATATGACCTAGGAATGCCACAGATTTCAACTAGAACTCGCATTTAGAGAACTTTGCATACAATTTACGATCACGGAGAATTTGTAAAACCTGCCGCAAGTGATTAGCATGGTCCTCTTCCGATCTTGAATACACCAAAATGTCATCTATGAACACTATCATGAACACATCTAAAAATGGCTTGAACACCCTATTCATCAAATCCATAAAAGCTGCTGGTGCATATGTTAGCCCGAATGACATGACTAAGAACTCCAAATGACCATACCGTGTTCGAAAAGCTGTCTTGGGTATATCTTTGTCCTTGACCCTCACTTGGTGATAACCTGACCTCAGGTCGATCTTTGAAAAACACCTAGCACCTTGTAATTGATCAAACAAATCATCAATTCTAGGGAGAGAATACCTTCCTAGAACTCCCTTCAAGAGATACTTGTGCAATGCATAGGTAAAGTCCCATACCCTCACCTACACTAAGAAACTTCCCTAAAGTTATCCTAGTTAGGGTCCATGACATTAGTTCCATTGTACATTTTACTTTAAAGAAATCTTAGACTTAACTGACAATAAGACCATGTGACTAAACATGGAATCCGGTGTCGTCACCTCACACCAAAAGAGGGTATCTTACTTGCCAAGTAAAACATGAGTATCATACTAGCATATTAGGTGGATCCACTGTAACACTCCGAAAGTTCAATGACATAGACTAGATCTTAATCTATTAAATAATGGTTAAAATGATATTTCCAGACCTATATTAATGTATGAAACTCAATTATAAAAAGTTAGAGCCAAAACGACAAAAAATGACCTTGATGTCCGAAAACTAGTTAAATTGAACTAGTAGAGCCCTATGTTTGGTGAAGGTTTGGGAGTGTCATATGAAGTCCAAAACTTGTTAAAATACTCTTAGGTAAAATATAGTAAAAATGGTCAAAACATCCAGTAACAACTCCTCAAGGACAACCCGAACGGTCCTTGAGGAGGACCCAAACATTGGCGAGCAAGCTGCCAAAGCAGCTTGCGACAGCGAATATGTACAGTCCCTTGCGCGTCGCGCAGCCAGCACTGGCTAGGAAAATTTTTCCTTGCGACACGGGGACTTCACGAGGCTCACTTCCTCAAACCGTACATTCAAAAAAATAATTGAAATTGTCCCCGCGATGTGCAACCACTTCCCAGATTTGTCCACGTCGTTTTTAAGTCACTTTAACTTTACAAAAAGAACCAATTACGTGAGAGGTAACTTGGGTAATTTAGGGGACGACTTTATATTGGTTTTAGGTAAGTTTTAAGTCACTTTCACGCATTCAAAATCAGATTATCAATTCACTCTCATCTCTCTTTTAACTCTGTCTCTACTCAAACACCATTGAAGAGTATTAGAAGCTTGGAGAAGAAGGTCAAGTTCTCAACTTTTCTTCTCAAGATTCCTGGATTGAATCTTCATTACGGTATGGGTTCTTCACTCTTGGGATTTCTTTCCCCAAGAGGTCCTTTCAAAGTGATTTCTAAACAATTCAAATTCCTAGGGTTTTTACTCTACCAATGGGTTTTCCTCCAAACTCAAAATTTATGAATAATTATGATGAACTATGGTTTTCTATGGATGATTAAGTATGTAGTGTTGGGTTTTTGATATGGAATTTTTGGATTTCCTATGAAGCATGTTCTTTCCCTAAATTATGCATTTGATTATGTTATATCTTTCACATAATGTCATGTAATGTTGGGATTGGAACTATTGCTTGAATGAACTCATAAATGAACCATTTTCCTTAACCCTAACTATGAATTGGTCTTGCATATGACTAGAATCGTTGGGATTGGTTATGTTATTGTGTATTTCCCTATATTATTTGATGATTGTGGTGAATTGAGAATAACTTCTTGATGAAGATTCTTGGAAGCAATAGATAAGTCTTCTAAAGGTAAGATTACTCTATTATGTTGATGTTGTCCTATTATTGATGTTGTTATGCAATTGAAGTATGTGTGATGTTGCTTTGCATATATGATGGGCCATGAATGTGTTAAATGTGGGATCATTGTAAGGTTCAAGGTTGATAATGTTTCTTTTGTATACATTACACAATATGACTATGATATGTTAATCTCACTAATGAAGGGTTGCGATAAAAGGGAATTCTCATCCTAAACCTAATGAGCTAATGATCATGTTTATACAAGGAGTTAGTCTCCTATGGCCTATGATAAGATTTATGATTAATGAAAACTTAAAGGCAATTCAAAAAGGGACTTTAGCTTAGCACCGATTGAACTAGATATGAGAGGTCTCCCTTCGCAAGATAGAACGTAGGTTCAAAATGACTCTCATGATATAGAGACTTCCATGAAATATGGAATTATGAGTCTCTACTATATCTCCTAGATCCTTAACTATGTTGACCCCATAGGAATACTAGCTAGTGGATCCACATAGAATGTTATGTTAATGTTTTGGTTCTTGGGTCTAGCTGGGTACTAAGAAGGTTTGTTGACGGATTTGCTTCTATTGCTTCTCCATTGACAGCTTTGACTCAAAAGAAGGTAAAGTTTTAGTGGTCAGAATCTTGTGAAAAAGGTTTTCAAGATTTGAAAGACAAGATTACGTCCGCTCCGGTGTTGACCTTACCAGAGAGTACTAAAGGCTTTGTAGTGTATTGTGACACTTCCCGAGTGGGCTTGGGATGTGTACTCATGCAACATGGCAAAGTGATAGCTTATGCCTCTAGGAAACCCAAAGTTCATGAGAAGAATTATGCAACTCATAACCTTGAGTTCACGGCCGTAGTCCTTGCCTTGAAAATATGGAAACACTACTTGTATGGGGTTCATTTTGATGTGTTTACTGACCATAAAAGTCTTCAATATGTGTTTACACAAAAAGAGTTGAATCTCTGACATAAAATATGGTTAGAAGTTTTGAAGAATTACGACATGAGTGTCCTTTACCACCCCGGCAAGGCCAACGTGGTTGCAGATGCTTTGAGTCATATGACTATGGGTAGTGTCTCATGTGGAAGAAGAGAAGAAAGAACTAGTGAAAGATGTTCATAGGTTGGCTCATTTTGGTGTGAGATTAGAAGATTCTCCAATGGTGGTTTCATGGTCCATCATAACTCCGAGTAATCATTAGTGGTTGAAGTGAAATCTAAGTAACATCTTGATCCATTATTGATGGAGTTGAAGGAGTCGGAACTTGGTAAGCGCAATGAGTCATTCTCCCGGGGGGATGTTGTTCCTAGGTACCAAGGTAGATTATGTGTACTGGATATCGAGGATTTCAGAAATTAAATTCCAGAAGAAGCCCATGGTTCCCGTTATTCTATTCATCTGAGTAAGACAAAATTGTATCATGACCTTCGGGAGGTCTATTGGTGGGATGGTCTAAAAAGGGACATAGCAGGTTTGTTGCTAAGTGTCCAAATTGCCAACAAGTTAAAGCTGAGCATCTAAAACCGTGTGGTTTAACCCAAATCATAGATGTTCCTACTTAGAAGTGGTAAGACATCAATATGGACTTTGTTGTTGGGATGCCTTGATCCCGGAGGCAAAATGATTCAATATGGGTTATTGTGGATAGGTTGACCAAATTTTCCCACATTATCCTCGTTAAGTCTACTTATACGACCGAAGAGTATGCAAGAATCTACATTAATGATATTGTGAGTCTTCATGGAATTCATTGGTCCATCATTTGGGATAGAGATGCCCAATTCACTTCTAGATTTTGAAAATCTTTTCAAAGGGTTTATGTGCTCAAGTGAAACTTAGCACCACTTTTTATCCTCAGAGAGATGGTAAAGCAGAACGTACCATACAGAGCCTAGAAGACATGTTAAGAGCCTGTGTTATTGATTTTAAGGGAAGTTGGGATGATCACCTAACATTGATTGAGTTCTATTACAACAATAGTTACAATTCGCGCATCTCCATGGCACATTTTGAAGCTCTTTATGGTAGAATATGTAGGTCTCATGTTGTATGATTTGAGGTTGGTTAGTCTTAACTCGCTGGTCCCGAGATTATCTGTGAAGCTATTGAGAAAGTTTGGGTCATAAGATATAGATTGAAGACAGCCTATAGTCGGCAAAAGTCTTATGCCGACAATAGAAGAAGAGATCTTCAGTTTGAAATAGGTGATCACGTCTATTTGAAGATTTCATCTATGAAATGGGTGATGAGATTCAGTAAAAAGGGGAAGTTAAGTCCCCGATATGTTTGTCTCTATGAGGTTTTACAATGGGTCGGAAAAGTTGCCTATCAGATGAAACTGCCTAGTGAACTAGCTTCAGTTCATCTAGTGTTTCATGTTTTTATGCTCAAGAAATACATAGGCGACCCGGGTTATTATCAAACTATTGAATGTTTCGGTTGAGATCCTAGATCACCATGTCAATAATTTGAGGAACAAACAGATTACCTCCGTAAAAGTCCTACGGAGGAACCACCTTGTTGAGGGTGCAGCATAGGAGGCCGAGGCTGACATGAAGTCCTGCTACCCTCATCTTTTTACTCCTTGAGGTTAGACATTCCTCTTAATAAAGAAAATAATGAATATATGAAATAGACTTGTTTTTCTAAATAGGTGCATGCTTTGGTAAAAGTAGTACCAAATTGAGTTTTTAGAAAATGCCTTCATATTCTATTTTTGCACTTATATGAAATGTGTATTCATTTTTTCTTCTTGTTTTGAGCTCATGTTTATGTTGAGAAGGTAGTTCCTCATTATGTGTTATGAAATGTTGAGCTCTTATATGTTGTGCATCATGAATTGAGTTACTATGTGTAATGTTATGGTATGTGTTGAAAGTAGTTGCGAAATAACCCTATGAGCTGTGACTTATTATGATTATATATTGTTGGCTGGACTGCTAGTATTGAGTCTATCCTTACCCTCCAAAATATTTTAGTGTCATTAGGGGACGAATGTTCCTAAGGGGGGATACTGTAACACTCCGAAAGGTCCATGACTTAAACTAGAGATTCGCCTATTACTAATGGTTTAAATGATTTTCCAGACCTATATTAATGTATAAAACTCAATCATAAAAGCTTACAGAGAAAACGACAAAGAAAGACCTTGACGTCCGGAAACTGGTTAAATTGAACTAGTAGACGTCCCTATGTTTGGTGAATGTTTGGGAATGTCAAATGAAGTCCAAAAATTGTAAATAGACTTTAAATATGTAAAATATAGTATAAAAGGTGCAAACTTACAGAAAACACTCCCCAGGGATCACGCAAAGGGTCCTTGAGGAGGACCCGAACATTGGCGAACAAACGGCCAAATCAGCTTGTGTTATGCAATATGTGGAGTCCCTTGCACGTCGCGCAGCCAGAACTTTCTAGGAATATTTTTCCTCACGAGGCAGAGCCTTCCGAAGCTTACTGCCACAAACCATATTTTCAAAAGAAAATTTAAATTGGCCCCGCGATGCGCAGCCACTTCCTTCATTTATCCGGGTTGTTTTTCAGTCAATTTAACTCCACAAAAAGACCCAATTAAGTGAGGGGTCTTTCTGGTAATTTAGCGCACGAGTTATATTAGTTTTAGGTCAGTTTTAAGTCACTTTCACTCTCAAAATCAGATTTACCAAATCACTCTCATCTCTCTCTAAACTCTCTCTCTACTCAACCACCATTGAAAGAGCATTGGAAGCTTGGAGAAGAAGGTCAAGTTCTCAACTTTTGTTGTCAAGATTTGTGGTTGGAATCGTCATTAAAGAATGGGTTCTTCACTTTTGTGATTCCTTTCCCCAAGAGGTCCTTTCAAAGTGATTTATAAACAATTCAAATTCCTAAGGTTTTTACTCTACCAGTGGGTTTTCCTCCAAACTCAAAATTTATGAATAATTATGATGAACTATGGTTTTCTATGGATAATTAAGTATGTATTGTTGGGTATTTGATATGGAATTGTTGGATTTCGTATGAAGCATGTTCTTTCCCTGAATAATGGATTTAAGTATGTTATATCTTTCACTTAATTTTGTGTAATGTTGACATTGGAACTATTGCTTGAATAAACTCATAAATAAACCCTTTCCCTTAACCCTAACTATGAATTGGTATTGTATATAACTATAGTGGTTGGTATTGGTTATGTTATTGTGTATTTCACTATATTATTGGATGATTGTGATGAACTGAGAGTAATTTCTTGATGAAGATTCTTAGAAGCAATTGGTAAGTCTTCTAAAGTTAAGATTACTCTATTATGTTGATGTTGGCCTTTAAATGATGTTATGAAATTGAAGTATGTATGATGTTGCAATGCATATATGATGAGCCATGTATGTGTTAAATGTGGAATCATGGTAAGGGTATGATAATCCAAAGTTGATGATGTTTCTCTTGTATGCCTTACACAATATGACTATGATATGTTAATCTCACTAATGAAGGTTTGCGATGAAAGGATATTCTCATCCTAAACCTAATGAGCGAATGATCATGTTTATACAAGGAGTTAGTCTCTTGTGGCCTATGATAAGATTTATAATTAATGATAACTTGAAGGCAATTCAAAAAAGGACTTTAGCATAGCTTTGAGTGAACTAGATATGAGAGGTGTTCCTTCCCAAGTTGGAAGGTAGCTTCACAATGACTCTCATGAGATAGAGGCTGCCATGCTATATGGAATTATGAGTCTCTACTATATCTACTAGTTCCTTAACTATGTTTTCCCATACGAATACTAGCTAGTGGATCAACTAGAATGCTATGTTCATGTTTTTCTTCTACCTTGGCAAGTAAACCACCCTCGAGTAAGTTTACTAATACTAATAAATAAGGGGAAGGGAGCTAGTACGAAGAAGCTCCGGGAGTGACGAAGGAAACATTTTTCTTTTGGTGTGGGATTTCATGACACCGGATTCCATATTTAGCTCACGTGGTCAAAGTTGGTTAAGGCGATTGTTCCCTCAAGTAAAATGAAAGACTAAAGTAAATGGACATCGAATAGGGGTACTTGAGGAGTCTACTTAGTATTGGTAGGGGTGTGGGACTCTACCTAAACATTGTACAAGTTGACTCTAAGGGAAGTCCTAGAATATTGTTCTTATGTACCATGAACATGAAATGTATAATGCTTATGATATATGATGTTGCTCTTACATGATGTAAGTTATGTTGATGAACATGTGTTGGTCTATATTGCAATATGTGATGATCACTACTTATGATATAAGATGTATGAAGCAAAGCATTACTTATGGTCTCTTATCTTGTTTACTTAATTATGTGGGGTTATGGGGCTTCACATGAGCATTGCACTTGTAGGCTTGGGATGGGATTATTGGTACGTGTTTTGCATGTTATGTTGATATGACTATTGAACATGAAATGTTAATATGACTTTACGATGATGTGTCTTTGGTTTATGATCATGATTTATGTTGTTGTGATCTTTATCTTGTATATACTCTCTTTAAAGGCTTTCAAATGACTTAGCATGCTTTTTAAAGAAATGGTCCTTTTCATGCATGTCTTTAAATGTTTTATGTGCATAGACCTAGTCTTAGTACAAGTGGCATACTAACTCATATCCTTCATATATCTACAAATGTAGGGTCTGACCATTGAAGCTTAAGATTTTTGATTGAAGAAGCTTGGAACTCTTTCTCTAAGTGTTGGTACGTCCTTCTATTTGGGGATACTATCTTTTCATTACTCAAGCCTTGAAGATTGTAGTCGTCTTAGAGATACACTTTAATTCCTTTTATCATTGATTTCTACTAAAGTAAGGCCTATATGGCATATTGATATTGTATTGGCTAACTGTAAGATTCTTACTCTTTAGATGGTTTTTATGTGAGAAAGTTCTATTAGACTATCGTACGTATGTTGATCATGTTGCTAAAATAGAAAACTAAGTATACTTCACTTATTATACACAAAAGTTTTAATTTTCTGCATTTTTAACCTATGATATGTTATGAAGAATGTTAAGGGCTTGTCTAAGTCCTATTCGAGGATGACGACTCCAGTTACATTTAGGGGGTGCTCTCTGAATGTGACATCCACTTGCTAGGTCCGATGGGGCAACATAGTTATGGAACTAAGAGATATGTATTTGACCCTCTCAATGCCCATTATCATTGGAGTCCCCATCTCATGAGAAACCATGGGTGAATCTCTCTCCAAGGGAAGTCAAAACTTCGTGTGGAATCAATAGGTTAATCTTCCTCCAAGGAAAGTCAACAACTTATGAAAAACCAATGGTGAATCTTCCTCCAAGGGAAGTAAACACCTCTCATTGTCAAGTTCACTCGGTTATAAGCTAAGTTCTCTTTTTAGAAAAGCCATTATTAACATTATTTTCATAAAATAGGCTTTAGGAGAATTAAACCCTCATATGCTTAGCTTATAGGTTATAGGTGAGAAGTGTCCTTTTATTAACCTAAATCATGTGATAAAACCTTTCACATGGACATAACATAATCAAGCATAGTCTAGTTTAGAGTACAAGTGAGAAACCCTTTCAAAAGACCCTATTTTTCTATATTATCGTTCATGATTCATTATATGTATTAATGTGTGTGTACATGTGCATATATATATGAGGAAACCTTTCATATACAACATTTAGACACTACACATATGCATACTTCATCATATCATATACTTTCATTTTCATAGCTTAACCATGCATTCATATTCATGTGCATCATTTACTTTCATTTTCATAGCTTAACCATGAAAAGAATGATGATGCATGTTACTTAGTATATGATACACACTTGTACTAAGTAACATGCATCATCATTCTTTTCATATCGCACCCAGCACATAACATATTTCATATAGCAAATACATATATCACATATCATTCGTTTATATACCATGAGACCTTGGAATCACGGATTTAATATTTGGACTTCCCAAATGAGGGCTCAACATAAGGATAATCCTAAGACTCTCCAAGGTAAGACATGAAGGAAACGTCTAAACACTTCCTTCAATGCACACCAAAGCAATCCTCGAGACTACCCCTTTCGGCTTACTCACCTCGGGAGAACAAGTCACCACTCAAATCACAAGACATTAGAAGAACACCCAACAAAACACCAAAGACTTACCTTTCGGAATGCCTACTTAGTGCAATGAGTAGATGGCGTCCCATACCACCACCTAACCTAAGTAGTACACTCTTTTAGAATGTTTGAAACCAAGTCTTCCCTTTCGGAAGGTTCTACTTAGTGCAATGGATAGGTAGCGTCCCATACCACCACCTACCTAAGTAGCACGTTCTTTTAGAATACTTAGTTCATTCAATTCACATAAGTAGCACATGCTTTTAGAAGACTTATTACTTTCATTACTTTTGTGGGGGCTTATCTTAACGACAAAGACCATGATAGCTAGACATGGAATCTCGATATTAACCCCTATCGGATGAGGGATCCTCACTTGACTAGAGTAAGGTCATACTTCTTAGCTTTTACATGGCTTTCCCAATAGCTACACCTATGTGGGCACATAGTTAAGGGATAAGGAGATTGCTACTAAGTAACTCATTCTCTACTAACGAGGGTACTCATCTCAAGAGGTACATTGATTACAACATCTCAACTCACGAAGTGTAACCACCCCTTCTTCATATCCTCTTGGTGCTAGGCATAAATCGCCACGGATTCTCAACGTTATAAACTATAGGTTAAGGATAACTAGTGAACACCACATCTCAACTAACGAAGGGTATTCATCCTCCGACCTATCTTATAAAGCTCTTAGGATGTAGTGAGGTTGCTACTAGACACTTCATCTCAACTTACAAAGAGTGTCCACCCAAAGACTCCCCTTTTGACTCAACTTAGCATCATTCATTCAATTAAGTGTGTGTACATGTGAGCACACCTTACATATAATCATCTTTTCATTCATATCAACTTCTATAGATGCTTTAGACCTTCATTCAACAACTTATCACACTTTACAAGTATCACATAATCATATACTTCATATAGGCATAATCTAGGTCAAACATACAATTCAAGATTCACAAAACACATTACAAGACCCATTTTCAATATCTCTTCATTGCACATATTAGACCTTCAAAACCACAATCACAATACATACTAAGTAATATCAAGATCATCAAATAAACACCGCCACCAAGAAGGTGGAACATACCACTCAAGAGCAATCTATAATATTTTGGAATATAAGTAACTCACCATTTAACCAAGCCATCACCGCCTATAATTATTTTCTCAATATTTCATCATAATAAGGCCCTTTGGAGAGTAGCTAAACCAACATAACAACACAAGAAAACCAAAGTTCATACTCTACACAAACATGCTCATTAAACCCATTTCTTAAGCCAAAAGTTTGAAATATACATAAACATGAGTCATAAGGTTTTTGACATTAAAATAATCAATTAGTGCTAGAATAAAAACATTTGAATTATTAAAACACCTTTACAAGAAGACCAATGCTTAGAATCAAAGATAGAAGAAAGTATAGTTTGAAAACCTTTTTTGAAATATTTTGGAATTGACTCCTTGAATGGAAGAGTGTTCAAGGATAGATACCATACCTCAAATGAAGGAAAACCCAATGATTTTTGTGAAGAAACACGTCCAAACCAGCCCTTCTATCTCTCCTTGACTTCTAGGTCCAATGTTGACTTTAACACAATGCAACATGCAACATGCTACTATGACAATCTATCTCTCAAGCTTGAGTTGAATAGAAGAGATGAGACAACAATCTACAACACAACTACTCACCATAATCCCCCACTTAGAAGGAACTCATATAACTAAATAGAGAAAACTATAACTTACCGGCATCATCATCATCATCCGGTTTTGTTCCTTTGGCGTGGAGAGCATAGAAGCGATTCCTCTTTGGAGAACCACCATCCGGAACATTAGGAGGAACTTTCTTGGCTTCTCTTCCTCTAGCTGCAATAGTAGGACCATCTCACACCTTGTGATCATCTATCCCACAACCAAAACACCCACTAGTACCAGCTAGACACTTCCCAAAGTGCTTCTTCCCACAAGTAGCACAAGTAGGCCTAACCATTTGGGAACCACCACCTCTCTCACGGTTCTCCTTAGGTGCACTAGAACCATCTTGATTTGGAGACCTCTTCTTAGGATCTCTACTTCTCCTCCCAAGTTTAGAATTTTCAATGGATTGAGCTTACACCATAAGCCTAGATAAAGTCATGTCACCATGGAGCATGGCTTGTACGACATTCTTCCTTCACCATATCCGAAACACCGGTAAAAAATCTACTCATCTCATCCCTAGGGTTAGACACCAAGGATGGAGCATACTTAGACAATAGGATAAACTTTAAGGAATACTCTTCAACACTCATGCTACCTTGCCTAAGGTTTATAAATTCCTCAATCTTAACCTCCCTCTTCTCACGGGGAAAGTACCTTTCTAAGAATGCTTTCTTAAACTCTTCGCACTCTAATGGACCTGATTCAACCGGTCTACTATCCTTCCATTGAGTAAACCATACTTGAGCAACATCTTTTGATTGATACGAAGCTAACTCCGCTTTCTCCCTAGAAGTCACTCCCATTGTATGCACTATCTTGTACACCTCATCCAAGAAAGTTTGGGGATCTTCTCCCACCTTAGAACCAAATAAGGTAGGAGGATTCATCCTTACAAAGTCCCTCAATATAAAGGTCATAGTACTCTCCATAGTATTCACCATAGGCCCAATGTCTCTATTCACTTAAGTTGCCATATCTTGGGATAGGGTAAGGAGAGCCTCTCTAATCTCCCCATTAGCCATTTCTGGGGGAACCACCGGAACCTCATTACCTCCTTCCACAATAGGTACTTGATCATCTTGAGCACCTTGAACACCTTGAGGAACTTGCTCAACTTGTGGAACATGTCCACCTCGGGGAGGGAGCCCCTCATTCACATCATTCTCTTCAACCCTCCTAGCCGGTGTCCTCCTCGTATTCATCTTCACAGAAACACAAGGAAAACCATAAGAAAAGAGCAATTATAACTTTTTCTTACTCTACGACACGACATAGGAGTAGAAAAGAAGGGAAACTCTATCGTCCTATAGCCTCTCGCCCATAGATGTGTCGCGACTCACACCAATGGTCAAGACTCTACTAGACGTGGATTTTTGAGTCTTTTTGATTCCTAAGACCACTACATAACCTTATGCTCTAATACCAAGCTTGTCACAACCTGAAACCACACCCTAGAAGTTAGGGTGCAATCTCAGATTGCGACCGGTGTTGTCGACCTCTCGGAGGTCTAAGACAAGCCCTTTCGTACCATTCATTCCATACATGTATTAAAAGTAGTGCGGAATTAAAACTTTTCATACAAAATAACAATTCTTCAAAATCTCTTTTGTAGAAAAACATAATGAAAGGCTAAGTCTCAAAGTCACCATCTTAGTCATATGAATATAGAAAATAGCTAAGTCTATTACAATACTTTCAATAAGGAAAACTAAACATCAAGATGTCCTCGGATCTAGTGAGGACATACCACTCTTTGCTTGAATGAACACTAATCCAAGCTTCAACTTCGACACTCCTTTCAAACGCCACCTACACCTTTAGAGATAAACAAAATGTATGGAATTAGTACAAACACTTGTACTAAGTATGGTGTAATGCATAAAATCATGAGAAACCGACTTTCATATAAAACATGCTCTTTTTGATTAAAACATGCATAGTATAAGTATAACAAGAACATTTAACACCTTAGAAACATACAAGACATCACATAAGCATTTTATCAAATATTGAAGAACATTACAGTGAACTACTTTCAAATATACAGTAACCTCTTTTAACTTGCATTCTTCTCACCAAAGGTTATCCTAAGTTATGATCATTCCCTTTTTCCTTTCATTAACTCCCCACCTAAGGTTACTCTAAGATTAACCTAAGTAGGACAAGAAGAGACCGCCCATACACCCTATTAAAGCTTACCTAAGCAACCCTCAAAGCTACCCTAGAAAGAGCACATTTTATTCCTCATACATTAGCTAAAGCCGTGATCGTTCATTAAGTCAATTAGAAGACATTTCATTTATTATAGACTTCACATAATGGTCTTGGAAAGACCTAGGGACTCCACATGCTAACATCTTCAAAGTCTAGTCGTGCAATGTCTAGATAGCGTCCCATTCCACTACCTAAACTTCCTAGAACTTATCCAACACTAGTATGTATCCCACATGATGAGAATAGGCAATAACCGACATAGACCATACTAGCTAGGCATGGAATATGGAGTCTACCCTACTCCGGTGGAGGGTGTTCTACATGCCAAGGGTAGAACTAGGACACATCCCATGTAGGCACATGGTTAAGGAATATCAAGGTCTTTTATGTACTTTAGTCTCATTCTCAAGTAGATCTACATTGCACTCTAGTCTCCTTCTTAAGTTGAGCTATAAACCATAACATATTCTATCGGTGCTAGCCTTTGTTCTCGTAGAGTAAGTTCCAATATAAGGGACATATGAAAATGTACCATCTCTTAGTCATTAACTACTCATAATGCACCTACCAAAGATGGGTCCACTAGGGATGCCATTCAATGGTCTATAAGGATAGCTCATTCTTAACCTTCTTTCTATATAGAAGATTCCACGTATTAGTCATGCTTAGAAGAGAACCATCTTAGGTTTACCGATCCTAGACTTTCATTAAACATTCATCCATACCAATACAAGACAAAGGTGGCTAAGCCTACTAAGTCAAGATGTTCATATTCATCATATACATGTATCAAGTAAGGGACATAATCTACCAAAACAAGACACATCATTAATTCACATTAGCACATATAGCATATCATTCTTTGAAGCACTTAGGAATGACCCTTATCATCTTTATGTCATCCTATACGTTACTATAACATCATCAATATAACCATCATATACTCATAGTCATGTAGGAATAATCATGTATCAACTTTAAGACTACACACATAAACATACAATCATAATCCAACATGATCACCTAATATCCATAGAAGAACATACACTTTCACTTAATCACATGTAGATATATATGATCATACTTCACAAAATAATTGAAGTCTAATTAACATAAAATAAAGAGAATTAGGGCAGCATACCACCAATCCATTCTCACCACTTCAATCCATGTCTAAATCATCCATTTCAATACCATAATGCCCTTACCCATGGCCATGAATATCAATTCAAAGTATAAATCATAATACTAGACGTAACTAGGTCAATTAAATATATATTTAACAATCTAAGACCAATTAGACATCAATTGAATACAATTCTTACATCATTAGAAAGCCCATAAGAAACTACTCATTAATTCATAAGTATAGAGACATGATCACTTAACCCATAAAATAGTCAACATAGGAATTTGCATGGATTTCATGGGTTCATAATAATTATTACTTTAAAACATTGCATTAACATCAATTCAATTCTAAAACATTGATTTACAACCTTTTATGCAAGAACCCATGGCTAGATCATGAAATTGGACAAATCATGTTTTTTGATCATCTTTGAAAATCATTGGCATTTACTCCTTGAAGAAAGATATTTCAAGGATGAATAACCATACCTTATAGATGAAGAATCCACGAAAATCTGATTGGAAACTTTGAAACCTTCGTTTTGTTCCTTAAGTTTTTCTTGTTCTTCAATGGAGTTTTGAAAAGAGTGCGTTTCTTGAGAGATGAGAGAATTTTTGTGTGGTCTGATTTGGGACGTGTAAAAGTGGTCTAAAACTGACCTAATATCAATATATAGTCGTCCCATGAATAACCCTAAAGAGCCTCCACTTAAATTACCAAAATGCCCCTCCTAAATTGACTAAAAATAGGAGAGCATTTGACTTAGCCTAATTCGGGTTTGACCATGATTTTTAAATTAATTAATTATGTTTCTAATTTAATTAATTAAGTGACCTATGATAATTATTAAAGTACCCCTAAGTCATTAGAACCATAACCAACTCTTTGGACCATACTAGGTTAGGTACTAGGATGTTTCTTTAGTTAGTTACTCGGCTAGTGTCACCCGGTTAGGTCTTAGGATTTTGGGCACACTAGTTAGTTCATTTTAGTTAATTCTAGGTTAGTTAGCTAATTAGGTAAGTTAGTTAGAGTATAGGGTTTTTTAGGAAGCTAGGCCCCACGTGGTTTGACCCGACGCACGCCTACCCCCTAACCGCCCTAACCGAATTCGGTTGGGCTTGGTCATAGTCTCTCGGTCGTTTAGCACATGTGCTTGCACATGTGTTTGCACATGTGTTGCTACGTACTTCTTGTCCAAGGATCCTCAATATGTCCTTGGACACTACTTAATCTATATGATCATTTTAATTGAGCATGTGCTTATGGTACCTAGGCTTGACATTTGGATGCCTCGTATCTAATGTGTTAAGTTGAGAATAAATAATTTTAGATTAGGGTCTTCATTAAAGGTACAATTCCTAAACAAGCCTGGATTGGGGAATTTGAACCAAAGTGTATTTTAAGTTACTTGTTAATACATAGAAATTGGCTAACACCCTTAAGCCAATATTCTCTAACATGCCCAATATTATCCAATATTGGGAATTGGGATTCCTATGTATCCCAATACATATTCTTAAAACCTAATAGACTCTTATAGACAAGTACATTTTCTGGATTATTACACCCAACCTACGCCCCTTAGACGACGGGGCGTCATTGAGTCTACGGCCAGTGGACTGTGGGCGTCGATTGCCCAGCTTTTGGCAACTTGGTTGCCAAGTCTTGGGTCCTCTTCTAAGAAATCTCATGGGTCCTAGGTGGAGTCGTACCCAGACGTTAAGCCCCTAACATAGTCGTCTAGGTATAAGGAACATCTCACAACAGTTTCAAATCAAACGAACACGTAAAAATCACTCAAACACATCAAGACACATTATCACTTTCTAAAATAGATCTTCCGAACATCAGAGACGTTCTTGGACGTTTAACCTCCAATGTCACTAAACTTCACACACTGCCTAAGAACATCAATATAACTCATTTTATCTTAAAATTAACTCAAGAAAATGTCACACCCAGAGAGCATACCCAAGATGAGACCGACGTCGTCGTCCTCTTATTGGAGTCAGACAAGCCCTTAGCATTCGTCATAACATGTGATCAGTAAAAATTGCAGAAAATTAACACTTTTACATTCTACTTGAATACTTAAACTTCATACTTAGCATTCATAAAGACATACAATATTCTAAAAATACGTCTCACTTATATATAAAACCATCTAAAGAGTGCAAATCTGGACTTAGCCAATATATAGTCAATATGCCATGTAGTCCTTAATACAAAAGAATCAAAAGAAACATAATTGGAAGTAGAATAGTTATAAAACTATAAGTCTTCATAATCTGGAATATGAAAGATAGCATCCCCGAACATGAGGACCTACCAGAAATTGGAGAAAGAGTTCCAAGCTTCTTCAAATTGACCTCTTTAAACTTCAATGGCCGGAACCTACAGTTGCAGTAATATAAAGTAATGGGTATAGTACGCCACATGTACTAAGTATGGGTATATGCACATAACACTTAAGGAGATGCATGAAATGGATCATTTATAATTTGTTTAGAAAAACATGCTAAGTAATATGAAAATCTTTAATGCACATACCATATAACATATACAAGTTAAGGATTCCATCAACTTAAAGCATGATCATAATCGAAAACATATTATCATAGAGTCATATTAGTTTTTCATATTCAATAGATCACATAACATAGCATACAAAACACTTACCAATGATCCCATCCCCAACCTACAAATGCAATGGTCATGTGAAGCCCCATAACCTCACACAACCAAGTAGATAAGCTAGGAGACCATGAGTAAAGCTTTGCTTCATATAACTTGTAACATAAGTAGTCATCACTTCATATAGCATTATAACCCAATAATATATTCATAAAAATGACCAACATAATATAATAATAACATCATCTATCATAAGCGTATATCTTTCATGTTATCATATTACATAAGAACAATCTCCTAGGACTTCCCTTAGAGTCAACTTGTGCATTTTCTAGGTAGACTCCCATACCCCTACCTATACTAAGAAAAATCCTCAAGTCACCTTAGTAAACGTCCATTTACTTCTCTTTCATTTTTACATGAGGGAACATTCGAATTAACCGACATAGACCATGAGAGCTAAACATGGAATCCGGTGTCATAAAACCCCACACAGAAAAAAGGTGGTCTACCGGCCAAAGTAGAACCAAACATGACATAACTTTCTAGGTGGATCCACTAGCTAGTATCCTATGGTGGCAACATAGTTCAAGAACTAGGAGATATATTAGAGACCCATAGTTCCACATTACATTGTAGCATCTATCTCATGAGAGTCATTGTGAACCTACCTTCCAACTAGGGAAGGGACACCTCTCATATCTAGTCCGTCGGTGCTTAGCTTAAGTCTCTTTCTTGAATAACCTTTCATTTATGTTTTATCATAAACTCATCACAGGTCATAGGAGATTAACTCTTTGTATAAACATGATCATGAGCTCTTTAGGATTAGATGAGAATTTCCTTTCATCCCAACCGTTCGTATGTGAGATTAGCATAACATAGTCATCTGGTGTAAAGCATACAAGAGAATATCGTAACTTGCATTTTTAGTGTTCTTATCATGATCTCACAAGTAACATGTTCATAGCCCAACATATACACATAGCAACATCATTCATATGTCCATAACATAGCATCATGATTTATAGGCTAACATAAACATAGTAGAGTAATCACAACTTTAGAAGACTTACCTCTTGCTTCCAAGAACCTTATTCAAGAGCTTACGTTCAACTTACAACATTCATAACCATAACATAGTGAAATAATCAATAGCATAATCAAGAACAACTCTTCAAATCATGTACAAGACCAATCCGTAATTTAGGATAAGGGAAGGGGTCATTTAAGAGTTCATTCTAGTCTCAGTTCCAATCCCTACGTTTACATGTCATCAAGTAGTAGAAACTACCATATCAAACCATCAATTAGATAAGAACATGCTTCACACAAAATTCAGTCAAAAATAACCACATACTCATCCATTCATTTGAAATAGACTATAGAAAACACTTACTTTTCATCAAAAATCATAAATCTAGGGTTAGGAAGAAAATCCGTTTTCTAGAGTAAAAACCCTAGTATTTGATGTTCTTGAAACTTATATTAAAAGGACCTCTTGGGGAAAGGAATACGAAGAGTGAAAAACCCATACCTTATAGATGACGAATCCACAAAAATTGGATGAAAACCTTGAAGTCTTCGTCTTCTTCCTTAAGCTCTTCTTGTTCTTCAATGGAGTTTGGAAAAGAGAGCGTTCTTGAGAGAGATGAGAGAAAACTTGTTTTAATCTGATTTGGAACGTGTAAAACTGGTCTAAAACTGACCTAATATCCATATATAGTCTTCTTATGAATTACCCAAAAGACCCTCCACTTAATTGGGTCTTTTTATGAAGTTAAATTACCAAAAATATGACTTTAAGGATTCTGGGAAGTAGATGCGCGTTGCGGGGCAAAATCCCATCATTTTTATTGAATTTTCAGTTGAGGCAGTGAGGTGCATGTTAGCCTTGCGTCACGAGGCTGCCTCTCAAATCTTGAGGCAGTGACCTGCGCACCCATGTTTGGGTCCTCCCCAATGACCTTTTGGGTGGTCCTTGGGGTGTCGTTACCGGACGTTTGACCCCTTTGTACTACATAATACCTATACAAGGTCTATTTAAAAGTTTTAGACTTCATTTGACTCTTCAAAACCTTCACCAAACATAGGGACGTCAACTAGTTCAAATTAGCTAGTTTGCGAACGTCAAGGTCTTTCTTAGTCGTTTTGGATCTAACCTTTTCAAAATGAGTTTATTACTTTAATATAGGTCTGGAAGAATCATTTTAACCATTATTTAATAGATTAAGCTCTAGTCTAAGTCATGGCATTTCCGAGTGTTACATTATCCCCCCTTAGGAACATTCGTCTCCGAATGACACTAAAATCTTTTGGAGGGTAGGAATAGACTCAATACTAGCAGCACAACCAATCAAAAAAATAAAATCATAATGAGTCACATCTCATAGAAGTATATCACAACTCCTCACAACACATACTATGACATTACACATAGAACTTAATTTATGATACACAACAAATAAGAGCTCCATATTCATAACATATAGTGAGGAATTTCCTTCTCATCTTTATCTTAAGCTCAAAATGCATCAACGAGTTACCAAACTGTTCATCTCAAGACAACAACAAAAAAGCAAAATCTCAAGAAGACACATGCATACATATTTCACATAAGTTCAAGAATAGAGTATGAAGGCATTTTCTTAAAACTCTAGTTAGTACAACTGTTAACAAACATGCACCTAGTTAGGAAAACAAGATAATTTCATGATTATTAATTAATTTCTTTTCTAAGAGGAATGTCTAACCTCAAGGAGTAAATAGATGAGGGTAGCGGGATTTCATGTCAGCTTCAGCCTCCCATGTTGCACCCTCAACAAGATGGTTCCTCCATAGAACTTTTACAGAGGCAACCTCCTTGTTTCTCAACTTCTTGACTTGGCGATCTAGTATCTCAACCACAACCTCTTCATAGGAGAGATTCTCATCAACCCCTAAACCGTCAATAGGAAGAATAGACACTGGGTCACCTATGCTTTTTTTGAGCATAGACACATGAAGCACCCAATGAACCGAAGCTAGTTCACTAGGTAGTTTCAACTCATAGGCAACCTTCCCAATTCGTTGTAAAACCTCATAAGGACCAACATATCGGGGACTCAACTTCCCCTTCTTAACAAACATCATTACCCCTTTCATAGGTGAAATCTTAAAGTAGACATGATCACCTATTTCAAACTCAAGACCTCTTCTTCTACCGTCAGCATAAGACTTTTGCCGACTATAGGTTGTCTTGAATCTATATATTATGATACAAACCTTCTCTATAGCCTCATAGATAATCTCTGGACCAACGAGTGAGGACTCACCAACCTCAAACCATCCAACTGGAGATCTACACCTTCTACCATAAAGATCTTCAAAAGGTGCCATGGAGATGCGAATGATAGCTATTGTTGTAAGAGAATTCAATCATAGGTAAGTGATCATCCAAACTTCCCTTGAAATCAATGACACATGCTCTTAAAATGTCTTCAAATTTCCGAATGGTACGTTCTGCTTGACTATCCGTCTGAGGATGAAAAACGGTACTAAGTTTCACTTGAGTACCTAAACCCTTTTGAAAAGCCTTCCAAAAACGAGAAGTGAATTGGGCACCTCTATCCGAAATGATGGACAAAGGAATCCCATGAAGACTCAGAATCTTATTATGTAGATTCTTGCATAATCTTCGACAGTATAAGTAGACTTAACAGGAATAAAATGGGCAGATTTGGTCAACCTATTCATAATCACCCATAAAGAATCATTTAGATTTTGGGTTCGAGGCAACCTAACATCAAAGTCCATATTGATGGTTTCCCACTTCCAAGTAGAACATCCATGATATGGGTTAAACCACCCGGTTTGAGATGCTCAACTTTAACTTGTTGGCAGTTTGGACACTTAGCAAAAAACTGTGCTATGTCCCTTTTTAAACCATCCCACCAATAGACCTCTCTAAGATCATGATACATCTTGGTGGCACCCGAATGTATAGAATAGCGAGAACCATGGGCTTTACTAGAATTCAATTTCTCAAATCCTCAATATCCGGTACACATAATCTCCCTTGGTACCTAAGAACACCATCTACCCCTTGGGAGAATGACTCATTGAGCTTACCAAGTACCGATTCCTTCAACTCAATCAATAGTGGATCAAGATGCTGCTTTGATTTCACATCAACCACTAATGATGAGTCAGAGTTATGATGGACCATGAAACCACCGTTTGGAGAATCTTCTGACCGCACACCTAAGCGAGACAACCTATGAACATCTTTCACAAGTTGTTTCTTCTCTTCTTCCACATGCGACACACTACCCATAATCATACAACTCAAACAATCCGCAACCACATTGGCCTTGCCAGGGTGGTAAAGGACACTCATGTCATAATAATTCAACAATTCAAACTATCTTCTGTGTCGTAGGTTCAACTCTTTTTGTGTAAACACATATTGAATACTTTTATGGTTAGTAAACACATCCACATGAACACCATACAAGTAATGTCTCCATATTTTCAAGGCAAAAGCTACAACGGCTAACTCAAGATCATGAGTTGGGCAATTCTTCTCATGAGCTTTCAGTTGCCTAAATGCATAAGTAATCACCTTGACATGTTGCATGAGGACACATCCAATTCTCACTCGGGAAGCATCACAATACACTACAAAGCCTTCATTACCCTCTGGCAAGGTCAACACCGGAGCAGAGGTAAGCTTATCTTTCAACTCTTGAGAACCTTTGTCACAACCTTCCGACCACTCAAACTTCACCTTCTTTTGGGTCAAAGCTATCAAACGAGAAGAAATCAACAAAAATCCACCAACAAATCTTCTATAATAGCCGGCTAGACCCAAGAAACTACTTATGTCTATGGGAGTCAAAGGTTTAGGACAATTTCTGACCACATCCGTCTTCTACGGATTAACCTCTACACCCTCACCAGAGATAATATGGCCAGGAAAAGCAACTGATCTTAACGAAAATTTACACTTGCTAAATTTGGCATAAGGTTTGTGTTCTTTGAGGACTTGCAAGGCCAACCTCAAGTGACTCTCATGCTCATCTTCATTCTTGGAGTATATTAAAATATCATCAATGAAAAAATCACAAATGAGTCATGGTAATCTCGTAAAACTCTATTCATTAGGTCCATAAACGCCGCCGGGGCATTTGTTAATCCAAAAGACATAACTAGCAATTCATAGTGACCATATCTAGTTTGAAAGTTCTTTTGGGAACATATTCTCCTCTCACCCTAAGTTAGTGATATCCCGACCTTAAGTCAATCTTGGAAAGGTAACTAGGATCTTGGAGTTGATCAAATAGATCATCAATCCTAGGGAGAGGATACTTGTTCTTTATGGTGACCTTATTTAGTTGGCGATAATCAATGCACATTCTAAGGGACCCATCTTTTTTCTTAACAATCAATACCGGAGCACCCCATGGAGAAATACTAGGTTGTAACATTCCCGAAAAAATGAATATGTCTAGTGATGAGCCCAGTAAGTCCGTTAGAATGCGTATTGGGGTACATAGGCATCCCAATGCCCAATATTGAGAAATATTGGGCATATCATAGAATATTTGCTAAGGGGTGTTAGCCAATTTGTATGTATACACAAATAAATAAATGTAATATTGATCCTCAACTCAATTCATTAAGTAATAGGCATCCCAATGCCCAATACTGAGAAATATTGGTCATAGTATAGAAAATTGGCTAAGAGGTGTTAGCCATTTCTATATATGTATCCTCAAGTATTTAAGATATAATCCAAGCTTGTTTAGAAATTGTACCTGCAACGAAGACCCTAAGCTAAAAGAAAATCTGTTCAGAATAGTTTCACACAAAGTACTAGGCATCCAAGTGTCAAGCCTAGTACCATTCCACATGACCATTTAAAATGATCATGTAAATTAAGTAGTGCCTAAGGACATGATGAGGGTCCTTGCGACAATAAGTAAACATTCCCAAATGAACCATAAATAATAGTTAGTTAGGAAACTACAACCAACCCATGTGCAAGCACATGTGCAAGACATGTGAAGAAGAGGTCAAAGGAGGGGACCACCCTAACCGAATTCGGTTAGGGTGCACAAGGGACCACTCCATGTGGTGCCTAACTTCCTAACCAATTCTAGACTCTAACCTACTGCCCTAAATAGCTAACTAACCTAGGACCAAACGAAATAAACTAATTAGTACACCCGACAACCCAAGACTTAACTGGGTGACACTAACCTAGTAACTAGTTAAAGAGACCACCTAGTACCTAACCTAGGATGGTCCAAAAGGTTAGTTATTGTAACGGCCTGTATTTTTGTATGTGGTAGTTCTATTCATGTTATACTTGACATATACTTATAGTGTAGGTGAGGGATCATGTTTCTTACATGATTAGTGTTGGTTTAAACTAGCTTGGAAGGTGATGTAATGCCTTGCACGTTTTAGCATATGTATTGCAAGTTAACTCCGATGGAAAGTATTTAAGTAATTATAGTAAGGTGGTAATTGAGCTAGCAGTTGCATCACCTACTTGATCTATATTATAGTTAAAGGGCCCAAGTTTGATTGACCAGATTTAGGCTTATATTTAGGGGCTCATTTGAAGCTCAAACCTATTAAAGAAAATGTGAATGAAAGAAGGCCCAACAGCCAAATCTGCCAATTGGCCATTATGGATAAAGCCCAAGTGAAACTAAGTAAGTACATGACCTCCTAAGATTTGTTTTACCATGTTATTGGGCCAAGTGTGTACCACCTACTTGCACTAATCTGTCCCAAGCTGATTAAAAGAACAAAGGAAAAATGGACAGCCAAGGTCCAATAATATTAAGTCCAAAAGGGCCCAAGTTAAAAGGACAAGCAGGTGGGGCACCTACTTGACATTATATGGACCAAAATTGGTCAAGAGTGTCGGCCATAACACCTCCTTTTTCAAAGGATAAGGATCAAGTCTTATTCTCCATTTTGAACTTGCAAAATTTCAGATTTTCTTAAGTTTCTTTCTTGGTCTCTCTTGGCTTCAATAAGCAGCCCTAAAACACCTTAGGGATTCTTGAGTGCTGTCTCATTTTCAAGTAAGAAGTTTGAAGGAGAGTTTGAATTCTTGAAGTACAAGTTTAGAGGATAAATTTCCAGAATTAAGGTAAGACTTCAACCCATTTGTTTTCCTCTCTTTGATCATGTTTGGATTGGAGAATTTTGTATATATTTATCAAGAATTCATGGATGATGATAAATCTTTGAGTCAATATTCTCCTATTATACTGAAAGATTTGAGATTGTTAGTGGCTGCCTTATGAATATTGTTGTTGAGGGCTGTTTGGGTATCTCTGGAAATGATGTTTGAAGTTGTATTAATGTGTAGAGGAAGGGTGTGGTGGTTCACCATTTATGTAAGGGTTGTATGGGCCTGATTTCCATCAAATATTTTTAGCTACTGTTTTGGAGAACCTTATTGTGATTAGCTGCTGATGTTAGCTTAATCATGACTTATGTTGTAGATTAGCACCCAATAAGGAAGGCTGAATCGTGATAGTGGTATTGGTCATAAATATAAGGTATGTAAGGCTATTCGATTCTATATCCTTTTGGCATGAAATCTGCCACCTGCAATTAATATCAATGAAGTGATTCTCATAAGTTCTATTTCTAGAAAAGAAAGCATGGTGGCAGCGTACTATCTCCAAATAGCTAACAATATTTCTTTCCCCATTCTAAGTACATGGAACTACTTCATTATATGTTCACTACTCTATACTTGTGTAATTTCCCCTTGTGCTGTTATAGAAATTGTATTTGCAAAAAGAAAGTTTAATGAATCCTTCTCCTAAGCCAATTGAAGTCAATTGTGCCATTAAGGTCTTAAAGTAAGGTGTTGATGTTTCATAGCTCCTTATGTCATTGTTACTGCCTCAAAGTATTGTTTTCATGTATTCCACTACTGTTTCATAATTTCATGTCTCCAAGATGATTATGACCACCAAATCAACATCTCAAAGTGTTACGATTATCCAAAATAACATCTCAAAAGAGTTATGAACTGATTAACAATAATCTCAAAGATTAAAGAATCTAAGTGAAGAAATCTATTTAATTAAGGGTGGCAGCTCAGGGGCGAAAGCCTAGCATGGGCCGATCCCTATTGGTATAGAAGGGTGGCAGCTCAGGGGCGAAAGCCTAGCATGGCCGATCCCAAGTTGTGTAATTATGAGGACCGCATTCCAGGGGTTAATACGCCTAGCATGGGTCATCCTCTTCTACCACTGATCAGCTGGTCACTTGTATCACATGCCCAACAAAGATTATAACATACAAAGAAGGTAAAGAAAAGAATCTAGCTTACTTGATTCCACAAGAGTAAGAAAAGGTGGTCTTCTCTCCTAATCTATGCACTCATATGTTGCTACTTGATTTTATTTGTGCCTTGTATTACATATACTTTTTGCCTTACATATTCAGTACATTTTTCGTACTGACGTCCCGTATTGGGGACGCTGCATTTCATGCTGCAGGCTCAAGTACTCCAGCTAGTAGACCTCCTCAGTAGAAGCACTCAAAATTCTGCTACTTTTGGTGAGCTCCAAGTTAATTCGGAGCTTTATTAAGTCCTTGGTAAATTCGTTTGGTATTGTATCGTAGTTAAGGGTAAGGCGGGGTCTGTCCCGACCTACTCTAGTCTTCTATCTTTTAGAGGCTTTGTAGACGTATGTACATGGTTCAGTTGTGTCTTAAGTAGTTGTGGTCTAAACGGCCAAGTCTTGTATATACACTTTTGGATCTACTTACGTTTGGTTGTATCTCTGCATCCAAAGTTCAACTTGTCTCTCATTGTTATCGTATATGCTCAGTAAGAACAGGTTTGTAGGTTGGTTCTCTCGGGCCTTTAGGCATCGTGTGCCTGTCCGTATTCAGGAGTTTTGAGGCGCGTGACAAAAGTGGGTATCAGAGCAGGTCATCCTAGGGAGTCTACAAAGCCGTGTCTGTGTAGAGTCTTGCTTATGGATGTGTTGTGCACCACATTTATAAACAGGAGGCTACGGGACATATAGGAGTTGTCTCATTTCTTTCATTTCTTAGATCGTGCGATAGAACTTGTGTTGTAGGTGAATCATATCTAATTCCTCAATTGTTTTATTATAGCAAAGATGCCGATTACGAGAAGGAGTAAAAGTACTGGTAAACGAGTAGAAGTGGCTGCCCAAGAAGGAACCAGCCAACCACCACCAAGTCAAGCTGTTCAAAGTGGGGCTCAAGATGAGTCTCTATCGCAGACTTCCTCGACGCCTCCATCTCCTGAAGAAATAAGGAGGGAAGATGAACCTCAGGAACCCCCTATTAATGCTACCGAGCAAGATTTGAGGAATGCAGTCCAATTATTGACTCGTATAGTTGCTGGTCATGGCCAAAGGCAAGAAGGTCCAGTTGCAGGTACTAGTGGTGTAGTTAGATCAGCTGGAACACGGATACGTGATTTTCTTAACTTGGACCCTCCATCATTTACCGGGTCAGATCCTAATGAAGATCCCCAAGACTTTATAGATCAAATCCAATGCACTTTGGATATTATGCATGTAAGTGGTAAAGAAGCACTTGAGCTAGCTGCATACAGATTAAAGGGTGTGGCTATATTGTGGTATGAAGCTTGGAAGCAATCTAGGGGAATAAATGCACCTTCAGCTATGTGGAAAGAGTTTAAAAAGGCATTCCTTGATCATTATCTGCCATTGGAGATCCGAGAGGCCCGTACGGATCAGTTCTTAAATCTCCACCAAGGAAATATGAGTGTGAGGGAGTATAGTCTCAAATTTAATTCCTTGGCCAGGTATGCTCCTAATGTAGTAGCTACTATGGAGGATAGAGTTCATCGTTTTGTGGATAGATTAGATTCATATCTGGTTAGAGACTGTACAATTGCTTCATTAAATAAAGATATGGATATAGCAAGGATGCAGGCTTTTGCACAAAAATTGGAGGATCAAAGGCAAAGAAGAATAACACAAGAGTTGGAAACAGGGCATTCTAAGAGGGCCAGATCCATGGTTCAGTTTACACCATCCCAAGGTGAGTTTAGGCCTCGGTTCTCCAACAGACCACCTAGGCCATCATCTTTCTACTCTACAGCTAGTACTCCACCACGGTTTCAAGGGTTTAGAGGCAATCAGTTTTGGCAAAGAAGTGAAAGCCAAGGCAGTCATCAAGAGCAAGGAAGTACGAGCCAATCAAGGCCTCCACGACAGCCTTGTAAACAATGTGGAAGGAATCATCTAGGTGCATGCAGGTTTGGGACGGATGTTTGTTTTTGGTGTGGCAAACAACCAAATAAGGGGCATAGCCAATAAAGATTGGCTTATAAATACATTCATAGACAATTTAATAAGAATGGAAAATATAACTTTTAAGTAAGGCAGCCAAATCATTTCATTAGTCTTTTGGATTACTTACTCGATTCATTGTAGGTATGGGACTACAATGAATCACTGCACTTGTAAGTAAAACATAAGATCAAAGGAGATCATTGAACTACACAACAGAAAGAACAAAAGACTAAAAAATAAACTAAGGCTGGGAATAGTGCTCTCGGCCTAAGGGAGCAAATTTCTTAAGTTTTGCTTAAGTTGTTCTAAAATTATGTTCATGATTCCAAGGTCTTATGTTCATAATGAGTTGTGACCCTTAAATGCATGAGAACATGTCATATTCATAGAATAATTCACAAATAAAGAATTAGGGAAGTGTAGTGAAGTACTTTCTGAAAATGGCATATTGGAATAGGAAGAACTTTCCTTGATCATGCATAGTCCTTATGTGTTTATGTGCATACACCCATACTTAGTACAAGTGTGTACTAACCCATATATTATTACTATTTTTATAAGCGCAGGTCCGAGAGAAGATTGAAGATTTGACGAAGCAGTTTGGATTAGCAATCTCCAGACTTTGGTAGGTCCTCTTGAGTTAGAAGATGCTACATTTATGATTCTAGCTTAGTACATTAGACATAGCTGGTGAATGTAGTCCCTAGCGTTTCATTTCAAACATTTGTTCAAGCGTTTGTAATAAGACCGATTTGGCAAACTATTATTATTATTATGATTCATCATTTCGATTGTTTAATCTATTGTTAGATGGCTGCTTTATGTTGAGCTATTAGTATATCACTCTATGCAGTTATATGAAGTCTATGTATACTTCAATAAAACTAATAAATTTTCATCAAATTTAACTATATGATTGTGATGAAAGCTAAGAAGAGGCTTGTCTGCAACCTCTGAGAGGTTAACGACACCGGTTGCATTCGGATTCAAGAATCTGGGTGTGACACCTACATTAGAAAGCTCTTGGGAAATAGTGAGGTTGCTACTAAACACTTCATCTCAACTCACGAAGAGTGTTCACCCCAAAACTACCCCCCATTCACATTCATTAACTTCATTCATTCATTCAAGTGTGTGTGTGTGAGCACACCTTTCATATAATTACCATTTTCATAAACTTGATCCCTAGACATACTTATACTTTTATTCATCATATTTCACACACTAGCATGCTTAAAATAAACTTATTCTTCACTTAAACATAGTATCATCAAGATACACATTTCAATCTTCTAAAACATATCATGCATAAACATTATAATAACCATTTCACTTCACATTATATGCCTTCAAGGCCACATTCACAATACACACACTTATACAATATAATCATGAACTTCAAGTAAACACCGCCACCAAAGGTGGACCATAGCACTCAAGAATCATTTCAATGGAAAACTAAAGAAGATAGAGCAACTCACCCTTCATCCAAGATCTCACCATCTTTTATCAATATTTCATCAATGAAACTCAACTCTAATATTCTAACCCAATAGCATTTATGGGCAGTATCTAACCCAAAATACCTCAAAAGAAACTCAACTCTAACATTCTCTAGCTAAAAGCAACAAAACCACTTCATAAGCTAAAAATTGATATTAAGCATAAACATGGCTTCATTGAAGTTTTGACATTTAAATCACCAACTAACACTAAAAATAACATATTTGAATCCTTAAAACATATTCATGCAAAGACCCATGCTTAGAGTCAAAGATAGAGAAAGTTAGAGTTTGAAAACCCCTTTTTGAAATCATTTAGAAATGGCTCCTTGAATGAAAGGAAGTTCAAGAGACTACCATACCTCAATGATAAGAAAACCCACGAAATTTTGATGAAGAAAACGTCCAAATCCTTCAACCCTAGCTCATTCTTGAGTCTTAGCTTCAATGGTGTCTTGAGAGTGTTTTTCTAGGTCTAGGACTTTAAACCTAATTAAAATACCCTTAAGTCCCTAAAAATATCAGCAATGGTTCATAAAATACTTGGGGTGAATTTAGTAAACACCCCAAGCCTTGGCTGAATTTTTGACAGCTTTACAGTGACCCCATTGACGACCCCTAGCTATGGGGCGTCGCCTGGTCGACGGTCCATCCTACTAGGGAGTCGATTGGGACTGAGTCTCCATCCTGGGGTTTAAGATCCCACCACTAAGGGGTGAGCTACGCCCATAAACGACGGCCTGTCAACAGGACTACAGTCTGTTGATGATGGGCGTCGATGGGACAGTGACGTTGGGGTCCTATTCTAGGGACCCTTATGGGTCCTAGGTGGAGTCGTACCCGGACTTTAAACACCTATACGTGGTCATATAGGTCATAGGAACTTCCACCATCAATTTCAACCAAAACGAACACGTAAACCTTGCCAAAACATATAAGGACACACAAGCACAATCCAAGGAACATCTTCCAAACGTCATGGACGTTCTTGGACGTTTGACCTCAAAACATCACCAAACTTTAGACACTGCCTCAAAACAGAATTATTGACCATTTTAACACATAATTAACTCATGAAAAACATGTGAAGCTCTAGTTCAACCTAGTTCGTTTTAGCGGCGTTACATTCTCCCCCACTTGGAACAACATTCGTCCTCGATTGACACTAAACAATTTTAAGGACATAAAGGACTAAGTTATCAGCATATAACACACCACATCAAAATCAAAAAAATCATAGACAATGCACCAACTTAACAAGGAACACGACTACACATTGATAAGCATTTTAGCAACACAGACAACTTTTGCAACAATTTTTATAATTCGAAACACACCCTCATTTCTTCATTTATGGAGGAAATACCTTCTACAACATTAAACATGCTCATACACATCATTTCTACATACATTGAAACTACAAATCATGAAAATGCAATTTAGTCAAATTTTTGAAATTTCTTACAGTGAGTACCAAAAATTTCACAGTTAAGCATGCATAAATTTCAATAATTCATCTTTCAAGCAATTTAGCATGAAGGCATGACAATACAAGACACCATATCATACAAACTCATCCTAAGTAAAACCAAACATCCATAAGGAATTAAGACTTACCGGAGCTCTCATTCTGGATTAGTCCTATATTCTAGTTCAAAGTGCAAAGAAACGATTCCTCTTTGGCGCATTAGGATTTAGACCATCTTGAGGAGATTGATTGACTTACTTCCCTTTTTCGTTGAGGTTAGGGCCGTCCCTCGTTTTGTGACCCTTATTACCGCACCTGAAGCAACCATCCGTTTCGGCAAGACACTTACCCAAGTGTTGTTTTCCACAAGTAGCACACCTAGACCTCTCAAGAGTATGGCCACCTCCTTGAGAATTTTGGTTGGGAGCCCTATCCTTGTTCCCCATGGAATAATCTTGATGATAGAACCTCTTCTTAGATTTTGGTTGACTTGGTTCATCAGACCTAGGCCACTTTCCCTCTTGCCTTATCTCCGTAATCTTGGACTCCTCAATTGGTTGGTCATACACCATGAGCCAAGAGATATCCATATTGTCATGACCCGCAAGTACAACCTAGAAGATTGGGCAACCCTTGGGTCGTAACACGGCGTACTTGACCTCTTGGAGATCTTGTACAATCCCTTAGATATCATTCACTGCATACATGTATGAAAACTAGTGTGTAGTTAAAACTTTTCACACGAATAATATCTTAAAACATCTTTCATATAAAACCATAGGAAATACTAAGTCTCAACATACGCCAATCTTAGACTCAAGAATACTTTGGACACGGCCCATACAATCGAAATATAGCAATACTTAGTATATTACAATAATTTTAATAAAAGAAGTCTAAGATAGCAATGTCCTCGAATCAAGTGAGGACATATCCCAACTTTGCTTGAAAGAGTCCTAGTTTCCAAGCTTTGCTTCAAGACGCTTCTCACCTTCCACCTACAACTTTAGATATAGACAAAATGTATGGAATTAGTACAATGCATGTACTAAGTATGGCATAATGTACAAAATCATGAGAAACGGACATTTATGAGAGATATACTCTTTTTGGTTAAAACCTCATATGATAAGCATAAGAATCACATTTAAACACAAAACATCACATGTAGAACACAATAGAAGTCATAACTAAATTATGTCAATTCACAGTAACATTACAGTTATTTCACTGTAACTTCACATATAGCTTACCTATCGAAAGATAGCATCAAGAACACATTGAAATACATAAACATGAGATCTTCCTACCAAAAGTTATTCTGAGGATCACTTGAGTGAGTTATGAAGCGACCGCCCATACAATCCCTTCACACACACCTAAGAAATCCTTTCGACTACCTAAGATAAGGTTACTCCCATTTCATTAATCAACTTTCCCATCTGGAGTTATCCTTAAGACTTCTCTAGGTAAGACATGAAGAGACCATTCATATGCCCCCTCCATACCTTAACTAGGTAATCCATAAAGCTACTCTAGATAAGTACTTATTCATTAACATAATTTTTAACTGAAGCCATTATCTTCACTAGTTCATTTAAGAGACATTCAAAAACATAAGGAAATTCAAATAATAGTCCTGGAGAATACCTAGAGACTCACACATTAACATCTTCAAACCTAATCATTCAATGTCTAGATAGCGTCCCATACAACTACCTAAACTTCATAGAACTTCTCAAACACTAGTAGGTATCCCATATGATGAAAATAGAAAATAACCGACATAGACCATACTAGTTATGCATGGAATCCGGAGTCTTGAACCTACTTCGATGGAGGGTTGTTCTACTTGCCATTGGTATAGGACACATCCCATGTAGGCACATATTTAAGGAATATTGAGGGTTTCTTTGTTCTCTAATGTCATCTTAGTTAGAGCAACTTGACAAGCATACGCACTCGGTGCTAGCCTTTGTTCTCATAGAGTATTTCAACAAAGGAGCATATGAAGAGGTTCCATATCTAGTTCACAACCCAATCACATTACACCTTACCAATGAGGGTCCACTAAGGCTACCTACAATAGTTAAGAGGATAGCTCAATTACTTTCCTAAGGATGATTTCATGCCGTTCCAGCCAACCAACCTTAAGTCCACCATTCACACAAGAAGGATACAATGACAACTTTCAACTTCAAGGATAGCATAACCTTACATCTAGGATGAAGGTTCCACATAAAGGACCTTCTTAACTATGTTCAAGGTCACATGTCAATCACACATACAAGACTAAGAACCTTTATCATACCAAGTCAAGAACTCATATTCACATTGTACATGTATCAAGTAAGGGACACAAGTCTACCAAAACAAGACACACACATAATTCACCATATCACACATAGCATACCATACTAAAAGCACATAGGAACAACCAATGTCAATTATAGGTCACCATATTCACTACTGTAGAATCAGCAATATAATCGATCACAAGTCTCATATAATTCAACAAGAAGTATCATACTTCAACATCAAGTAATACACATGACAACTTCACTATAGACCACTAGAGACACATATCATCAACTAGGAGAATTCATGCTTTGACTCCACATATACATATAAGTCATCAAGACTTTCACATTACTAACATATTCAAGTTATAACATTATAAAGTCATAATTCATAAAGTAATGTCGACGAGGCCACATTGATTCACAATTCATGAAGTAATGCCAACGAGTCCACATAATTCTCAAGTAGAGAACATAAACACCGCCACCATAAGTTAACCATACCAAATATCATTATCATCTAAGACCTATACTACACAATATAGAGAAATTTAGGTCAACATACAATCAATCCAACCTCACAACTCCAATTCATAGCCAATTCAACCAACTCAATATACAAAGGCTCTTACCAATAGTCATAAGCACCAATTCAATTCCATAATCACAGTAGACAATAATCAAAGATGATATAACATGAATTTATCAAATTAGAACAGCCTACTTACAATTCTAGCATGATTCTTTCATAATTCAATATCCCTAATCAAACTACACAAGAATTCAATAACATTGAGACATAATCAAAGCACCCATAAAGTAGTCAAAAACTAGGGGTTCATGAATTACATGGATACATCAATTCAATCAATATACAATGATTCAAAACGTTTTATGCAAGAACCCATATCTAGATTACAATTTAGAATTTCATCTTTTGAGAGAGCTTTAGAAAATCACTTTGAAGATTGGCTCCTTGAAGAAAAGAGATTCAAGGACGAAGGGTACCTTAATTGATTCTATGCCATGAAAATTGAGAAGAATTGATGAAGAAATCACCCTTGAAGCTCCAATCTCTCTTCAAGGTTCAATTGTGGTCTAGAGAGTTCTTTAGGGGTTTTGGGTTTTGATTTTGGAATAATGAATTTCTCTAAGTGTTTTACAATAATAAAACTATTTATAATACCTAAAATAACCTTAGGAAACCATCCAACTAATTTTAGGAAGGCTAGGTGAAATACCCAAAATGTCCTTGGGCTGGCTAAGATGCTGCAGGAAATTACAGACCATCAAACGACGCCCAGCACCTACGTGGTGTCGTCCCATCGACGACCCATGCTGGCAACCTTCATTTGGGACAGATCATGCAAAATGGGAGTTTAATCTCCCTAGGCCAAGTATTAACCTACGCACTCCACCTACGGGCGTTGACCAGCCTAGTGGGCGTCGATTGCCTCCATTGGTGGGGCTGGTTTATACTATTTTGGCACTTGAGTTGGGCCCTCCACAAGGACCCCTTGGTTGGTCCTTGGGGAGTTTTTCCCGGACGGTTCCAACCCGAATATAGTCGTACACATATTTAGGACCCCTCACATCAATTTCATCTAAAACGAACAGGTAAAACTTGACGAAACACACTAAGTCACACAAGGACGTTTCAAGGCAAACCTTTCAAACGTCATGGACGTTCTTGGACGTTTGACCTTCAAAATTCATGAAACATTTTAACATTTCCTCCTAACATCATTATAAACCATTTTAGGAATCCAAAAATACAAGAAAGAAGTGTTAGGCTCTAAATTCACCTAAGTCATTTTAGAAGTGTTACATTCTCCCCCACTTGGAAACATTCGTCCTCGAATGATACTTCTCACTGTCCAAACACTTCCAAGAGTAGAGTCTCAAAACTAGAAGCTCATAACCATACCACACAATACACATATAGAAGAAACATTACTTTCACATCAACAAGAGACTCACAACACAACAAGAAGCTAGAAACTAATCATGACTCATCATGTCATAAGACTCACATTCTTCATTTCATTTAGGAGAAACTTCATTCTCAACATATTATCATGCTCATATATATCAATTCTAAACACCATACAACCATTTTCCACAAAAGAAAATTTTATTTATTTTTACAGAATCTTCACAGTGCCTACAAATTTCCTTACAGTGAACATGTTCAAATTTCTCAAAAATGCAACATTTAGGCAATTGATGATAAAAGCATGACAATCTGAGAGATAAAACCATATAAACTCAATTTACAACTTAATTTTAACCTTATAAAAGTCACAATGCAAGGAATCAATGAAATTCAATTTCAACAAGACTCTTAAACACAATGCAACATGCAACATGCTATTATGACTTTTAACTCTCAAGCTTAGATAGAATAGAAAAGACAACATGTGACACCTCTAAATTGACTTAGGTGAAACTAGAGCCTTACATGTTTTTCATGAGGGTCTAAGTTCCTAAAATGGTTTATAATGTGGTAATGATGCAGTGTATAAATATTTAGGTGAATTGAAAGTCAAACGTCAACGGTCGACCAAGACGTTCTACGACTAGTCACCTATATGCCTTATGTGTTTTTATTTGCCTATGTTGGTGTCATGAGCTTATGGGGTCCTTATATGAGTAATAATACTGTTTACAAGCCGTGTGTCAAGTTTCATGAAGTTTGGAGGTCAAACGTCCAAGAACGTACATTACGTTCGAAAGGTTTGCCTTCAAACGACCTTGTGTGTCTTAGCATGTTTCATCGAGTTTTATGTGTTAGTTTTGGATGAAATTGATGTTAGAGGTCCTACAAACGTATACTATAATATTTGGGTTGGAAACGACGGGGAAAATATCCCCAAGGACCAACCACGGGTCTTTGAGGAAGGACCCATCATTTGAGCCAAAAGCTGTCAAACTAGCCCAACCTACGGAAGGTAGTCGACGCACAGTAGGCTGGTCGACGCCCCATAGGTGAGGGGGCGTAGGTTGAAACTTAGGCATGGGAGGATGGCCTTCCAAAGACCAGCCTCTGACCCAAACCAAGGACAACCAAGACGGTCCGTTTGTTGAGTGACGCCCCGTCGGTGGGCAGTCATAGGTGAGGCCTGCAATTCACCTGCTTCACTGTTAAGTGAAGGGGTGAATTGGTAAATTCACCCCACGTTTAAATAACTAAATGGGAGGTTACGTAAGGGTATTCTAGGTATTCTAAGTGGGTTTGTAAGTCCTAAACACCTACATGAATTCATTATTCCAAATCAAAACCCAAAATCTCTAAGAAATTCTCTAGAACTCCATTAGAGCCAAAACTTAAGGAAGAGATTGGATTGAAGTTCGGTTGGTAATTCTTCATCAATTTTCGTGGTTTAGATTCATTGAGGTATGATTTTCATCCTTGAAACTCTTTTCATCAAAGAGTCAAGCTTCAAAGTGATTTTCAAAGACATTCTCAAAAGATATATTTCTAAATTGTGATCTAGCCATGGGTTGTTGCATAAAACATTTTGAATAATTGTATATTGATTGAATTGATGTTAGTTTGGTTATGTTAACCTAAAATCTTCATGAACCCATGCAAAACATAAACTCTTCAATTTGGCTATAATTTGAGTTATGTGATCATGTCTCAATGCTAATGAATTCTAGTGTAGTTTTCTGTGGGCTATTGAATGATGTAAGAATTGTATTGGATTGATGTATAGCTTGTATTAGATTTCATGAATTCATATTGAATTGATGTAGATTCATTGAGTATTATTGTAACATTTCGGAAAATCACATGTCTAGTGAAGAGCCCAATAGGTCTTTAAGAATGCGTATTGGGATACATAGGCATTCCTATGCCCAATATTGAGAAATATTGGGCATTAGTATAGAAAATTGGCTAAGGAGTATTAGCCAATTTCTATATAATACCCAAATAAGCAAAATATTGGGCATATTAGAAATATTGGCTTAAAGGGGTGTTAGCCAATTTTCTAACATTAATGATGCTTGTTTAAGAATTGTACCTGCAATAAAGACCCTAAACTAAAAACATAGATTTCCAAGTATTCACTGAGGTATGAGGCATCCAAGTGTCAAGCCTAGATACCATTCCACATGACCATCTAAAATGATCATGTAAATTAAGCAGTGCACAAGGACATGGTGAGGGTCCTTGGGACAATAAGTAAATATTCCCAAAGGAACCATAAATAATAGTTAGTTAGGAAAGTACAACCAACACATGTGCAAGCACATGTGCAAGACATGTGGAGAAACAGCCAAAGGAGGGGACCACCCTAACCGAATTCGGTTAGGGTAGTTAGGGGGAAAACATGCACAAGGGACCACTCCATGTGGGGCCTAACTTCCTAACCAATTTTATACTATAACCTACTGCCCTAAGTAGCTAACTAACCTAGGACCAAACGAAATAAACTAATTAGTGCACCCGACAACCTAAGACTTAATCGGGTGACACTAACCTAGTAACTAGTTAAAGAGACCACCTAGTACCTAACCTAGGATGGTCCAAAAGGTTGGTTATGGTCGTAAAATCTTAGGGATACTTTAGTTATTACTCGAGGCTACTTAATTAATTAATTTAAAAGGACAAAACCGAAATCACAAAGCAATTTCTAGATTTCTGTTTAGACAAGAAAAAAACAACCTAGTACCTAACCTAGGATGGTCCAAAGGATTAGTTATGGTTATAACGACTTAAGAGTACTTTAGTAATTACCCTAGGTCAATTAATTAATTAAATTAGCCATTTAATTAATTAATTAAATTAAAGGGGTACTTAAACCCTAAGTTGAATGAGTCGATATCAGTTCCTATGACTTAGAATCACGTTCAAACTCATACAAAAAGTGACGCAAAAACAGTAAGCAACGAACGAAAGAAAAAGGCAGAAAATTTATCGATTTCTCTAGGGCGATTTCAAGGTTTCTTCAGGGTTTCGTTCAAGGTGGTCTTCGTAGATTAAGTTCTAAATAAGGTATGGGTTTCTCTCCTTGACTTCTTTCTCCAAGATAACTTTATTTCCAACGATTCAAAGATCTTGAAAACTAGGGTTGTTCCCGTGTTCTCGTCGAATTCCCTTGTGCCTAGTATCCTTTTTGATTCAATGTTGAATAGGTTAGAGATCATGTTGTTGGTATGTGGTGCTGGCTGATCTTATGTGTAATGTTCTTGAAATATGAATGTCGATTAACCTATGAAGTTGTGATAGTATAAAGTTAAGTGCTTAAAACGTGAATTAAGAACCAATGATGTGCTAGTTACGTTCTTAAACGTTAAGTGATCGATGTGATTATACGAATGTTTACTTGCTTTTTTGTAACGTTATGAAGATGCTAAAGTCTTCAGTTGTTAATATGATTCTGTCCAATATGTCTTAAAAACGTTACCCTAACGTCATGAACTAAGATTGGTTAAGAGAATGATACTATGTTAAGATGTCTCCGAAAATGTTATGTATGAAGATGATTACGGTTTGTTGTGCATACCTACTGTTAATGTGACTTTTTGATGATGTTGTGTTCATTAAATGATCATATTATGCTGTCCAAGATGTTTAAAAACGTTATGCCTAAAGTTATGTTATAAGGTTGGCTAAAAAGATCTCCATGAAATCATAATTGAGTGATTATTTGACTTATGCCAATAAAATGGCTAACAGTATATTGTCCAAAAAGGGATGCATGCAAATGGCTAAATATTATTTTAAATAATTAAAATATTGGCCAATGAATAATATACATATCCAACCAAGCATGAAAGAATGTAAAATTGGCCTATGCCAACAAAAGATGGTTATGTAATCTATACCCAAATGTTTATGCCAATACTAATCATATGCCAATCTTGTGTAGTAAGAGTATCAAATATATTATAAGCACTTCTAAAGTAATTCAATGAATCCATAAACAAGGGCATGTCACTCATTGGGACAACTCCCAACATGCTCTAAAAGAATGAACTATGAACATATGTAACTCATTGAATGAAGTGCTCATCGTCCATAAACGATGAAATGAATCTACTACACTAAAGTAAAGAAGTAACGTGAGTTATAACATAATTAAAGGGGTCTAAAATAAATAAGTGACCAGAATGGGGTGTTAAAGAAAGTGAGACAAATCTTACTTACACCTAAGCTACTATGTTAAAAGAATACTCATGAATGAAGATGTTAGAATGTGTGAGACTAGTCTCATTAACACCTAAGGATGATATGTAAGGACAATTCACATTTCATCAATGTAAACTAAGGATGATATGAAAGGACAAATCACATTTCATCAATGTAAAGTAAGGATGATATGTAAGGACAATTCAAATTTCATCAATGTAAAGTAAGGATGATATGTAAGGACAATTCACATTTCATCAATGTAAAGTAAGGATGATATGTAAGGACAATTCATATTCATCAATGTAATGTAAGGATTACAAGTCATCAAAAGAGTAAGTAAATCTCATTCTAGAAGCAAGCTTCCACAATACTTGAGTCAACTCTAAAAGTTAAAAAGATAATAAAAGTGAGCACAGCACCGATAGGCTAGTTATGAGTGGTGATGCCTTCTTTCAGGAAGGGTAAAGTTTCACGTAATTCTCATGAAGATGATACTGTCCACCAAGGTGGGTATGGGTCTCCCTAAATCTCCTAGTCTTCGAACTATGTCTAGCTAACATAGGAACTAGCCAGTGGTTTCCACCTAAGCGAGCTAGGCATGTTCGGTTTCACTTTGGCCGGTGATTCCACCCCTTTTCGGTGTGGGGCAGACACTTGATTTCATGTTTAGCTCACATGATCTATGTCGGTTACTGCTCACGATATGTTCTTGGTTCACTATAGCCGTGAGACACTCCTTTTCGGTGTGGAGTGAACACTTGAGATGGATTCACCTTAGCTGGGGATCACCCCTTTCCATGTGTGGGGCAGACACGGGATTCCATGAGTAGCTCACATGGTCTAAGATTTACTTTAACCGGTGAATTGCCCCTTTTCAGTGTGGGGCAGACGCTGGATTTCATGTTAGCTCGCATGATCTTATTCCTAATGATGTCACTATGAAAGTGAGAATGATGATGATGATGGAACGTATGTTCAAAGTGAGCAATGATGAAGAGCTTAAGAATGTCAAGTGCCAATATCACACTCATGAAGTTTTAGCAAATAATGGGCATAGCCAAATAAGATTGGTTTATAATGACTTCTTATATGATGCTAGTAAAGGGAAGTAGAAAGCAATGTTAATTAAATACCTCATAACTTCCCTAACATGAAAATAATGAAACAGATGGCATAGCCAATAAAATTGGCTTATGAAATGTTTATGAATACTAAGAGTAAAGAATGACTCACTATAAGGTAATGAAATCATTCCTTAGTCCTTGGGTTACTTAAATTGATTCATTGTGGGTATGGGACTACAATGAATCATTGCAATTGTAAGTAAACCATAGGACTAAAGGAATTATTGAACTATACAACAATAAGAAGAAAAAGACTGAAAATAAAACTAAGTATGGGGAAAGGGGCACTCGGGTTTGGAGGGAAACAATTTCATGTAACGGCCTGTATTTTTGTATGTGGTAGTTCTATTCATGTTATACTTGACATATACTTATAGTGTAGGTGAGGGATCATGTTTCTTACATGATTAGTGTTGGTTTAAACTAGCTTGGAAGGTGATGTAATGCCTTGCACGTTTTAGCATATGTATTGCAAGTTAACTCCGATGGAAAGTATTTAAGTAATTATAGTAAGGTGGTAATTGAGCTAGCAGTTGCATCACCTACTTGATCTATATATAGTTAAAGGGGCCAAGTTTGATTGACCAGATTTAGGCTTATATTTAGGGGCTCATTTGAAGCCCAAAACCTATTAAAGAAAATGTGAATGAAAGAAGGCCCAACAGCCAAATCTGCCAATGGCCATTATGGAGAAAGCCCAAGTGAACTAAGTAAGTACATGACCTCCTAAGATTTGTTTTACCATGTTATTGGGCCAAGTGTGTACCACCTACTTGCACTAATCTGTCCCAAACTGATTAAAAGAACAAAGGAAAAATGGACAGCCAAGGTCCAATAATATTAAGTCCAAAAGGGCCCAAGTTAAAAGGACAAGCAGGTGGGGCACCTACTTGACATTATATGGACCAAATTTGGTCAAGAGTGTCGGCCATAACACCTCCTTTTTCAAAGGATAAGGATCAAGTCTTATTCTCCATTTTGAACTTGCAAAATTTTAGATTTTCTTAAGTTTCTTTCTTGGTCTCTCTTGGCTTCAATAAGCAGCCCTAAAACACCTTAGGGATTCTTGAGTGCTGTCTCATTTTCAAGTAAGAAGTTTGAAGGAGAGTTTGAATTCTTGAAAGTACAAGTTTAGAGGATAAATTTCCAGAATTAAGGTAAAACTTCAACCCATTTGTTTTCCTCTCTTTGATCATGTTTGGATTGGAGAATTTTGTATATATTTATCAAGAATTCATGGATGATGATAAATATTTGAGTCAATATTCTCCTATTATGCTGAAAGATTTGAGATTGATAGTGGCTGCCTTATGAATATTGTTGTTGAGGGCAGTTTGGGGATCTTGGGAGATGATGTATGAAGTTGTATTAATGTGTAGAGGAAGGGTGTGGTGGTTCACCATTTTATGTAAGGGTTGTATGGGCCTGATTTCCATCTAATATTTTAGCTACTGTTTTCGAGGACCTTATTGTGATTTAGCTGCTGATGTAGGCTTTAATCATTGACTTTGTTGTAGATTAAGCACCACCAATAAGGAAGGCTGAATCGTGGTATTGGTCATAAATATAAGGTATGTAAGGCCTATTCGATTATATATCCTTTTGGCATGAAAATGCTGCCAACCCCGCAATTAATATCAAGGAAGTGATTCTCATATTCTATTTTTCAAAAAGAAAGCAGGTGGCAGCGTACTATCCTCCAAATAGCTAGAATAGTTCTTGTCCCTTCGAAGTACATATAACACTTCATTAGATGTTCACTACTCTATACTTGTGTAATTTCCCCTTGTGCTGTTATAGAAATGGTATTTGCAAAAGAAAGTTTGATGAATCCTTCTCCTAAGCCAATTGAAGTCAATTGTGCCATTAAGGTCTTAAAGTAAGGTGTTGATGTTTCATAGCTCCTTATGTCATTGTTACTGCCTCAAAGTATTGTTTTCATGTATTCCACTACTGTTCCATAATTTCATGTCTCCAAGATGATTATGACCACCAAATCAACATCTCAAAATGTTACGATTATCCAAAATAACATCTCAAAAGAGTTATGAACTGATTAACAATAATCTCAAAGATTAAAGAATCTAAGTGAAGAAATCTATTTAATTAAGGGTGGCAGCTTAGGGGCGAAAGCCTAGCATGGGCCGATCCCTATTGGTATAGAAGGGTGGCAGCTCAGGGGCGAAAGCCTAGCATGGGCCGATCCCAAGTTGTGTAATTATGAGGACCGCATCCCAGGGGTTAATACGCCTAGCATGGGTCATCCTCTTCTACCACTGATCAGCTGGTCACTTGTATCACATGCCCAACAAAGATTATAACATACAAAGAAGGTAAAGAAAAGAATCTAGCTTACTTGATTCCACAAGAGTAAGCAAAGGTGGTCTTCTCTCCTAATCTATGCACTCATATGTTGCTACTTGATTTCATTTGTGCCTTGTATTACATATACTTTTTGCCTTACATATTCAGTACATTTTTCGTACTGACGTCCCGTATTGGGGACGCTGCATTTCATGCTGCAGGCTCAGGTACTCCAGCTAGTAGACCTCCTCAGTAGAAGCACTCGAAATTCTGCTACTTTTGGTGAGCTCCAAGTTAATTCGGAGCTTTATTAACTCCTTGGTAAATTCGTTTGGTATTGTATCGTAGTTAAGGGTAAGGCGGGGTCTGTCCCGACCTACTCTAGTCTTCTATCTTTTAGAGGCTTTGTAGACGTATGTACATGGTTCAGTTGTGTCTTAAGGAGTTGTGGCCTAAACGGCCAAGTCTTGTATATAACTTTTGGATCTACTTACGTTGGTTTGTATGGCTGCATCCAAAGTTAACTTGTCTCAATTGTTATAGTATATGCTCAGTAAGAACAGGTTGTAGGTTGGTTCTCTCAGGCCTTTAGGGCATCGGGTGCCTGTCCGTCTTAATGGGTTTTGAGGCGTGAGCCTCAATCCTACATCCGAGGCATGATTTATGACCGTTTGAAGTTTGAAGTTCCAAAATTCACAACTACCTCTTTTGAGTTAAATTTTGTGAAACTTCAAATATTGTAACTTTTGCCTCGAATATCATTTAGAAGCGATTTGTTTTTTAAAATTTTCTTATTTTTTTCGAGATCTACATGGTAAACTGAATTCCTTTATTTGATTTGATTTTTTTTCTTATAATTTTACTTATATCTAGTCATACAATGATAAAAGTAAACTATAAGTCCAATCTAAGTTCGTGATGTTTTTTCATGTAGACTTCTAAAAAAATAACTAGATTGGGAAAAAAATTGCCTAATTCCGACATCTGATGAATGATTTATGAACGTTTGAAGTTCAAAAATTCACACCAACCTCTTTTGAGTTACATTTTGTAAAACTTCAAATGATCGTAACTTTTGCCTCGAATATCATATAGAAGCGATTCTTTTTTTAAACTTGCTTATTTTTTTCGAGATATACATGGTAAACTCAATTCCTTTATTTGATTTGATTTTTCTTCTTCTTATAATTTTACTTATAATTTAATCACACAATGATAAAAGTACAACTATAAGTCCTATCTAAGTTTGTGGTATTTTTTTGCGTAGATCTTCAAAAAATAACCAGATTGAAAAAAATTTGCCTCAGTCCAACATCCGAGGCACGATTTATGACCGTTTGAAGTTCAAAAATTCACAACTACCTCTTTTGAGATACATTTTGTGATAATTCAAATGATCGTAACTTTAGCCTCAAATATCCTTCAAAAGCGATTCTTTTTTTAAACTTGCTTATTTTTTCGAGATCGACGTGGTAAACTCAATTTTTTTATTTGATTTGACTATTATTCTCTTCTTAAGATTTTACTTATATTTAGTCACACAACAATAAAAGTAAAACTATAAGTCTTATCTCAGTATGTGATATTTTTTTTGTAGATCTCAAAAAAATAACCAGATTGAAAAAAAATCATCTCAATCCGACATCCGAGGAACAATTTATGTCCGTTTGATGTTCAAAAATTTGCAACTACCTCTTTTGAGTTACATTTCGTGAAACTTCAAATGATCGTAACTTTTGCCTCCGATATTATTTAGAGGTGATTCTTTTTTTAAACTTGCTATTTTTTTGAGATCTACATGCTAAACTCAATTCCTTTATTTGATTTAATTGTTTTTCAACTTATAATATTACTTATATTAAGTCACACAATGATAAATGTAAAATTATAAGTCTTATCTCAGTGTGTGGTGTTTTTTTGGGTAGATCTCAAAAATATAACCAGATTGAAAAAAAAATTGCCTCAATCTGACATCCAAGGCTTGATTTATGACCGTTTGAAAGTTCAAAATTTCATAACTACCTCTTTTGAGTTTCATTTCGTCAAACTTTAAATGATCATAACTTTTGCCTCAAATATCATTTAGAGGAGATTCTTTTTAAAAAACTTGCTTATTTTATTGAGATCTACGTGGTAAACTCAATTTCTTTATTTGATTTGAAGTTTTTTACTTCTTATAATTTTACTTATAATTAATCACAAAATGATAAAAGTACAATTATAAGTCCTATCTCAGTGTGCAGTGCTTTTTTGCGTAGATCTTAAAAAAATAACCAGATTGAAAAAGAATCGCCACAATCAAACATCTGTGGCACGATTTGTGACCATTTGAAGTTCAAAAATTCACAACTACCTCTTTTGAGTTACATTTCATGATACTTCAAATGATAGTAACTTTTTCCTCGAATATCATTTAGTGGTGATTCTTTATTAAAAATTTGCTTATTTTTTTTAGATCTACGTGGTTAACTCAATTCTATATTTTGATGTGATTTATAATCTTACTTGTATTTAGTTATACAATGATAAAAGTAAAATTATAAGTCATATCTCAGTGAGTAGTGCTTTTTCGCGTAGACCTCAAAAAAATAACTGAATTGATTAAAAATCGCCTCATTCGGATATTCGAGGCACGATTTGTGACCGTTTGAAGTTCAAAATTTCACAACTACCACTTTTGAGTTACATTTTGTGAAACTTCAAATGATCGTAACTTTTGCCTCGAATATCATATAGAAGCATTCTTTCTTAAACTTGCTTATTTTTTCGAGATCTACATGGTAAACTCAATTCCTTTATTTGATTTGATTTTTCTTATTCTTATAATTTTACTTATAATTTATTCACACAATGATAAAAGTAAAACTATAAGTCCTATCTAAGTTTGTGGTGCTTTTTCGCGTAGATCTTCAAAAAATAACCAAATTGAAAAACATTGCCTCAATCCGACATTTGAGACACGATTTATGACCGTCTGAAGTTCAAAAATTCACAACTACCTCTTTTGAGATACATTTTGTGAAAATTCAAATGATCGTAACTTTTGCCTCAAATATCATTTAGCGATTCTTTTTTTAAACTTGCTTATTTTTTTCAAGATCAACGTGGTAAACTCAATTTCTTTATTTGATTTGACTATTATTTTCTTCTTATGATTTTACTTATATTTAGTCACACAACTATAAAAGTAAAATTATAAGTCCTATCTCAGTGTGTGATATTTGTTTTTTGTAGATCTCGAAAAATAACCAAATTGAAAAAAATCATTTCAATCCGACATCCGAGGAACAATTTATGACAGTTTGATGTTCAAAAATTTGCAACTACCTCTTTTGAGTTACATTTCGTGAAACTTCAAATTGTAACGGCCTGTATTTTGTATGTGGTAGTTCTATTCATGTTATACTTGACATAGGCTTATAGTATGGGTGAGGGATCATGTTTCTTATTGTCATAACCCAACCCTAGTTAAGGCAGACAAGTACCTTATGAACACATGCTTTACAAGTAATCTATGATGAGAAAGTAAACTACTATGTAGATTACTGATGAGAAGCTTAAAATACAACACATTTTGACTAGCTAAACCTCTATATGTGACAAGTGAAACTATGAATACAGATGATAGCTTTACAATGTCTACAAAGCCTCTACTGGAATCCATGATGGTACCACTATGAAAATACACATAGTAAAGACTCGGCAAAACTCCGAATCAACCTGGAGCTCACCAACATCCGCTGAGTATAATGTGCTTCTATTGGGAAGATCTACTAGTTGAGCACTTGCACCTGCAGCATGAAATGCAGCGTTCCCAATAAGGGATGTCAGTACAAAAGAATGTACTGAATATGTAAGGCATAATACAACCATATTTAATATGAGAGCTCAAGTGAAACCAAATACCAATAGATAAGGATTAGAGACCACCTTTGCTTTATGCTTGTGGAATCGTGCATGTTACATTCTTTTCTCTACTTTTCTGTACTTTATAATCTTTATACAACATATGATACAAATGACCAGCTGATCAGTGGTAGAAGAGGATGACCCATGCTAGGCATTTTAACCCCTGGGATGCTGTCCTCATAATTCCACAAATTGGGATCGGCCCATGCTAGGCTTTCGCCCCTGAGCTGCCACCCTTCCATACCAATTGGGATCGGCCCATGCTAGGCTTTTGCCCCTGAGCTGCCACCCATAATCATACAGATTACGTTTAGATTCTTTCATCTTTGAGGTTGTTGTTTATCAGTTCATAACTCTTGTGGGATTGTTCTTTAGATAATCATAACTCTTTTGAGATTGTTCTTTTTGATGTTCATAACTTGTTTGTGATTGTTGTTTTGGTGGTCATAATCCTTGTTTTGATTTGGAAATACGGATCAGTAGTAGAAGACATATGAATATGGACTTACGATAATAACAATGACATGGAAAGGATATGTGAATTGAACGTAGTACTTAGGAGCTTATATGACTCGGTAAGCATTTTGACATATCAAATTGAAGCACATCCAGTGAAGACAATTTAACATTCAGCCAAGAGATTTGAACTCTATATGATACAAATACAAGGTGTTCATGCATGTGGAACCAAGAGGGGAATGTGAGCAGATTAAACTTAAGGACGGATACATATTCCAAGTAAGTACACATAAACATACAATTGAGAAAGTAGTGATTATGTGAGGTAACATTACAGTCTAACACAATGAGATTAATAACAAAGAAAGGGAATATATGAACATGTGACAAGATGACATATCTATAAACAATTGAAACAAATTGGCAAGATATGGGCAGATCGTATATACATCCTATAAACATATGTACCATGTGTAATCTAGGATTACTTTGACTTATATGAGGGAAATACGTGCTAGGGGTACTTTGACAATGAAACAAGTTTAAACCTTGCATGCTAACACTTGGTAGAGTAAACACACACATATTTAGTAACAAACTCATATTAGAGTACCCACTTCAATGCTATAGGGAGTAGGAGCTGCAACTATCGATCAGTCACTACCAAGGGCACTTAGAAAGCTTACTTTTTGTAATGCAAGTTTTGGATTCATGCCAAATAAATAGGAAATCAAATAGCCTTACATACCTTGCTATACAATTCAAATCGTATGACTTAAGCTCCTTATCTTCTGATCACTAACTACAATAAAATAAGTCATAAGACTAGTATTAGCAGCTAATTAATCAATTTGAGCCACTTGATCACACCCAAATAGTAACGAAGCAGTAAGCTGCAATCTATCTAGTGAGTGATTTCTTTTCTTCCCTATCCCTTTTATCACGTATATATACTATACAACCTTCGCATCAGGTCCTCCCCAGAATTCCCTACAATATTTAAGTCCTTTATATTATCCATAACTTCCCCGCACATCCAGTCACATCCCTTATCATAACATACATAAAACAATCTTTGAACATAATAATGTAATAGAAGCAATATGAATAGTGGTTTCTGATCACCAACACTTGAAGAGCTAACTTTACTTTTAAAGTGCTCAAACAAGCTCATAACTTAATTTAAAGAGGACTCCCCTCCATAGCTGTCCCAACATGCACTAATCACCAGAACATCCTCCCCAATATTCACCATGTAAGAGTTACAATTTCCAACTCACTAATACATACCAAGTGTCTTAATTAACTCAAGCACAAGAGGGAGAAAATTATAGTAGCTTACCTTGCTGGACATGACTACCACTTGATAAGACTTGGATTCTTCAAGGTAAAGGTTGTCCTCCTTAACTTGTCTTAAATTATACCTTCCAATAGCTTGAAATACCTATTATTTAAGAACCCTAATGGTATTTAATGGCTGTTGTATGAATCTAAGAGAGAGAAGAGAGAAAGCTCTAGTAATAAGATATTTTGTCAAAGTAAAAATGGTTAGGAAAAGTTGATATCAATCTCTTTTAAAGGGACCTGCTTTGGACGACTTTATCACTCATTTTGGGCCATAATATGCCAAGTAGGTGACCCACCCACTTGGACTTTTCATTAGGACTTTTTTGGACTTAATAACATTGCCCTTTTGCCACCTTTCTCATTCTTCATTTGCAGCCAACATGTGTATTTAATTTGGGCCACACCTTTAAGTAGGTGATGCATCTAGTTTTCCATTAAAATTATTTCTTGTGGGCTTGAGAAGATTGGGCCTTGGTTGTCCATTTCCCCCTTATTCTTCCATTCAACTTGGGCTAAATTAATGCAAATAGGTGTAGTGTACTTGGCCCAATAACACAGTCAAAGAGTCTTAGTAGGTGATGCACATACTTGGTCCTTTGGGCTGGTCAATAAGTCAAAGTAGGTGATGCACCTACTTGTCACTTACTAGCTTAGTGAAGTCAAGCAAGCACCTCAATATTTTGTTAAATTTCTAGACCTTAATAACTTTAACATAACTTAGAACTTATATACACTATGCCACTTTATACTTTAGACTCAAATACCACCTTGTCATCTCAAGTGTAAATATTTCCATCAACATCAACTTAATAGGGTCGCATCAAAATCTCTGGACAGTTCACTTTAAATATTACCACTAATTGCATAGGAAACCAAATCCATAACTATACCACAAGGCAGTTTATAAGCATTATTAAAATAGAACTAGTACACGTAGAATACGGGGTGTTACATCCTCCCCCTCTTATGATCATTCGTCCTCGAATGATAGGTGCACCTGGTAGTTCGATTAATCTCTGAATTTCATATAGAGATTTGCGAGAGTCCCAATTGTAAATAGGAAGGACTATCCAGAATCCATAGACTAACCGAAAATATGTATCGACAAATCTAGCATGACGTCTCGATAGATATGGTTCATGAAATAGTAATATGAAAAAATTAAATCCCTTCTTTACTATGTAATTCACTAAAAATACACAAGTAGTACTCATACAAATAAGACTGTAATATACCTAAACACAAGAAACACAAATGACACATCCAATGAACAAATTCTAGCAAGATTCATGATCATATAAGAGGACCACATGATCTCAGATCCTTATATTGATGTTTAAAATGAGGAGGGTTACTTAGTATCTCTCTATCATCTTCTATTCCCAGGTATGTTGTGTTATATTCTATTCCTTCCCTAATACTCATGGTTACACATTCTGAACTTAGCTTCCGAGCCTTAACAATTAAGAATAACTATAGAGTATCTCCCAATTTTATTTTATTTTTGTATATGAACGTACACATAGAATCATAGGCTATAGGGGCAATACTTTCCTTTCTCTTTTATTTCATGACACTTTTCAGAGGTGAATCTTTTAAGAACACATAGCTGTTAATATAAAATCTAAAGTTTTATGCCGATCCTGCGAATAGGGTATTATGCTAAGTTATTTATCTATGGTTGATTAAATTTACATATATGGCCAACCTTTTCTGTTCAAAGTCTTCACTGCATATTGATACAAGGAAATATTTTCCCAAATTGTTCAAAACTCAAATCAATAAGCATAGAGAGGGCATAGTATACGGATGAATAAGTCACATTGGACATGACACATAGGCAGACTATCCCAAAAGGGAGCGCGCAAGGTATACGTGAATTAAGCTATAGAAATACATAGTATATGCGTGCATATGACCTATAGGTTAGCGTGTGAGCGAATGAACTATAGGGAATGTAGGAATGGGCTAGATGATCACATGATGCATGAGTACATAAACTAAGACATGTAGTAGATATGACATGTAGACATATCAGAAAATGAGCTACGGAACACAATCACATTGAGCAAGTGCGTTATATTGCGTGGATAGGTGGACTAACATGTCAATGAGCACAAATATGAAATATGAGCAAGTGAGCACATAACACATGGCCAGAAAAGCTATAAGGCCTAAAATGTTTAAGCAAGTAGGCTATGAGGTATGCAAAATATATAGAAATGGTCATATGATTAATTTAGCATGCATTACACATACAATATGGACAAGTGGCATGTGGGAAGTAACCAGTGCAATAAATAACTTGTAAGGAAAAGTTCCTATGAAAACATCATTAAACAAGGGTGATCTGAAGCGGATAACACTTGCATGTAAGCATTCCATGACGTTAGGTAACCTATGAGAAGGCAATCCACAAAGGGAAAAAGACATACAAATAGATAAGTTATAGAATATGCAGCATGTATAATTATATTAAAAAAATCATCTTTGAAAGCTACGATATATCCTATAGAACAACTCTAACGTACTAAGATAAACACACTGTCTTAAGCTTTTAAGTTACAGGTGGGATAGTTCTGCTCATATTCCTTACTCGCCTCAAAACACATACAATTGATTTTCCCATCTACTATCTCCAATCTCCTAAGAATTCTTATAGGTGTTCTTCTATTGGGACTTGGCTTCCGTCTAGGTCAATATAAATAGTACAGTAATGATAGAAAAAGAAAATCCTCAAAAAAAGTAGATCATCTTTTAGAGTAGGAGGACGAGGTCAACTTTGCCTTCATTACTAGCTTGTGTTATATCACATTCAATGATTGATGCCCCTTGAAGATCAAAAAAAAATAATAATAAATCGTGCTTCTTGAACGCATCATGAAATATGAACTCTAATAACATGTAAATGCCAGGTACCTATAAAGTTATATCATGATTCATAACGTCTTAGAGTTAGCATATTTGGGCTTAACTAGATAGGTCTGGCCATACTAATAGATTTCCTCTTTTTTTTTTTTTAAGTAAGTGAGGGTGCTCCGACTCTTTTCCCATGCAAGATAGCAAATAAGAACAACTAGCAATATGCATATGATCTATTTTTTTAATCAAGACTAAATATCAAAATTTGAATCGATACTAAATTGACTTCTCTATGTAACAAAGGTTCACAAAATTGTTCCCAGGAGCGCCATTATAACTCGTTAGCGTTGAAGAGCTGATAACATTTTCTTACCGCAAACACTTTAGCAATCACTCTCTCATAACCACCTATGCCACTCCTCTATAGCATCCTCATATCACCCCTACTCCTATGTTTAGGGAATTATACATATTCCATCTCTTTCTAATGAGAAGTTGTCTGTACATATTCGGCCTGTGTAATTTAAGCTTCATTCTCACAAGCTTCCTATCTAACAAGTAACTTTTAATCAAAACTAGCAGCTTCATGTACTAGATTCCATTATGTACAACCAACTAATCACAACTTAGTTCTAACCAATCAACTTTCTTCTCGTTATTCTTACCCTTTAGGAACATACTAACTCTCTATATCCAACACATACCTCATAAAATGAACCACCACACATATATCATTTGCAGTAATTGGCACACTTATCCCTAAGTTTTATATTCATGAAAAGAATACAAATGTTATTAGTACTTATTCAGAGCAATTGACACATCCCATATAAATGCCAAACATTAACATACTCGGGAGGACATACGGTGAGAATTTGAGCTTTGTCAGCCAATTAGGGGTATCTGTAGTAACACTATTGCACTAATACATCCACCTATAAAATTGTGCCACTGGCTTCTTTGAACTAAAAGAAACTGGTTTGACTACATCAATTTTGAGAACATGTGCAACGCTGAAAATTCTATATATCAAAGACTAAGAACAAGCGTCCTCCATAGGAATAAATCCTGTAAGTATGGAGCAAATATAGAACTCAAGAGCTGGTTACATCCTCCTAAGAAGATCTCCCTGGAAATGCTACAGCAAATATATGTAACTAGGTAACAAATCATATTTGAACCAACATGATGCAAATGGTACAAATGCAACTTTAAATTCAAATAACATAAAAGTCTTTACATACCTTGTGGAGTGAGATGGTCAAATAAAATGAGCTCAATCTAGTCAAACTTTTGGTAACTTGAGGTCCTTTCTGTATGTTACATGCTGACACTTCAACAACCCTTAACCTTAACCATAGTTAATATGAATAGCATGATCTGGTACAACTAGAAATGGGCTTCTTAACTTCGCTCTATCGCATGATCAGGATTATGAAGGAAGGTAACATTTCCTAAATGTCCAAGCAGCCCCCTAATTATTAAATGTGGCGCGCAACACATTCATAACTAAGGATCTACTAGACACGACTTTGTAGACGCCCTAGGACGAACTGCTCTAATACCACTTTGTCATAACCCAACCCTAGTTAAGGCAGACAAGTACCTTATGAACACATGCTTTACAAGTAATCTATGATGAGAAAGTAAACTACTATGCAGATTACTGATAAGAAGCTTAAAATACAACACATTTTGACTAGCTAAACCTCTATATGTGACAAGTGAAACAATGAATACAGATGATAGCTTTACAATGTCTACAAAGCCTCTACTGGAATCCATGATGGTACCACTATGAAAATACACATAGTAAAGACTCGGCAAAACTCCGAATCAACCTGGAGCTCACCAACATCCGCTGAGTATAATGTGCTTCTATTGGGAAGATCTACTAGTTGAGTACTTGCACCTGCAGCATGAAATGCAGCGTTCCCAATAAGGGATGTCAGTACAAAAGAATGTACTGAATATGTAAGGCATAATACAACCATATTTAATATGAGAGCTCAAGTGAAACCAAATACCAATAGATAAGGATTAGAGACCACCTTTGCTTTATGCTTGTGGAATCGTGCATGTTACATTCTTTTCTCTACTTTTCTGTACTTTATAATCTTTATACAACATATGATACAAATGACCAGCTGATTAGTGGTAGAAGAGGATGACCCATGCTAGGCATTTTAACCCCTGGGATGCTGTCCTCATAATTCCACAAATTGGGATCGGCCCATGCTAGACTTTCGCCCCTGAGCTGCCACCCTTCCATACCAATTGGGATCGGCCCATGCTAGGCTTTTGCCCCTGAGCTGCCACCCATAATCATACAGATTACGTTTAGATTCTTTCATCTTTGAGGTTGTTGTTTATCAGTTCATAACTCTTGTGGGATTGTTCTTTAGATAATCATAACTCTTTTGAGATTGTTCTTTTTGATGTTCATAACTTGTTTGTGATTGTTGTTTTGGTGGTCATAATCCTTGTTTTGATTTGGAAATACGGACCAGTAGTAGAAGACATATGAATATGGACTTACGATAATAACAATGACATGGAAAGGATATGTGAATTGAACGTAGTACTTAGGAGCTTATATGACTCGGTAAGCATTTTGACATATCAAATTGAAGCACATCCAGTGAAGACAATTTAACATTCAGCCAAGAGATTTGAACTCTATATGATACAAATACAAGGTGTTCATGCATGTGGAACCAAGAGGGGAATGTGAGCAGATTAAACTTAAGGACGGATACATATTCCAAGTAAGTACACATAAACATACAATTGAGAAAGTAGTGATTATGTGAGGTAACATTACAGTCTAACACAATGAGATTAATAACAAAGAAAGGGAATATATGAACATGTGACAAGATGACATATCTATAAACAATTGAAACAAATTGGCAAGATATGGGCAGATCGTATATACATCCTATAAACATATGTACCATGTGTAATCTAGGATTACTTTGACTTATATGAGGGAAATACGTGCTAGGGGTACTTTGACAATGAAACAAGTTTAAACCTTGCATGCTAACACTTGGTAGAGTAAACACACACACATTTAGTAACAAACTCATATTAGAGTACCCACTTCAATGCTATAGGGAGTAGGAGCTGCAACTATGGATCAGTCACTACCAAGGGCACTTAGAAAGCTTACTTTTTGTAATGCAAGTTTTGGATTCATGCCAAAGAAATAGAAAATCAAATAGCCTTACATACCTTGCTATACAATTCAAATCGTATGACTTAAGCTCCTTATCTTCTGATCACTAACTACAATAAAATAAGTCATAAGACTAGTATTAGCAGCTAATTAATCAATTTGAGCCACTTGATCACACCCAAATAGTAACGAAGCAGTAAGCTGCAATCTATCTAGTGAGTGATTTCTTTTCTTCCCTATCCCTTTAATCACGTATATATACTGTACAACCTTTGCATCAGGTCCTCCCCAGAATTCCCTACAATATTTAAGTCCTTTATATTATCCATAACTTCCCCGCACATCCAGTCACATCCCTTATCATAACATACATAAAACAATCTTTGAACATAATAATGTAATAGAAGCAATATGAATAGTGGTTTCTGATCACCAACACTTGAAGAGCTAACTTTACTTTTAAAGTGCTCAAACAAGCTCATAACTTAATTTAAAGAGGACTCCCCTCCATAGCTGTCCCAACATGCACTAATCACCAGAACATCCTCCCCAATATTCACCATGTAAGAGTTACAATTTCCAACTCACTAATACATACCAAGTGTCTTAATTAACTCAAGCACAAGAGGGAGAAAATTGCAGTAGCTTACCTTGCTGGACATGACTACCACTTGATAAGACTTGGATTCTTCAAGGTAAAGGTTGTCCTCCTTAACTTGTCTTAAATTATACCTTCCAATAGCTTGAAATACCTATTATTTAAGAACCCTAATGGTATTTAATGGCTGTTGTATGAATCTAAGAGAGAGAAGAGAGAAAGCTCTAGTAATAAGATATTTTGTCAAAGTAAAAATGGTTGGGAAAAGTTGATATCAATCTCTTTTAAAGGGACCTGCTTTGGACGACTTTATCACTCATTTTGGGCCATAATATGCCAAGTAGGTGACCCACCCACTTGGACTTTTCATTAGGACTTTTTTGGACTTAATAACATTACCCTTTTGCCACCTTTCTCATTCTTCATTTGCAGCCACACCTTTAAGTAGGTGATGCATCTAGTTTTCCATTAAAATTATTTCTTGTGGGCTTGAGAAGATTGGGCCTTGGTTGTCCATTTCCCCCTTATTCTTCCATTCAACTTGGGCTAAATTAATGCAAATAGGTGTAGTGTACTTGGCCCAATAACACAGTCAAAGAGTCTTAGTAGGTGATGCACATACTTGGTCCTTTGGGCTGGTCAATAAGTCAAAGTAGGTGATGCACCTACTTGTCACTTACTAGCTTAGTGTCAAGCAAGCACCTCAATATTTTGTTAAATTTCTAGACCTTAATAACTTTAACATAACTTAGAACTTATATACACTATGCCACTTTATAGTTTAGACTCAAATACCACCTTGTCATCTCAAGTGTAAATATTTCCATCAACATCAACTTAATAGGGTCGCATCAAAATCTCTGGACAGTTCACTTTAAATATTACCACTAATTGCATAGGAAACCAAATCCATAACTATACCACAAGGCAGTTTATAAGCATTACTAAAATAGAACTAGTACACGTAGAATACGGGGTGTTACACTTATATGATTAGTGTTGGTTTAAACTAGCTCGAAAGGTGATGTAATGCCTTGCACGTTTCAGCATATGTATTGCAAGTTAACTCCGATGGAAAGTATTTAAGTAAATATAGTAAGGTGGTAATTGAGCTAGCAGCTGCATACTTGAGCTATAATATAGTTAAAGGGCCCAAGTTTGATGGACCAGATTTAGGCTTATTTTAAGGGGCTCATTTGAAGCCCAAACCTATTAAAGAAAAATGTGAATGAAAGAAATCCCAGCAGCCAAATCTGCCAATTGGCCCATTATGGATAAAGCCCAAGTGAAACTATGTAAGTGCATCACCTCCTAAGTCTTTTTTTTACCATGTTATTGGGCCAAATGTGTACCACCTACTTGCATTAATCTGGTCCAAGTTGGATAAAAAAACAAACAGAGAATGGACAGCCAAGGCCCAAAAAGCTTAAGTCCAAAAAGGCCCAAGTTAATAGGCCAAGTAGGTGGGTCAGCTACTTGACAATATATGGCCCAAAATTGGTCAAGAATGTCGGCCATAACACCTCCTTTTTAAAAGGATAAGGATCAAGTCTTTTTCTCCATTTTAAACTTGCAAAAATATTTAGATTCCTAAGTTTCTTCTTGGTCTCTCTTGGCTTCAATAAGCAGCCCTAAAACACCTTAGGGTTCTTGAGTGCTGTCTCATTTTAAAGTAAGAGTTTGAAGGAGAGTTTGAATTCTTGAAGTACAAGTTTAGAGGATAAATTTCCAGAATTAAGGTAAGACTTCAACCCATTTGTTTTCCTCTCTTTGAATTCATGTTTGGAGTGGAGAATTTTGTATATATTTATCAAGAATTCATGGATTGTGATAAATCCTTGAGTCAATATTCTCCTATTATGCTGAAAGATTTGAGATTGATGGTGGCTGCCTTATGAATATTGTTGTTGAGGGCAGTTTGGGTATCTTGGGAGAGGATGTATGAAGTTGTATTAATGTGTAGAGGAAGGGTGTGGTGGTTCACCGTTTGTGTAAGGGTTCTAAGGGCCTGCTTTCCGTCAAATATTTTAGCTACTGTTTTTGAGGGCCTTAATGTGATTAGCTGCTGATGTTAGCTTAATCATGACTTATGTTGTAGATTAGCACCCAAAAAGGTAGGCTGAATCGTGATAGTGGTATTGGTCAGAAAATAAGGTATGTAAGGCTATTCGATTCTATATCCCTTTTGGCATGAAATCTGCATCTGCAATTAATATTAATGAAGTGAATCTCATAAGTTCTATTCCTAGAAAAGGAAATATAGTGGCAGCATACTATCTCCAAATAGCTAACAATATTTCTTTCCCCATTCTAAGTACATGGAACTACTTCATTATATGTTCACTACTCTATACTTGTGTAATTATCCCCCTTGTGCTGCTATAGAAATGATATTTGCAAAAGAAAGTTTGGTGAATCCCCCTCCTAGTCAATTGAAGTCAATTGTGCCATTAAGGTCTTAAAGTGAGGTGTTGATGTTACATAGCTCCTTATGTCATTATTACTGCATCAAAGTATTATTTTTCATGTATTCCACTACTGGTCCGTATTTCCATATCTCCAAGATGATTATGACCACCAAAGTAACATCTCAAAAGTGTTATGATTATCCAAAATAACGTCTCAAAAGAGTTATGAACTGATTAACAATAATCTCAAAAATTAAAGAATCTAAGTGAAGAAATCTATGTAATTAAGGGTGGCAGCTCAGGGGCGAAAGCCTAGCATGGGCCAATCCCTATTGGTATAGAAGGGTGGCAACTCAGGGGCGAAAGCCTAGCATGGGCCGATCCCAAGTTGTGTAATTATGAGGACCACATCCCAGGGGTTAATACGCCTAGCATGGGTCATCCTCTTCTACCACTGATCAGCTGGTCACTTGTATCACATGCCAACAAAGATTATAACATACGAAAAGGTAAAGAAAAGAATATAGCTTACTTGATCCCACAAGAGTAAGCAAAGGTGGTATTATCTCCTATCTATGCACTCATATGTTACTACTTTATTTCATTTGAGCTCTTGTATTACATATACTATTGCCTTACATATTCAGTACATTTTTCATACTGACATCCCGTATTGGGGACGCTGCATTTCATGCTGCAGGCTCAGGTACTCCAGCTAGTAGACCTCCTTAGTAGGAGCACACGAAACTCTGCTACTTTTGGTGAGCTCCAAGTTGATTCGGAGCTTTATTGAGTCCTTGGTAAATTCATTTTGGTATTGTATCATAGTTAAGGGTAAGGCGGGGTCTGTCCCGACCTACTGTAGTCTTATATCTTTTAGAGGCTTTGTAACCGTATGTACATGGTTCAGTTGTGTCTTAAGGAGTTGTGGCCTCAAAGGCCAAGTCTTGTATATAACTTTTGGACCTACTTACGTTGTTTTGTATCGCTGCATCCTAGGTTAACTTGTCACAATTGTTATAGTATATGTACAGTAAGAACAGGTTGCAGGTTGGTTCTCTCGGGCCTTTAGGGCATCGGGTGCCTGTCCGTCTTAATGGGTTTTGAGGCGTGACACAAATGATCGTAACTTTTGCCTCCGATATCATTTAGAGGTGATTCGTTTTTTAAACTTGCTTATTTTTTTCGAGATCTACATGATAAACTCAATTCCTTTATTTGATTTGATTTTTTTTTCTACTTATAATATTACTTATATTTAGTCACACAATGATAAAAGTAAAATTATAAGTCCTATCTCAGTGTATGGTGTTTTTTCGGGTAGATCTCTAAAAAATAAGAAGATTGAAATTTTTTTTGCCTCAATATGACATCCAAGGCATGATTTATGACGGTTTGAAAGTTCAAAATTTCATAACTTACCTCTTTTGAGTTTCATTTCGTCAAACTTCAAATGATCATAACTTTTGCCTCGAATATCAATTAGAGGAGATTCTTTTTAAAAACTTGCTTATTTTTTCGAGATCTATGTGGTAAACTCAATTCCTTTATTTTATTTGATGTTTCTTTCTTCTTATAATTTTACTTATATGTAGTTACACAATGATAAAAGTACAATTATAAGTCCTATCTCAATGTGCAGTGCTTTTTCGCGTAGATCTCGAAAAAGTAACCAGATTGAAAAAGAATCGCCACAATTGGTCATTCGAGGCATGATTTGTGACCATTTGAAGTTCAAAATTCACAACTACCTCTTTTGAGTTACATTTCGTGAAACTTCAAATGATCGTAAATTTTCCCTCGAATATCATTTAGTGGTGATTCTTCATAAAAAAGTTGCTTATTTTTGTTAGATCTAAGTGGTTCACTCAATTCTATATTTGATTTGATTTATAATTTTACTTACACAATGATAAAAATAAAATTATAAGTCCTATCTTAGTGAGTAGTGCTTTTTCGCGTAGATCTTGAAAAAATAACCAGATTTAAAAAAAACTGCCTCAATCGAATGTTTGAGGCACGATTTGTGATCGTTTGAAGTTCAAAAATTCACAACTACCACTTTTGAGTTAAATTTCGTAAAACGTCAAATGATCGTAAAATTTGCTTCGAATATCATTAAGAGGCGATTCTTTTTTTAAACTTGCTTATTTTTTCTAACTCTACGTGATAAACTCTATTCCTTTATTTGATTTAATTGTGTTTCTTTTTCATGTAATTTTTATTATATTTAGTCACACAATGATAAAAGTAAAACTATAAGTCCTATCTCAATGTGTGAAAATTTTTTGCGTAGATATCAAAAAAATAACCAGGTTGAAAAAAATCGCCTCAATCCTATATCCGAGGCACGATTTATGACCGTTTGAAGTTTGAAGTTCCAACATTCACAATTACCTCTTTTGAGTTAAATTTTGTAACTTTAAATGATTGTAACTTTTGCCTCGAATATCATTTAGAAGCGATTCTCAATTAAAAACTTGCTTATTGTTTCGAGATCTACGTGGTAAACTCAATATTTTATTTTATTATAATTTTACTCATATTTAGTCACACAATGATAAAAGTAAAATTATAAGTCCTATCTCAGTGTGTAGTGCTTTTTCGTGTAGATCTTGAAAAAATAACTAAATTGAAAAAAAATTGCCACAATCGAACATCCGAGGCACGATTTGTGACCATTTGAAGTTCAAAAATTCACAACTACCTCTTTTGAGTTAAACTTCGTGAAACTTCAACTGATTGTAACTTTTGCCTTGAATATCATTTAGAGGGGATTCTTTATTAAAAACTTACTTATTTTTTTAAGATCTACGTGGTAAACTTAATTCTATATTTGATTTGATTTATAATTTTACTTATAGTTAGTTACACAATGATAAAAGTAAAATTATAAGTCCTATCAATGTGAGTGGTGCTTTTTCGCATAGATCTCGAAAAAATAACCAGATTAATAAAATCCCATCAATCGGATTCGAGGCACGATTTGTGACAGTTTGAAGTTCAGAAATTCACAACTACCTCTTTTGAGTTACATTTCGTGAAACTTCGTATGATCGTAACTTTTGCTTCGAATATCATTAACAGGCGATTCTTTTTCTAAACCTGCTTATCTTTTCTAACTCTACGTGATAAACTCTATTCCTTTATTTTATTTGATTATTTTTTCTTCATGTAATTTTTATTATATTTAGTCACACAATGATAAAAGTAAAACTATATGTCATATGAGGTGTGTGGAGATTTTTTGCGTAGATATCGAAAAAATAACCAGGTTGAAAAAAATTGCCTCAATCCTACATCCGAGGCACGATTCATGACCGTTTCAAGTTTGAAGTTCCAAAATTCACAACTACCTGTTTTGAGTTAAATTTTGTGAAACTTCAAATGATCGTAACTTTTGCCTCGAATATCACTTAGAAGCGATTTGTTTTTTAAAATTTTCTTATTTTTTTCGAGATCTACATTGTACACTGAATTCCTTTATTTGATTTGAATTTTTTTTCTTACAGTTTTACTTATATTTAGTCACACAATGATAAAAGTAAACTATAAGTCCTATCTAAGTTTATGGTTTTTTCGCGTAGATTTTTAAAAAATAACAAGATTAAAAAAAAATCGCCTAAATCCGACATCCGAGGCACGATTTATGAACGTTTGAAGTTCAAAAATTCAAAACTACCTCATTTGAGTTACATTTTGTGAAACTTCAAATGATCGTAACTTTTGCCTCTAATATCATATAGAAGCGATTCTTTTTTTAAACTTGCTTATTTTTTTGAGATCAACCTGGTAACTCAATTCCTTTATTTGATTTACTTTTTCTTCTTCTTATGATTTTACTTATATTTAGTCACACAACGATAAAAGTAAAATTAGAAGTCCTATCTTAGTGTATGGTATTTTATCGCGCAGATCTCAAAAAATTAACCAGACTGAAAAAAATTGCCTCAATCCGATATCCTCGGCATGATTTATGACTGTTTGAAGTTCAAAAATTCAGAACTACCTCTTTTGAGTTACATTTCGTGCTTCAAATGATAGTAACTTTTTCCTCATAAATCATTTAGAGGCGATTCTTTTTTTTAAAATTTGCTTATTTATTTAAGATCTACGTGGTAAACTAAATTCGTTTATTTGATTTGATTGTTTTTTCTTCTTATAATTTTACTTATATTTAGTCACACAACGATAAAAGTAAAACTATAAGTCCTATCTCAGTGTGTGGTGTTTATTCGGGTAGATTTCAAAAAAATAACCAAATAAAAAAGTTGCCTCAATCCGACATCCGAGGCAAGATTTATGACCGTTTGAAGTTAAAAATTCAGAACTACCTCTTTTGTTTTTACATTTCGTGAAACTTCAAATGATCGTAACTTTTGCCTCGAATATCATTTAGGGGAGAATCTATTTTTAAACTTCCTTATTTTTTCGAGATTTACATGGTAAACTCAATTCCTTTATTTGATTTGATTTCTTTTTCTTCTTATAATTTTACTTATATTTAGTCATACCATGATAAAAGTAAAACTAAAAGTCCTACCTTAGTGTGTCGTGTTTTTTCGAATAGAGCTCACAAAAATAATTAGATTGAAAAAAATAATCATCTCAATCCGACATCCGAGGCACGATTTATGACCGTTTGAAATTCAAAAATTCACAACTACCTCTTTTGAGTTACATTTCGTGTAACTTCAAATGATCATAACTTTTCCTCGAATATCATTTAGAGGCAATTCTTTTTTAAAACTTTCTTATTTTTTTAACTCTACGTGGTAAACTCAATTCCTTTATTTGATTTGATTGTTTTTTCTTCTTATAATTTTTACTTATATTTAAGTCACACAATGATAAAAGTAAAACTAGAAACCATATATCATTGTGTGTGGTGTTTTTTTGCGTAGATCTCGAAAAATAACCAGATTAAAAAAAATTGGTTTTCTTGAATTTCAAATGATCGTAACTTTGCCTCGAATATCATTTAGAGGCGATTCTTTTTTTCAACTTGCTTATTTTTTCAAGATCTACGTGTTAAACTCAATTCCTTTATTTGATTTGTAATATTCTTCTTATAATTTTACTTATATTTAGTCATACAACGATAAAAGTAAAACTATAAGTCCTATCCGAGTGTGCGGTAATTTTTCGGGTTGATCTCAAAAAAATAATTAGATTTAAAAAATATTTCCTTAATCCTACATCAGAAGCACAATTTATGACTGTTTGAAGTTTAAAAATTCAGAACTACCTCTTTTGAGTTACATTTCGTGAAACTTCGAATGATGATAACTTTTGTCACGTATTTCATTTAGAGGCTATTCTTTATTTAAACTTGCTTATTTTTTCGACATTTACGTGGTAAACTCAATTCCTTTATTTGATTTGATTGTGATTTCTCTTATAATTTTACTTATATTAAGTCACACAACGATAAAAGTAAAACTATAATTCATATGAGGTGTGTGGAGCTTTTTCGCGTAGATCTCGAAAAAATAACTAGATTGAAAAAATTGCCTCAATCCTACATCCGAGGCACGATTTATGACCGTTTGAAGTTTGAAGTTCAAGAATTCACAACTACCTCTTTTGAGTTACATTTCGTGAAACTTCAAATGATCGTAACTTTTGGCTCGTATATCATTTAGAGGCGATTTTTTTAAAACTTTCTTATTTTATCGAGATCAACGTAAAAATGAAAGAAAGCCCAGCAGCCAAATATGTCAAGGCCCAATATAGTGAAAGCCCAAGTGAAAGCAAGTAGGTGCATCACCTAGTTTGAACTTTTGAGCTGCTTGACATAAGCAGGTGCATCACCTACTTGACCAATTAGTGGCTAAAAGTGGACCAAAAAAAGAAGGTTCTAGAGGATATTTTTTGGGGTCAATAAAGCTCCATATAAATTCAATATGACCTGATCTTTTCACCCTAACCCATTGTCACGACCCAACCCGATGGGCCGTGACTAGTGTCCGTTTTGGACACTCATAAACAAACCTGCTAAGTATAACCAACTGAGACTAAGCCAATATGGAATTTAATCAAATCAAACCTACCCCAACGCATATATATATAAAGTGGATCTGTCTCATAAGGAGTTATAACCATTTAAAAGTAACAACATACGCGAGCCGACAAGGCCGCCACTATCCAAAGCATACTAGCATACGCAAGCCGACAAGGCTGCCACTACACAATACACAATGATGTACGCAGCCGACAAGGCTGCCCCTGAACAAGCGGACATCCCAAACAAACCATGTCCAGACCATCATCCAAAACATATATATACAACCCACATAATGTTTACAGACCTCTAAGAGTATAGTAGTGAAACTCGACGGGACAAGGCCCCGCCGTACCCATAGATAAGCAAAAGACTACATAGGAAGTTATGTACCAAAACGACTGGGCTCTGGAACAGTGGAGCTCTCCCAATCAGCTGAGTAGATATCCTAGGCAGAAGGATCACCGAACTGTGCGTCTACACCTGCGGGCATGAAACGCAGCCCCCCCGAGGAAAGGGGGTCAGTACGGACAATGTACTGAGTATGTAAAGCATAAGGTAAAGATGACAGGTACCAACATGATAAGTCGAAACATGATATCACTACACATGTACCTTATAAGTGAAAATCATGCATATCTTTAACATATAAGGTGCCCAGCTTCCCTAGTAAGGGACTCGGCAAAATAGTCATCATATATATATACATCATACGTACCCGACCCTCTAGTGAGGGACTCGGTGAAATAGTCATCACATCATCTCTGTCATCATCATCATCATAACCATCTTCATCACCAATCATATATATAATATACATACCCGGCCCTCTAGGGAGGGACTCGGTGATATATGCAAGAAACTCTGCACGAACATTACCCGGCCCGGGACTCGGTGAAATGATAAATGACTCTATGCACGAGCAGAACATTATGAACAACCATATGCAATTAAAATCATTTCTTATAACTCAATAGAACAATTAACGTGAACCAGCAAGGAGTATTACCAAAGATTAACGTTTTATCAAGATTATGAACCTTTACCACGATATGAAAACGTAAAATCTCAATGACTCTAAGAAGCTCTACCATAGATATGAGGAATCACCATAGCCTTAGACATAGCCGATATATAGAAGAATAGTTTGTAGAAGCAAGAATATACGTCACCTAGACACTCTAAAAGTAAGTGTCAAACCTGTCCGTCATTCGCTCATTTTTAAAAGTCATGCCAAACAAAGAAAGAAAGGATAGCGTTACATACCGTATAGTCAAGCCGCACGACCAATATTTACTGCCCAAGCTATTAATCTATAACAAGCAACAATCGTGCCGCAATTAGATAGACGTCGCACTTTACCACTTATTGTAAGCTAGCTAATAATCTAACGAAAATCCGGCAACACTTCCACTATTTTCCTTACTTCGTCCCAATCCGACAACAACCCAAATTATCCACAGCAATACCAATAACACATATAACCCAACGAATCTTATAAAACAGTCCCCCCCCAAAACAGCTCCATCTCGGCAACCATAGTAACGAAACAACGACACACCAAGCGATAACTCGTTTTATAATTCGCAACACATCTACCTTATCTTATTCATCCCTTGGAGTATATACCCATAATCACATTAACATATACATAACTCCAAAACAGAATTTCCCACATTTTGCTTTAATCAAAACAGCCCAAACACTAACACAACACCACTAATCCGATTATGGTTTCCGATCATACTTAGCACAATCAATAACTAAAACAAATTTTCTAAGCTACTGGTCACACCCCCTTCTTAACATTAATGGCTAATTAACAAAGGCATTCTAAAGAATTAATACACCAAGCAAAGAGATTTACTAACCAAATTCCTTGAAGCTGCTGGCCGAGAGTTTCATGGCTGGTTTTCTCCTTTTCCCTGGCTGCCTAAGCTAAGTTGAAGAAGATGATATATTTGCTGTCATTTCTCCACTTCATTCATTATATGAAGTGGAGACAGCACCCCACTACACATCCCACTAAGCCTAGCTTCCATCTGATTTCCTTTAATGCCTTGAGTGGTGGGGCCCTCCACTTAATTAATTTAATCCCAAACAGCCACTAATTAATCCCCCACTTAAAGTTAATGACAATCTGATTTCCTTTAATCACTTGGAACTTAATGACAATCTGATATATTTGCTGTCATTTCACCACTTCATTCATTATATGAAGTGGAGACAGCAGCCCACTACACATCCCACTAAGCCTAGCTCCCATCTGATTTCCTTTAATGCCTTGAGTGGTGGGGCCCTCCACTTAATTAATTTAATCCCAAACAGCCACTAATTAATCCCCCACTTAAAGTTAATGACAATCTGATTTCCTTTAATCACTTGGAACTTAAAATAAAATCTCATTCCCCGGACTTACATCGACTAGCTCATGACGCGCACTACGTATAAAAATACGAGGCGTAACATCCTTCCCCCCTTAGGAACATTCGTCCTCGAATGTTAAGTTAGCGTCTTAAAAAAAAATTCCAGCGAGGTCTCTCTAACAGTTATACCTATCAACCTGCATTCCGTAACCTACAGATGCCTTACAGAGTCACAACTTACTACAAAAACTCGTTTATCAATCAATATAGTCAAGCTAGGAATTGAATTACCTGCATGTACGGGGAACAAGTAAGGATACTTATTCTTCATTTCGTCTTCCGCTTCCCAAGTCATCTCCTCCCTATTATCATTTCGCCACAACACTTTGACGGAATCCACATCCTTAGTACATAACCTTCTAACCTGGCGATCAAGTATAGCTACGGGTTTCTCCTCATATGACAACTCCTCTGTTACCTGAACATCATCTAAAGGGCATACTCTAGAAGAATCACCAATACATTTACGTAGCATCGATACATGAAAGACTGGATGTACCGCCTCCAAATCAGATGGTAGATCCAACTCATAGGCAACCTTGCCTATCCTACGAACAATCTGATAAGGCCCAATGTATCTCGGACTGAGCTTCCCTTTCCTGCCGAATCTCATCACACCCTTCATGGGTGATACCTTCAGGAATACCCAGTCACCAATCTGAAACTCCAAATCTCGACGCCGATTATCTGCATATGACTTCTGTCGACTCTGGGCTGCTAATAATCTTTCCTGAATAAGCTTCACCTTGTCAACAGCTTGCTGAATCATATTCGGGCCTAATAACTTATTCTCGACAACATCAAACCAACCAATAGGTGACCTGCACTTCCTCCCATATAAGGCCTCGTACGGTGCCATCTGGATACTAGAATGGTAGCTATTATTATAGGCAAACTCAATGAGCGGCAAGTGGTCATCCCAGCTACCTTTGAAGTCAATAATACAGGCCCGCAACATTTTCTTCTAATGTCTGAATAGTATGCTCAGCCTGCCCATCAGTCTGAGGGTGAAATGCTGTGCTGAGGTTCACTTGTGTCCCCAATCCCTTCTGAAACGATCTCCAAAAGTTGGCTGTAAATTGAGCTCCTCTGTCTGATATAATGGACGTGAGAACCTCATGAAGTCTCACTATCTCCCTGACATATAACCTCGCATAATCTTCAGCCGAATAAGTAGTCCTGACTGGAAGAAAATGGGCCGATTTCGTCAGCCTATCTACAATAACCCATATAGAGTCATACTTCCGTTGAGTGCGAGGTAAGCCTGTAATGAAGTCCATATTAATCATCTCCCATTTCCAAGTCAGGATCTCTATCTCCTGTAATAATCCACCAGGCTTTTGATGTTCGATCTTGACTTGTTGACAATTCGGGCACTGAGCAACAAACTCCGCTATGTCCTTTTTCATGCCATCCCACCAGTATAAGCATCTGAGGTCATGATACATTTTCGTTGACCTTGGGTGAATAGAATAACGGGCAGAGTGTGCCTCTCCCATAACCTGCCATCGTAGCCCCGCAATATCAGGTACACACAATCTACCTTCATATCGTAACACTCCGTCAGGTGTAACCTTAAATGGGGTCTTTTCCTTTTGAAGAGCTGCATCTCTATACTGTGCCAGAATAGGGTCCTAGTACTGCTGTCTCTTTACCTCATCTATGATTGAGGACTCAGCAACCTCTCGAATAGAAACTCCACTATCTTCTGAATTAGCCAGACGGACTCTAAGGCTGGATAGCCGCTGAATCTCCCGAACCATCTCCCTCCTTTCTGGTTGTACATCTGTCAAGCTACCCATGGACTTACGGCTAAGAGCATCTGCTACAACATTTGCTTTCCCTGGATGATATAAAATATCAACATCATAATCCTTTAGCAACTCTAACCACCGCCTCTGTCGTAAGTTCAGCTCTTTCTGTTTAAAGATATATTGGAGACTCTTATGATCTGTATAGATGTCCACATGGACACCATATAAATAATGCCTCCATATCTTCAAGGCATGAACCACGACTGCTAACTCCAGATCGTGAGTAGGATAATTCTTTTCATGCTTCCTAAGCTGTCGGGAGGCATAGGCTATAACTTTGCCATGCTGCATCAATACACATCCTAGCCCAACACCCGAAGCATCACAATAAATAACATAGCCGTCCGGTCCCTTCGGAAGAGTTAGGACTGGAGCTGTAGTCAATTTGTCTTTCAATAGCTGGAAGCTTCGCTCACAAGCATCAGTCCACTGGATCTTGGCTGCCTTTTGAGTTAGCCTTGTCAAAGGCGCTGAAATTGAGGCAAACTTTTCTACAAATCTCCTGTAATATCCTGCTAACCCCAGAAAGCTGCGTACCTCAGTAGGTGTCGTAGGTCTGGGCCAAGTCTTTACCGCCTCAATTTTCTGCGTGTCTACCCGAATACCATCAGCTCCAATAATATGCCCCAAGAATGCCACTGAAGTCAACCAGAACTCACACTTGGAGAACTTAGCATACAACTTCTGTTGCTGAAGCACCCTAAGTACCATCCTTAAATGGTCTGCATGCTCCTCTTCTGAACGTGAATAGACCAGAATATCGTCTATAAATACAATAACAAACATATCAAGGAATGGTTTAAACACTCGATTCATTAAATCCATAAACACCGCTGGAGCATTAGTCAGCCCAAAAGACAGCACTCTAAACTCATAATGCCCGTATCGGGTCCGGAATGCCGTCTTTGGAATATCTGCCTCCCTTACTAGCACCTGATGATAACCTGACCGCAAGTCTACCTTTGAAAAACACTTAGCACCCTGCAACTGGTCAAATAGATCGTCAATCCTTGGGAGGGGATACCTGTTCTTTACTGTTACTTTGTTCAGCTGCCTATAATCAATACACATCCACAGCGACCCATCCTTCTTCCTCACAAACAGTACCGGTTCTCCCCAAGGTGACGTACTAGGCCTAATGAAGCCCTTTTCTAGCAAATCTCTCAATTGCTCTTTCAACTCTTTCAACTCAGCAGGTGCCATTCTATAAGGAGGTATAGATATAGCCTGGGTATCTGGCAGTACATCTATAGTAAACTCTATCTCTCATTCTGGAGGAAGGCCTGGAAGCTCCTCTGGGAATACATCGGGAAATTCATTAACTACCGGGACTGATTGAAGAGTCGGTGCCTCTGCCTTTATGTCATGGACCCGAACCAGATGATAAATATAGCTTTTTGTAACCATCTTCTTGGCCTTAAGGTATGAAATAATCTTACCTTTCGGCGATACTGTACTCCCCTTCCACTCTATAATCGGTTCCCTTGGAAATTGAAATTGAACTATCTTTCCTCTGCAATCAACATTAGCATAACAAGCAGCCAACCAATCCATGCCCATGATAATATCAAACTCAATCATATTTAACTCTATTAGATCTGCTACGGTACGACGACTATATATAACCACTGAACAATTCTTATATACTCGCGTAGCTATGACAGAATCTCCTACAGGTGTAGCTACCTCAAATGGTTCTATCAACTCAGACTCTATTCCGATCCTACTAGCAACGAAGGGGGATATAAATGATAAGGTGGAACCTGGGTCTATCAATGCATACACACTTCGGGAGAATAGTGATAATATACCTGTGATCACATTAGGTGACGCCTCCTGATCCTGCCTACTAGTCAAAGCATATATGTGGTTCGAGGGACCGCTAGAACTGGGAGCTCCACCACGACCTCTACCACGGCCTGCTGGCGCCTGAATACCCTGCCCCGTAGGGCGCATAGCCACAGAAGAAGATGAACCAGCAACGGACCAAGTAGGTTGTGCCATACCACCGGCACTACCTCTAAAGGGACACTCCCTCATAGTATGACCCTGACGGCAGCAAGAAAAACACGTACCTATAGTCCAACGACATTCCCCAAGATGGGACCTACCACAGCGAGAACACCGAGGCAAAGGTGGTCTCGACTGGCTCAAACCCCTGCCCATCTGTGACCCTGCCGCCCTAGAGCTCTGACCAGTTTACGAATATCCCGTACGATCAAACCCCCTACCCATGAAATGTGGGGGTACACTCTGTGCTGGCTGGGAAGAAAATCTAACATGCTGCTGAGACTGCCCGCCTCGAAACTCGTCAGGATAACCTGCTGATCTAGCCCTCTTATGCTGGCCTCTATGATAATCTCTTTTTGGCTGACGTCCCCGATGCCGATCCTCTACCCCCTGTGCATATGCCTGCACCCGAGCAATGTCCATACCTGGCTGAAGAGTTACTGCCATACAACTGTCAATCAGATAACGATCCAGTCCCATCACATAACGATGTACCCTGTCTGCCATATCAGCCATAATAGTAGGTTCATGCCTAGCCAATGAATCAAACTCGAGGCTATACTCTCGAACGCTCCTGCCATTCTGCCTCAAACGCAAGAATCTATCGACCCTAGCTCGTTTCATCTCTGGAGGCAGGAAGTGGCCCTGGAAAGCCTCCACAAATTCATCCCATAACGCTGGAGGAGCACCCGCACCCCTAGATAACTCCAAGACTCATACCAATTAATAGCTACATCCCGCAAACGATACGTAGCCAACTCAACAGACTCGGTCTCCGAAGCCTTGATTATCCTCAATGTACACTGCATCTGATGAATAAACTCTTGCGGATCATCCTGGGGCCTTGATCCAAAGAACTCTGGAGGATTACAACTTAAAAAGTCACGAGACCTTAAGCTATCAGATCTGTCCGCATGATCAACTCCTAGTCCATACTTGCGAGCCTGACCTGCCACTAATCTAGTCAGCAATTGAACCGTATCTCTCATGGCCCTATCCTCTGCCCCTGGATGAGGAGCTGGAGGTTCAGGTGTTGGGGCTTCGGGGGCTGGTGGTGGTGTCCCCCGAACTGGAGCTGCTGCTGCTCTAAGATCCTCTGGCGGTGGCGGTGTAGAAGATCTCTCCGACTGGAGCACAATACCAGGCATAGACTGGGCACGGGCCCTAGTAAATCTCCGGGTCTGACTAGTACCTTCTGCTACCGATTTGCCCTTCTGGGCGGCTGTCGCTTTCTTTGGAAGCATAGCTGAAAACGCAGGGATTCGTTAGAGAGGGATTATCCTGTTAATATAGCTCTATTGCACGATCTAGAATAAGAAGAAAGGATAACATCCTAAATGTCCTGTAGCTTCCTGTTTATAGATGTGGTGCACAACACACCGATAAATAGGACTCTACTAGACACGGTCTGTAGACACTTCCGAGGAAGAACCACTCTGATACCACTTTTGTCATGACCCAACAGTGCCCGTTTTGGACACTCATAAACAAACCTGCTAAGTATAACCAACTGAGACTAAGACAATATGGAATTTAATCAAATCAAACCTACCCCAAAGCATATATATATAAAGTGGATCTGTCTCATAAGGAGTTATAACCATTTAACAGTAACAACATACGCGAGCCGACAAGGCCGCCACTATCCAAAGCTTACTAGCATACGCAAGCCAACAAGGCTGCCACTACACAATGATGTACGCAGCCGACAAGGCTGCCCCTGAACAAGCGGACATCCCAAACAAACCATGTCCAGACCATCATCCAAAATATATATATACAACCCACATAATGTTTACAGACCTCTAAGAGTATAGTAGTGAAACTCGATGGGACAGGACCCCGCCGTACCCATAGATAAGCAAACGACTACGTAGGAAGTTATGTACCAAAATGACTGGGCTCCGGAACAGTGGAGCTCTCCCAATCAGCTGAGTAGATATCCTAAGCGGAAGGATCACCGAACTGTGCGTCTACACCTGCGGGCATGAAACGCAACCCCCCCCCCCCCGAGGAAAGGGGGTCAGTATGGACAATGTACTGAGTATGTAAAACATAAGGTAAAGATGACAGGATACCAACATGATAAGTCGAAACATGATATCGCTACACATGTACCTTATAAGTGAAAATAATGCATATCTTTAACATATAAGGTGCCCAGCTTCCCTAGTAAAGGACTCGGCAAAATAGTCATCATATATATATACATCATACGTACCCGGCCCTCTAGTGAGGGACTCGGTGAAATAGTCATCACATCATCTCTGTCATCATCATCATCATAACCATCTTCATCACCAATTATATATATAATATACATACCCGGCCCTCTAGTGAGGGACTCGGTGACATATGCAAGAAACTCCGCACGAACATTACCCAGCCCGGGACTCGGTGAAATGATAAATGACTCTATGCACGAGCAGAACATTATGAGCAACCATATGCAATTAAAATCATTTCTTATAACTCAATAGAACAATTAACGTGAACCAGCAAGGAGTATTACCAAAGATTAACGTTTTATCAAGATTATGAACCTTTACCACGATATGAAAACGTAAAATCTCAATGACTCTAAGAAGCTCTACCATAGATATGAGGAATCACCATAGCCTTAGACATAGCCGATATATAGAAGAATAGTTTGTAGAACCAAGAATATACGTCACCTAGACACTCTAAAAGTAAGTGTCAAACCTGTCCGTCATTCGCTCATTTTTAAAAGTCATGCCAAACAAAGAAAGAAAGGATAGCGTTACATACCGTATAGTCGAGCCGCACGACCAATATTTACTGCTCAAGCTATTAATCTATAACAAGCAACATTCGTGCCGCAATTAGATAGACGTCGCACTTTACCACTTATTGTAAGCTAGCTAATAATCTAACGAAAATCCGGCAGCACTTCCCCTATTTTCCTTACTTCGTCCCAATCCTACAACAACCCAAATTATCCACAGCAATACCAATAGCACATATAACCCAACGAATCATATTAAACAGTCCCCCCCAAAACAGCTCCGTCTCGGCAACCATAGAAACGAAACAATGACACACCGAGCGATAACTCATTTTATAATTCGCAACACATCTACCTTATCGTATTCATCCCTTGGAGTATATACCCATAATCACATTAACATATACATAACTCCAAAATAGAATTTCCCACATTTTGCTTTAATCAAAATAGCCCAAACACTAACACAACACCACTAATCCGATTATGGTTTCCGATCATACTTAGCACAATCAATAACTAAAACGAATTTTCTAAGCTACTGGTCACACCCCCTTCTTAACATTAATGGCTAATTAACAAAGGCATTCTAAAGAATTAATACACCAAGCAAAGAGATTTACTAACCAAATTCCTTGAAGCTGTTGGTCGAGAGTTTCATGGCTGGTTTTCTCCTTTTCCATGGCTGCCTAAGCTAAGTTGAAGAAGATGATATATTTTCTGTCATTTCTCCACTTCATTCATTATATGAAGTGGAGACAGCACCCCACTACACATCCCACTAAGCCTAGCTTCCATCTGATTTCCTTTAATGCCTTGAGTGGTGGGGCCCTCCACTTAATTAATTTAATCCCAAACAGCCACTAATTAATCCCCCACTTAAAGTTAATGACAATCTGATTTCCTTTAATCACTTGGAACTTAATGACAATCTGATATATTTGCTGTCATTTCACCACTTCATTCATTATATGAAGTGGAGACACCACCCCACTACACATCCCACTAAGCCTAGCTCCCATCTGATTTCCTTTAATGCCTTGAGTGGTGGGGCCCTCCACTTAATTAATTTAATCCCAAACAGCCACTAATTAATCCCCCACTTAAAGTTAATGACAATCTGATTTCCTTTAATCACTTGGAACTTAAAATAAAATATCATTCCCCGGACTTACATCGACTAGCTCATGACGCGCACTACGTATAAAAATACGAGGCGTAACACCCATAATATTGAGGATTAACTCCAGCTCTCTCTCTCTCTCTCTCTCTCTCTCTCTTTTCTCTTAAAGATTAGAACAACAGCCTTAAATTTCTTTAATGGTTCTTAAAGAAACTCTCATATCTGCAAACCAAGGTAAGTCAAAAAACTTTTGGATTTAGCTTAATTATCCCATGGATGATTAGGAGAACATGTTATTCATGCTCAAATATAAGTATAAAGGCAGAATATTTCTAGAAGCTACTTCTCACTTGCTTAATTATTAAGATACCTTTTTCTTCTTCTTTTGTTTAAGTGTGAAGCGAAGCTAAAGAATTTCAAATATAAGGAGAAGTTGTATAAATTAAGGTAAGGTGACTGCTCCAATTTTTTCCTCCTTATGTATGAGTTTGAGTGAGGAATTATGGGTGTGCTGTCATGAAGAACTCAAGGGGTGGTGAGTTCAATAATTGATTGTATGATAAAGAATATTTGGGGCTGTTTTATGTGTTTTCTTGTTGGTGCAACTTGGTTAATCTTTGGAAAGGATATGTAACGTATGTATTTGACAGAGAATGAGGGTGTGGTGATACACATTAATTTAAGGGCTGTATGGGCTCAATATCTGTAAAAGTTACCATGACTTAAATTGTTGATTAAAACCGAAAAGGGGGTTGAATCGTGATTGTTATATCGGTCAGAGGATAAGGTATGTAAGGATATTCGATTCCATATTCCTTGGCATGAAATCTGATACTTGCGATTAATATCAATGAAGTGAATCTCCTAAGTTCTATTCCTAATAAAGGAAACTTAGTGGCAGCGTACTATCTCCAAATAGCTAACAATATTTCCCCCTCTCCTTAGTGTATAGAACTACTTCATTATATGTTCACTATTCTACACTTGTATAATTCTCCTCCTATGTGCTAATATATAAATGGTATTCGCAACAGCAAGTTTAGTAAATTCACCGCAAGTTTTTTATGAATCTAGGATGATTTCTTTAGGGTCTTTTAGGTATATTAAGAGGGTTCAAATACTAAGACGTAATTTTAGACTTCATTTTCAAACCCCCAAAACCCTCCCTCAAGAAAGACTCTCAAAACCCAATAGAAGCTTGAGCTCAAGGAAGGGATAGAAGGGGCTGGTGGTGGACGTTTCTTCATAAAAAAATTCATGGGTTTCTTCTCATTGAGGTATGGTAGTCATCGTCGAACTCTCTTCCATTCAAGGAGCCATTTCTAAGGATTTTCAAAAAGGGTTTTCAAGTCCTAACTTCTTTTATTTTTGACTCTAAGTATGGGTCTTGCATGAAAATGTTTTAAAGGATCCAAATATGTTATTTCTAATGTTAGTTGGTGATTCTAATTCTAAAACTTCAATGAAACCATGTTATTGCTTTTTATCAACTTTTGACTTATGAAATGGATATAATGAACATGATTTTGATAATGTTAGAGTTATAGTTTCTTCATGGTTATATTGAGACTTAGCTACTGCCCTAAGGGCTATTTATGTTGTATTATTGAGGGGCGAGAGCCTAGCATGGGCCGATCCCAGTTTGTGTAATTATATGGATCGCATCCCAGGGGTTAAACTGCCTAGCATGGGTCATCGTTTTCTACCACTGATCAGCTGATCACTTGTATCACATGCCCTACAAACATTATAATGTACACAAAAGTAAAGAAAAGAATGTAAACTTACATGATCTCACAAGAGTAAGCAAAAGTGGTGTTCTCTCCTAATGTATGTACTCATATGTTGAGACTTGATTTCATTTGAGCCCTCGTAATACATATGCTATGGCCTTGCATATTCAGTATATTTTTTTGTACTAACGTTCCTCACGGGGTTCGCTGCGTTTCATACTGCAGGCACAGGTACTCCAGCTAGTAGACCTCCCCAGTAGGAGCACACGACACTCAGATACTTTTGGTGAGCTCCAGGTTGATTCGGAGCTTTACTGAGTCCTTGGTAAATTCATTTTGGTATTGTATCGTAGGTAAGGGTAAGGTGGGGTCTGTCCCGACCTACTATCAGGTTTTCTATCTTTTAGAGGCTTTGTACGTATATGGTTCAGTTGTGTCTTAAGGAGTTGTGGCCTCAACGGTCAAGTCTTGTATATAACTTTTGGGTCTACTTATGTTGGTAACGTATGGCTGCATCCTATGTGAACTTGTCACGATTGTTATAATTAGATGCATAGTAACCACATACTACAGGTTGGTTCTCTCGGGCCTTTAGGGCATCGGGGGCCTGTCCGTCTTAATGGAATTTGAGGTGTGACACTATGAATACAGATGATAGCTCTACAATGTCTACAAATCCCCTATTGGAATACATGAATGTATCACTATGAAAATATGCATAGTAAAGACTCGGCAAAGCCCCGAATCAATCTGAAGCTCACTAACAATCGCTGAGTATCATTTGCTTCTATTAGGGAGATCTACTTTTGAGTACTTATACCTGCAGCATAAAATGCAGCGTCCCAAATAAGGGACTTCAGTACGAAAGAATGTACTGAATATGTAAGGCATAATACAACCATATGTAAAATGAGAGCTCAAGTTAAACCCAATACCTATAGATAAGGATTAGAGACCACCTTTGCTTATACTTGTGGAATTGTGTATGTTACATTCTTTTCTTTACTTTTCTGTGCATTATATTATTTATAAGACATATGAAACAAATAACCAGCTGATCAGCGATAGAAGAGGATGACCCATGCGAGGCATTTTAACCCCTAGGATGTTGTCCTCATAATTCCACAAATTGGGATCGGCCCATGCTAGGCTTTCACCCCTGAGATGCCACCCTTCCATACCAATAGGGATCGACCCATGCTAGGCTTTCGCCCTTGAGATCCCACCCTTCCATACCAATAGGGATCGGCCCATGCTAGGCTTTCGCCCCTGAGCTCCCACCCTTCTATACCAATTGGGATCGACCCATGCTAGGAATTTTTCCCCTGGGCAACCACCCATAATTATACAATATCATCACTTAGATTCTTTAATCTTTGAGATTGTTGTTTGATGTTCATAACTCTTTCGAGATTGTTCTTTGGATAATCATAACTATTTGAGATTACTGATTTGGTGGTCAATCATTGTTGAGATTTGGAACTATGAACCAGTAGTAGAAGACATACGAATATGGACTTACGACAATTGCAATGACGTAGGAAGCAAATGTGACACCTACATAATACTTAGGAGCTCTATGACTCAGTAACCATGTTGACATCTCAAATTGAAGTACATATCAAGTAAAGACATACAACTTTCAGCCTAGATACTTGAACTATACATGATAGTCAAATACTCACTAACTAATATCAAAGACACATGAATGTGGAACGAAGGAAGAATGTGAAAATCTCAACTTAAGGACTGATACATATTCCAAGTAAGTACATATAAATGTACAATAGAGAAAGTAGACATCTTGTAAGGTAACATAATAGTCTAACACAATGTTGAGTACTAACCAATAAAGGGAACATATGAACATGTGACAAGATGTCATATATGATGGATTAGACAATTGAAGCAAGTTGGCTTGATATGGGTAGATTGTATATCCAACATATAAACATATGTACCATGTATGATTTAGGATCACTTTGACTTATATAAGGGGAATATGTGCGAAGGGTACTTGACAATGAAACAAGTTTAAAGCTTGCATTCTAATGCTTGGTAGAGTAAGCATGCACATTTAGTAATAAACTCATATTAGAGTACTCACTTTAACGCTCTAAGGAGTATGAACTGCATTTATGGATCAGTCACTACCGAGGGCACTTAGAAAGCTTACAACTGTTGGATTCATGCCAAAGAAATAGGAAATCGATAGCCTTACATACCTTGCTATACAATTCAAAACGTATGACTTAAGATCCTTCTCTTCATATCACTAATCAACAATAAAATAAGTTGTAAGAATAGTATTAGTAGCTAATCAATCAATTTGAGCTACTTGATCTCACCCAAATAGTAACGAAGCAGTAAGCTGCAATCTATGTAGCGAGTGTTTTCTTTCCTTCCCTTTCCCTTTAATCGCGTCTATATACTGTACAACCTTTGTATCAGGTCATCTCCAAAACTCTCTGTAATATTTAAGACCTTTAACGTCTCCATAACTTCCCCACACATCCAGTCACATCCCTTATCATAACATACATAAAACAATCTTTACACATAATAATGTAATATAGAAGCAATATGAATCATGGTTAGAGCTAACATTACTTTTAAAGTGCTCAAACAAGCTCATAACTTAATTTAAAGAGGACTCCCCACCATGGCTGTCCCAACACGCACTAATCACCAGAACATCCTCCCAAATATTCACCATGTAAAACTAACAATTTCTAACTCACTAACACATACCAAGTGTCCTAATTAACTCAAGCACAAGAGGGAGAAAATTGCAGTAGCTTACCTTGCTGGACAGAACTACCACTTGCTTAAGACTTGGATTCTTCAAGGTAAAGGTTGTCCTCCTTAACTTGTCTTAAATTATACCTTCCAATAGCTTCAATCCCTATTATTCAAGAACCCTAATGGTATTTAATGGCTGCTGTATGAATATAAGAGAGAGAAGAGAGAAGGCTCTAGAAATCAGATTTTTTGTCAAAGTAAAATGGTTGGAGAAGGTTGATATCAATCTCTTTTGAAGGGACCTGCTTTGGCAGACTTCTCACTCATTTTGGGCCATAATTTGTCAAGTAGGTGATCACCTACTTGGACTTTTCATTTGGGCCTTATTGGACTTAAGAACATTGGCCCTTTTGCCAACTTTCTTGTACTTCATTTGCATCCAACATGTGTCTTTAATTTGGGCCAACATTTAAGTAGGTGATGCACCTAGTTTTTCATTAAAATTATTTCTTGTGGGCTTGGGAAGATTGGGCCTTATCTGTCCATTGTCCCATTATTCTTCTACTCAACTTGGGCCAGAAGGTATGAGCGTGAGAGAGTACAGTATCAAATTTAATTCCTTTGCCAGATATGCTACTAATGTAGTAGCTACCATGGAGGATAGAGTTCATCGATATGTGTATAGATTAGATCCATATCTAGTTAGAGATTGTACCATTGCTTCATTGAATAAATATATGGATATAGCAAGGATGCAGGCATTTGCACAAAATTTGGAGGATCAAAGGCAAAGAAGAAGGATACAAGAGTCAGAAACAGGGCATTTTAAGAGGTCCAGATCCATGGTGCGGTTTACACCATCCCAAGGTGAGCTTAGGTCGCGGTTCTCTAACAGACCTCCTAAGAGAAAATCTTTCTACTCTATAGCTAGTGCTCCACCACAGTTCCAAGGGTTTAGGTCAATCAGTTTGGGCAAAGAAGTGAAAGCCAACGCTCACAAATAGTGGGTAATCAAGAGCACGGAAGTACGAGCCAATCAAGGCCTCCTTGATAGCTTGTAAACAATGTGGGAGGAATCATCTAGGTGCATGCAGGTTTGGGACAGATGTTTGTTTTTGGTGTGGCACACCAGGGCATATGATGAGAAACTGACCTCATAAGGGTGTGCGTGGTGTTGCACAGTCAACTAGATCAGTTGTTGCGTTGACCTCATCAACACCTTCTTTAGGTAGGGAGGGGACTACAGATGCCTACAGGTCACGGTAGAGGAGCTAGGGGAGAAGCTAGTTCTAGTGGAGGTCAGAATCGCACATTGCACTAGGGAATCGACAGAATTGAGAAGCCTCAACGGATGTGGTTACAGGTACATTGTCCATCTTTTCACATATTGGACAATATGCTAATTAATTGATCCGGGATCTACACTATCATATGTTACTCCATCGATTGCTGGAAAGTTCAAAAGAACACCAGAATTATTAGTGAAGCCATTTGAAGTGTCTACACCGGTTGGTGAGTCTATTATAGCTAGAAGGGTTTATCGTAATTGCATTGTAACTGTTTGTGATCGTGATACACTGGTTGACCTTGTTGAGCTAGACATAGTAGATTTTGATGTTATAATGGGTATGTATCTTCTTGTTATGCCATGATAGATTGCCAAAATAAGATAGTGCATTTCCAGTTTCCAAAAGAGGCAGTCCTCGAATGGAAAGGTAATTTGGGGCGCCAAGAGATAAATTTATTTCTTATCTTAAGGAAAAGAAGATGATTTCCAAAGGATACATATGTCATTTGGTCAGAGTGAAAAATGTAGATGCAGATCCACCAACCCTTCAATCCATTTTGGTGGTAAATGAATTTCCCGATGTGTTTCCTGAAGATCTTCCAGGTTTGCCTCCAAAATGAGAAGTAGAGTTTGGTATTGATGTGATTCCAGATACTCAACCTATCTCAATTCCTCCGTATAGAATGGATCCGGCAGAATTACGGGAGTTAAAGGAGCAATTAAAGGACTTACTAGAAAAAGGATTCATAAGGCCAAGTACGTTCCCATGGGGAGCACCAGTTTTAGTTGTTTCCTTATTCGCCAGCAGTTGAATAAGGAAACAACTAAGAACAAATATCCCCTCCCTAGAATTGATGATTTGTTTGATCAGTTACAAGGTGTTAGGTGTTTTTCAAAGATTGACCTGAGGTCGGGTTATCACCAAGTGAGGTTCAAAGACAAATATATACCCAAGATAGCTTTCTGAACACGGTATGGTCATTTTGAGTTTTTAGTCATGTCATTCAGGCTAACAAATGCACCAGCAGCTTTTATGGATTTGATGAATAGGGTGTTCAAGCCATTTTTAGATGCGTTTGTGATAGTGTTCATAAATGAAATTTTGGTGTATTCAAGATCGTAAAAGGACCATGTTAATCACTTGCGGCAGGTTTTACAAATTCTTCGTAATCGTAAGTTGTATGCGAAGTTCTCTAAATGTGAGTTCTGTTTGCAATATGTGGCATTATTAGGTCATATTGTATCTTATGAAGCAATAAGGGTGGATAACCAGAAGATAGAAACTGTGAAAAACTGGCTAAGACCTACAATCCCTACGGAGATTCGTAGTTTTCTTGGACTGGCAGGTTATTACAGAAGGTTCGTTGAAGGATTCTCTTCAATAGATGCACCCTTAACTAAGCTAACACACAAAGAAACCAAGTTCATGTGGAGTGATGAATGCGAAAGACGCTTCCAAGAGCTGAAGAGTAAATTAACTTCTACACCTGTATTGGTACATCCAGAAGGCATGGAAGGCTATGCAGTGTATTGTGATGCTTGGGCAGTGGTCTTAGGTTGTGTATTGATGCAGAATGGTAAAGTTATAGCTTATGGCTTAAGGCAGCTGCGGCCACATGAGAAAAATTATCCAACCTATGATCTAGACTAGCAGTAGTTGTGTTTGCTTTGGAGATATGACGCCACTACTTGTATGGAGTTCATGTTGAAATATACACTGATCACAAAAGTTAGCAATATATCTTTAAGTAAAAGGACTTAAACCTGAGGCAACGAAGGTGGCTGGAGCTAGTAAAAGATTATGACATTGATATCTTGTATCATCCCGGTAAAGCAAATGTAGTAGCTGATGCTTTAAGCCGTATAATATTAACAAGTACTTATGGGCAGTCTGTAGAACGGCAAGGAATAACTAAGGATCTATGCCAACTAGCTAGCTTGGGGGTTTGCCTTCTTGAATCTCCAGACGAAGGGGTTATTGTGCAAAATGTTGACGAATGCTCATTAGTAGTGGAAGTGAAAGAGAAGCAGTACACTGATTCTATTCTATTACAGCTTAAGGAGAATGTACAATATGGTATGACAAAGACATTTGAGCTTACGCAAGAGGGAGTACTCCGGTGTCAAAACAGATTGTGTGTACCTAATATAGATGAATAAAGAAAGAGGATTATGATGGAAGTGCATCATTCGAGATATTCTGTCCATCCGGGGTCAACTAAAATATATCATGACTTGAAAGAAATGTATTGGTGGGGGTACATGAAGAAGAACATTGCAGAATTTGTGGCTCAATGTCCAAATTGTCAACAAGTAAAAGTAGAACACCATAAGCCCGGAGGTTATATGCAGCATATAGAACTTCCAATATGGAAATGGGACATGATCAACATGGATTTCGTCACTGGTTTGACTCGCTCATTCTGGAAGTTTGACTCCATATGGGTAATAGTTGACAGACTCACCAAAGCAGCACACTTCTTGCCGGTGAAGACTACTTATACAGCTGAAGAGTATGCAAGGTAGTACATTAAAGAAGTAGTCCGACTACCTTTCACCCTCAAACGGATGGCCAAGCAGAACGTACAATTTAGACACTTGAGGATATGCTGCAAGCTTGTATATTAGATTTCAAGGGTAGCTGGGACTATCACCTACCACTTATTGAATTTGCTTATAACAATAGCTACCATTCGAGTATTAAAATGGCACCTTATGAAGCTTTATATGGTAGAAAGTGTAGATCACCAATTGGCTGGTTCGAAACAGGTGAAACTGCCTAATTTGGGCTAGATTTTGTTCATCAAGCTATGGAAAAAGTTCAAAGTGATACAACAACGGCTAGAAACAGCTCAAAGTCGACATAAATCATATGCGGATGTTAGAAGGAGAGGACTAGAATTTTATATAGGGGATTGGATGTTCTTGAAGGTGTCTCCAATGAAAGGGGTAATGAGGTTTGGTAAAAAGGAAAAGTTGAGTCCACGCTATATATGGCCATATAAGATTATTCGAAAAGTTGGCCAAGTAGCCTATGAGTTAGAGCTACCCCAAGAGCTTTCATCAGGTCATCCGGTGTTTCATGTCTCAATGCTTCGAAAATGCATAGGTGACCCATCTCGTATTACTTCTACTGAAGATGTACAGGTTACGGCAGATCTCACTTATGAAGAAGTATCCATTGCTATTCTGGATCGACAAGTTAGGAAGTTAAGAAATAAAGAGGTAGCTTCTGTAAAAGTGTTATGGAGGAACCAACAAGTAGAAGAAGTTACATGGGAAGCGGACGAAGCAATGAAATTGAAGTATCCTCATCTCTTTCAGATCCAAGAGAAAGATGAAAATGCTTAATTTAGACGCCGACAAGTATAAGTCTGTGATAAAGATTCCAATTGGGGAAGAAATCAATTGAAATCAAAAACGGAATTAAATAACACAAAAGTAAAATAGATTAGAAATAAGAGATGAGAAAGAAGAAAGAAAGGCAAATTGATTAAACAATCAACCAAGGAAGAAAAGAAACTTGAATTCAAAAAGAAACAACTCAAATTAAAAACCACAAATGAGCAATCTCAAGTGAAATCAAGGTTAAGAAGTTGTAAATCAACAATGAGAATTCACCCATCAATAATGTAGATTAACCTACACTAAGCTAAGCTAACCTAAAGGGATCCCACCCTTAAACTACACTCTTGCAAGAGTTTGTTCATTTAACATTCAAATTTCATGTAGTCTAAGTCTTCCAAAATAAACGAAACTACTATTCATACTAATGAAATAAAGAAGACACTTCTTTGACAATTTTACCCTTAGTGAGGTAACGACCTTGTTTGGTTGTCTTCTTTTGTGATTTCTTGAAAATTATGAGATAACCATTTGTACAAATAGTCTCTTTCTTCTTTCTCTTAACTTAGATGGACATTCCACACATTGTACTTTTTGATTTTGTGTCCATCAAGCTCCTCTAAATCTTTTATGTGATCCATGCTATCCATGTTGTTATCACTCTACATGTATTATATGATTAATAGTAGTACTAACTTGGGCTTGAATTTATTTGGGCTGAATAATCATGCTAACATTCGAGGAAAAATGTTTTAAGGGGGGAAGGATGTAACAACCCGTATTATGCATATGCTTGTTCTGTTTTTGTGATGCCTTGCACGTTTCAGCATGTGTGCTACAAGTTAACTCTGACGGAAGTATTTAAACTAGAGATAGTAAGGTGGTAATTGAGCTTGAAGTTGAAAGTTATGTGGTAAGTTGAAGAAAAAGGGGTCAATATTTAGAAAACAGAATAAAATAATTGAGTTGCTTGCTTGACTTTGATTAAGCTAGTAGGTGCATCACCTACTTTGCCTAATTGACCAGCCAAGGGACTAAGTAGGTGCATCACCTACTAAGACTTTTTTATTACCATGTAATTGGGCCAAGTGTGTACCACCTACTTGCATTAATGTGGCCCAAGTTGAATAAAAGAATAAAGGAAAAATGGACAACCAAGGCCCAATATTCCCAAGCCCAATAGAAATAATTTCATTGGAAAACTAGGTGCATCACCTACTTAGATGTGTGGCCTAAATTAAAGACACATGTTGACTGCAAATGAAGTACAAGAAAGGTGGCAAAATACCCAATGTTCTTGAGTCCAAAAAGGCCCAAGTGAAAAGTCATAGTAGGCGGGTCACCTACCTGAAAAATTTTGGCCCAAAATGAGTGAGAAAGTCTGCCAAAGCAGGTCCATTTAAAAGGGTTTGATATCACATTTTCCCAACCATTTTCACTTTGACAAAAAAACTGATTTCTAGAGCTTTCCCTCTTCTCTCTCTTAGCTTCATACAGCATCCACTAAATACTATTAGGGTTCTTGAATATTAGGAAGTTAAAGCTATTGGAAGGTATAACTTAAGATAATTAAAAGCGGACAACCTTTACCTTGAAAAATTCAAGTTGTGGTAGTTTTGTCCAGCAACGTAAGCTACTGCAATTTTCTCCCTCTTGTGCTTGAATTAATTAGGACACCTTATATGTATAGGGAGTTGGAAATTCTTACTTTTACATGGTATAATATTGGGGAGGATGTTCTGGTGATTAGTGCTGTCGGGACAACCATGGAGGGCAGTCCTCTTTAAATTGGGTTAAGAATTGTTTGAGTATTTTAAAAGTAATGTTAGCTCTTCAAGTGATGGTGATTAGAAACCATGATTCATATTGCTTTTGTTACATTAAAGAATGTTTAAGGATTATTTTATGTATGTTATGACAAGGAATGTGACTGGAGGTTTGGAGAACTTAAGGAGACTTTAAAGGACTTAAATATTGCAGGGAGTTTTTGGGAGGACCTGATACGAACGTTGTAAGAGACGCGATCTAAGGGAAAGGGAAGGAAAGAAAATATTGGCTAGATAAACTGTATGCCTACTGTTTGGTTTCTATTTTGGCGAGATGAAGTAGCTCAAATTGATTGATTAGCTACTAATACTAGTCTTATAACTTATTTTATTGTAAATTAGTAATCTTGTAACGGCCTGTATTTTTGTATGTGGAAGGAATCATCTAGGTACACTGTCCATCTTTTCACATATTGTATATGCATTAATCGATCCGGGGTCTACACTATCATATGTTACACCATTGATTGCTGGAAAGTTCAAAAGAACACCAGAATTATTAGCGAAGCCATTTGAAGTGTCTACACCGATTGGTGAATCTATTATAGCTAGGAGAGTTTATCGTAATTGCATTGTAACTGTTTGTGATCGCGATACATTGGCTGACCTTGTTGAGCTAGACATGGTAGATTTTGATGTTATAATGGGTATGGATTGGTTAGCTTCTTGTTATGCCACAGTAGATTGCCGAACAAAGATAGTGCATTTCCAATTTCCAAAAGAGATAGTCCTCGAATGGAAAGGTAATATTGGTATGCCAAGAGGTAAATTTATTTCTTATCTTAAGGCAAAGAAGATGATTTCCAAAGGATACATATGCCATCTGGTTAGAGTGAAAAATGTAGATACAGAGCCACCAACCCTCAATCCATTCCGGTGGTTAATGAATTTCCAGATGTGTTTCCTGAAGATCTTCCCGGTTTGCCTCCAGAACGAGAAGTAGAGTTCGATATTGATGTGCTTTCAGATACTCAACCTATCTCAATTCCTCCATATAGAATGGCTCCGGCAGAATTACGAGAGTTGAAAGAGCAGTTAAAAGACTTATTACAGAAAGGATTCATAAGGCCTAGTGTGTCGTCATGGGGAGCACCAGTTTTATTTGTACGTAAAAAAGATGGCTCACTAAGAATGTGTATCGACTACCGGCAGTTGAATAAGGTAACAATTAAGAACAAATATCCCCTCCCTAGAATTGATGATCTGTTCGATAAATTACAAGGTGCTAGGTGTTTTTCAAAGATCGACCTGAGGTCAGGTTATCACCAAGTGAGGGTCAAGGACAAAGATATACCCAAGACAGCTTTCCGAACACGGTATGGTCATTTTGAGTTCTTAGTCATGTCATTCGGGCTAACAAATGCACCAGCAACTTTTATGGATTTGATGAATAGGGTGTTCAAGCCATTCTTAGATGTGTTTGTGATAGTGTTCATAGATGACATTTTGGTGTATTCAAGATCGGAAGAGGATCATGCTAATCACTTGCGGCAGGTTTTACAAATTCTCCGTGATCGTAAATTGTATGCAAAGTTCTCTAAATGTGAGTTTTGGTTGAAATCTGTGGCATTCCTAGGTCATATCGTATCCGAGGAAGGAATAAGGGTTGATAACCAGAAAATAGAAGCCGTGAAAAAATGGCCAAGACCTACAACGCCTACGGAGATCCATAGTTTTCTTGGATTGGCAGGTTATTACAGAAGGTTTGTTGAAGGATTCTCTTCCATGGCTGCACCCTTAACAAAGCTAACACACAAAGGAACCAAGTTTCTGTGGAGCGATGAGTGTGAAAGAAGCTTCCAAGAGCTGAAGAGTAAATTAACTTCTACACCTGTGTTGGTACTTCCAGAAGGTACAGAAGGCTATGTAGTGTATTGTGATGCTTCGGGAGTGGGCTTAGGTTGTGTATTGATGCAGCATGGTAAAGTTATAGCTTATGGCTCAAGGCAGCTGCGGCCACATGAGAAAAATTATCCAACCCATGATCTAGAGCTAGAAGCAGTTGTGTTTGCTTTGAAAATATGGCGCCACTACTTGTATGGAGTTCATGTTGACATATACACTGATCACAAAAGCTTGCAATATATTTTTAAGCAAAAAGACTTAAACCTGAGGCAGCGAAGGTGGCTGGAGCTATTAAAAGATTATGACATTGACATCTTATATCATCCCGGTAAAGCTAATGTAGTAGCTGATGCTTTAAGCCGTAAAATAATGGCAAGCACTTATGTTAAGTCTGTGGAAAGACAAGGAATGACTAAAGATCTGTCCCAACTAGCGAACTTGGGTGTTCGCCTTCTTGAATCTCAAGACGAAGGGGTTATTGTGCAAAATGCGGCATAATCCTCGTTAATAGTGGAAGTGAAAGAGAAGCAGTACACTGATCCAATTCTTTTACAACTTAAAGAGAATGTACTACATGGTATGACAAAGGCGTTTGAGCTTAAGCAAGACGGAGTACTTCGATGTCAAAACAGATTGTGTGTACATAATATAGATGAACTAAGAAAGAGGATCATGATGGAAGCACATAATTCAAGGTACTCTGTTCATCCGGGGTCAACTAAAATGTATCATGACTTGAAAGAAATGTATTGGTGGGGGAACATGAAGAAGAACATTGCAGAATTTGTGGCTCAGTGTCCAAACTGTCAACAGGTAAAAGTAGAACACCAAAAGCCCGGAGGTTACATGCAGCGTATAGAACTTCCAATTTGGAAATGGGACATGATCAACATGGATTTTGTTACTGGTTTGCCTCACTCATTCCGGAAGTTTGACTCCATATGGGTAATAGTTGATAGACTTACCAAAGCAGCACACTTCTTGCCGGTGAAGACTACTTATACAGCTGAAGAGTATGCGAGGTTGTACATTAAAGAGATAGTTCGACTACATGGAGTGCCAATCTCTATAATATCGGATAGAGGAGCTCAATTTACAGCAAATTTTTGGAAGTCATTTCAAAAGAGTTTGGGAACACAAGTGAATTTAAGTACAGCCTTTCATCCTCAAACGGATGGTCAGGCAGAACGTACGATTCAGACACTTGAGGATATGCTGCGAGCTTGTATATTAGATTTCAAGGGTAGCTGGGATGATCACCTACCACTTATTGAATTTGCTTATAACAATAGCTATCATTCGAGCATTAAAATGGCACCTTATGAAGCTTTATATGGTCGAAAGTGTAGATCACCAATTGGCTGGTTCGAAATGGGTGAAACTTCCTTATTTGGGCCAGATCTTGTTCATCAAGCTATGGAAAAAGTCAAAGTGATACAGCAGCGGCTAGAAACAGCTCAAAGTCGACATAAATCATATGCAGATATTAGAAGGAGAGGACTAGAATTTTCTATAGGGGATTGGGTGTTCTTGAAGGTGTCTCCGATGAAAGGGGTAATGAGGTTTGGTAAAAAGGGAAAGCTGAGTCCACGCTATATAGGGCCATATAAGATTATCCGAAAATTTGGCCAAGTAGCCTATGAGTTAGAGCTACCACAAGAGCTTTCATCAGTTCATCCGGTGTTCCATGTCTCAATGCTACGGAAATGCGTAGGTGACCCATTTCGTATTACTCCTACTGAAGACGTACAGGTTACAGGAGATCTCACTTATGAAGAAGTACCCATTGCTATTCTGGATCGACAAGTTAGGAAGTTAAGAAATAAAGAAGTAGCTTCTGTAAAAGTTCTATGGAGAAACCAACAAGTAGAAGAAGTTACATGGGAAGCAGAAGAAGCAATGAAATTGAAGTATCCTCACCTCTTCCACACTGTGGGAATGATCAAAATGTTAGTGGAGGCATTGACAAGTAAGTATAAGTCTATATGTTCAATGTGATTAATAGTAGTACTAGCTTAGGCTTGAACTTGTTTAGGCCGCACAACCATGCTAACATTCGAGGACGAATGTTCCAAGGGGGGAAGGATGTAACGGCCTGTATTTTTGTATGTGGCAGTTCTATTCATGTTATACATGACTTATACTTATAGTGTAGGTGAGGGATCATATTTCTTACATGATTAGTGTTGGTTTGAACTAGCTTGGAAGGTGATGTAATGCCTTGCACGTTTTAGCATATGTATTGCAAGTTAACTCCGATGGAAAGTATTTAAGTAATTATAGTAAGGTGGTAATTGAGCTAGCAGCTGCATCATCTACTTGATCTATATTATAGTTAAAGGGCCCAAGTTTTATTGACCAGATTTAGGCTTATATTTAGGGGCTCATTTGAAGCCCAAACCTATTAAAGAAAATGTGAATGAAAGAAGGCCCAACAGCCAAATCTGCCAATTGGCCATTATGGATAAAGCCCAAGTGAAACTAAGTAAGTACATGACCTCCTAAGATTTGTTTTACCATGTTATTGGGCCAAGTGTGTACCACCTACTTGCACTAATCTATCCCAAGCTGATTAAAAGAACAAAGGAAAAATGTACAGCCAAGGTCCAATAATATTAAGTCCAAAAGGGCCCAAGTTAAAAGGACAAGCAGGTGGGGCACCTACTTGACATTATATGGCCCAAAATTGGTCAAAAGTGTCGGCCATAACACCTCCTTTTTCAAAGGATAAGGATCAAGTCTTATTCTCCATTTTGAACTTGCAAAAATTTCAGATTTCCTAAGTTCTTTCTTGGTATCTCTTGGCTTCAATTAGCAGCCCTAAAACACCTTAGAGTTCTTGAGTGCTGTCTAATTTTTCAAGTAAGAGTTTGAAGGAGAGTTTGAATTCTTGAAGTACAAGTTTAGAGGATAAATTTTCAGAATTAAGGTAAGACTTCAACCAATTTCTTTTCCTCTCTTTGATAATGTTTGGAGTGGAGAATTTTGTATATGTTTATCAAGAATTCATGGATTGTGATAAATCTTTGAGTCAATATTCTCCTATTATGCTGAAAGATTTGAGATTGTTAGCGGCTGCCTTATGAATATTGTTGTTGAGGGCAGTTTGAGTATCTTGGAAGATGATGTATGAAGTTGTATTAATGTGTGGAGGAAGGGTGTGGTGGTTCACCATTTATGTAAGGGTTGTATGGGCTTGATTTCCATCAAATATTTTTAGCTACTGTTTTGGAGAACCTTATTGTGATTAGCTGCTGATGTTAGCTTAATCATGACTTATGTTGTAGATTAGCACCCAATAAGGAAGGCTGAATCCTGATAGTGGTATTGGTCATAAATATAAGGTATGTAAGGCTATTCGATTCTATATCCTTTTGGCATGAAATCTGCCACCTGCAATTAATATCAATGAAGTGATTCCCATAAGTTCTATTTCTAGAAAAGGAAGCATAGTGGCAGCGTACTATCTCCAAATAGCTAACAATATTTCTTTCCCCATTCTAAGTACATGGAACTACTTCATTATATGATCACTACTCTATACTTGTGTAATTTCCCCTTGTACTGTTATAGAAATGGTATTTGCAAAAGAAAGTTTGATGAATCCTTCTCCTAAGCCAATTGAAGTCAATTGTGCCATTAAGGTCTTAAAGTAAGGTGTTGATGTTTCATAGCTCCTTATGTCATTGTTACTGCCTCAAAGTATTGTTTTCATGTATTCCCCTACTGTTCCATAATTTCATGTCTCCAAGATGATTATGACAACCAAATCAACATCTTAAAGTGTTACGATTATCCAAAATAACATCTCAAAAGAGTTATGAACTGATTAACAATAATCTCAAAGATTAAAGAATCTAAGTGAAGAAATCTATATAATTAAGGGTGGCAGCTCAGGGGCGAAAGCCTAGCATGGGCCGATCCCTATTGGTATAGAAGGGTGGCAGCTCAGGGGCGAAAGCCTAGCATGGTCCGATCCCAAGTTGTGTAATTATGAGGACCGCATCCCAGGGGTTAATACGCCTAGTATGGGTCATCCTCTTCTACCACTGATCAGCTGGTCACTTGTATCACATGCCAACAAAGATTATAACATACGAAAAGGTAAAGAAAAGAATGTAGCTTACTTGATCCCATAAGAGTAAGCAAAGGTGGTCTTCTCTCCTAATCTAAGCACTCATATGTTGCTACTTGAATTCATTTGAGCCTTGTATTACATATACTTTTTGCCTTACATATTCAGTACATTTTTCGTACTGACGTCCCGTATTGGGGACGCTGCATTTCATGCTGCAGGTTCAGGTACTCCAGCTAGTAGACCTCCTCAGTAGGAGCACTCAAAATTCTGCTACTTTTGGTGAGCTCCAAGTTTATTCGGAGCTTTATTAAGTCCTTGGTAAATTCGTTTGGTATTGTATCGTAGTTAAGGGTAAGGCGGGGTCTGTCCCGACCTACTCTAGTCTTCTATCTTTTAGAGGCTTTGTAGACGTATGTACATGGTTCAGTTGTGTCTTAAGGAGTTGTGGCCTAAACAGCCAAGTCTTGTATATAACTTTTGGACCTACTTACGTTGGTTTGTATCGCTGCATCCAAAGTTAGCTTGTCTCAATTGTTATAGTATATGCTCAGTAAGAACAGGTTGCAGGTTGGTTCTCTCGGGCCTTTAGGGCATCGGGTGCCTGTCCGTCTTAATGGGTTTTGAGGCGTGACAAATCTGAAGAGAAGAAGCTTAAGTCATACTTTTTGAATTGTATAGCAAGGTATGTAAGGCTATTCGATTTCCTATTTCTTTGGCATGAATCCAACACTTTTAAGCTTTCTAAGTGCCGTTGGTAGTAACTGATCCATAATTGTAGTTCGTACTCCCTAGAGCGTTAAAGTGACTACTTTAATATGAGTTTATTACTAAATATGCATGCTTACTCTACCAAGCATTAGAATACAAGGTTTAGACTTGTTTCATCATCAAGTACCCTTGGCACATAAGTCAAAGTGATCCTAAATCATACATGGTACATATGTTTATATGTTGGATATACAATTTCCCATATCAAGCCAACTTGCTTCAATTGTCTAATCCATCATATATGTCATCTTGTCACATGTTCATATGTTCCCTTTATACACTTACTTGGAATATGTATCCGTCCTTAAGTTTAATCTGCCCACAATCTTCCTTGGTTCCACATTCATGTATACCTTGTCTTTGATATTAGTTAGTGAGTATTTGGCTATCATATAGAGTTCAAATCTTTTGGCTGAAAGTTAAATGTCTTCACTTGATATGTGCTTCAGTTTGAGATGTCAAAATGCTTACTGAGAGTCATAGAAGCTCCTAAGAATTATGTTGGTGTCACATTTGCTTCCCACGTCATTGTCATTATTGTAAGTCCATATTCGTATGTCTTCTACTACTGGTCCATATTTCCAAATCTCAACAATGATTATAACCACCAAATCAGCAATCTCAAAAGAGTTATGATTATGCAAAGAATAATCTAAAATGATTTATGAACATCAAACAACAATCTCAAAGATTAAAGAATCTAAGTGAAGATATTTGTATAATTATGGGTGGCATGCCCAGGGGCAAATGTCTTGCATGGGTCGATCCCAATTGGTATAGAAGGGTGGCAACTCAAGGGCGAAAGCTAGCATGGGCCGATCCCTATTGGTATGGTAGGGTGGCAGCTCAGGGGCGAAAGCCTAGCATGGGCCGATCCCTATTGGTATAGAAGGGTGGCAGCTCAGGGGCGAAAGCCTAGCATGGGCCGATCCCAAGTTGTGTAATTATGAGGACCGCATCCCAGGGGTTAATACGCCTAGCATGGGTCATCCTCTTCTACCACTGATCAGCTGGTCACTTGTATCACATGATCAACAAAGATTATAACATACAACAAGGTAAAGAAAAGAATGTAGCTTACTTGATCCCATAAGAGTAAGCAAAGGTGGTATTCTCTCCTAATCTAAGCACTCATATGTTGCTACTTGAATTCATTTGAGCCTTGTATTACATATACTTTTTGCCTTACATATTCAGTACATTTTTCGTACTGACGTCCCGTATTGGGGACGCTGCATTTCATGCTGCAGGTTCAGGTACTCCAGCTAGTAGACCTCCTCAGTAGGAGCACTCAAAATTCTGCTACTTTTGGTGAGCTCCAAGTTTATTCGGAGCTTTATTAAGTCCTTGGTAAATTCGTTTGTTATTGTATCGTAGTTAAGGGTAAGGCGGGGTCTGTCCCGACCTACTCTAGTCTTCTATCTTTTAGAGGCTTTGTAGACGTATGTACATGGTTCAGTTGTGTCTTAAGGAGTTATGGCCTAAACGGCCAAGTCTTGTATATAACTTTTGGACCTACTTACGTTGGTTTGTATCGCTGCATCCAAAGTTAGCTTGTCTCAATTGTTATAGTATATGCTCAGTAAGAACAGGTTGCAGGTTGGTTCTCTCGGGCCTTTAGGGCATCGGGTGCCTGTCCGTCTTAATGGGTTTTGAGGCGTGACAAATCTGAAGAGAAGAAGCTTAAGTCATACTTTTTGAATTGTATAGCAAGGTATGTAAGGCTATTCGATTTCATATTTCTTTGGCATGAATCCAACACTTTTAAGCTTTCTAAGTGCCGTTGGTAGTAACTGATCCATAATTGCAGTTCGTACTCCCTAGAGCGTTAAAGTGACTACTTTAATATGAGGTTATTACTAAATATGCATGCTTACTCTACCAAGCATTAGAATACAAGGTTTAGACTTGTTTCATCATCAAGTACCCTTGGCACATAAGTCAAAGTGATCCGAAATCATACATGGTACATATGTTTATATGTTGGATATACAATTTCCCATATCAAGCCAACTTGCTTCAATTGTCTAATCCATCATATATGTCATCTTGTCACATGTTCATATGTTCCCTTTATACACTTACTTGGAATATGTATCCGTCCTTAAGTTTAATCTGCCCACAATCTTCCTTGGTTCCATATTCATGTATACCTTGTCTTTGATATTAGTTAGTGAGTATTTGGCTATCATATAGAGTTCAAATCTTTTGGCTGAAAGTTAAATGTCTTCACTTGATATGTGCTTCAGTTTGAGATGTCAAAATGCTTACTGAGAGTCATAGAAGCTCCTAAGAATTATGTTGGTGTCACATTTGCTTCCCACGTCATTGTCATTATTGTAAGTCCATATTCGTATGTCTTCTACTACTGGTCCATAGTTCCAAATCTCAACAATGATTATAACCACCAAATCAGCAATCTCAAAAGAGTTATGATTATGCAAAGAATAATCTAAAATGATTTATGAACATCAAACAACAATCTCAAAGATTAAAGAATCTAAGTGAAGATATTTGTATAATTATGGGTGGCATGCCCAGGGGCAAATGTCTTGCATGGGTCGATCCCAATTGGTATAGAAGGGTGGCAACTCAGGGGCGAAAGCTAGCATGGGCCGATCCCTATTGGTATGGTAGGGTGGCAGCTCAGGGGCGAAAGCCTAGCATGGGTCGATCCCAATTTGTGGAATTATGAGGACAGCATCCCAAGGGTTAAAATTCCTAGCATGGGTCATCCTATTCTACCGATGATCAGCTGGTCATTTGTATCATATGTCTTATAAAGATTATAATGCACAGAAAAGTTAAGAAAAGAATGTAACATCAACAATTCCACAAGTATACAAAGGTGGTCTCTAATCCTTATCCTTTGGTATTTGGTTTCATTTGAGCTCTCATTTTACATATGATTGTATTATGCCTTACATATTCAGTACATTATTTCTTACTGACGTCCATTTGGGGACTCTGCATTTCATGCTGCAGGTATAAGTACTCAACTAGTAGATCTCTCCAATAGAAGTACATTGTGCTCAGCGGTTATTGGTGAGCTCCAGGTTGATTTGGGGCTTTGCCGAGTCTTTACTGTGCGTATTTTCATTTTGTAGACATTGTAAAGGTATCATCTGTATTCATAGTTTCACTTGTCACATGTAGTAGTTAAGCTAGTCAACATGTGTTGTATGTGAAGCTTCTCATCAGTAAATCTATCTGCATCGTAGTTTACTTTCTCATCATTGGACACTTGTAAAACATGTGTTCATATGGTACTTGTGTCTACCTCACTTAGGGTTGGGGGTGACAAAAGTGCTATCAGAGTCCTAGAGAGTCTATAAAGTAGTGTATAGTAGAGCCTTACCTATGACTGTGTTGCGCGCCACATGTATATTTAGAGGGATGCTTGGACATTTAGCAAAAGTTACCCTCCATAATTCAGATCGTGCGAATAGAGCAAAGTTAACAAGTCAATTTACACTTGTACCTGATCATGCTATTCATATTATGCTTACTATGGTTAAGGTTAACGGTAGCTAAAGTGTCAACATGTAGCATATAGAAAGGATCTTAAGTTACCAAAATATAGACTACATTGAGCTCATTTTAGTCAACCATCCCACTCCACAAGGTATGTAAAGGCTTTTATGTTATATGCATTTTAACTTGCTTTTTTACAATTTGTATCACAGTTGTTTAATTGAGAAAGATATAGTACATGCTGAAAAAATGATTGGTTACCCAGTTACATATATGAGGTATAGCAATTCCAGGCACATCTTCTTAGGAGGATGTAACCAACTCTTGAGTTCTATATCTCCTCCATAGTTATAGGATCTATTCCTATAGTGTACACTTGTTCTTAGTCTATGATATACTTAAAAAATTTCAGCGTTACACATGTTCTCAAATTGATTTTATTGAACCAGTTTATTTTAGTTGGAAAAAGGCTGTGGCACAACCTGATAGGTGGATGTATAGGTGCAATAGTGTTACTAGAGATCCCCTAGTTGGTTGACAAGGCCCAAATTCTCACCATATATCATCCCGAGTATGTTAATATTTGGCTTTTATATGGTATAGACCAACAACTCCAAATAAGTACTATACATTTGTGACCCAATTAAGTTGATGTCGATGGAAGTATTTAAACTTGAGATCATAAGGTGGTATTTGAGTCTAAAGTATAAAGTGACATAGTGTATATAAGTTCTAAGTTATGTTAAAGTTATTAAGGTGTAGAAATGGAATAAAATATTGAGGTGCTTGCTTGACTTCACTAAGCCAATAGGTGACAAGTAGGTGCATCACCTACTTTGACTTATTGACCAACCAAAGGACCAACTAGGTGCATCCTACTTTGACTTATTGACCAGCCCAAAGGACCAAGTAGGTGCATCACCTACTAAGACTCTTTTGATCATGTTATTGGGCCAAGTACACTACACCTACTTGCATTAATCTAGCCCAAGATGAATAGAAGAATAAGGGGAAAATGGACAGCCAAGGCCCAATCTTCCCAACCCCACAAGAATAATTTCAATGGAAAACTAGGTATATCACCTACTTAGATGTGTGGGCTAAATTAAAGACACATGTTGTCTGCAGATAAAGTACAAGAAAGGTGGCAAAAGGCCCAATGTTCTTGAGTCCAAAAAGGCCCAAGTGAAAAGTCCAAGTAGGTGGGTCACCTACTTGAAAATTATGTCCCAAAATGAGTGAGAAAGTCTACCAAAGCAGGTCCATTTAAAAGAGTTTAATATCAGATTTTTCCAACCATTTTCACTTTGACAAAAAACTGATTTTTAGAGCTTTCTCTCTTCTCTCTCTTAGCTCCATACAACAACCATTAAATACCATTAGGGTTCTTAAATATTAGGGAGTTCTAGCTATTGGAAGGTATAATTTAAGACAATTTAAAGAGGACAATCTTTACCTTGAAGAATCCAAGTCGTGGTAGTTTTGTCCAGCAAGGTAAGCTACTGCAATTTTCTCCCTCTTGTGCTTGAGTTAATTAGGACACTTGGTATGTGTAGGGAGTTGGAAATCGTTACTTTTACATGGTATAATATTGGGGAGGATGTTCTGGTGATTAGTGCATGTCGGGACAGCCATGGAGGGGAGTCCTCTTTAAATTCAGTTATGAATTGTTTGAGTGTTTTGAAAGTAATTTTAGCTCTTCAAGTGCTGGTGGTCGGAAACCATGATTCATATTGCTTTTGTTACATTAAATAATGCTAAAGGATTGTTTTATATATGTTATGATAAGGGATGTGACTGGAGGTTTGGAGAACTTAAGGCAGACTTTAAAGGACTTAAATATTGCAGGGAGTTTTTGGGAGGACCTGATACGAAGGTTGTAATAGACGCGATCTAAGGGAAATGGAACGAAAGAAAATATTGGCTAGATAAATTGCATGCCTACTGCTTGGTTACTATTTTGGCGAGATCAAGTAGCTCAAATTTATTGATTAGCTACTAATACTAGTCTTATAACTTATTTTTATTGTAGATAAGTAATCTAATGAGAAGGAACTTAAGTCATACTTTTTCAATAGTATAGCAAGGTATGTAAGGCTATTCGATTTCCTATTTCTTTGGCATGAATTCAACATTTGTAAGCTTTCTAAGTGCCCTTGGTAGTGAATGATTCATAATTGCAGTTCGTACTCCCTAGAACGTTAAAGTGAGTACTCTAATATGAGTTTATTACTAAATGTGCATGCTTACTCTACCAAGAATTAAATTGCATGGTTTAAACTTGTTTCATCGTCAAGCACCCTTGGCACATATTCCCCTTATATAAATCAAAGTGATTCTAGATTATACATGGTACATATGTTTATATGTTGGATATACAATTTGCCCATATCAAGCCAACTTTCTTCAATTGTCTAGTACATCATATATGTCATCTTGTCACATGTTCATATGTTCCCTTAATTGGTTATTACTCAACATTGTGATAGACTATTATGTTACCTAACAAGATGTAAAACCCCGTATTCTACGTATACTTCTTCTATTTATACGATGATTATAAATTGTCTTGTGGTAAAGTTATGAACTCGGTTTCCTATGCGACTAGTGACAATAGAATATTTATAAAGTGAACTTTCCATAGATTTTGATGCGACACGATTAAGTTGACCTGTGTGCATCGGCCAAGCGATATCTTTCATGGCCTACATGCATCAGCTAGGCGACATCAGCCAACAACAGGGAGTATCAGCGAAGGCATACACGCATCAAATGTGGCGTGTGCGCAACGGCTAGGCGACATCAACGTCGGCTAACGTCAGGCGGCATTTGCCAAGGCCTGCACACATCGAACGTGGAACGTGCATATCTGGCAGATCATATCGGCCAACAACATGAAGATCAACGAATGCCTGCACGCATTAGTCGTGGTGTGCGCGCATCGGTTGTGTGACATCAATCGTGGACTGTGCGACAGGACATACATCGGTTATGTCCTGCGCCCATCGGCCAATGGCAGGTAGCATCAGCCAAGGCTTGCACGCATTAATCATGGCGTGTGTTCATGGGTTGGGCAATATTGGCAATGGCCTACACGCATCAGCCAAGTGATGTCGACCAACATGAACAAAGGCCTACACGCATCTGACGTGGCATATGTGCACCAGGCAAGCGACATCGACCAACTGCAGGCAACATAAGCCAATGCTTGCACGCATCAGCTGTGGTGTGTGCGCATTGGCTGAGCGATATCGATGTCACCTAACGCCAGGAAGCATTCGCCAAGGTATGCACGCATCTGACGTGGCATGTGCGCATCTGTCAAGGGATGCAAGCCAATGACATGCAGCATCTGCCAAGGCATGCATGCATCTGACATGGCATGAGTGCATCGACGTCGGCCAATGACATGCAACATCTACTAAGGCCTACACGAATAAGTCGTGGCTTATGTGCATTAGCTGGGCGACATCGACATCGGCCAACGGCAGGCAACATCTGCCAAATCCTACACATATCTGATGTGACCTATGAGTTCTGGGTAAGCGACGTCGGCCAACGGTAGGCAGCATCAACCAGGTGACATAGATCATGGATTACGCGCATCGTCCTAGGTCTGTGCACATCGCTAAACCAACGTCTACAATGGACATCCTATATCGATCGTGGCATGTGCACATCGGTCAATCGACGTCGAATGTGGATTGCAAACATCTTCCATGGACGTACACATCGGTCTACCGACGTTGGACGTGGCTTGGCCGCATCGTCCGCGGCTTGCACACTCTGGTCAGTCGACGTCGGACGTCGTTTGCCTGCATCGTCTATGGATGCAATTGTTAGACGAGGACGTCGCTCAACCGACATCTATAGTGGACAATCCGCATTGACCGTGGCCTGTGCACATCGTTCAGCTGTTGTCGGGCGTGGCCTGCCCGCATAGCTCAAGGCCTACATACAACGGTCAGCCAATGTCGGACGTGTGAGTCACTATCGCCTGTGGCCTGCATACCGACATCGCATGTGGATTGCAAACATCTTCCGTGGATGTACACATCGGTCTGCCGACGTTGGATGTGGCTTGGCCGCATCGTTCGTGACCTCCACACTTTGGTCAGTCGACGTCGGACGTCGTCTGCCTGCATCGTCTATGGCTTGCACTTGTTAGACGAGCCACGCCGCACGTGACGACAGTGGTCGAGGTCTAGTCTACACCATTTGGATGCCCATGCCGTACAAAAATCAAAAGAGTGTGAAACACCCTTCATGCATAACAACATATTCATCTATTTTCCATCATCTATTCTAAACATTTCCTCCCCACGTGGTTCATTTGTACCAATCTTCGTTACTTTTATGGTTCGTATGATACTGAAACATCTTTTATTGTACAAATATGTACTATCATTATTTTCACATGTTTAGAAGTGTTTTCAAGTATTTTCATACTTTTTTTACTTTTATTCATTTTTTAAAATTTATTTTTATGGTTATTTATATTTTTTACGTCACACTTTAAAATTAAAGCTTATGAAATTATTGAATTTAAGGTTACTATATTTATATGTGAATTTTTAGAGTTAATTTTATATTTTTTCCTATTATTATTATTAATTAATTACTCATTTACGGAGTTTAATATCAATTTTTTTTTATGAAATTGTTGAATTTAAGGTTACTATATTTATTTGTGAATTTTAGGCGTCAATTTGATATAATTTCCCCATATTATTCCTATTTCTTATTAATTAAACTCAATTTCAGGATTTACCAAAAAATAAAATTAAAGAAATGTTGAAAAATATTTTTTATGAATAAAAGTTATTTGTCGAAGCTAATGTGTGTTTGTACCTTCAAACGTGCATATTTGGGTTGTAAATGTTCATTATGATTCTTTGGAAACATGATGCCTACTTCTCTAACTTAGAATCCGCGCCAAGGAATCAAGAGCTAACACTCTATTTGGATCATTGTTACTCATTGTTTCATAATGTACTGTATTCTACGGTTATGTATTGTATGGTAGATACAATTTTTGGTTGGACTATATTGTTTGTTGCTGTTTAATAACATTTTTATTGTTTGGTTTGACTGTATTGTGATTTAAAAATTTACTAAAATATCCTTACTTATTTTAAATACTAAATTGATCAGTAATTATTAATAAAATAACAAAATTATCTATCAATCATGCATATTCTTTTATGTCATATGAAAATAACAATTATATCATCAATTATAATTATATTATCAAACATTATTATCACGTTTGTATCTACATTGATTTAAGTAAAAGTTGATAAAATTAAAAAAATTATATTCAATTCTAAAAATTATCACATACCACATTAATTAAGAAATGTTGAAAAATGATGAAAAGGTGAGAAAATATTGCTCTGTACAAATTAAATAAGTAATATGTTTATTCGTTCACCAATTGTAACTCTAAATCGTTAAATATAAATTTTAATTCGTTCACAAATTGTTAAATCAATTATCCATATCAACTTACAACAATGTAGATGTATAATATGTATATCACTTGATTCATAACTTAGATTATACCGATAATAATATCGATAATACATGCTATAAATCTTCATAACAAAATAAATAATTCAAATAATCCATACCTTAAAATGCATAGTAAAATAATTGACAAAACCAAAATATTCATATGTTTATAAAAATCAAAGTACTTAAATTCAATAAATTAATCTAAACTTAATCACGTGCTAGCATCATGGTCAATAAAAAAGACTTGTGTTCTTCCTGTGGACATCCCATAAATGTGTGACATATATTTGCATCTTGACAAATAAATATATAAGCCTTTGAGTTCATATGAGATTCCAAATTCATCTCTTTTATCATTTGCCAGATCCCGCTTTCAGAAATAGGTGACATAGTTGAAAGTCGATTAATGGCATGAGCCAAATTATCCATGCCACCTCTCAACATATCAGCATGCTTTCAAAATGATTATGTTTATATTTAGTATTTCTTTGATGAGTTGGTACCTTTGAAGAGACATCTGATTTAGGTGCATCATTAATTGGTTGACTTTGCTCATCCGCTTTATCTCCTTCAGTATTTTCCAATGAAGCATCATTTTGTCAACCTCTTCAACAGTCAAAGAACTGGTACTTGATCTTTTCAATTTTTTATTGGTACCTCTTTTTGACATATCTGGTCCAGTCTCAGCATGCTTTCCACTAGCTCTATCCTTTCTATATAGCACCATTAGTTTATCATAATTTCTGATAGACTTGGTCCTCAAATCAGCAGCTTTAGGTTTAGTCTACATATGAAAAGTACAACACATTTTTGAAGAAAATAAGATGATCATTAAAATATAAAAATAAGAATTAAAAATAATAAACATGAATATACCTGAATTAATTGTTCCCATACTTCGAGCCAACATTCCACATATTTGTGATGCGATACCATGCAAATCCGCTCATTCCCATTTGAAATGTATCATAATATTTGCCAAATTGTTTTTTTAATGTTTCTCATCTGATTTTGAGTTCTTTACTTATTAAGATTTTAATTAGGAAATTTTGATCGTTACTGCCTCAATATGTTATCTAGCGCGTGTGTAGTGAACGATCCACCAACCCTATTTCCAAGTTCTTGCTCATGACAAAATGCATCAATTAGTGCATTGTCCATAGTATGTGACCAGATACAAAGAGAATTATCTGAAATTTTTGTATCAGTTGAAGTAAACGACTTCAACTTTTTCACCATCTTGATAACTATAAAATTAAAATAATTATTCATAAGAATTAAATAAAGAAATTGTTACAGCCTGTCTTACGCATATGCTTGTTCGATTCTTGTGATACTGCTGGTCTTATAGTATAGCTCCTCACCATGTTTCTTATATGATTGGTGTTGGTTTAAACTAGCCGGAAAGTGATGTATCATGCCATGCACGTTTCAGCGTGTTTACTGTAAGTTGACTCCGCCGGATTTATTTAAACTAGAGATAGTAAGGTGGTAATTGAGCTTAAATTTGAATGTTAAGTTCTAAGTTGAATCAAAAGGATGTAATATTCATAAAATGGAATAAAATAATTGAGCTGCTTGCTTGGCTTTATTAAGCTAGCAGCTGCATCACCTACTTGAGCTATATGGATATTGTTAAAGTGCCCAAGCTTGATGGACCAGATTTAGGATTATTGTCAAAAATTCAATACTACCTCTTCTGAGTTGCAATTCGTGAAACTTCAAATGATAGTAACTTTTGCCTCACACTTGCTTATTTTTTCGAGATCTTTGTGGTAAATTCACTTTGTTTGATTTGATTTTTTTCTACAATTTTACTTATATTTATTCACACATCGATAAAAGTAAAACTATAAGTCCTATCGCAGTGTGTGGTGTGTTTTCGCAGAGATCTTAAAAAAATATAAAGGTTGAAAAAAATATCGACTCAATCCGATATCCAAGACACGATTTATGACCGTTTGAAGTTGAATAATTCAGAACTACCTCTTTTGAATTACATTTCGTGAAACTTCAAATGTTTGTATCTTTTTCCTTGAATATCATTTAGAGGCAATTCTTTTTTTAGTCTTGCTTATTTTTTTTCAGATCCAACATCTGAGGCACGATTTATGACCGTCTGAAGTTCAAAAATTCACAACTACCTCTTTTGAGATACATTTTGTGAAAATTCAAATGATCGTAACTTTTGCCTCAAATATCATTTAAAAGCGATTCTTTTTTTAAACTTGCTTATTTTTTCGAGATCAACGTGGTAAACTCAATTTCTTTATATGATTTGACTATTATTCTCTTCTTATGATTTTACTTATATTTAGTCACACAACAACAAAAGTAAAACTATAAGTCTTATCTCAGTATGTGATATTTTTTTTCGTAGATCTCGAAAAAATAACCAGATTGAAAAAAATTATCTCAATTTGACATCCGAGGAACAATTTATGACCGTTTGATGTTCAAAAATTTGCAACTACCTCTTTTGAGTTACATTTCGTGAAACTTCAAATGATCGTAACTTTTGCCTCCGATATCATTTAGAGGTGATTCTTTTTTTAAACTTGCTTTTTTTTTGAGATCAACATGCTAAACTCAATTCCTTTATTTGAATTAATTTTTTTTCTACTTATAATATTACTTATATTTAGTCACACAATGATAAAAGTAAAATTATAAGTTCTATCTCAGTGTGTGGTGTTTTTTTGGGTAGATCTCAAAAAAATAACCAGATTGAAAAAAAATTGCCTCAATCTGACATCCAAGGCATGATATATGACCGTTTGAAAGTTCAAAATTTCATAACTACCTCTTTTAGGTTTCATTTAGTCAAACTTCAAATGATCATAACTTTTGCCTCAAATATCATTTAGAGGAGATTCTTTTTAAAAACTTGCTTAATTTTTCGAGATCTACGTGGTAAACTTAATTCCTTTAATGATTTGATGTTTTTTCTTCTTATAATTTTACTTATAAACACAATGATAAAAGTACAATTATAAGTCCTATATCAGTGTGCAGTGCTTTTTCGCGTAGATCTCGAAAAAATAACCAGATTGAAAAAAAATCGCCACAATCGGACATCTGAGGCACGATTTGTGACCATTTGACGTTCAAAAATTCACAACTACCTCTTTTGAGTTACATTTCATGAAACTTCAAATGATCGTAACTTTTTCCTCGAATATCATTTAGGGTTCATTCTTCATTAAAAACTTGCTTATTTTTTTTAGATCTACGTGGTTAATTCAATTCTATATTTGATTTGATTTATAATTTTACTTGTATTTAGTTACACAATGATAAAAGTAAAATTATAAGTCATATCTCAGTGAGTAGTGCCTTTTCGCGTAGATCTCAAAAAAATAACAAAATTGATAAAAAATCTCCTCAATCGGATATTCGAGGCACGATTTGTGACCGTTTAAAGTTCAAAAATTCACATCTACCACTTTTGAGTTACATTTCATGAAACATCAAATGATCATAACTTTTGCTTCAAATATCATTTAGAGACGATTCTTTTTTTAAACTTGCTTATTTTTTCTAACTCTACGTGATATCTCTATTCCTTTATTTGATTTGATTGTTTTTTCTTCATGTAATTTTTATTATATTTAGTCACACAATGATAAAAGTAAAACTATCAGTCATATGAGGTGTGTGGAGATTTTTCGCGTAGATATCAAAAAAATAACCAGGTTGAAAAAAATCGCCTCAATCCTACATCCGAGGCACGATTTATGATCGTTTAAAGTTTGAAGTTCCAAAATTCACAGCTACCTCTTTTGAGTTAAATTTTGTGAAACTTCAAATGATCATAACTTTTGCCTCGAATGTCATATAGAAGCGATTTGTTTTTTAAAATTTTCTTGTTTTTTTCGAGATCTACATGGTACACTGAATTCCTTTATTTGTTTGAATTTTTTTCTTATATTTTACTTATATTTAGTCACACAATGATAAAAGTAAACTATAAGTCGTATCTAAGTTTGTGGTGTTTTTTCGCGTAGATTTTTAAAAAATAACCAGATTGAAAAATAAATCGCCTAAATCCAACATCCGATGCACGATTTATGAACGTTTGAAGTTCAAAAATTCACAACTACCTCTTTTGAGTTACATTTTTTGAAACTTCAAATGATCGTAACTTTTGCCTCGAATATCATATAGAAGCATTCTTTTTTAAACTTGCTTATTTTTTTGAGATCTACATGGTAAACTCAATTCCTTTATTTGATTTGATTTTTCTTCTTCTTATAATTTTACTTATAATTTATTCACACAATGATAAAAGTAAAACTATAAGTCCTAACTAAGTTTGTAGTGTTTTTTTTCGCGTAGATCTTCAAAAAATAACCAGATTGAAAAACAATTGCCTCAATCAGACATCCGAGACACGATTTATGACCGTCTGAAGTTCAAAAATTCACAACTACCTCTTTTGAGATACATTTTGTGAAAATTCAAATGATCGTAACTTTTGCTTCAAATATCATTTAAAAGCGATTCTTTTTTTAAACTTGCTTATTTTTTTGAGATCAACGTGGTAAACTCAATTTCTTTATTTGATTTGACTATTATTTTCTTCTTATGATTTTACTTATATTTCGTCACACAACTATAAAAGTAAAACTATAAGTCTTATCTTAGTGTGTGATATTTTTTTTTGTAGATCTCGAAAAAATAACTAGATTGAAAAAAATCATCTCAATTCGACATCCGAGGAACAATTTATGACCGTTTGATGTTCAAAAATTTGCAACTACCTCTTTTGAGTTACATTTCGTAAAACTTCAAATGATCGTAACTTTTGCCTCCGATATCATTTAGAGGTGATTCTTTTTTTAAACTTTCTTATTTTTTCGAGATCTACATGCTAAACTCAATTCCTTTATTTGATTTTATTTTTTTCTACTTATAATATTACTTATATTTAGTCACACAATGATAAAAGTAAAATTATAAGTCCTATCTCAGTGTGTGATGTTTTTTCGGGTAGATCTCTAAAAAATAACCAGATTGAAAAAAAATTTGCCTCAATCTGACATCCAAGGCATGATTATGACCGTTTGAAAGTTCAAAATTTCATAACTTACCTCTTTTGAGTTTCATTTCGTCAAACTTCAAATGATCATAACTTTTGCCTCGAATATCATTTAGAGGAGATTCTTTTTAAAAACTTGCTTATTTTTTCGAGATCTACGTGGTAAACTTAATTCCTTTATTTGATTTGATGTTTTTTTCTTCTTATAATTTTACTTATAGTTAGTCACACAATGATAAAAGTACAATTATAAATCCTATCTTAATGAGTAGTGCTTTTTCGCGTAGATCTCGAAAAAATAACCAGATTGAAAAAAAGCCGCCTCAATCGGATATTCGAGGCACGATTTGTGACCGTTTGAAGTTCAAAAATTCACAACTTACCACTTTTGAGTTACATTTCGTGAAACTTCAAATAATTATAAATTTTGCTTCGAATATCATTTAGAGGCGATTCTTTTTTTAAACTTGCTTATTTTTTCTAACTCTACGTGATAAACTCTATTCCTTTATTTGATTTGATTGTTTTTTTCATGTAATTTTTATTATATTTAGTCACACAATGATAAAAGTAAAACTATAAGTCCTATCTCAGTGTGTGAAAACTTTTCGCGTAGATAACAAAAAAATTACCAGATTGAAAAAAATCGCCTCAATCCTACATCCAAGGAACGATTTATGACCGTTTGAAGTTTGAAGTTCCAAAATTCACAACTACCTCTTTTGAGTTAAATTTTGTGAAACTTCAAATGATCGTAACTTTTGCCTCGAATATCATTTAGAAGCGATTCTCTATTAAAAACTTGCTTATTATTTTGAGATCTACATGGTAAACTCAATTTTTTTTATTTGATTTGTTTTTCTTATTATAATTTTACTCATATTTAGTCATACAATGATAAAAGTAAAATTATAAGTCGTATCTCAGTGTGTAGTGCTTTTTCGTGTAGATCTCGATAAAATAACTAGATTGAAAAAAAATCGCCACAATCGAACATCTGAAGCACGATTTGTGACCATTTGAAGTTCAAAAATTCACAACTACCTCTTTTGATGCAACGGCCTGTATTTTTGTATGTGGTAGTTCTGTTAATGTTATACTTGACTTATACTTATAGTGTAGGTGAGGGATCATGTTTCTTACATGATTAGTGTTGGTTTAAACTAGCTTGGAAGGTGATGTAATGCCTTGCACGTTTTAGCATATGTATTACAAGTTAACTCCGATGGAAAGTATTTAAGTAATTATAGTAAGGTGGTAATTGAGCTAGCAGCTGCATCACCTACTTGATCTATATTATAGTTAAAGGGCCCAAGTTTGATTGACCAGATTTAGGCTTATATTTAGGGGCTCATTTGAAGCCCAAACCTATTAAAGAAAATTTGAATGAAAGAAGGTCCAATAGCCAAATCTGCCAATTGGCCATTATGGATAAAGCCCAAGTGAAACTAAGTAAGTACATGACCTCCTAAGATTTGTTTTACCATGTTATTGGGCCAAGTGTGTACCACCTACTTGCACTAATCTGTCCCAAGCTGATTAAAAGAACAAAGGAAAAATGGACAGCCAAGGTCCAATAATATTAAGTCCAAAAGGGCCCAAGTTAAACGGACAAGCAGGTGGGGCACTTACTTGACATTATATGGCCCAAAATTGGTCAAGAGTGTCGGCCATAACACCTCCTTTTTCAAAGGATAAGGATCAAGTCTTATTCTCCATTTTGAACTTGCAAAAATTTCAGATTTCCTAAGTTCTTTGTTGGTCTCTCTTGGCTACAATTAGTAGCCCTAAAACACCGTAGAGTTCTTGAGTGCTGTCTAATTTTTCAAGTGAGAGTTTGAAGGAGAGTTTGAATTCTTGAAGTACAAGTTTAGAGGATAAATTTTCAGAATTAAGGTAAGACTTCAACCCATTTGTTTTCCTCTCTTTGATAATGTTTGGAGTGGAGAATTTTGTATATGTTTATCAAGAATTGATGGATTGTGATAAATCTTTGAGTCAATATTCTCCTATTATGCTGAAAGATTTGAGATTGTTAGTGGCTGCCTTATGAATATTGTTGTTGAGGGCTGTTTGGGTATCTCTGGAAATGATGTTTGAAGTTGTATTAATGTGTAGAGGAAGGGTGTGGTGGTTCACCATTTATGTAAGGGTTGTATGGCCTGATTTCCATCAAATATTTTTAGCTACTGTTTTGGAGAACCTTATTGTGATTAGCTGCTGATGTTAGCTTAATCATGACTTATGTTGTAGATTAGCACCCAATAAGGAAGGCTGAATCGTGATAGTGGTATTGGTCATAAATATAAGGTATGTAAGGCTATTAGATTCTATATCCTTTTGGCATGAAATCTGCCACCTGGAATTAATATCAATGAAGTGATTCTCATAAGTTCTATTTCTAGAAAAGAAAGCATGGTGGCAGCGTACTATCTCCAAATAGCTAACAATATTTCTTTCCCCATTCTAAGTACATGGAACTACTTCATTATATGTTCACTACTCTATACTTGTGTAATTTCCCCTTGTGCTGTTATAGAAATGGTATTTGCAAAAGAAAGTTTAATGAATCCTTCTCCTAAGCCAATTGATGTCAATTGTGCCATTAAGGTCTTAAGTAAGGTGTTGATGTTTCATAGCTCCTTATGTCATTGTTACTGCCTCAAAGTATTGTTTTCATGTATTCCACTACTGTTTTGTAATTTGATGTCTCCAAGATGATTATGACCACCAAATCAACATCTCAAAGTGTTACGATTATCCAAAATAACATCTCAAAAGAGTTATGAACTGATTAACAATAATCTCAAAGATTAAAGAATCTAAGTGAAGAAATCTATTTAATTAAGGGTGGCAGCTTAGGGGCGAAAGCCTAGCATGGGCCGATCCCTATTGGTATAGAAGGGTGGCAGCTCAGGGGCGAAAGCCTAGCATGGGCCGATCCCAAGTTGTGTAATTATGAGGACCGCATCCCAGGGGTTAATACGCCTAGCATGGGTCATCCTCTTCTACCACTGATCAGCTGGTCACTTGTATCACATGCCCAACAAAGATTATAACATACAAAGAAGGTAAAGAAAAGAATGTAGCTTACTTGATTCTACAAGAGTAAGCAAAGGTGGTCTTCTCTCCTAATCTATGCACTCATATGTTGCTACTTGATTTCATTTGTGCCTTGTATTACATATACTTTTTGCCTTACATATTCAGTACATTTTTTCGTACTGACGTCCCGTATTGGGGACGCTGCATTTCATGCTGCAGGCTCAGGTACTCCAGCTAGTAACCTCCTCAGTAGGAGCACTCGAAATTCGCCTACTTTACGTTTGGTGAGCTCCAAGTGTGAATTCGGAGCTTTATTAAGTCCGTGGGAAATTCGTTTGTATTGTAATCGGTATTTAAGGGTAAGGAGGGGGTGCCTGTCCCGACCTACTCTAATCTTCTATCTTTTAGAGGCTTTGTAGACGTATGTACATGGTTCAGTTGTGTCTTAAGGAGTTGTGGCCTAAACGGCCAAGTCTTGTATATAACTTTTGGATCTACTTATGTTGGTTTGTATCGCTGCATCCAAAGTTAACTTGTCTCAATTGTTATAGTATATGCTCAGTAAGAACAGGTTGTAGGTTGGTTCTCTCGGGCCTTTAGGGCATCGGGTGCCTGTCCGTCTTAATGGTTTTTGAGGCGTGACAAAAGTGGTATCAGAGCAGGTCATCCTAGGGAGTCTACAAAGCCGTGTCTGTGTAGAGTCTTGCTTATGGATGTGTTGTGCACCACATTTATACACAGGAGGCTACGGGACATATAGGAGTTGTCTCATTTCTTTCATTTCTTAGATCGATAGAACTTGTGTTGTAGGTGAATCATATCTAATTCCTCAATTGTTTTATTATAGCAAAGATGCCGATTACGAGAAGGAGTAAAAGTACTGGTAAACGAGTAGAAGTGGCTGCCAAGAAGGGACCAGCCAACCACCACCAAGTCAAGCTGTTCAAAGTGGGGCTCAAGATGAGTCTCTATCGCAGACTTCCTCGACGCCTCCATCTCCTGAAAAAATAAGGAGGGAAGATGAACCTCAGAAACCCCCTATTAATGCTACCGAGCAAGATTTGAGGAATGCAGTCCATTTATTGACTCGTATAGTTGCTGGTCATGGCCAAAGGCAAGAAGGTTCAGTTGCAGGTACTAGTGGTGTAGTTAGATCAGCTGGAACACGGATACGTGATTTTCTTAACTTGGACCCTCCATCATTTACCGGGTCAGATCCTAATGAAGATCCCCAAGACTTTATAGATCAAATCCAACGCACTTTGGATATTATGCATGTAAGTGGTAAAGAAGCACTTGAGCTAGCTGCATACAGATTAAAAGGTGTGGCTATATTGTGGTATGAAGCTTGGAAGCAATCTAGGGGAATAAATGCACCTTCAGCTATGTGAAAAGAGTTTAAAAAGGCATTCCTTGATCATTATCTGCCATTGGAGATCCGAGAGGCCCGTGCGGATCAGTTCTTAAATCTCCACCAAGGAAATATGAGTGTGAGGGAGTATAGTCTCAAATTTAATTCCTTGGCCAGGTATGCTCCTAATGTAGTAGCTACTATGGAGGATAGAGTTCATCGTTTTGTGGACAGGTTAGAGTCATATCTGGTTAGAGACTGTACAATTGCTTCATTAAATAAAGATATGGATATAGCAAGGATGCAGGCTTTTGCACAAAAATTGGAGGATCAAAGGCAAAGAAGAAGAACACAAGAGTTGGAAACAGGGCATTCTAAGAAGGCCAGATCCATGGGTCAGTTTACACCATCCCAAGGTGAGTTTAGGCCTCGGTTCTCTAACAGACCACCTAGGCCATCATCTGTCTACTCTACAGCTAGTGCTCCACCACGGTTCCAAGGGTTCAGAGGCAATCAGTTTTGGCAAAGAAGTGAAAGCCAAGGCAGTCATCAAGAGCAAGGAAGTACGAGCCAATCAAGGCCTCCACGACAGCCTTGTAAGCAATGTGGAAGGAATCATCTAGGTGCATGCAGGTTTGGGACGGATGTTTGTTTTTGGTGTGGCACACCAGGGCATATGATGAGAAACTGCCCTCATAGGGGAGTGGGTGGCATTGTTCAACCAACTAGATCAGTTGTTGCGTCGACCTCATCAACCCCTTCTTTAGGTAGGGGACTACATATGCCTACAGGTCGTGGTAGAGGATCTAGGGGAGCAGCTAGTTCTAGTGGAGGTCAGAATCACACATATGCACTAGGGGATCGACAAAATTTAAAAGCGTCGCCGGATGTGGTTACAGGTACATTGTCCATCTTTTCACATATTGTAGATGCATTAATAGATCCGGGGTCTACACTATCATATGTTACACCATTGATTGCTGGAAAGTTCAAAAGAACACCAGAATTATTAGCGAAGCCATTTGAAGTGTCTACACCGATTGGTGAATCTATTATAGCTAGGAGAGTTTATCGTAATTGCATTGTAACTGTTTGTGATCGCGATACATTGGCTGACCTTGTTGAGCTAGACATGGTAGATTTTGATGTTATAATGGGTATGGATTGGTTAGCTTCTTGTTATGCCACAGTAGATTGCCGAACTAAGATAGTGCATTTCCAATTTCCAAAAGAGATAGTCCTCGAATGGAAAGGTAATATTGGGATGCCAAGAGGTAAATTTATTTCTTATCTTAAGGCAAAGAAGATGATTTCCAAAGGATATATATGCCATCTGGTTAGAGTGAAAAATGTAGATGCAGAGCCACCAACCCTTCAGTCCATTCCGGTGGTAAATGAATTTCCAGATGTGTTTCCTGAAGATCTTCCCGCTTTGCCTCCAGAACGAGAAGTAGAGTTCAGTATTGATGTGCTTTCAGATACTCAACCTATCTTAATTCCTCCATATAGAATGGCTCCGACAGAATTACGAGAGTTGAAAGAGCAGTTAAAAGACTAATTACAGAAAGGATTCATAAGGCCTAGTGTGTCGCCATGGGAGCACCAGTTTTATTTGTACGCAAAAAGGATGGCTCATTAAGAATGTGTATCGAATACCGGCAGTTGAATAAGGTAACAATTAAGAACAAATATCCACTCCCTAGAATTGATGATCTGTTTGATCAATTACAAGGTGCTAGGTGTTTTTCAAAGATCGACCTGAGGTCAGGTTATCACCAAGTGAGGGTCAAGGACAAAGATATACCCAAGACAGCTTTCCGAACACGGTGTGGTCATTTTGAGTTCTTAGTCATGTCATTTGGGCTAACAAATGCACCAGCAACTTTTATGGATTTGATGAATAGGGTGTTCAAGCCATTCTTAGATGTGTTTGTGATAGTGTTCATAGATGACATTTTGGTGTATTCAAGATCGGAAGAGGATCATGCTAATCACTTGCGGCAGGTTTTACAAATTCTCCGTGATCGTAAATTGTATGCAAAGTTCTCTAAATGTGAGTTTTGGTTGAAATCTGTGGCATTCCTAGGTCATATCGTATCCGAGGAAGGAATAAGGGTTGATAACAAGAAAATAGAAGCCGTGAAAAAATGGCCAAGACCTACAACGCCTACGGAGATCCGTAGTTTTCTTGGATTGGCAGGTTATTACAGAAGGTTTGTTGAAGGATTCTCTTCCATGGCTGCACCCTTAACAAAGCTAACACACAAAGGAACCAAGTTTCTGTGGAGCGATGAGTGTGAAAGAAGCTTCCAAGAGCTGAAGAGTAAATTAACTTCTACACCTGTGTTGGTACTTCCAGAAGGTACAGAAGGCTATGTAGTGTATTGTGATGCTTCGGGAGTGGGCTTAGGTTGTGTATTGATGCAGCATGGTAAAGTTATAGCTTATGGCTCAAGGCAACTATGGCCACATGAGAAAAATTATCCAACCCATGATCTAGAGCTAGCAGCAGTTGTGTTTGCTTTGAAGATATGGCGCCACTACTTGTATGGAGTTCATGTTGACATATACACTGATCACAAAAGCTTGCAATATATTTTTAAGCAAAAAGACTTAAATCTGAGGCAGCGAATGTGGCTGGAGCTATTAAAAGATTATGACATTGACATCTTATATCATCCCGGTAAAGCTAATGTAGTAGCTGATGCTTTAAGCCATAAAATAATGGCAACCACTTATGGGAAGTCTACGGAAAGACAAGGAATGACTAAGGATCTGTCCCAACTAGCGAACTTGGGCGTTCGCATTCTTGAATCTCAAGACGAAGGGGTTATTGTGCAAAATGCGGCAGAATCCTCGTTAATAGTGGAAGTGAAAGAGAAGCAGTACACTGATCCAATTCTTTTACAACTTAAAGAGAATGTACTACATGGTATGACAAAGGCGTTTGAGCTTAAGCAAGACGGAGTACTTTGATGTCAAAACAGATTGTGTGTACCTAATATAGATGAACTAAGAAAGAGGATCATGATGGAAGCACATAATTCAAGGTACTCAGTTCATCCGGGGTCAACTAAAATGTATCATGACTTGAAATAAATGTATTGGTGGGGGAACATGAAGAAGAACATTGCAGAATTCGTGGCTTAGTGTCCAAACTGTCAACAGGTAAAAGTAGAACACCAAAAGCCCGGAGGTTACATGCAGCGTATAGAACTTCCAATTTGGAAATGGGACATGATCAACATGGATTTTGTTACTGGTTTGCCTCGCTCATTCCGGAAGTTTGACTCCATATGGGTAATAGTTGATAGACTTACCAAAGCAGCACACTTCTTGCCGGTGAAGACTACCTATACAGCTGAAGAGTATGCGAGGTTGTACATTAAAGAGATAGTTCGACTACATGGAGTGCCAATCTCTATAATATCGGATAGAGGAGCTTAATTTACAGTAAATTTTTGGAAGTCATTTCAAAAGAGTTTGGGAACACAAGTGAATTTAAGTACAGCCTTTCATCCTCAAACGGATGGTCAGGCAGAACGTACGATTCAGACACTTAAGGATATGCTGCGAGCTTGTATATTAGATTTCAAGGGTAGCTGGGATGATCACCTACCACTTATTGAATTTGCTTATAACAATAGCTATCATTCGAGCATTAAAATGGCACCTTATGAAGCTTTATATGGTCAAAAGTGTAGATCACCAATTGCCTGTTTTGAAATGGGTGAAACTTCCTTATTTGGGCCAGATCTTGTTCATCAAGCTATGGAAAAAGTCAAAGTGATACAGCAGCGGCTAGAAACAGCTCAAAGTCGACATAAATCATATGCAGATATTAGAAGGAGAGGACTAGAATTTTCTATAGGGGATTGGGTGTTCTTGAAGGTGTCTCCGATGAAAGGGGTAATGAGGTTTGGTAAAAAGGGAAAGCTGAGTCCACGCTATATAGGGCCATATAAGATTATCCGAAAATTTGGCCAAGTAGCCTATGAGTTAGAGCTACCACAAGAGCTTTCATCAGTTCATCCGGTGTTCCATGTCTCAATGCTACGGAAATGCGTAGGTGACCCATTTCGTATTACTCCTACTGAAGACGTACAGGTTACAGGAGATCTCACTTATGAAGAAGTACCCATTGCTATTCTGGATCGACAAGTTAGGAAGTTAAGAAATAAAGAAGTAGCTTCTGTAAAAGTTCTATGGAGAAACCAACAAGTAGAAGAAGTTACATGGGAAGCAGAAGAAGCAATGAAATTGAAGTATCCTCACCTCTTCCACACTGGTGGGAATGATCAAAATGTTAGTGGAGGCATTGACAAGTAAGTATAAGTCTATATGTTCAATGTGATTAATAGTAGTACTAGCTTAGGCTTGAACTTGTTTAGGCCGCACAACCATGCTAACATTCGAGGACGAATGTTCCAAGGGGGGAAGGATGTAACGGCCTGTATTTTTGTATGTGGTAGTTCTATTCATGTTATACTTGACTTATACTTATAGTGTAGGTGAGGGATCATGTTTCTTACATGATTAGTGTTGGTTTAAACTAGCTTGGAAGGTGATGTAATGCCTTGCACGTTTTAGCATATGTATTGCAAGTTAACTCCGATGGAAAGTATTTAAGTAATTATAGTAAGGTGGTAATTGAGCTAGCAGCTGCATCACCTACTTGATCTATATTATAGTTAAAGGGCCCAAGTTTGATTGACCAGATTTAGGCTTATATTTAGGGGCTCATTTGAAGCCCAAACCTATTAAAGAAAATGTGAATGAAAGAAGGCCCAACAGCCAAATCTGCCAATTGGCCATTATGGATAAAGCCCAAGTGAAACTAAGTAAGTACATGACCTCCTAAGATTTGTTTTACCATGTTATTGGGCCAAGTGTGTACCACCTACTTGCACTAATCTGTCCCAAGCTGATTAAAAGAACAAAGGAAAAATGGACAGCCAAGGTCCAATAATATTAAGTCCAAAAGGGCCCAAGTTAAAAGGACAAGCAGGTGGGGCACCTACTTGACATTATATGGCCCAAAATTGGTCAAGAGTGTCGGCCATAACACCTCCTTTTTCAAAGGATAAGGATCAAGTCTTATTCTCCATTTTGAACTTGCAAAAATTTCAGATTTCCTAAGTTCTTTGTTGGTCTCTCTTGGCTTCAATTAGCAGCCCTAAAACACCTTAGAGTTCTTGAGTGCTGTCTAATTTTTCAAGTGAGAGTTTGAAGGAGAGTTTGAATTCTTGAAGTACAAGTTTAGAGGATAAATTTTCAGAATTAAGGTAAGACTTCAACCCATTTGTTTTCCTCTCTTTGATAATGTTTGGAGTGGAGAATTTTGTATATGTTTATCAAGAATTGATGGATTGTGATAAATCTTGGAGTCAATATTCTCCTATTATGCTGAAAGATTTAAGATTGTTAGTGGCTGCCTTATGAATATTGTTGTTGAGGGCTGTTTGGGTATCTCTGGAAATGATGTTTGAAGTTGTATTAATGTGTAGAGGAAGGGTGTGGTGGTTCACCATTTATGTAAGGGTTGTATGGGCCTGATTTCCATCAAATATTTTTAGCTACTGTTTTGGAGAATCTTATTGTGATTAGCTGCTGATGTTAGCTTAATCATGACTTATGTTGTAGATTAGCACCCAATAAGGAAGGCTGAATCGTGATAGTGGTATTGGTCATAAATATAAGGTATGTAAGGCTATTAGATTCTATATCCTTTTGGCATGAAATCTGCCACCTGGAAATAATATCAATGAAGTGATTCTCATAAGTTCTATTTCTAGAAAAGAAAGCATGGTGGCAGCGTACTATCTCTAAATAGCTAACAATATTTATTTCCCCATTCTAAGTACATGGAACTACTTCATTATATGTTCACTACTCTATACTTGTGTAATTTCCCCTTGTGCTGTTATAGAAATGGTATTTGCAAAAGAAAGTTTGATGAATCCTTCTCCTAAGCCAATTGAAGTCAATTGTGTAATTAAGGTCTTAAAGTAAGGTGTTGATGTTTCATAGCTCCTTATGTCATTGTTACTGCCTTAAAGTATTGTTTTCATGTATTCCACTACTGTTCCATAATTTCATGTCTCCAAGATGATTATGACCACCAAATCAACATCTCAAAGTGTTACGATTATCCAAAATAACATCTCAAAAGAGTTATGAACATTAACAATAATCTCAAAGATTAAAGAATCTAAGTGAAGAAATCTATTTAATTAAGGGTGGCAGCTTAGGGGCGAAAGCCTAGCATGGGCCGATCCCTATTAGTATAGAAGGGTGGCAGCTCAGGGGCGAAAGCCTAGCATGGGCCGATCCCAAGTTGTGTAATTATGAGGACCGCATCCCAGGGGTTAATACGCCTAGCATGGGTCATCCTCTTCTACCACTGATCAACTGGTCACTTGTATCACATGCCCAACAAAGATTATAACATACAAAGAAGGTAAAGAAAAGAATGTAGCTTACTTGATTCTACAAGAGTAAGCAAAGGTGGTCTTCTCTCCTAATCTATGCACTCATATGTTGCTACTTGATTTCATTTGTGCCTTGTATTACATATACTTTTTGCCTTACATATTCAGTACATTTTTTGTACTGACGTCCCGTATTGGGGACGCTGCATTTCATGCTGCAGGCTCAGGTACTCCAGCTAGTAGACCTCCTCAGTAGGAGCACTCGAAATTCTGCTACTTTTGGTGAGCTCCAAGTTGATTCGGAGCTTTATTAAGTCCTTGGTAAATTCGTTTGGTATTGTATCGTAGTTAAGGGTAAGGCGGGGTCTGTCCCGACCTACTCTAGTCTTCTATCTTTTAGAGGCTTTGTAGACGTATGTACATGGTTCAGTTGTGTCTTAAGGAGTTGTGGCCTAAACGGCCAAGTCTTGTATATAACTTTTGAATCTACTTACGTTGGTTTGTATCGCTGCATCCAAAATTAACTTGTCTCAATTGTTATAGTATATGCTCAGTAAGAACAGGTTGTAGGTTGGTTCTCTCGGGCCTTTAGGGCATCGGGTGCCTGTCCGTCTTAATGGGTTTTGAGGCGTGACATTTGAGTTAAATTTCGTGAAACATCAAATGATTGTAACTTTTGCCTTGAATATCATTTAGAGGCGATTCTTTATTAAAAACTTGCTTATTTTTTTGAGATCTACGTGGTAAACTCAATTCTATATTTGATTTGATTTATAATTTTACTTATATTTAGTTACACAATGATAAAAGTAAAATTATAAGTCCTATCTCTGTGAGTGGTGCTTTTTTGCATAGATCTCGAAAAAATAATTTGATTAAAAAATCCCCTCAATCGGATATTCGAGGCACGATTTGTGACCGTTTGAAGTTCAAAAATTCACAACTACCTCTTTTGAGTTACATTTCGTGCAACTTCGATCGTAAGTTTTGCTTCGAATACCATAAAGAGGCGATTCTTTTTTTAAACTTGCTTATTTTTTCTAACTCTATGTGATAAACTCTATTCCTTTATTTTATTTGATTATTTTTTCTTCATGTAATTTTTATTATATTTAGTCACACAATGATAAAAGTAAAACTATATGTCATATGAGGTGTGTGGAGATTTTTTGCGTAGATATCAAAAAAATAACCAGGTTGAAAAAAATCGCCTCAATCCTATATCCGAGGCACGATTTATGACCGTTTGAAGTTTGAAGTTCCAAAATTCACAACTACCTCTTTTGAGTTAAATTTTGTGAAACTTCAAATGATCGTAACTTTTGCCTCGAATATCATTTAGAAGCGATTTGTTTTTAAAAATTTTCTTATTTTTTTCGAGATCTACATGGTACACTGAATTCCTTTATTTGATTTGAATTTTTTTTCTTATAATTTTACTTATATTTAGTCACACAATGATAAAAGTAAACTATAAGTCCTATCTAAGTTTGTGGTTTTTTTTCGCGTAGATTTTTAAAAAATAACCAGATTAAAAAAAATTTGCCTAAATCCGACATCCGAGGCACGATTTATGAATGTTTGAAGTTCAAAAATTCACAACGACCTCTTTTGAGTTACAATTTGTAAACTTCAAATAATCGTAACTTTTGCCTCGAATATCATATAAAAGCGATTCTTTTTTTAAACTTGCTTATTTTTTTGAGATCAACGAGGTAAACTCAATTCCTTTATTTGATTTACTTTTTCTTCTTCTTATGATTTTAGTTATATTTAGTCACACAACGATAAAAGTAAAATTAGAAGTCCTATCTCAGTTTATGGCATTTTATCGCGCAGATCTCAAAAAAATAACCAGACTGGAAAAAATTGCCTCAATCCGATATCCTCGGCACGATTTATGACTGTTTGAAGTTCAAAAATTCAGAACTGCCTCTTTTGAGTTACATTTCGTACTTAAAATGATAGTAACTTTTTCCTCAAATATCATTTAGAGGCGATTCTTTTTTTAAAACTTGCTTATTTATTTAAGATCTACGTGGTAAACTAAATTCCTTTATTTGATTTTATTGTTTTTTCTTCTTATAATTTTATTTATAATTAGTCACACAACGATAAAAGTAAAACTATAAGTCCTATCTCAGTGTGTGGTATTTTTTCGGGTAGATCTCAAAAAAATAACCAAATAAAAAAATTGCCTCAATCCAACATCCGAGGCAAGATTTATGACCGTTTGAAGTTAAAAAATTCAGAACTACCTCTTTTTATTTCATTTCGTGAAACTTCAAATGATTGTAACTTTTGCCTCGAATATCATTTAGGGGAGAATCTGTTTTTAAATTTCCTTATTTTTTCGAGATCTACGTGGTAAACTCAATTCCTTTATTTGATTTGATTTCTTTTTCTTCTTATAATTTTACTTATATTTAGTCACACAACGATAAAAGTAAAACTATAAGTCCTACCTTAGTGTGTCTTATTTTTTCGAATAGAGCACAAAAAATAATTAGATTGAAAAAAATAATCATCTCAATCCGACATCCGAGGCACGATTTATGACCGTTTGAAATTCAAAAATTCACAACTACCTCTTTTGAGTTACATTTCGTGTAACTTCAAATGATCATAACTTTTCCTCGAATATCATTTAGAGGCAATTCTTTTTTAAAACTTGCTTATTTTTTTAACTCTAGGTGGTAAACTCAATTCCTTTATTTGATTTGATTATTTTTTCTTCTTATAATTTTTACTTATATTTAGTCACACAATGATAAAAGTAAAACTAGAAGTCATATATCATTGTGTGTGGTGTTTTTCGCGTAGATCTCAAAAAAATAACCAGATTAAAAAAAGTGTTTTCTTGAATTTGAAATGATCATAACTTTACCTCGAATATCATTTAGAGGCGATTCTTTTTTTCAACTTTCTTATTTTTTCAAGATCTACGTGTTAAACTCAATTCCTTTATTTGATTTGATATTTTTCTTCTTATAATTTTACTTATATTTAGTCATACAACGTTAAATGTAAAACTATAAGTCCTATCTCAGTGTGCGGTAATTTTTTGGGTTGATCTTAAAAAAATAATTAGATTGAAAAACCATTTCCTTAATCCGACATCAGAGGAACAATTTATGACCGTTTGAAGTTCAAAATTCAGAACTACCTCTTTTGAGTTACATTTCGTGAAACTTCGAATGATGATAACTTTTGTGACGTATATCATTTAGAGGCTATTCTTTTTTTAAACTTGCTTATTTTTTCGATATTTACGTGGTAAACTCAATTCCTTTATTTGATTTGATTCTTATTTCTTCTTATAATTTTACTTATATTAAGTCACACAACGATAAAAGTAAAATTATAATTCATATGAGGTGTGTGGAGATTTTTCGCGTAGATCTCGAAAAAATAACCAGGTTAAAAAAATCGCCTCAATCCTACATCCGAGGCACGATTTATGACCGTTTGAAGTTTGAAGTTCCAACATTCACAACTACCTCTTTTGAGTTAAATTTTGTGAAACTTCAAATGATCGTAACTTTTGCCTCGAATATCATTTAGAAGCGGTTTGTTTTTTAAAATTTTCTTATTTTTTTCGAGATCTACATGGTACACTGAATTCCTTTATTTGATTTGAATTTTTTTTCTTATAATTTTACTTATATTTAGTCACACAATGATAAAGTAAACTATAAGTCCTATCTAAGTTTGTGGTTTTTTTCCGCGTAGATTTTTAAAAAATAACCAGATTGAAAAAAATTTGCCTAAATACGACATCCGAGGCACGATTTATGAATGTTTGAAGTTCAAAAATTCTCAACGACCTCTTTTGAGTTACATTTTATAAACATTAAATAATCGTAACTTTTGCCTCGAATATCATATAGAAGAGATTCTTTTTTTAAACTTGCTTTTTTTTTCGAGATCAACGAGGTAAACTCAATTCCTTTATTTGATTTACTTTTTCTTCTTCTTATGATTTTACTTATATTTAGTCACGCAACGATAAAAGTAAAACTAGAAGTCCTATCTCAGTGTATGGTATTTTATCGCGCAGATCTCAAAAAAATAACCAGACTGGAAAAAATTGCCTCAATCCGATATCCTCGGCACGATTTATGACTGTTTGAAGTTCAAAAACTCTGAACTACCTCTTTTGAGTTACATTTCGTGCTTCAAATGATAGTAACTTTTTCCTCAAATATCATTTAGAGGCGATTCTTTTTTTAAAACTTGCTTATTTATTTAAGATCTACGTGGTAAACTAAATTCCTTTATTTGATTTGATTGTTTTTTCTTCTTATAATTTTACTTATATTTAGTCACACAACGATAAAAGTAAAACTATAAGTCCTATCTCAGTGTGTGGTGTTTTTTCGGGTAGATCTCAAAAAAATAACCAAATAAAAAAATTTCCTCAATCCAACATTCGAGGCAAGATTTATGACCGTTTGAAGTTAAAAAATTCAGAACTACCTCTTTTTATTTCATTTTGTGAAACTTCAAATGATTGTAACTTTTGCCACGAATATCATTTAGGGGAGAATCTGTTTTTAAATTTCCTTATTTTTTTGAGATCTACATGGTAAACTCAGTTCCTTTATTTGATTTGATTTCTTTTTCTTCTTATAATTTTACTTATATTTAGTCACACAACGATAAAAGTAAAACTATAAGTCCTACCTTAGTGTGTCTTGTTTTTTCGAATAGAGCACAAAAAATAATCATCTCAACCCGACATCCGAGGCACGATTTATGATCGTTTGAAATTCAAAAATTCACAACTACCTCTTTTGAGTTACATTTCCTGTAACTTCAAATGATCATAACTTTTCCTCGAATATCATTTAGAGGCAATTCTTTTTTAAAACTTGCTTATTTTTTTAACTCTACGTGGTAAACTCAATTCCTTTATTTGATTTGATTATTTTTCTTCTTATAATTTTTACTTATATTTAGTCACACAATGATAAAAGTAAAACTAGAAGTCATATATCATTGTGTGTGGTGTTTTTCGTGTAGATCTCGAAAAAATAACCAGATTAAAAAAAACGTTTTCTTGAATTTGAAATGATCGTAACTTTGCCTCGAATATCATTTAGAGGCGATTCTTTTTTTCAACTTGCTTATTTTTTCAAGATCTACGTGTTAAACTCAATTCCCTTATTTGATTTGATATTTTTCTTCTTATAATTTTACTTATATTTAGTCATACAACGATAAAAGTAAAACTATAAGTCCTATCTCAGTGTGCGGTAATTTTTTGGGTTGATCTTGAAAAAATAATTAGATTGAAAAAACATTTCCTTAATCCGACATCAGAGGCACAATTTATGACCGTTTGAAGTTCAAAATTCATAACTACCTCTTTTGAGTTACATTTCGTGAAACTTCGAATGATGATAACTTTTGTGACGTATATCATTTAGAGGCTATTCTTTTTTTAAAGTTGCTTATTTTTTCGACATTTACGTGGTAAACTCAATTCCTTTATTTGATTTGATTGTTATTTCTTCTTATAATTTTACTTATATTAAGTCACACAACGATAAAAGTAAAACTATAATTCATTTGAGGTGTGTGGAGCTTTTTCGCGTAGATCTCGAAAAAATAACTAGATTGAAAAAATCGCCTCAATCCTACATCCGAGGCACGATTTATGACCGTTTGAAGTTTGAAGTTCAAAAATTCACAACTACCTCTTTTGAGTTACATTTCGTGAATCTTCAAATGATCGTAACTTTTGGCTCGTATATCATTTAGAGGCAATTTTTTTAAAACTTTCTTATTTTATCGAGATCAACGTAAAAATGAAAGAAAGCCCAGCAGCCAAATCTGTCAAGGCCCAATATAGTTAAAGCCCAAGTGAAAGCAAGTAGGTGCATCACCTAGTTTGAACTTTTGAGTTGCTTGACATAAGCAGGTGCATCACCTACTTGACCAATTAGTGGCTAAGAGTGGACCAAAAAAAGAAGGTTCTAGAGGATATTTTTTGGGGTCAATAAAGCTCCATATAAATTCAATATGACCTGATCTTTTCACCCATTGTAACCCATAATATTGAGGATTAACTCCAGCTCTCTCTCTCTCTCTCTCTCTCTCTCTCTCTCTCTCTCTCTCTCTCTTTTCTCTTAAATATTAGAACAACATCCTTAAATTTCTTTAATGGTTCTTAAAGAAACTCTCATATCTGCAAACCAAGGTAAGTCAAAAAACTTTTGGATTTAGCTTAATTATCCCATGGATGATTAGGAGAACATGTTATTCATGCTCAAATATAAGTATAAAGGCAGAATATTTCTAGAAGCTACTTCTCACTTGCTTAGTTATTAAGATACCTTTTTCTTCTTCTTTGGTTTAAGTGTGAAGGGAAGCTGAAGAATTTCAAATATAAGGAGAAGTTGTAGAAATTGAGGTAAGGTGACTGCTCCAGTTTTTTCCTCCTTATGTATGAGTTTGAGTGAGGAATTATGGGTGTGCTGTCATGAAGAACTCAAGGGGTGGTGAGTTCAATAATTGATTGTATGATAAAGAATATTTGGGGATGTTTTATGTGTTTTCTTGTTGGTGCAACTTCTTTAATCTTTGGAAAGGATATGTAACGTATGTCTTTGACAGAGAATGAGGGTGTGGTGATACACATTAATTTAAGGGCTGTATGGGCTCAATATCTGTAAATGTTACCATGACTTAAATTGTTGATTAAAACCGAAAATGGGGTTGAATCGTGATTGTTATATCGGTCAGAGGATAAGGTATGTAAGGATATTCGATTCCATATTACTTGGCATAAAATCTGATACTTGCGATTAATATCAATGAAGTGAATCTCCTAAGTTCTATTCCTAATAAAGGAAACTTAGTGGCAGCGTACTATCTCCAAATAGCTAACAATATTTTCCCCTCTTCTTAGTGTATAGAACTACTTCATTATATGTTCACTATTCTACACTTGTATAATTATCCTCCTATGTGCTAATATATAAATGGTATTCACAACAGCAAGTTTGGTAAATTCACCGCAAGTCTTTTATGAACCTAGGATGATTTATTTAGGGTATTTTAGGTATATTAAGAGGGTTCAAACACTAAGACCTAATTTTTGACTTCATTTTCAAAACCCCAAAACCCTTACTCAAGAAAGACTCTCAAAACCCAATAGAAGCTTGAGCTCAAGGAAGGGATAGAAGGGGCTGGTGGTGGACGTTTCTTAATAAAAACATTCATGGGTTTCTTCTCATTGAGGTATGGTAGTCATCGTTGAACTCTCTTCCATTCAAGGAGCAATTTCTAAGGAATTTCAAAAAGGGTTTTCAAGTCCTAACTTCTTTTATCTTTGACTCTAAGTATGGGTCTTGCATGAAAATGTTTTAAAGGATCCAAATATGTTATTTCTAATGTTAGTTGGTGATTCTAATTCTAAAACTTCAATGAAACTATGTTATTGCTTTTTATCAACTTTTGACTTATGAAATGGGTATACAATGAACATGATTTTGATAATGTTAGATTTATAGTTTCATCATGGTTATATTGTGACTTAGCTACTGCCCTAAGGGCTATTTATGTTGTATTATTGAGGGGCGAGAGCCTAGCATGGGTCGATCCCAGTTTGTGTAATTATGTGGATCGCATCCCAGGGGTTAAAATGCCTAGCATGGGTCATCGTTTTCTACCACTGATCAACTGATCACTTGTATCACATGCCCTACAAACATTATAACGTACAGAAAAGTAAAGAAAAGAATGTAAACATACATGATCTCACAAGAGTAAGCAAAAGTGGTCTTCTCTCCTAATCTATGTACTCATATGTTGAGACTTGATTTCATTTGAGCCCTCGTATTACATATGCTATGGCCTTGCATATTCAATATATTTTTTCGTACTAACGTTCCTCACGGGGTTCACTGCATTTCATACTGCAAGCATAGGTACTCCAGCTAGTAGACCTCCCCAGTAGGAGCACACGACACTCAGATACTTTTGGTGAGCTCCAGGTTGATTCGGAGCTTTACTGAGTCCTTGGTAAATTCATTTTGGTATTGTATCGTAGGTCTAAGGCGGGGTCTGTCCTGACCTACTATAATGTTTTCTATCTTTTAGAGGCTTTGTAGACGTATGTATATGGTTCAGTTGTGTCTTAAGGAGTTGTGGCCTCAACGGTCAAGTCTTGTATATAACTTTTGGGTCTACTTATGTTGGTAACATATGGCTGCATCCTATGTGAACTTGTCACGATTGTTATAATTAGATGCATAGTAACCACATGCTACAGGTTGGTTCTCTCAGGCCGTTAGGGCATCGGGGGCCTGTCCGTCTTAATGGGATTTGAGGTGTGACACTATGAATACAAATGATAGCTTTACAATGTTTACAAATCCCTATTGGAATACATGAATGTACCACTATGGAAATATGCATAGTAAAGACTCGGCAAAGACCCGAATCAATCTGAAGCTCACTAATAATCGCTGAGTATCATTTGCTTCTATTGGGGAGATCTACTTTTGAGTACTTATACCTGCAGCATGAAATGCAGCGTCCCAAATAAGGGACTTCAGTACGAAAGAATGTACTGAATATGTAAGGCATAATACAACCATATGTAAAATGAGAGCTCAAGTTAAACCCAATACCTATAGATAAGGATTAGAGACCACCTTTGCTTATACTTGTGGAATTTTGTATGTTACATTCTTTTCTTTAATTTTCTGTGCATTATATTATTTATAAGACATATGATACAAATAACCAGCTGATCAGTGGTAGAAGAGGATGACCCATGCGATGCATTTTAACTCCTAGGATGCTTTCCTCATGATTCCACAAATTGGGATCGTCCCATGGTAGGCTTTCGCCCCTGAGATGCCATCCTTCCATACCAATAGGGATCGGCCCATGCTAGGCTTTCGCCCCTGAGATGCCACCCTTCCATACCAATAGGGATCGGCCCATGCTAGGCTTTCTCCCCTGAGCTGCCACCCTTTTATACCAATTGGGATCGACCCATGCTAGGAATTTTTCCCCGGGGCAACCACCCATAATTATACAATATCATCACTTAGATTCTTTAATCTTTGAGATTGTTGTTTGATTTTCATAACTCTTTTGAGATTATTCTTTGGATAATCATAACTTTTTGAGATTACTGATTTGGTGGTCATATAATCATTGTTGAGATTTGGAACTATGAACCAGTAGTAGAAGACATACGAATATGGACTTACGACAGTTGCAATGGCGTAGGAAGCAAATGTGACACCAACATAATACTTAGGAGTTCTATGACTCAGTAACCATGTTGACATCTCAAATTGAAGCACATATCAAGTGAAGACATACAACTTTCAGCCTAGATATTTGAACTATATATGATAGTCAAATACTCACTAACTAATATCAAAGACAGGTATACATGAATGTGGAACGAAGGAAGAATGTGGAAATCTCAACTTAAGGACGGATACATATTCCAAGTAAGTACATATAAATGTACAATAGAGAAAGTAGACATCTTGTGAGGTAACATAATAGTCTAACACAATGTTGCGTAATAACCAATAAAGGGAATATATGAACATGTGACAAGATGACATATATGATGGATTAGACAATTGAAGCAAGTTGGCTTGATATGGGTAGATTGTATATCCAACATATAAACATATGTACCATGTATGATTTAGGATCACTTTGACTTATATAAGGGGAATATGTTCCAAGGGTACTTGATGATGAAACAAGTTTAAACCTTGCCTTCTAATGCTTGGTAGAGTTAAGTATGCACATTTAGTAATAAACTCATATTAGAGTACTCACTTTAACGTTCTAAGGAGTATGAACTGCATTTATGGATCAGTCACACTACCAACGGCACTTAGAAAGCTTACAAGTGGTGGATTCATGCCAATAGGAAATCGAATAGCCTTACATACCTTGCTATACAATTCAAAACGTATGACTTAAGCTCCTTCTCTTCAGATCACTAATCAACAATAAAAATAAGTCATAAGAATAGTATTAGTAGCTAATCAATCAATTTGAGCTACTTGATCTCACCCAAATAGTAACAAAGCAGTAAGCTGCAATCTATGTAGCGAGTGCTTTCTTGCCTTCCCTTTCCCTTTAATCGCGTCTATATACTGTACAACCTTTGTATCAGGTCATCCCCAAAACTCCCTGTAATATTTAAGTCCTTTTTAACGTCTCCATAACTTCCCCATATATCCAGTCACATCCCTTATCTTAACATACATAAAACAATCTTTACACATAATAATGTAATATAGAAGCAATATGAATCATGGTTAGAGCTAACATTACTTTTAAAGTGCTCAAACAAGCTCATAACTTAATTTAAAGAGGACTCCCCACCATGGCTGTCCCAACACGCACTAATCACCAGAACATCCTCCCAAATATTCACCATGTAAAACTAACAATTTCCAACTCACTAACACATACCAAGTGTCCTAATTAACTCAAGTACAAGAGGGAGAAAATTGCAGTAGCTTACCTTGCTGGATAAAACTACCACTTGCTTAAGACTTGGATTCTTCAAGGTAAAGGCTGTCCTCCTTAACTTGTCTTAAATTATACCTTCCAATAGCTTCAAATCCCTATTATTTAAGAACCCTAATGGTATTTAATGGCTGCTGTATGAATATAAGAGAGAAGAGAGAAGGCTCTAGAAATCAGATTTTTTGTCAAAGTAAAATGGTTGGAGAAGGCTGATATCAATCTCTTTTGAAGGGACCTGCATTGGAAGACTTCTCACTCATTTTGGGCCATAATTTGTCAAGTAGGTGATCCACCTACTTGGACTTTTCATTTGGGCCTTATTGGACTTAAGAACATTGGCCCTTTTGCCAACTCTCTTGTACTTCATTTGCATCCAACATGTGTCTTTAATTTGGGCCAACATTTAAGTAGGTGATGCACCTAGGTTTTCATTTAAATTATTTCTTGTGGGCTTGGGAAGATTGGGCCTTGGCTGTCCATTTTCTCCTTATTCTTCTATCCAACTTGGGCCAGATTATTGCAAGTATGTGTAGTGTACTTGGCACAATAACATGGTCAAAAGAGTCTTAGTAGGTGATGCACCTACTTGGTCCTTTGGGCTGGTCAATAAGTCAATGTAGGTGATGCACCTACTTGTCACATACTATCTTAGTGAATTCAAAGCAAGCACCTTATGAGGTTTAACTTGTTTCATTCCTAGACCCCATTCCTAGACCTTAATAACTTTAACATAACATAAAACTTATATACACTATGTCACTTTAAACTTTAGACTAAACTACCACCTTATGATCTCACGTTTAAATACTTCCATCGACGTCAACTTAATCGGGTCGCATCAAAATCTATGGACAGTTCACTTTAAACCTGTTCTATTGCCACTAGTAGCATAGGAAACAGAATCCATAACTATACCATAAGGCAATTTAAAAGTGTTATATAAATAAAACAAGTACACGTAGAATACGATGTGATATATCAAATATTAAAGAATCTAAGTGAAGATATTTTATAATTATGGGTGGCAGCCCAGGGGCAAATGCCTAGCATGGGTCGATCCCAATTGGTATAGAAGGGTGGTACCTCAGGGGCGAAAGCCTAGCATGGGCCGATCCCTATTGGTATGGCAGGGTGGCAGCTCAGGGCAAAATCCTAGCATGGGTCGATCCCAATTTGTGGAATTATGAGGACAGTATCCCAAGGGTTATAATATGGGTCATCCTATTCTACCGATGATCAGCTGGTCATTTGTATTAAAAATATTATAATGCACAGAAAAATTAAGAAAAGAATGTAACATCAACAATTCCACAAGTATACAAAGGTGGTCTCTAATCCTTATCCATTGGTATTTGGTTTTATTTGAGCTCTCATTTTACATATGGTTGTATTATGCCTTACATATTCAGTACATTATTTCGTACTGACATCCCTTATTGGGGAAGCTGCATTTCATGCTGCAGGTACAAGTACTCAAAAGTAGATCTCCCCAATAGAAGCACATGATGCTCAGCGGTTGTTAGTGAGCTCCAGGTTGATTCGGGGCTTTGCCGAGTCTTTACTATGCATATTTTCATAGTGGTACATTCATGTATTCCAATGGGCTTTGTAGACATTGTAAAGCTATCATCTGTATTCATAGTTTCACTTGTCACATGTAGCGGCTCAACTAGTCAAAATGTGTTGTATATGAAGCTTCTCATCAGTAATCTGCATAGTAGTTTACTTTCTCATCATAGATTACTTGTAAAACATGTGTTCATAAGGTACTTGTATGCCTCACCTAGGGTTGGGGTGTGACAACAGATACATGATTTTCTTAACTTGGACCCTCCATCATTCACCGGGTCAGATCCTAATGAAGATCCGTAAGACTTTATAGATCAGATCAAACGCACTTTGGATGTTATGCATGTAAGTGGTAAAGAAGCACTTGAGCTAGCAGCATATAGATTAAAGGGTGTGGCTATATTGTGGTATGAAGCTTGGAAGGAATCTAGGGGAACAGATGCACCTTCAGCTACGTGGAAAGAGTTCAAAAAGGCATTCCTTGACCATTATCTGCCATTGGAGATTCGAGAGGCCCGTGCAGATCAGTTCTTAAATATCCACCAAGGAGGTATGAGCGTGAGAGAGTACAGTCTCAAATTTAATTCCTTTGCCAGATATGCTACTAATGTAGTAGCTACCATGGAGGATAGAGTTCATCGATATATGGATAGATTAGATCCATATCTAGTTAGAGACTGTACCATTGCTTCATTGAATAAAGATATGGATATAGCAAGGATGCAGGCTTTTGCACAAAAGTTGGAGGATCAAAGGCAAAGAAGAAGGATACAAGAGCCGGAAACAGGGCATTCTAAGAGGTCCAGATCCATGGTGCGGTTTACACCATCCCAAGGTGAGTTTAGGCCACGGTTCTCTAACAAACCACCTAAGACAAAATCTTTCTACTCTATAGATAGTGCTCCACCACAGTTCCAAGGGTTTAGGTCAATCAGTTTGGGCAAAGAAGTGAAAGCCAAGGCTCACAAATAGTGGGTAATCAAGAGCAAGGAAGTACGAGCCAATCAAGGCCTCCTTGACAGCTTGTAAACAATGTGGGAGGAATCATCTAGGTGCATGCAGGTTTGGGACAGATGTTTGTTTTTGGTGTGGCACACGCATATGACGAGAAACTGACCTCATAAGGGCGTGCGTGGTGTTGCACAGCCAACTAGATCAGTTGTTGCATCGACCTCATCAACACCTTCTTTAGGTAGGGGACTACAGATACCTACAGGTCAAGGTAGAGGAGCTAGGGAAAAGCTAGTTCTAGTGGAGGTCAGAATCGCACATATGCACTAGAGAATCGACATAACTGAGAAGCCTCACCGGATGTGGTTACAGGTACATTGTCCATCTTTTCACCTATTGGACAATATGCTAATTAATTGATTCGGGATCTACACTATCATATGTTACTCCATCGATTGCTGGAAAGTTCAAAAGAACACCAGAATTATTAGTGAAGCCATTTGAAGTGTCTACACCGGTTGGTGAGACAATTATAGCTAGAAAGGTTTATCGTAATTGCTTTGTAACTGTTTGTGATCGTGATACATTGGTTGACCTTGTTGAGATAGACATGGTAGATTTTGATGTTATAATGGCTATGTATCTTCTTGTTATGCCACGATAGATTACCGAAATAAGATAGTGCATTTCCAGTTTCCAAAAGAGGCAGTCCTCGAATGGAAAGGTAATTTGGGGTGCCAAGAGATAAATTTATTTCTTATCTTAAGGAAAAGAAGATGATTTCCAAAGGATACATATGTCATCTGGTCAGAGTGAAAAATGTAGATGCAGAGCCATCAACCCTTCAATCCATTCCGGTGGTAAATGAATTTCCCGATGTGTTTCCTGAAGATCTTCCAGGTTTGCCTCCAAAATGAGAAGTAGAGTTTGGTATTGATGTGCTTCCAGATACTCAACCTATCTCAATTCCTCTGTATAGAATGGCTCTGGCAGAATTACGGGATTTGAAGGAGCAACTAAAGAACTTATTAGAAAAAGGATTCATAAGGCCAAGTACGTTCCCATGGGGAGCACCAGTTTTAATTGTTTCCTTATTCGACTACCGGCAGTTGAATAAGGAAACAACTAAGAACAAATATCCCCTCCCTAGAATTGATGATTTGTTTGATCTGTTACAAGGTGCTAGGTGTTTTTCAAAGATTGACATGAGGTCGGGTTATCACCAAGTGAGGTTCAAAGACAAAGATATACCCAAGACAGCTTTCTGAACACGGTATGGTCATTTTGAGTTTTTAGTCATGTCATTCAGGCTAACAAATGCACCGCAACTTTTATGTATTTGATAAATAGGGTGTTCAAGCCATTTTTAGATGAGTTCATGTTGAAATATACACTGATCACAAGAGTTAGCAATATATCTTTAAGTAAAAGGACTTAAACTTGAGGCAGCGAAGGTGGCTGGAGCTAGTAAAAGATTATGACATTGATATCTTGTATCATCCCGGTAAAGCAAATATAGTAGCTGATGCTTTAAGCCGTATAATATTAGCAAGTACTTATGGGCAGTCTGTGGAACGGCAAGGAATAACTAAGGATCTATGCCAACTAGCTAGCTTGGGGGTTTGCCTTCTTGAATCTCCAGATGAAGGGGTTATTGTGCAAAATGTTGAAGAATCCTCATTAGTAGTGGAAGTGAAAGAGAATCAGTACACTGATTCTATTCTATTATATCTTAAGGAGAATGTACAATATGGTATGACAAAGACATTTGAGCTTACGCAAGAGAGAGTATTCCGGTGTTAAAACAGATTGTGTGTACCTACTGTAGATGAATAAAGAAAGAGGATTATGATGGAAGTGCATCATTCGAGATATTCTGTCCATCCGGGGTCAACTAAAATGTATCATGACTTGAAAGTAATGTATTTGTGGGGGGACATGAAGAAGAACATTGCAGAATTCATGGGTCAATGTCCAAATTGTCAACAAGTAAAAGTAGAACTGATAAGCCCGGAGGTTATATGCAGCATATAGAACTTCCAATATGGAAATGGGACATGATCAACATGGATTTTCTCACTGGTTTGACTCGCTCATTCCGGAAGTTTGACTCCATATGGGTAATAGTTGACAGACTCACCAAAGCAACACACTTCTTGCTGGTGAAGACTACTTATACAGCTGAAGAGTATGCAAGGTAGTACATTAAAGAAGTAGTCCGACTACCTTTCACCCTCAAACGGATGGACAAGCAGAACGTACAATTTAGACACTTGAGGATATGGTGCGAGCTTGTATATTAGATTTCAAGGGTAGCTGGGATGATCACCTACCACTTATTGAATTTGCTTATAACAATAGATACCATTCGAGTATTAAAATGGCACCTTATGAAGCTTTATATGTTAGAAAGTGTAGATCACCAATTGGCTGGTCCGAAACAGGTGAAACTGCCTAATTTGGGCCAGATTTTGTTCATCAAGCTATGGAAAAAATTCAAAGTGATACAGCAACGGCTAGAAACAGCTCAAAGTCGACATAAATCATATGCGGATGTTAGAAGGAGAGGACTAGAATTTTCTATAGGGGATTGGATGTTCTTGAAGGAGTCTCCAATGAAAGGGGTAATGAGGTTTGGTAAAAAGGGCAATTTGAGTCCACGCTATATATGTCCATATAAGATTGTTCAAAAAGTTGGCCAAGTAGCCTATGAGTTAGAGCTACCACAAGAGCTTTCATCAGGTCATCCGGTGTTTCATGTATCAATGCTTCGAAAATGCATAGGTGACCCATCTCGTATTACTCCTATTGAAGATGTACAAGTTACTGGAGATCTCACTTATGAAGAAGTATCCATTGCTATTCTGGATCGACAAGTTAGGAAGTTAAGAAATAAAGAGGTAGCTTCTGTAAAAGTGTTATGGAGGAACCAACAAGTAGAAGAAGTTACATGGGAAGCGGATGAAGCAATGAAATTGAAGTATCCTCATCTCTTTCAGATCCAAGAGAAAGATGAAAATGATTAATTTAGACGCCGACAAGTAAGTATAAGTCTATGATAAAGATTCCAATTGGGGAAGAAATCAATTGAAATCAAAAACAGAATTAAACAACACAAAAGTAAAATAGATTAGAAATAAGAGATGAGAAAGAAGAAAGAAAGGAAAATTGATTAAACAATCAACCAAGGAAGAAAAGAAACTTGAATTCAAAAAGAAACAACTCAAATTGAAAACCACAAATGAGCAATCTCAAGTGAAATCAAGGTTAAGAAGTTGTAAATCAACAATGATAATTCACCCATCAATAATCTAGATTAAGCTACACTAAGCTAAGCTAACCTAAAGGGATCCCACCCTTAAACTACACTCTTGCAAGAGTTTGTTCATTTAACATTCAAATTTCATGTAGTCTGAGTCTTCCAAAATAAAAGAAACTACTATTCATAGTAATGAAATAAAGAAGACACTTCTTTGACAATTTTACCCTTAATGAGGTAACGGCCTTGTTTGGTTGTCTTCTTTTGTGATTTCTTGAAAATTATGAGATAACCATTTGCACAAATAGTCTCTTTCTTCTTTCTCTTAACTTAGATGGACATTCCACACATTGTACTTTTTGATTTTGTGTCCATCAAGCTCCTCTAAATCTTTTATGTGATCCATGCTATCAATGTTGCTATCACTCTACATGTATTATGTGATTAATAGTAGTACTAACTTGGGCTTGAATTTGTTTGGGCTGAATAATCATGCTAACATTCGAGGAAAAATGTTTTAAGGGGGGAAGGATGTAACAACCCGTATTATGCATATGCTTGTTTTGTTTTTGTGATACCTTGCACGTTTCAGCATGTGTGCTACAAGTTAACTCTGACGAAAGTATTTAAACTAGCGATAGTAAGGTGGTAATTGAGCTTGAAGTTGAAAGTAAGTTGAAGAAAAAGGGGTCAATATTTAGAAAATAGAATAAAATAATTGAGTTGCTTGCTTGACTTTAATTAAGCTAGTAGGTGCATCACCTACTTTGACTAATTGACCAACCAAGGGACTAAGTAGGTGCATCACCTACTAAGACTTTTTTATTAACCATGTAATTGGGCCAAGTGTGTACCACCTACTTGCATTAATCTGGCCCAAGTTGAATAAAAGAATAAAGGGAAAATGGACAACCAAGGCCCAATATTCCCAAGCCCAACAAAAATAATTTCACTGGAAAACTAGGTGCATCACCTACTTAGATGTGTGGCCTAAATTAAAGACACATGTTGACTGCAAATGAAGTACAAGAAAGGTGGCAAAATACCCAATGTTCTTGAGTCCAAAAAGGCCCAAGTGAAAAGTCATAGTAGGCGGGTCACCTACCTGAAAAATTATGGCCCAAAATGAGTGATAAAGTCTGCCAAAGCAAGTCCATTTAAAAGGGTTTGATGTCACATTTTTTCAACCATTTTCACTTTGACAAAAAAACTGATTTCTAGAGCTTTCCCTCTTCTCTCTCTTAGCTTCATACAGCATCCACTAAATACCATTAGGGTTCTTGAATATTAGGTAGTTCAAGCTATTGGAAGGTATAACTTAAGATAATTAAAAACGGACAACCTTTACCTTGAAGAATTCAAGTCGTGGTAGTTTTGTCCAGCAAGGTAAGCTACTGCAATTTTCTCCCTCTTGTGCTTGAATTAATTAGGACACCTTGTATGTATAAGGAGTTGGAATTCTTACTTTTACATGGTATAATATTGGGGAGGATGTTCTGGTGATTAGTGCATGTCGGGACAGCCATGGAGGGCAATCCTCTTTAAATTGAGTTAAGAATTGTTTGAGTGTTTTAAAAGTAATGTTACATCTTCAAGTGCTGGTGATTAGAAACCATGATTCATATTGCTTTTGTTATATTAAAGAATGTTTAAGGATTATTTTATGTATGTAATGACAAGGAATGTGACTGGAGGTTTTGAGAACTTAAGGAGACTTTAAAGGACTTAAATATTGCAGGGTGTTTTGGGAGGACCTGATACGAACGTTCTAAGAGACGCGATCTAAGGGAAAGGGAAGGAAAGAAAATATTGGCTAGATAAACTGTATGCCTACTGTTTGGTTACTATTTTGGCGAGATGAAGTAGCTCAAATTGATTGATTAGCTACTAATACTAGTCTTATAACTTATTTTATTGTAAATTAGTAATCTGAAGAGAAGAAGCTTAAGTCATACTTTTTGAATTGTATAGCTTATGTAAGGCTATTCGATTTCCTGTTTCTTTGGCATGAATCCAACACTTTTAAGCTTTCTAAGTGCCGTTGGTAGTGACTGATCCATAATTGCAGTTCTTACTCCCTAGAGCGTTAAAGTGACTACTGTAATATGAGTTTATTACTAAATGTGCATGATTACTCTACCAAGCATTAGAATACAAGGTTTAGACTTGTTTCATCGTCAAGTACCCTTGGCACATAAGTCAAAGTGATCCTAAATCATACATGGTACATATGTTTATATGTTGGATATACAATTTCCCATATCAAGCCAACTTGCTTCAATTGTCTAATCCATCATATATGTCATCTTGTCACATGTTCATATGTTCCCTTTATACACTTGTAATATGTATCCGTCCTTAAGTTTAATCTGTCCACATTCTTCCTTGGTTCCACATTCATGTATACCTTGTCTTTGATATTAGTTAGTGAGTATTTGGCTATCATATAGAGTTCAAATCTTTTGGCTGAAAGTTAAATGTCTTCACTTGATATGTGCTTCAGTTTGAGATGTCAAAATGCTTACTGAGAGTCATAGAAGCTCTTAAGAATTATGTTGGTGTCACATTTGCTTCCCACGTCATTGTCATTATTGTAAGTCCATATTCGTATGTCTTCTACTACTGGTCCATAGTTCCAAATCTCAACAATGATTATAACCACCAAATCAGCAATCTCAAAAGAGTTATGATTATCCAAACAACAATCTAAAATGATTTATGAACATCAAACAACAATCTGAAAGATTAAAGAATCTAAGTGAAGATATTTGTATAATTATGGGTGGTATACCCAGGGGCAAATGTCTAGCATGGGTCGATCCCAATTGGTATAGAAGGGTGGCAACTCAGGGGCGAAAGTCTAGCATGGGCCGATCACTATTGGTATGGCAGGGTGGCAGCTCAGGGGCGAAAGCTTCCCAATTTGTGGAATTATAAAGACAGCATCCCAAGGATTAAAATTCCTAGCATGGGTCATCCTATTCTACCGATGATCAGCTGGTCATTTATATTATATGTCTTATAAATATTATAATGCACAGAAAAGTAAAGAAACGAATGTAACATCAACAATTCCACAAGTATACAAAGGTGGTCTCTAATCCTTATCCATTGGTATTTGGTTTCATTTGAGCTCTCATTTTACATATGGTTGTATTATGCCTTACATATTCAGTACATTATTTCGTACTGACGTCCATTTGGGGACGCTGCCTTTCATGTTGCAGGTACAAGTACTCAACTAGTAGATCTCCCCAATAGAAGCACATTGTGCTCAGCGGTTATTGGTGAGCTCCAGGTTGATTTGGGGCTTTGCCAAGTCTTTACTGTGCGTATTTTCATTTTGTAGACATTGTAAAGGTATCATCTGTATTCATAGTTTCACTTGTCACATATACTAGTTAAGCTAGTCAACATGTGTTGTATGTGAAGCTTCTTATCAGTAAATCTATATGTATCGTAGTTTACTTTCTCATCATTGGACACTTGTAAAGCATGTGTTCATATGGTACTTGTCTACCTCACTTAGGGTTGGGGGTGACAAAAGTGGTATCAGAGTCCTAGGGAGTCTATGAAGTTGTGTATAGTAGAGCCTTACTTATGACTGTGTTGCGTGCCACATGTATATTTAGGGGGATGCTTGGACATTTAGCAAAAGTTACCCTCCATAATTCAGATCATGCGAATAGAGCAAAGTTAACAAGTCAATTTACACTTGTACCTGATCATGCTATTCATATTATGCTTACTATGGTTAAGGTTAACGGTAGCTAAAGTGTCAACATGTAGCATATAGAAAGGATCTTAAGTTACCAAAATATAGACTACATTGAGCTCATTTTAGTCAACCATCCCACTCCACAAGGTATGTAAAGGCTTTTATGTTATATGCATTTTAACTTGCATTTTTACCATTTGTATCACAGTTGTTTAATTGAGAAAGATATAGTACATGCTGAAAAAATGATTGGTTACCCAGTTACATATATGAGGTATAGCAATTCTAGGCACATCTTCTTAGGAGGATGTAACCAACTCTTGAGTTCTATATCTCCTCCATAATTATACGATCTATTCCTATTGTGTACACTTGTTCTTAGTCTATGATATACTTAAAACATTTCAGCGTTACACATGTTCTCAAAATTGATTTTGTTGAACCAGTTTATTTTAGTTGGAAAAAGGCAGTGGCACAACCTGATAGGTGGATGTATCGGTGCAATAGTGTTACTAGAGATCCCCTAGTTGGTTTGACAAGGCCCAAATTCTCACCATATATCATCCCGAGTATGTTAATATTTGGCTTTTATATGGTATAGACCAACAACTCCGAATAAGTACTATACATTTGTGATTAGTCGGTTGTACATAATGGGATCTAGTACATAAAGCTGTTAGTTTTGATTAAAAGTTACTTGTTAGATAGGAAGGATGTGAGAATGAAGCTTGAATTACACGGGCCGAATATGTGTACGTACAGCTTCTCATTACAAAGAGATGGAATATGTCAAATTCCCTAAAATAAGAGTAGGGGTGATATGAGGATTCTATAGAGGAGTGAGATACGTGGTTATGAGAGAGTGATTGCTAAGTGTATGAGGTAAGAAAATGTTATCAACTCTTCAACCCTAACGAGTTATAATAGGCACACCTTGAACAACTTTGTGAGCCTTTGTTACACAGAGAAGACAATTTAGTATCGATTCAAGTTTTGATATTTTAGTCTTGATAACAACAAGAAAAAAGAGGTTAATTTCAGGTTGCCTAGATAGAAGATGGACCTAGTTCATCCATGTCAGTAGTACAAAATAGGAGTAGAGAATTATACATATATATAGACTTCCATCAAATTGAATAGACATATTACCGGATTCATTTAATATATGTCTATAGTAATTTCATCAGTCCTAGTCCAGTTAAGGGAAATGAAAAATTGATCATATGCTAGTTTTTCTTATTTGCTATCTTGCATGGGAAAAGAGTCGAGCACCCTCTCTTATTATAAAAAAAAAGAGGGGAAATCTATTAGTATGACCAGACCTATCTAGGTAAGTCCAAATCGGCTAACTCTAAGACGTTATGAATCATAATATAACGTTATAGGTACCTGACATTTACATGTAATTAGAGTTCATGTTTCATGGTGCATTCAAGATTCATTATTTGTTTTCTATTTCGACCTTCAAACGGCACCAGGCATTGAGTGTGCTATAACGCAAGCTAACTATTAAGGCAAAGTTGACCTCGGCCTCCTACTCTGAAAGACCAAGTACTTTTTTGAGGATTTTCTTTTTCTATCTTGACTGTAGTATTTATATTGACCTAGATGGAAACCAAGTCCAAATAGTAGAACACCTATAAGAATTCTTAGGAGATTGGAGAGAGTAGATGGGGAAATCAATTGTATGTGTTGAGTAAGGAATATTAGCAGAAGTATCACCTGTAACTTAACGCTTAAGACAGTGTGTTTGCCTTATTATTATAGAGTAGTTCTATAGGATATCTCATAGTTTCCAAAGATGATTTGTTATATAACAATACATGCTACATGTTCTATAATTTATCTATTTGTATGTCATTTTCCCTTTGTGGATTACCTTCTCACAGGTTACCTAGTGTCATGGAATGCTTATATGTAAGTGTTATCCACTTCAGAGCACCCTTATTTATTGTTATATGTTTTCATAGGACCTTTTCGTTACATGTTATTTATTGCACTGATTACTTCCCACATGTCACTTGTCCATATTGTGTGGGTAATGCATGCAAATTGATCATATGACCATTTCTATATATTTTACATGCCTTGTAACCTACTTGCTTAAGCATTTCAGGCCTTATAGCTTTTCTGGCCATGTGTTATGTGCCACTTGCTCATATTTCATATTTGTGCTCATTGACATGTTAGTCCACCTATCCATGCAATATAATGCACATGCTCAATGTAATCGTGTTCCATAGTTCATTTTCTGATATGCCTACATGTCATATCTACTACATGTCTTAGCTTATGTACTCATGCATCATGTGATCCTCTAGTCCAATCCTACATTCCCTATAGTTCATTTCCTCACACGCTACCATATAGCTCATATGCACGTGTACACCATGTATTTCTATAGCTTAATGCCCGTATCCCTTGCGCTCCCTTTTGGGCTAGTCTTCCTATGTGTCATGCCCAATGTGACTTATTCATCCGTATGCTATGCCCCGTGCTTATAGATTCGAGTTTTGAACAATTTGGAAAACATTTCCTTGTATCATTATGTAGTGAAGATTTTGACCAGAAAAGGTTGGGTATAAATGTAAATTTAATCAACCATAGATATATAAACTTAACATAATGCCCTATTCTAAGGTGCGGCATACAACTTTAGATTTTATATTAACAGCTATGCATTCTTATAAGACTCACCTCCGAAAAGCGTCATGAGATAAAAGAGAAGGGAAAGTACTGCCCTGATAGGTTAGGCCTATGATTTTATGTGTCCGTTCATAAACAAAAAATTGGAAGATACTATAGTTATTCTTGTTTGTTAAACCTCACAACCCTTGTCCTACAATCAATAGTGACAAAACAAGAATGCAACCAATCCATACCCAAAATGATATCAAAATCAAGCATATCTAGTTCTACTAGATTTACATTAGAAACTTTATTGGGAAACATGATAGGACAATCCCTATATACCCTCTTGGAAACAACCGACTCACCCACCGGTTTAGACACTAAGAAAGGCTCATGCAAGATATCGGGTAAAGTATACTTTTTAGCTACAAGAGGTGTAACAAAAGACAAAGTAGCACCCGAATCAAGTAAAGCATAAACATTTATAGAAAAGACTTGTAACATACCGATCACCACATCGGGAGAGGCCTCTTGCTCACCCCTAGTACGAAGAGCATATAAGCGATTCTTCTTTGGAGCATCACTAGAACCACTTGCTTGACCAATATTCTCTTGCCTCTTCATGTTAGGACAATCTCGAACATTGTGCCCAAATTTCCCATACCTAAAGCATTTATCCGTCCCAATGAGGCAAGCACCAAAATGCTTCTTTCCACACTCACCACAAGTTGGCTTCTCATTTGGTGATGTGGTACGTTTTCCCTTTTGAGGCTTAGGGTTTGCACCCTTTTCATTACGAGCCTTAGGGAACTTGATTGGAACTTGATTAGAGAACCTATTTTTGAACCTAGGCTTGTTTTGAATCTCAAGCCTACTCTTGGAAGAACCACCTTCAAAGGACCTTACCCTCTTAGCATCCCTACTCTTCCTCTTAGACCTTGCCTCCTCAACTTGTCTAGCATGCACCATAAGATGGGAAATGTTCATGTTGTCACGTAGCATGATCGAATGACACTCTTCTTGCAAATCATCCGACACCCCGTCATAAAACGGCTTATTTCATCTCTAGGATCGGAAACCAAAGAAGGAGCATATTATGACAATTGAGTAAATTTCATGGAATACTCAAGAACACTCATACCTCCTTGGCGAAGGTTAATGAACTCCACCACTTTAGCTTCCCTCATCTGCCTAGGAAAGAACCGGTCAAGAAATGCCTTCTTGAAAATCTCCCAAGTCATCGGTCCACCCCAAAGAGGCCTATTGTACCTCCATTGGACATGCCAAGTTTGAGCCACATCCTTGAGTTGATATGTGGCTAACTAGGACTTCTCACTAGTGGTAACCCCATGGCAAAGAGTATCTTATAGACTTTCTCGATGAACTCTTGGGGGTCTTCATCCATCCTAGACTCATAGAAAGTAGGAGGGTTCATCCGAGTGAAGTCCCTTAGACGAGATGACGTGGTAGAGACTTGTAGGTTGGCTCGGGGTACTACCTCCTGATTAGCTTGAGTCGTCATAGCTTGAGCTTGAAGAGTAGCGGCTTGAGCTTGAGTAGTAATGTCTTGGGCCATTTGGAGAAGGGAAGACCTTATCTCATCATCCGTAAAAGGTGGAGGATTGGCCGGAACTTGCTCAACATTAACCTCTTCTCCAAGTGGAGGATCTTGATCACCACGAGGAGGAGCTCCCGCATTTGCAACCTCCTCCTCAAGACTACGAGCCGCATTCCTTCGAGTATTCATTGCCTATAACAAAAATACAAGGTTTAGGTGAAAGCACATAATAGTTACTCTAGAGGCACGACATTGGATTTCCAAGAAAGAGAGAGATATTCCTAAGCATCATATAGATTCTTATTCATAAGTGTGGAACGCTTCACAATTATGAGTATGAATCTACATAGACGTGGTTGAGAGAGACATCATCATCAAGGATAATTAACCTTACTCTGATACCAAGTTTGTCACATTCGGGTTTACCCCCTAGACGTAATCGACATCGTCGTCCTCTTTGAGGACTAAGACTAGCCCCTTAATTATTATTATCGCATTCACAAGTCAAAAATACGGAAGAATTTAAAACTTTTAACTATATCTAATTGGAGGTTTACATAGAATTCTACATACACGTAATAGTATTATTATTGAGTACATAGACCCTTACTTAGTCTTCTACTTTTATTTCACATACATATATATAAGATAAAAATAGAGTCATAAAAATCCATCTCATCTCATAACTATCTAGAATAAAAATATCAACTTGGGCATAGCCCTACAACAATAAAAGTAAGTCATGTTTTTAACGTTTTCGGAATAATAATATTTTTATAAGTTTTTCAACTTTTTAGAGTCGTCACTTAATTTTTAAAGAAAAATCAAGAAAACTATGCTTTCAAAAGACTTAAACAGAAAAATCGATTGAAAACTTTTAAGGGTTCGGGGATTCATATTTATATTTTAGAAAGGTGTTTAAGGGACCTAAAATATCCGTTAATACGGTTTTCCAGTAACTAAATTATTTGGCTAAAGATTTAACTTAAAATTTAGTTTGGATCAAAAACCATTTATTTGGAAAACGAAGTGTTAACTCTACTATCCAAGTAAAATTTGGCTTGCAAGTTCATTTATCTTTTTAGAACCCATTTAGAGTTGATTCGATTTTAGGTCGATAAAACCTTACGGCGTCTGCGGGGAATTTTCGAATTTCTAACCTTAAAGCTATCGGAAGGTAAACAAATAAATCTACGATGAAAATAAAGAGAGAGAGGGAGAGAGAGTTGGGTCCAAACCGGTTTCTGTCTGCCTGGACCGGTATTTGGACCCATTATCTTTTTGGGTTTTTGACCCGTTTCCACCTGTCCTAAACTAATCATACAGTAATGAATAATAAATACAAAAAAGGAAAGACAACAATGGCTTAGGCCCAAAGATAACAAAATACGATGCTCTAAAAAAGTGGGACTCTTTAGCCCAATTTCTTCAACTCTTTGATTTTCCGCCTCTCAACTTGAGATCTGTACGTCGGTTTTTGGTTGACTGACTCGATGAGAAAAGCAAGTTGGGCTTTCTTGGACCAACGTAAAACGCGAGGGTGGGTCCAAGAGACCGGTATCATGCAAATAAACAAATAAATAAAAATAGTAATTAAAGGATCATAATTTAGTGCTTAGAAGAATGTTAAGTAAATTGAACCTATAAACTAACGAAATTCAGTATGGATATTATAGAAAACTCTAGGTACATCACGAAAGACCCTAATTTGGCACAAATAATTTTCCAAAGACACCAAAATACCAAAGTTACAGTAGAAAATTTAGACTGGGACGACCAGAACATAAACAACTAGTAACAACAAAAATTCCAAGAAAATGAATAGGCCAAAGCATGTTTTCTCATTGATCTTTGAAGGTAAGCTAACTAACTCGAAATGATTCAGTTCGAAGAGAAGCAAAGGGGGAAGTCCAAAGGGGACCCGAAGTAACGTCACACAAAAATGTAAGCAAATAAAAAAAACTTGTGAGTAACAAATTAGTAATCTATTAGGGAGTAGGGAAATATTACACGGGCCAAACTCATATATCGCTACTCATAGTGTTAAGGACTGTAAGAATAATAATAATAATGACGAGAACAATAATAATAACACTAGTAATCACGACAACATTTATAATAATAGCAGGAAAGCAAATAACATAAGCGTTAAATTAATAGAGGGCACTGTAATGGCCTTAAGTAATTATATATTAGAGCAAAGTTTGAATGAGAGGATATTTACAGCAATAAGCAAGAAGAAAATAAAAATAAGAAATAAAAAAAGAAAGGAAAGACATCTGAGACTTTCCAAAATTTTAGAACAATTAATCCACAACTTGCTAATGACCGAATAATCTCAAAAGGAATCGAGAAACCATTACGACCAAAATTATACTTAGCCACAAGTATCACATAAGCAAATGTACCCCAACCAAATATTAACCCAACGCTCACAGGGAGCAACACAACCCACAAAAATGAATCTTTCATGCTTCCAGAAAATTTGAATGTAATGTATATATAATAGAAAACAAATGAAACTATTAGTAGCAAAGAATGACAAGGGTTGTGCTCATAGAGGGAATAGGGTGTCCACAATCAATCTCAACTCCAAAAAATAAAGTATAATAAGATGTGGAAGACTAAGCCAACTCCTAAAAAGGAACAAGCAAAAATCGCCATATTTTGATAAAATATATAGTCACAGATTCTAACGGTTAATTTAGCTTTTCAATATGAATGTGAAATAATGACGATGATGAACGACACAGAACATCACAAAAATGCTACCATCTTAGGTCAATACGCCTTACTTCAAATGAGAACGGAACTCCATGGAAACAAGGTTTGGTTTTAACAAATCACATTAGGCAGTAAAACGACAAAAGTTTAGAGCAATCGAAAGCTGAAGGTTCAGAACAAGCGCAAGCCTTCATCCAACATTCTTAAACATTATTAATCGATCTTCAAAACTCGATCAAACAAGTAATAAGGCACCTTGAGCAGTAAATCTCACGAAGGCAAGACATGAAACACTTTAACAGAGAATACCAGGACTAAATACTTCAGATGAACACAAAGGGAGGGGACAAACACTGGATCCCACCTAAAAAGAAAAGAATGAACTTTCTTTCAAACAAAATTTACACTAACTCATGAAGATAACTAAAAACACCTTCCCACCCAACCATTCAACCGCTATACATGAGTAAGAACCAAATAGAAGAACAAACATTCAGGAAATACCGAAGATCAACCAGCACTATATTTCAGATCACAAAACTAACAGGACATAGACTTAAGGAAACAGAGTAAAAAATGAATTTTACCTTCTTGTGCGCAGTGAGATGGGACAGACGGGCGACGGAGCAACGATTCCACAACCTTAAACATGAACTCGATCTCAAACAGCTAACCAGGAACGCAAAAATCATACTCGGAAAAGGGTTTTCTCACGATTCAGGATTGGGGATAAGCTTCTTAAATTTCAAGAGCATAAAAGGATTGTTTCCAAAAGTCCTAAACTCAAACTCTTCTTGAATATGGACTTTTCTCACTAAAATTGTAAACTATATCTTCTAAAGAAGAAAAAAGTGAACTCTCCCTCTCTGAAATTGTTCTCACACTTTCTGTAGAAAATTCCAAACCAGAAAATTTTTAGCTCCAAGATCCCCCCCCCCCCAAAAAAAAAATCCTCTCCTAAAGACCAAAGGAAGCGATCTTAAATACTAGAAATTTAGGGTTGATTTTGGGGGGAAAGAGGGTGAAAACGGATAGGAACAATGGTCCACAAATTCAAATTCTTTTCCCCACTTGGGCAAGCATCCTTTTTTGAGATTTCGACCCCATTCCAGAAGGGTAAAAAGAGACGAACGACTCGGATTGATCAGGCGTACCTGCTGCTTGACGTGGCCTCATCTCGGAGATGCGAGGACGATTCCGCGTGCTCCCATATCCTGCTATTGTAGTCGTACAAATGTAGAAAAGAGCAAGGGGCGTTGGAGAAGAAAATGACAAAATGGATACAGCGTATACGCTGGTTTGATGCGCGCGTATCGTTGCCAGGACGCGATTCTCGCTTTTTTTGGGAGTTCTGGGTTTTGACGCGCTTGGGGATGAACTTTTCTTTTGTTGGAGGGGAAAGGGGAGTGGGCCGGGTCGATTGAAAAAGAGAATAGTCTGGAAAAAGATTTGGGACGATATTCTCGGTAGGTTCTCTTTTTTTTGGGCTGAGATGTGAATCTAAGAAAGAGGTGGGCTGGAATTGTCTAAAGGGCTGCTGGAATTGCAACAAAAAGACCCAAATATGATCTTTTAACAAATGACTTTGGAGAATTTTGGTAAAAATAAATAAATTAAGTAGGACGAATCAATATAATTAACTAACGAGTTTTCTTAATTTTAACAAGACAAAATAGTTAACTTAATTATAAACTGAGGACTTAAAAAATGAAAACTAACAATTTTGACAAAATCAATGTAATAAAGTATTAAGTACGATCAAAATCCTTTGTGACGATTTTCGTATAATTTAAAAATAAACCAATTATATACAAAATTATATAACACAATGTATTATTTTAAACTATAACAAGATAAAATAATAAATTTCACTATAAACTAAAGATTCGAACTACAAGTTACTAAAATTAATTTAATAAAGCGTTAAGCAAGAGTAAAATCTTTTGAAACAATTTTCAAATATTTCATAACGATGGGATAATTATAAGAAAACATATATAAATATATATCACTTCAAAACTAAAAAAAAACGACTAAAGCTATTTTAAAATTATTTGAAAAATATGAAGTCGACTATTTCACTTGTTGGGAACTTAAGAAGCTCGATAATTAACTATTTCAGAGAGGGTCAAAATTGGGTGTCAATAACTCTCCCTCATTTTCCTTGGATTGATGAAAGAAATTTGAGGAAAATGAAATTGGCTGAGCCAATTTCGACTGACCACACATTCATCTTTTAGGAAAGGGATTTTGGTACGGACTTTTAGGAATTATGACCGAGCCCCGGAAATGGGTTTCCTACATATCTCAAGCTATATGAGAATTCAGTCCACTTGTAGTTCGATACGCTTGATTTAACGCACAATTTTGAAAAAAAATTATAAGCCATATCGGTACCAGATTATGAAGGGATCAGAATGCTCGAGAATAAGACTTAAAGGCAAATGTTGGAATACAGCCGAGTTTCGGCACTGAGCTCGCCTACATATCCTTAAGCTCAAGGAATTAGGCTGCTTGTAGTTCGACTCAATCGGTTGAAAAGGAAATCTGTTATGCTAGATAACATTTGGCTCTGGACGAGTGACAAATTAAGTCGAGTATGAAAATAAGCTTGCAACCTCTTAGCCATGAAGGTGGAGCTCTTCACTTCCATGGGTAAGAACTTATACTTACATAATTTCCAAAGCTCTTGGTGTATTACCACTCGGGTTGGAAACTTGCTTTCGGGAACTACGAAAATTCCCGGATGCAAAATCGAAACTGACAAAAGCCAAAGAAAAACCCACATGCCTTCTGATGTGGTTTGATTGTGGTGGAAGTCGCTCCTCCGCTCGCGTCCTAAGAGTTTGACATTCTTCTTTGTACTATGTCCCAGTTCGCTGCTAAGAAAGAAGTTCCACATTGTGTTGTATCCTTTTTAATGTCGTCCGCACCTGTGGCATTTTTTTTGGAGAATTCATCCTTTTGGATGCTCTCGAGAAAGACTGAGATAAACTTGTCAGCATAAAAAATGTAATTAAAATAGGAGACAGTGTCTTTTACCGTATCAACACTTAATTGACCTCCTTCAAAATTTGACGTCAACTTCATCGGTTTGACGTAAAGCAAATAAAGCTTATGTCTTATGTTTGCAATATAATCTTCAATGTACTCTTCATCTGATGTCGAGATAAATAAAACTGATGCAGTGTGCTGATATTTCTCTTGACGTCGTCTTCGATGCTCTTCTTGATGTTTAATTTTGTCAAGATAAAAGAGTGCAATTGATGTCGATGGGTAAATACTTCTCTTGAGATGCACGATTTCCTTATATGGAAGTGCATGATTTCTGTGGGGCATGAATATCTTTCCGCGGTGCATGATTTTTTGCAGGGCTTCAATATCTTTTCGCGATGCATGATTTCTTGCGGGGTATGAATATCTTCCTGCGATGCATGATTTCTTGCGGGGTATGAATATCTTTATGCGATGCGTGAATATTAACTCGTGATGTATGTTGTTTCGCGATGCATGAATATTGACTCGCGATGCATGATCTTCCGCGATGCATGACTTTCTGCGGGGCATGGATATCTTCCCATGATGCGTGATTTCTTGCAAGGCATGAATATCTTCCAGCGATGTGTAAATATTGACTCGCGATGCATGAATATTGACTCGCGATGCATGAATATTAACTCACGATGCATGATCTTCCGCGATGCATGATCTTCTGTGGGGCATGAATATCTTCTCGCGATGCATGATTTCTTGCGCGCATGAATATCTTCTCGCGATGTGTGAATATTGATTCGCGATGCATGATCTTCTGTGATGCATGAATATTGACTCGCGATGCATGATCTTCCGCGATGCATGATTTTCTGCGGGGCATGATCCTTTGCAGGGCATGAATATCTGCGGGGCATTAATATCTTCCCGCGAGGCATGCATAATTTCTCTTGATGTTGTCTTTCGCGATACATGATCTTCTGCGGGGCATGAATATCTTCCCGCTATGCGTGATATTGATTCGCGATGCATGAATATCTACGGGGCATGAATATCTTCCCGCGATGCGTGAATAATTTCTCTTGATATTGTCTTTGGTACCAAATGAAGAAAGTGCTTCAATTGAGCAACATAGTTATCTTCTGGGTGCCTTGTGGATAATGATATCGTCTCAATTGACAATATGGTAAGATGACCCTCCAGGTAGTGTATCGTCTCAATCAGCAATACAAAAAAATGACCCTTCGGGTAGTGTATCATCTTAATCGACAATACAAATAAAATAACCCATCCGGGTAGTGTATCTTAGTCGATGATAGAAATAAAATGACCCTTCTGGTAGCGACACTATCATGTTTGATAATGTGATGCAGATGACGTCCTTGACGAAAACCGTAAACTATCCTTTCTGGGGTTTTCATTTGGTTCATCTTTGAACCTAGCTGGACGCTCCTTATAGACTTCATGTTGTTGAGAATTGAATGAAACAATAACGTAACACCCCAAGTCTTCGACATGTGCAATATAAAATAATTCTTGTATCCACAAAAGAGTTGTGAATTTTTGGGAGAGTCTCTCCAGATTTCATCTGATTCATCTTTGAACACAATTATATCTTCATTATAGCCTTCATGTTGTTGGGAATTTTAATGAAACAATAATCTTAACATTCTCAAGTCGTCGATATAAGCAACGGAACAATTCCTGCATCCACCAAAATTGTTAATATTTCCTGCATCCACAGAAAAATCATCAGTTTTGAAATGAACTGATCTGTGTCGATGTCTTCAGTTGTCTGCTTCTTGTCCAACTATCTCCGGTTGATTTTCTAATCTCCCGAATCTTGATAGGTAAGACAAAATATCTTATGCCAACACAAATAAAATACAAATGGAAAATATTAAGAAAAAATAAATTTTCGAAGAGTGGCATTTTGAAAAGGGTTACCGCCAAGTATCATGTCACGTCCGGCTTAGCGAACTTATTTGATTTTGATGCTTGAAGGTCTATATGTGTATTTGCTGGGGAGCATTCAGAGTCACTCCAGACTGCCGATGAAACCATGTTGAAATTTTGAGGTCATTCTCAAAAGTTTTGTCCCGGTTACATGTCTCGGCCTATTCTTAACTGTTGGTGTATAAATCCTGAAATTTTTGAGATCCTCTAACAAATTCTGTCCCAGTTGAAAATCTTCAAGTATCTTCAGTCTTGAATTTCTGAGGAAAAATCTCCTTTTCGAGAATTTTTGAGTCCCTCTAAAAAATTCTGTCCCAGTTTCTATTGTAAAGAAAATAGAAATCTTATGGGAGATACGACCGAACCCTTGTGGCGCCTACGTATCCCGTTGAGGCAGAAATCAGGTTAAACGTAGTTCCCCTCAAGGTTAACAACAATAAAAATTACAAAGAACACTGATCGAGGCCGACATAGGCCGCCTACATATCTCATTCTTGAGAATTCAGGTCGAACGTAGTTCAAATACACAAAAATATTAAAAGGGATAAACGGGGTGACCTAGGTCGCCTAGGTATCTCATTCTTGAGAATTCAAGTAAGACGTAGTTCATTACAAAGAGGATAAAATTTTAAACGAAACAATTACAAGCTAATAGAACAAATAGAAAGAAAGGACTGAAATACAAACTGACTTCACACGTAGTATCTCTTGACAACATCTAAGTTGATCGGTTTCGGCCATGCGGTGCCATCCATCTCCGACAGGACCAAAGCACCTCCAGATAATACTTTGCGAACCATGTATGGTCCTTGCCAATTTGCTGCAAATTTTCCTTTGTACTCATCTTGGTGAGGAAAAATGCGCTTCAGGACCAATTGACCGATTTCAAAAATTCTGGCGCTTACTCTTTTGTGGAAAGCACGAATCATCCTCTGTTGATATAGTTGACCATGACACACGGCAACCATTCTCTTCTCATCAATCAATGTCAATTGATCAATCCACTTGCTGCCCATTCAGCATTACTCAACTCAGCTTCTTGGATGATTCTCAAGGACAGTATTTCGACTTCAACAGGTATCTTCTTGATGTTCTTGTTGGCGGCCTCTACAAGTCCATTCATTTGAGGACGATAAGCGGTTGAGTTTCGGTGAGCGATCTTAAATTTCTCACAAATATCTTTCATCAAGTGACTGTTGAGATTTGCACCATTATCAGTAATGATGGATTCTGGAACTCCAAACCTGCATATCATATTGTTGCGAACAAAATCAGCTACAACTTTCTTGGTTACCGACTTATAAGAAGCTACTTCCACCCACTTGGTGAAGTAATCAATAGCAACCAAAATGAATCTGTGTCCATTAGAAGAGGCTGGCTCTATCGGACCGATGACATCCATGCCCCAAGCCACAAATGGCCAAGGTGAACTCATAGGATTGAGTTCGTGAGGCGGCACTCGAATCAGATCACAGTGCACTTGACATTTATGACATTTCTGCACAAACTTGCAACAATCATTCTCCATAGTCATTTAGAAATAACCAGCTCGAAGGATATTTCTCGCCAAAGTGAGCCCATTCATATGCGTGCCACAAACTCCAGCATATATTTGTTCGATAAGCTTCGCAGCTTCAACAACATCGACACATCTGAGGAGACCCAAATCTGGAGTCCTCCTATAAAGGGTTTCTCCACTTAGAAAGAAATTGAGAGCCATACGGCGTATCTATTTCTTTTGGTTGGATGTAGCATCTTCCAGATAGATCCCAGAATCCAAATACTTCTTTATATTAAAATACCATGGCAAACCGTCTGGTTCTGCTTCAACATGTGAACAATGGACTTAGATGTTCTTTCATCTCTATATCCAGGGGTCAATATAATCAGTATCTGGATGTTTAATGATCGACGCGATAGTGGCAAGAGCATCAGCTAACTCATTTTGTATTCTTGGAGTATGTCTGAACTCGATCTTACAAAATCTTTTGCACAACTTCTGCACATACTACACGTAAGGTATAATCTTTGGGTTGTTCACGGCCCACTCTCCTTGAACCTCATGAATCAGCATATCTAAATCTCCAATAACCAACAACTCATGGACATTCATGTCGATGACTATTTTCAAACCAAGAACACAAGCTTCATATTCAGCCATGTTGTTCGTGCAATTAAATCGGCGTTTGGCTGCCATGGGATAGTGCTGACCAGATTCTGACACTAAGACTACTCCGATACCTTTTCCTTGGTGATTTGCCGCTCCATCAAAGAATAACCTCCAACCAGGATATGCTTCAGAAATATCTTCACCCACAAATGATACTTCTTCATCGTGAAAATAATTCTTGAGTGGTTCATATTCTTTATCAACAGGATTCTCTGCAAGATGATCAGCCAAGGCCTGTTCCTTTATTGCCTTCTGAGTCACATACACAGTATCAAATTCACTCAACAACATTTTCCATTTGGCCAACTTTCCAGTGGGCAACGCCTTCTAGAAAATGTACTTCAATGGGTCCATCCTGGAAATAAGGTATGTAGTATACGAAGACAAATAATGTCTCAATTTCTTAGCAAGCCAAGTCAAAGCACAACATGTTCTGTCTAACAGAGTGTAACGAGACTCATATGTCATGAACTTCTTGCTTATGTAATAGATAGCTCTTTCCTTCTTTCCTGTCTCGTCGTGTTGACCAAGCACGCATCTGAATGCACTATCTAAGACGGACAAATAAAACAACAATGGACTCCCTTCTCGCGGAGGAACCAATACCGGTGGATTGGATAAATAGTTCTTGATAGCATCAAAAGAAGTCTGACATTCTTCAATCCACTTTGTCAAATCATCTTTCTTCAACAGCTTGTAGATAGGCTCACATACCACAGTTTATTGGGCTATGAATCGACTGATGTAATTCAACCTCCCTACGAAACTCATCACTTCTTTCTTTGTCTTCGGAGGGGGCAACTCTTGAATCGCCTTAACCTTGGGAGGTTCGAGCTCAATACTTCTTCTGCTGACTATAAATTCCAACAACTTGCCAGCTGGCACTACAAAAGCACATTTGGCGGGATTTAACTTCAAGTTGTAACGACGCAGACGATCAAAGAACTTCCTTAGATGTGTCAAGTGGTCTGAACTCTCGGGGGACTTGATTATGACATCATCCACATATACCTCGATCTCCTTATGAATCATATCATGAAATCTGGTCGTCATAGCCCTCATTTAGGTAGCACCCACATTCTTGAGGCTAAATGGCATCACCCTATAATGATATACACCCCAAGGTGTAATAAAAGTTGTCTTTTCTACATCTCCTTGTCCATCAAAATCTAATGATAACCTGCGTAACAATCCACAAATGACTGCATTTCATGCTTAGCACAGTTATCGATCAAAATATGAATGTTTGGAAATGGAAAATTATCCTTAGGGCTGGCTTTGTTGAGATCCCTATAGTCGACACAAATTCTGATTTTCCCATCTTTTTTGGTGACCAGAAAAACATTGGCCAACCAAGTTGGGTATTGCGTCACTTCCACCAGTCGAGACTCGATCTTCTTGGTGATCTCTTCTTTTATCTTTAAACTCAATTCAGGCTTGAACTTCCGAGCCTTCTGCTTCACCGGACTGAACCTTGGATTAATCGGCAATTTGTGAGACATAACATTGGTACTGAGCCCTAGCCTGTCGCTGACTTCCCAGATGAACACATCAATGTACTCAGTGAGTAAATGTATTAGATCCTTTCTCTAAGCTACATTCAAGTGAATGCTGATTTTGACCTCTTTGACACACTCTTGGTCCTCCAGATTTACATTTTTATTTTCCTCTAAATTAGGCTTATGCTGATTTTCAACCTACAGAAATTCTACAGCGACATATTCTGGTGCCTCATTTTTTTCTTCGTACTCATCAGCCTCATCATCCCCTGCCTCATTTTGTTCGTTCAGCTCGTGACATGACATGACATTGGCAGGTTTAAAACTTATATTACTGAAACCATAAATAAACAAAGTTAGGGAAATAAAATATAGCAAATACGTAAACAAAGAAATTTTCAACAAAAGAGGCTTTCATTCAAATTGGGAAACAATGCAAACTTTGGCCATGGCGAAGGGTCATGTTGCCTTTTTCAAACATCACGGGGGAATTTTAAAATTCAAGCAATTAAGAAAAAATGCAAAATGGTGGGTCTCGGGCCTCTTCCGGACTACCACCGATTTAGATATGCATAAATGATGCCCTTCTACCAAGTAGTTCGGGGAATCAGAATCGGCATGGAGGTCCAATTCTGCAGCGTCTCTCTAGGCTCAGCATCGCGGAATCCTGTCAGCTCGATCTCATCCTCAATGACAACATCGATCTCTTCGAAAAGGCCACAAATTCCTTCCCCAAGGTCGTCATGCTCGGCATACTCCCGGACTGGGTATGATTGATATAGATAAGGGATTGGCTTAGACAATGCTTGATCATTTTTATCCTTCGTCTTCATATCATCATCTGTGGGGATGTACCCCAAACCATATCTTGCTCCTTTGACGGGAACTTGAATAGGCTCAATAATTCTTTGGGAATCCCTTCCCAATCCGAAACCTGGCTCAAATCCACTCTGCAACATCACAGTGGCGATCATCTTGTACACGACAAGCATAGGAGGCTGTGGGTCCAAGTCCTCACCGGTGGCATTTACCAACTCCACCATGTAGAAATCGGTACCTCGAGACACTTCATTGATAATTGGCGCCTGTCTGCCGGAGTGACTCCCTTCACCATGAATAACCAACTCTTCGCTCTTCCAAACGAGTTTCATCATCTGATGAAGAGTAGAAGGCACAGCTCCAGCCATATGTATGAAAGGCCTTCCCAGAAGAAGGTTGTAACTGGTGTCAATGTCTAGGACTTGAAACTGTGCGCTGAATTCTGCCGGACCAATTTGGATGACCAGATTTACCGCTCCCAACGTGTCTCTCTGAACCCCATCAAAAGCTCTCATGTTGACTTGGTTTTGTTCTAACTTCCCCAAGTCAAACCATAACTGTCTCAAAGTCGACAATGGGCAAATGTTCAGACCGGATCCATCATCCACCAAGACACGATTTATGACTTTCTCACGGCATACGACAGTGATGTGCAACGCCTTTTTGTGTGACTTCCCCTCAAAAGGTAACTCGTCATTACAAAAGTTGATTCGGTGCCCTCGGATAACCTGGTGGATCATAGCGGCCATGTTATCGCTGCTTGTGCCCACTGGCACATACGTATCATCAAGATCCTTCATCAAGGCCTGCTTGTACAGCTGGGAGATCATTAATAGGGCCCACATAGAAATCTGGGCTGGAGTATTTTCCAAATGCTTAACAATCGAATAATCTTTTGGCTGCATCTTTCTCCAGAATTCCTCTGCCTCGCCTTCGCTTATCGGCCTTTTAGCCTGATCCTTCTTTTTCCCTCCAAGATCCATCTCTTCGGGAGTGTAACATCTCCCAGATTGGGTCATACCCTGGACGGCAGCAGTTTCAATCATAAATTTTGGCCTGACAAGAGTTTCTGATGGCACCAAGGCAACAACCTTTGCGGGTGTCAGGATAACAAACTCTCTTTTCTCTTTGATGCTCAACGAGGCCACAACCCTTTCCAACTCGTCATGAACAATTGGATTTGTCACTTTTGTCATGCACCAATCATCATATGTCTCTATCATATTAATATTGCCTCCTCCATGATTCAGCAAAGGGTTGGTGTTGACATTAGGTGCGGCTGGTTGAAGAGAGACCACCTCCTGGTCGATCAGGTCTTGAATTTTGTGCTTGAGGTTGATACAGTCCTCAGTATCATACCCAATACTGTTGGAATGATAAGCGCACCTTTGATCAAGCTTGTAGAACTTAGAACTAGTATCCACCAGCTTGGGCCCCACTAGGTGGATATATCCGGCCATAGCCAGGCGCTTGTACAACTTTGTTCGGCTTTTGGCGAGCACAGTAAAGTGTGTGGGAGGCTTCTTCTCGAATCTAGGTCGAGGTGGATCATAACTGCCTTGTGGAGGAGGCATCTGTTGATAACCTATGTTATTGGGACGGGGAGCTTGATTTCTGGGATAGGGATTTGTTTGGTAGTTTGACGATGGAGCTTGGTAATTCGGAGGGGGATTTTGGTAAAGTGGAGCTTGGACTTGATAAACAGGAGGGGGTGCTTTGTAGCTCGACTGCACGTTAGCACAGTTAGACAAACACCTTGGTAGTGGGGAGATGGAATTTGGTAAAGTGGAGGAGGATTTTGGTAAATAGGAGATGGATTTTGATAATTTGGAGGGGGAGCATTTTGGTAGGAGGTAGCATTTTGATAGATTGGAGGAGGATTATTTCGATGACTAGCTTGCGTGTAGCAAGCTTGGTAGGAGTTTTGAGAAGGTCGAGAACGACCTTGGGAGGATGATGACCTCCTGGGGTTTTTCTTCCCCTCATAAGAGACAACAGCCACGTCCTCTCTCTTCTTCTTCAACAATCCTGAAGATCCGGGCGACGCGGATACATGGGCTATCTTTCCTGTTTTCAAACCATCTTCGATAGTCTCACCAATCTTTACTATCTCGGCAAATTTAGCTCCAACGAGCAACATGATTCTGTCATAATATTTGGGCTCTTGCACCCGTACAAACACTTCGACAATCTCTTTCTCATACATAGGCGGCCTTACTCTTGAAGCTTACTTTCTCCACCTATAGGCAAACTCTCTATAGCTCTCACTTGATTTCTGCTTCATCTTTTCCTAGGAGTATCGATCGACAATGATTTCCACGTTGTAAGCAAACCGATCAATAAAATCCTTGGACAGGGCATTCCAGCTGGGCCATTGCATGGTCTCGTGGGAGGTGAACCACTCCAAAGCCTCCCTACATAGACTTCGGCTGAAGAGACGCATCAACAGAGCTTCATCCCTACCAACTCCAACAAGCTGGTCACAGTAGCCTCTCAGATGAGCCATAGGGTTCCCTACTCTTCCAAAAGTATCAAATTTCGGAATCTTGAATCCTTCTGGAAGGTCCAGATTTGGATGAATGCACAAATCCTCATAGCTAAGACCAACGACATCAGCGATGCATTGGAACTCTTTCATGGCTTTCTTGATCTCTTCTTTTATATCCACATTTGCCTCTTCTGTAGCTCTCCATTCTCTTTCCTGTACCTCGTAATGGTCCAGCTCAGAACCGTGCACGTCGTGCTCAGTAGAGACGGGAATCTGGAAAGTTGTTCTTTTAGGTAGGGGTGGAGCTACGGAGGGACTCTGGGCATTTTGTGTGGTTTGGTAATTCTGTGGATAAATCTGAGGATTGGTATTCTAATTTAGGTGGTGGTGGGATGTTTGTGGATTAAAAGAGTTTTGGTTTGGATTTTGGGTTTGGGTTTGGGGAGGTGGAGCAGTTTGGGTATTTTGTGGATGTGGTGGTATTTGGGAATAGTTTTTTTGAGGGGGAGGAGTTTGGTAAGAAGCCGAAGCATATTGGGGGTTTTGAGCAGTCAGGTCTATAATAGGATGATTCTGTGCAGGTGGCACGTTCTGAGTTGGATCCAGGTTCGACGAAGGGAAATAGATAGGAGGTCTTCCGTCAGCAGCATTAGCAGTAAAACCTGGTGGAGACAGATCCTGCCTTATTTGCATCTCTATCCTCATATCTGCGATCTGTTGCATTAATTGCATAATTAGTTCATTCTGGTCCGCTATGGTGGGTTGAGCCACCACAACGTCGGTGAGTCTGACTTCTTAATTACTATCTCCCATAACTGTTTTTACTTTGTCTGAACCTTGTCTGGGGAAGGAGTTTGCGGGCCCTTTGGATCTGGTAAAGTAGGGATGATCTGCCAGCTTAATCAACATAGATCAATTTCAAAGTACCTGAGGAGGAAAACAACTCAAACGCAAATTTGTCAATTTAAGTTCAGAATACGAAACGCAAAATATCACACAGAGAGCAGATAAACACACAAGTTGTTTTGTTTGAGGATATCTTTAACCTATGAGTAAGGACGGAGACAGATTTTTAACAAGCAGGAGTTTGCTTGATTTTTAGTTTGACACCATCTCAAAAAGGCTAAATCACGTTGGGCTATGGTCTTCTTGCAGCTGTTCTTTGACGTCCGTTGATCTGGTCTTCATATTTCCTTGTAATATGTAGGGGGAATGAACAAAAATTTTTATAGATAGGGGCCGGGACTTGGAAGGCTGCCTACGTATCTCACAAGGAGAATTCAGGCCCAACGTAGTTCGAGTAAAAAATAAAATATTAATTTTATTCATTCAGGACGATTACACGGAAATTGAAAGACAGCGAAGCTTGAAATATAAATAATGACTACATCTCAGTCATTCTTCTTCTCTTGTAGCATCATTCACGAGGAGCAAACTCGATTCAAAATTTTCCAATGTTGACGAGGGTTTTGAGGTCGTAGCAAAAACCGAGACACCTTAAGAGGTTATGATCTATAGCATCGTGGTAAGAACAAGGTTTGAAGATTTCTCCTCCAACGGGATCGAGACCTCTGTCATCATCGTGGAGAGAGGCTAAGACCCCATTCTGGACCAAATTCATGTAGATATGCAACATTGATCCTCTAAACGGTGTGAAATAATGACAAAAAAACTGAGTGCGCTCAATTGTCTCCGACTGGTCATACGTGAGAACGGTATTATTACCCCACGTGTGCGGGATGTTCCCAATGTCGATCTGGCGGCAAATTCTCACCTTAAGTTGCACCATTCTTTTATAGTATGACCTCGCTGGTTCGGGTGGAAGGCACATACCTTTGAAGAGTTCTCTTGCCCAACGACTGAAGTTGCTCCATCATGATATTTCCACCCAAGATGTCCGTACAAAAGAGCGCAGGACATAACCTTCGCTCTCAGCTATGTGTTAGCTCGTAGGCCGGGAGGGTGATCCACTTGTCTCCTCCTCTCATACGGCCCAGGAATGGAGGCTTGTAGACGATTTCCTCGTCAATATCTTCCCAAGTCGCTCAGGGTGAGCATCATCGGAACCACTATCAGCTTCTTGCCCGCGGATAGAGTATTTTCCGCGAATTTTCTGCAGTTTGTCGATCATATTATTATGGAAGACTTTGTTCTTCTTCCTTAATGCGGCCATTCTTTCCCTCATGGTGGTGAATTCCGCCATCTCCGCCTTCAGTTCCTGATCCAATGACACATTTCTGGCTAACAGACTAGCGGTTTTTGAATCTATCTCCACTTCTCTCGCTTCCCTTTCTTGAACCCTCAGTCGAAGCATATCTAACTTCTTACTCAAATCTTCTCTCTCCTTCTCAATGTTCTTCTTCCTCTTCATTTTTGATGCCAAATCTTCATCCAGCATCGCAGTTGCGTCTTTGTAGATTGTTGTGGCAATTTTAACCCTGAGTTCTTCTTCTTTGACTTCCTGGATTTCTCACGTGATTTATTCTATCTCCCTTTGTAACTCTTCTCCAGTAAGTTCCACCTGGATACTCTTACCCTTTTCCATAGAAGTGATCTTGCTTTTCTTGAGACAGCAGAGTAGGGATTTAGGATTTGGGGTATGAGATGTGTCTTTTGAGTGAGAAACTTAAGACTCAAAAAATTTTGGTCAGACGTTTTGTAATAGTGACTTGTATGTATATTTTCTGGAGATTTCTAGAAAGGAGTGGGTTAACGATATCCTCATTCAAGCAACGTATCACATGAACAGTTAAACACATATATCGTGTCCTAATTATGCATGTGACCCTTTTATGCTAAGGGTAGGCCTAGCGATCTAAAGGATGTATTGCATCATTTAAACAGATTGTTGCATCCCCCAAAATAAGCTTCACAAATAATCATAGCATCCGTTACTAATTTCAATCAAACGGGGGGTACATTTTCGGGGAAGGGGAATACAATTGCGAATACAAATAGAAAACAATCCCACACAGGGGAATTAGAAGTTCGATGGTCCTGCTCCTACTCTGGATTTTTCTACCTCTTCGCGGATGATGCACTTTCTTGTTACCACATACGGCTCAGCGAACATAGCTTTGGAAGATGGAGGCATGACTCGTAGAGTGTTGAGCTGCTCATCCAGGGTTGCATCTACACGAGTCGAAGAGGTCCTTGCATCGGTCAGCTCTTGTGACATCACAGCTAAATCCCTCTGACTTTCTAACTCTCTAAACTGGTACTCTTGCTCCCTTTGATCCCATTCTTGCTGAAAATGATATGTGTGGATCTGGAGCCTTATTCGTAAGTCTTCAATTTCTCGACCCATGCGTGTTATTGGGTTCACTACGCCACACAAATCATCTGCAACCACGTCTTGTATTCATTGACATACCCAGCTTCATATCAGCTTTCAGTCATATCCCACTTCATGTTGACACGTCCGGACCATTCTTGGAGGATGATCTTGGCAAAAGGTATTTTAGTGCACCCGTTGTAATCGATGACGAAGGAGCTAGTATCCCCTTGGACAGGTGCGATTTGTGTTCTACCGAATTGCCGCATCATCCTAGCAGGGTTGTAGGGCTGCAATTATCGGATGCCGGGAAGGACCAAAAAGGGAAGTTTGGCCCCCTGCGCTGCTATCTTCTCTAACATGAAGTTCGGCAACATCTACTGTATGTCTCTTTCTCTTAGATCATAAAATACCCTCGCCCACGCATCTCTTGTGGTATAAATTAGGAACCTGCGGATGCTTAGATAGAATTAGTAATTATCAAGGGGACTCGTCTGGTTCGGCTTGGACAACTCTTGTGGCTGGGCGCCTTCCCTTTTGCAGAGATGTTCAATCATCCACCACTGAAGCAAAATGTTGCAACCTTTGAAAAATGGGAACCCGTTCTTACACAAGCTCAAATATCGATAGATGTCGGCCAGAATGACCGGGGCAAAACTGCAGTGCTTCTTTTTCTATTCTTCATCACCAATCCCTCTGAAAATGGCGTCTACTACCATCACAACCCGGGTATCAATCTTTTTTTTCATCCTGAGGGAACACTATCGTTCCTAAAAGTCATGCGGAGAATGCAATAGTCTGAGTTCGTCTCCAAGTACTGTGATCATGAAATTCTTTTGGAAATAATTTGAAATAGATTTCGTGCCCCATCTTTTCAAAAATCTCATTAATGGTATATCTTGAACACACAACCAGTCTGCATTTACTTACAACAATATGTCTTTCAACTTCTTACTAGTTGGCATATCCGGTAGAAGGATGTGATGATCTGGATATTTTTTTCTCTTACCACATATTCCGATGGGGTCCAAACATTCTTTTATCTCTTCTAGTGTTGGTGTTATTTCGACATCTCTAAATCAAAAAACTATCTTATTGTCATCCCAGAACCGAGTGATAACCTCGATAAACGTGGGCCAAACCTTGAAGTCCATTATCAAAGGTAAGTGGCCCAAGTGAATCAAGATTTCTCTCTTTTGACAGTCTTTGAGGTTGTCCCACTACACGCGGAGAATGTCTGGTGTCTTAATGGCCATATTGAAACTGTGGAACTAACTTGACATCCACAAAAACATACAACTAGTTAGTTTCCACCCCCTAGGACACAACAATTCATAAAACACGCAAACATCCTTCAGATAACACAAAAATATGATCGTCCTATTGAGCCGTGGGCTTTTTGGACTCAGGGCGGTCTTTCTAATGGGCCCAACACTCCTTGGGTGTTGGGTCATCTTAGGCCAATGCGCTACTTTTCGGGATTTGGTTTGGCTCTATCTTAGTTTGACTAGGAGTCGGTTTTATTTATAGTGGAAAGGGTAACTCAAGCGGACTACTTAGGCTGGGACAGTTAACAACCGTTGACTATCAAGTAGGCAACTACATTCGTCAGGGTGTCCCGAGAAAGATATGGTTAACGAACGACTGCGACCCGCATAATCGTCCTTTAAGTGGTAAATAAAAATAATCATCGTTTGACAGAGTTATGATATGCCATGAATGCAAAGTTGAATAACGCGATAAGTAAACAGATAAACAGTTAACTTCACATAGCCAAAACACGTTATTTTTAAGGTTAGAATCCTCAAGTCCTTAGCAGAGTCACCATTTCTGTTTTTAAAGTTTTTGGAAAAATAATATTTTTATAAGTTTTTTAACTTTTTAGAGTTTCCACTTAATTTTTAAAGAAAAATAAAGAAAACTATGCTTTCAAAAGACTTAAACAGAAAAATTGATTGAAAACTTTTATGGGTTCGGGGATTCATATTTATATTTTAGAAAGGTGTTTAAGGAACCTAAAATATCCGTTAATACGGTTTTCTAGTAACTAACTTATTTGGCTAAAGATTTAACTTAATTTCGTTTGGATCGAAAACCATTTATTTGGAAAACGAAGTGTTAACTCTACTATCCAAGTAAAATTTGGCTTGCAAGTTCATTTATCTTTTTAAAACCCATTTAGACTTGATTCAATTTTAGGTCGATAAAACCTTACGGTGTCTGCGGGGGATTTGCGAATTTCTAACCTTAAAGCTATCGGAAGGTAAACAAATAATTCTACGATGAAAATAAAGCAAGAGAGGGAGAGAGAGTTGGGTTCAAACCGGTTTCTGTCCGCCTGGACCAGTATTTGAACCCATTTTCTTTTTGGGTTTTTGACCCATTTCCACCTGTCCTAAACTAATCATACAGTAATGAATAATAAATACGTAAAAGGAAAGACAACAAGGGATTAGGACCAAAGATAACAAAATACGGTGCTCTAAAAAAGTGGGACTCCTTAGCCTAATTTTTTCAACTCTTTGATTTTCCGCCTCTCAACTTGAGATCTGTACGTCGGTTTTCTGTTGACTGACTCGATGAGAAAAGCAAGTTGGGCTTCCTTGGCCCAACGGAAAATGCGAGGGTGGGTCCAAGAGACCGGTTTCATGCAAATAAATAAATAAATAAAAAACAGTAAGTAAAGGATCATAACTTAGTGCTTAGAATAATGTTAAGTAAATTGAACCTATAAACTAACGAAATTCAGTATGGGTATTATAGAAAACTCTAGGTACATCACGAAAGACCCTAAATTGGCACAAATAATTTTCCAAAGACACCAAAATACCAAAGTTACAGTAGAAAATTTAGACTGGGACGACCAGAACATAAACAACTAGTAACAACAAAAGTTCTGAGAAAATGAATAGGCCAAAGCATGTTTTCTCATCGATCTTTGAAGGTAAGATAACTAACTCGAAATGATTCAGTTCGAAGAGAAGCAAAGGGGAAGTCCAAAGGGGGCCCGAATTAACGTCACGCAAAAATGTAAGTAGATAAAAAACAATTGTGAGTAACAAATTAGTAATTTATTAGGGAGTAGGGAAATATCACACGGGCCAAACTCATATATCGCTACTCATAGTGTTAAGGACTGTAATAATAATAATAATAACGATAACAATAATAATAACAGTAGTAATCACGGCAACATTTATAATAATAGCAAGAAAGTGTCACGCCTCAAAACCCATTAAGACGGACAGGCACCCGATGCCCTAAAGGCCCGAGAGAACCAACCTGCAACCTGTTCTTACTGAGCATATACTATAACAATTGAGACAAGTTAACTTTGGATGCAGCGATATAAACCAACATAAGTAGGTCCAAAAGTTATATACAAGACTTGGCTGTTTAGGCCACAACTCCTTAAGACACAACTGAACCATGTACATACGTCTACAAAGCCTCTAAAAGACAGAAGACTAGAGTAGGTCGGGACAGACCCCGCCTTACCCTTAACTACGATACAATACCAAATGAATTTACCAAGGACTTAATAAAGCTCCGAATCAACTTAGAGCTCACCAAAAGTAGCAGAATTTTGAGTGCTCCCACTGAGGAGGTCTACTAGCTGGAGTACCTGAGCCTGCAGCATGAAATGCAGCGTCCCCAATACGGGACGTCAGTACGAAAAATGTACTGAATATGTAAGGCAAATAGTATATGTAATAAAAAGCTCAAATGAAATCAAGTAGCAACATAAGGTGCATAGATTAGGAGAGAAGACCACCTTTGCTTACTGTTATGGAATCAAGTAAGCTACATTGTTTTCTTTACCTTGTTGTATGTTATAATCTTTGTTGGGCATGTGATACAAGTGACCAGCTGATCAGTGGTAGAAAAGGATGACCCATGCTAGGCGTATTATCCCCTGGGATGCGGTCCTCATAATTACACAACTTGGGATCGGCCCATGCTTTCGCCCCTGAGCTGCCACCCTTCTATACCAATAGGGATCGGCCCATGCTAGGCTTTCGCCCCTGAGCTGCCACCCTTAATTATATAGATTTCTTCACTTAGATTCTTTAATCTTTGAGATTCTTGTTAATCAGTTCATAACTCTTTTGAGATGTTATTTTGGATAATCGTAACACTTTGAGATGTTGATTTGGTGGTCATAATCATCTTGGAGACATGAAATTATGGAACAGTAGTGGAATACATGAAAACAATACTTTGAGGCAGTAACAATGACATAAGGAGCTATGAAACATCAACACCTTACTTTAAGACCTTAATGGCACAATTGACTTCAATTGGCTTAGGAGAAGGATTCATCAAACTTTCTTTTGCAAATACCATTTCTATAACAGCACAAGGGGAAATTACACAAGTATAGAGTAGTGAACATATAATGAAGTAGTTCCATGTGCTTAGAATGGGGAAAGAAATATTGTTAGCTATTTGGAGATAGTACGCTGCCAATATGCTTCCTTTTCAAGAAATAGAACTTATGGGAATCACTTCATTGATATTAATTGCAGATGGCAGAATTCATGCCAAAAGGATATAAAATCGAATAGCCTTACATACCTTATTTTTCTGACCAATACCACTATCACGATTCAGCCTTCCTTATTGGGTGCTAATCTACAACATAAGTCATGATTAAGCTAACATCAGCAGCTAATCACAATAAGGTCCTCCAAATCAGTAGCTAAAATATTTGATGGAAATCAGGCCCAAACAACCCTTACATAAATGGTGAACCACCACACCCTTCCTCTACACATTAATACAACTTCATACATCATCTCCCAAGCTACCCAAACAGCCCTCAACAACAATATTCATAAGGCAGCCACTATCAATCTCAAATCTTTCAGCATAATAGGAGAATATTGACTCAAAGATTTATCACAATCCATGAATTCTTGATAAACATATACAAAATTCTCCACTCCAAACATTATCAAAGAGAGGAAAACAAATGGGTTGAAGTCTTACCTTAATTCTGAAAATTTATCCTCTACACTTGTACTTCAAGAATTCAAACTCTCCTTCAAACTCTTACTTGAAAAATTAGACAGCACTCAAGAACTCTAAGGTGTCTTAGGGCTGCTAATTGAAGCCAAGAGAGACCAAGAAAGAACTTAGGAAATCTGAAACTTTTGCAAGTTCAAAATGGAGAATAAGACTTGATCCTTATCCTTTGAAAAAGGAGGTGTTATGGCCGACACTCTTGACCAATTTTGGGCCATATAATGTCAAGTAGGTGCCCCACCTGCTTGTCCTTTTAACTTGGGCCTTTTTGGACTTAATATTATTGGACCTTGGCTGTCCATTTTCCCTTTGTTCTTTTATTCCACTTGGGACAGATTAATGCAAGTAGGTGGTACACACTTGGCCCAATAACATGGTAAAACAAATCTTAGGAGGTCATGCACTTACCTAGTTTCACTTGGGTTTTATCCATAATGGGCCAATTGGCAGATTTGGCTGCTGGGCCTTCTTTCATTCACAATTTTCTTTAATAGGTTTGGGCTTCAAATGAGCCCCTAAATATAAGCCTAAATCTGGTCAATCAAACTTGGGCCCTTTAACTATAATATAGATCAAGTAGGTGATGCAGCTGCTAGCTCAATTACCATCTTACTATAATTACTTAAATACTTTCCATCGGAGTTAACTTGCAATACATATGCTAAAACGTGCAAGGCATTACATCACCTTCCAAGCTAGTTTAAACCAACACTAATCACATAAGAAACATGATCCCTCACCTACACTATAAGTCTATGTCAAGTATAACATGAATAGAACTACCACATACAAAAATACAGGCCGTTACAGTTATAGGCTACTTGATCTTGACCTAATGTTTATGAATTCTAGTGCAGTTTTCTATGGGCTCTCTAATGATGTAAGAATTGTGTTCAATTGATATCTAGGTTGTATTAGATTGATTAATCTCTATGGAATTAACCTAGTATCATTGATTATTGTTATAATTGCATTGAATTATTGTTCATGTCTATTGGTAAGGGCCTTATGGTGTTGAATTGGTTGATTTAGCATCGAATTGAGGTTTTGAGTATGGAGTGGTGGTACGCTGTCCTATTCCCTTTACTTTATGTATTTTAGACTGAAATTATATTGTGATTGGTATGGTCCACTTATGGTGGAGGTGTTATGTGCTTTACTTGCAATTGATGTGGCCTTGTCGGCGTTACTTTATGTATTTCGATGACCATGGCCTTGTCGGCAACTACTTGAAGTAATTAAGTTATTTGTGTAGTTGAGTATGTGAAGTATTATGATATCTACCTACATGATAAGTAATGTCAAAGTATATGTGTTCTTCTATTGATGTTATGTAGGTGATCATGTTAGACTATGACTTTGGCTTTGTGTGTGTAGTCTTAGGGTTGATGTATGCTTATCCCTACTTGACTATATGAGTCTATGATAGTCATATTGATGATGATATGATAGTGTATACGATGACATAAAGATGAGATGGTTATGTCTATGTGCTATTAGAATGACATGTAATATGTGTTAAAGTGAAGTATGTTTTGTCTTGTATTGGTTGACCTGTGTCCCTAACTTGATGCATGTATGAATGTGAATATGTGATGTCTTAACTTAGGATGCTAAAGCCTCTAGTCTTTTATGTACGAATGAAATCAGACCTTAAATGATGTTAAGAGGGTCCTTTATGTGAAACCTTGAACCTAGTGGTAAGGTTATGAATATTGAAGTCGAAAGTCGTAAGGGTATCATTCAAAGTAAAGGAATGATAGACTTAATGTTGACTGGCTGGAACAACATCACATCAAACCTTACGAAAGTCATAATGAGCTTCTTGTCGCCATTTTGAGGTAGCCCTAGTGGACCTTTCTTTGGTAGAATAAATGTGATTGGGTTATGAACTTGATATGAACCCCTTTATATGAACGTTAAATGTGAATTACTCTATGAGAACGAAGGCTAGCACCCAGTGAGTATGGTAAGGGAAGTAGTTCTAGTTAAAGAATGAGACTAGATTACAAAGCATGCCTTTCATATTCCTTAACCATGTGCCTACATGGGATGTATCTAATATCAACCATTGGCAAGTAGAACACCCTCATCAGAGTAGGTTAGAATTTCAGATTTTATGTCTTGCTATCATGGTCTATGTCGGTTATTGCCTATTATCATCATATGGTATACCTACTAGCATTAGAGAAGTTCTATGAAGTTTAGGTGGTGTTATGGGACGCAATCTAGACATTGAATAATAGGCTTTGAACGTATTAATTGGAGTCCCTAGGTCTTGTCCAAGACCATTACTTGCATGTCCTTTATGTGATGAATGTCTCCTAAATGAACTAATGAATGTAATGACTTAAGTAAGAAAGTATGCTAATTGAATAAGTACTTATCTAGAGTAGTTAAGGGTTGTCTAGTTAAGGTGTGAAGGGGGCATAGGAATGGTCACTTCGTATCTTACCTAGATAAGTCTTAAGAATGACTCTAGTTAGGGAAGATGTTGATTATGTAGACATGATCTAAACATAGGTAGTCTTAAGGAATATTTAGGTAGTCTTGAAGAGGTCAATCATGGACGTTATCTTCTTGATTTACTTAAGTAAGTATTTTGATAGCCTTTGGAAGGAGAATGTCATAGTACCTATGTGTTGATGTCTAAAGTGTGTATGTGTCTTAATAAAAGTAGTTTTGAGGGTCATTTAGACATGCTTAGGGAGGTTGTATGGCGGTCTCTCTTTGTGTTGTTTAAGTTAGTCTTAGGATAGCTTTTAGTGAGAAGACTACATGCTAGAAACTGTCAAAATAGAAGAAGAGACACTTCACTGTAACAGTGAAGCAATTTACTGTACAGTGAATATAGCTTACTGTAATGTGCTTCCACAAATGTGTTAAATTGTCTAAGTGTTATATTATGTGTTTCTAAGATGTTAAATATTGTTCTTATGATTATGATATGATTTTAAATGAAAATATGCGTATTTCTAATAAATATCCATTTTCATGATTTTTATGCATAACGCCATACATAGTATATGTGCTTATACTAATCCATGCTTTTATCTATCTCTATAGTGGTTGGTAGGTGAGGAGCATTTGGGAAGCAAGACTTGGATCGTAGCATCATTCAAATGAAATTGAAGTATGTCCTCATTGACTCGAGGGCATATATATATGTCTTTATGTCTTTTATTTCGATGTATTGTAAAAGACTAAGTATTTCTATATTTTGAAGTATGGGCCGTGACCCAAAAGTATTCTCGTGTCATAAGTTTGATGAGATTGAGACTTAGTATTTCCTATGAATTTAGATGAAAGAGTTTTTAAATACTATGAAATATTTTGTGAAAAGTTTTAATTCCGAACTATTTTTCATTATGTATATGCAATGAATGATATGTAAGGGTTTGTACAAGACCTCCGAGAGGTCAAGTACGACGGTTGCAATCCGAGATTGATCCTATCTTCTAGGGTGAGTTTTCGGGATGTGACAAGCTTGGTATCAGAGCATAGGTTATGAAAGTAGTATTAGGAATCAAGAAGTCTCATCAAGTCACGTCTAGTAGAGTCTTGACCATAGGTGTGAGTCGCGAAACATCTATGGGAGAGAGGCTATAGGAAGATAGAGTTTCCCTTATTTTCTACTCCTATGTCGTACCTTAGAGTAAAAGTTATGAGTACTCTTTTCTTATAGTTTTCCTTGTGTTTCTAGGAAGATGAAAACGAGGAGAACACTGGCTAGGAGAGTTGAAGAGAATGATGTTCAAGAGGATATTACTCCTCAAGTTGAGGAAGTTGAGCAAGTTCCTCAAGGTGCTCAAGGTGACCAAGTCCCTATTGTGGGTAGAGGTAAGGATGTTCCAGTGGTTCCCACGGAGTTGAGTATTAGTGATATTAGAGAGGCTTTGCTTGCTTTAGCCGGAGCCGTGACTACTCAAGCAAATTTGAGTATGGTGCCTAGGGTGAATGTTGTGGAGAGAACTATGACATATAGGTTGAGAGACTTTATGAGGATGAATCATCCTATCTTTCTTCGCTCTAAGGTGGGAGAGGATCCCCAAGAGTTCCTAGATGGAGTGTACAAGGTGTTGAGTGCTAGGGGGGTTATATCTAGTGAGAAGGCGGAGTTGGCTTCGTATCAATTGAGAGAGGTTGCTAAAGTGTGGTACACTCAATGGAAGGACAATAGGCCGGTGGAGTCGGGTCCTATTGAGTAGGAAGAATTTAAGGAAACTTTTCTTGGAAAATACTTTCCCCGTGAGACGAGGGAAGTTAAGGTGGAGGAGTTTATCAATCTCAAGCAAGGCAATATGAGCGTTGAGGAATACTCTTTGAAATTCTCTATGTTATCTAGATATGCCCCAGACCTTGTGTCTAATCCATGGAATGAAATGAGTCATTTTGTGATGGATGTCGCCGATCTAGTGAGGGAGGAATGCCGTACGGCGATGTTACATGAAGATATGACCCTAGCTAGACTCATGGTGTATTTCCAATCAATTGAACAGTCTAAACTTAAGAGGATGTCTAGAAACTTGAAAAGGGGTGGTTCTAGTGACCAAGAGCAATCTAGGTTTAACAAGAGGGCTCAAACTCAAGAAGAACTTAGGAGTGCTAAGGTGAAATTGGAGAAAGGAGGTGGTTCTCAAAATGTCAATCCTACATGTCTCACTTGTTGAAAGAGGCATTATGGTGAGTGTCTAAAGGGTACCGGGAGTTGCTATGGTTGTGGTAAGGAAGGACACAAAGTGAGAGATTGTCCTAAAATTGCTTCTAGAGGAAAAGTGGGTAAGAAAGTTGCTCCTAATGTTCCAAAGGATGATGCTCCAAATAATAGGCGTTTCTATGCACTCCGGACTAGAGGATCATAGCCGGATGAGAATGATGATGATGATTAGGGTAAGTCCTTGCATTTCTCTTTTATTTATATGAGTTCCTTCTAAGTGGGGGAGTATGGTTAGTAAATGAGATAGCAAGTCATAGAAGTATGTTGCATGTGCATGGCGTTTAGGAGTTTTGTTAAAATTGAATTTCATTAACTTCTTTCATTGTGTATTTTATGAATCCATTATTATGTTGTAACATGTGTTTATATGATGTTACCTTGCATATTAGCATGTTTCTATCATGAATTGCCTGAAAGTTGGATTTTGGAAAAATTGCCAAAATCACTGTAGCTTTGAACTGCTCACTGTTAAAATTTTGCAAAATTTGACTAATTCATTCTTTGGTCGAAAATTGTTGAAATGTGGTTTGAAATGATGTATATGAGTATGATATCGAATATAAAAAGAGTTTTTGTTATTTGAAATGAAGCATTGAGTTTTGTAGCATGATGAGTTATAGAATGTTTTCTAGTTTCATGTTGTGTTTTGATTCTCTAGATAATGTGAAATTGATGTTTTCTTCTTGATTATGTGTTATATGGTATGGGCATGAGCTACTAGTTGAATCTCTATTCTTGGAAGTGTTCGGAGAGTGGTAAGTGGCATTCGAGGACGAATGTTGTCCAAGTGGCGGAGAATGAAAGATCCCGAAAATGACTTAGGTGAAATAGAGACTAACATGTTGGTAATGATATTCTAAGGTCCTAAATAGGTCTATAATGTGGTATTGAGTCAGTGTCTAAGAGTTTAGGTGCATTGAAAGTCATACGTCATGGGACGACCAAGACGTTCAACAACTAAGGAACCTATGTGCCTCATATGTGGTTCTATGTGTTTATGTGTGATTCATGAGGTTATAAGGTCCTTAAATGAGTTATTATGGTGTATATAGGCAGTGTGTCAAGTTTCGTAAAGTTTGGAGGTCAAACGTCCATGACGTTCGAAAGATTTTCCTTGAAATGACCTTGTGTGTCTAAGCATGTTTCGTCAAGTTTTACATGTTCGTTTTTTATGAATTTCATGTGAGAGGTACTAGATTCATATACAATCATGTTTGAGTTAGAAACGTCCAGGAAAACATCCCCAAGTACCATCCAAGGGTCCTTGAGAAAGGACTCAAAGTTGGTGTCCAAGTATGCCTAGAAAGCCCCAAACGACTGACAGAATCGACGACTTGTGGGCCAGTCAACGGCCTGTCGATGGCTGACGTTGGTGGAGACTTAGGCAGGGGAGATGATATACCAAAGGTGAGTCTCTGAACCAAACAACGGAAGGACAAGACGGTCCGTTTGTGGACAAACGGTCTGTCAACTGCCAACCGTCGCTGGTCTGTGGCCCTGCGTGCAGTCCACTGTAAGTTGAGGGGTGAAATGGTAATTTCATACAACATCCAAATAAGAGTATTGACGGTTACTTAAGGGAACTTTGGGTATTTTAAATATGTTTATAAACCTAAAACACTTAGAAGATTTCATTCTTCAAAATCAAAAACCCCAATTCCCTTAGAAATTCTCTAGAACTCCATTGGAGCAAAAACTCAAGGAAGGGCTTGGATTAGGGAGTTGAGTGGCGATTCTTAATCAAATTGAATAATAGCTTCATTGAGGTATGATTTTTGATCCTTGAAAATCTATTAACCAAGGAGCCCAACTTTCAATGAGGTTTTCTAAAGTTTTCAAAGTTGAATGGTCCAATTTCATGATCTATGCATGGGTTCTTGCATTAAAGGTTTTTAAGCATTGAGTAGTGATTGAATTGTTATTAAATTTATTATTTTAACTCAATTAACCTATGAACCCATGAAATTGATGAACCCTAGTTTTTGACTAAGTTATGGGTTACTTGATATTGACCTAATATTTATGAATTCTAGTGTAGTTTTCTATGGGCTCTCTAATGATGTAAGAATTGTGTTAAATTGATATCTAGGTTGTATTAGATTGATGAATCTCTATAGAATTGACCTAGTTTCATTGATTATTGTTATAATTACATTGAATTATTGTTCATGGCCATTCGTAAGGGCCTTATGGTGTTTAATTGGTTGATTTAGTATCGAATTGAGGATTTGAGGTTGGAGTGGTGGTACGCTTCCGAATTCCCTTTACTTTATGTATTTTAGACTTCAATTATATTGTGATTGGTATGGTCCACTTATGATGGCGGTGTTATGTTCTTTACTTGCATTGATGTGGTCTTGTCGGCTTTATTTATTTCGATGACAATGGCCTTGTCGGCAACTACTTGAAGTAATGTGGTTATTTGTGTAGTTGATTATGTGAAGTATGATGATATCTACCTACATGATAAGTAATGTGAAAGTATATGTGTTCTTCTATTGATGTTACGTAGGTGATCATGTTAGACTTTGACTTTGGCTTTGTGTGTATAGTCTTAGGGTTGAGTATGCTTATCCCTACTTGACTATCTAATTCTATGATGGTCATATTGATGATGATATGATAGTGTATAGGATGAATTTAATAGGATATGTTTATGTCTATGTGCTATTAGAATGACATGTAATATGTGTTAAAGTAAAGTATGTTGTGTTCTTTTATTGGTTGACTTGTGTCCCTTACTTGATGCGTGTATCAATGTGAATATGTTATGTCTTGACTTAGGATGCTAAAGTCTCTAGTCTTGTATGTATGAATTACATGAGACCTTAAATGATGTTAAGAGGGTCCTTTATGTGAAACCTTGAACCTAGTGGTAAGGTTATCTTTGTTGAAGTCGAAAGTCGTAATGGTATCATTCAAAGTAAAGGAATGATAGACTTAATGTTGACTGGCTGGAACAGCATCACATCAAACCTTACGAAAGTCATAATGAGCTTCTTGTCGCCATTTTGAGGTAGCCCTAGTGGACCTTTCTTTGGTAGAATAAATGTGATTGGGTTATGAACTTGATATGAACCCCTTTATATGAACGTTAAATGTGAATTACTCTATGAGAACAAAGGCTAGCACCCAGTGAGTATGGTAAGGGAAGTAGTTCTAGTTAATGAATGAGACTAGATTACAAAGCATGCCATTCATATTCCTTAACCTTGTTCCTACATGGGATGTGTCCAAGTTCTATCATTGGCAAGTAAAACACCTTCATCTGAGTAGGTTAGAACTTCGGATTCCATGTCTTGTTATCATGGTCTATGTTGGTTATTTCCTATTCTCATCATATGGGATATTTACTATCATTAGAGAAGTTCTATGAAGTCTAGGTGGTGGTATGGGGCTCTATCTAGACATTGTACAATAGTCTTTGAAGGTGTTAATTGGAGTTCCTAGGTCTTGTCCAAGACAATTACTTGAATGTCCTTTATGTGATGAATGTCTCCAAAATGAACTAATGAAGATAATGACTTAAAAAGAAAGTATGCTAATTGAATAAGTACTTATTTAGAGGAGTTAAGGGTTGTCTAGTTAAGGTGTGAAGGGGCATAGGAATGGTCACTTTGTATCTTACCTAGATAAGTCTTAAGAATAACTCTAGTTAGGGAAGATGTTGATTATGTAGACATGATCTAAACATAGGTAGTTTTAAGGAATATTTAGGTAGTCTTGAAGAGGTCAATCATGAACGTTATCTTCTTGATATACTTAAGTAAATATTTTGATAGACTTTGTAAGGAGAATGTCATGTTACCTATGTGTTGACGTCTTAAGTGTGTATGTGCCTTATTAAAAGTAATCTTGAGGGTCATTTCGACATGCTTAGGGAGGTTGTATGGGAGGTCTCTCTTTGTGTTGTTTAAGTGAGTCTTAGGATAGCTTTTAGTGAGTAGACTACATGCTAGGAAGTGGCAAAAAAGAAGAAGAGACACTTCATTATAACAGTGAAGCAATTCACTGTACAGTGAATATAACTTACTGTAATGTGCTTCCAAAAATGTGTTATCTTATGTGTTTCTAAGGTGTTAAATGTTTTTCTTATGATTATGACAGAATTTTTAAATAAAAGGATGCATATTTCTAATAAATGTCCTTTTTCATGATTTTTATGCATAATGCCATAGTTAGTACATGTGTTGTACTAATCCATGCTTTTATCTATGTCTATAGTGGTTGGTAGGTGAGGAGCATTTGGGAAACAAGACTTGGATAGTAGAATCGTTCAAGTGAAGTTGAAGTATATCCTCAATTGACTCGAGGGCATATATAGATGTCTTTTATGTCTTTTATTTCGAATTATTATAATACACTAAGTATTTCTATATTTTAAAGTATGGACCTTGTCCCAAAAGTATTCTCGTGTCTTAAGTTTTATGAGATTGAGACTTAGTATTTCCTATGATTTTTTATATGAAAGAGTTTTTAATGACTATGAAATGTTTTGTGAAAACTTTTAATTCCGCACTACTTTCCATTATGCATATGTGATGAATGATATGTAAGGGCTTTTACAAGACCTCCGAGAGGTCAAGTACGCCGGTTGCAATCTAAGATTGACCCTATCTTCTATGGTGTGGTTTCGGGATGTGACAGGTAGTGTCCACCAACAGATGCAACCCATACGATCCGTTGTCCAATCGACGGAGCCTGGACTCCTTCCGTCGATGGACACTTAGCCATATTTTTGAAAGCCTGCAAATGGACAGTCTCTGAACTTATCAATGAGTGTCAGCACGGAGGTGAACAATGCCCGTCGATGGACACATGATATGTAGATCGTGGTCTCGTCGATGGAGCCACTGTTTTGCTGCACGTTTTTGTTTAATTCATTTAATTATTTGGCTTAGTTAAAAGGTTAATTAGGGGCTAGGAGAGGTCTAATAAATTTAATTTACAACATATATAAAGACCCTAAGCTAATTAGACTAACCTAAGCTCTCATAATTCCCAAACCCAAACTCTCTTCCTCCTCTCTTCTTTCTCTCTCCCAAGTTGAAGAAAACCATAGAAGACAAGGTGAAGGTGGGTTCTAGGGCTTCAATCACCAAGATTTCTCCATAAATCTTCATCAAACATTAAGGTATGCTATTCCTTTCACCTTTGGAACTTCTTTCCCCAAAGTGTTCCATCAAATTGATTTCAAATGTATGAAATTCAAGTGGGTCTTTTCCAATCTCGAAATTGATCTTATATATTGCTTTGTTTATGATTTCTTTTATATATCATGAATATATTATCATGTATTATAACTCAGTTATGTTATTTCTTGATGGATTGGTCTATTTTGTAGAAGATGACCTATTCCCCTTAACCCTAGGTTGTGATCTTAATGTCAATTGTATAGTGTTGGTCAATTGAATTGTTTAGTGGTTGAATTACTACTAGATGATGTTATTATATCAATTATGAATAGATTAATATGAATTATAGTCTTATCATTGTAGTTCGTGAGTAATTGATCTAGGTTATGAAACCTAATATGAATTTGAGCTATGTCTCTTATCTTAAGCTATGAACTAGTGATGAATTGTGATATAGTGACTCAATTGGCTTTATTATGATGTTGGATATTGTTGTGTGATGATATTAAATTAATATTGGGTTGAGTTAAGGTTTTATGGTATGACCCTGAAGATGGATTATGAAGGAGACTTGGTAAGTCTTGTGATCTCAACTCTTTACTTCAATTGTGGTTACTTGAGATTAAGTGATGATGTTTCATTGAAGTATATCTCTTATTAGGATTGATAGGGTTGGTATGATGTTGAATTGAAATGCCTTGACTATGGTTTGTGAGGTGTTGGCTAATATGTAAACGATATATAGATGGTGATAGCTTACTAATGTGCCTTATCATGATGTGAATGTGTAAATCTGCTAACCTCACTTATATGAATTGTAATGAAAGGACTACACTCATGCAATTTTTATTGAGCTATGATGATGATGATAATATAAGGGATAGACCCTATGATCTACATTAAGGTATGATGATTAATAAAGATATTAATGATATTTCAAAAGGGACTCTAGCTTAGCATCAAGTGAACTAGTGTGAGGATTGTCATTTCCCACATAGGGAAGGTAGGATCACAAATGTACTCATGATATTGGAGACTATAATGCATGTAGCATAAAGAGGGTCCAAACTATATCTCCTAATTCTTGAACTATGTTGCCCCCATAGGAATACTAGCTAGTTGATCCACATAGTTGCTATGTTCATGTTTTTGTACTACCTTGGTAAGTAGTCGCCTTCCTTCGGTATAGGGTTCCATGACACCGGATTCCACATTATCTCATGTGATCTATTTCGGTTAAGACGATATGTTCCCAAAAGGTAAAATAAACTAAGGGAGTGAACTCTAACCAGGATAACCTAAGGGGTTTAGGTTAGTCTAGGTAGGGGTATGGTACTTTACCTAAAAATTGCACTAGTTAGCCTTGAGGGAAGTCTTAGGAGGATGTTTTTATATATGAATATGCTATGCTTATAATGGTACATGCTACGTATATGATGATCTTGCACATTGATGATACTACATGATGGTTGGTTTCACTTATGGACATGATGATATGTACTCTTAAATGGTATACTATGTGAAGTTGGACATTAGTCATGGTTCTTGTTTGTTACTTGATTGAGTAAGGTTATGGGGCTTTTCTTGGTCATTGCACTTGTTGACTTAATGAGGGTTCATGGGTAATTATCTTACTTTGATTATGTTGAAATGAACTCTTATCTATGCTTGTTTCTACTATAACTTGATGATAGAGTTGTCTTGAATAAGTTTTCGATTATGTGATCTGCGTGTTGGCTTGACTAAACTTAGTATTTGTTGGTCTTGTAATGTACATGCTTTTGACTTAATGAATATGTCTTATTGATTGGTATGGTATTGTTGAATATGCATAAGGCTTTCTAGATGAAAAATAGCATGTTTTAATGAAATGACCCTTCTTAGCATGATTTGATACTATATGTGCATATTGTCTAATACTGTCATGACTGGAATCTAGACCCCAAATGAGACCGGCGTCGTTGACCTCTCAGAGGTCGCAGACAAGACTACTTACGTCATTCATACTTCATTTAGGTTAATTTTAGAGGAAAATTTGAAACTTTTTGTTCCTTAACATACTTGTTAAACATTCTTAACATTTCATAATTGTTCACCATCAACCATCTAACATTAAGAGATAAGCAACTGAAAGAAATAGATCAATAAGTACTAAGTGTATAATTGCCAAAATGGAACCAATACAAAGTCTGAATAAAAACAGGAAAGAAACGCTAGTGGAACATGCTCCACTAGCTCAACTCTAAAACTAAGCTAGAATGTAAAACAGTAGCATCTTCGAAAGCATGAGGACCTACCAAACTCCGGATGAATGCTGACGTTCGGATAGCTGCAACAATGATCCTGTAGCTCTATCACCCACTTGTACCTGCACCTAAAATAATATAGATGTATAGGGTTAGTACACACTTGTACTAAGTATGGGTATATGCAAGCACACACCATGGACATGCATGAGAAAGAATAGCTCTTTCCTAACAATATCATTTTTGGAAGTCAAGTCAGTGGACTTGCCAAATTGAGATTACGAAAGTTAGTAAACATTCCAAATTGGGTTAGGAAGGTCATGCCATGAGAGTAACATGCATCATTATAAATATCGTATTGCACACAACATAGTTCTTACCTCCCTTAAATCAACTTTTCATATTAGTTTCTTAAGGCATTTCATCAACCACTTAGTATGTAATTAGGTGTGGTTTAGGGGTTACATGTAGTTAAATATTTTTATTCAAAACTTGCATCTTCACACACCATAGGACCAGCACATTATACATGACTTTACCACATGAAATACAAGAAGAAAGACACGCTTAAAACGTCTCCAAACAGTGACTAAAGTCCACTGCCCACGCACTCACACACAACACAAGTTTTTTTAGTCGTACTTCCAATATCGTTTTCGTAATTTCCCTCACGTAAAACATGTTCACCTTTAATATAAACACGTAAATCATGCCTAAATCTAGCAGCACAACATACCCATCCTACGAATTCGTTTGTGAGCTAAGGACAATGACATACTAAGGGGAACAACCTTAGTTTCAAGAGTTTAAGAAGCGTTCGAGAGAAAGTAATCTTGGAGAAAGAATTCCATGAGAGAAACACATACCTTTTGACGTTGTTCAAGCTTGAAGTTGCTGCCCGGAAACTCCTCTTACCACACCCAATTCACCTAAAGTTCCACACCAATTCGACGGAAATCTCTCTTGCCTTAACGCTTTTGATTTTCCTTGCTTTTTCTTAAACCTTTTTGTGAGTTTTTCTTTCAAGTGTGAAGAACAATTGTTATTGAATTGTTCTTGAGCTTTTTAGGTAGTCTGAGAGTGAGAGAATGAGAGTTGGGATCATGGGAGAGAGTTGAGAAATGTGAGGGAGAGTGTTGTATTAGGATTTGGAGACTAAACTCAAGACTTAGTCAAAATAGGATTTAATTAACTTAATAAAAATCTGATTTATTTTAATTACTACGTGAAAAGACCATTTTACCGTTAATGAATAGATTTTAATTGATGATTAAATCATCAATTTCTTGCTCATAGTGGGGCTAGAACCCGAGTGGCAACCCATTTGCGAAATGGGTCACTCCGGGTCGCCCCGAATCCGAAAAGCTCTTTTAATTAAATTAATTAATTAATTTATTAATTCCTCAGGGTAATTACAATATTACCCTTGGCCTGGAAATGACCATTTTACCCCTGGACCCTCAAAACTTAAAATTTCTTCTTTTAAGTCCGATAAAGACTCCTTCGATTAAATCTTAGTTTTCAAGAGCCTTACTTGGTTGGTTCCAACCTTTCCAAGTCCAACTAACTCCCTAAGTCAGTTAACTTGGTCGTAGTAAGGGTTCTAAGGTCTGGTTCTACGCGTATCGATCCGTGTGAACCTAGGTTTAATCGCAAGCATTCTTGACACCCTTAGTATTGATCCTAATCATTTTTAGGGTTGTTACATTATCCCCCCCTTAGGAACATTCGTCCCCGAATGACATTACCACTTCACATCGTAATGCCAGTCAGATCATAATGAAATCACTATACATAGTCAATCAATAGCAACAAAATACGTAGAGATAAAGAAACATAGGTTTAAGAGTAGGAAGTCTAACCTCAAGAGCTGAAAAGGTGAGGGTAGCGGGCTCTCATGTCGGCCTCAGCCTCCCACGTAGCACCCTAAACAAGATGATTTCTCCACAATACCTTCACTGTGGCAATCTCATTGTTCCTCAGCCGCTTGACTTGTCTGTCTAAGATCTCAACAGGTACCTCCTCATAAGACAAGTCTTCACCAACCCCCACACCTTCAACAGGTAAGATTGATGTTGGATCACCTAGGCACTTCTTCAACATAGAGACATGAAAGACTGGATGAACAGAATCTGGCTCTGCAGGCAATGCTAACTCATAGGCCACCTCACCCACACGTTGTAGGATCTCATACGGCCCAATATACCTCAGACTCAGCTTCCCTTTTCTACCAAATCTCATCACCCCTTTCATAGGCGATATTTTCAAGTAAACCTGGTCACCAACATCAAACTCTAAGGGCCGCTTTCAGTTATCAGCATATGACTTCTGCTGACTGTAAGCAGTAGTCAACCTATTCCTAATCACTCTGACCTTCTCTAAGGCCTCATGAATGATCTCCAGACCCAAAATGGATGACTCTCCAACCTCGAACCACCCAATTGGAGATCTACACCTCCTGCCATACAGTGCCTCAAACGGTGCCATCCCTATGCTGAAGTGATAGCTATTATTATACGAGAACTCTATCAAAGACAGATGGTCATCCCAGTTACCTCTGAAGTCAATCACACACGCTCTCAACATGTCCTCCAATGTCTGAATGGTGCGCTCCGCCTTCCCATCTGTCTGTGGATGAAAGGCTGTGCTAAGCTTTACCTACGTGCCCAAACTCTTCTGGAAAAATCTCCAGAAATGTGAAGTAAACTGAGCTCCTCTATCTGAAATAATAGACAAGGGAATCCCATGCCATCTCATAATCTCATCAATGTAGAGTCTCACATAATCCTCGGCTCTGTAAGTAGACTTCACAGGGATAAAGTGGGTAGACTTAGTCAATCTGTCCACAATAACCCATATGGAGTCATGCTGCCTCCTAGTCCTCGGAAGACCAACCACGAAGTCCATATTGATTGCCTCCCACTTCCAAGTCGGAACCTCAATAATCTGATTCAGACCACCAGGCTTAAGATGCTCTGCCTTAACCTACTAACAATTAGGATACTTGGCTACATATTCTGCAATGTCCTTCTTTATGCCATCCCACCAATAAATCTGCTTAAGATCATGATACATCTTGGTGGAACCTGGATGTATGGAATATCTGGAACCATGGGCCTCTACAACAATCCTGGTCCACAAATCATCCACATCTGGCACACACAGCCTGTCCTGATACCTAAGTATGCCATCACCTCCCAAAGCGAAAGACTCATTCATCTTCATCAGCACTGAGTCCTTCAGCTCCATCAACACAGGATCTAGATGCTGACCTTGCTTGACTTCAACTACCAAGGATGATTCAGAACTAGGATGAACTGAAACATCCCCACTAGTGGAGTCAACCAAACGCACACCCAGTCTGGCTAGTCTGTGTACATCTTTCACCATCTCCTTCTTCTCATCCTCAACGTGGGCTGTACTTCCCATGCTCATCCTACTCAAAGCATCAACTACAACATTAGCCTTACCTGAATGGTAGTGCACATTCATGTCATAAGCCTTCAACAGCTCCAACCATCTCCGCTGACGTAGATTCAACTCCCTCTGTGTGAATACGTACTGGAGACTCTTATGATCTGTGAACACATCCACATGAACTCCATAAATATAATGCCTCCACAGCTTCAGTGCAAACACCACAGCTGCCAAATCCAGGTCATGAGTGAGATAATTCTTCTCATGAACCTTGAGCTGTCTGGACGCATAGGCTATCTCCTTACCAACCTGCATAAGAACACAACCCAAACCAAACCTAGATGTATCACAATAAACAGTGTAATTCTCACCACACTTAGGCAAAGTAAGCACCGGGGATGAAGTGAGCCTGTCCTTGAGCTCCTGGAAACTCTTCTCACAAGTCTTCGTCCATTCAAACTTGGCTTTCTTCGTAGTCAAAGCTGTCAATGGGGAAGCAATGGTAGAAAAGCCCTCTACAAACCTGCGGTAGTAACCGGCCAATCCTAAAAAGCTACGGATGTCAGTGGGAGTAAGAGGCTTTGGCCAGTTATTCATCGCCTCAGTCTTCCTGGGATCCACCTCCACGCCCTGATCGGACACAACATGACCCAGGAAGGTCACTGATCTCAGCCAAAATTCACATTTGCTGAATTTGGTATACAACTGATGCTGTCTAAGTACCTTCAAGGTTAGTCTCAAATGTTGTTCATGCTCTTCTTTGGTCTTAGAGTAGATGCGAATGTCATCAATGAATACTATGACGAAAGAGTCAAGGTATTCACGAAAGACCCTGTTCATGAGATCCATAAATGCAGCAGGTGCATTCATGAGACCAAATGACATGACTAGAAACTCATAGTGACCATAGCGGGTACGAAAGGCTGTCTTTGGGATATCTCCATCCCTAATCCTAAGCTGATGATACCCTGAACGAAGATCAATCTTAGAGAAGAAACTAGACCCTTGGAGCTGATCGAACAAATCATCTATTGTGGGGAGTGGATACTTATTCTTTATAGTGACTTTGTTGAGCTGCCGATAATTGATACACATCCTAAGGTTCCCATCTTTCTTCTTTACAAACAACACTGGAGCGCCCCAAGGAGATATGCTCGGCTGAATGAAACCCTTGTCAGTGAGATCTTTTAACTGCAACTTCAACTCTTTCAGTTCAGCTGGAGCCATTCTGTAAGGAGGAATTGAGATTGGTTTAGTATTGGGTTCAAAATCGATACCAAAGTCAATCTCTCGAAGGGGAGGGACTCCAGGCAAATCATCAGGAAACACATCTAAGAACTCATTCACTATAGGCACTGAGTCTATGAAAGGAATGTCATGATCTAAATCATTAACACTCACAAGATGACACAATAACCCCTTGGACATCATTTTATTGGCCTTAAGGTTAGAAATCAAGGGATTAGGACGACTCCAATTGTACCCCTCCCAGACTAACTCTTCTTCATTAGGAAAGTGAAATCTCACCACTCTACTACGACAGTCCAAGCAAGCATAACAACTGTGAAGCCAATTCATGCCAAGAATAAAATCAAAATCATGCATGGGTAACTCAACCAAGTTTGCACACATAGTTTTACCACTCACAACTATTGGGCAGTCCTTGTATACTCTATCAGTTCTTACATTCTCTCCTAAAGGTGTACTAACCACTATAGGATCATGCAGAACTTCAGGCAATATCTCAAAAGTAAGAGCAAGCAGAGGAGTTACAAAGGAAAGTGTAGACCCTTGATCAAGTAAAGCATAAACAGAAGTTGAGAACACTTGCAGTATACCTGTGACCACATCAGCGGACTTCTCCTGCTCCTTCCTGCCCTTCAGGGCATAGAACCTGTTCCTTTTAGGAGGCTCGGCTGCTGCTGCACCCTGTGGATTAGGCCTAGGCTGAGCATTACCTCCAGCCTGACCTCTGTTCTGTGGATAGTCTCTGACCATGTGTCCACTCTTACCACAACCGAAGCAGGCATTAGTGCCTTTTCTATACTCTCCACTGTGAGCTCGGCCACACTTAGCACAATTCTTCTTAGGACGCTGCATCTGACCTCCATTCCCCCTCTTGGGCTCAGGTCTGCCTCCTCTAGGTGTAGCACTCCTCTGAGGATTAGAATTCCCAGAACTCTGTTGTCCCTTTTTGAAGCTTGGCTGCTCATGGACGCCAAAGTTGTTCCTGTGGCCTCCATGACTGGGACCTGCCTGATCTTGAGGCCTAGGCCTCCTAGCATCACGAACACCTCTCTTTCTGCGGCTGTCCTCTACCTGCTGGACATGCAGCATCAACCTGGAAAGATCCATATTATCATGGAGCATCGCAGATCGACACTCCTCCTCCAGGTCTCCATTGATTCCTGTGAGGAACCTGCTCATCTCATCCCTGCTGTTAGAAACCAGGGAAGTAGCATACCTGGATGATTTCAACAAAGTTCAGTATTCTCCTCATTCTTGCTATTAAATACTAGGGAAAATAACATACCTTGACAGCTTAACAAACTTCAGGCAATACTCCCTGACTGTCATAGAGCCTTGTTTAAGGTTGATGATTTTCTCAACCTTGGCCTCCCTCATCTCCCTGGGGAAGAATCTCTCCAGAAATGTTGTCTTGAACATCTCCCATGTGTCTGGAACTCCACCTAAGACACGGCTATCTTGCCACATTTTGCACCAAGTTTGTGCAACATCCTTGAGCTGATAGGAATCCAGCTCAGCCTTCTCAATATCAGTGGCACCCATAGCTACCAGGATCTTATGTACCTCATCCACAAACTCCTGGGGATCCTCTGCAGTCCTAGACCCTATGAAAATAGGAGGATTCATCCTCGTGAAATCCCTCAGCCTGTCAGCCATGCTACGAACCGATGGGTTCTCCCTCTGAACATCCTGCCGGTTGACCTGGGCAGTCATAGCCTGGGCCTGCATAGTAATGTCCTATGCCATCTGGGCCAGATATGCCCTCACCTCAGCATCAGTCAACCCAGCTGGGTTAACTGGCACAGCCACTCCTTCAACTAGAGCCTGGGGTAGAACTCGGTTGCCCCCAGCAGCTACTCGTCCTCTCCTCTGACCAATAGCCCTCCTAGGGTTCATTCTCTAAAAACAACAAAAAATTGATGTTAGATACACTCATAACACCAAGAAATCAGACATTCGGAAAAGCACGATAAGATCAGAAGAAGGGAAATTTTCCTATGCATCATGCAGTCTCTAATTCAGGATAGTGGTGCACTTCACTACCATGACTTAGAAACTACTCAATGTGGTTGATGTGAACTTATTATATTTGTAATTTAACCTAGTGCTCTGATACCAACTTTGTCACGACTGGAATCTAGACCCCAGACGAGACTGGCGTCGTTGACCTCTCAGAGGTCGCAGACAAGCCTACTTACGTCATTCATACTTCATTTAGGCTAATTTTAGCGGAAAATTTGAAACTTTTTATTCCTTAACATACTTGTTAAACATTCTTAACATTTCATAATTGTTCACCATCAACCATCTAACATTAAGAGATAAGCAACTGAAAGAAATAGATCAATAAGTATTAAGTGTATAATTGCCAAAATGGCACCAATACAAAGTCTGAATAAAAACAGGAAAGAAACGCTAGTGGAACATGCTCCACTAGCTCAACTCTAAAACTAAGCTAGAATGTAAAACAGTAGCATCCTCGAAAGCATGAGGACCTACCAAACTCCGGATGAATGCTGACGTCCAGATAGCTGCAACAATGATCCTGTAGCTCTATCACCCACCTGTACCTGCACCTAAAATAATATAGATGTATAGGGTTAGTACACACTTGTACTATGTATGGGTATATGCAAGCACACACCATGGACATGCATGAGAAAGAATAGCTCTTTCCTAACAACATGATTTTTGGAAGTCAAGTCAGTGGACTTGCCAAATTGAGATTACGAAAGTTAGTAAAATTTCCAAATTGGGTTAGGAAGGTCATACCATGAGAGTAACATGCATCATTATAAATATCGTATTGCACACAACATATAACATCTTCATATAGCACATATCATAGCACATAACATGTAACACATAGCTTCTTTCATATCATTCATTCATATGCCATGAGACCTTGGAATCATGGACTTGACATTAAGACTTTCCAAAATGAGGGCTCAACATATGGGACCTCAACTAGGGAGTCTTCATTAGCAAACACAGAGTCTGCTTCATTCATTCATACGTACTTCATTGCATTTTATTCATAAGCCAGTGTGAACACCAGCTACACCTAGGTGTAGTTTAAGACTTTCATCGGGTTTACTGTGCAATGATCAGGAATAACCTAATTTCATTACCTGAGTCTAGCTCACCTCTTGATTATCCTATCCTAACACCTTCGGTATCATTCATTTCTTTATGTGCTTCATTTGAGGCTGGCCTCATTCATTCATTGGGAACATTAACTTTTACCGACATAGATCATGTGAGCATCATGAAATCCAGTGTCTCCCCCACACCTAAAATAGGTGGAATCACCGGCCAAAGTGACCCAATAAACATGCTAGCGTACATGGGAATTTAACCCGCCAGATCCCTATATTGGCAGTATAGGTACAAAGACTAGGAGATGTATGGAGACGTATACCCGGCAAGCCGGACAATCTCATCTCATGAGAGTTACGTGAACCTTCGCCCTTCCCAAAAAAAGGCATCACCGCTCATAGCTAGCCTATCGGCGCTCAGTATAAAGTTCCATTACGTTCATCTCATACGTCATGGAAGTTGGCTTCTAGTATGAGGACAATATAGCTCATTAGATGATTTCTCATCTCATCATTAGTATTAAGTGTGTTAAGCTCAATACTTTCATTAGAGTGTCCATAGAGACTGGTCTTTTCATTATCTTACACTCTCATTGGTGAGTACGTATTGGTAATATTTATTTAGGCTCATTGAGATTGCTCTCATCATATTCATTAGCCTCATATCATGTTGTCACCACATTCTTCATTATTGGCACCTTTGCTTTTCATAGTTACTCACCTCTTATTACGTGAATATTTATTTCATCATTTCATAGTTTATCTCATCATAAGCCAATACACTTGGCCACTTAGGGTATCTTACACTCATACTTAACCCTCCTAGGTTTCATCATTTCATTACATACATCTTAGTTTCACTTACTTTTGGACGTATGTTAGACTTATGTGTCTATACATACAAGCCATGAGGCTTCATTCATAATTCGTTAAGTGATTCTCACTTTCCTAAGATTGTGTAGTACAAGACTTATGTATCTTGTATAAATGCCAAGATCTAATTTTTTTTTTATCTAAGTAGATGGCAACATTCTTGGATATTTTACTCACGTATGACTTATGCATCAATTTGAAATTTTGGGCAAGGGAACCCAAATCTTGAATCACTAGGATACCATTTATATTTTTCATTAATTTTATTTCTAATATTCATAACATTAGACTCTAAATTAAATCTCAACATTTATATTGAAAGATAAATTTTCTATTTTAATTTCACTATTAATTAACCAAAGGGTTGGGGGTTCTTCCCCCCCAACCTCTTTAATTTTAATTTAATTAAATTCCCTGCAAAGGGGGAGGTTGTGGGTTCGAACCCCCACAACCCCCTTTTATTTTCGTTTCAATTTCGCTGATGTGAGGTGGTGGGTTCGAACCCCCACAGCCCCTCTACCCTTTGTTTTTTATTTCCCTTCTCCTTCGCGCGTACTGTAATCCCAATTTAATTTTTCTTTTCTTTTCGTTCCATTACGTTCATCTCATACCAGTCATGGAAGTTGGCTTCTAGTATGAGGACAATATAGCTCATTAAGATGATGATTCATCTCATCATTAGTATTAAGTGTGGCTCAATACTTTCATTAGAGTGTCCATAGAGACTGGTCTCTTCATTATCTTACACTCTCATTGGTGAGTACGTATTGGTAATATTTATTTAGGCTCATTGAGATTGCTCTCATCATATTCATTAGCCTCATATCATGTTGTCACCACATTCTTCATTATTGGCACCTTTGCTTTTCATAGTTACTCACCTCTTATTACGTGAATATTTATTTCATCATTTCATAGTTTATCTCATCATAAGCCAATACACTTGGCCACTTAGGGTATCTTACACTCATACTTAACCCTCCTAGGTTTCATCATTTCATTACATACATCTTAGTTTCACTTACTTTTGGACGTATGTTAGACTTATGTGTCTATACATACAAGCCATGAGGCTTCATTCATAATTCGTTAAGTGATTCTCACTTTCCTAAGATTGTGTAGTACAAGACTTATGTATCTTGTATAAATGCCAAGATCTAATTTTTTTTTTTATCTAAGTAGATGGCAACATTCTTGGATATTTTACTCACGTATGACTTATGCATCAATTTGAAATTTTGGGCAAGGGAACCCAAATCTTGAATCACTAGGATACCATTTATATTTTTCATTAATTTTATTTCTAATATTCATAACATTAGACTCTAAATTAAATCTCAACATTTATATTGAAAGATAAATTTTCTATTTTAATTTCACTATTAATTAACCAAAGGGTTGGGGGTTCGAGGCCCCCCCCTTCCCCCCCAACCTCTTTAATTTTAATTTAATTAAATTCCCTGCAAAGGGGGAGGTTGTGGGTTCGAACCCCCACAACCCCCTTTTATTTTCGTTTCAATTTCGCTGAGAAGGCTGTGAGGTGGTGGGTTCGAACCCCCACAGCCCCTCTACCCTTTGTTTTTTATTTCCCTTCTCCTTCGCGCGTACTGGGAGGTCGTGGGTTCGAATCCCACGTCTCCCATTTAATTTTTCTTTTCTTTTCGCGAAGGCAGTAGCTGGTCGCAAGTTCGATCCCCCAGCCCCCCTTTTATTTTTCTCTTCTTTTCTTGCGAAAACAGTAGCTAAGGGGTTTGATTCCCCTTAGCCCCTTACGGTTTTGTTATTCTTCAGCCTCCTTATCTGGTGAGGTCTTGGGTTCAATTCCCATTGACCTCACTTATTTTATTTTCCCTTTAAAAACCCAGATTTTAACCTCATTTTAGAGTGCACAAATCTGGAAATTATTTCATAGGTCTTACCTTCCTTAAATCAACTTTTCATATTAGTTTCTTAAGGCATTTCATCAACCACTTAGTATGTAATTAGGTGTGGTTTAGGGGTTACATGTAGTCAAGTATTTTCACTCAAAACTTGCATCTTCACACACCATAGGAACAACACATTATACACGACTTTACCACATGAAATACAAGAAGAAAGACACGCTTAAAACGTCTCCAAACAGTGACTAAAGTCCACTGCCCACGCACTCACACACAACACTAGTTTTTTTAGTCGCACTTCGAATGTTGTTTTTGTAATTTCCCTCACGTAAAACATGTTCACCTTTATTATAAACACGTAAATCATGCCTAAATCTAGCAGCACAATATACCCATCCTACGAATTCATTTGGGAGCTAAGGACAAGGACATACGAAGGGGAACAACCTTAGTTTCAAGAGTTTAAGAAGCGTTTGAAAGAAAGTACTCTTGGAGAAAGAATTCCATGAGAGAAACCCATACCTTTTGACGTTGTTCTAGCTTGAAGTTGCTTCCCGGAAACTCCTCTTACCACGCCCAATTCACCCAAAGTTCCACCACCAATTTGACGGAAATCTCTCTTGCCTTAACGCTTTTGATTTTCCTTGCTTTTTCTTAAAACTTTTTGTGAGTTTTTCTTTCAAGTGTGAAGAACAATTGTTATTGAATTGTTTTTGAGCTTTTTAGGTAGTCTGAGCATGAGAGAATGAGAGTTGGGATCGTGGGAGAGAGTTGAGAAATGTGAGGGAGAGTGTTGTATTAGGATTTGGAGACTAAACTCAAGACTTAGTCAAAATAGGATTTAATTAACTTAATAAAAATCTGATTTATTTTAATTACTACATGAAAGGACCATTTTACCCTTAATGAATAGATTTTAATTGATGATTAAATCATCAATTTCTTGATCCTTGTGGGGCTCGAACCCGAGTGGCAACCCATTTGCGAAATGGGTCACTCCGGGTCGCCCCAAATCTGAAAAGCTCTTTTAATTAAATTAATTAATTAATTTATTAATTCCTCAGGGTAATTACAATATTACCCTTGGCCTAGAAATGACCATTTTACTCTTGGACCCTCAAAACTTAAACTTTTTTCTTTTAAGTCCGGTAAGACTCCTTCGATTAAATCTTAGTTTTCGAGAGCCTTACTTGGTTGGTTCCAACCTTTCCAAGTCCAACTAAATCCCCAAGTCAGTTAACTTGGTCGTAGTAAGGGTTCTAAGGTCTGGTTCTACGCGTATCGATCCGTGTGAACCTAGGCTTAATCGCATGCATTCTTGACACCCTTAGTATTGATCCTATTTATTTTTGGGGTTGTTACACATACTTAGTCCAAGTGAGGGAGAATGTAACGCCCTAAAACAAACTAAGGTGAACTAGAGCGTCGTGATGGTTTCTTAATTTAATTTTAAGTTAAAATGTCTTACATTACTGTTCTTAGTCAGTGTGTGAAGTTTGGTTAAGTTTGGAGGTCAAACGAGCAAGAACGTCAATGACGTTCGGAAGATATGCCTTAGAAAGTACTTGAGTGTCTTGAAGTGTTTGAGTGAGTTTTAAGTGTTCGTTTTTCTTGAAATTGGAGTGGTATGTTCCTAAGACCTAGAGGACTTTGTTTAGGGGTTTAAAATCTTGGTATGACCCCACCTAGGACCCACGAGGGTCCATAGAAGAGGACCCCACCTCTTGGCAAGAAGCTGTCAAAACAGTGACCAAATGATGACCCAAGGGACAGTCCGTTGGTCAACCAATTGTCCGTCGACCATGGGCGTCGACTGGACCTGCAAGGCTAGCCAATCCTGCACATAGTGAAGTTGCAATCCCAATCGACGGACCTCATCAATGGGGCGTCAATTGGGAGATGGTTCGTTGGTGATGGGGCATAGGTGGTCACTGTAAAAGCTGTCAAAAATTTGTTTTCACTTGGGGCGTTTGGTAAATTCACAGCAAGTCTTTTATGAACCTAGGAAATCATTTTTAGGGTTATTTAGGTATATTAAAGTATTTCAAACCTAAGACCAAATTTTAGACCTCATTTCCTAAAACCCCAAACCCCTCTCCCTTATAACTCTATCTCAAGTCTCCTTGGAAGTTAGAAGTCAAGAAGAGCTTGGAGGGCTGTTGGTGGTCAAGTTCTTCATCAAAATAATTGGGGTTTCTCTTATCTAAGGTATGTTATCCATCCTTGAACCCTCTTCCATTCAAGGAGTCCTTTCTAAATGATTTTAAAAAGGGGTTTTCAACTCTACTTTCTTCTATCTTTGATTCTAAGCATGTTCTTCTTGTAAAATGTTTTAATGATTCAAATGTGTTTCTTCTAGCATTAATTGATGATTTTAATGTCAAAAACCCTACTGAATTACATTTATGCATATTTCAACTTTTAGCTTATGAAATGGGTTAAATGAACATGTTTGTGTAGGGTATGAACTTTGATTTTCTTGTGTTGTTATTATGATTTAGCTATTGACCTAAGGGCCTTAGTATGATGAAATATTGAGGAATTGGTTATAGGTAGTGATGGATTTGTTAAATGGTGAGTTACTTATAGTGTATAATTTTTATTATAAATTGCTCTTGAGTAGTATGGTCCACCTTCTTGGTGGCGGTGTATACTTGATGAATTTTATTATACTTAGTATGTATTTTAAGTGTGGGTTTGAAGGTATAATGTGTGAAATGAAATGATTAAGAAGATGGTTCTTGTATTGTGTATTGTGGAGCTTGAATTACGTGTTGTGCTTAGATTATGCCTAAATGAAGTATATGATTATGTGAAGCATGTAAAGTGTGTGATTTGATGAATTGAAGGTCTAAAGAATGTATAGAAGTTAATATAAATGAAATGATGCTTATATGCAAGGTGTGCTCACATGTACACACACACTTAAATGAATGAATGAATCTAAGTTAAGTCAAAAAGGGGAGTTTTAGGGTGAACACTCATCGTTGGTTGAGATGAAGTGTTTAGTAGAAACCTCACTACATCCTAAGAGCTTTCTAAAATAGGTTGGAGGATGAATGTGTCACGACTCGAAAGAACCCCTAGAAGTTAGGAAGAACCCTCGGATCGTGGCAACTCGTACTTGACCCTTTGGGGTATTGTACAAGCCCTTTAACTATCTTTCATTACATAAGACATGAAAAGTAGTGTGGAATTTAAAACTTTTCACGAATAATTAAATAAAGGAAGTCTTTCATAAAAACTTAAGGAATCTCATCGTCACAAGCCGACTAAAAGACACGACATAATATCTTAGGTACACGGCCCTTTACATTAAAAGAGAAATACATAATAAGTCTTTAAATAAGAAACTAAGAAAAGGACAATGCCCTCGAATATATGAGGACATACTTTGTCTTGAGAGGAACTTTCCCAAGCTTCACCTTCAAAGCTTCAAAAGCATTTAACCTATACTTATAGAGTATTGAAAAGTATGGGGTTAGTACAAAATAATGTACTAAGTATGGCACATGCAAAAACATGCAAAAAGGGACATTTTAGTAAAATATGCTTTCATGCCAAATAATTATAACATTCATTAATTTATGAGCGAAACAACATAAGAAACATCATTTAACACTTAAAGAATGATTTCTATAATTTTAAACCAAAAAAATGCACTTTACAGTAACTTACCAAACATTACAGTAAGTTCATTTAACAATTACAGTGAATTACTTAGAACATTACAGTGAACTAAAACACTCCAACAATGGTGAACTTTCAAGGTATTGCCAATGAGGAAGTGAACTCATTTCCGTAGGAGTTTCCTAACCGAGGTTATCCTAAGACCCTGAAAGGTATGACATGAAGAAAACGTCTAAACACCTCCTTCAATACACAACAAGGAGTTCTAAGACTACCCGCCATGAGCTTACTCACCTCGGGAGAACAAGCCACCACTCAATCACAAGACCAAAGAAGAACACCCAACAAAACATCAAAGACTTCCCTTTCGGAATGCGCACTTAGTGCAATGAGTAGATGGTGTCCCATACCACCACCTACCCTTAGTAGTACACTCATTACAAGGTTTGGCACCAAGTCTTCCATTTCGGAATTTTCTACTTAGTGCAATGGATAGATAGCGTCCTATACCACCACCTACCCAAAGTAGCACGTTCTTTTAGAAGACTTAGTTCATTCAATTGACATAAGTAGCACGTTCTTTTAGAAGACTTAGTACTTTCATAACTTTTGTGGGGGTTAGCTTAACCGACAAAGACCATGAGAGCTAGACATGGAATCCCGATATTAACCTCTATCTGATGAGGGATCCTCACTTTCCTAGAGTAAGGTCATGGACGTTCTTGGTCGTTTGACCTCCAAATTTAACAAACCTTCACACACTGCCTAAGAAAACTAATGTAACTCAATTTAACTTAAAATTAAATGAAGAAACAACCACGAAGCTCTAGTTCACCTTAGTTCGTTTTAGGGCGTAACATTCTCCCCCACTTGGAATAACATTCGTCCTCGAATGACACTAAAACTTCAAGAAAAACAAGGACTCACTTAGCACCGCATAACACATTACAATGAAGTCTCAAACATTCAAATTCTAAGCATCAACTAAGAAGGTTTTCAACTTTCATGCAACATAAGAAAAAAACAACCTTCACATAACTTTCTTTTATGGAGGAACTACCTCCTATAACATTAAAAATGCTCATATACAACACTTTTTCACACATTGAAACTTCAATAAACGCAAGGCAAGTTTTTCTCAAAATGCACAAATCTTACAGTGAACTGTTCACTGTATCACTGTCGAACATGAAATTTTTCAAAAATTCTTTTGTTTGTGAAATTCATCAAGATAACATGATCATATAAAGTATACAACTATATAAACTCATTTCATAACATAAAAACAACAATCATAAAGGGTTAAGACTTACCAAGACCTTCAAATCCGGATTAGTTATCCTTCCTAGCTCCCATCCCATAGGAAGGGTTCTTCTTTGGATCATTAGAATCTAGGGAAGCTTAATTGACCTCTTTCCCCCTTGCTTTGATGTTATGGCAGTCCCTCATCTTGTGTCCTTTTCTACCAAAACTAAAAAAATAAATCCGTTCTGGCAAGACACTTACCCGAATGTTACTTCCCACAAGTAGGACACCTATCCCTTTCAAAAGTATGGCCACCACCTTGGGAATTTTGATTTGGAACCCTATCCTTGTTTCCCATGGAATAATCTTGGTGATACAGCCTCTTCTTAGGTTTTTGGTGACTAGAATCATCCGACCTAGGCCTCTTACCCTCTTGCCTTATCTCCATAATTTTCGACTCCTCAATTTGTTGTGCATAAACCATGAGCCTATAAATATCCATCTCATTAAGAAGCATTGCCGTACGACACTCTTTCTCCACCAAGATAGGCACTCCCATCACAAATTTGTTCCTCCTAGCCCTAGGTTTGGCTACCATGGTTGGGGCATACTTAGAGAGTTGGGTGAATTTGAGAAAGTACTTTTGCACACTCATTTCCCCTTGACAAAGGTTCATGAAATCAACCATTTTCTTCTCCCTCCACTCTAAAGGAAAGAACCTATCTAGGAAAGCCTATTTGAATTACTCCCAATCAACCAGACCTCTTTCTAAGGGTCTCTCACCCCTCCATTGTTCATACCACACTTGAGCCACCTCCTTGAGTTGGTAAGCGGCTAACCCGGCTTTCTCCCTAGGGGTCACACCCATAGCATCTACCACTTTGAAAACTTCATGTATGAAACCTTGTGGATCTTCATCCACCTTAGTGCCATAAAAGGTGGGAGGGTTCGTCCTCATGAAATCCCGAATTCTAGATGTGGGAGTACTAGCATTAGGTTGGGCCAACTCCTTGGTTAGCTTGAGAAATAAAGTGATTATTGACGACATGAGCTTGAGCCGTCATGAGTTGGGTCAAGTTCATTAGGGCATCCCTCAACTCCGCATTAGTCATATCAACTTCAACAAAAGGAGCTTGAGGCATACGAGGCTTTTGTGGGTCTTGAGGCTCTTGGGGTTCCGGAGGCATTTGAAGTTCTTTGAGAGGAACCTCCTCATACTCTTCCCCTAGGCCAACAATAGGAATGTGGCCAACACGGGGAGGTATCATCTCATTAGCTACACCTCCCTCCTCCCTTCTAGCGGTCGATCTCCTCGTATTCATGTCCTATAAACACAAAGAGAAGAGGTTGAGAAAAAACACCTTATATAAATCAACTCTAAGGCATGACATTAAAATAGAGAAGAAAGTGAAACTCTATCGTCCTATAGCATCTTGTCCATCGATGCGTCGCGACTCACACCAATGAAAAAGATACTACTAGACGTGGCTTATGAGACTTTTAGAACCTAAACTATTTCCCATAACCTTATGCTCTGATACCAAGTCTGTCACGACCCGAAATCACCCCTTAGAAGTTAGGAAGAACCCTCAGATCCTGGCAAGGCGTACTTGACCCTTTGGGGTCTTGTACAAGCCCTTTAACTATCGTTCATTATATAAGATATGAAATGTCGTGCGGAATTAAAACTCTTCACTAATAATTAAGAAAAGGAAGTCTTTCATAAAAACTTAAGGAATCTCATCGTTACAAGCCTACTTAAATACACGACATAATATCATAGGCACACGGCCCTTTACAATAAAAGAGAAATACATAATAAGTCTTTAAATAAGAAACTAAGAAAAGGACTATTCCCTCGAATATATGAGGACATACTTTGTCTTGACAGGAACTTTCCCAAGCTTCACCTTCAAACCTTCAAAAGCTTCCAACCTATACTTATAGAGTATAGAAAAGTATGGGGTTAGTACAAAACAATGTACTAAGTATGACATATGCAAAAACATGCAAAAAGGGACATTTTAGTAAAATAAGCTTTCATGCCAAATAATTATAACATTCATGAATTTAGGAGCAAAGCAACATAAGAAACATCATTTAACACTTAAATAATGATTTCATAATTTTAAACCCCAAAAAATGCACTTTAAAGTAACTTACCAAACTATACAGTAAGGTCATTTAACAATTACTGTGAATTACTTAGAACATTACAGTGAAATAAAAGACTCCAACAATGGTGAACTTTCAATGTATTGCCAATGAAGAAGTGAACTCATTTCCGTAGGAGTTTCCTAACCGAGGTTATCCTAAGACTCTCCAAGGTATGACATGAAGAAAACGTCTAAACAACTCCTTCAATACACACCAAGGAGTTCCTTAAGACTACCCAACATGAGGTTACTCACCTTTGGAGAACAAGCCACCACTCAATCACAAGACCTAAGAAGAACACCCAACAAAACATCAAAGACTTCCCTTTCGGAATGCCCACTTAGTGCAATGAGTAGATTATTTCCCATGCCACAAACTACCCTAAGTAGTACACTCTTTTAGAAGGTTTGGCACCAAGTCTTTCCTTTCGGAAGGTCCTACTTAGTGCAATGGATATATAGCGTCCCATACCACCACCTACCCTAAGTAGCACATTCTTTTAGAAGACTTAGTTCATTCAATTCACATAAGTAGCATGTTCTTTTAGAAGACTTATTAATTTCATAAATTTTGTGGGGGTTATTTTAATCGACAAAGACCATGAGAACATGGAATCCCGATATTAACCCCTATCGGATGAGGAATCCTCACTTGCCTAGAGTAAGGTCATACTTTTTTAGCTTTTACATGACTTTCCCAATAGCTACACCTCTACTAAGTAACTCATTCTCTACTAATGAGGAGTACTAATCTCAAGAGCTACATTTGAATACAACATCTCAATTCACGAAGTGTAACCACCTCTCTTTTATTTTCTCTCGGTGCTAGGCATAACTCCCCACGGATTCTCAACATTATAAACTATAGGTTAAGGATAACTAGTGAACACCACATCTCAACTCACCAAGGGTATTCATTCTCCGACCTATCTTAGAAAACTCTTAGGATGTAGTGAGGTTGCTACTAGACACTTCATTTCAACTCACGAAGAATGTCCACCCCAAGACTCCCCTTTTTACTCAACTTAGCATCATACATTCAATGAAGTGTGTGTGTGTAAGCAAACCTTGCATATAAGCATCATTCCATTAATATCAACTTTTATACATGCTTTAGACTTTCATTGATCAAATCACACACTTTGCATGCTTCACATAATCATATATTTCATTTAGACATAATCTAGGTCAAACATACAATTAAACCTTCACAAAACACAATATAAGACCCATTTTCAATATCTCTTCATTTCACACATAGACCTTCAAAACCACATTCGCAATACATACAAAGTAATATCAAGTTCATCAAGTAAACACCGCCACCAAGAAGGTGGATCATACCACTCAAGAGAAATTTATAATAAGAACTAAACAATAGATGAAACTCACCATTTAACCAAGACATCACCACCTACAATAATTTTATAGATATTTCATCATAATAAGGCCCTTAGGGCAGTAGCTAATTCATAATAACAACACAGGAAAACCAAAGCTCATTCTCTACACTAACATGTTCACTTAACCCATTTCTTATGCTAAAAGTTTGAAATATGCATAAACATGAGTTCATTAGGTTTTTGACATTAAAATCACCAATTAATGCTAGAATAAACACATTTGAATCATTAAAACACTTTTACAAGAAGCCCCATGCTTAGAATCAAAGATAGAAGAAAGTAGAGTTTGAAAACCCTTTTTGAAATCTTTTTGAAAGGACTCCTTGAATGGAAGAGGGTTCAAGGATGGACACCATACCTCAAATTCAAGACAAACCACTGATTTTTGATGAAGAACATGCCCAAACCAGCCCTCCTAGCTCTTCTTTACTTCTAGCTTCCAAAGAGACTTGATAGAGAATTCTAAGGGAGAGGGGTTTTAGATTTTAGGAAATGGGGTCTAAAATTCGGTATTAGGATTTGAAATACTATAATATATATAAAAATCCCTAAAATAAGTCCCTATGGTCATAAAAGACTTGGTCGAATTTACCAAAAAACCCAAGACTTCACAGGAAACTTACAGCTTTTGGGGCAGTCTTACAGACGGACCAACCAACAGACCGTTTGTCAAAGGACGAACCGTTGGTGGGGTCTCATTGGTTGAGACTTAGAACCATTTGAAAGTAGGCCATCCTGCCTTTCAGGGAAAATAAACTCCCTTGGTCGATGAACCATTGGTGGACCAATGGACTGTCCTTTGGGTCGTCGTTTGGGCACTATTTTGGCAGTTTGGTCCAAGTCTTGGGTACTAGGTTGGGTCGTACTCAAACGTTAAACCCATAAACTAAGTCATATAGTTCTTAGGAACATATCATACAAGTTTCAAGCAAACTGAACACGTAAAACTGACTCAAACACCTCAAGACACACAAGTACTTTCTAAGGCACACATTCCAATCGTCAAGGACGTTCTTGGTCGTTTGACATCCAAAATTAACCAAACTTGACACACTTCCTAAGAACACTAATGTAACTCAATTTAACTTAAAATTAACTCAAGAAACAACCAAGAAGCTCTAGTTCACCTTAGTTCATTTTAGGGCATTACATTCTCCCCGCTTGGAATAACATTCGTCCTCGAATGACACTAAAACTTCTAGAACAACAAGAACTACTTAGAAACACATAACAAATTACAATCAAGGATCAAACATTCAAAATCTAAGCATCAAATAACAAGGAGAACAATTTCAAACTTTCAAACACAAGCAACATAAGCAACTATTTGCAAAACTTCAAAATTCAAACTTCAATCTGAACTTTCTTTTATGGAATAACTACCTCCTCCAACATTAAACATGCTCATATACAACACTTTTGCACACATTGAAACTTCAATCAATGCAAGGAAAGTTTTTCTCCAAATGCACAAATCTTACAGTGAACTGTTCACTATATCACTGTCGAACATGAATTTTTTCAAAAATTCTTTGTTTGAGAATTTCATCAAGATGACATGATCATATGAAGTATAAAACTATATAAACTCTTTTCATAACATAAAAACAATAATCATAAAGGGTTAAGACTTACTAAGATCATCAAATCCAGATTAGTTATCCTTTCTAGCTCCCATCCCATAGGAAGGGTTCTTCTTTGGAGCATTAGGATCTAGAGAAGCTTGATTGACCTCTTTCCCCGTTGATTTGATGTTAGGGCAGTCCCTCATCTTGTGGACTTTTCTACCACAAGTAAAACAACCATCCGTTCCGGCAAGACACTTACCCAAAGGTTGCTTCCCACAAGTAGGACACCTAGACTTTTCAAAAGTATGGCCACCACCTTGGGAATTTTGATTTGGAGCCCTATCCTTGTTTCCCATGGAAGAATCTTTGTGATAGAAACTCTTTTTAGGTTTTTGGTGACTAGAATCATCCGATCTAGGCCTCTTACCCTGTTGCCTTATTTCCCTAAATTTTGACTCCTCGATTTCTTGTGCATAAACCATTAGCCTAGAAATATTCATTTCATTAAGAAGCATTGTCGTACATCCCTCTTTCTCCACCAAGTTAGATACTCCCATCACAAATTTTTTCATCCTAGCCCTAGGGTTGGCTACCATGGTTGGGTCATACTTAGAGAGTTGGGTGAATTTGAGAGAGCACTCTTGCACACTCATTTCCCCTTGATGAAGGTTCATGAATTAAACCATCTTCTTCTCCCTCCACTCTAAAGGAAAGAACCTATCTAGGAAAGCCTATTTGAATTCCTCCCAATCAACCGGACCACTTTCTAAGGGTCTCTCACCCTCCATTGCTCATACCACACTTGAGAAACTTCCTTGAGATGGTAAGCGGCTAACTCCGCTTTCTCCCTAGGGGTCACACCCATAGCATCTACCACTTTGAAAACATCATCTATGAAACCTTGTGGATCTTCATCCACCTTAGTGCCATAAAAGGTTGGAGGGTTCATCCTCATGAAATCCCAAATTCTAAAAGCGGGAGTACTAGCATTAGGTTGGGGTCCAACTCCATGGTTAGCTTGGGCAACAAAGTGATTGTTGACGACATGATCTTGAGCCGCCATGAGTTGGGTAAATTTCATTAGGGCAGCTCTCAACTCCGCATTAGTCATATCACCTTCAACAAAAGGAGCTTGAGGCATAGGAGGCACTTGTGGGTCTTGAGGCTCTTGGGGTTTCGGGGGCATTTGAGGTTCTTGGAGAGGAACCTCCTCATTTTCTTCCCCTAGGCCAATAATAGGAACATGGCCAACACGGGGAGGGATCCTCTCATTAGTTACACCTCCCTCCTAGCGGTCGCTCTCCTCGTATTCATGTCCTATAAACACAAAGAGAAGAGGTTGAGAAAAGACACCTTATATAAATCAACTCTAAGGCATGACATTAAAATAGAGAAGAAAGTGAAACTCTATCGTCCTATAGCATCTTGTCCATCGATGCGTCGCGACTCACACCAATGACCAAGATACTACTAAACGTGTCTTGTGAGACTTTTAGAACCTAAACTATTTCCCATAACCTTATGCTCTGATAGAAAGTCTGCCACGACCCGAAAGAACCCGCTATAAGTTAGGAAGAACCCTCGGATGGTGGCAAGGCGTACTTGACCCTTTGGGGTCTTGTACAAGCCCTTAACTATCGCTCATTACATAAGACATGAAAAGTAGTGCAAAATTTAAAACTTTTCATGATTAATTAAATAAAGGAAGTCTTTCATTAAAACTTAAGGAATATCATTGTCACAAGCCAACTTAAAGACACGACATAATACCTTAGGGACACGGCCCTTTACATTTAAAGAGAAATACATAATAAGTCTTTAAATAAGAAACTAAGAAAAGGACTATGCCCTCAAATATATTAGGACATACTTTATCTTGAGAGGAACTTTCCCAACCTTCACCTTCAAAACTTCAAAAGCTTCCAATCAATACTTATAAAGTATAGAAAAGTATGGGGTTAGTACAAAATAATGTACTAAAGTATGGCATATGCAAAAACATGCAAAAACGGACATTTTATTAAAATAAGTTTTCATGACAAATAATTATAACATTCATGTATTTAGGAGTAAAACAACATAAGAAACATCATTTAACACTTAAAGAATGATTTCCATAATTTTAAACCAAAAAATGCACTTTACAGTAACTTACCAAACTTTACAGTAAGTTCATTTAACAATCACAGTGAATTACTTAGGACATTACAGTGAACTAATATTAAGACTTATTATGTATTTTTATTTCAAAGGGCCGTGTCACTAAGATATTATATCGTGTCTTTAAGTTGGCTTGTGAAGATGAGATTCTCAAAATTTTTATGAAAGACTAGATTTTATTTAAATGTCGTGAAAAGTTTAAATTCCACACTACATTTTATGTATTATGTAATGAACGATAATTAAAGGGCTTGTGCAAGACCCCAAAGGGTCAAGTACGCCCGGTCATGACCCAACAGTTCTCCTTAACTTCTAGGGGTACTTTAGGGTCGTGACAGACTTGATATCAGAGCCAGGTTATGGGAAATAGTTTAGGGTCTAAAAGTCTCACAAGCCACGTCTAGTAGTATCTTGGTCATTGGTGTGAGTCACAACACATCCATTGACAAGAGACTATAATATGATAGAAGTTTCACTTTCTTCTCTATTCTAATGTCGTGCCTTAGAGTTGATTTATATAAGGTGTCTTTTCTCAACCTCTTCTCTTTGTGTTTATAGGACATGATTACGAGGAGATCAACCACTAGGAGGGATGAGGGAGGTGTAGCTAATGAGATAATACCTCCCCGTGTTGACCAAGTTCCTATTATTGTCCTCGAGGAAGAAAATGAGGAGGTTCCCCTTCAAGAACCTCAAGGGACTCCGTAACCTCACTAGCCTCAATTGGCCGAAGTACCTCAAATGCCTCAAGCTCCTTTTGTTGAAGGGGATATGACTAATGTGAAGTTGAGGGCTGCCCTAATGAACTTGAACCAACTCATGACGGCTCAAGCTCATGTTGTCAATAATCACTTTGTTGCCCAAGCTAATCAAGGAGTTGGACCCCAACCTAATGGTAGTACTCCCGCTTCAAGAATTCAGGATTTCATGAGGATCAACCCTCTCAATTTTCATGGAACTAAGGATGATGAAGATCGACAAGGTTTAATAGATGTGGTTTTCAAAGTGGTAGATTCTATGGGTGTGACCCCTAGGGAGAAAGCGGAGTTATCCGCTTACAAACTCAAGGAGGTGTCTCAAGTGTGGTATGAGCAATGGAGGGGTGAGAGACCCTTATAAAGTGGTCCGATTGCTTGGGAGGAATCCAAAGAGGCCTTCCTAGATAGGTTCTTTCCCGCAGAGTGGAGGGAGAAGAAGATTGTTTAATTCATGAACCTTCCTCAAGGGGGAATGAGTGTGCAAGAGTGCTCTCTCAAATTCACCCAACTCTCTAAGTATGCCCCAACCCTAGGGAAAGTATGAACATATTTGTGATGGGAGTGTCTAGCTTAGTGGAGAAAGAGTGTTGTACGACAATTCTTCTTAATGGCATGGATATTTCTAGGCTCATGGTGTATGAACAACAAATTGAGGAGTCCAAAAACCTAAGAAGAGGTTCTATCACCAAGATTCATCCATGGGAAATAAGGATAGGGCTCCAAGCAAAAATTGCCAAGGCGGTGGCCATAATTTTGAGAGGACTAGGTGTGCTACTTGTGTGAAGCAAGATTTGGGTAGGTGTCTTGCCGGAACGGATGGTTGTTTTAGTTCTGCTAGGAAAGTCCACAAGATGAGGGACTGCCCTAGCATCAAAGCAAGAGGGAAAGAGGTCAGTCAATCTTCCCTATATCCTAATGCTCCAAAGAAGAACCCTCCTAATGGGATGGGAGTTATGAAGGATAACTAATCCGGAGTTGATAGTCCCAGTAAGTCTTAGCCCTTTATGATTGTTGTTTTTCTTTTATGATATGATTTTATATGGTTTTATACTTCATATGATCATGCCATCTTGCTGAATTGCTCAAAGAATGAAATTTTTGAAATTTTAGGCATGCTTAATAGTGTTACAGTGATGTTCACTGTAAGATTTTTTGGATTTTGAGATAATTTGTCATGCCTTTGATTGAAGTTTCAGTGTCTGCAAAAGTGTTGTATATGAGCATGTTTAATGTTGGATAGGATAGTTCCTAAAGAAGGATAAGGATGAATTTTGAGTTTTTGAAGTTTTGCAAAAAGTTTCCTGTGTTTCAAGTGTTTGGAAATGTGAAATGGTGCTCCTTGCTAGTTGATCATGATTATAATTGTTTATGTGATTCTAAGTGAGTCCTTATTGTTCTTAAACTTTTAATGTCATTCGAGGACGAATGTTATTCCAAGTGGGGGCATATGTAACACCCTAAAACGAACTAAGGTGAACTAGAGCTTCATGATTGTTTCTTTAGTTAATTTTAAGTTAAAACGAGTTACATTAGTGTTCTTAGGCAGTGTGTGATGTTTGGTTAAGTTTGGAGGTCAAACGACCAAGAACGTCCATGACGTTCAGAAGATATGCCTTAGAAAGTACTTGTGTGTCTTGATGTGTTTGAGTGAGTTTTACGTGTTTTTTTTGCTTGAAATTGGCGTGGGATGTTCCTAAGACCTAGACGACTATGTTTAGGGGTTTAACATCCGGGTACAACCCCACCTAGGACCCTCGAGGGATCCTAGAAAAGGACCCCACCTATTGGCAAAAAGTTGTCAAAACAGTGACCAAACGATGACCCAAGGGACGGTCCGTTGGTCAACTAATGGTCCGTCGACCATGGGAGTCAATTGGAACTGCAAGGCTAGCCAAGCGTGCACATGGTGGAGTTGTAGTCCCAATCGCCAGACCCCGTTAACGGGGCATCGATTGGGAGACAGTATGTTGGTGATGGGGCGTAGGTGGTCACTGTAAAAGATGTCAAAAATCTGTTTCTACATTGGGTGTTTGGTAAATTCACCTCAAGTCTTATATGAACCTAGGAAATAATTTTTTATGGTTATTTAGGTATATTAAAGTATTTCAAACCCTAAGACCAAATTTTAGAGCTCATTTCCTAAAACCCAAAACCCCTCTCCCTTACAATTCTCTCTCAAGTCTTCTTCGAATTTAAAAGTCAAGAAGAGCTAGGAGGGATGTTGGTGGTCAAGTTATTCATCAAAATCATTGGGGTTTCTCTTATCTAAGGTATGGTATAAATCCTTGAACCCTCTTCCATTCAAAGAGTCCTTTCTAAAAGATTTCAGAAGGGGGGTTTTCGACTCTACTTTCTTCTTTCTTTGATTCTAAGCGTGGATCTTCTTGTAAAAAGGTTTTAATGATTCAAATGTGTTTATTCTAGCATTAATTGATGTTTTTAATGTCAAAAACCCTAATGAATTCATGTTTAAGCATATTTCAAGTTTTAGCTTAAGAAATGGGTTAAATGAACATGTTTGTGTAGGGTATGAACTTTGGGTTTATTTTGTTGTTATTATGATTTATATACTTCCCTAAGGTCCTTTGTATGATCAAATATTTAGTAATTGGTTATAGGTAGTGATGGCGTTGTTAAATTGTGAGTTACTTATAGTGTATAATTTTTATTATAAATTGCTCTTGAGTGGTATGGTCCACCTTCTTGGTGGCGGTGTTTACATGATGAATTTGATTATACTTAGTATGTATTGTAAGTGTGTCTTTGAAGGCCTAATGTGTGAAATGCAATGATAAATAAGGTGGTTCTTGTATTGTGTATTGTGGAGCTTGAATTACATGTTGTGCTTAGATTATGCCTAAATGAAGTATATGATTATGTGAAACATGTAAAGTGTGTGATTTGATGAATTGAAGGTCTAAAGCATGTATAGAAGTTAATATAAATAAAATGATGCTTATATGTAAGGTGTGCTCACATGTACACACACACTTAAATGAACGAATGAAGCTAAGTTAAGTCAAAAAGGGGAGTTTTGGGGTGAACACTCTTCGTGAGTTGAGATGAAGTTTTTAGTAGCAACCTCACTACATCCTAAGAGCTTTCTGAAATAGGTTGGAGTATGAATGCCTTTCGTTAGTTGAGATGTGGTGTTCACTAGTTATCCTTACCTCTAGTTTATAATGTTTAGAATCTGTGGTGTTTATACTAGCACCGAGAGGATATGAACAAGAGGTGGTTACACATCAGGAGTTGAGATGTTGTATTCCAATATACTTCTTAAGATGAGTACTCTTCGTTAGTAGAGAATGAGTTACTGAGTAGCAATCTCCTTATCAGTTACTATGTGACCACATAGGCGTAGCTATTGGGCATGCCATGTAAAAGCTAAGAGAATGACCTTACTCTAGGAAAGTGAGGATCCCTCATCTGATAGGGGTTAATGTAGGGATTCCATGTCTAGCTCTCATGGTCTATGTCATTTAAGCTAACTCCCACAAAAGTAATGAAAGTGCTAATTCTCCTAAAAGAGTGTACTACTTAGGGTAGGTAGTGGAATGAGACACTATATATCCATTGCACTAGGTAGGCATTCCTAAAGGGGAGTCTTGGTGAGCCTTATGTGAATTGAATGAACTAAGTCTCCTAAAAGAACATACTACTGAGGGTAGGTAGTGGAATGAGACGCTATCTATCCATTGCACTAATTAGACCTTCCGAAAGGGGAGTGTTGGTGCCAAACCTTCTAAAAGAGTGTACTACATAGGGTAGGTGATGCCATCTACTCATTGCATTAAGTAGACATTACAAAAGGGAAGTCTTTGTGGGTTGCTTGGGTTTTATTCTAATGTCTTGTCATTGAGTAGGGGCTTGTTCTCCCAAGGTGAGTAAGCCAAAAAGGGGTAGTCTTGAGGATCGCTTTGGTGTGTATTGAAGGAGGTATATGTGTACTTCTTCCATGTCTTACCTTGGTTAGTCTTAGGATAATCCTTAGTTAGGGAAACTCCTACGGAAATGAGTTCACTTCCTCTTTTCTTGGCCTTGGAAGAGTACTCCTTTAGAATAAGATAGTTCACTGTAAAATTCAAAATGAGTTTACTGTAATATTTTGGTAACCTCACTGTAAATTGCTTCTTTTGCTAAAATTATGGAAATTCTTCTCTAAGTGTTAAATGATGATTCTTATGTTTTTTTAGTTCTATATGAATGTTTTACTTAATTGGCATGAAAATGTATTTATACTAAAAACGTCCCTTTTTGCATGTTTTTGCATATGCCATACTTAGTATTTTATTTGTACTAACCCCATACTTTTCTATACTCTATAAGTATAGGTCAGAGGCTTTTGGAAGATTTGAAGGCGAAGCTTGGGAAATCTACTCTCTTAAGATTTGGTATGTCTTCATATATTTGAGGACATTGTCTACGTTCTTCTTAGTTTTAATATTAAGACTTATTACGTATTTTTCTTTTAATGTAAAGGGCCGTGTCCCTAAGATATTATATTGTGTCTTTAAGTTGGCTTGTGAGGATGAGATTCTCTAAATATTTATTAAAGACTAGCTTTTATTTAAATGTCATGAAAAGTTTAAATTCCGCACTACTTTTCATTTATTATGTAATGAACGATAGTTAAAGTGCTTGTGCAAGACCCCAAAGGGTCAAGTACGCCCGGTCATGACCCAAGGGTTCTCCTTAACTTCTAGGGGGTACTTTTGGGTCATGACATGTACTAACTCCATTTTCTCCCCTTTTCCCCAACATTTTAGGTTCTGGTCGTTGAATGGCTTTGAGACGTCTTTGAAGGAAGACATGGAATTGTCATTCAACCAAGTTGTGTAGGTCCTCACTTTCCGAGGGCAATGCAAATATCAAGCTTATAAGGTTGTTCTAGTTTTAAGACTCTTATGTTCTTTGCTTTCATTTGTGTACTAAACATTGTATAGCCTATATGTGGCTTTATTACATTGATGTATGGGAAAGTCCCACATTGTTATACTCTTGTTAGATGGTTATGAGATGAGACACCCATTTGAGACTATGTTATATCGTATATATCTATGTGTAGTAAAAGTAGAGAACTATGTAATCTTTCTATACGAAGGGTCTATGTATACTTGATATAAATATTATGTGTATGTAGAGGTCTATGTAAGCCTCATTGTAGAAGTAATGAAAAGTTTTAATTTTTTCCGCATTTTTTACCTATGAATGTAATGATATAAGCTAAGAGGATAGTCTTAGTCCTCAAAGAGGACGACAAAGCCGGTTACATCTAGGGGGTGCTCCCCAGATATGAAAAACTTGGTATCTGAGCATGAGGTTGAATATCTTCGAGTCGACGTCTCTCTCAACAACATCTATATAGCTTCTTACTCATAATTGTGAAGCACGCCACACTTATGAATAGGAACCTATGTGATGTTTCGGAAACTCTCACTTTCTTGAAAGTACAATATCATGCCTCTAGTGTTAGTATCTAATCCTTTTATTGTGATTATAGGCAATGAATACTCGAAGGAATGCGACATGAAGACTTGAAGAAGAGATTACCAATGCAGGAGTTCCTCCCCATGCTGATCAAGTCCATCCTCTTAAAGAAGTTGGTAATGATGACCAATCCCCGGTCAATCCTCCTTCTTTGACGGATGGTGACATAAGGGTTGCCCTTCTTCACATGGCCCAAGCCATTACTACACAAGCAAAATCCGTCACTACTCAAGCTTAAGCCATGACGCCCAAGCTAACCGGGAGGCTGTACCCTAAGCAAATAAACATGTTGGTACTAGGCCTCCCATTTGAGGGACTTCACTAGGATGAATCCCCCAACTTTCTATGGGTCCAAGGTTGAAGAAGACCCCCATGAGTTCATTGATTAAATCTACAAGATTCTTTATGCTATGGGGTTGACTACTAGTGAGAAGGCTGAGTTAGCCACTTATCAACTCAAAGATGTGGCCCAAACTTGGTACGTCCAATAGAGAGACAATGGCATCTCAGGGGTGGACCGGTGACTTGGGTGATTTTCAAGCAGGCTTTTCTTGATAGGGTTTTTCCTAGGGAGAAGAGGGAAGCTAAAGTTGTGGAGTTCATCAACTGTCTTCAAGGAGGTATAGTGTACTTGAATAATCCTTGAAATTCACTAATTTGGAAGAAATGAGCCACTTTGTGACGGGGCTGTCAGATGACCTGCTAGAGGATTGTAATTCAGCTATGCTACACAACAATATGAACATTTCATGTCTCATGGTTTATGATCAACAAGTGGAAGAGGAAAGGTCTAAGAGAAAGAGTAGAGATTCCAAGAGGGCAAGATCTTATGATAGTGGTTCCTCAAAGGATAGGCTTGATATCCAAGACAAGCCTAGGTTCAAGAAGAGGGTTTCTAATCAAGTTCATACCAAGTTCCCTAAGGCTCGTGATGATAGGGTGTCTAACCCTAAGCCTCAAAAGGGAAGAGGTACTACCTCACCAAACAAGAAGCCAACTTGTGGAAAGTGTGGCAAGAAGCATTATGGTGATTTCCTTAAGGGGACGGATAATTGTTTTGGTTGTGGAAAAAGTGGGCACAAAGTTCGAGATTTCCCAAATGTGAAGGGGCCAGACAAGGAGAGTGGGCAAGCAAGTGGTGCGAATGATGCTCCTAATAAGAATCATTTTTATGATCTCCGCTCTAGGGGTGAGCAAGATATTTCCCCCCATGGGGTGACCGATATGTTGAAAGTAGTTTCTATTGATATATATGCTTTACTTGATGCCGGTGCTACCTTGTCATTTGTTACTCCTCTCGTAGCTAAAAAGTTTGACATTTTTCCTGATATATTGAATGAACCTTTTATGGTGTCTACCCTGGTGGGTGAGTCGGTTATTTCAGAAAGGGTGTATAGAAATTGTCCTTTTGGGTATGGATTGGTTGCATGCTTGATTTGCCTCCATAGATTGTATAATGAAGGTGGTGAAGTTTAACATTCCAAATGAGCCCGTTTTAGAGTGGAAGGGGGGAAATTCTATTCCTAGAGGTCGTATATCTCTTGTCTTAAGGCTTGTAAAATGATATCTGTAGGGTGCTTATACAATATAGTAAGAGTCCAAGATTTAGACTCCAAAATTCCTCCCAGTGAGTTGATCCCCGTAGTGAGGGAATTTTTTGAGGTCTTTCCTAATGATCTTCCCAGTATTCCTCCCGAACGGGAAATTGATTTTGGTATCGACTTGTTACCGGATACAAATCCCATCTCAATTCCTCTTTATCGGATGGCTTCGGCCGAATTTAAAGAGTTGAAGGCTCAACTAGAAGATCTACTAGACAAAGGCTTCATTATTCCTAGTATTTCTCCATGGGGTGCTCCAGTTTTGTTTGTGAAGAAGAAGGATAGGTCCCTTAGAATGTGCATCGATTATCGCCAACTCAATAAAGTCATTATTAAGAACAAGTATCCTCTCCCTCGAATTGATGACTTATTTGATCAACTCCAAGGGCAAGCTACTTTTCTATGATTGACCTGATATCGGGGTATCACCAACTTACGGTGAGAGGTTGGGATACACAAAAAATGACATTTCAAACTATATACAATCACTATGAGTTCTTAGTAATATCCTTTGGTATCAATAATACCCCAGCGATATTTATGGATCTTACGAATAGGGTGTTTCAAAGTTATCTAGATTCATTTGTCATTGTCTTCATTGACGACATCTTGGTTTATTCGAAAAATTAGGGTGCACACATGGACCATTTGAGGGTGGTGTTACAAGTGCTTAAGGAGAACCAACTATTTGCCAAGTATAGCAAATGTGAGTTTTTGTTGAGTTTGGTGGCGTTTCCTGGTCGTATCATCTCTAGTCAGATAGTTGAGGTTTATGCAAGGAAAACCGAGGCGGTGAAAAATTGGCCTAGACTTTTGCTCCAACCGACATTAGGAGTTTCTTGGGTCTAGCGGGTTATTATCGGAGGTTTCTGGATGGTTTTGCATCCATTGGATCTCCCTTGACTAATTTGACCCAAAAGAGTAATAAATTTGAGTGGTTTGAGGCGTGTGAGAGTAGCGTCCAAATCTTGAAAGATAGGATTACTTTCATGTCACACCTGTATTCTGGAACCCGAATGAGACCGGGGTCGTTAACCTGTCAGAGGTCGCATACAAGCCTCTTCTTAGCTTTCATCACAATCATATAGTTAAATTTGCAGAAAATTTAAAACTTTTTATTATTTATTGAAGTGTACATAGACTTCATATATATACTGCATAAGAGTGATATTCTAATAGCTCAAACTAAATCAACCATCTATTAAAGATTAAATAATCGAAATAGAGGATTATAATAATAATAATAGTTTGCCAAATTGGCCTTATTACAAATGCTTGAACAAATGCTTGAAATGAAACGCTAGGGACTACATCCACCATCTATGTCTAATGTACTAAATCTAGAATCATAAATGTAGCATCCTCGAACTCAAGAGGACCTTCCATGTCTGAAGATCGCTAATCCAAACTGCTTCGTCGAATCTTCAATCTTCTCTAGAACCTAATCTATAAAAATAGTAATAATATATGGGGTTAGTACAAATTTGTACTAAGTATGGGTGTATTCACATAAACACGTAAGGACTATGCATGATCAACGAAAGCTCTTCCTAAAGCAACATGTCATTTCTGTAAAGTTAAGTCACTTTACTTTCTTAATTCGTTACTTATGATTCATGCTATGAATATGACATATTCTCATGCAATTAAGGCACACAACTCATTTTCTAGATGAACACAAGACCATGGAGTCATTAACATAATTTTAGAACAACTTAAACGAAACTTTATAAGTTTGCTTCCCTAGGCCGAGAGCTCCTATTTCCAGACTTAATTTATTTTTCAGTCTTTTCTTCTTCTTGTTGTATAGTTCAATGATCTACTTTGATCCTATGTTTTACTTACAAGTTCAATGATTCATTGTAGTCCCATACCTACATTGAATCGAGTAAGTAATTCACAAGACTAAGGAAATGATTTAGCTACATTACTTTCAAGTTAAATATTTTGTTCTTGTTAAATTGGTATGTATAAGCCAATCTTTATTGGTTGTGCCCATTATTTCGTTGTTAACCTAATATATAAATCTTTGAGGCATATATTCATACTCCAATATTGGCATAAACCACTAACTTTTTAAAACTTCATTCTTATCAACATTAATGATTGTCATTCTTAAGCTCTTGCTTTACTTAGTTCACTATGAAGTTACGTTTCCACTTCTTTCCTCTGTTGTTCACTTTGAACATGCTACTTTCATTCTTTCTTACTCTCTTAAAGAATTCTTTAGCATTAACTGAAGTAGATCATGTGAGGTAACCTGAAATACAGTGTCTCCCCCACACCGAAAAGGGGTGGTTCACCGGTTAAGGTGAACCAAGTCCAGTGTCTACCTCACACCGAAAAGGTGGGGTTCACCGGCTAAGGTGAAACCAAGTCAGTCTCTTCCACACACCAAAAAGAGGGGTTCACGACTGAAGTGAACTAAATACTTTCCTGATCTTTAACTGACATAGATCATGTAAGCTAAACATGAAATCCGATGTCTCCCCCACACCGAAAAGAGGTGGTATCACCGGCCAAAGTGAAACCGAAACTACCTAGCATTCTTAGGTGGATTTCTCCACTAGCTAGTCCCTATGCTGGCAACATAGTTCAAAGACTAGGAGATTTTGGAGACCCTGGTCCACCTGGGTGGTGATCTTGTCTCATGAGGCTTACATGTGCTGGCACAAGCTCATTGCTAGTCTATCGGTGCTAAGCTCTGATTTATCTTTACTTTATATCTTTTAGAGTTGATTCAAACATTATGGAAACTTTCTTCTAGTTATGAGGTTTACATAACTCTATGTACGACAGGTCATCCCTTTCTTTGCTTGATGATTATGAACTTAAGTCTTACATTATCATCATGGTGCGAGTGAGACTTCTCTCACGGACTCTAGCACCCTTTAATGTGAGTATTTTTGACATAATCGATTAAGTGTAATTGAGACTTGTCTCACTTCTTTTAACACTATATTAGGTCAATTTAATAACTTAAGCTTATAGTTATTTCATTACTCACCTTAACTTGTTAAACGTTTATTGATAGTCTTTTACGATTCCTTATGAAAGTTATAACTACTTATACAATGCTATTATGTTCACAAGTTTCTGTGGATAGGGTATGTTGGGACTTGTCCCATTGATTGACATATCCTATGTTATGAGTTCATTTATGTAGAGATTGATATGACTTTACATGATTTGGAAGTAATATGATTGGACATAGTTTTGCTAGCCAATTTGTTGGCATAAATCACAATTTCATTAGATAGTTGCAATAATATTATCACTATCCATGCCAATTGCTCATAAATATATTATAGTAATATATCATGTAAAACAATCCAACTTTTAACCTTTGATTAGCCTATGAAACAATTCAATGAACAACTTATAACAATTTCATCTTTTTGAACACAAGTAGGCATTACACCATTTAACGTTCATGTAAATAACACCCTAAGTATGCGGATCTAACATGTAGGTTTTCATTCGACATATTAATTGCTAAAACATACACATAATTAACATTTAGCACCACATACAAACAATATACATTGAGATTTACATAAAAGATACTACAATAATCGTAAATCGGGAGAACTAGGGAGATGAACATGCGATTCATGGGGAACAACCCTAGTTTCGATATTCTTGATTTCAAAACATTTGAAAAGCCTCTTGGAGAACTAATTCTAGGAGAGAAACCCATACTTTACTATAGAATTTAATCTACGAAGATAACCTTGCACTTTGCACGAAAACCTTGAAGAACTTTCTTGAAATCGCCTAGGGTTTCTTAACGTTTTCTCACTGATTTTAGTCGTAGGGTTTATGATGAAATACATGAGTCTAATTCTTTAGGAACTCAATATTAACTAATTCATCTTAGACTATATAACTTAATTAAATAACTCAAGTAGCTAATTACCAAAACGCCCCTCCTAAATTGACTAAAAATAGGAGAACCTTGACTTAATCGAAATCTAGAATTTGCTTAGTGGTTTCGGTTTTGACCAATTAAATTAATTAATTAAGTTTCTAATTTAATTAATTAAGTAGCCTAGGATAATTACTAAAGTACCCCTAAGTTGTTAGGACCATAACCAACCCTTTTGACCATCCTAGGTTAGGTACTACGATATTTCTTAGTTAGTTACTTGTCTTAATGTCACCCAGTTAGGTCTTAGGTTGTCGGGTCCCTTAGTTAGTTATTTTTGGTTTGTCCTAGGTTAGTTCGTTAGTTAGGTTAGTTAGTTAGTTAGGTCAGTTAGTTAGAGTCTTGGACCGATTAGGGAGCTTGTCCCCACGTGGGCTGACCCGGATACACGCCCTAACCAAATAGGTTATCTTGGTCCTTGGCCGGTTGCATGTGTTCTTGCACATGTGTTGTGTGCACTTTCCTAACTAACTATTCTGGAAGGTTCATTTGGAATGTTCACTTATTGTCCCTAGGATCCTCACTATGTCCTTGGGCACTACTTAATCTACATGGTCATTTTAAATGATTATGTGCTATGGTACTAGGCTTGACACTTGGATGCCTAGTACCTAAGGAGGATCTATGTGAAGAATAATTATATTTTAGTTTAGGGTCTTCATTGCAGGTTCAATTCTTATACAAGCTTGGATTATATTTTAAGTACTTGTTAACACATAAAATTTGGCTAACACCCGTAAGCCAATATTCTCTAATATGCCCAATATTTCTCAATATTGGGCATTGGGATGCCTATGTACCCCAATAGACATTCTTAAAAACATACTAGGCTTTTCACTAGACATGTACATTTTTTGGAATGTTACATTCCGCTCTCGTGTTGACTTTACCTGAGGGTACCAAGGGCTTCGTTGTATATTGTGATGCATCCCGAGTGGGTTTAGGGTGTGTGCTTATGCAACATGTGAAGGTAGTAGCCTATGCTTCTAGACAACTAAAGGTTCATGAGTGGAACTATTCCACTCATGATCTTGAGATAACGGTCATGGTATTTGCCTTGAAAATATGGAGGCATTACTTGTATGGTGTTCACGTTGATGTGTATACCGACCACAAGAATCTCCAATAAGTGTTTACTCAAAATGAGTTGAATCTCTGACAAAGAAGGTGGTTATAATTATTGAAGGATTACGATATGAGTGTTGTCTATCACCCCGGCAAGGCCAATGTGGTTGTGGATGATCTAAGTCGTATGACCATGGGTATTGTAACTCATGTAGAGGAAGCCAAGAAAGACCTAGTGAAAGATGTTCATAGGTTTAACAGATTGGGAGCTAGGTTGGAAGATTCTCCAAATTGTGGTTTTATGGTCCATCATAACTCCGAGTCATCATTGGTGGTTGAGGTGAAGTCCAAAAAACACCTTGATCAACCATTGATGGGGTTGAAGAAATCGGTTCTTGGCAAGCTTAATGAGTCATTCTCCTTAGGGGGGATGGTGTCTGTAGGTATCAAGGAAGGTTGTGTGTTCCTAATGTAGATGGTTTGAGGAATCGGATTCTTGAAGAAGCTCATGTGTCCCATTAATCCATTTATCCGGGTTCGATAATAATGTACCATGACCTTAGGGAAGTGTTTTGTTGGGAAGGTTTGAAAAAGGACATAGCGGAATTTGTTGCTAAGTGTCCAGATTTCAAACAAGTGAAAGACAAACACCAAAAGCCGGGTGGTTTAGTTCAAGAAATCCAAGTTCCTACTTGGAAATGGGAAGATATCAATATAGATTTTGTGGTAGGTTTGCTTCGGACACAAAGGCAATATGACTCCATATGGGTGGTTGTGGATAGGTTGACCAAATTGGCTCATTTTATTGATATGATGAGTCTTTATGAAATGATATTGATCATGTTGGTAAGTTGAGTTTTTGCTTAATTGATTCATTTATGGTATGTTGAGCTCATGTTGTTGTGTAAGAACGAAAATTTCCTCATAATGTGATTTGAACCTTATAAGTGGTAATTAATGTTTTGAATTGCTCTCTGTAAATGATATGTCATGTATTGTTGATTGGTTGGGCTGCTAGTCTTGAGTCTATTCTTTCCTTTCAAAAGATATTAGTGTCATTCGGGGATGAATGTTCCTAAATAGTGGATAATGTAACACTTCGAAAGTCTAAGACCTGTTCTAGGGCTCTAACATGAGTATAAAAAAGGTTTAGAGACTTTTTTAAGGTCATAAATAGTTAATATAAGTCATTTAGGAAGTTTAGAAATCAAAACTTCAAATAACATCCATGACGTCCGGATACTAGTTCAATGAGGTACTAGCGTGCCTTAGCATATTTGACTAGCTTTTCGGAGTTGGAAATTGATGAATTTTGGTTGAAGAATGTCTAACATGCATTAGAGTGTATTCATAGTTGAAAAGTCTGGGTGCGACTCCCCAATGACCAACTATGGGCCATTGAGGAGGACCTTAGCATTTTGGGGTCAAAGGCCGCCAAAGGAAGTGTCCACCAATGGATGCAACCCACGATCTGTTGTCCAATCGACGGGGCATGCACTGCTTCCGTCGATGGACATTTAGCCAATTTTTTGGAAGCCTGCAAATTCACAGTCTCTTAACTTATCGACGAGTGTGCAGCACAGAGGTGAACAATGCCCGTCGATGGACACACGATCCGTCGATCGTGGTCTCGTCGGTGGAGCCAATGTTTTGCTGCACGTTTTTATTTAATTCATTCAATTAGTTCGCTTAGTTAGGAGGTTAATTAGGAGTTAGGGGAGGTCTCATTAAGTTAATTAACAACCTATGTAACAACCTAAGCTAATTAGACTAACCTAAGCTCTCATAATTCCCAAAACCAAACTCTGTTCCTTCTTTCTTCTCTCTCTCACCCAAGTTGAAGAACACCATCGAAGACAAGGTCAAGGTGGGTTTTAGGGATTCAATCACCAATATTTATTAATCAATATTCATGAAACATTAAGTTATGGGATTCCTTTCACCTCTGTTACTTCTTTCCCCAAAGTGTTCCATCAAATTGATTTCAAAAGTATGAAATTCAAGTGGGTCTTTTCCAATATCGAAATAGATCTTGTGAATTGCTTTGTTTATGATTTATTTTGGACATTATGAATAGATTATCATGTATTATATCTCAATTGTGTTATTTCTTGATGGATTGGTCTAGTTTGTAGAAGATGACCTATTCCCCTTAACCCTAGGTTGTGATCTTAATGTGAATTGTATAGTGTTGGTCAATTGAAATGTTTAGTGGTTGAATTACAACTAGATAATGTTATTATATCAATTAGTAATAGATAAATATGAATTATAGTCCTATAATGGTAGTTCTTGAGTAATTGATCTAGGTTATGAAACATGTTATGAATTTGACCTATGTCTCTTATTTTAATCTATGAACTGTGATGAATTGTGATGTAGTGAGTCAATTGTCTTTGTTATCATGTTGGATATTGTTGTTTGATGATATTACACCCTTATTGGGTTGAGTTAAGGGTTGATGGTAAGACCCTGAAGATGGATTATGAAGGAGACTTGGTAAATCTTGTGATCTCAACTCTTTACTTCAATTGTGGTTACTTGAGATTAAGTTATGATGTTTTATTGAAGTATATATTGTATTAGGATTGATAAGGTTGGCATGATGTTAAATTGAAATGTCTTGACTATGGTTTGTGAGGTTTTGGCTAAGATGTAAACGATATAAGGATGGTGATAGCTTACCTATGTGACTTATCAAGATGTGAACGTGTAAATGTTCTAACTTCACTTATATGAATTATAATGGAAGGACTACACTCATTCAATTATTATTGAGCTATGATGATGATGATTATATGAAGGATAGACCCTATGACGTGCATTAAGTTATGATGATTAATAAAGACATTAAAGAAATTTCAAAAAAGGACTTTAGCTTATCACCGAGTGAACTAGAGTGAGGAGTGTCCCTTCCCACATAAGGAAGGTAGGATCACTAATGTTCTCTTGAGATTGGAGACTATAATTCATGTATTATAAAGAGGGTCCCAAATATATCTCCTAGTTCTTGAACTATGTTTCCCCCATAGGAATACTAGCTAGTCGATCCACGTAGTCGCTAGGATCGTGTTTTGGTAATACCTTAAAGTAGTCCACTTTCCTTCGGTGTAGGGTTCCATGTCACCGGATTCCACATTAGCTCATGTGGTCTATCTCGGTTAAGGGAAGATGTTCCCAAAAGGTAAAATGAAATAAAGGAATGAACTCTAACTAGGATAACCTAAGGGGTTTAGCTTAGTCTAGGTAGGGGTATGTGACTCTCCCTAAATATTGCACTAGTTAGCCTTGAGGGAAGTCTTAGGAGGATTTTCTTATATATGAATATGCTTATAATGGTACATGCTATGTATATGATGATCTTGCACATTCATGATACTACGTGATGGTTGGTTTCACTTAGGAACATGATGATATGTACTCTTAAATGGTATGCTATGTGAAGTTAGACATTAGTCATGGTTCTTGTTGGGTTACTTGATTGATTAAGGTTATGGGGCTTTGCTTGGTCACTGCACTTGTTGAGTTAATGAGGTTTCATGGGTAATTGTATTGCTTTGATTATGTTTAAATGAACTCTTATCTATGCGTGTTGCTACTATGACTTGATTATAGAGTTGTCTTGACTAAGTGTTCAATTATGTGATATGCATGTTGGCTATACTAAACTTAGTATTTGTTGGTCATGTAATGAACATGATTTTGACTTAATTAATATGTCTTATTGACTGGTAAGGTCTTCTTGAATATGAATAAGGCTTTCTAAATGTGAAATATCATGTTTTAAGGAAATGCCCAATTTTATCATGATTTGATAGTATATATGCATATGGTCTCATACTTAGTACAAGTGGTGTAATAACCCCATTTTCTCCCTTTTTACCAGTATTTCAGGTTCCGGTCTTTGAAGGTCTTTGAGACTACTTTGAAGGAAGACTTGGAATTCTCATTAATCCATGTTTTGTAGGTCCTCACTTTCAGAGGGCAATGCCAATATCAAGATTATGAAGTCGTTCTAGTTTTAAGATTCTTATTGTAACGCCCTAAAACGACTTAAGGTAGACTAGACATTTGTACTGGTTTCTTGAGTTAGTTTTAATTTAAATTGAGTTATATTGATGTTCTTAGGCAGTGTGTGAAGTTTGGTTAAGTTTGGAGGTCAAACGACCAAGAACATCAATAACGTTCGCAAAGTGTGCCTTAGATAGCGTTCTTGTGTCTTGATGTGTTTGAGTGAGTTTTACGTGTTTGTCTTAATCGAATTGATGTGGGATGTTCCTAAGACCTATATGACTTATTATAGGGGTTTAACCTCCCGTAAAACCCCCACATAGGACCCACGAGGGGCCCTAGAAGAGGTCCCCACACCTTGGAAAAAAGCTGCCAAAACAATGAGCAAACGACGACCCAAGGGACGGTCCGTTGGTCAACCAACGGTCCATCGACTATGGGCGTCGATTGGACCTGAAAGTCAGGATGTCCAGATTTTGAGTGGTGCTAAGTCTCAACCAACGAGACCTCACCAATAGGCCGTTGGTTTACAAACGGTCCGTTGGTTGGTCCGTCGATGGACACTGCCAAAAAGCTCCCTTTTCCTGTGAAGGCTTGTGGTGTTTGGTAAATTAACCCCAAGTCTTTTATGACCCTAGGACGTTAGTTTTAGGGTTACTTAGGTATATTAAATTTTTCTAAACCCTAAGACCTAATTTTAGACTTCACTTCCTAAAACCCCAAACCACTCTCCCTTAGAACTCTCTCTCAAGTCTCTTTGGAAGCTAGAAGTCAAGAAGAGCTAGGAGGGCTGTTGGTGGACAGTTCTTCATCAAAATCATTGGGGTTACTCTTATCTAAGGTATGGTATCCATCCTTGAACACACTTCTATTGAAGGAGTCCTTTCTAATGAATTTTCAAAAAGGGTTTTCAACCCTAGTTTCTACTATCTTCAACTCTAAACATGGGTCTTGCATGAAAACATTTCTAATTATTTAATAGTGATGTTTATAATGTTATTTGATGATTTTAAGGCTAAAACTTCAATGAAATCATGTTAAAGCTTTTATCAAATTTTGGCTTAAGAAATGGGTTAAATGAGCATGAATTCGTAGTCTTTGAACTTCGGTTTCTTATGGTTGATATTGTTGTTTAGCTACTGCCCTAAGGGCTAATTTGTGATGAATTTTTGAGTAAAATGTTATAGGTAATGGAAGATTGGATTAAAGGGTAATTTTGTTATGTTGTTTAAGCTTTAATTATTAAATGCTCTTGGGTGGTATGGTCCACCTTCGTGGTGGCGGTGTTTATTTGACTTATATGAATGTGAAGTTACTTATTTATTGTGAATGAGGCCATGAAGGCTTGTTATGTAAATTAAGGATGAAAATTGTGCTATTCTTGTTAAATGTGCTTATTGAAGCTATTATGTGAAGTAGGCTAGAGAGTATGCCTAAATGAAATATATGATTATGTGAAGCTTGTAGAGTGTGTGATTTGATGAATGAAGGTGTAAAGCATGTATAGAATGAAATCTGAATGAAAAGATGCTTATGTGCAAGGTGTTCTCACATATAACACACACACTTAAAGGAATGTATGAAGGTAAGTTGAGTAGAAAGGGGAGTCTTGGGGTGAACACTCTTCGTGAGTTGAGATTGTAACAACCCTAAAAATGGATAAGATAAGTAATGCTTAATGTGTCAAGAATGCTTACGATTAGACCAGGGTTCACACAGATTGATGCGCGTAGAACCAAACCTAGGAACCCTTGCTACAGCCAATCCAACTAACTTGGGGAGTTAGTGGAACTTGGAAAGGTTGGGTCCAACCATGTGGGGCTCTCGAATACGAAGATTTACTCGAAGGAGTCTTTACGGGACTTAAAAAGAGGAAATCTTAGGTTTGAAGGGTCTAGGGGTAAAATGGTCTTTTTTCCTGCTAACAGTAGTATCGTAATTACCCTAAATATATAATTAATTATTTAATTAATAAGGTGGAGGGGCAATTTGGGGAGAGAGAGCCGAAATTGAGCTCTTGAAGTGAAGTCTTGCTCCACCCGGGTTCGAACCTAGGTGAAAGCAATGAATTAATGTGATTTTTATTTAAGCTATTGAATTAATGTAATTAATTAATAATTATTATTCATTAGCTGAGTTAAAATAAAATAAAAATCAGATTATTATTAAATAAACAAAACCCTATTGACTAAGTCCTAAAACTAGACTCCTAAACCTCCTATAACTCCAACTCTCTCTCACGTTTATCTCTCCACTCTTACGCTCAATCTCTCTTCTTATTTCACACGAAAATTCTCTGCCAAAATAAGATACAAAAGCAGAAAAATAAACCAAGTTCTTCACACTTGAAGAACTCACACGAAATGACAAGAAAACAAACGTTAATCGCACACTAGGCTAAGGGAGGTTGTCATTCGAGTGGAGTTGATATTGATGAGGCTTAGACATGTTCTTGGGTGAAGTTTTGGGGCAGCAAGTCAAGGGTTTACCATCAAAAAGGTATGGGTTTTCTTCTCTCTTGGTCCCTTTCCCAAGAGACACCTTAAGGTTTGTATTATTCATTCGAAAATTAGGATTGTTTCCCCTTTTGCATGCCCCTGTCACTAGCTCCCAATGAATCGTAGATTGGGTATGATTTCTGGTATATTTAGGTGTATGTTATGTTTTCGTGATGAATATGATTACGTTTGTGTACTTGAAATTGTATGAAAGACAACCATGTATTCAAAATTTTGTGCAAGTGTGTGTATGTGCAAAAATGTTACTGTAAATGGAGTCCTCGGCTTAAGGCTTCAAATTGATGATGTTTTGGTTGTCATTTTACGTGCATAAACCTATGTAAATTGTGATGTTCATTAAAATGGAAGTGTGGCTGATTTGAGTATCAATATTAGCTAAACGAACCTATGAAAATGCACCCCAAAAATGTGTTAAAAGACCTATGAATTTCCCTAAGATTTCAAGTGAAAATGTTGGTGAAAATAAGCTAAAAAAATGACTAAAATTCCAGCCAACTTACAAGCTTAGTTTAGGCTAAATGTAGAGGAATAAATCTGAAGTTTATTTGAGAATAAAGGGATGAGGCCACAAGGATTCAAACCTGTGACCTCACTTGGGTACTGCCTTGAAATCGCAAGAAAGGAAATAGGATTAGGGGGAATCCAAATGGGGTATGCTGGTTGAAAATGTAGAGTATAAAAATTAATAAAATAAAATGGGAGGCGTGGGAATCGAACCCATGACATCCAGGAAGCGAATGAAGTGAAAAAAAAATAAAAGAAAGGAAATGTGAGGCGCGGGGAAAAAACCCATGACCTCAAGGCTGTAAAGGAGAAAGGGAGAAATAAAAAGAAAATAAAGTGAGGCTGTAGGGGATCGATCCCACAACCTCACTGCCAAAGCATAAATAAGTCAACATTTAAATGAAAATAAAATAAGGAGGCTGTGGGGGTTCGAACCCACAACCTCTCAGTCCCAAGAGAAATAAAGGGAAAATAAAGAGAGGCTGTGGGGGTTTGATCCCACAACCTCATTGTTAATGCGAATTGGACAAGAAGAATTAAATGAAAAAAATAAAAGGGGCTGTGGGGGTTCGATCCCACAACCCTTCGGCCAAATAAGAGGAGAATCCAAGGAGAAAAATAAAGAGAGAATGTTGATGTTGGGGCTCGATATAGGGTCCCAATGTCATGAGGATTAAAAATAAAATCAAGGAAAATTGTAAGTGTTGTCCAAGGGATTCGAACTTGGGTTCCCTTGCCCATTTCCGTATTGATACATAAGTCATACGTGAATTAAATATTCAAGAATAATTTCACCTACTTAGATCGAAATTGAGATCTTGGCATACATACAAGATACATGAGTCTTGTACTACATAATCTTAGGAAGCTATGAGTCACTTAACGAACTATGAATGAAACATCATGGCTTGTATGTATAGACTCATAAGTCTAGCATATGTTTAAAAATAAGTGAACCTAAGATGTATGTCATGAAATGAAGTAACCCTAGAAGGGTTAAGTACGAGTGTAAAATGCACTAAATGGCCAAGTGCATTGGCATACGATGAAATGATTATTATGTAATGAAATGATGAAACCCTAGAAGGGTTAAGTAATAGTGTGAAACAAACAAATGGCCAAGTGCATTGGTATATGATGAAATGAACATTCACGTAAAATGGGGTGAGTAATTATAAAGAGCAATTGTGCTAATGTTAATGAATGTGGTGACAACATGATATGAGGCTAATGTAAAAGATGAGAACAATCTCAAATGAGCCTAAGTAAATATTACCAAAACGTACTCACCTATGAGAGTGTAAAGTTAATGAAGAGACCAGTCTCTATGAACACTCTAATGAAAGTATTGAGATTGACACACTTAATAATAAGAAATCATCTATTGATCTATGATGTCCTCATACTAGAAATCAGCTTTCATGACGTATGACTTAAATGTAATGGAACTTTATACTAAGCACCGATAGACTAGCTATGAGCGGTGATGCCTTCTTTTGGGAAGGGCGGAGGTTCACATAACTCTCATGAGATGAGACTGTCCGGCATGCCGGGTATGAGTCTCCTTATATCTCCTAGTCTTCAAACCTATACTGCCAATATAGGGATCTGGCGTGGTTCAATTCCCATGTACGCTAGCATGTTTTGGGTCACTTTGGTTGGTGATTCCACCTCTTTTCGGTGTGGGGGAGACACTGGATTTCATGATGCTCACATGATCTATGTCGATTAAATTTAAAGTTCCCAATGAATGAATGAGGCCAGCCTCAAATGATGCACAAAATAAAATGAATGATACTAAAGGTGTTAGGATAGGATAATCAAGAGGTGAGCTAGACTAAAGTAATGACACTAGGTTATTCTTGATCATTGCACATTAAACTCGTTGCAAGTCTTAAACTATATCCTAAGTATAGCTGGTGTTCACACTAGCCTATGAACGAAACGAAATGAAGTATGTATGAATGAATGAAGCAGACTCTGTGTTTACTAATGAAGACTCCCTAGTTGAGGTCCCATATATTGCGCCCTCATTTTGGAAAGTCTTAATGTCAAATCCATGATTCCAAGGTCTCATGGCATATGAATGAATGTTATAAAAGATGTGTGCTATATGCTATGTGATATGTGTTACGTGTAAGATGTTATGTGTTGTGTGCAATATGATAAGTATAGTGATGCATGTTACTCTCATGGCATGACTTTCCTAATCCAAATTTGGAAACCTCACTGACTTTCCTAATCCAAATTTGGAATGCTCACTGACTTTCCTAATCCAAATTTGGAAAGTTCACTAACTTTCCTAATCCCAATTTGGCAAGTCCACTACCTTGACTTTCCATAATCATGTTGTTAGCAAAGAGCTATTCTTCCTCATGCATGTCCTTGGTGTGTTCTTGCATATACCCATACTTAGTACAAGTGTGTACTAATCCCATACAACTCTATATTTTTAGGTGTAGGCACAAGTGGACGCTAGAGCTTACAGGTTGACGTTGCAGCTATCCGGACTGGAGCTTTCATCTGGACTTGGTAGTCCCTCATGCTTTCGAGGATGTCTACCGTTACTATCTAGCTTAGATGTAGGCTTTAGCTAGTGGAGTATGTTCCACTAGTGTTTCTTTCCATTTTTATTTCAGACATTGTATTGGTACCATTTTGGCAATTATACATTTAATACAATATTGAACTATTTCTTTCAGTTGATAATCTTAATGTTAGATAGTTTATTGTGGACATTATGAATGTAAGTAGAATGACCTTTATGCTTGATAAGAAATAAAATGTTTCAAATTTTCCGCTAAAATTAATCTAGAGGAAGTAAGAATGACGTAAGTAGGCTTGTCTGAGACCTCTAAGAGGTCAACGACGCCAGTCTCGTCTGGGGTCTACATTCCGGTCGTGACAAAGTTGGTATCAGAGTACTAGGTTAAATTCGGAGGATAATGAGTTCACATCAACCACACCGAGTAGTTTCTAAGTCATGGTAGTGAAGTGCACCACTATCCTGAATTAGAGACTGCATGATGCGTAGGAAAATTTCCCTTATTCTATTCTTTATCGTGCTTTATAGAGCTTTGACACTGTGTCATTCTAAGTATCTAACTTTCTTCTTGTGTGCGCGCGTAGAAGAATACACAGAAGAATTAGGATGGCCAAGTCGTCTAAGGCGCCAGACTCAAGATCTGGCCTTCCGAAGAAGGGGCAATGATAAAAATGCCCAGCGTGAACGAAAGACGTTTGATAAGAGTGGTTATTCGCATGGAGGTGAGTGCATGGAAGGTTCTAAAGCCTTATATGAGTATTGATGAAGAGGAGAAGGCTAATTTTGCTGCTTACTATCTCAAGGAGATGTCTTAGGTATGGATTACTTCATCAATGCTAGACTACCATAGACTATCGAAACAGGGTAGTAAGGTTAAGTTCCCGAATAAGTTAGAGTTAAAATGAATTCATGTTTGCATGTCATTTTACTATTTTTGTATAGCGTGGACATGATTTTTGTGTTGCATAAGTTGTGAGGTGCATCAAGTTAAGTGCGATTGAGAAGGAAGTTCCTCAATCTCAAATATGAAGCTTTAGATAATCTTGAGTAATATGCATTATCCAGAGTAAATGTGAAACAGAAATTCACAAAGAGTAAAGGCTCAAGTATGTTAAGATTGATGTTCGTTCAGGGTATCATCAGCTTAGGGTTAGGGATGGAGATATCCCAAAGACAGTCTTTCGTACCCGTTATGGTCATTATGAGTTCTTAGTCATGTAATTTGGTCTCACTAATGCACCAACTGCATTTATGGACCTCATGAACCGAGTCTTCCGTGAATACCTTGATTCTTTCGTCATAGTATTCATTAATGACATACTCATCTACTCTAGGACCAAGGAAGAGCATGAACAACATTTGAGACTAACCTTGCAGGTACTTAGACAACATCAGTTGTATGCCAAATTTAGTAAGTGTGAATTCTGGCTTAGATCAGTGACCTTCCTGGGTCATGTTGTGTCCGATCAAGGCGTAGAGGTGGATCCCAGGAAGAGTGAGACTGTGAAGAACTAGCCAAAGCCTCTTACTCCCACTGACATCCGTAGCTTTCTGGGATTGGCTGGTTACTACCACAGGTTCGTGGAGGGCTTTTCTTCCATTGCTGCCCAACTGACAGCTTTGACTAAGAAGAAAGCCAAGTTTGAATGGACGTAAACTTGTGAGAAGAGTTTCCACGAGCTCAAGGGACAGACTCACTTCAGCCCCGGTGCTTACTTTGCCTAAGTGTGGTGAGAATTACACTGTTTACTATGATGCATCTAGGGTTGGTTTGGGTTGTGTTCTTATGCAGGTTGGTAAGGTGATAGCCTATGCGTCCAGACAGCTCAAGGTTCATGAGAAGAATTATCCCACTCATGACCTAGAGTTGGCAGCTGTGGTGTTTGAACTGACACTGTGGAGGCACTACTTGTATGGAGTGCATGTGGATGTGTTCACAGACCACAAGAGTCTCCAGTACATGTTCACACAGAGGGAGTTGAATCTACGTCAGCGGAGATGGTTGGAGCTGTTGAAGGACTATGACATGAATGTTCACAACCATCCAGGTGAGGCTAATGTTGTAGCTGATGCTTTGAGCAGGATGAGCATGGGAAGTACAGCCTACGTTAAGGATGAGAAGAAGGAGTTGGCGAAAGATGTACACAAACTGGCCAGACTGGGTGTGCGATTGGTTGACTCTACTAGTGGGGGTGTTTCAGTTCATCCTAGTTCTGAATCATCCTTGGTAGTTGAAGTCAAGCAGGGTCAGCATCTCGATCCTGTGTTGATGGAGCTGAAGGACTCAGTGTTGATAAATATGAATGAGTCTTTCGCTTTGGGAGGTGATGGCATACTTAGGTATCAGGACAGGCTGTGTGTACCAGATATAGATGATTTGCGGACCAAGATTGTTGCAGAGGACCATGGTTCCAGATATTCCATACATCCAGGTTCCACCAAGATATATCATGATCTTAAGCAGATTTATTGGTGGGATGGCATGAAGAAGGACATTGCAGAATATGTGGACAAGTGTCCTAATTGTTAACAGGTCAAGGCAGAACATCTTAAGCCTGCCGGTCTTACTCATATTATTGAGGTTCCGACTTGGAAGTGGGAGGCCATTAATATGGACTTCGTGGTTGGTCTTCCGAGGACTAGCAGACAGCATGACTCCATATGGGTTATTGTGGACATGATGACTAAGTCTGCCCACTTTATCCCTGTGAAGTCTACTTACAGATCCGAGGATTATGCGAGACTCTACATTGATGAGATTGTGAGATGGCATGCGATTCTTTTGTCTATCATTTCAGATAGAGGAGCTAAGTTTACTTCACATTTCTGGAGATCTTTCCAGAAGAGCTTGGGCATGCAGGTAAAGCTTAGTACTGCCTTTCATCCTCAGACTGATGGGCAGGCAGAGGGCACCATTCAGACATTGGAGGTCATGTTGAGAGCGTGTGTGATTGACTTCAGGGGTAGCTGGGATGACCATCTGCCTTTGATAGAGTTCTCGTATAGTAATATCTATCACTCCAACATTGGGATGGTACCGTTTGAGGCACTGTATGGTAGGAGGTGTAGATCTCTAGTTGGGTGGTTCGAGGTTGGAGAGTCATCCATTTTGGATCCAGAGATCATTCATGAGGCCTTAGAGAAGGTCAGAGTGATTAGGGACAGGTTGGATACTGCTTATAGTCGGCAGAAGTCATATGCAGATAACAGAAAATGGCCCTTCGAGTTTGATGTTGGTGACCAGGTCTAACTAAAGATATCACCTATGAAGGAGTTGATGACGTTTGGCAGGAAGGAGAAGTTGTGAGTCCGAGGTATGTTTGTCCATACGAGATCCTACAGCGTGTGGGTGAGGTGGCCTATGAGTTGGCATTGCCTGCGGAGCTAGCTTTTGTCCATCCAGTCTTTCATGTATCCATGTTAAAGAAGTGCCTAGGTGATCCAACATCGATTCTACCTGTGGAAAGTTCGGGGGTCGATGAAGACTTGTCCTACGAGGAGGTACCGGTTGAGATCTTAGACAGACAGATCAAGCGGCTGAGGAACAAGGAGATTGCCACAGTGAAGGTATTGTGGAGAAATCATCTTGTTGAGGGTGCTACGTGGGAGGCTGAGACCGACATGAGATCCCGCTACCCTCATCTTTATAGCTCTTGAGGTTAGACTTCCTACTCTTAAGTCTAAGTTTCCTTATCTCTTCATTTTTTTTGCTATTGCTTGACTGTGCATAGTGATTATGTTATGATCTGACTGGCATTACGCTAGATAGTAGTAGTGTCATTCGGGGACGATTGTTCCTAAGGGGGGATAATGTAACAACCCTAAAAATGGATAAGATAACTAATGCTTAATGTGTCAAGAATGCCTACGATTAGACCAGGGTTCACACGGATTGATGCGCGTAGAACCAGACCTCGGAACCCTTGCTACAGCCAAGCCAACTAACTTGGGGAGTTAGTTGAACTTGGAAAGGTTGGGTCCAACCATGTGGGGCTCTCGAATACGAAGATTTACTCGAAAGAGTCTTTACCGGACTTAAAAAGAGGAAATCTTAGGTTTGAAGGGTCTAGGGGTAAAATGGTCTTTTTCCTGGCTAAGGGTAGTATCGTAATTGCCCTAAATATATAATTAATTATTTAATTAATAAGGTGGAGGGGTAATTTGGGGAGAGGGAGCCGAAATTGAGCTCTTAAAGTGAAGTCTTGCTCCACCCAGGTTCGAATCTCGGTGGAAGCAATGAATTAATGTGATTTTTGTTTAGGTTATTGAATTAATGTAATTAATTAATAATTATTATTCATTAGCTGAGTTAAAATAAAATAAAAAGCAGATTTTTATTAAATAAACAGGACCCTATTGACTAAGTCCTAAAACTAGACTCCTAAACCTCCTATAACTCCAACTCTCTCTCACGTTTATCTCTCCACTCTCACGCTCAATCTCTCTTCTTCTTTCACACGAAAATTCTCTGCCAAAATAAGATACAAAAGCATAAAAATAAACCAAGTTCTTCACACTTGAAGAACTCACACGAAATCACAAGAAAACAAACGTTAATCGCACACTAGGCTAAGGGAGGTTGTCATTCAAGTGGAGTTGATATTGAGGAGACTTAGACATGTTCTTGGGTGAAGTTTTTGGGTAGAAAGTCAAGGGTTTAACGTCAAAAAGGTATGGGTTTTCTTCTCTCTTGGTCCCTTTCCCAAGAGACCCTTAAGGTTCATATTATTCATTCGAAAACTAGGATTGTTTCCCCTTTTGCATGCCCATGTCACTAGCTACCAATGAATCATAGGTTGGGTATGATTGCTAGTAGATTTAGGTGTATGTTATGTTTTCGTGATGAATATGATTATGTTTGTGTACTTGAAATCGTATGAAAGACAATCATGTATTCAAAATTTTGTGCAAGTGTGTGTATGTGCAAAAATGTTACTGTAAATGGAGTCCTCGGCTTAAGGCTTCAAATTGATGATGTTTTGGTTGTCATTTTACGTGCATAAACCTATGTAAATTGTGATGTTCATTAAAATGGAAGTGTGGCTGATTTGAGTATCAATATTAGCTAAACGAACATATGAAAATGCACCCCAAAAAATGTGTTAAAAGACCTATGAATTTCCCTAAGATTTCAAGTGAAAATGTTGGTGAAAATAAGCTAAAAAAATGACTAAAATTACAGCCAACTTACAAGCTTAGTTTAGGTAAAATGTAGAGGAATAAATCTGGAAGTTTATTTGAGAATAAAGGGATGAGGCCACCAGGATTCGAACCTGTGACCTCACTTGGGTACTGCCTTGAAATCGCAAGAAAGGAAATGGGATTAGGGGGAATCCAAATGGGGTATGCTGGCTGAAAATGTAGAGTATAAAAATTAATAAAATAAAATGGGAGGCGTGGGAATCAAACCCACGACCTTCAGGCAGCGAATCAAGTGAAAGAGAAATAAAAGAAAGGAAATGTGAGGCGTGGGGATCGACACGACCTCAAGGCTATAAAGGAGAAAGGGAGAAATAAAAAGAAAATAAAGTGAGGCTGTGGGGGATCGATCCCACAACCTCACTGCCAAAGCATAAATAAGTCAACATTTAAATGAAAATAAAATAAGGAGGCTGTGGGGGTTCGAACCCACAACCTCTCAGTCCCAAGAGAAATAAAGGGAAAATAAAGATAGGCTGTGGGGGTTTGATCCCACAACCTCATGGTTAATGCGAATTGGACAAGAAGAAGTAAATGAAAAAATAAAAGGGGCTGTGGGGGTTCGATCCCACAACCCTTCGGCCAAATAAGAGGAGACTCCAAGGAGAAAAATAAATAGAGAATGTTGATGTTGGGGCTCCATATAGGGTCCCAATGTCATGAGGATTAAAAATAAAATCAAGGAAAAATGTAAGTGTTGTCCAAGGGATTCGAACTTGGGTTCCCTTGCCCAAATTTCGTATTGATACATAAGTCATACGTGAATTAAATGTTCAAGAATAATTCCACCTACTTAGATCAAAATCGAGATCTTGGCATACATACAAGATACATAAGTCTTGTACTACATAATCTTAGGAAGATATGAGTCACTTAACGAACTATGAATGAAGCCTGATGGCTTGTATGTATAGACCCATAAGTCTAGCATACGTTGAAAAATAAGTGAACCTAAGATGTATGTAATGAAATGAAGTAACCCTAGAAGGGTTAAGTACGAGTGTAAAATACACTAAATGGCCAAGTGCATTGGCATACGATGAAATGATTATTATGTAATGAAATGATGAAACCCTAGAAGGGTTAAGTAAGAGTGTGAAACACATAAATGGCCAAATGCATTGGCATATGATGAAATGAACATTCACGTAAAATGGGGTGAGTAATTATGAAGAGCAATTGTGCTAATGTTAATGAATGTGGTGACAACATGATATGAGGCTACTGTAAAAGATGAGAACAATCTCAAATGAGCCTAAGTAAATGTTACCAAAACGTACTCACCTATGAGAGTGTAAAGTTAATGAAGAGACCAGTCTCTATGAACACTCTAATGAAAGTATTCAGATTAACACACTTAAAACTAATGATGAGATGAGAAATCATCTATTGAGCTATGATGTCCTCATACTAGAAGCCAGCTTCCATGACGTATGAGATAAATGTAATGGAACTTTATACTGAGCACTGATAGACTAGCTATGAGTGGTGATGGCTTCTTTCGGGAAGGGCGGAGGTTCACGTAACTCTCATAAGATGAGACTGTCCGGCATGCCTGGTATGGGTCTCCTTATATCTCCTAGTCTTTGAACCTATACTGCCAATATAGGGATCTGGCGGGGTTCAATTCCCATGTACGCTAGCATGTTTTTGCTCACTTTGGCCGGTGATTCCACCTCTTTTCGGTGTGGGGGAGACATTGGATTTTATGATGCTCACATGATCTATGTCGGTTAAAGATAAAGTTCCCAATGAATGAATGAGGCCAGCCTCAAATGATGCACATAAAGAAATGAATGATACTAAAGGTGTTAGGATAGGATACTCAAGAGGTGAGGTAGACTCAAGTAATAACACTAGGTTATTCTTGATCATTGCACAGCAAACCCAATGAAAGTCTTAAATTACATCCTAAGTATAGCTGGTGTTCACACTAGCCTATGAACGAAACAAAATGAAGTACGTATGAATGAATGAAGCAGACTCTGTGTTTGCTAATGAAGACTCCCTAGTTGAGGTCCCATATGTTGAGCCCTCATTTTGGAAAGTCTTAATGTCAAGTCCATGATTCCAAGGTCTCATGACATATGAATGAATGTTATAAAAGATGTGTGCTATATGCTATGTGATATGTGTTATGTGTAAGATGTTATGTTCTGTGTGCAATATGATAAGTATAATGATGCATGTTACTCTCATGGCATGACTTTCCTAATCCAAATTTGTAAAGCTCACTGACTATCCTAATCCAAATTTGGAAAGCTCACAAACTTTTCTAATCCAAATTTGGAAAGTACACTAACTTTTCTAATCCCAATTTGGCAAGTCCACTGACTTGACTTTCCATAATCATGTTGTTAGAAATGAGCTATTCTTCCTCATGCGTGTCCTTGGTGTGTGCTTGCATATACCCATAATAAGTACAAGTGTGTACTAATACCATACAACTCTATATTTTTAGGTGCAGGCACAGGTGGACGCTAGAGCTTATAGGTTGACGTTGCAGCTATCCGGACGTGGAGCTTTCATCCGAACTTGGTTGGCCCTCATGCTTTTGAGGATGTCTACCGTTACTATCTAGCTTAGATGTAGGCTTTAGCTAGTTGAGTATGTTCCACTAGTGTTTCTTTCCGTTTTTATTTCAGACATTGTATTGGTGCCATTTTGGCAATTATACATTTAATACAGTATTGAACTATTTCTTTCAGTTGATAATCTTAATGTTAGATGGTTGATTGTGGACATTATGAATATAAGTAGAATGACCTTTATTCATGATACGAAACAAAAAGTTTCAAATTTTCCGCTAAAATTAACCTAGATGAAGTTAGAATGACGTAAGTAGGCTTGTCTGCGACCTCTGAGAGGTCAACGACGCCGGTCTCGTCTGGAGTCTAGATTCCGGTCGTGACAGAGATGAAGTGTTTAGTAGCAACCTCACTACATCCTAAGAGCTTTCTAAGATAGGTTGGAGGATGAATGCCCTTCGCGAGTTGAGATGTGATGTTCACTAGTTATCCTTAACCTAAAGTTTATAATGTTAAGAATTCATGGAGAGTTATTCCTCGCACCGAGAGGATATGAAGGAGAGGTGGTTGCACTTCGTGAGTTGAGATGTTGTATTCCAATGTACCTTTTGAGATGAGTACTCCTCGTTAGTAGAGAATGACTTACTTAGTAGCAATCTCATTATCTCTTAACTATGCACCCTCATAGGTGTAGCTATTGGGCAAGCCATGTAAAAGCTAAGAGAATGACCTCACTCTAGCCAAGTAGGATCCCTGATCCGATAGGGGTTAATATCGAGATTATATGTATAGCCCTTATTGTCTATTTCGGTTAAGCTAACTCCCACAAAAGTAATGAAAGTACTAAGTCTTCTAAAGGAGTGTGCTACTTAGGGTAGGTAGCGGAATGGGACGCTATTTATCCATTGCACTAGGTAGGCATTCCGAAAGGGGAGTCTTGGTGAGTCTTATATGAATTGAATGAACTAAGTCTTCTAGAAGAACGTTATACTTAGGGTAAATGGTGGTATGGGACGCTATCTATACATTGAGCTAAGTAGGACCTTTCGAAAGGAAAGTCTTGGTGCCAAACCTTCTAAAACAATGTACTACTTAATATAGGTGGTGGTATGGGACACCATCTACTCATTGCACTAAGTAGGCATTCTTAAAGGTAAGTATTTGTTGTTTTGGTGGGTGTTCTTCTAATTTCTTGTGATTGAGTGGTGACTTGTTCTCCCGAGTGGAGTAAGCTCGCAGTGGGTAGTCTTAAGGATCTCCTTAGTGTGTATTGAAGGAGGTGTTTAGACGTTGTCTTCATGTCATACCTTGGAGAGCCTTAGGATAACCTCGGTTAGGAAACTTCTACGGAAATGAGTTCACTTCCTCATTGGCAATACCTTGGAAGTTCACTATTCTAGTGTCTTTTTAGTTCATTGTAATGTCAAAATGAACTTACTGTAATTTTGGGTACTTTTCTGTAAATTGCTACCTTTGGTTTAAAATTATGGAAATTCTTCTCTAAGTGTTAAATGATGATTCTTATGTTATTTTACTTCTATATTCATGAATATTTTACTTAATTGGCATGAAAATGTGTTTTTACTAAAATGTCCCTTTTTGCATGTTTTTGCATATGCCATACTTAGTAAATCGTTTCGTACTAACACCATACTTTTCTATATTCTATAAGTATAGGTTTATGGAAGCAAGGTTGAAGGCTAGAAGGCAAAGCTTGGGAAAGCTTCTCTCAAGACAAAGTATGTCCTCATATATTCAAGGGCATAGTCCTTTTCTTAGTTTCTTTATTTAAAGACTTATTAAGTATTTTCTTTCAATGTAAAGGGCCGTATCCCTAAGATATTATATCATGTATTTAAGTTGACTTGTGACGATGAGATTCTCTAAATATTTTTGAAAGACTAGCTTTTTACTAAATGTCTTGAAAAGTTTTCATTCCGCACTACTTTTCATGTCTTACGTAATGAGCGATAGTTAAAGGGCTTGTATAAGACCCCAAAGGGTCAAGTACGCCTTGCCACGATCCAAGGGTTCTCCCTAGCTTCTAAGGGGTGCTTTTGGGTCGTGACACTTATGTTATTTCCTTTCATTTGTTTACTAAACATTGTATAGCCTATATGTGGATTTATTACGTTGATGTATTGGATAGGCTGTTCTACTCTTGTTATATGGTTATGAGATGAGACATCCATTTTAGACTATGTTATATTGAATATATCTATGTGTAATAAAAGTAGAAGACTATGTAATCTTCCTATAAGAAGGGTCTATGTATACTCGATATAAATATTATGTGTATTTACAGGTCTATGTAAACCTCATTGTAGAAGTAATGAAAAGTTTTAAAAGTTTTCCCCATTTTTACCTATGAATGTAATGATGTAAGCTAAGAGGATAGTCTTTGTCCTCAAAGAGGACGATGACGCCGGTTACGTCTAGAGGGTTCTCCACGAATGTGATAATATATTTTTAATCGGATGTCTCATATCATAACCATCTAAACAAAAGTATAACAATTTGGCATAGCCCATACATCAATATGATAAAAGCAACATATAGGCTATACAATCATATTACTCAAATTAAAGAGAATGAAGAAAGTGTATTTAAGAGTAATCAACATCCGATGCTAGAAAGTAGCATTGTCCTCGAAGTAGTGAGGAGTTACGCAACTTGGAGAATGAGAATCGAAGACTTCCTTCAAAAGTCATCACGAATCCTTCAACGACCGAACCTAAAATGTTCAGGAAAAAGGGAGAAATGGGGTTAGCACATCACTTGTACTAATTTTAGGACCATATGCACACACAAAATAGAAATCATGCTAAAAATAGACATTTCATTAAAGCGTGCTAATTTACTTTGAAAAGCATTATTGTAACACCCCGGAAATCCATGACCTATAATAGAGCCTAATATGTTTATTAAGAATGATTTTAGATCTAAAAAATTATAAACAACTTGTGTGATAAGTATTGGAGCCATAGGATCAAAGAAAATCCTTAACGTCCGGAAACTAGCGAAATTCAACTAGTTGACGTCCCTATGTTTTGTGAAGGTTTCGGAGGGTCAAGTGAAGTCTAAAACTTGTAAAAATACTTTGGTTAGGTATAGTGTAGTATATAGAGAAAACATGTCCAAAAATGCTAACCCAAGGACCACCGGAAGGGTCCTTGGTGAGGAACCGAAGTTGGGCGAGCAAGCTGCCAAGGCAGCTTGCGCGCTTCAGATTCTGGTGGCTGTTGCGCGTCGCACAGCCATCACGTGGGAATATAAAGTTTTCCTCGCAACGCGTAGCTGACATGGAACCTACTACCTCATCTCAAAATTCAAAAATAAATTGCAAAATTAGCCTCGCGACGCGCACCTACTTCCCAGATATCGTAAAAGTCGTATTTTGGGTGTTTTGACTTCACAAATAAACTCATTTAAGTGAGGGGTATTTTGGGTAATTTAATGGGTGACTATATAATGTATTAGGGTCAGTTTTAGTTCCATTCGAACACAAAAATCAAGTCCCACCAGTTGAAATAAAAAAATCACACACACTCTCTCTCCCAAATTCTCTCTTCCTCCAAAACTCCATTGAAGACCAATAGAGCTCCAAGAAGAAGATCAAGACTTCAATTTTCAAATCAATTTCGTGTCTCTCCCATCAATAATGTATGGTTGCTTTCACTCTTGGGATTCCTTTACCTAAGAGTTCCTTGAAAAGAGGATTTTTGGATCCCCCAAAACAAGGGATTTTCTCCTCACATGGGTCTTCTTTCTAAAACGAAATTATGAGTTCATGATGATGAATTATGATGAATTAATGTTGTTTAAGTATGAATTGATGGTCAACTGATTAATTTCTATGAGTTTTCTCTTGACCCGAGTCTTTCCCCCAAATCCCTAATTTCTTGGATTGATTAAGGTGAATTGTTGAGGGTGATGAACATGTCCCTTCTCTACTTTGATTTTAGTTATGTTAATACTTCATGAACTGCCTTATTTCATATGTTGGTTGTGATTTCTTACGTATTGAAGTATGAAGTCCCATGAAGGGCAATGAGATATGATCTTGATTTTCCTTTGATCTCAATTATGCAAGGTGAAATCTACTTACGTGATAATGATGTTATAGCGAATTGTGTTGTTGTGATGTTGGTGACAAGGATCCCTAATACCTAGCCCTAGGTCTATGAATTTGATATGAAGTATGAACTTATGTTATGATGTGATCATTATATGATTGAATGTAGTTTCTCATGAATTATAAAGTTGTATCAAAAGATAAATAGTGGATAGATTGACCAAGTAAGCCCACTTCATTCCCGTAAAGGTTTCTTACTCGGTGGAGAAATATGCTAAATTGTATGTTAAGGAAATCGTGAAATTGCATGGGGTCCCCTTGTCCATCATTATGGATAGGGGAACTCAATTGATTTCACATTTTCGGAAATGTTTCCAAGATGGACTTGGTACGCAAATAAAGCTTAGCAGTGCTTTCCACCCTCAAACGGATGGACAAGCGGAGCACACTATTCAAACTCTAGAAGATATGTTGAGGGCTTGCGTGATTGATTTCAAGGTCAATTGGGATGATCACCTACCACTAATCGAGTTCTCCTACAATAATAGCTACCCTGCAAGTATCGGTATGACACCTTTTGAAGCGATTTATGGTAGAAAGTGCCGGTCCCCGATTGGATGGTTTGAAGTGGATGAGCTTACTCTTCTTGGTCCCGAGTTAGTGTATGAAGCCACGGAGAAAGTTTGACTCGTAAGGGAGAGGTTGAAAATGGCTTTTAGTCGGCAAAAGTCTTATGCCGGCAATAGAAAGAAAGACCTTGAATTCGAAGTAGGAGATTGGGTCTATTTTAAAATTTCACCCATGAAAGGGATGATGAGGTTCGGAAAGAAGGGGAAGTTTAGTCCTCATTATGTGGTCCTGTATGAAATTTTGAAGTGACTTGGGAGTGTTGCCTATGAGTTGAGGTTGCCAAATGAGTGGGCCATGATTCATTCGGTGTTCCATGTTTCTATGCTTAAGAAGTGTCTAGGTGATCGTGTTTCCATTATTCCTCTAGAAGGTTTAGGGTTAAAGGAGGAACTATATTATGAAGAGGTCCCGGTTGAGATTTTGGATTGCCAAGTTAAGAAATTGACGAATTAGGAGGTTTCATCCGTAAAGGTTCTATGGAGGAACCACCTTGTTGAGGGCTCAACATGAGAGGCCGAGGCCGACATGAAATCCTGCTATCCTCATCTTTTTCCCCTTACTCCTAGTTAAGATTAAGGTTAGTAATTCCTTATATAGTTACTATTAATAGTATTAATCTTATCATGTTTTTCTAAATATATGTGCATATTATAGTAGAACTCCATGCTTAAGTTGAGTACTTTTCTTTCAATGAAAAATGCTTATTATGTTGGCTTTCACTTGAGTGTTATGTGCTATAAGTGTTCATGGAATATTATAATGAGTATGTTTGATGTGGTTTTGATAAAAAATCAGCATTTCAACTTTTAATGTTCATATTTAGCTCCTATTGAAATGTAGAAGGTAGTACCTCCTTAAGTGATACGAAAAATTGAACTTTTTTTATTGTATGTGTGGATTAAGTTCCTATTTGCTTATGATATGTTTATATGTTGAAGAGAGTTGAAATGTCCTCCTATGAGATGTGATCATTATGATTTTTGGTTGTGGTTGGCTGGTATTCTTAAGTCCTTGTTCTTTTTCCCAATAGAGGGTTTAAGGTGTCATTCGGGGACGAATGTTCCTAAGGTGGGGATATTGTAACACCCCGGAAATCCATGACCTATAATAGAGCCTAATATGTTGAGTAGGAATGATTGTAGACTAAATAAGTATAAACAACTTGTTTGAGAAGTATTGGAGCCATAGGATTAAAGAAAACTCTTAACGTCCATAAACTAGCGAAATTCAACTTGTTGACGTCCTTATGTTTGGTCAATGTTTCGGAGGGTCAAATGAAGTCTAAAACTTGTAAAAAGACTTGTGTTAGTTAGAGTGTAGTATATAGAGCTTAAACTTATGAAAACGACACCCCAAGGACCACCCGAGGGGTTCTTGGGGAGGACCCTAAGTTGGGCGAGCAAGCTGCTAAGGCAGCTTGCGCGCAGGCAGATTCTGGTGGCTGCTGCGCGTCGCGCAGCAATCACGTGGGAATATGAAGTTTTCCTCGCGATGCGGATCTGACATGGAACCTATTGCCTCAGCTAAAAATTCAAAAATAAATTGGGTAACTAGCCTCCCAAATATCATAAAAGTTGTATTTCAGGTGTTTTGACTTCACAAATAAACCCATTTAAGTGAGGAGTCTTTTGGGTAATTTAATGGGTGGATATATAATGTATTAGGGTCAGTTTGAGGTCCCTTCTAACACAAAATAAAGTCCCATAATTTGAAATAAAAAATCACTCTCTCTCTCTCCCAAATTCTCTCTTACTCCAAAACTCCCTTGAAGACCAATAGAGCTCCAAGAAGAAGATCAATCCTTCAAGCTTTTCAACCCAATTTCGTGGCTCTCCCGTCAATAAGGTATGGTTTCTTTCACTCTTAGGATTACTTTACCCAAGAGGTTCTTCAAAAGATGATTTCTAGATCCCCCAAAACAACAGTTTTCTGCTCACATGGGTCTTCTTTCTAAAACAAAATTGTGAGTTAATTGTGATGAATTATGACGAGTTAATGTTTTTTAAGCATAAATTGATGGTCAATTGATGAATTCCTATGACTTTTCCCTTGACCCATGTCTTTCCCCCAAATCCTTAATTTCTATGATTGATTAAGGTGAATTGTTGAGGGTGATGAACATGTCCCTTGTCTACTTTTATTTTAGTTATGTTAATACTTCATGAATTGCCTCATTTCATATGTTGGTTGTGAGTTCTTGGGTATTGAAGTGTAAAGTCCCATGAAGGGCAATGAGGTATGATCTTGATTCCCCTTTGATGTCAATTATGCATGGTGAAATCTACTTATGTGATAATGATGTTATAGAAAATTGTGTTGTTGTGATGTTTGTGACAAGGATCCCTCATCCCTAACCCTATGTCTATGAATTGCCTATGAAGTATGAACTTATGTTATGATGTGATCATTATATGATTGAATGTAATTTCTTATGAATTATAAAGTTGTATCGAAAGAGAAATGATAGTTCTCACTTGTGATCACCTATGAGCTATTATGATAAGATGTTTACATAAAGGTCTAAAAAGAGACTAACGTGAACTTGTAAGATATTATATGATGATTACTAAAGGGAATAATTGCTTAGCACCGAAAGGGCGTGTAAATGAGATGGAGGTCTCACGTTAGTAAGTCCAATCTCTCTCATGGGTTTCCTCACGTTAGTAAGTCAGGATCCCCTAATTATGTGTTGTCTCATGATATGGAAACCTCCACGTTAGTAAGTCAAGGTTTCTAGGAACAATCTCCTTTACCCTTAACTATGTGCCCACATAGGGCTCTAGCGTTGTGGATCTACCTAGATAGGTATGTAAGAATGGTTACACCATAGGCAAGTGTTAACCCTCTCTTTTTGGTGTGGGGGTAGAACACTGGATTCCATGTAGCTAACATGATTTCATGTCGGTTATTGCACTTATTTCCCTAACGTGAATGTAAATGAATAAGTGAACTATGTGAACTCTTACTAGGGTTGTCTTGAGGATACTACATAGGGTGAGGGAGGGTATGGGACTTCTCTTACTCATTGCACATGTGGAATCCTAAGGGATGGTTCTAGTAGTGTTCTTTTATGATTATGATTGTGATTATGATTATGTTTATACGTTATGAGTAAGTATTGAAGTATGAAGTGGGTTGCTTAATGTGATAGTTAGCATTGGATAGCATTCTGGGGTTCTATTTTGGCATTGTACAAGTATTGCTTGGGACATTTACATGTTGGGTTGTTATTATGTTGAATTTAGTTATTATACTTTTCATATATGCGTGTTGAGTTAAATTGAAAGAAAGCATGATTTCGACTAAATTGTCCTTTTCGCATGCATTGATGATTTTGTGCATATGAGCCATACTTAGTACATGTGGTTTGTACTAACCCATATTTCTCTCTTTTTTCCCAAACATTTTAGGTTCGGGTCATTGAGGAGGTTTGTGGTCATTGAAGAAGAAGACTTGACTCTTTCTAAGTCGATTGGTAAGTCCTCATGAGTTGCGAGGATAAAGCCACTTATCAAGCCTTATTAGTTTTGTCTATGTTTGGAGACAATTATTCCATTCTCAGGTTGAGACGTTCATTGTTGCCTATATGGCATATTGTAATAGACTAAGGGCTATGCCCAAACTATTGTCATTCACTTAATAGATGGTTTAATGTGAGACAAAGTATTAGACAAAATTCCTATATGTTGTATGTTTTTTATGCGAGAAGCCTATGTATGCTTCCTATGTATAGGTCTATGTAAACCTCATTATTATACAAGTAAAAGTGTTAATTTTCCGCATATTTTGACCTATGATATGTGATGACGAATACTAAGAGTCTTGTCTTAGTCCTCTTCGAGGACGACGAAGCCGGTAACGACTAGGGTGTACTTTGGGTCGTTACAATTATGCACATTCAAGAACCAATACAAGTCAATAATACATATTCATTAATTCAAGACCATGTACATCACAAGACCAACAAAACTAAGTCTAGTAAAGTCAACATGCATATTAACATAATTGAGCACATAATCAAGACAACTATATTATCAAGTTATAATATAATCAAGTATTTATAAGAGTTCACAACATCATAACAAAAGCAATACCATTAATCATTAACCACTATTAAGTACACTAGTGCAATGACTAAGTAAGGCCCCATAAACCTCACTCAGTCAAGTAAACCCAATAAGAACCATAAGCAATGCCCAACTTCACATACTATATCATTAAGAGTAAACATCATCATACTTTAGCAATATAGAACAACCACATGTTCATAAGTGAAACAAACATCACATAGTATCATTAACTTGTAAGATCATCATATACATATCATTTACATTTATAAGCATATACATACATAAGAACATCCTTCTAAGACTTTATTCAAGTCTAACTAGTGCAATGTATAGGTAGAGTCCCATATTCCTACCTAGAATAAGCTAAAACTCCTTAGGTAACCCTAGTTAGAGTTCACTTTATTACTTCATTTTACCTTTTGGGAACATATTGACTTAACCAACATAGACCACATGAGCTAATGTGGAATCGGTGTCCATGGAACCTTACAATGAAAGAAGGCGGACTACTTGCCAAGGTAGTACCAAAAGATGAACATAGCATCTATGTGGATCCACTAGCTAGTATCCCTATGGGGGCAACATAGTTCAAGAACTAGGAGGTGTCCATGCCCTTTCATTACAATTCATACATGTGTGGTTAGCACATTTACTTAATCGCTTTATCATAAGGCACATAGGTAAGTTATCATTATCCTTATATCATTACATCGTAGCCAACAACTCACTAGTCATAATTCAAGACATTCCAATTCAACATCATACCAACCATAATCAATATTAACATAAGATATACTTAGATATAACTTTATCACTAAACACAAGTAGTCATAATTGAAGTAAAGAATTGAGATCACAAGACTTACCCCAATCTCCTTCGTAAGCCATGGTCAAAGTTTTACATTCAATATCACGAACCACACCTATACCCTAGAAGTTAGGGCACTCTTAGGTCGTTGCACGGCGTACTTGACCTCTAGGAGGTCTTAAAAAAGCCCTTTTGTATCATTCGTCGCATATATATAAATGAAAAGTAGTGTAGAATTAAAAAATATTCACAACATGCGAACAATCTGTCAAAAACTCTTTCATATAAAAACCATTGGAAATACTAAGTCTCAAGTCATCAAATCATATACTCACGATCCTATAATCTTCAAAGACATGTATTCCCTACAGTCAAATGAGGACATACTTCAACTTCCTTGAACGATCCTATAATCAAAGCTTCTCTTCCAATAGCACCTTCACCTATGAATTACTTTAGAGATACATAAAACCATGAAATTAGTACAAACACATGTACTATGTATGGCTTTGTCATATTCGGGAATAACCCCTAGACTTAACCGGCGTTGTCGTCCTCTTTGAGGACTAAGACTAGCCTCTTAGATTACATCAGTACATTCAAGGTCAAATTTAGCGGAAATTTAAAACTTTTCATTAGTTCTACTTGATGTTTACATAGACCTCTCTCTCTCTCTCTCTCTCTCTCTCTCTCTCTATATATATATATATATATATATATATATATATATATATATATATATATATATATATATATATATATATATATATATATATTGAGTATACATATATATATATATATTGAGTATACATATATATATATATATTGAGTATACATATATATATATATTGAGTATACATAGACCCTTCGTATAGAAAGATTACTTAGTCTTCTACTTTTATTGCACATAGATATATAGAATATAACATACTCTCTAAATAGTCGTGTCATCTCATAACCATCTAATAAGAGTATATCAAATTGGGTCTAGCCCATACATCAATACAATAAGACCACATATAGCTCATACAATGTTTAGTGCTCAAATGAAAGAAAAGAAACATAAGTCTTAATAATAAAACAACTTCATAGCTTGATATTGATTTTACGCTCGGAATGTGAGGACCTACCCAACTTGGATCATCAAGAATTCCATGTCTTCTTCAAATTCGTCTCCAAATACCCTTCAACGACCGGAACCTAAAATTTTGGGGAAAAGGAAGAAATGGGGTTGGCACACCACGTGTATTAAGTATGAGACCATATACACACATACTTTGAAAACATGCTAAGAAAAGGGACATTTCATAAAGTATTCACTTTTCATTTAAAAACCTTTATACACATTCAACAAGACCATACCAACCAATAAGACATGTTCATTAAGTCATAGGTATGTACATCACAAGAACAACAACATCAAGTCTAGTCAAGTCAACATGCATATCATATAATTGAATACATCGTCAAGTAACTCTATCATCAAGTCATAATAGAAACAAGCATGAATAAGAGTACCTTTCAACATAATCAAAGCAAGACACTTACCCATGAACCCCTCTTAAGTCAACATGCAATGACCAAGTAAAGCCCCATAACCTTACTCAATCAAGTAACCCAACAAAAATCATGACCAATATCCTACTTCACATAACATATCATTTAAGAGTAGATATCATTTTACTTTAACAATGTAGACAAACACATATTTATAAGTGAGACTAATCAACATATAGTATCAACAATGTGCAAGTTTGTCATATACATGTCATATATCATGATAAGCATATGCATATATAAGAACATCCTCCTAAAACTCCCCTCAAGGCTAACTTGTGCAATGTTTAGGTAGAGTCACATACTCCTACCTATACTAAGCTAGACCTCTTAGGTTATCTTAGTTAGAGTTCATTACTTTAGTTCATTTTACCTTTTAGGAACATCTTGCCCTAACCGATATAGACCACATGAGCTAATGTGGAATCCGGTGTCATGGAACCCTACACCGAAAGAAGGCGGTCTACTTGCCAAGGTAGTACCAAAAAATGATCATAGCAACTACGTGGATCCACTAGCTAGTATTCCTATGGAGGCAACATAGTTCATGAACTAGGAGATATAGTTGGGACCCTCTTTATGCTACATTCATTGTAGTCACCAATCTCAAGAGTACATTAGTTCTCTTACCTTCCTTATGTGGGAAGGGACACTACTCACTATAGTTCACTCTGTTATAAGCTAGAGTCCCTTTTTGAAATGTCTTTAATGTCTTTATTAATCATCATAGCTTACTGTAGGTCATAGGGTCTAACCCTTGTATATTCATCATCATCATAGCTCAATAAGAATTGCATGAGTATTGTCCTTTCATTACAATTCATATAGGTAAGGTCAGCACATTAACATCTTCATATCATGATAAGGCACATTGGTAAATCATTCACCAACCTTATAACATTTACATCTTAAGCTAACACCTCACAATCATAGTCAAGACATTTCAATTCAACATCATACCACCCTATCAATACTAATACAAGGCAAACTCCAATACAACATCATGACTTAATCACACTTAACCATAATTTGAAGTAAATGATAGGGATCATAAGACTTACCAAGTCTCCTTCATAATTCATCATCAAGGTCTTACTATCAAACCCTAAATCAACCCACTAAGGGTATAACATCATAATAATTCAATGATCAACATGATAACAAGGCTAACAGAATCACTACATCACAATTCAATACTAGTTCATAGCTTAAGAATAGATACTTAGGTCGATTCACTACATACATCATAACCTAGATCAACTTCTCAAGAACAAGCATGAAAAGACTACAATTCACCCTAATTCATTCATGATTAGTATAAAAACACCATCTAGTAGTAATTCAACCAATAACCAAGTCAATTTAACCAATATAACCTAATTCATATCAAGACCATAACCTAGGGTTAAGGTAAAGGTCACCTTCTACAAACTAGACCAAATAATAAAGATATATCATAATTAAGTTAGAATACATGTTAATATATTCATAATATCCAAAAGAAATCATAAACAACTCAATTCATAACATTAATTTCGAGATTGGATGAAACCCACTTCAAAAATCAACTTTTGAAATCAATTTGATTGAACCCTTTGAGGAAAGAGGTATAAAATGTGAATTAGATCTCATACCTTACTTATTGATTAAGATTTATGGTGAAACTTTACTCTTTGGATCACTTAAACCCTCCCCTATCTTGGTCTTCAATGGTGTTCTTCATTAGAGAGAAAGAAGAGAGAAGGAAGAGAGTTTGGGTTTTGTGAGTTATGACAGTTTAGATTAGTTTAATTAGGTTAGGACTTTATATAGGGAGTTAACTCACTTAATTAGACCTTCCCTAACCCCTTATTAATTCCATAACTAAGTCAACCAATTAAATGAAACAAGTCAAAACGTGCAGCAAAACACCGACCAAACCGACGAGACCACCATCGACGTATCGTTGGTCAGTCAACTTCCAGTCCCTCCTTCCGTGATGCACATTCGTTGCTAAGTTCAGAGATAATGAAAAATTAACCTTACATGATTTGGTTAAATTCCATCGACGAATGGCATCGACACCCTTTCGATTCACCAACGGCCCGTCTGTGGCATCCGTTGTTGACACTGTCTCTTGACAGTTTTTGCCCACTCTTGCAAGGGGCCTCCTCAAGGGCCCTTGGTTGGTCCTTGGAGAGTTGTACCCGGCCGTTTCGACCATGAATAAAATTAAACACATGTCGACACCCTTCCACCAAATTTCATGAATTTTCGACTCTTAAAAGCTAGTCAAATAGGCTAAGGAACGCTAGTACCTCCTTGAACTAGTTTATAGACGTTGTTGGACTTTTTGGTTTCGAGGCTTCCTAAATGACTTATATTCATTAAAATATACCTTAAAACAGTGTCTAAACCTTATGACACTTATGTTAGGCTCTAGAACACGTCTTAGATTTTTGAAGTGTTACATTATCCCCCCCTTAGGAACATTCGTCCCCGAATGACACTAAAAATCTTTTGAAGGAAGGATAGACTCAAGACTAGAAGCCCAAACAACAACAATTCATAACAACATCAACCACATCACTTACACAAGGCAATTCAAAAACTTCAATTACCACACATAAGGCTCAATATTACATTATTACATTATGAGGAATATCCTTCTCACAACAACAAGATCTCAACATAGCATTTATGAGTCAATTATGCTGAAGTTCAACTTACCAACATGCTACATATCATTTCATAAAGGCTCACTATATCAAAATGCACAACATGACTCATAACAATCAAAATTGTAAAATTTCAAGTCCAAATGCACAATTTCACTACATTTCACTGTAATGACATCAAAAATGCACCATTTGCAAAACTTCACTAAAAATAAAAGCAACTTCAATTTTAGTCATTATTTTCATTCTTAGTAAGAACTACTAACCTTAGTTATCGAATAGATGAGGGTAAAGGGACTTCATATCAGCCTCGGCCTCCCAGGTTGCACCCTCAACTAGGTGACTCTTCCATAACACCTTTATGGAAAATATGTCGGCCTCGGCCTCTCATTTCAAACCTTGGAATATATGTTAAGGGCATGTTTACAATACCGGGGAGCACCCCCTAGAAGTAACATGGCGTACTTGACCTCTCGGAGGTCTTATACAAGCCCATAGTCATCATTCATCGCATTGTCATGAGAAATTTAGCAAAAAATTTAAGATTTTTCATAGCACAACATATGATACAAGATCACTTCATACATATATATACATAAAAATCTATCTAAAGTGCCTAAAGAATAGCAAGTGTCATTCGAGGATGAATGTTCCCAAGTGGGGGAGTATTGTTATACCCTAAAAAAATGAGCTAGGCTGAACTAGAGCCTAAAACTTGTGTCTTGAGGTATTAAAGTCTTAACAGGTTTAATAATGGTACTTGGAGACAGTATATAAAGTTTGGAAGTGTTTGGAGGTCAAACGTCCAAGAACGTCCAAGAAGTTCAGAAACTAGTAGGAGTTGATTTAGTGTGTCGTAGTTCTTTGTAATGAAGTTTTGAGGGATAGTTTGAAGGTGAAATTGAGTATCGATTGTTACTATGCATAGACCGACATGTAAAGGGCCAAAACATCTGAGAACAACGCCCCGGGGACCAGCCTAAGGGTCCCTAACGAAGACCAAAACATGGTACAGCCAAGCTGCCGCGCCAGCCAAGATATGGCAGTGGTTGTACGTCGCGCAGCTGGCTCTGAAGTGGGAAAAAGTTTGCCATGCGATGCGGGGATTTAACGAACCATTTTGTCTCGAAATTTTCCAAAACCAAGATTTGAAAATGACTCCGCGACTCGTACTAAACTCCCAGTTTTGGTCGCGTCGTTTTTAAGTAAAATTTTGAATTGGTTAATTTGTCCAATAAGTACAGGGGTCTTTTGTGTAATTTGGGGATTACTTATTGACGGTTATTGAGTCTTTTTAAACCCCTAAACTCACCAATCAAAGCTAAACCCTCAACTTAAAACAAAACCTCTAAATTGTTCTCTCCAAAACCTCCATTGTTGAAGCTTGAGATCTCCAAGGAAGAAGACTGTTTTCTCAGGTTTTTATCCATCAATCTTGTGGGCTTTTAAGCACAATTAATGTATGGTTATTCATCCTTGAAATATCTTTCTTCAAGGAGTCAATTCCAATGATTTTTGAAAGATGATCAAAACATGATTCATTCTAAGTCAACATATAGCCATGGGTTCTTGCATAAAAAAATTTGAAACATTTTATTATGATTGAATTGATGTTAATTTGATGATTGTAATATAAAAACTATGAAAACATTCAAATAATGCACTCCTAGATTTGACTATTTCATGAGTGAAGTGATCATGTCTCTATACTATTGAATTCTTGTTTAGTTTTATTTGGGCTATTGAATTATGGAAGAATTATGTTTGAATCATGTTTAGGTTCTGTTAGATTGACAAATTCATATTGAATTACCTAGAATTCATTGCATATTATGATTATTGGATTGAATTGGTGACCATGGCCATTGATAAGGGTCTTTGGGTATTGTGTTGGTTGAATTGGCTATGGATTGTAGTTGTGAGAGTGGAATGGTGGTATTATGCCCTAACACTCTTTATATTATGTAATATAGGTCTTGAATTGTGATTATGATTGGAATTGTCCACTTATAGTGGCGGTGCTTATGTGTTATACTTGTAAATTATGTGGCCTCGACAGCATTACTTTATGAATTGTGAAACAATGTGGCCTCGTCGGCATTAGTTTATGTATTATGACATTATCATGTTATAACTTGATTATGTGAGTAATAGGAAGGTTTTGATGACTTATATGAGGCTTGTGATGGTTTATATGGATGATTCAATAGAAGTGAGTAGGATGACTAACAAGTATACTTAGTTGTCTCTATGTTTTTCTTGAATGTTATGCTATATATGATAAGATGATAATGAAGTGTGTCTTGCTTTGGTAGACCTATGTCCCTTACTTGATACATGAAGAATATGAATATGAACATATTGACTTAGTAGGATTATGAACCTTTGTCTTGTATGTGTTTGAATAGATTTTGAATGAAAGTCTAGGTCGGTAGACCTAAGATGGTGCCCTTCTAAGCATGACTAATACGTGGAACCTTATAAATAAAAAGAAGGTTACGAATGAGCTATCCTTATAGACCTTGAGTGGCATCCATAGTTGACCCATTCTTGGTAGGGGTATTATGAGTTGGTAGGAAAAATATATGGAACCTTCGCATATACCTTTAGATAATTGAACTTACTCTATGAGAACAAAGGCTAGAACCGAGTGAATATGTTATGGGTTGTAGCTCTACTGGAAAAGGAGACTAGAAAGCAATGTAACACTACTTAAGAAGGAGACTAGAGTACAATGTAACTCTACTTTAGAAGGAGACTAGATTTCATAAAAGCCCTCGATATTCTTTAACCATGTGCATACATGGGATGTGTCCTAGTTATACCCTTTGCAAGTAGAACAACCTCCATCGAGTAGGGTAGACTGCGGATTCCATACCTTGCTAGTATGGTCAATATCGGTTACTGCCTATTCTCATCATGTGGGATACATTCTAGTTTTGGATAAGTACTATGAAGTTTAGGTAGTGGAATGGGATGTTATCTAGCACGACTAAGCTTTGAAGATGCTAGAATGTGAGTCCATATGTCTTCTCCAAGACCATTATGTGAAAGCCCTTTATTGGTGAATGTCTTTTAAAAGGTCTAATGGACATAATGACTTAAGTAAAGGTATGTTAATGAAAAGGTACTTATCTAGAGTAGCTTTGAGGATTTTTTAGGTATCCTTGAAAAGGGTGTATGGCCGGTCTCTTCATGTTTTACTTAGGTGAGTCTTAGAGTAATTATAGGTTGGAAGTTTAATTATTGAATTGGGAATAATCTTATCTTAGGTAATCTAAAAGATCTCTTTGGTGTGTCTGAAGAGATTGTATAGGCGGTCGCTTCATAGCTCACTCAAGTGAGCCTTAGAATCACCTTTGGTACGAGGGTCTCATTCTTATATGTTTTGAGTGATGTTTTGTAATGTATGTGGTGTTGGTATTATTTGTAATTCTTATACTTATGATATGAAATTTTACTCAAAAGAGCATGTTTAATACAAATGTCTTTTTATCATGATTTTATGCATTACATCATACTTAGTACCTGGAATGTACTAAATCTACATATTTTATCTATCTCTAAAGGTGTAGGTGGCATTTGAGAGGAGTCTTGAAGTGAAGCTTCGATTAGCATTTTATTCAAGAAAGAGATGGTATGTCCTCACTAGATTCGAGGACATCATAATGTGTAGATTTCCTTATTGAGAGTATTGTAATAGACTTAGCTATTTTCTATACGTTGAAGTATGGGTCGTGTCCCCATATATTCGTATGTCTAAGATGGCGAATTTGATACTTAGCCTTTCATTATGTTTTTCTACAAAAAGAGATATTTTGAGGTATTACTATGTCATGTGAAATTTTTTAATTCTGTACTACATTTCATATATGTTATGCAATGAAAGATGTCTAAGGGCTTGTACAAGACCTCCGAGAGGTCGAGTATGTCGTGTTCTGACTCGAAGGTTTCCCTAACTTTTAGGGGGTACTCTCGGGTCGTAACAAGACTACAAGCCTTATCAATTACTTGGTACATCAACATGGAAAGTATAGATAACTTCATAGATATTAAGTAAGACCTTCATCAATATAGTCACTAAGACCAACATTATGCATATAAAGTAAGACCTCATCGTATAGACACATTGGGATCCATACTATGCATATTATTATAGCAAGAAGGACAATACCATAATATAATGCATAAAATACATAGACATATACATATACAAATAGTACACCTTCCTAGAACTCCCTTCAAGAGCTACTTGTGCAATGCATAGGTAAGCTTATTACTCTCACCTACACTACGAAACTTCCATTAGGTAATCCTAGTTAGCGTTAATTACTTTACTTCCATTGTCCATTTTACTTTAGGGAGACTATTGCCTTAACCGACAATAAGACCATGTAAGCTAAAATGGAATCTGGTGTCATGGAACTCTACAGCGAAAGGAGGTTCTCTACTTTCTAAGGTAGAAAACTAACATCATGCTATCTTATTAGGTGGATTCACTTGCTAGATTCGATGGGGGCAACATAGTTAAGGAACTAGGAGATGTAAGTTGAAACCCTCTTTATGCCCTTAGGCATTGTAGTTTTCACCTCATGAGGACATTTGGTGAACATGCCTTCCCATATTGGGAAGGGGCACCCATCATTTATCAAGTTCACTCGATGCTAAACTAAGTTCCCTTTATTGAAAAGCCTTTATTAACTTTACTTTATAAAAATAGGCTTTAGGAGATTAACTCCTCATATGCATAGCTTATAGTTTATAGATGAGAATGTCCTTTCATCAACCTAACTCATGTGAGAAAACCTTTCACATGGACATAGCTTTTTCAAGCACAATCTAGTTTAGAGTACAATTGAGAACACCATTAAAAGGACCCTACTTTACTAGATTATCATACATGCTTCATATATGCATTCGTGTGTGTGTATGTGTACTTATATAAGAACACCTTTCACATAAACACATTTAGACACTACAGATATTCATACTTAATCATATCATATACTTGACATCATAGCATATACTTCATGTTCATATCTAATCATGCATTCATACTGATGTACATAGAGAATAATCCTAAAAACTATCCTATCAAGGTATACATGTGCAATGTATAGGCAAATTACCATACCCTTGCCTACACTAGTACACCTATCAAGTCATCTTATTTGGGATACATTTTCATACTTTCATGGACATATACTTTACATGCATAGTAGTAGACATTGGTGCATATGAGAACTACCCTTTAATTAGCCACCATGAACCTATGCTACTTATATACATGCATGATGTGTGTGTGTACATTGGTCAACATGATTACATAATAAAAAGCACCATAATATTGAGGCAGCGACCCTCTCAATATCACAATACACATTCATATCCCTCAAACCATAAACAACTCACATATAGAGTGCCAGGGACTATAAACCAAACACCAACATTATAGCATCCGAGACAAGACATCTTCATCATTTGAATCCAATACTACTAATCATGATTAAGTCCACACATTCATATAAGGGTACCTAGGTAGGGGTAATTCTATACAAGAGTATCCAATCATCAACGTGTAGACCATACCTAGACCTAACATAATCATTCACATATCGAAAGTATCATCAATACACCTAGAACATGATACTAGATTAGAAGACTAGGCATATAACTTCATTGGTATGATGAGCTTAACCATACTTCACGATAAAATTTCCATCAAGTACATGATCACATCACATATAGAATGACAAGAATGTAAAGACTGCCATCATAAGTGGACATACCACACAATGCCATTCAAGGCAAATTTTACTACCAATTTTATACAAAGTAGAGGGAACAAGGAAATCTCACCAATTCTCCAAAAATTGATCATCAATGATCATTTCCTAAAAATTAATCTTCAATTCATATAAATAACAATAGAAATAGGCAATTCAACATAATTGAATCATAATTCTATCAATCTAGCATTAAGATCACATTACCCACAATATAGGACAAATTTTGATTTTTGGAGGATCATGGGTTCTTCATGAAACTGGATTTCAATTCAAATTAAAAACAATATATAATCATCAATACATCATAAGCATGCTTTTGAAATCAATTTGAGAACGAACCCACTGCTAGATTCAAAGATAGCAATTTTTATCATGAAAACTTTGTTGAAAACCTTTGATGGAACTCCTAATATGAATGGTTAACTAAGTATGAAGTATTTACATACCTTAATATAAGAAAATTCCACACATTTTGAGAAGAAACCACTTAAAAATTCATCTTCTAGTTGAGCTTGTGCTTTCCCTCCAATGGAGGTTTTGAGTGGTTTTGGAAGAGAAGAGGGTTTTGGGATTTTTGATTTCTCATTGGGTATTGGGGTTTTCACTTGGGAAAAGGGTTAAAGAAGTCATGAAAATAGATTATAACCGTCTCAAAAAGTTACAAAAACACCCCTATATTTATTGGGACTTTTAGACATGTCAAACTTGACTTTAATACGATGCAACCGAATCTAGGATGTGGTTGCGCGTCAAGGAGGCAGCTCCTAATTTTTGCCTCACAAGATTTTTGAGTCAGTGAACCTTGTGTAGAGAGAGTGACGTACAGGCAGTTTAAGTTCCAAGCGCGGGACGCGTGAGGGGCTCTTGATCGTGGTTCTTCACGCTGCCTTTGGCAGCTTCCTTGTCCAACATTTGGGTCCTCCTCGGGTTCCCTTAGGGTGGTCCTCGAGAAATCGTACCCTAACATTTTGACCCTAAACATGTTGATTAAGTTAATATGGTAACCTCCACTGTTTTTAGACTCCATGAAACACATAAACACAAGGCAAACATACAAGGACACACTAGTACGTCTAAAGACTAACTTTTGAAAGTCTTGGACGGTCTTGGACGTTCGACCTCCAAACCACTTCAAATCAATTATAAAAGTTGTAACACACTTTATTAACATGTTATTAACCTTTTTAGGCACATGTGAGGTTGTATCTACCTTAGTTCATTTTGAGGGTCTTTACAATATCCCCCACTTTGGAACATTCGTCCTCGAATTACACTTTGAACATTTTAAACACTTCGAACGACTCAATGACCCATAGAGAAGATCACAACATTTAACTTATAATGAAATAATAGTCAATGCACAAAACTTTTAAGGAACATGAACTTCATATCGTTATGCAGTCAATGCAACACAAACAAGTAAAACCTTCATTCGCTCAATCTTTAATGCATCAAACATATAAACATTTCTCCTAATCATAGGAGGAACATCCTTCTCCTAATCATGAAATGGTCTTTACATGCTATTTCATTCAGATCTAAACATGTAATATAATGTAGATCACATATAGTAATGCTCAACATCATTACTCAAGAAGTAAATTTGCAACTCATACTAAATACACATAGATCATGAGTATTGTAGATAAAAAAGGATCTTTATCACTTATATATAATACCTTAAAGGTCAATCATAACATTACCATGTCCAATTATGTTTATGAAGGAATGTCCTTCCTCTTAACATACTCACATGTCATCAAAAGTTCATACACAATAAATGCACAAGGGTCAATTCATTTTAAGGAGAACTTCTCCACTTCTAAACAATAGGAAGTTATTTATCATAGTTTCAATTTCTAACATAACACTAGTTTTCATAACATGCATCATTTTGGGAAGTTCTAACATTTCATAGGCACACACAAAGACATTGGCTAGACATACCATCACTTCTGAAGAGTGAGCATACATTCATACTTCCCAAACCATACATTTCACATATTTTCAAAGAGACAACTTATATCTTCTAGAGGGGACTCAATTTCTCATTGTGAGAATAAAACACCACATATTTAAAATTGACATCAAGCATTCTCATTAACAATCTCATGAAATCGAACTGCACATTTATAATATAAAAATGCACAACAACATTAGAAATCATGAACATGATTAAAAATTTCATCTTCATGCCATATGAATTCTTCAAAACATGCACAGTTTCATTTAAGACATGCATAACGTATGGAGAACATGCAACTTATACTTATATGAAAGACTCCCATAATGAACAATATACTAGGAACTCTTTGGTTTCAATCTTGAGTAATAATAGAAGGAAAAGGTAGGGATATCAACCACCTTACTACACATATCATCATCCCCCACTTAGGGCAAACCCTTTTAAGTGCTACTTAACTCAACTTTAAAAGGACTTTAGCTTACTAACCTTAATAACTAAGAACATAATCCCTCTCGTGCGATCTAAGCTTATGCACCCCCTTCATTAACATCACCTAAAAGTGATTCTCATCATAGAAAAGTTTAAAGAAACTCAACGTAGGAACATCAAGGGCATTCAAAACCTTAATATCTAGGCACATTATCCCCAACTTGGTGTAAGCGTAATAACATCATACCCTTAAAAACCAAGGTCAAGGAAAGTCAAGACCAACTTAAATTCTCCTCACATAAGAAGGTTTGAAATCATTGAGGGTTCCCACTCTTTATCTCACATCTAGGAGCCTACTAACTCAATCATCATTACCTACTACTCAAGCATCATCATTCATCTAATCCTAACACCCAAATGAAACTCATAGTAATCAAGTTAGGTCATACTACTGTCACATTCGGGGAGCACCCCCTAGAAGTAACATGGCGTACTTGACCTCTCAGAGGTCTGATACAAGACCATAGTTATCATACATCACATTGACATAGTAAATTTTGCGAAAAATTTAAAATTTTCTTAGCACATCATATGGTAGAACATTACTTCATATATATAAAACTTAAGTCATAATACATATATAGACCTTAAGTCTCTTTGAAATTTTAGACTCAACAACATTAGAGTACTTTAGGGACACGGCCCTTAATACATAATACATAACTATAAAATATTCAATAAACTTTACAATAAAGACATAAGTAGGAGATCCTTGAACTTAAGGATTCCTTTCATTGAGAATGGGAATCATATATCAAGGTCTTCACCATTCAAGACATCCTTTTAGCATCCATAACCTACACTTTCTGTAAAAAGTAGAGAAAAATGGGATTAGTACAAGAATGTACTAAGTATGGCAACCATGCAAAAACATGCATTTAGGGACATTTTCTTGAAATCATACTTCATGCCTTTTGAGTAAATCTTCATAAAACCTTTATCCAATAGCATTTATATCATTCACATGCATCTTATAAACCTAATCAAAGGCCAAACATCATATTAAATCACATATAGAATTTAGACCATAATTGAGGTCACTTTACAGTGAGCTCCTTTTTCCTTAACAGTGAACTATATTTCCTTTTATTCATTAACCTCCCAAGTAACCCTATAGTGATACTTGGGGCAATACATCACCGTATTGCCACAAGGAAGCATACATAGACTTACACAAGCCAACACATATCACCATAGAAGTATAGCCCATTACAATACACATTCAAGTCAAGGGTATAGGACATTACAGTAAGGTACATCAACTTACACCCACTTTTATTTCTTTTCACATTCATCATTATAAGACCTTATTCATGACCCCAATCTTAGTCTACTAGTGCAATGTACATGTGAAGACCCATAACCCCACACATACTTAGTAAACTCTTCATGAGACCACAAACCTTAACATACAATTCATACATCCTCATAACAAGTAAAGATAACTTTATTCATGTCAATACAAGACCTTCATCATATAGTCATTTAGACCAACATAGTGCACATAAGGACAAATCACATCATCTAGATTCATACCATGAACATATTCATAATAAGTAGATATATGTATACTACAATGTCATGCATAAAGACACATCCATTATCATAAACATTAGGTCACCTTCCTAGGACTTCCTAAGGAGCTACTTGTGCAATGTCTAGATGGGTTAATTACTTCCACCTATCCTAAGTAACCTACCTTAAGTCATCCTAGTTAGTATCCTAGTTCTTTACTTCCATTGTCCATCTTACTTTAGGGAAACTATAGCCTTTTCCAACACTAAGACCATGGGTGCTAAACATGGAATTTGGTGTTGTAGAGCCTTACAACAATGGAAGGTATTCCTACCTAGCCAAGGTAGAACATTAACATATATCCTAGCATCCTAAGTGAATTCACTTTGTTAGATCTTATGTGGCAAGCATAGTTTATGGAACTAAGAGAGAGGTAGTTCACTCTACATGCCATTGGACAATTGGGGCCTCATCTCATGAGAAAACATGGGTGAGCCCTTCCTTAAAGGGAAGTCAACACCTCATGTGGGTCCATAGGTCAGTATTCCTCTAAGGAAAGTCAACACTCTATAAGGGACTAGTGGTGAATCTTCCTCAAAGGAAAATCAACACCTCTCAATGTCAAGTTCACTCGGTGCTAAGATAAGTTCCCTTTTATTAAAAATCCTTTAATTTCATTTTGATAAAACATAGGCTTAAGATATTCATTCTTTATATGCTTATATAATATTCAAGCACCTATGTAGTTTAGAGTATTCTTGGGCACCCCTCTCAAAGCCCCTCTACTTACTAGACCACCATACATGTGTGTGAGTGTATACATAAATGTGAACAAACCTTTCACATAACACATAATGTCACACATGTTCATATATCAATGCATAAGTCTATAGGTATCACAATTTGAGCAATACTTTCATATAAATCCACTAAGACACTATGCACATTCATACTACTTTGTAAGCATGCATAATGTGAGAGTGTGTGTGTACATTGGTCAACATGATCACATAATGGACATAAACAACTCATTGAGGAATCCACCCTCTTAGACCACAATACTCTTCAAGCATAGACCACACAACAAAAAATAGCATAGGAGACAAGTTAACTTCATAGAACACTTTAAGACTCCTAACATTAGCTATTCACACATTCACATAGGAGTACATGGGTAGGGGTCATCAATATTGAACAGTTCATTAATGGAAGCACCTACACATTATATTACATAACCCTTTACATGCTCATAACAATAGTAACATAACCTAGATTCACAACTCAAATAGAAGACTAGGCACAAGTTACACATAAAGTGATCATCATAACCACTCATTCATATAATCATCAATTTGCCTTCAAGGACATGGTCAATATAATATAATGACAATAAAGTAAACACCACCACAATAAGTGGACCATACCACACAATGCCAAACAAGACTTCATCAACATTACTATAAAGAAATAGAGAAGTAGAAGAATAGAGTAATTCTTCCCTATCTTATAGCCTTTGGTCATTATTGAACTTTACTACACTTCCATCAATAATTCAAGTATAGGGCATTAGATAAAACAAAATAATCATATACAAAGTCATGCATAATCTACTACAAAGCCATACTACAAACTAGTACCACACATCATTAACATCCTAGAATGTAGAAGGACATAGACCATTAACCAACTTCACTTGCATGGATTATAAATCATGTTTCATTAATATTATAAATCTAGGACAGTATCTAAATATGCACTTAATATATCGAAATTATGCTTACATCACTACAAGATCAAGATACTAACATAGGCATTAACTATCAATTCAATGTAGAGGGAATAGGCCATATTACTAATTTTCCCAAAGTATTGATCATCAATCATTTATTAATAGTAAAGTACATTCTAGGAAGTAGTTAACGAGATAGAAATCAAGTCTCATTCATACTTATTCATCATAGAATATAGATTACATCACCTATATAGCATTATCAATTCATAGACTAAAAGAATCTAGATCAATTCATGTAACCTTTCTTTAATTTGAACATCAGGGAATTTTACCAACAATTCATCCATAATACCAACTAAAGTCAGTAGCTATAATGATGATTTGCATAATCGAAATCATACACAATTGGTATAAGCGAAATTCACTATAACACTTAGAAAAATAGGCTATTCATACTTAAATCTTCATACATTGATCCTCATGGATCCCTCATCATCAATTAAAAAATAAATTAACGTAAAAAACAGTAAATGTAAGCAATTCAATGTAAGAGAATCACAATTCAATCAAGAACAAGCCATGATCACAATGCCCATGCAAGGGCTAAATCATGTTTTGGAAGGGTCATGGGTTCGTCATGCAATTGGATTTAAAATCACGTTAAAACCAATATATTAACTTCAATTAATGATGATGTAATCATTAAAAATGTTTTTAGAAAGAACTCATGGCTAGATTGAAGAAGGAGAAGTTTGATCATAAAATCTCTTTTGAAACTTTGAGATTAACTCTCTAGATGGAAGGATAACTAGAGATGAAGGATCACCATACCTTTTTATTCATGAAAACTTTTAAAACTTGATGATTCATCCATGGAAATCCAAGCTCCAAGATGTTCTTGAGATTCACCAACAATGGTGGTTTCTAGGGAGAATATTTTTGGAGGGAAAGGTTCAATTTGTGTAAGTTGGTTTGGGAATGGGTTGATCACGTTTTTTATCACCTAAATACACCCAAAAATCACCAAATAAATAATGTGGGGTCTTGTTAGTGAAACAGTGCACAGGCAGTGGCATCAGGCCACCATCGACGAACCCAATCGACTGGCCGTTGGTTAATCAACGGGGCGTCCTTTGGCTTCCGTCGATTGGTACTTGGCCAATTTTTAGGTTGAAACCTGAAAAATCTAAGTATAAATTGACGAGACCTCACCTACGGGCCGTTGGTGAACCAACTGGCCGTCGTTTCGTCCATCGATTGACACTGCCAAGGCAGTGTCTCGACCAGCCTTTGGTCCTTCTTGTGGGCCCTTTTGTGGGGACCTTTAGAAGTCGTACCTGGATGTTTCCAAATTAAATACAACCCTTAACAAGTTTTATACCTTCCACATAAGTTTCACCAAAAGAAAAACCTGCAACTCGTCCAAACATGCAAGACCCCATCAAGACGTACATGAACGTCTCAAAGGCTAACTTTCGAACGTCTTAGACGTTCTTGGACGTTTCACCTCCAAACTTCACGAAACATTATATAATACCATTAAACATTATTATAACTCATTTTAAGACTTCATAAGCTCATTTAATACAAATATAAGCATGCATAGACACATGAGGCACATAGGCGACTAGTCGTCGAACGTCTTGGTCGTCCCTTGACGTTTGACTTCCAAATAACCTCAAACTTTATACGCTTCCTCTAATACATATTATTAGACCTTTTAGGACATTATAACCTTAATACAAACATGTTAGTCTCTAGACACCCTAAATCATTTTGGGGGTCTTACAATATCCCCTACTTGGGAACATTCGTCCTCGAATGACACTTAGAACATTTTAATCACAACAAGGACTTCAATGCATCATAGAACAGTTCATCATATTCATAAAATCCACGTAGAATATAATGTACCAAACATACAAGGAACACAACTTTACATCATTTTAACACTCAATGCACATAAACAAGCAAAACTTTTATTTACTCACTACTTAATGCTTCAAACACAAAGGCTCTTATCATGCTTATAGGAGGTACATACTTCTCCGGATCACAACATGGTAATTAAACTTTAATTCATTAAGAGATCATCTTGCAAGTCCACACATAGGAAGATTACAACATATACTCAAAAGATATTCAAGCACTAAATTCTAATGCACATAGTCTTGAGTTAATTGAATCAACAAAGATATTTATTAGTTAGACCAAGTGACATGAAGGTCATACTAAACCATACCATGCTTAGTTGTGTCCATGGAGGAATGTCCCTTTCCTCAACTCACTTAGATGTATCATGAGTTCACACCAAAGAAAATGCACAAGGTCCATCCTTACTGTAATATGAGAAATTCTCAACTTTTAAACCAAAGCATGATCATGTTTCCTTCCTAGTGATGTCTAAATGGTTAGTCACACCAACTGTATCACACAATTAGGAAACCATTTCACACAATTTCAAATTCTAACATAGTACTCACCTTCACAGTAAGCACCTTTCGGGAAAAACAATACAAATTATAGGCACACACATGAACACTTAGCTAAACATGCTTTCACTTTTCAAGAGTGGGCCTAAAATCATGCTTTCCAAACCATACAAGTCACAAAATTTTCAATAGACTCAACATATTTCATTTTAAAGAGAATCAACTTTTCATTATAAGGCTAAACATTACAACTCACAAGTGACTAAAACCAAGTTCCTTACCTTATCTTATGAAGTCAAATTCACAATTAGCTATTAAGATGCACCATACACATGAGGAAACATGGACTTCATCAAAATTTCCTTTCATGCACCTTGGAATCTTAAAAATACCATTAAGGTAATGTAAATCAATACATACCAACTGTATAAAGTTCATACTTTATGCAAGACTATATTCATGGACAAGTTCATCAAGACTTCATTAGATTCAAGTTCAAGCAAAATAGACGGACAAAGTAGAAATATCTACAACCTTAACATTTCATCACCATCCCCCACTTATGGTAAACCCAATTAAGATCAACTTAACTCAACCTTAAGAGGATCTTATCTTTTCATCACTTAAAAGTGATTACCAATTAGAAGGAATTTACAGTAAGTCAAACAAGATATTCTAAACTTCATCTCCTAGGTAATTTATTGCCAATCATCAAGTTAGGTCATACCATTCAACCACATAAGGTTTTCATACATTACAATAGATACCAAGGTCATACATCATTAGGGGAAGACAACAAGGGGACTTAGCCATAAGGACTCTTTCTTTTCTTTCAACATTAAAGTAAGGTAACTTCTAGGTCAATCAAACCCACATCATCACCCTACAAAGATAAGAATACTACCTTCAATTCTAGGGTAAACATCAATTCCACAACATCAAGGGACTCACAACACAATAAGAAGTTAGAAACAAATCTACGACTCATCATGCCATAAGACTCTCATTCTTTATTCCAAATAGCGAATCTCCTTTTTACATTCATTATCATGCTCATATGCATAAATTCTATACACATTTCAACAACTTCTAATCAAAGAACAATTTAGCTGATTTCCCAAAAATCTTACAGTAAGCTGCCTAGCATTACAGTGAGCATGCTTTCAAATTCCAAAAATGCAACATTTAGGCAATTGATGGTAAAAGCATGACAATATGAGATACCAAACTTTACCAAGACAATCATACTATCATCACACCTAGGATCAAATTTATACAAAGAACTCCAATACATACTAGGCAACTTAACAAGGACCACATATATACAAAGGGAAACATTGAATACTTTTAAGCACATATTCTTAGGGTAGCATGCTTCCATAGGTAGTTGTCACGACCCGAGACCACACCCTATAAGTTAGGGCACAATCTCGGATTGTGACGTGCGTACTCGACCTCTCGGAGGTCTCATACAAGACCTTTATATCATTCGTCGCATATACATAATGAAAAGTAATGCGGAATTAAACCTTTTCATAAAATAAAATCATAGTGTTTAAAAACTCTTTCATATATAAGTAATATGAAATACTAAGTCTCAATATCATCATCTTAAGACACAAGAGTACTCGGGACACGGCCCATATGAAATAGAAAATATAGTACTATTAAGTTTATTACAATACTTCAATAAGAAACATAAAAGACATATATGCCCTCGAGTCGAATGAGGACATACTTCAACTTCTCTTGAAATGATATCCTAAATACAAGTCTTCTTACCAGATACTCCTCACCTACCAAGAACTATATAGATAGATAAAACCATGGAATTACTACAACTACATGTACTAAGTATGGCTTATGCATATAAATCATCAAAACAGACATTTATTGGAAATATGCATCTTTTCATTTAAATATCATAATATCATCATAAGAACAACATTTAGCAACTTATAATCACATAAGAAAACATTTAACCAAGAATCATAATTTTTTTAAGCCACTTTACAGTGACCCCAACTTACTGTTACAGTGCATATCTTCACTGTACAGTGAAGTTGCGAACGCTCACTTTAGTCACCCTTTAGCATGTAATTATACCACTCAAAGCTATACTAAGATTCACTTAAGTCACAAAAAGGTAGACCGCCTATGCACCCTCTCTAAATGTGCCTAAACGACCCTTAAGATTACTTATAATGAGTCACATACACACTTACAAAGCATCATAAACATTAATGTAAGATTCTTCTACCAAAGGTGATTCTAAGTCTCACTTGAGTGAGTTGTGAAGCAACCGACCATACAATGCCTTACACACACACTCAAGAGATCCTATAGACTCCCTAAAATAGAATCACTCTCACTAAGCACACCAACACATAGATGATATGAAATTCTCCTTCCAAAGGCTATCAAAAGACCTACTTAAGTAAATCAAGAAGATAACGTCCATGATTGACCTCTTCAAGATTACCTAAATAATCCTTAAGACTACCTAAGGCTTGGATCATGTCTACAACACCAAACATCTTCCCTAACTAGAGTCATTCTCAAGACTTCCATATATAATACATGAAGAGATCATCCTTTATGCTCTCTTAACACTTTAACTAAGGAATCCTTAAGTCACTTTAGATTAGATACTTATTAATTTACATACCTTATGTCATTAAGTCATTAGTTCATTAGTTCATTTAAGAGACATACATCACATAAAGGACATTCAAATAATGGTCTTGGAGAAGACCTAGGGACTCTTACTAACGTCTTCAAAGCCTATTGTGCAATGTCTAGATAGCGTCCCATACCACCACCTAAACCTCATAGAACTTCTCTAGTGCTAATAGGTACCCCATATGATAAGAATAGGAAATAACTGACATAAATCATGGTAGCAAAGCATGGAAGCCGAAGTTCTATCCTACTTGTTCTACTTGCCAATGGTAGAACTTAGACACATCCCATGTAGGCACATCGAAAATATGAAGGGCATGCTTTGTAATCTAGTCTCATTCTTTAACTAGAACTACTTCCCTTACCATACTCACTCGGTTGTATCCTTCGTTCTCATAGATTTAATCACACTAAGGTTCATACAAATGGGTCCCATATCAGATTCATGACCCAATTACATTTACCCTACCAAAGCAAGGTCCACTAGGGCTATCTCACTATGGCAACAAGAAGCTTATCATGACTTTCCTAAGAATTGATATGATGCCGTTCCACCCAATCAACCTTAGGTCCATCATTCATTACATGAAGGTTACCATTACGTGTTTCGACTTCAATTTTCATAACCTTACCACTTGGTTCAAGGTTTCACATAAAGGACCCACTTATCATCATTAAAGGTCTCACATATCATTCATTCATTCAAGACTAAGACTACTTAGGTTCCTAAGTCAAGACATCACATATTCATATTCATACAAGCATCAAGTAAGGAACACAAGTCTACCTAAACAAGACACAATATTACATCAATTTAGAACATATAGCATATAATCTTTTAGACACTTAGTAATGACCTTAAAATCATTTATTCAACCTATTCATTACCTTAACATCATCTACATAACCATTATAGACTCATATAGCGAAGTTAGGAACAACCATATATCAACTCTAAGACTACACACTTAACACATAGTCATAGCATAACATGATTTCCTATATAGCATCAATAGACTAACACACACTTTCACATGTAGGTAGATATTATCATGCATCACCTAATCAACTACACAAATACCCATATAACTTCAAGTAGTGCCGACAAGGCCATGATCATCAATATACTTAAAATAACGCCGACAAGGCCACATCAATTCACATAACACCACCACCATAAGTGGACCAAACCAATCACAACATAATTTAAGTCTAATTAAAATTAATTAAGAAGAAATAGGGAAGCATACCACCTCTTCATCATCAACACTTCAAGCCAATACCAAATCATCCAATTCAACCTCATAAGGCCCTTACCCATGGCCATGAACATCAATTCAATACACAAACTATAATACTTAATGAAATACACAAACTATAATACTAAATGAAATCTAAGCCAATTCATTATAGATTAAAAAAATAAGACTAATTAGACATCAATTGGATACAATTCTAATATCATTAGAAAGCCTATAAGAAACTACACATGAATCTATAAACATTAGACCAATATCAAGTAACCCATAAATTAGTCAAAAACTAGGGTTCATCAATTACATGGGTTCATAGGTAAATAGAGTTAAAATCAACTTAATAACCACAAATCAATCACTAAACAATTATTAAAAACCTTTAATGCAAGAACCCATGGTAAAATCATGAAATTGGATAATTCAACTTTAGAAAACATCTTTGAAGTGGGCTCCTTGATGAAATGTGTTTCAAGGATCAAAAACCATACCACAATGAAGATAATTCTTCCATTTGATGAAGAATCTCCACTCAATTTGTCACACCAAGCGCTTCCTTGACTTTGGACTTCAATGGAGTATTTGGGAATTTCTAAGGGATTTTGGGGTTTTGATTTTGAAGAATGAAATCTTCAATGTGTTTAAGACTTATATACACTCTTAAAATACCCAAAAGACCCTTAAGGAACCTCCAAACCTTTTATTTGGAAGTGGGTTGAATTTACAAGTTCACCCCTCAACTTAAAGTGAACCTGCGCAGGGAGGCAGACCACCAACGGTTGCCAAATGACGGCCCGTTCCTTGACAAACGGACCATTTTCTTGGTCTGTGGTCTTGGACTGAGGCTGGTCGTTGGAATCTTCCCTCCCATCGATAATTCCCAATCGACAAAACCCAACCAACGGGGCGTCGAGTTAACCACTGGGCGTCGATTGCCTCCGTGGTTGGGCTGTCTTGGGCAGCCTTGGCACCAACTTTTGGTCCTTCCTCAAGGACCCTTGGATGGTCCTTGGGGATCTTTTACCGGATTTTTCTAACCCAAACATGACCGTATACTAGTTTAAGACCTCTCACATGAATTTTATCTAAAAAGAACACGTAAAACTCAACGAAACATGCCTAGACATATAAGGTCATTTCAAGGCACATCTTTCGAATGTCATGGACGTTCTTGAACGTTTGACCTCCAAACTTCTCAAGACTTGACACACTGCCTATATACATCATATTAAGTCATTTAATGACTTCACAACATCATGTAACACACATAACCACGTAAAACTACATATGAGGCACTTAGGTGACTTAGTCGTCGAACGTCTTGGTCGTCCCTTGACGTTTGACTTCCAATGCACCTAAAGTCATAGCTACTGCCTCATTACCATATTGTAGACTGATTTAGAACCTTAGACCATGATGAAACCCATGTTAGGCTCTAGTTAACCCAAGTTATTTTTGGGATCTTACATTCTCCCCCACTTGGACAACATTCGTCCTCGAATGACACTTGCCACTCGCCAAACACTTACAAGAATAGAGATTCAACTAGCAGCACATAAACAAACCATATAACACACAATCAAGGAGAAAACATAAATTTCACATAGTCAAGAGATTCACATCACAACAAGAAACTAGAATATACTTCTATAACTCATTATTCTACAAAACTCACATGCTTCATTCCAAATAGTAAAAACTCATTTTATATTCATTATTATACTCAGACACATCAGTTATAACCATATTACAACAATTTTAGACCAAAGAATCAATTAGTCAATTTCCCAAAAATATTACAGTGAGCAGTTTTCCAATGCTACAATGATTTTAACCCAATTTTTCAAAAATGCAATTTTAGGCAATTCATGATATAGACATGATAATATGTAAGGTAACATCATATAAACACCTCTTACAACATGCTCATAGCTCAATAAAATACACAATGCAAGAAGTTAATGAAATTCAATTTCAACCAAACTCCTAAACATCATGCACATGCAACAACTTCTAGCACACCTATCTAACCATACTCCCCCACTTAGAAGGAACCCATATCACAATAAGAGAAATAAGACAAGGACTTACAAACATCATCATCACTCTCTTCCGGCTTCTCACTTCTAGTCCGGAGTGCATAGAAACGCCTCTTTGTTGGAGCATCTTTCTTTGGAACACTATGATCAACTTTCTTACCCTCTTTTCCTCTAGAAGCAATGTTAGGACAATCTCTAACTTTGTGTTCATCTTTTCCACATCCAAAGAAACTACCGGTACCCAATAGACACTCACCATAATGTTTCTTACGACAAGTGGAACATGTAGGTTTGTCATCTTTGGAACTACCCCCTTCTCAACCTTCAACTCAGAACCCCTAGATTCTTCTTGAGTTTGAGCCCTCTTTTTGAACGTACGTTCAGTACACCATTTTAGGGCCTACGGCCACACTAATTCTGGACTACACGGTAAAGTGTTGCCTAAAATAGTTTTGGAAACACTTTTAAAGCGTAGCCAAAATTTTTAAATTTTAGCTACGATAATTTTGGCAACACTTCAAAAGTGTACTCTTTAATGGTATAAGCTACACTTTGTAAGTGTTGTTACAATATAATATAATTGGCAACACCTATTTACATATATGGCTACACTTCTAAAATGTCCTATTTTTATAATTGAAAAAAGAACACCTTATAAGTGTTGCCTTAAAAAATTTCACTAAAGTATTATATTTGCTCCAATATTTTTAACACTCCCTCCCATTTTTATTGGCTTGAAAAAATAAACAAAAATAATTGATAAAACATTAACTTTTTGACTTCACATTCCTCTTTCACATCACTTTCCTCGTTCATCCCTCTTTCACGTTTCCATACACATTATTGATGAACAAAGAGCTGAGTTGAAGAGTTGAAGTCATCAAACTGACAGAAGATAGTTGAAGAACCGATTTTCTTTTCCGATACACACTGAAAAGTTGAAGTCGTCGAAGAACTGAGCTAAAGAGTTGAAGAGTTGAACTCATCAAATAACTAATATCTCAAGTCGTCTTCTCCAAATAATGATTTCTTGAAGATTAAGTACGATTCTCTTTTCTGATAGTTATTTCGTCAAGTGTTAGTTTGAAAACAGTGTTCTTGTTAGCTGAAGTGTTTGATTTTTTGTTTTGTGTTTAGAAGGAATGAATAATTTTTGGTTGTTGTCAAGATGATGAACTGAATCTAATTAGTCTTGGGTGAGAATGGTGTTTAATGGTTATTGAGAATTCATTCTTTGAATCAACTTGTTTGGGGTCGAGACCTAGTTTTTGCAAGTCTTAGAGCCCGTTTGGATGGGCTTAAAAAAACAGCTTTTGAAAAGTACTTTTGAAAGTGCTGAAACTTAAATTTAAAATAAGTAGTTATGTGTTTGGATAAAAGTGCTTCAGTTGAAAAAAAAGTTATTGATGTGTTTGAAAAATAAGTGCTGGTAAACACTTTGTTTAATCAAAATGTCTGAAATACCCTTAAAATTGTTAACATGATAAAAAGTTTATTAATTTAAGGTTTTTATACTTAAAAAAGTTAAAACAAAATTAATTTATATTTTACATCTATAAGTAATAATATTTCCTATCATTCACATATTTTTTTATCATTTCAATTTTGTTATTATAATACTAATACTAATACTAATACTAATACTAATACTAATAATAATAATAATAATAACAATAATAATAATAAAAATAAAAATAAAAATAAAATAATAAGAATGATAATAATAACAATAACAATAATAATAATAATAATAATAATAATAATTAAAATTATAAAAATAATAATAATAAAAATAATAATAAAAGTAATAATAATAATAATAATAAAAATAAAAAATAATAATAATAATAATAATAATAATAATAAAAGTAATAATAATAATAATAATAATAATAATAATAATAAAAATAAAAATAATAATAACAATAATAATAATAATAAATAATAATAATAATAATAATAATAATAATAATTATAATAATAAAAATAATAATAATAATAATAAATAATAATGATATTATTAATAATAATAATAATAATAACAATAATAATAATAATAATAATAATAATAATAATAATAATAATAATAATAATAAAAGAATTAAGGGCAAAAATGTAATATATTTGGTCAACATAAAATGACTTTTAAGTTGAAAAAAAAAAGCACCCCTCACCTAACTTTTAGCTTTTGGCTTAAAATAAGTTATTTTGATAATTTCCAAACACTCTAATATGTCAAAAACTGACTTTTAAGTAAGTTTGACCAGCTTTTAAGCTCATCCAAACATGCTCTTAATGTACTGTATCAAAAAGGTTGTTTCTACTCTATGATTGTCAATTCTTTTAGCTTTTTGAATTTAAAAGGTCAATCTTGTTCAGATATGCTGTTATGGGTTAGGATTTTATGACTGAAATTATGTTCTTTAGAAAGTTGATCCAACTATGTAGAATGACGAGACACTTGGATCAGATGAATGGATGAATTTCTATGTGATTTGGCAAATACAATTCCTGGAATTGATGAAGCTATGAGTTTCGCCGAGATGCTCAAGTACGTGATGTTTCTCCATTACAGCTCAATACCATATATGGCTGCTGCTCCCAAAAGAATAAGATGGTTTATGAACTTCCAATATCAAGTGTTAAAGATCTCTACTTACATTAAGTTTTTGATTCCTGAGTAATAAGGATTAGCATGGGATTATATAAGGATAAACGAGACCAGATTTGTCTTTTGTATGATATGGGATGACAAAGGTTTCTTTGGATTTTTTTTTTGAAAAGGTAAGTGAACATTATATTATAGCACAAAGCAGTCTGGCACTAAGAAATTGCAAAGGTAGTACACTGTCTACGAATCTCTCATAACAAACCAAAAACGAAAAGACATGATTCCACTCTACAAAAACCTATTTCTTTAAAGCATCCATAATATATAGCATTTGTTTTTCATACATAACACCCTGAAGATTACACCACAAACCCATAAGTATATGAGAGTTTTTACGGTAGGTGTTTTCCCTTCAAAATATCTTTCATTTCTTTACTTCCATACTCCATACAACCCAGCAGATAGAAGTAGGTACTGTATTCCAAATCTTCTTCATTGTCTTACTGATTTCTTTGAGTCCCAACAATGTTATACTGTCTCTTTAACTAAGTATGGAATAACAAAATGTACTTCAATGAGTTATTTGGATGAGTTTGTTCACTATAAATAGTTAGTGGAAAAGTAGGATGATTTTTAATATTAAATCAAGTTCTTGCATTAGATTTTAGGTTAGGCAGGAACAAATTCTGTATCTGGGAGATATTATATGACAAGTACAAGTAACCTGAAAAGGATGACCGTCGTTATTAGAAGTGGTAGTTATACTTGTTCATAAGTTGTTAGGATTTTGAAAGTTCGAGTTCTATTTTCTTGGTGGTAATTGCATCATCTAATGATTTTAGAATTCAGGAATTTGGCTACATTATGTATCATTAAGTAAACTCAATTATATAGTGCTGAGATATTTTACTCTTAATTTGAAGGACTAAACTAGAATATTGACTATTCTTCCATAGTTGTTCTCCCTTGTTTATCTAGATTGGAATAGAAATAGCTGGTAGTGGTAAATTGATGTCCGTTTCAAGTACTGTGTAGAGTTATCCTCTTCAGAATGAGGGATAGTACATTACTCATTAGATATCACCTTCAAATTAATAAAATGTAATGTTGTGGCTGCGGAGCTAATGCTGCTGCTACTTCTTCTACCCATGATGAAACCCCTCTTCAACAAATTGTATTGTTGAAGATATGCCATGTGTAGTACCTAACCTAAGCAAGCCACTTAGGGGAGCAATAGATTTCGAGAACCTATTCCAGAGCTGCTGTCTGTCATCTTTTTTTTTGATAACCGAGAAATCCAATTTGTAGTGTGTATCTATTAGTAGGTTGTAAATAAACAGTAAAGTAGCGTTCTTTATCTAACCAGTGCATCAAGTTCTGAATATAGCTCTTTTATTCTTCTAAACTATGTCCAATTAGTATTATCAAAATCAAAAAGCTTTAAGATCCATTGGACCTTTAATTAAAAATAATGCAAAAGAGAAAAATGATACACACACACACACACACACACACACACACACACACACACACATATATATATATATATATATATATATATATATATATATATATTTATGTTTAGTACAAAACTATAGCTGTACTTACAATGGGTCTCCATATAGCTGTACTTACAATGGGTCTCCATGTAATCACACCTTTCATAAGCTGTGCTTACAATGGGCTCAAGGTTTTGCATTTTCAGCACTAGCCACTAGTTTGATAAGATATGATGTTAGCTTTCTGAAACAGGTTGTAGATACGTTGGATTTGATATTTAGTAGTTCCTATTTGAGTCCCAGTCCCAGCCCTTCTATAGGAGTAGTAGGCAAAGTTGGTTTAGCCAATAAGTTGAGGCAAAATCATGGAAATGTAGGGAAAGTTGTTGACCTGAGAACTGTCTGGAACTTGTTGTTTATTCTGAATGTGAATTATTTTTTGTATCCTTATATTTTGAATTCTGATTTTCAGCTCCTCTTGCATAGTGCTGAAATATATTGGTTATCTACTAATTATTTGAACTTCACCATAACAAATTAAATGGGCCTGTAAGCTTTCCTCTTTTAAGTATCTTATTCTTAATCAGCTGGCTTCTTGTTATTTTCTTGTTTTTGGTGCTGCTGTTATTGTGAACTGGTGTCTCCCTTTGTTTTTGGTATTGCTGCCATTTGCAGGTTTCTTTTATCTTGTTTGTCTTGTTCCCCTTTGTTTTTCTTCTTCCTGAGAATCTCATCTGAAATTGAGCTACAATTTCTCTCCCTTTGTATAAAATTGTTGATCAAAACTATAATTGGTGAATAATACCAAATTCAACCTTGGGTACATCCGTAGGTTTTGAATACTTTCTTTTGCCAAAAAAATCCTCTACATAATGAAAGGATCTTAAGTTTTCTTGAGTTTCCAATAGAATCTGGCAGTTGCCAAATTGCAGTGTTGCCAGCATAGAGATCTTCCAACTAATTTAGATCACCTAGATTTTCAGGAAAATTGAAATTCTTGAACAGCCTTTCAGAATTAAAATTTTAAGTTTTCTCATCTCAGAGACACTGGTTGGGAGTCTTACAAGGTTTTCACATGATCGCAAATCACTCCCTTCGTTTTTAGTGTTGCTGCCATTTGCAGGTTTCTTTATTCTTGTTTGCCTTTGTGTTTACAATCCATATAGTAATCCAGAATTTACGTGCTGATAAATATTCTATATGATTTTGCGCGTATATATATATATATATATATATATATATATATATATATATATATATTTCACTAACTTATAATTTTATTTTGAATGTGCAGGAAAATGCCGGTAAATGAATTGAAATTGCATGTGGCCAAAAGTAAACTCGATCTATTGTAGTGAATGATGAAGAGTTTTTGTACTATTGTCATATACGTTTGAATGCATTTGTTTTTTTTTGGAATTTATTGATATTAGAGATCTTTAAGCAATCACTTTCTAAGTTTTGCTTGTACAAGACATGTTTTTCCAAGTTTATTTGAAATATATAGCTTCGATGTAACTATTAGTTAATTTGGTGGTTTAGGTCATTTGTATATGTAATGATGTGATTATATATTAAATATATGCAATTCAAAAGAATTGTTGTAGGACGTCCAATGTTAAAGTTACGTTTTATAAATGTTGCTCTTGATGAGATATGAGTTACGCTTTATAAGTGTTGCTCTAGATGAGATATAAAATTACACTTTATAAGTGTTGTTCTAGATGACATATAAAAGGCAACACTTTATAAGTGGTACTCTAGATGACATATAAAAGGCAATACTTTATAAAGTGTTGCTCTAGATGACATATAAAAGGCAACACTTTTGAAGTGTAACTAATAACACTGCAAAAGCAACACTTTTAAGTGTAGTATAATAAAAAAATATGTGTCGCTAATTTATCACAACAAAGCGTGCCCTTATACCTCTTTGGCTACGGTTTATAAGTGTTGCCAAAGATGGCAGCATTTAAAAAGTGTTGCCTAATATCAAAGGTTACGCTTCTTTAGGCCACCCCCTAAAAAGTGTGGCGGAAATTCCAAAAGTGTAGCCTTTTATCAAAGGCCACACTTTTTGCTAGTTTAGGCTACACTTTAGTGGTGTGGCCGTAGGCCTAAAATGGTGTAGTTGTTGCACTTGATCACTAGAAACACTTCTTTTTAAATTCCTTGACATCCTCCTAAGTTTAGACTCTTGAATTGATTGTGCATACACCATGAGTCTAGCTAAGGTCATATCATCATGTAGCATAGCCGTACGGAATTCTTCCCTCACTAAGTCGGCTACACCCGTCACAAAGTGACTCATTTCATCCCTTGGATTAGACACTAGGGATGGTGCATATCTAGACAAAGTTGAGAACTTCAAAGAGTATTCCCTAACACGCATACTGCCTTGCTTGAGATTGATAAACTTCTCTACTTTTACCTTTCTCCTCTCACAGGGAAAGTACTTACCAAGAAAAACTTCCTTAAATTCTTCTCACTCAATAGGACCCGACTCCACCGGCCTATTATCCTTCCATTGAGTGTACCAAATTTGAAAAACATCCCTCAATTGTTACGAAGCCAACTCCGCCTTCTCCCTAGATGTAACCCCAATAGCAATCAACACCTTGTATACACCATCAAGGAACTCTTGGTGATTTTCATCTATCCTAGATCCAAGAAAGATTGGAGGATTCATCCTCACAAAGTCTCTCAACCTAGAGGTCATAGTGCTCTCCACAACCCTAGGCATCATACTCAAATTCACTTGACTAGTTTCTCGGGCTAAAGCAATCAAAGCCTCTCTAATCTCTTGATTAGTCAATTCTGGGGGAACCACCGGAACCTCATTACCTCCTTCCACAATAGGAACTTCACCACCTTGGGAGGCACTTGAGCACCTTGGATACCTTGCCCATCTTGAAGCACTTGCTCAACTTTCTCAACTTGAGTAGGAGCTTCCTCATTCACCCTTCCCTATTCCAAACTTCTAGCGGCCATCCTTCTAGTATTCATCTCCTACAAACACAAGAAAACACATTTAGAAGGATACTCATAACATTTACTCTACCGCACGACATAGGAGTAGAAAAGAAGGGAAACACTATCGTCCTATAGCCTCTCGCCCATAGATCTGTCGCGACTCACACCGATGGTCAAGACTGTACTAGACGTGACCTGATGAGACATTTTGATTCCTAAGACTACTTTCACTAACCTATGCTCTGATACCAAGCTTTGTCACAATCCGAAACCACACCCTAGAAGTTAGGGCACAATATCGGATTGTGACGTGCGTACTCAACCTCTCGGAGGTCTCATACAAGCCCTTGATATCATTAATCACATAACATATGAAAAGTAGTGCGGAATTAAAACTTTTCATAAAATAATATCATAGTCTTTAAAAACTCTTTAATATAGAAGTAATAAGAAATACTAAGTCTCAATCTCATAATGTTAAGACACAAGAGTACTTGGGACACGGCCCATACGAACTAACAAACATAGTACTATTAAGTCTATTACAATACTTCAACAAGAAACATAAAAGACATATATGCCCTCGAGTCGAATGAGGACATACTTCAACTTCTCTTGAAATGATTTTCTAAATCCAAATCTTCTTCCCAAATGCTCCTCACCTACCAAGAACTATGTAGATAGATAAAAGCATGTAATTAGTACAACCACATGTACTAAGTATGTCTTATGCATAAAAATCATAAAAATGGACATTTATTGGAAATACCTTTTCATTTAAATATCATAATATCATAATAAGAACAACATTTAGAAACTTAGAATCACATAAGAAAACATTTAACCAAAAACCTAATTTTTTTAAGCTACTTTACAGTGACCCCAACTCACTGCTACAGTGAATTTCTTCACTGTACAGTAGAGTTGCGAACCCTCACTTTAGACACCCTTTAGCATGTAATTATCCTACTCAAAGCTATCCTAAGATTCACTTAAGTCACACCAAGATATACCTCCCATACACCCTCTCTAAATGTGCCTAAACGACCCTTAAGATTACTAATAATGAGTCACATACACACTTACAAAGCATCATAAACATTAATGTAAGATTCTTCAACCGAAGGTGATTCTAAGTCTCACTTTAGTGAGTTGTGAAGCAACCGCCCATACAATCCCTTACACACACACTAAAGAGATCCTGTAGACTCCCTAGGATAGAAGCATTCTCATTCACACCAACACATAGATGATATGAAATTCTCCTTCCAAAGGCTATCAAAAGACCTACTTAAGTAAATCAAGAAGATAACGTCCATGATTGACCTCTTAAAGATAAACTAAATAGTCCTTAAGACTACCTAAGGCTTGGATCATGTCTACAACACCGAACATCTTCGCTAACTAGAGTTATTCTCAAGACTTCCATAGATAAGACATGAAGAGATCATCTTTTATGCTTTCTTCACACTTTAACTAAGAAATCCTTACGTCACTTTAAATTAGGTACTTATTCATTTGCATACTTTATATCATTAAGTAATTAGTTCATTAGTTCATTTAAGAGACATACATCACATAAAGGACATTCAAATAATGGTCTTGGAGAAGACCTAGGGACTCTTACTAACATCTTAAAAGCCTATTGTGCAATGTCTAGATAGCGTCTCATACCACCAACTAAACCTCATAGAACTTCGCTAATTCTAATAGGTATCCCATATTATGAGAATAGGCAATAAACGACACAGACCATGGTAGCAAAGCATGGAATCCGAAGTTTTATCCTACTCCGATGAGGTTGTTCTACTTGCCAATGGTAGAACTTAGACACATCCCATGTAGGCACATGGTTAAGGAAATATGAAGGGCATGCTTTGTAATGTAGTCTCATTCTTTAACTAGAACTACTTCCCTTACTATACTCACTCGGTGCTAGCCTTCGTTCTCATTGATTTAATCACACAATGGTTCATACAAATGGGTCCCATATCAAGTTCATGACCCAATTACATTTACCCTACCAAAGCAAGGTCCACTAGGGCTATCTCACTATGGTGACAAGAAGATCATCATGACTTTCCTAAGGATCTATATGATGCCGTTCCATCCAATCAACCTTAAGTCCATCATTTATTACATGAAGGATACCATTACGACTTTCGACTTTTCAAGTTTCATAATCTTACCACTTGATTCAAGGTTTCACATAAAGGACCCACTTATCATCATTCAAGGTCTCACATATCATTCATTCATTCAAGACTAAGACTACTTAGGTTCCTAAGTCAAGACATCACATATTCATATTCATACAAGCATCAAGTAAGGAACACAAGTCTACCTAAACAAGACACAATATTACATCAATTTAGAACATATAGCATATCATCTTTTAGACACTTAGTAATGACCTTAAAATCATTTATTCAACCTATTCATTACCTTAACATCATCTACATAACCATTATAGACTCATATAGCGAAGTTAGGAACAACCATATATCAACTCTAAGACTACACACTTAACACATAGTCATAGCATAACATGATTTCCTATATAGCATCAATAGACTAACACACACTTTCACATGTAGGTAGATATTATCATGCATCACCTAATCAACTACACAAATACCCATATAACTTCAAGTAGTGCCGACAAGGCCATGATCATCAATATACTTAAAATAACGCCGACAAGGCCACATCAATTCACATAACACCACCACCATAAGTGGACCAAACCAATCACAACATAATTTAAGTCTAATTAAAATTAATTAAGAAGAAATAGGGAAGCATACCACCTCTTCATCATCAACACTTCAAGCCAATACCAAATCATCCAATTCAACCTCATAAGGCCCTTACCCATGGCCATGAACATCAATACAATACACAAACTATAATACTTAATGAAATACACAAACTATAATACTAAATGAAATCTAAGCCAATTCATTATAGATTAAAAAAAATAAGACTAATTAGACATCAATTGAATACAATTCTAATATCATTAGAAAGCCTATAAGAAACTACACATGAATCTATAAACATTAGACCAATATCAAGTAACCCATAAATTAGTCAAAAACTAGGGTTCATCAATTACATGGGTTCATAGGTAAATAGAGTTAAAATCAACTTAATAACCACAAATCAATCACTAAACAATTATTAAAAACCTTTAATGCAAGAACCCATGGTAAAATCATGAAATTGGATAATTCAACTTTAGAAAACATCTTTGAAGTGGGCTCCTTGATGAAACGTGTTTCAAGGATCAAAAAACATAACTCAATGAAGCTAATTCTTCAATTTGATGAAGAATCTCCACTTAATTCGTCACAATAAGCTCTTTCTTGACTTTGGACTTCAATGGAGTATTTGAGAATTTCTAAGGAATTTTGGGGTTTTGATTTTGAAGAATGAAATCTTCAATGTGTTTAAGACTTATATGCACACTTAAAATACACAAAATACCCTTAAGTAACCTCCAAACCATCTATTTGGAAGTGGGGAGAATTTACAATTTCACCCCTCAACTTAAAGTGAACATGCGCAGGGAGGCAGTCCACCAACAGTTGCCAAACAATGGCCCGTTCCTTGACCAACAGACCGTTCTGTTGGTCCGTGGCCTTGGAATGAGGCTGGTCATTGGCCTCTTCCCTCCCATGTCTAAGTACAATCGATGAGACCCAACCAACGGGGCATCGATTGACCCATTGCGCGTCGATTGCCTCCGTGGTTTGGGCTGTCTTGGGCACCTTGGCACCAACTTTGGGTCCTTCCTCAAGGACCCTTGGATGGTGCTTGGGGATGTTTGACTGGACATTTACAACCCATACATGACCGTATATGAGTTTAAGACCTCTCACATTAATTTCATCCAAAAAGAACACGTAAAACTCTTGAGCGTTTGACCTCATGCCTAGACACACAAGGTCATTTCAAGGCACATCTTTCGAACATCATGGACGTTCTTGAGCGTTTGACCTCCAAAATTCTCAAAACTTGTCACATTGACTATATACATAACATTAAATCATTTAAGGACTTCACAACAACATTAAATACACATAAACACGTAAAACCACATATGAGGCACTTAGGTGACTTAGTCATCGAACATCTTGGTCGTCCCTTGACGTTTGACTTCCAATGCACCTAAGCTATTATCTACTGACTCATTACCATATTGTAGACTTATTTAGGACCTTAGACCATGATGATAACGATTTTAGTCTCTAGTTCACCTAAGTCATTTTCGGGATCTTACAGTAGTCACTAAGCATTTCAAGTTCAAATCTTAGTATTAGGCTACCATTAAGTAAAACCTTGTAGGAACACATCATTCCAAAAGAACTCATTTTAACCATAATAACTTCTAACATGCTTTGACTATATCATGACATACATTTCTCAATGTAATATGCTATTTCACATATATCTAATACACAGCCATAATTGGCATCACATCATCAAAACATGCCAAAATTCACCTTCACATACACCCATTCAACCATAAAACCAAGATAAGCATTTAAACTCACCTTTTCTCCCTCAAGCATATAGAGACAATCTCATCCAAGCAATCTCTTATCACATCTAAAAGACAACCGGACAAGAAAACATAAGGGAGAGATCATATAGAGTTAAGTTCTATGGCACGATATGAGAATAATGAAGAAGAGAAACTCTATAGTCCTATAGCCTCCCGTACCATTTTATGTTTCGCGACTCACCAACAATGCTACGAGACTCTACTAGATGTGACAATATGAGAATTCTAGAACCTAAAATCCACTTTATAAACCTCATGCTCTAATACCACGTTTGTCACATCCGGGGAGAACCCCGTAGAAATAACATGGCGTACTTGACCTCTCTGAGGTCTTATACAAGCCCATATTTATCATTCATCGCATTGACATAGTAAATTTAGCGGAAAATTTAAAACTTTCTTTGTACATCATGTGATAGAACATTACTTCATATACATAAAACATAAGTCATAATACATATATAGACCTTAAGTCTCTTTGACATCTTAGACTCAACAACATTAGAGTACTTTAGGGACACGGCCATTAAGAAATAATACATAACTATAAAATATTCAATAAACTTTACAGTAAAGACATAAGTAGGAGATCCTTGAACTTAAGGATTCGTTTCATTGATCTTGAGAATCATCTATCAAGCTCTTCACCATTCAAGACGTCCTTTTAGAATCCATAACCTACACTTTGTATAAAAAGTAGAGAAAAATGGGATTAGTACAAGAATGTACTAAGTATGGCAACCATGCAAAAACATGCGTTTAAAAGGGACATTTTCTTGAAATCGTACTTCATGACTTTTCAGTAAATCTTCATAAAACCATTATCCAATAGCATTCATATCATTCACATACATCATATAAACATAATCAAAGGCCATACATCATATAAAATCACATATAGAATTTAGACCATAATTGAGGTCACTTTACAGTGAGCTCATTTTTCCTTAACAGTGAAATATCTTTCCTTTTACTCATTAACCTCCCAAGTAACCCTCTAGTGATACCTTGTGCAATGCATCACCTTAAGGCCACAAGGAATCATACATACACTTACACAAGCCAACACATATCACCATATAAGTATAGCCAATTACAAGACACATTCAAGTCAAGGGTATAGGACATTATAGTAAGCTACATCAACTTACACCTACTTTTACTTCTTTTCAAATTCATCATTATAAGACCTTATTCATGACCCCAATCTTAATCTACAAGTGCAATGTACATGTGAAGCCTCATAACCCTATACATACTTAGTAAACTCTTCATGAGACCACAAACCTTAACATACAATTCATACATCCTCATAACAAGTAAAGACAACTTCATTCATATCCATACAAGACCTTCATCATATAGTCATTTAGACCAACATAGTGCACATAAGGATAGATCACATCATCTAGATTCATACCATGCACATATTCATAATAAGTAGATATATGTATACTACAATGTCACGCATAAAGACACATCCATGATCATACACATTAGGTCACCTTCCTAGGACTTCCTAAGGAGCTACTTGTGCAATGTCTAGATGGGTTCATTACTTCCACCTATCCTAAGTAACCTACCTTAAGTCATCCTAGTTAGTATCCTAGTTCTTTACTTCCATTGTCCATTTTACTTTAGGGAAACTATATCCTTACACTAAGACCATGGGTGCTCAACATGGAATTTGGTATTGTAGAGCCTTACAACAATAGAAGGTGTTCCTACCTAGCCAAGGTAGAACATTAACATATATCCTAGCATCATAAGTGAATTCACTTTGCTAGATCCTATGTGGCAAGCATAGTTTATGGAACTAAGAGATAGGTAGTTCCCTCTACATGCCATTGGACAATTGGGGTCTCATCTCATGAGAAAACATGGGTGAACCCTTCCTCAAAGGGAAGTCAACACCTCATGTGGGTCCATATGTGAGTATTCCTCTAAGGGAAGTCAACACTCTATAAGGGACAAGTGGTGAATCTTCCTCAAATTAAATTCAACATCTCTGAATGTCAAGTTAACTCGGTGCTAAGCTAAGTTCCATTTTATTGAAAAGACTTTAATTTTATTTTCATAAAACATAGGCATAAGATATTCATTCTTTATATGCTTATAGCGTATTCAAGCACCTATCTAGTTTAGAGTATTCTTGGGTACCCCTCTAAAAGCCCCTCTACTTACTAGACCACCATACATGTGTGTGAATGTATACATAGATGTGAACAAACCTTTCACATAACACATAATGTCACACATGTTCATATATCAATGCAAAAGTCTATAGATATCACAATTTGAGCAATACTTTCATATAAACCCACTAAGACAATATGCACATTCATACTACTTTGTAAGCATGCATAATGTGTGAGTGTGTGTACATTGGTCAACATGATCACATAATGTCTATCAACAACTCATTGAGGAAGCCACCCACTTAGACCACAATACTCTTCAAGCATAGACCACACAACACAAAATAACATAGGAGACAAGTTAACTTCATAGAACACTTTAGGACTCCTAACATTAGCTATTCACACATTCACATAGGGGTACATGGGTAGGGGTCATCAATATTTAACACTTCATTAATGACAGCACCTACACATGATATTACATAACCCTTTACATGCTCATAACAATAGTAACATAACCTAGATTCACAACTCAAATAGAAGACTAGGCACAGGTTTCACATAAAGTGATCATCATAACCACTCATTCATATAATCATCAATTTGCCTTCAAGGACATGCTCAACATAATATAATGACAATAAAGTAAACACCGCCACCATAAGTGGACAATACCCACAATGCCATACAAGGCTTCATCAACATTACTATAAAGAAATAGAGAAGTAGAAGAATTGAGTAATTCTTCCCCATCTTATAGACTTTGGTCATTATTGAACTTTACTACACTTCCATCAATAATTCAAGTATAGGGAAGTAGATAAAACAAAATAATAATATACAAAGTCATGCATAAGCTACTACAAAGCCATACTACAAACTAGTACCACACATCATTAACATCCTAGAATGTAGAAGGACATAGACCATTAACCAACTTCACTTGCATGGATTATAAATCATGTTTCATTAATATAATAAACCTAGGACAGTATCTAAATATGCATAATATATCGAAATTATGCTTACATCACTACAAGATCAAGATACTAACATAGGCATTAACTATCAATTCAATGTAGAGGGAATAGGCCATCTTACTAATTTTCCCAAAGTATTTATCATCAATCATATATTAACAATAAAGTACATTTTAGGAAGTAGTTATCGAGATAGAAATCAAGTCTCATTCATACTTATTCATCATAGAATATAGATTACATCACCTATATAGCATTATCAAGTTATAGACTAAAAGAATCTAGATCAATTCATGTAAGACTTTCTTTAATTTGATCATCAAGGATTTATACCCATAATTCATCCATAATACCAACTAAATGCAGTAGCAATGATGCTTTGCATAATCGAAATCATACACAATTGCTATAAGCGAAATTGACTATAACACTTAGAAACATAGGCTATTCATACTTAAATCTTCAGACATTTATCCTCATGGATCCCTCATCATCAATTCAAAATAAATTAACATAAATAACAGTAAATATAAGCAATTCAATGTAAGAGAATCAGAATTCAATCAAGAACAAGCCATGATCACAATGCCCATGCAAGGTCTAAATCAAGTTTGGGAAGGGACATGGGTTCATCATGCAATTGGATTCAAAATCACGTTCAAACCAATATATTAACTTCAAATTCATCATGAATTAATCATTAAAAATGTTTTTAGAAAGAACCCATGGCTAGATTGAAGAAGGAGAAGTTTGATCATAAAATCTCTTTTGAAACTTTGAGATTAACTCTCTAGATGGAAGGATAACTAGAGATGAAAGATCACCATACCTTTTTATTCATGAAAACCTTTAAAGATTGATGATTCATCCATAGAAATCCAAGCTCCAAGCTATTCTTGAGCTTCACCAACAATGGTGGTTTCTAGGGAGAATATTTTTGGAGGGAAAGGTTCAATTTGTGTGAGTTGGTTTAGGAATGGGTTGATAACGTTTTTGATCACTTAAATACACCCAAAAATCACCAAATAAATCATGTGGGGTCTGTTTAGCACGTGGGGTGAATTTACCATTCACCCCTTTAATGAAACCGTGCACAGGCAGTGGCACCAGGCCACCATCGACGGACCCAATCGACTTGCCGTTGGTCAATCGACGGGCCGTCCTTTGGCTTTTGTCGATTCGTCCTTGGCCAATTTTTGGGTTGAGACCTGACCAAGCTAAGTATAAATCGATGAGACCTCACCTACAGGCCGTTGGTCAACCAACTGGCCGTCGTTTGGTCCGTCGATTGACACTGCCTAGGCAGTGTCTCGACCATCCTTGGGTCCTTCTTGTGGGCCCTTTTGCGGGGCCCTTTAGAAGTCGTAGCCAAACGTTTCCAACGTAAATACAACCCTTAAAAAGTTTTAGACCTTCCACATAAGTTTCACCCAAAACAAACACCTGCAACTCGTCCAAACATGCAGGGTCCTATCAAGACATACATGAACGTCTTAAGGGCTAACTTTCGAACGTCTTGGACGTTCTTGGACGTTTGACCTCAAAACTTCACGAAACTTCATATAATACCATTAAACATCATTATAACTCATTTTAATACTTCATAATATCATTTCATACAAATATAATCATGCATAGACACATGAGGCACATAGGTGACTAGTCGTCGAACGTCTTGGTCATCCCTTGACGTTTGACTTCCTAATAACCACAAACTTTATACACTACCTCTAAACCATATTATAAGAAATTTTAGGACATCATAACCTTAATACAAACAATATAGGCTCTAGACACCCTAACTCATTTTGGTGGTCTTACAACTACCCAACCATATAAGGCCTTAACTACACCATGAATACCAATGGTTACTCCATTATCTAATTAAATCATAGAAAAAATGTTTGGAATATTAAGGTCCATTACGATATTTTTCTAGAGATTTAGGGTAACCATCCTCTATAGGTAACCTTATTGAAACATAGAGGAGACTTGGCCATAGAGGCATGTTCTTTTATTTCTAACGTTAGGGCAATGTAACTTCTAGGTCATTTCAACCCATATTATCATATTTGGTGGAACCTTCCAACCAACCATGACTAGGTATCATCCAAGACTTTCCTCAATTAACCGTACATATGATCAAACCTAATTGAAAACTAACCACTTTCAAAGTTGGTCACCATCAATTCTCTTCCTCTACATATGGAGTAAGGGGTACATACATCCCTCTAAGTCAACCTTAAGGTAAAACATAATCCAAACTTATGGAATAAAACACTTTCTTCCCTATTTCCCTACTCTTAGAATAGGTTCATATAGGGAATCATTAACTATTCATAAGGGTTCTCCCATTAACTAGCATACTTCACAATCACCTTACAAGGTAAGCACACTACATCACCTTCTAACGATCAAGTGTTAACACTCCGAAAGTTCCATGACTTAGACAAGAGACTCACTTACTAAATAATGGTTAAATTTATGTTTCCAGACCTATATTAATGTAATAAACCCCATTAGGAAAGGTTAGTGACTTAACGTCAAGGAAATACCTTGACGTCCGAAAACTAGCGAAATTGAACTAGTAGACGTCCCTATGTTTGGTGAAGGTTTGGGAGTGTAATATGAAGTCTAAAACTTGTAAAAAGACTTTAAATAGGTAAAATCATATATGAAGGGTAAAAATGTCTGATAACAACTCCACAAGGACAACCCGAAGGGTCCTTGAGGAAGACCCAAACAATGGCAAGGAGGCTGCCAAAACAGCTTGCGACTAGACAAGAAGTGAAGGTCCTCGCGCGTCTCGCAGCCAACACTTGGTGTGAAAAAATTATCTCGAAACGCAGGGAATTCATGAGGTTCACTGCCTCAAACCGGATTCGAGAAAAAAGATTTGGAATTGACCCCGCGATGCGCAACCACTTCCCATATTGGTTAGTGGCAATTTAAAGATAATTTGACTTCACAAAAAGACCCAATTAAGTGAGGAGTATTTTCAGTAATTTAGGGGGTTATTGTATATTGATTTATGGTAAGTTTTAAGTCATTTTTACCCATCCAAATCAATTTCCCAAATCACTCTCAACTCTCTCTAAATTTTCTCTCTACTCAACCTCCATTGAAGATAAAATAGAAGCTTGAAGAAGAAGACGAAAGACTCCATCTTTTTACTCCAAATTCGTGGGCAATCATCATATAAGGTATCGGGATATTGATTCATGGACTATTTTCTCCATGTAGCCCTTAAAAACTTCTAATTTCGAAATTTACATTGTGACCAAGAACTAGGATTTTGTAATCTAGCCATGGGATCACTCTTAAATCATTTTCTTTGTGTTATGTGCCTTATATTATGATTATATGGGATTAATTGATGATTTCTATTGTGAAAATATCCTAAGAACCGATGTGTCTCCATGACCCAACTTTCATGAATTTTGTGAGATGAATTGAGTAAATATGAACATGATGTATTATAATTGCTGAGTATCTATTTAGAGAACCTTGCCTTCCATGCCTATTACGTTTTAAATATGAGTAATCATGATACTTGATCCCTAATCTTTAAAAGAGTGTAAATCCTAGAATTTTATATGTGATGAAGAATATTGTACATAGACTTTGAACTTGCTTGCAAGGTATATGGCTTATGGAAGGATACAAGAAAGGTAATTGGGATGGTTTTCCTTCTCTTAAACCTTGTCTACTGTGTGGTATGAATTATGTAGAATGAAATTGGTCTCTTGTGTTGATTGAAACTATAGTTCTCATGAAAACACTATAATTGAGATTATGAAAGTACCAGTTACATATGTATGATGATTCTAGGGTGAAAGTGTATTCTCACCTAATGAATCTAAGATCTCTTTGTAGAATTGTATTGAATGAAGATGAATTACTCTTCACACATGTAGATATAATTAAAAGAACAATGGTAGTAAGTTGGGAAGTATAATAAGCACCGAGAGGATATGGCCAATGATGAAAAGACCCTCCCGCTAATGAAATAGCCCGGGTCTTCCTAGTGATAATCATGAGATGAGGACTCTCCCGCTAATGCAATAGTCCGGGTCCATAGAAGCAATCTCTTTATCCCATAACTGCGTTCCTCCGTAGGATGTAGCTAGTGGATGCACATAGTATCTAGTTTGTAGGTTCTACCTTGGCAAGTGGAAAACCCTTTTTCGGTGTGGGAATTTATGTCAGCGGATTTAACGGAAAGTTCCCGTGGTCGTCAGTTATAGTTAATCTTCCCTAAAGTAATAAAGTTATGAAGTAATGAATAAGTAAGTACTAGTATATAATCTCCTAATCAGTTTTTTAAGTAGAAGTGGGGGTATGGGACTTCACTTGTACATTGCACAAGTAGGCTTAAAGGGTTTTTCTTGGTGGTTCCTTGTAGGATGAAATGATTACGATAATATGTCTATTAAATGAATGTAAAGGTAACATGTGTGACCAAGGTGAGTTCTATGGGAATACTTGGTAGGTTTGGTATTATGGAATGCTAACTCAACATTGCATAAGTGGACACCTAGGAAGCGCTTAGGTCATGTTGTGTTGAAATTATGATATTATGGTAGTATTGACTCATATGATGTGTTGATGATGAAAATGGTTTTCCAAAACCTCATATATGCATACATTATATGTAAATATCATTTTCTCATGTTTTAATGGTTTTTATACATTTCTCCATACTTCGTGCATTCTTTTTTGTACTAACCCCTTTTCTCCCTTTATATTATGAGTATAGGTTTCGGCTAGGTGCTTACTTCTCCATCCTTCAAGAAACATTGGATTTCTAATCAACAAGACACTATGGTAGGTCCTCAAATATTCGAGGACATATGCAATATTGGAAACTTTATCTTTTCTCTATTTATGTAATAGAACTACTAATATTCTCTTATGTACATTTATTTTAATGACTATTATTTCAAGAGGGATAAGGACCTTATTTGCAAACTTTTGTTGAAATGTTATACTAGATTATGTTGTGAGAAAATCTTAGACTATGATCATTAATTGTGTTATAAAATTTAAATTTTCTGCATTATTTCAACTACATTACGCCATGACGATTATGCTAAAAGGCTTGCATGAGACCTCTTTGAGGTCGAGTACGCCGGTAACGTCTGGGGGGTGATCTCCAGTTGTTACAAACTTAGTATCAGAGCATAAGGTTTTGGGATAATACTAGGGTTGATGTCTCACACACCGCGTTATGTCTTATTCATGAAGCGCGCCACCATTATGAATAGGAGGCTATGAGATTATTAGGAACATTCATTTCTTCATTATTATATGATCGTGCTTGACATCCTAATACTCTCTAATTCTTTCCTTCTAATCCTTTTCTTGTGCTTATAGGCCATGGATATAAGGTGGAATAATGCTAGAAGGGCCTAAGAGGAGAATGCTAATGAGGCGGTTCCCCCTTAAGCTCCTCAAAACCCTCAAATTTCTATTGAAGAATGAGCTATGTCTATTGTTGAGATAAGGGCTGCCATCCATAGTTTGACTAAGTGTTGGCTACTCAATTTACTAGGGATTCTAGGGTACAATTTAATCCCAATGCTAGGGTAAAATTGAATCCCACCGCTTTAAGGATAAGGGATTTAACAAGGATTAATCCCCTTACTTTCTTTGGCTCTACGGTGGAGGAAGACCCACTAGGGTTCATAGATGAAGTATTCAAGGTGGTAGATGCTATGGGTGTGACTCGTTAAGAAAAGGCAGAATTGACCGTCTATCAAGTCAAAGATGTGGCTCATGTTTGGTATCAACAATGGAAAGATGAGAGTCCAAATAGAGAAGGTCATATTAGTCAGGGAGTATTCAAAATGGCTACTCTTGATAGGTTCTTTCCCTTGGAACTATGGGAGAGAAAAATGCAAGTATACTTCAATCTCTGTCAATGGAATATGAGCGTGAAAGAGTATAGTCTCAAGTTCACTCAACTATTAAAATATGCTCCTACAATGGTGAAGGACTCTAGGGCCTAGATGAATAAGTTTTTTATGGAGATATCCAATCTTGTTGTTAATGAATGTAGGTCGGCTATGTTGATTCCTACCATGGACATCTCTCCTCTTATGGTCCATGCCAAAATTTTTTAGGAGCAAACGCTTAAGCAAGTTAGTATGGAGTTGAATAGATTAAATCCGGATGAAGGGGATTTTTCCAACGCTAGGTTTGAGATTCAAGACAAACTAAAGTTCAAAAAGAGTTTTCTAATCAAAGTCCCTCCAATGCTCCAAAGCCAAATCAAAGGGGAAGGACTACTCCTAAATCTCAAGGAGAAATGAAGAGTTGCCCTTTTGAGGAAAGAACTACTTGTGCCAAGTGTGGTAAAAAGCATGAAGGAAAGTGTCTGCCGGTATGGGCGTTTGCTATGGATGTTGGAAAAGTGGTAACCGATTTATGGATTGTCCACGTCGAGCAGCCAAGGGGATAGAAGATACTAAAGCTCCAACAAGTGATCAAAACATGGATGCTCCCAAAAAGAATCACTTTTTATACCCTCCAAACCCGAGGTGATCAAGAGAGCTCACCGGATGTTTTTATGGGTACGTTACAAGTATTTACCATTCATGTTTATACATTGTTTGACCCCGGTTCTACCTTGTCCTTTGTCACTCCTTTGGTATCAATGAGATTTAATATGCTTCTCGATATTTTTCATGAACCTTTTTTGGTTTCTACACCGGTGGGTGATTCCGTACTTGTCAAAAGAGTTTATAGGGGTTGTCCCATGTCAGTGACAAATAGAATAACATTGGTGGACTTGGTAGAACATTATATGTTAGATTGTGATGTTATTTTGGGAACGGATTGGCTACATTATTATTTTGCTTCCATTGATTGTAGAACTCAGTTAGTTAAGTTTCAACTCCCAAATGAACCCATTGTAGAGTGGAAGGGGGAAAACCTAGCTCAAAAGAGTCGAATCATTTCATGTCTTAAAACTAGTAAGTTGATTGCGAATAGTTGTCGCTATCATTTAGTAAGGGTCAAGTATCTAGAATCCTAGACCCCTCCTTTTGAGTAGGTCCCCGTAGTGAGGGAGTTTCTAGAAGTCTTTCAAGATGACCTGCCCGGAACTCCTCCCGAATGGGAAATTGACTTCAAGATAGATTAATTGCAGGCTGACGAACCTATTTCAATCCCTCCTTATAGATGGACCCGACCGAGTTGAAAGAGTTAAAGGCTCAACTCAAGGATTCGCTAAATAAGGGTTTTATTCAACCAAGCAAATCGCCATGGGGTGCCCCGACATAATTTGTGAAGTAGAAACATCTCCAATTAAATAAGGTCACCATAAAGAAAAAGTATCCACTTCCTAGGATTGATGATTTATTTTATCAACTCCAAGGTGCTAGTTACTTTTCGAAAATCGATTTGAGGTCGGGATATTATCAATTGAGAGTTAGAGAAGTTGACATAACTAAAATGCTTTTCTAACTAGTTATGGTCATTTTGAATTCCGAGTCATGTCTTTTGGATTAACAAATGCCCCGGCAGCTTTCATGGACATTATGAATCAAGCTTTAGATACTATGTTGATTTGTTCTTGATGTCTTTATTGATGACATTTTGATATACTCCAACAGTGAGGGTGACCATGTGAACCATTTGAGCATAGTCTTGCGAGTACTCAAGTATGCTCAACATTATGCCAAATATAGTTAGTGTTTGTTTTGGTTGAGGTCGGTTGCTTTTGTTGGTCACATTGTGTCCAGTGAAGGGGCAAAAGTGGATCCGAAAAAGACGGAAGAGGTCAAGGGTTGGTCTAGACCATTGAATCCTGCCAACATTTGAAGATTCTTAGGATTGTCCGGTTACTATAGAAGGTTTGTTGAGGAATTATCCTCAATTGCATCTCCATTAACGGCCTTGACTCAAAAGAAGGCTAAGTTTGAATGGTCGGAAGCATGTGAGAAAATTTTCAATTGTTGAAAGACAAGCTTACCTCTTACCGGAAGTAACGAAAGAGTTTGATATATTATGATGCTTCTTGAATAGGTTTGGGGTGTGCCTTCATGCAACATGGGAAGGTTATAGCATATGATTTTAGGCAACTCAAGGTTCATGAGAATAATTATCCAACTCATGACCTTCAATTTGCAGCGGTAGTGTTCTCTTTGAAATTATGGAGACACTATCTATATGGGGTACATGTAGATGTGTTCACCGACCATATGAGTATTCTATATGTCTTCAACAAAAAAGAGTTGAACCTCAGTAATGAAGGTGGATAGAACTCTTGATGATCTATGACATGAACGTCCTCTACCACACCATCAAAGCCAATGCTTTTGTGAATTCTTTGAATCGAATGACCATGGGTAGTGTGGCTCATGTTGAAAAGGGTAAAAAGGAACTATTGAAGGATGTTTATAGATTGTCCTAGTCGGGTTTTTGGTTAGAAGATTCTCCAAAAGGGGGTTTCATGGTTCATCATAACTCCGATCATCTCTTGTTGATGTGAAGTCTAAGCAACATCTTGATCCGCTATTGATGGATTAAAGGAATCGGTTCTTGGAAAGCTCAATGAGTGTTTTTCCCTAAAGGGGGATGGGGTGCTTAGGTACATGGGAAGGTTATGTGTACCGAATGTTGATGATTTGAGAAGAAATTTTTTAGAAGAAGCTCATGGCTCCCGCTATTCGATTCATCCGGGTGCCACAAAGATGCAGCGATACCCTCAAGAGTTCATTAGTAGGAAGGTTTAAAATGACATGTAGCGGAGTTTGTGTATAAGTGTTCGAATTGTCAACAAGTTATGGTCGAGCATCAAAGGCTGGGAGGTTTGGCCCAATTAATCGACGTTCCTACTTGGAAAGGGGAAGACATTGATATGTAATTTGTAGTGGGTTTGCCTCGGACATGTAGGCAAAATAACTTGATATGGGTTTTTGTGGATAGGTTGAAAAAATCTTACCACTTTATCCATGTTAAGTCAACATATTCGTCGGAAGAATATACATTAAGCAGATTGTGAGCCTTCAAGGGATCCCTTTGTGGATCATCTTGTATAGAGGTTCCCAATTATCTTCTCATTTTTGGAGGTCTTTTCAAAAAGGGTTAGGTACTCAAGTGGAGCTTAGCACCGCTTTTCATCCTCAAACGGATGGTCAAGCGAAGCGTACCATTTAAACCTAGAAGATATGTTATGAGCTTGTGTAATAGATTTCAAGGGAATGTGGGACGATCACGTACCGTTGATTGAGTTCTCCTATAATAATAACTACCATTCGAGTATTTCTATGGCACCTATTGAAGCACTCTATGGTAGGAGATGTAGATCTCCGGTTGGGTGGTTTGAGGTTTGTGAGTCTTCAATCCTTGGTCCCAAAATAATCCATAAGGCTATAGATTAGGTTCGGGTGATAAGACAGGGTTGAAAACAACCTATAGTCGGTAAAAATCTTATGTCGACGATAGAAGAAAAGATCTTGAATTTTAAGTAAGGGATTGGGTTTACATGAAGATTTCACCTATGAAAAGGGTGATGAGATTCGGTAAAAAGGGGAAACTAAGTCCCCTGTATGTGGGTACTTATGAGGTGTTGCAACGGGTCATAAAAGCTGCTTATGAGTTGAAACTACCTAGTGAGCTAGCTTTGGTTCATCCGATAATTCATGTTTCTATGTTCAAGAAATGTATAGGCGACCCGATGTATATTCTCCCAATTGAAGGGTTTTGGGTGAATGAGGACCTTTCTTATGAAAAGGTTCTGCTTGAGATCCTAGATCGTCAAGTAAAAAAGTTGAGGAACAAAGAGGTGGGCTCAATAAAAGTAATATAAAGAAACCATCTAGTTAAGGGTTAAACATGGGAGGCCGAGGCCTTCTATCCTCATAGTTTTCCTCTTTAAGGTTAGTAGCTCCCCTTCAAATGAAAACCAAGAATAATGTGAGTTGACTTGTTTTCTATGTATGTGCATGTTTAGGTAAAGGTTTATGCCAAAAAAAGAATTTTCATGAAAAAAGGATTTTGTGGTCTATTTGCACTTAAAATGTGTGTATATGTTTTCTTGAGATATTAGTGTTTTGATGTTTTCCTCAGAAGAAGGATTGCATGTTAACTCTTTGATGTCATTTTGAGCTCTTGTTGATATTGAGAAGGTTGTTCCTCATTATATATGTCATGAAATGTTGAGCTCCTAATGTGATAAATTGACTTGCTATCTGAAATATCATGTTATGTGTTGAAAGGAGTTGTGAGGTACTCCTATGAGCTGTGACTCATGAATATATGCATGTTGTTGGTTGGGCTGCTAGTATTGAGTCTATCACGACCCGAGAGTATACCCTAGAAGATATGGTATTCTCAAGTCGTTACACGGTGTATTCGACCTCTCGGAGGTCTTATACAAGCCCTTAGACTTCATTTATTGCAAAAATATATGAAAAGTAATGCGGAATGAAAACTTTTAACACAATCGAATAATAATTCAAAATATCTTTCATTGAAAATCATAAGGAAAGGCCAAGTTTAAGTCGTCATCTTAGACACATGAATATCTTGGGTCACGGACCATACAACCACAATATAGAAATAAATAAGTCAATTACAATGTCTTTAACAAGTAAAACTAAACATAGTTATGTCCTCACAACAATTGAGGACATAATAACAGTTTGCTTGAATGAATACTAATGTCCAAGCTTCACCTCAATGACTCGTCTCAAATGTCACCTACACCTTTAGAGATAAAACTTGTATGGAATTAGTACATTAGAATGCACTAAGTATGGTTGAATGCATAAAATCATGCTTAAAGGACATTTATATAAAAAATGCTCTTTTTAGGAAAACCTTCATATCATAAGAATAAGAACTAAATTTAACAACAAATCCACATATAAGTCACATTCCAAGTAAAACACATAATAAAATTACATCATATCAAACACATAAGCATATAACACTCCTACCAAAGGTTATCCTAAGACTTACTTAAGTAAGAAAATAAGAGACCTCCCATATACCCTCTCCAATCCTACCTATATAATCCTCAAGACTAATTAATATAAGATTATTCTCTAGTTAAGATTTAACTCACCACCTAAGGTTACTCTAAGATTCACTTGAGTAAAACATGAAAAGACCGTCCATACTTTAACAATCCGGAAATTTCATGAATTAGGCTAGAGCCTCTCCTATTAAATAATGGTTAAAATAATGTTTCCAGACCTACATTAATCTAATAAATTCAATTAGGAAAGGTTAGAACCAAAATGTCAAAGAAAGACCTGGACGTATGAAAACTAGCGAAATTGAACTAGTAATTCACCTAAACCTTGCCTTTTTTTGTTTTTCTTATGCACTGTACTGAAGGATTTTAAATTGAATAAGTGAAGAAGTACTTGATTTTCGGTTGTCAAGAAAACTTCTTACAACCTATGGCTATGGTGCCCCAGAATTTTGTGGATAGTATATAAAGGCCCGTACTTGCTTGGTTCCTGACAGCATGCAAAGGTGCAATGCGATATTTGTACCTTATTTTTTGTGTTGGTCCTTTTGTTTTATAGTCTCTGAAGACTAACATAGAAGTATGCAACTTATTACCTTTTTTTGTGGGAGCTAATCATATTTGGTATTTGAGATCATGAAGTAAGATACATAGGCTTCTATTTTTTGGAAAATAATAACTTAACGTCTTATATTGTATGATTAATTTGAACTGGTAGTTTTAAAAAGATATGTAATTGTATATGTCAACTCGTCTCTTCTATGAAGTAGAATTTTCTGAGATTTCTAGGACATTAACAGTCTATTGTTCTTCAATAGGTAGTTAAAGTGCATGTTACTTGTGCTTAAAAATGCAATGATAACAAGAACAAATAATTTGAGTCATTTGATATACGGAGCAGAAACTAGGCATGAGTAGTTTGAATATCTTTTGAGGAAAAGATTGTATTGTAAGAGTGTCATGGAGGGTGAAGGCTCTTTTCTTTGTTTCTAGTTTTGGGACATCATCGGGATTGTTGCATACAGCCCACTAGGCTAGGCGTTCTTTTGTGGGAAGGAGATAACAGAAAGCTTGCCTGTAGAAAGTATGGTTGTAAGCAATTGCAGTAGTTCAAAGTATATATTATGTACAACACAGTTCCTTAAGTAATCATCATTCTATTTCCTTTGTTTGGTATAACTATAGTACGTAGTATATAAGGGATGACCCTACGAGATTGCATGCCTACAGCTTCCGTGTCACGTTTTCTATATTCTAGCTAACTAAATCCAAGGTTTCGCTCCTTCACAACCTTTTGTGATAATATGTGTGTGAAAGACGAGTTGTTCTTTGTGTGAATTTCTTTGGAGAATTTAAATACCGAGTTTAATTTCTTCCAAATTTTTGATATTTTTTGAGAAATTTATATATGATTTTTTCATTAATTTCTATTTTGACTTGTTTCGATATTTGTAGAATTGAAATTGAAATTAAGAAACAATAGTTTTAATTGCAGGTCTGCTCGTTTCTACTGTTCGCCTTAGTTAATCAATCAAAAAAGAAGTTTTACCAACCGGTTAGCGAGTGGAAATAAGTCAAACCATTAGAAGGGATGTGATGACAATACCTAGAGCCGGATCAAGGTGGGGTTCATTAGTTTGAACAGATACTAATGCTATTTGAGTGTCAATACAATGATTAAATTAGAGTATGTGTGTAAGACCCCCAAAAATGAGTTAGGGTGTCTAGAGACTAACTTGTTCCTATAATATTGTTAACATGTTAATTAAGTGTATTAAAGTATGCATGGGTGATTTGAAGTCATTTGGAAGTCAAACGTTAAGGGACAACCAAGATATTCATCGACTAGTCACCAAGGGCCTTATGTGTTTTTATGTTCTTATGTGTGTGTCATGAGCTTATGAGGTCCTTATATGAGTTATAATGATGTTTATAGGCAGTATGTTGAGTTTCATGAAGTTTGGAGGTCAAACGTCCAAGAAAGTCCAAGACGTTCAAAAGTTAGCCCTTGAGACATGCTTGTATGTCTTGAATGTGCCTTGCATGTATGGATGTGTTTTATGTGTTCTTTTTGGGTCAAATGATGTGGAAGATCCTTAAAATGTTAAGGTATATATATACATTGGAAATGTCCAGGTACGACTCCCCAAGGGCCCCGAAAGAAGCCCTCAAGGAGGACCCAACGGCTGTCGAGACACGTCCTTGGCAGTGTCAATCGACGGAGCCAAGGGATGGTCCGTCAGACCACCAACACACCATCGATGCTGAAGAGTAGATTGGGACGTATCCTGGAAAAGGCTCATCCAAAGGACAACCTCAGATCCAAACGACGGAGGTCACCAACGGCCCGTCGATGGGCCTAAGGGCCGTCGATGCAGGCTGCATTTAACTGCTTGCACGCTGTCCCATTATGGGGTGAATGTGAAATTCACCCCACGTGCTAACCTGACCCTACATGGTTTATTTGGTTATTTTTGGGTGTATTTAAGTGATCAAAAACTTGACAACCCCATTCCCAGTTCAATTCACACAAATTAGATTTCCCTCCCAAAAATATTCTCTCTAGAACCTCCATTGAAGGTGAAGCTCAAGAACAGGTTGGAACTTGGATTTCCATGGGTTCTTCACAATGTTTTAGAGGTTTTATTCTACATTAAGGTATGGTGATGCTCCATCTCTAGTTAATCTTCAATCTAGAGAGTCCCTCTCAATGTTTCTCAAAGAACTTTCATGATCAAATCTCTTCTTCTTCAATCTAGCCATGGGTTCTTTCTCAAAACGTTTTCAAAGGATTAATCATGCTAGATTGATGATAATGTATTGATTTTAACGTTGATTTCAATCCAATTGCATGATGAACCCATGTCCCCTTCAACTCTCATGTTAGCCTCTGTTTGGGCATTGGGATCGTAACTTTGTATTGATTGAATTGTGATTCTAGCATGTTGAATTGCTTATATCTAATGTTTATATTGTATATTGATGGTGAATTGTTGATGAGTGACCCATAAAAATTAAGTTTTGATGGTTTGAAGACTAGCCTATGTTCTTCTACATGCTTACTGTAATCTCAATTTCTTGGCAATTGTAGTAGGATTTCATTTAATTTATGGTCTCTTTAACTACTGCCTTTATGTGTATTGTTGTTGAATTGTGAGGATGGATAATTGATGATCAAAGCAAGGGATATTTGTAAGTGATCTATGTTTATCTACTTGCTAGTGAATTGATGATGTAGTGTAGATATTAGTAGCACGATCTTATAGTAGCTTATGCATGACTTCGTGTATGATTAATTGCACTTTAGATACTGGCCATAATGTGTTATGATGATGAATTATGTTTTGTTGTCCCAATGTGGATTGATACTTGAATAACTTGATCTCAGCTTAGTATTTACTGTAACATAGACTTTATAGGGTATGAATGTATGATTTCGTCTGTGAAGAGATATTTGTAGTTACTTCCCTATACATGAATTGTTGATGAAAGATTTGTATTGATCAGAGATGATCAAAGGCTAAAGGATTTGGTAAGAATTGCTCTATTTCTCTACTTCTCTACTTTCTTATAGTATTGGTAGTTGATGAAGCCTTGTATGACATTGTGTGGTATGGTCTACTTATGGTGGCGGTGTTTACTTTATTATAAATATATATGTGATGTGAACATGGCCTTTAAGGCAATTGTACTATGAATGTATGTTGGTGATGATCAGCCTATATGAAGACTATTTCTAGTTTCCTATTCTAGCTATGATCTAGGTTGTATGGCTAATGTTATGAGCATGTAAATGGTTATGATAAGTTTATGTATACTTGCTGCCTATGATGAGGCCTTATAATGTTATATGTGAAGTGAAGTTAATATAGGTGCATAATAACTAGAGCTTACTGTAAAGATGTTGTAAGTGTTGAATAAATGTGTCTTATGCTATGTTATCCATTCTATGATGTTGTGTGACGTATCATTCACTAGGATGACTTGATAGTTGTACTAGTATGGGCGAGGGTATGGGACCTTGTCTATGCATTGCACGTGTGTACCTTGATAGGATAGTTCGTAGGTTGGTCTTCAAAGTACATGCATAGGAATGTGTGAGTATGTTATGAATTTGACTTATATGCTATGATGTTAAGTATATGATATGATGAAGTATGAATGTGCATAGTGTCTTGGTGTGTTTATATGAAAGGATTGCTCATATAGTTATACCTATAGGCTTATGCATTGATGTGTGAACATGTGTGGCCTTAATGTGTTATGTGAAAGGTTTGCTCACATATAAGTATACACCCACACACGTGTATGATAATCTAGTCTATGGAGGGGCCTTGAAAGGTGTGCTCAAGTGTACCCTAAAATAGATGGTGCTTTACATATGCTATGTCCATATGAAAGGGTTTCTCACATGATATAGGTTGATGAACTCTCATCTATGACCTATGAGCTAAGCATATGAGGAGTCAATCTCCTAAAGCCTACATTTTATAAGTAATGTTGATAAAGACTTTTTAATAAAAGGGAACTTAGCTTAGAACCGAGTGAACTTGACAATTAGAGGTGTTGGCTTCCCTTGGAGGAAGATTCACCATTGGTTTCTCATAAGGTGTTGACTTCCCTTGGAGGAACACTAACCTATGGTTCCACATGAGGTGTTGACTTTCCTTGAGGAAGATTCACCCATGGTTTCTCATGAGATGAGGCTCCAATGCTAATGGGCATGTAGAGGGTTATGTATATCTTTTAGTTCCATAAAATATGATTGCCACATAGGATATAGCAAGTGATTTCACTTAGTATGCTAGCATGTGTTAATGTTCTACCTTGGCTAGGTAAGAACACCTTTCCTTGGTGTAAGGCTCTACAACACCAAATTCCATGTAGCACCCATGGTCTTAGTTTCGGTTAAGGCTATATTTCCCTAAAGTAAAATGGACAATGGAAGTAAAGTAAGGACCCTAACTAGGATAACTTAAGAGTAGTTGCTTAGTGTAGGTGGAGGTATGGGACTTCACCTATGCATTGCACAAGTAACTCTTGACGGAAGTTCTAGAAAAATGTTCTAATGTATATGGTTATGCGTATGTTCCTTATGCATGGTATGGTAGTATTTGTCTACTTGTTATGAAGATTTGCATGATATGAGTACTAATGGATCTATGTGATGTGGTCTTGTTCTTACATGTACTATGTAGGTCTTATTGATTATGTGATGAAGGGCTTACCTAGTTTGGATGATGTTGTCTTCACTTATTATGTTTATGTATGAATTGGATGTTAAGGCTTGTGGTCTCATGATAGGTTTTATATGTATGTCTGAGGTTATGGGGCTTCACATGTACATTGCACTAGTAGACTTAGATTGTGATGGTGAGGAAGGTCTCATAATGATCTATGTAAAGTGAAACTAGTATATGTGCAAACTGAATAGAGTTCACTGTAATTTCCTTGTGGTCTTGACTTGAATATGTCTTGTAATGTGCTATACTTCTTTGATGGTATGTCTTGGATTGTGTAGGATATATGTATAATTTATTGTGGCCTAAAGGTTATGCAACACAAGGTATCACTACAGGGTTACTTGGAAAGTAAAGGAATTAAGAAGAAAAGAGTTCACTGTAAGACGACTTATGCTCACTGTAATGTGAAAGTGCTTACTGTAAAATTGTCCTAAAATGTCTTAAATGCAATGTATGATTTTATATTATGTTTGACCATGAAATATACCTATATGAAGTATGTAGATGATATAATGCTTATTGTGTAAATGTTTTATGAAGATTTTCTCAAAAATGCATGAAGTATGATTTCGAGAAAGATGTCCCTTTTAAATGCATGTTTTTCCATGGTTGTCATACTTAGTGCATTCTTGTACTAACTCCATTCTTCTCTACTTTATACACGAAGTGTAGGTTATGGATGCTTAAAGGATGTCTCTATGATTGAGGAACTTGTTATGTGTTTCCCAAGCTCAAGCAAAAGGAATCCTTAAGAGTCAAGGATGTCCTATGTCAAGTTATGGTTTACTGTAAAGTCTCATAATTATATAGTTATCTATTAGGTTATACGGGTTGTGTTCCTAATGTACTCTTATGATGTTAAGTCTAGATGGCAAGAAGAGAGTAGAGTCTAAATATGTACTTATGATATTTTATATATATGAAGTGAAGTTTCAAGCGTATGATGTGCTATGAAATTTTTTAAATTTTTCGCTAATTTACCTATGAGAATGCGATGAATGATAACTATGGGCTTATATAAGACCTCGAGAGGTCAAGTATGTCATGTTACTTCTAGGGGATGCTCCCCGGTCGTGACAAACGTGGTATTAGAGCATAAGGTTTATAAATGTGGTTTTAGTTTCCAAAAGTCTCATATTGCCACATCTAGTAGAGTCTCGTATCATTGGTGGTGAGTCACGACACATCCGTCGATCGGGAGGCTATAAGACGATAGAGTTTCCCTTCTTCACTATTCTCATATCATGCCATAGAACTTAACTCTATAAGGTCTCTCTCTTATCTTTTCTTGTCTGGTGGTCTTTTAGATGTGATTTCTTGGATGTGATGACATCTCTATACTTGAGGAGAAAAGGTGAATTTGATGCTTATCTTGGTTTTATGGTTTCATGAGTATGTGTGAAGGTGAAGTTTGGTATGTTTTGATGATATGATGTCCTTTGTGGCTATATATATATGAGACTTATGTGGAATGGCATGTTATGCGGAGAAATGTATGTCATGATAAGGTTAGAGCATGTTAGAAGTTGCAGGGTTAATATGAGTCTCTTTTCGAATGGTGTTTTTCTATATGATTTTATATGAGGGTACCCTAATGACATGATTTGAGCTTGAAATGTTTAGTGACTTCCTATGGAAGCATGTTGCCCTAAGAATATGTTTAATGGTTCAATGTTGCCTTTTGTTTATATGTGTGAACCGTCATAGTTTCCTAGTATGGGTTGGAGTCTTTGGTATAGCCTTGATCCTAGAAGTGAAGGTAGTACGATTGTCCTTGTAGGGTGATAATGTGGGTTTGATTGGCCTAGAAGTTACCTTACTGTAAAGTAGAAAGAAAAGAAAGAGTCCTTATGGCTAAGTCTCCTCTATTATTTCCCCTAATGTTGTATGACCATGGTGTCTATTGTATTGTTGAAAACATTATCTGGTTGAATAGTATGACCTAACTTGATGATTGGGGATAATTTGCATCGATAATAAGGTTTAGAATGCCTTTGGTATTCCTAGGTTGATTTGCTGTAAGTTCATCTAAAAATTTTAATCACTTTTATGTGATGAAAATGAAGGTTGATAAGTTAAGATCCTCTTAAGGTTGGGTTAAGTTGCTCTTAATTGGGTTTACCCTAAGTGGGGGATGGTGATGGAGTATTAAGGTTGTAGATATTTCTACCATGTCCTTCTATTCGTACTTGAGCTTGAAACTAATGAATTCTTAGTAAGCTTATTTATGATAGGAGTCCTGTATAAAGTATGAATTACATGACCTCTTTTTTTTTATATGTCTTGATTGACACTATCTTAAGAGTATTTTGAAGATTCTAAAGTTCTTGAAAAGAAATTTTGATTAATTCATGATTTTCTCATGTTGATTGTGCATCTTGATATGGTAGTTGTGCATTTAATTTCATGAGATAAGGTAAGAATCATGTTGGAAGTCACTCTTAATGTCTAATGTCTAGCCTTTTAATGAGGAATTGAGCTCCTTTAAAGTGAAAAATGACGAGTCTCTTGAAAATTATGTCTTCTATGAAATTAGAAGCATTATTGTAGGTTCACTCTTGAAAAAGTGATGGCATGTATAGCTAATGTCCTTGTGTGTGCCTATAAATTGTGAAATTGTTCCAAATTTATGCATGTTTATGAAAGTTAGGGTTAGGCTAAAAATTGAAATTATGTGAAATGACTTCCTATTGTTGTGATGTGTGTTGTGTAAATTACCATTTTGTCTTCACTAGGAAGAATGTTTGAGCATGCCATGATTAAAAGTTGAGAAATTCTTAAGTTACAGTAAAGTTGACCTTTGTGCAATTTCTTTGGTATGAACTCATGAGACATGTAAGTATGTTGAGGAGAAGGACATTCCTACCTAAAACATAACTAAGCATTGTATGGTTGAGTATGTTCCTATGGCATTATTACTAACTAATAAGAATCCATTGTCAACCTATTTAACTAAAGTCTATGTGCATTGAAGTATGAGTGCCTAATTGTTTCTTTAGTGGTGTTGAAACTGTGTAAGTGTAACTTAAAGATGGTTGCATGATGATCTCTTGATGAAATGAAATTTAAAGACCATGTTATTATTAGGAGAAGGATGTTCCTCCTATGAACATGGCAAGATCCTATGTGTATGATGCATTAAAGAGTGAGTGAATAAAGGTTTTTCTTGCTTGTGTTGCATTGAGTGCTAATTTTTTTGAAGTGTGTGTTCCTTGTAAGTTTGGTGCATTGACTTCTATGTGATTATTTTATGAATAATGTGAGCTACTCTATGATTCATTGAAGTCCTTGTTGTGGCTAAAGTGTTCTAAGTGTCATTCGAGGACGAATGTTCCCAATTGTAAGACCCGCAAAATGAGTTAGGGTTTCTAGTGCCTCACTCGTGTGTATAAGTTTGTTAACTTGTTAATTAAGTGTTTTAATGTATGAATGGGTAATTTGAAGTCATTTGGAAGTCAAACGTCAAGGCACGACCAAGGCGTTCGACGAGTAGTCACCAAGAGGACTTAGATGTTTTTATGAGCTAATATGTGTTTCCTCGGCTTATTAAGTATTTATATGAGTAATAATGATGTTTATTGGAATTATGTTGAGTTTCATGATATTTGGAGGTCAAACGTCCAAGAACGTCCAAGACATTCGAAAATTAGGCCTTGAGACGTGCTTGTATGTCTTGAGTGTGCCTTGAATGTTTGTATCTGTTGTACGTGTTTGTTTTGGGTAAAACTGATGTGGAAGGTACTTCACATGTTAAGTTATATATTTTCGTTGGAAACATCCGGGTATGACTCCCCAAGGGGCCAGCAAAAAGCCCTCAATAAGTACCCAAATGCTCTTAAGACACTGCCTTGGCTGTGTCAATCGACGGAGCCAAGGGATGGTCCGTAGTCCACCACACCCCGTAAATAGTGAAGCGTCGATTGGGAATTAGCCTAGAGAAGTCTCATCCAAAGGACAGCATCAGACCCAAACGACGGAGGCCACCAACGGCCCGTCGATGGACCTAAGGGGTGTCGATGGCTGGCCATCGATGCAGGCTGCATTTTAACTGCATGCACGCTGTCCCATTATTGGGTGAATGGTAAATTCACCCCACGTGATAACCTGACCCTACATGGTTTATTTGGTTATTTTTAGGTGTATTTAGGTGATCAAAATGTGACAACCCTATTCCCAATTAAATTCACACAAATTAGATTTCCCTCCTAAAAATATTCTCTCTAGAAACTCCATTGAAGGTGAAGCTCAAGAACATCTTAGAGTTTGGATTTCCATGGGTTCTTCACCAAGTTTTAGAGGTTTTCTTCTCCATTAAGATATGTTGATCCTCCATCTCTAGTTCATCTTCAATCTAGTGAGTCTCTCTCAATGTTTTACAACGAAGTTTCATTATAAAATCTCTTCTTCTCCAATCTAGCCATGGGTTCATTCTCAAAACATTTTCAAAGGCTTAATAATGATAAATTGATGATAATGTTTTTATTTTTAACGTGGATTTCAATCCAATTGCATGATGAACCCATGTCCCCTTCAACTCTTTTTTCAGCCTATGTATGGGCATTGTGATCGTGACTTTGTATTGATTGAATTATAATTATATCATGTTGGATTGCTTATATCTAATGTATATATTGTATAGTAATGGTCAATTATTGATTAGTGACCCATGAACATGAAGGTTTAATGGTTTGAAAGACTAACCTATGTTCTTCTACATGCGCACTGTAATCTCGATTTCTTGGAAATTGTAGTAGGATTTCGTTTATGTTATGGTCTCTTTAACTAATGCCTTATATGTGTATTTTTGATGAATTGTGAGTATGTATAATTGATGATAAAAGCAAGGGAGATTGGTAAGTGATCTATGTTTCTACTTGCCAGTGAATTGATGATGTAGTGTAGCTATTAGTAGCATGATCTTATAGTAGCTTATGCATGACTTCGTATATGATTAATTGTACTTTAGCTACTGCCCATAATATGTTATGATTATGGATTATGTGTTGTTGTCCCAATGTGTATTGATATTTGAATAACTTGATCTCTACTTTTTATAGCTTGGTATTCACTGTAATATAGACTTTATAGGGTATGAATGTATGATTTCGTCTATGAAGAGATACTTGTAGTTACTGCCATATACTTGAATTGTTGATGAAAGATTTGTATTGATCAATGATGATCAAAGACTAACGGATGTTGTAAGAATTACTCTATTTCTCTACTTCTCTACTTTCTTATAGTATTGGTAGTTGATGAAGCCTTGTATGACATTGTGTGCTATGGTCCACTTATGGTGGCGGTGTTTACTTTATTGTAAATATATATGTGATGTGATCATGGCCTTAAATGCAATTAAACTATGAATATGTGTTGGGGATGATCACCCAATGTGAAGCCCATGCCTAGTTTCCTATTCTAGCTATTATCTAGGTTGTATGGCTAATGTTATGAGCATGTAAATGATAATGTTAAGTTTATGTATACTTGCTGCCTATGATGAGTCTTTATAATGTTAAATATGATGTAAAGTTAATGCAGGTGCATAATGACTAGAGCTTACTGTAAGGATATTGTTTATGCATTGCACATGTGTACCTTGATAGGATAGTTCATAGGTTGGTCTTCTAAGTACATGCATATGAATGTGTGAGTATGTAATGAATATGACTTATATGATATGATGTTAAGTATATGATATGATGAAGTATGAATGTGGATAGTGTCTTGGTGTTTTTATATAAAACCATTGCTCATATAGTTATACCTATAGACTTATGCATTGATATATGAACATGTGTGACACTAATGTGTTATGTGAAAGGTTTGCTCACATATATGTATACACACACACATGTATGATGATATAGTCAATAGAGGGGCACATGAAAGGTGTTCTCAAGAGTTCCCTAAAACTAGATAGGTGCTTGAATATGCTATAAGCATATGAGGAGTCAATATCCTAAGCCTATGTTTTATGAAATAATGTAATAAAGGCTTTTCAATAAAGGGAACTTAGCTTAGCACCGAGTGAACTATACAATGAGAGGTGTTGGCTTCCCTTGGAGGAAGATTCGCCATTGTTTTCTCATAAGGTGTTGACTTCCCTTGGAGGAACATTAACCTATGGTTCCACAAGAGGTGTTGACTTTCCTTGAGGAAGATCCACCCATGGTTTCTCATGAGATGAGGCTCCAATGATAATGAGCATGTAGAGGGTTATGTATATCTCTTAGTTCCATATACTATGCTTGCCAATGAGGATTTATCAAGTGAATTTCACCTAATATGCTAGCATATATATTAATGTTCTACTTTGGCTAAGTGGAGAACTTTGCCTTGGTGTAAGTATCTACAACACAAAATTCCATGTTTAGCACCCATGGTCATAGTGTCGGTTAAGGCTATAGTTTCCCTAAAGTAAAATGGACAATGGAAGTAAAATAAGGACCCTAACTAGGATAACCTAAGGGTTGTTGCTTAGTGTAGGTGGGGGTATGGGACTTCGCATATACATTGCACAAGTATCTCTTGAGGGAAGTTTTAGAAAGGTGTTCAAATGTATATGGTTATGCTTATGTTCCTTATGCATGGTATGATAGTATTTGTCTACTTGATATGGATATGTACAAGACAATATATACAATGTAATCAAGACCCCTAACTTTGGCTATCTACACTATCATATAAGGGGTACATAGGTAAGGGCTATCAACCTTTTTAACACATCAATGGCAGCACCTATACTTTATCCTAACATGGTTATACTCATACTCAAACAATAGACACACAACCTAATTCACAACTAGAATAGGAAAGTAAGCATAAGCTTCTCATAATATCATCTTAAGCACATGTTCATAAGTCCATTAATTTGCCTTCAAAGCCATGGTCAACACATATATAATGACAATAAGGTAAACACCGCCACCATAAGTGGACCATACCACACATTACCATACAAGGCTTCATCAACATTTCTATAAATAATAGAGAAGTAGAAGAGTAGAGGAATTAAGCATTCTTACCAATTTCTCACCCTTTGATCATCATTGATCAATACACCTTATTCATCAATAAAACACATATATGGAAGTAGCTAAATGTACTTTAAACATATAAGAAACCATGTACAAGTCGCTACAAGATTTTATACCATAACATAATACAACATATCAACATACTAGTGAAGTAGAATAACATATATCATTAGCTAACTTCCCTTACATTGATTTTATACAATAACATAATACAACATATCATGCTTCATCTAATCACAATTCAAGATCTATCACACACTTAACTTTTTGACTTCATAGCCTAAAGGAAATCTATATCCATTCATGCAAGCCCTTATTAATTTGATCATTAAGTATTTATACCTACAAAATTCATCCATTATATCACCCTAAAACAGTAGCTACAGCAGTTCATACACAATCAAGAGTCTACACAACCGATCTGACAATCGACTTCAAGACAACATGTAGAAACATAGGCTATTCATATTCAAATCTTCATGTATTTATCATAATGGACTGATCATCATAAATTCACCATCAATTAATGTAAATAACAATAATCACAAGCAATTCAATCTAAGAGAATCACCAATTAATCAAGAACAAGCCGTAATCACAAAGCCCATGCAAGAGCTAAACCAATTTCGGAAGGAACATGGGTTCATCATGCAATTGGAGTAAAATCACACTCAAATCACTTTATTAACTTCAATTTATCATGATTAAATCATTAAAAGCATTTTGAGAAAGAACCCATGTCTAGATTGGAAGATTGGAAACTTGATCATAAGATTTTTTTGAAAAACATTGAGAAGAACTCTCCAAGGGAAAGGTTACTTGAAGATGAAGGATTGCCATACCTTTGTCTAGTTAAAAACCTCTAAGACTTCATGATTCATCCATAGAAAATCCATCTCCAAGCAGCTCTTGAGCTTCACCAACAATGGTGGTTTTAGAGAGAACATTTTTGGAGGGAAAGGCTTAAAACATGTGAGAGGATTTATGAATGGGTTGATCACGTTTTGGATGATATACACCCAAAATTACTTAAATAAACCCATAATAATCAGTTTAGGACGTGGGGTGAATTTCCCATTCACCCCTTTAAGTTACAGCACGCAACTGCCAAATACAGGCCACTCTCGACGATGGCCTTGACGGGGCGTCATGGCCTTGACGGGCCGTGGATGGCCTCCGTCGCCTGACACTTAGGCAACAATTGGCTTAAGACCTGCCCAAGGCAAGTACCCTTCGACAAGACCTGCTTGACGGGCCGTTGGGGGACCAACGATCCGTCGTTGGGTCCGTCAAGGGACACTGCCCAGGCAGTGTCTTAGGCAGCCTTGGGTCCTTCTTTTGAGGCCTCTTGTGGGGCCCTTTAGAAGTCGTACCTGGACGTTTCCAACTAAATTACAAACCTTAACATTATAGACATTCCACATAAATTTCATCCAAAACAAACACCTACAAGACGTCCAAACAGCCTTGACCCCAACATGACATACGATGAATGTTTTAGGGGCTATCTTTCGAACGCCTTGGACGTTCTTGGGCGTTTGACCTCCGAACTTCACGAAACTTCATATATCAACATTAAACATCATTTTATTGATTGTTAGAGTTCATGGAAAGCCTAAGGTAATGTATTGTTGGTATTGGATCTATTTCTTGAAGATGTCATGATGAACCCTATTCCCCTTAACCCTAGGTAATGAATTGATGTTAGTTGGGATAAAAATGATGCAATTGACTTCATTATTGTTTTATTTACTATTGTATGATGATATTATACCCATTATTGGGTTGAATTGGATGATTTATGGTAAAACCTTTATGATGGCTTGTGAAGGAGATTGGGGTAAGTCTTGTGATCTCAATCCTTTACTTCTAATATGATACTTGTGTTTAGTGATGAAGTTTTATAGAAGTATACCTTATGATAAGATTGTTTAGGGCTTGTATGATGTTGAATTGGAATGTCTTGATCTATGTCTTGTGAGTCATTGGCTATGATTTAGTGATATAAGGATGGTGATGATCTACCTATGTGCCTCATCATAATGTGATTATGTAAATGTGCTAACCTCACATGTGTGAATTGTAATGAAAGGAAAATACTCATGCAGTTCCTATTGAGCTATGATGATGATTATGTATGTGATAGACCCTATGACCTAAATTAATATGTGATGATTAATAAAGGCTTAAAGACATTTCCAGCGCACCTAAATGTACTAAGTATGACTCCTATGCACAAAATCATCAATGCATCAGAAAATGACAATTTAGTCAAAAATCATGCTTTCTATCAATTTAACTCAACATGCATATATAAGAAGCATAATAAGTCAATTCAACATATCAGCTAACCAACATGTAGATTATCCAAGTAATACTTGTGCAATGCCAAAGATAGAATTCCTTAATCCTATCTAAGGCTAAGTATCACATTAAGCAACCCACCTTATACTTACAACATATTCTCTTAAAGTCATCATAACCTTAATACATGAATATTATTCATATCTCATAAACATAATCATAATCATAATCATAATCATAAAAGAACATTACTAGAACCATCCCTTAGGATCCCACATATGCAATGAGTGAGAGAAGTCTCATACCCTCCCTCACACTATGTAGTAGCCTTCAATACAACTCTAATAAGAGATCACATAATTAACTTGTTCATTTACTATTACATTAGGGAAAGAAGTGCAATAACCAACATGAGACGATGTGAGATACATGGAATCCGGTGTTCTACTCCCATACCGAAAAGAGAGGGTTAACACATTCCTAAGGTGTAACCATTCGTACATAGCTATCTAGGTGGATCCACTAAGCTAGAGTCCTATGTAGGCACATCGTTAAGGGACAAGGATATTGTTTCTAGAACCCTTGTCTTAATAACGTGGAGGTTTCCATCTCATGAGACAACACATTATTCGAGAATCCGAACTTACTAACGTGAGGAACCCATATGGGAGGACGGACTTACTAACATGAGAACTCTATCTCATTTACATTCCTTTCGGTGCCAAGCAATTATTCCATTTAGAAATCATATAATCTCATCATACAAGTTAACATTAGTCTCTTCTAGACCCTTATGTAGACGTTTTGTCATAATAGCTCATATGTGATCACAAATGAGAATTACCCTTTCACTTTAGACAGTTTTTTATAATCATGAGAAACTACATTCAATCATATAATAATTAGATCATAACATAATTACATACTTCATAGACAATTCATTAATCTAGGGTTAGGGATGATGGATTCTTCTCACAAACATCACAACAACATAATTAGCTATAGCATCATTACCATCTAAGTAGTTTCACCTTTCACAATTGAGACCAAAGAACGATCAAGATCATACCTCATTGACCTTCATGGGAATTCATACTTCAATACCCAAGAACTCACAACCAACATATGAAATGGAGCAATTCATGAAGTATTAACATAACTAAAATCAAAGTAAACAAGTGACATGTTCATCACCCTCATCATTTAAACTTAATCAATCCAAGAAATAGGAATTTAGGGGAGGAACATGGGTCAAGGGAAATCTCATAGGAAATCATCAATTAGTCATCAATACATACTTAAACAACATTAATTAATCACAATTTATCAGAAATTCCACAATTTCTTTTTAGAAAGAAGACCCATGTGAGGAGAAAAACCCTTGCATTGGGGGGATTTAGAAACAATCTTTTTGAAGGACCTCTTGGGGAAAGGAATCCCAAGAGTGAAAGAAACCATAACTTATATGTGAGAAATCCACGTAATTGGATTGAAAAATTTGAAGGCTTGATCTTCTTCTTGGAGCTCTATGGGTCTTCAATGGAGTTTTAAAAGAAGAGAGAATTTGGGAGAGAGCGAGATTTTTGAGTTCGACTAGTGGAACTTGATTTTTGTTTAAAACTGACCAAAAACTGACCCTAAGACCGTATTTAGTCACCCATAAAATTACCCAAAAGACCCCTTACTTGAATGGGTCTTTCTGTGAAGTCAAAAAACCAAAAATACGAGTTTTTACGATCTAGGAAGTAGGTGCGCGTCGCAAGGCTAATTCCCCATTCTATTTTTGAATTTTGAGTTCAGGCCATAGACCTAGTGACATCCCCCTGTTGGGAGTCTAACTTCAAATCCCCACGTGATTGCTGCGCGTCGCGCAGAAGCCACCATAATCTGACTGTGCGCAGCTACCTTGGAAGCTTTCTCGCCCAAGTTCGGGTCCTCCCCAAGGACCCTTCTGGTGATCGTTGGGGTGTCATGACTGTATGTTTTAACCTATATACTACACTCTACCTATTCAATGTATTTTTATAAGTTTTAGACTTCATCTGACCCTCTGAAACCTTCACAAAACATAGGGACGTCAACTAGTTAAATTTTGCTAGTTTACGAAAGTTAATGCTATGGATCCAATACTTCTCAAATAAGTTATATACAATGTTTTAGGTCTGAAATCATCATTATACAACATATGAGGCTCTAGTATAGGTCATGGAATTTTTGGGGTATGTCACTTGAATGCATGAATGATGTTGTATCCAATGTACCTCTTGAGATGGGTGCTCCTAATTAGAATAGAATGAGTTACTTAGTAGAAATCTCCTTATCCCTTAACTATGCGCCCGCGTAGGTGTAGCTATTGGATAATCCATGTAAAGGCTAAAGAATATGAGCCTACCTTAGGCTAGTAGGGATCCCTCATTAGGTAAGGGTTAGTACAGGGATTCCATGTCAAGCTCTCATGGTCTATGTCGATTAAAGCTAGCCCCCACAAATGTACGTAAATGAACTAAGTCTTCTTATGGGTGTACTACTTAGGGTAGGTGGTGGAATGGGACGCTACCTATACATTTCACATGTAGACATTTGGAGGGAGTCTTGGTGTGTCCTTATATGAAATGTATGAATGGGTCATGATATGATGTAAATGAAAGTAATGTGACTTTATGTTAAACGTTAATGAAGCATGTTGATGTTATGACTTTAATGATGAAAGCTTAGTATGTGATGAATGTGATGTGATTATTCTAAGGTTATTCCTAAGGATAACTAAGTGTAAGTGGTATTATATGATGCTACTTTCACATTGCACCACGTGTAAATTGGAGGTTTCTATGAAGGATGGCTCTTATGTGAAGTTGCTAGTTATATGTATGTTTCGATAGTTTTTGGATATTGAGTGGTGACTTGTATAAATGAAATGAAGTATGCTTATACTTAGTAGTCTTAAGGATCTCTTAGGTATGTATTGAGGAGATTGTATGGGCAATCCCCTTATGTCTTACTTAGTAAATCCTTAGGGTAACTTAGGATAGGAGTAGTTCATATGTGATTTTGGGTTTAGTGTAAGTATGCTCCTATGTTAGGAAAAATTAAAGTTTTACCTTATGTGCTAAATGATGCTACTATATGATGTTTTGTAACTTAATTAGTAATGTTTTCATCAAAATAGCATGACTTGTATGGTCCACCTAAATTGTCCCTTTTTGCATGATTTTGCATAATGCCATACTTAGTACAATATTTATACTAACCCCATACTTTTCTATACTCTATAAGTATAGATTGGAGGCAAATTGAAGGTTATAAGGCAAGCTTGGGAATCGAATCTCTCAAGACTAAGTATGTCCTTATACTCGAGGGCATAGTCTATGTTCCTTTAAGTTCTTCTTTAAGACTTGTATAAGACTATTTATGTATTTATTTCAATGTAAAGGGCCATGTACCTACGCTAATTATGTCGTGTCTTTAAGTTGTCTTGTGACGATAAGACAATCCTTTACTATTTGTAAAAGGTGTTTTCCTTATTATTATTCATCGTGAAAAGTGTTAATTCCGCACTACTTTTCAAGTCTTATGTGATGAACGATAGCCAAGAGGCCAGTACAAGATATTCGAAAGGTCAAGTACGCCATGTTCCGACCTAAGGGTTTCCCTAACTTCTAGGGAGTACTTGTGGGTCGTTACAAACTTTGTATAAGAGAATAAGGTTTTGGGAAATAATTTAGGGTTCAAAAGTCTCACAAGCCACGTCTAGTAGAGTCTTTTTCATCAGTGTGAGTTGCAGCACATCCATGAGCGAGAGGCTATAAGGAGATAGAAGTTTCACTTTCTTCACTACTCTAGTGTCGTTCCATAGAGTTGAGTTCTATAAGTTTCTTTTCTCAACCTTTTCTATTGTGTTAGTAGGACATGAATACGAGAAGGACACCCGCTAGAAGGGAGTAGGGAGAAGTAGCTAACAAGAGAATTCCTCTCGTTGGTGAGCAAGTTCCTATAGTTGACCAAGAGGATGTGAATGAGGCGGCTCCTCCTCCGGAACCTCAAGGACCTCATCCCAAATGCCACCAATGCCCCCAAAGTCCTCAAGCTACCTATGCTGAAGCGGATATGACTTATGCAGAGATAATGTAACACCCCGTATCTAAAACATACCAGAAATAAGATTTTCAAAAAATCTGCAGGTGAAACCGACGGTTACAATCGACGGACCATAGTCTGATCTACATCCCACACTGTACATTCGTCGTTTGAGTCTGAAGCCCCCAAAAACTCAGCCCAAAAAATTTGACAAAGTGTCAAACGACATACGGTCCGTAGTCTATGTCCGTCGATCAACACCCCATTTACCCACTCTTTGACAAGAACCACAATTGACCACTACGGTCCGTAGATGGACCTACGGACCTTAGGTGAAAATTAGCAGACAGTTAGGGGGAAAATGCAGTTGGGTCATCTTCAATTGATCATAACTCTTAGAACAAAATGAATTAGGTGTCACATGACCTATAAAATGATATATAATTTGAATTAGCTTTCCGTAGCCACCGAGTTTGCTAAAACTAGACCTTTGAGTAAAACATTATGACCGTTTAAGTAAAGACTTGTCGAACAGACCCAACCTACGTGTAAGACCTCAAAAAATGAGATAAGTTGTCTAGAGCCTAACATGTTCGTCTTATTGTTATAAGATCCTAAAATGCCTTATTATGTTATATATAGGCAGTGTACAAAGTTTGAAGTGATTTGGAAGTCGGACGTCAAGGGACGTCCAAGACGTTCGACGAATAGTCGCTTATGTGCCTCATGTGTGTATGCATGCTTAAATTGTATGAACTGAGTCTAATGAGTCTTGAAATGGTTTTAAATGATGTTTAATGTTATTGTATGAAGTTTCATGAAGTTTTGAGGTCAAACTCCCAAGAACGTCCAAGGCGTTCGAAAGATAGCCCCTAAGACGTTCATCGTATGTCATGTTGGGGTCAAGGCTGTTTGGACGTCTTGTAGCTGTTTGTTTTGTATGAAACTTATGTGGAAGGTCTATAACATGATAAGGTTTGTAATCGCATTGGAAACGTCCCGGTACGACTTCTAAAGGTCCCCACAAGAGGCCCCAAAATAAGGACCCAAGGCTGCCTAAGACACTGCCTGGGCAGTGTCCCTTGACGGACCATATAACGGATCCTTGGGCCACCAACGGACCGTCAAGAAGGTCTCGTCGAAGGGGGATTTCCTTGGTCAGGTATTGAGCCAAGAATTTGGCTAAGGCATGGGCGACGAGGGCTTCCACGGCCCGTCATGGCCATGACGCCCCGTCGAGCCCCTCGTCGCGGATGGCCTGCAGGTTTGCTGCTGCGTGCTTCCACTTAAAGGGGTGAATGGGAAATTCACCCCACGTCCTAAACTGAATATAATAGGTTTATTTAAGCAATTTTAGGTGTATATAAGTCATCCAAAACGTGATCAACCCATTCCCAAATCCTCTCACATGTTTAAAGCCTTTCCCTCCAAAAATGTTCTCTCTAAAACCACCATTGTTGGTGAAGCTCAAGAGCTGCTTGGAGATGGTTTTCTATGGATGAATCATGAAGTTTTAGAGGTTTTATTGTATATAAAGGTATGGTGATCCTTTATCTCTAAGTAACCTCTCACTTGGAGAGTTCTTCTCAATGTTTTTAAAGAAAGTTTATGATCAAAGTTCTTCTTCTCCAATCTAGCCATGGGTTCTTTCTCAAAACATTTTTAATGATTAAATCATGATGAATTGAAGTTAATTCAGTGATTTGAACGTGATTTTACTCCAATTGCATGATAAACCCATGTTCCTTCCAAAATTGGTTTAGCTCTTGCATGGGCTTTGTGATTATGGCTTGTTCTTGATGTATTGGTGATTCTCTTACGTTGAATTGCTTGTGGTTATTGTTATTTACAATAATTGATGCTGAATTAATTATGATCAGTCCATGATAATAAATATGTGAGGCTTTGAGTTTGAATAGCCTATGTTTCTACATGTTGTCTTGAAGTCGATTGTGAGATCGGTTGGGTATACTCTTGATTTTGTATGAACTGTTGTAGCTACTGTTTTAGGGTGATGTAATGGATGAATTTTGTAGGTATAAATTATTAATGTACAAATTAAGAAGGGCTTGCGTGAATTGATATAGATTCGTTTAGGCTATGAAGTCAAGAGGCTTAGTGTGTGATGTATCTTGAGTGATGATTAGATGAAGCATGATTTAGTCTTGATTTATTATCTAATTAGCTACTGCCTAATGAGTATATTATTTATGAAATATGAATGATGATCAAAGCCTTAGATAGTCATAATTATTGGTAAAGTCTTTTATACTCTAGCAAATTGATAAGCTTAAATGTCTATGTTGTAACCTTAATCTTGAGAGTGTGTAATCATGATTTCAGTATGATTAAATGTAGGTTTATCTACTGCCTTAGAATTATATATGTATGAACTATTATCTAAAATCAATGTAAGGGAAGTTAGCTAAGGATCTATGTTCTTCTACTTTCCTAGTATGTTGATATGTTGTTTTATGTTATGGTATAATCTTATAGCGACTTGTAAATGATTTCTTATATGTTTAAAATACATTTAGCTACTTCCATATATGTGTTTTATTGATGGATAAGGTGTATTGATCAATGATGATCAAAGGGTGAGGAATTGGTAAGAATGCTTATTCTCTTTACTCTTTTACTTCCCTATTCTTTATAGAAATGTTGATGAAGCCTTGTATGGCATTGTGTGGTATGGTCCACTTATGGTGGTGGTGTTTACTTTATTGTCATTATATATGTGTTGACCATGGCCTTGAAGGCATATTGATGAACTTATGAACATGTGCTTAAGATGATACTATGAGAAGATTATGTTTACTTTCCTATTCTAGTTGTGGATTAGGTTGTGTGACTATTTCATGAGCATGTGTATAACCATGTTAGGGTAAAGTATAGCTGCTGCCATTGATGTGTTAAGATGGTAATAACCCCTTACCTATGTACCCCTTATATGAAAGTGTGAATAGGTAAAGTTAGGAGTCTTGATTATAAGGTATATATTGTCTTGTCTCCTATGCTATTATGTGTTGTGTGCTATGTGCTTGAAGTGTAATGTGGTCTAATAGGGTGGCTGACTTAATAAGTTATTGATAGCCATTATGTGATCATGTTGGTCAATGTACACACACTCTCACTCACATGCATATTACCAGTAGTATAAGTCATAGTGTCTAAATGAAAGGTAGTTCTCATATTCACTAGTGTCTACTACTATGCATATTAAGGTGATGTTATGAATGTATGATTTGTATTCCCTTACTAGGATGACTTGATAGGTGTACTAGTATGGGCAAGGGTATGGGACCTTGTCTATGCATTGCACATGTGTATCTTTATAGGATAGTTCCTAGGTTTGGTTCTTATGCATATGAAGGATGATTATATGAATATGTTATGAATATGATATAAATAAGTATGAATGCGTATAGTGTCTTAGTAAGTTTATATGAAAGTATTGCTCATATAGCTATGCCTATAGACTTATGCATTGATATATGAATATGTGTGACCTTATGTGTTATGTGAAAGGTTTGCTCACATCTAAGTATACACTCACACACATGGAAGATCTAGTTAGTGAGAGGGGCCTTGCTAGGGGTGCCCAAGAATACTACAAATCTAGATAGGTGCTTGAATATGCTATAGGCATTTGAGTGATGAATATTATAAGCTTATGTTCTTATAAACAAACGTAATAAAGTCTTTTCAATGAAGGGAACTTAACCTAGCATCGAGTGAACTTGTAGAAGACGGAGTGACACTTTCCAACATAGGAGAGGTAGGGTTCACTACGGTCCTCATGTGAGGGGTGACACTTTCTTACATGAGAAAGGTAGGGTTCGTTACGGTCCTCACGGGGTTGATAGCCTCATGACCCAACATAGGGTGTAGAGTTGATATTTCCATGAATTCACCAAGTTCCATAAACTATGTTGCCACCATAGGATACTAGCTAGTGGATTTCCACCTAGATAGCTACGTCATGTTCGGTTCTACTTTGGCCGGTAGATCCACCTTCCATCGGTGTAAGGTTTTATGACACCGGATTCCATGACTTGCACCCATTGTCTATGTTGGTTAAGGTTATGGTTTCCCTATAGGTAAAATGGACAATGGAAGTAATTGAATAGGATCCTAACTAGGAGGACTTAAGGAAAGTTACTTAGGATAGGTGGAAGTAATGAACCCATCAAGACATTGCACAAGTGACTCCTTAGGAAGTCTTAGGAAGGTACCTAAATAGATATGATTATGTATGTGTCCTTTATGTATGATATTGTAGTCTTGGTTTGACTATGATTATATTGTACTATACTTCTATGATAGCATATGTTGTCTTGTGTAGATGCTATCTATGGTATTCTCTTGTGTTCCTAAGGTGATGCATTGCACCAAGTATCCCTAAATGATTACTTAGTAAGCAAATGAATTGAAAGAAAGAGTTAATGTTAAGAGGGATGAGTTCACTGTAAAGTGACCTCTATTTGTACTTAAATTCTATAAGTGCTTTTCTATGATGTTCGGCCTTTGATTGTGTTTCTATGAAGTATGTGGATGATATAAATGTTATTGATAAAGGTTTTATGATGATTTACTCAAAATGTCATGAAGTATGATTTCAAAGGAAATGTCCCTTTTAAAAGCATGTTTTTGCATGGTTGCCATACTTAGTACATTCTTGTGCTAAACCCATTCTTCTTTACTTTTTACACAAAGTGTAGGTCATGGAATGCTTAAAGGAGATATATGATTGAGGAGCTTGATAGGTGATTTCCCAAGCTCAAGGAAAGGAATCCTTAAAGTTCAAGGATGTCCTACTTATGTCTTTAATGTAAAGTCTTTAAATATTGTATAGTTACGTAAGGTGTCGTATGGGCTGTGTCCCTAATGTATTCTAAAGTTATTGAGTCTAAGATGGCAAAGAGACTTTGAGTCTAAATATGTATTATGACTTATGTTTTATATATATATGATGGGATGTTTCTAGCATATGATGTGCTATGAAAAGTTTTAAATTTTCCGCTAAATTTACTATGCCAATGCAATGAATGATATGAGAGGCTTGTCTTAGACCTCGGAGAGGTCGACGACGCCGGTTACAATCCAAGATTGTATCCTAACTTCTAGGGTATGCTTTTGGGTTGTGACAAACTTGGTATCAGAGCATGAGGTTTATGTAGCGGTTTTAGGTTCTAAAAGTCTCATATTGCCACGTCTAGTAGAGTCACATGGCATTGGTGGTGAGTCGCGACACATCAAATGGTACGAGAGGCTATAGGATGATAGAGTTTCCCTTCTTCATCAATCTCATATCGTGCCATAGAACTTAATTCTATAAGATCTCTCTCTTATGTTTTCTTGTCCGGTAGTCTTTTAGATATGGTTGCTTGGATGAGATTGCTCAATGCTTGAGGGAGAAAAGGTGAGTTTAAATGCTTATCTTTCTTTTATGGTTTGAATGAGTATGGGTGAAGGTGACACTTGTCCTTATTTGATGATGTATATACTAACTAAGGCGACTTGAAGGGTTAACTAGAGTTAGGTAGAGGTATGGGACTCTACCTATGTATTGCACTAGTTTGCCTTGATGGAGACCTTAGGAGGTTAATACTATGTATGTGTATGATGATAAATGTGAATGCTCTTATGAGGTGATCTCTATGCTTATAAACATGTAAGTAGCCTAGTGTGCTAAAAGATATGGAGTTATCCATATGTGAAGGTTATAGATGAGTTGAGTATGGTGCTAATTGTAGTTCTTGTTGGGTTACTTGGTTTAGTGAAGCTATGTAGATTTACATGATAATTGCACATGTTAACTCTATGAGGATTATGATTGGTTATCTTACCTTGCTATGTATGAAATGTCTCTTATTTGATGATGTGATGCCAATTATGGCAATATATGAAATCTATGTGAAATAGCATGTTATGTCGAATGATGTATGTCATGATATAGTTGAAGCATGCTAGAAGTTATAGTGGTTAAAGTGAATTCTCTTAAATTATGTATTCCTATATGGATTTGTATGATGGTAGCCAAACATATAATTTGAACTTGGATTGTTTGAATAACTACCTATGGAAGTATGCTATCCTATGAGTATATGTGATTAAAAGTGTGCATTGTTTTCCTTTGCATATAAGTGGTACTTAATGAGTTGCTAGTATAAATTAGAGTCTTTTGTAGAGACTTGAGTTGTAAATATAGTATGCATGCTTATGAAGAATGAGTTGGTAAAGCTTTGTATCTTATAATTCCATGCTTGTTCCATCAAATGTCTAAATGTTGCACTTTTGGGATATTTGGAAGCATGCTCATTGTAAAGACTAGGCAACTTATGGTATCATGTTTGGAGAACCTACTAAATTGTTATTTAATTGGATGTTGTTGAAAAATGTGAAGAATTTATGAATATGAACATGATAAGGAATATGGAGAAGAATTTTGCTATTTAAATTAAAGGATGAGAATCTTATGACATGATGAGTCGTAGAGTTAATTCTAAACTTCTTGTTGTGTTATGAACTTCCTTGTTGTTTCCCACTAATGATGTATGGCCTTAGTGTCTATTGCATTGTAGGAAGATCTTATGTGAATAGAATAGTATGATAAAAAATTGATGGTTGAGGATGATTTGCCTAAAATGATAAGGTTTAGAATGACTTGGTGTTGCTAAATTGAATTAATGAAAATTTCCTCTAAAGTAGTAATCACTTTAAATGATGAATGTGAAGGTTGTGTAGTTACGATCCTCTATATGTTGGGTTAAGTTGCTCTTAGTTTGGGTTTACCCTAAGTGGGGGATGATGTTTGAGTAGTGAGATTGTAGAAATTGTCTACATTGTTCTTCTATTCTTACTTGAATTGGAAAATATGAATTTCTTAGTATGCTTGTTCATGAAAATAGTCTTGCATAAAGTGTGAATTGCATGATCTTTATATAATTAGTATGAATTGATTGACATCATCTTAGAGACATGGTGAATTCTCCAAAGAGCATGTAAAGAAGTTTTTGATAAAATCCATGTTTTCTCTTGTTGACTTGCATTTTAATGTGCTAATTGTGAAGTTGACTGAATGAGGTGAGACAAGGAACTTGGTAATAGTCATTTATAGGTTAAATTGTTTAGCCTTGTAATGGGAGTTGAGTCTCTTCTACAATGAAATATGTTGACTCTCTTGAAAATTTAGTGACTTAATGATTAGGAATGCATAAATTGTGGCTCATTCTTGAAAATGAAAGCATGTTTAACTAAGTGTTCATTTGTGTGACTATAAATTGTGTTATTTTTCTAAAATGAGGCTTACTGTAAGGGTGAGTACTATGTGAGAAAATGAAAATTTGTGAAATGACTTCCTATTTTGTTGTGATATACTTGGTGTGACTTACCATTTAGACTTCACTAGGAAGAAAAGTTTATGCATGTCTTGGCTTGAAAGTTGAGATTTCTCATTTTTAAAGAAATTGATCTTGTACTTTGCTAAGGTGTGAACTCATGATGCATGTAATGTGTTGGGGAGTAAGATATTCCTCCATGTACACCACTAAGCATGGTATGATTGAGTATGACCTTCATGGTACTAGGTCTAACTAATGAAGATCTTTGTGATTTAACTAACTGAAGCTTATATGCATTGAAGTATGAGTGCCTAATTAACTTTGAGTATGAGTTATGATCTGCCTATGAGTAGATTTTCAAGGTTTTTCTTGTAATGAATTAAGGCGTAATGATCTTGTTATGATTAGGATAAGGATGTTCTCCCATGAACATGAAAAAGAACTTTTGTGCTTGATGCATTAAGGAGTGAGTGAGTAATGGTTTTGCTTGCTTGTGTGCATCGAGTGCTAAAATGATTTGATGATATTTTAAATGTTATTAACTGCTCTTATGTGCATTGAAGTCCTTGATGTGATTAAAGAGTCCTAAGTGTCATTCGAGGACGAATGTTCCCAAGTGGGGGATATTGTAAGGCCTCGAAAATTGAGATAAGGTGTCTAGAGCCTAACATGTTCATCTTAATGTTATAAGATCCTAAAATGCCTTATTATGTTATATATAGTCCGTGTACAAAGTTTGAAGTGATTTGGAAGTCGGACGTCAAGGGACGTCCAAGACGTTCGACGAATAGTCGCTTATGTGCCTCATGTGTGTATGCATGCCTAAATTGTATGAACTAAGTATAATAAGTATTTAAATGGTTTAAAATGATGTTTAATGTTTTTATATGAAGTTTCGTGAAGTTCGAAGGTCAAACGCCCAAGAACGTCCAAGGCATTCGAAAGATAGCCCCTAAGACGTTCATCGTATGTCATGTTGGGGTCAAGGCTGTTTGGACGTCTTGTAGGTGGTTCTTTTGGATTAAATTTATGTGGAAGGTCTATAAAATGTTAAGGTTTGTAATCGCGTTGGAAACGTCCGAGTACGACTTCTAAAGGGCCCCACAAGAGGCCTCAAAAGAAGGACCCAAGGCTGCCTTAGACACTGCCTGGGCAGTGTCCCTTGACAGACCCAACGACGGATCGTTGGTTTCCCAACGGACCGTCGAGCAGGTCTCGTCGAAGGGGAATTGCCTTGGTCAGGTCTTAAGCCAATTTTTGGCTAAGTGTCAGGCGATGGAGGCTGCCACGGCCCGTCATGGCCATGACGCCCCGTCGAGCCCCTCGTCGCGGATGGCCTGCAGGTTGGCTGCTGCGTGCTGCCACTTAAAGGGGTGAATGGGAAATTCACCACACACCCTAACCTGACTATAATTGGTTTATTTAAGTAATTTTATGTGTATATAAGTCATCCAAAACGTGATCAACCCATTCCCAAATCCTCTCACATGTTTAAAGCCTTTCCCTCCAAAAATGTTCACTCTAAAACCACCATTGTTGGTGAAGCTCAAGAGCTGCTTGGAGATGGATTTTCTATGGATGAATCATGAAGTTTTAGAGGTTTTATTGTAGATAAAGGTATGGTGATCCTTCATCTCTAAGTAACCTTTCACTTGGAGAGTTCTTCTCAATGTTTTCAAAGAAAGTTTATGATCAAAGTTCTTCTTCTCCAATCTAGCCATGGGTTCTTTCTCAAAACGTTTTTAATGATTAAATCATGATGAATTGAAGTTAATACAGTGATTTGAAGGTGATTTTACTCCAATTGCATGATGAACCCATGTTCCTTCCAAAATTGGTTTAGCTCTTGCATGGGCTTTATGATTATGGCTTGTTCTTGATGAATTGGTGATTCTCTCACGTTGAATTGCTTGTGGTTATTGTTATTTACATTAATTGATGCTGATATGATTATGATCAGTCCAGATGATAAATATATGAGGTTTTGAGTATGAATAGCCTATGTTTCTACATGTTGTCTTGAAGTCGATTGTGAGATCGGTTGGGTATACTCTTGATTTTGTATGAACTGCTGTAGCTACTGTTTTAGGGTGATGTAATGGATGAATTTTGTAGGTATAAATGCTTAATGTACAAATTAAGAAGGGCTTACGTGAATTGATATAGATTCCTTTAGGCTATGAAGTCAAGAGGCTAAGTGTGCGATGTATCTTGAGTGATGATTAGATGAAGCATGATTTAGTCTTGATTTCTTGTCTAATTAGATACTGCCTAATGAGTATATTATTTATGAAATATGAATGATGATCAAAGCCTTAGATAGTCATAATTATTGGTAAAGTCTTTTATACTCTAGCAAATTGATAAGCTTAAATGCCTATGTTGTAACCTTAATCTTGAGAGTATGTAATCATGATTTCAATATGGTTAAATGTAGTTTTAGCTACTGCGTTAGACTTATATATGTATGAACTATGATCTAAAATCAATGTAAGGGAAGTTAGCTAAGGATCTATGTTCTTCTACTTTCCTAGTATGTTGATATGTTGTTTTATGTTATGGTATAATCTTGTAGCGACTTGTACATGATTTCTTATATGTTTAAAATACATTTAGCTACTGCCATATATGTGTTTTATTGATGGATAAGGTGTATTGATCAATGATGATCAAAGGGTGAGGAATTGGTAAGAATGCTTATTCTTTTTACTCTTCTACTTCCCTATTCTTTATAGAAATGTTGATGAAGCCTTGTATTGCATTGTGTGGTATGGTCCACTTATGGTGGCGGTGTTTACTTTATTGTCATTATATATGTGTTGACCATGGTCTTGAAGGCATATTGATGAACTTATGAACATGTGCTTAAGATGATACTATGAGAAGATTAGGTTTACTTTCCTATTCTAGTTGTGGATTAGGTTGTGTGGCTATTTCATGAGCATGTGTATAACCATGTTAGGGTAAAGTATAGGTGCTGCCATTGATGTGTTAAGATGGTAATAATCCCTTACCTATGTACCCCTTATATGAAAGTGTGAATATCTAAAGTTAGGAGTCTTGATTATAAGGTATATATTGTCTTGTCTCCTATGCTATTATGTGTTGTGTGCTATGTGCTTGAAGTGTAATGTGGTCTAATAGGGTGGCTGACTTAATAAGTTATTTATAGCCATTATGTGATCATGTTGGTCAATATACACACACTCTCACTAACATGCATATTACAAGTAGTATAAGTCATAGTGTCTAAATGAAAGGTAGTTCTCATATTCACTAGTGTCTACTACTATGCATATTAAGGTGATGTTATGAATGTATGATTTGTATTCCCTTACTAGGATGACTTGATAGGTGTACTAGTATGGGCAAGGGTATGGGACCTTGTCTATGCATTGCACATGTGTATCTTTATAGGATAGTTCCTAGGTTTGGTTCTTATGCATATCAAGGATCATTATATGAATATGTTATGAATATGATATAATGAAGTATGAATGCGTATAGGGTCTTAGTAGGTTTATATGAAAGTATTGCTCATATAGCTATGCCTACAGACTTATGCATTGATATATGAATATGTGTGACCTTATGTGTTATGTGAAAGGTTTGCTCACATCTAAGTATACATTCACACACATGGATGATCTAGTTAGTGAGAGGGGCCTTGCTAGGGGTGCCCAAGAATACTCCAAATCTAGATAGGTGATTGAATATGCTATAGGCATATGAGTGATGAATATCATAAGCTTATGTTCTTATAAACAAATGTAATAAAGGCTTTTCAATAAAGGGAACTTAACCTAGCACCGAGTGAACTTGTAGAAGAGGGAGTGACACTTTCCAACATAGGAGAGATAGGGTTCACTACGGTCCTCATGTGAGGGGTGATACTTTCTTACATGAGAAAGGTAGGGTTCATTACGGTCCTCACGGGGTGGATAGCCTCATGACCCAACATAGGGTGTAGAGTTGATATTTCCATGAATTCCCCAAGTTCCATAAACTATGTTGCCACCATAGGATACTAGCTAGTGGATTTCCACCTAGATAGCTACGTCATGTTCGGTTCTACTTTGGCCGGTAGATCCACCTTCCATCGGTGTAAGCTTTTATGACACCATATTACATGATTTGCACCCATGGTCTATGTCGGTTAAGGTTATGGTTTCCCTAAAGGTAAAATGGACAATGGAAGTAATTGAATAGGATCCTAACTAGGAGGACTTAAGGTAAGTTACTTAGGATAGGTGGAAGTAATGAACCCATCTAGACATTGCACAAGTGACTCCTTAGGATGTCTTAGGAAGGTACCTATATAGATATGATTATGTATGTGTCCTTTATGTATGATATTGTAGTCTTGGTTTGACTATGATTATATTGTACTATACTTCTATGATGGCATTTGTTGTGTTGTGTAGATGCTATGTATGGTATTCTCTTGTGTTCCTAAGGTGATGCATTGCACCAAGTATCCCTAAAGGATTACTTAGTAAGCAAATGAATTGAAAGAAAGAGTTAATGTTAAGAGGGATGAGTTCACTGTAAAGTGACATCTATTTGTACTTAAATTCTATAAATGCTTTTCTATGTTGTTCGGCCTTTGATTGTGTTTCTATGAAGTATGTGGATGATATAAATGTTATTGATAAAGGTTTTATGAGGATTTACTCAAAATGGCATGAAGTATGATTTCAAAGGAAATGTCCCTTTTAAATGCATATTTTTGCATGGTTGCCATACTTAGTACATTCTTCTGCTAATCCCATTCTTTTTTACTTTTTACACAAAGTGTAGGTTATGGAATGCTTAAAGGAGATCTATGATTGAGGAGCTTGATAGGTGATTTCCCAAGCTCAAGGAAAGGAATCCTTAAAGTTCAAGGATGTCCTACTTATGTCTTTAATGTAAAGTCTTTAAATATTGTATAGTTATGTAAGGTGTCGTATGGGCCGTGTCCCTAATGTATTCTAAAGTTATTGAGTCTCATATGGCAAAGAGACTTAGAGTCTAAATATGTATTATGACTTATGTTTTATATATATATGATGGGATGTTTCTAGCATATGATGTGTTATGAAAAGTTTTAAATTTTCTGCTAAATTTACTATGCCAATGCAATGAATGATATGAGAGGCTTGTCTTAGACCTCCGAGAGGTCGACGACGCCGGTTACAATCCAAGATTGTATCCTAAATTCTAGGGTATGCTTTTAGGTTGTGACACTACGGACCCAAACGACGGACCGTTGGTTGAACAAAGGCCCGTCAGTCCTGGTCGTCGATTGGTGCTACAACAATTAACTCAGGGATCTTTTGGTGTTTTTCCACTTTGTTTAAACCCCAAGATACGTTGTTTTGACCCTAAATCATCATGTTTTTGTTAGTTTCAGCGTAACATAACTAAAACTTACCTAAGTCAAATAATTAAATCAAAACTTAGAAAATTAGAATCAAGAAAGGAGAAAAAGGTCAAGAACCCTAGTTCAAGAACGCAACAAGGTTCCATCAGTTCCAGCTCCAAAATCTAAATATTTCTCCATGGATTTCATCACCAGGTATATGGTATTTCACTAGTGGGTTACTTTCACCCATTGGGTCTCTAGTTTTCTGTTAGATTCTTGATTCCCATATCATAATTAGACCTAGGGTTTCAAGAAATTCAACATAAATTTATGAATTAATTAGTTATATATACCAAATCACATTTCCATGTCATAACTCAGATTATCAAATGAATTTCAGAAACCTAGCTATGTATTTCTTTAGTTCTTGAATTACAAATGCTATGTCAGATATTCTAGTTACTTCAGATATACATAACTCAGTTATTAATGCATCATTACCAGATTAATTATTGCATATTCAGTTTGCATGTTCAGTTTTGAGCTATCCAGTATCTACAGAAATTCAATCATAATGTCTTAATTACATAATTCATTGGGAGTAGCATAATATCGAGTTGGACTAGGGTTCAACGTACGCAATTTGTCCCAGAACTACTAGCCAAGTAGGTTGTAAGTCCCCTCTGTGGGCAATAAGTTTAGTGATCACGCCAAATGCCTTTATACCTCTGGAAGGGTATATTGTGTCCCTTTAAAGGGGTGTATATATCGGAATCCATTTAGCTCATGAGGTTTTATTATCGGTTATTAGTAGCTCCCACAGTTCAGTCAGACTCTATCGCATTGACCATTTATCAATATATTCAGTATTTACTTCCAACATGTTATAAATTGGTCATTGCATTCAGTTACTGCAGCATTCAGTATATCATGTTTAGATAACTATACTTGCTTTTGTGCTTGTTGAGTTATGTTTTATTTTAGCTTTACTCTATACTACAAGCTAAGTACCTTCAAGTATTGATGCATACGTGCGCTACATCTTCTTGTGATGTAGGTTTAGGTTCTCGGCATTCAGATCACGCATATATCGATTACCGATCTCCAGTTCAGCAGATTCAGTGGTGAGTCCTCATTCTCCAAGGACAATAGTCATGAGTTCATTTCAGTCTTTTAGTCATTTAGTTTCAGTTATTGCTAGACTTAGCAGGGGCTTGTCCCAGCATTTCTAGTCAGTTAGAGGCTTTTTTCAGACATAGTTCGTTTCATCTTATTATTGAGTAAATATTTCCTTTGTATTAAAGTCATTGGTTTCAAATATCTCAGTTATAGAATATGGTTATTCCCCATCTTTTCAATTTAAATTATGACTTAGCTTTCGCATTCAATTTATTATATTTAGTATGCTCATGATCATGCCAACAGGGTTAGCTTGGGATCACTTGTGATCCTAGGTTCCATGTCCGCGTCTTGGGGGTAGCTCAGGGCATGACAAAAATTTGTATCGGAGCATTAGGTTTAAGTTTCCTAGGATTTCTTAAAAGCCGCAATAAGTAAAGTCCTTTTCATGGGTGTGAAGTGCACCACATCTAATGAGAGAAAGACTACAAAGTGTTTTAGGAGAACTTCATTTCCTTGTTACTCTTAATCGTGCGTAAGGTATGATCGAATTCCATTCTAACTCGCCATTTTACATTCACGATCAAGCCTCCTCATAGAGCTAACGTTAGGAATGCGAATGCCAGGAAGGCTAACACAACTCCTCTTGTCCCATATCAAGAAGTATCAAATGCTAAAACTAACTACAGATGTTGGCTCAGAGTGTGACCAACCAAAACAATCGAGTTCATGCTCCTGTAAATGCAAATGGTGGATCAGCAGCAAGGGTTCGTAACTTTGTTAGGATGAATTCGCCTGAGTTCTTAGGATCACAAACTAATAAGGATCCTTAGAATTTCTTGGATGAGATCAAGAAGATCTTTGAGGTAATGCAAGTGAGTGGGAATTATCGGGTTGAGTTGGCATGATACCAGTTGAAGGATGTTGCTCATATCTCGTACACTCAGTGGAAGGAAAATAGGAGTACAGACGCAACTCCTATTACTTGGGATTGCTTTAGTGAGACCTTTCTGGATAGGTTTTTCCCAATAGTGTTGAGAGAAGCAAAGGCTCAGGAATTCATGAACTTGAGGCAGGGAAACATGACAGTACAAGAGTATGGGCTCAATTTTAACCAACTCTCCATGTATGCTCTTCACATGGTCGCTGACTCCATGGATCAGATGAATAAGTTCTTGTATGAAGTGTCGGATTTAGTAAAAATTGAGTGGATATATGCTATATTATTGGGAGATATGAACATCTCTAGGCTTATGACTCATGATCAGCAGGTTGAGGGTGATAAGCTTAGGTAACGGCCCAAGGAGAATAAGAAGGCTAGGACTGGGAACTATGACTAATCTCAACAGAAATCGGGTGGTGGAAATCGCTCTCAGAGTCAGCAGAAGTTTTAAGCTCCAGCCCCTTCGTCATCTAGTGTTCCATCCTCCAAGAACAGGTATGACCAGCAAGTTAGAGCACCAGGCTCTAAGTCTCATGGAAGTGTTTCAGGTACCAAGGCTTACCCCACTGGCCCTAAGTGTGGTATGAACCATACGGGCGAGTGTGTCGCAGGAAAAGAAGGATGCTTTGTGTACAGTCAGTCTGGTCACAGGTTGAGGCATTGTCCTTCTTGATAGGGTTGTCACAACCCAAGACCACACCCTAGAAGTTACAGCAAAATCTTGGATTGTAAGCGGCGTACTCAACCACTCGGAGGTCTTATACAAGCCCTTTCATAGCATTCATTGCATATACATAGTGAAAAGTAGTGCGGAAATAAAAAATTTTCACAAAAACATATCATAGACTTTTAAAACTCTTTCATATAAAAGTAATAGGAAATGCTAAATCTCAATCTCATAAATCTTAGACACAAGAGTAATTGGGACACGGCCCATACGAATTAGAAAATATAGTACTATTAAGTCTGTTACAATACTTCATAAAAGAAACATAAAAGACATATATGCCCTCTAGTCAAATGAGTACATACTTTAAGTTCTCTTGAACGATGCTACAGTCCAAGTCTTGCTTCCCAAATGCTCCTCACCTACCAATAACTATATAGATAGATAAAAGCATGGATTAGTACAACCACATGTACTAAGCATGACATAATGCATAAAAATCATAAAAACGGACATTTATTGGAAATATGCTATTTTCATTAAAAAATAATATTATAATCATAAGAAAAACATTTAACAACTTAGAAACACATAAGATAACATTTATAATAATTATCACATTTTTAAGGGTTACTTTACAGTAACCTCACTTCACTGTTACAGTGAAGTATCTTCTCTTCATTTTAAACCTCTTCTAGCATGTAATCATCCCACTAAAAGCTATCCTAATATTCACTTAAGTCACACAAAGAGAGACTGCCCATACACCCTCTCTAAATGTGCCTAGATAATCCTCAAGATTACTCATAATGAGACACATACACACATACAACACACCAACCTACATAACATATAAGATATGACAATCTCCCCTACCAAGGTTATCAAAAGACTTACTTAAGTACTCCTAGAAGAGAATGCCCATACACCCTCTTCATGGTTACCTAAATAATACTTGAGTTTTCCTAAGTTTAGATCATGTCCAACACAACAACCAACTTCCCTAACTAGAGTCATTCTCAAGACATCCATAGATAAGACATGAAGAGATCATCCCATACACCCTCTTCAAACTTTAGCTAAGGATCCTTAAGTTATTTAGATTAGGTACTCATGCATTTACATACTTTCTAACGTAAGTCATTAAATCATTAATTCATTTAAGAGGCATTCATCACATAAAGGACATTCAATTAATGGTCTTGGAGAAGACCTAGGGACTCTTACTAACACCTTCAAAGCCTATTGTGCAATTTCTAGATAACGTCCCATACCACCACCTAAACCCCATAGAACTTGTCTAATGCTAATAGGTATCCCATATGATGAGAATAGGCAATAACCGACATAGACCATGGTAGTAAAACATGGAATCCGGAGTTCTATCCTACTCCGATGAGGTTGTTCTACTTTCCAATGGTAGAACGTGGACACATCCCATGTAGGCACATGGTTAAGGAATATGAAGGGCATGCTGTGTAATATAGTCTCATTCTTTAACTAGAAATACTTCCCTTACCATACTCACGTGGTGCTAGCCTTCATTATCATAGATTAAATCACATTAAGGTTCATACAAAAGGGTTGCATATCAAGTTCATAACTCAATTACATTTGCCCTACCAAAGAAAAGTCCACTAGGGCTACCTCACTATGGCGACATGAAGCTCATCATGACTTTCCTAAGGATTGATATGATGTCGTTCCAGCCAATCAACCTTAATTCCATCATTCATTACATGAAGGATACCATTACGACTTTCGAATTCAAGTTTTCATAACCTTACCACTAGGTTCAAGGTTTCACATAAACGACCCTCTTATCATCATTCAAGGTCTCACCTATTATTCATTCATTCAAGACTAAGACACTTTAACTTCTGAAGTCAAGACATCACATATTCACATTATACATGCATCAAGTAAGGCAATTAAGTCAACCTAGACAAGACACGACATTACTTCACTTTAGGACACATTACATGTCATTCTAGAAGCACATAAGAACAACCATTATCATATTAAAGTAACCATATATACTACTATATCATCATTAACATAACCATTATAGACTCATATAGACAAATAGGAAACAATCATGTATCAACTCTAAGACTACACATAACACATAATCATTAGTCTAACATGATCACCTAAATAACATCAATAGAAGAAACACATACTTTCACATTACTTCACATAGGTAGATATGATCATACTTCACATAATCAACTACACAAATCAACATAATATTTCAAGTAGTTGCCGACAAGGTCATCATCATCATAATACTTAAAATAACGCCGACAAGTCCACATCAATTCACATAACACCGCCACCATAAGTGGATAAAACAAACCACAACATAATTGAAGTCTAATTAAAATTAAATAAAGTGAAAAAGGGCAGTGTACGACCACTCCATCATTAACACTTCAATCCAATGTCAAATCACCCAATTCAACATTACAAGGCCCTTACCCATGACCATGAACATTAATTCAATGCATAAACTATAATTGTCAATGAAAAGTAAGTCAATTAAATATATATTGATCAATATAAGACCAATTAGATATCAATTTAATACAATTCTTACATAATTAGAAAGCCCATAGAAATCTACACTAGAATTCATAAGCAATAGAGCAATATCAAGTAACCCATAACTTAGTAAAAAACTAGGGTTCATCAATTACATGGTTTCAGAAGTTAATTAAGTTAAAATCATCTTAATAACAACAATTCAATCAATAAACAATGATTAAGAACCAATAATGCAAGAACCCATGGTAGATCATGAAGTAGGTCAAGTTCATCTTTAAAATTTTTTAGAAAACATCTTTGAAAGTTTGAATTCTTGTTGAAACGAGTTTCAAGGATCAAAAACCATATCTCAATGAAGATAATGCTTCAATTTGATGGAGAATCTCTACTCAATTCGTCACACCAAGCTCTTTCTTGACTTTGGACTTCATTGGAGTCTTGAGAAACTTCTAAGGGATTTTGGGGTTTTGATTTTGAAGAATGAAGTCTTCAATGTATTAAAGACTTATATACACACTTAAAATACCCAAAATACCCCTTATTAACCTCCAAAATTTTAATTTGGATGTGGGGTGAATTTAGAATATCACCCCTAACTTAATAGTATACCTGCGCAGGAACACAGGCCCACAGGCCCACAAATGGTTGCCAATCGACGGGGCGTAGGTCCATACACGGACAATCCTGTCCTCCTTCAACGGGTTCAAGGACTTGAAACTGGGAGTTTTTGTCCCCAATCTAATTACCAGATGTCGCCCACCACCTTCGGGGCGTCGACCAGGCTATCCGTAGGTGGGACTGCCTTGGGCAGTCTTGGAAACCAACATGGGTCCTTCTTCAAGTACCCTTTGATGGTCCTTGGAGATGTTTTACCAAATGTTTCTTACCCAAACATGACCGTATACGAGTTTATGACCTCTCACATTAATTTCACCCAAAACAAACATGTAAAACTCGACGAAACATGTGTAGACACACAATGTCATTTCAAGGTACATCTTTCGAACGTCATGGACGTTTGACGTCCAAACTTTATGAATCTTGACTCACTGCATATATATACCATAATAGGTCACTTAAGGACTTCACAACATCACGAATCACACATAAACACATAGAACCACATATGAGGCACATAGGTGACTTAGTCGTCGAACGTCTTGGTCGTCCCTTGACTTTTGACTTCTAATGCACCTATACTCTTAGATAATGTTTGTATACAATATTATAGACTTATTTAGGACCTTAGACCATGATGACAATAATTTTAGGCTCTAGCTCACCTAGGTCATTTTTGGGATCTTACAAGGGTTAAGGAGGTGGTAATGGTAGAACTCAGTCTACAACTTCATCACAACCAGCAAGTCGCCTGAATTAGCAGGGTAAATCATATAGTACAGGTGGTGGTCAATGCCAAAATAGGTTGTATGCTCATGAGGCTCTCCAGGATCAGGAAGGTTCTCCTAATGTAGTCAGTGCTACATTACAAGTCTTTGACCTTGATGTTTATGCATTGTTAGATCCACGGGCTACTCTTTACTTTGTAACTCCTTAAATAGAAATCCAATTCAGTGTGAGTCTAGAAACACTCTCAGAACCTTTCTCAGTGTCTACTCCAGTTGGTGACCTAGTTATTGCTAGACTGGTATATAGAAATTGACTTGTCACAGTCTCTCATAAAGTAACCTCAGCAGATCTTGTATAGTTAGAAATGGTAGACTACGATGTCATTCTAGGCATGGATTTCTTACATTCCTGTTAAGCCTGAGTCGACTGTAGAACTAGCATTGTTCGTTTTCAATTTCCAGACAAACCAATCTTAGAGTGGAAGGGTAGTGGCTTAGCGCCTATGGGTCGATTCATTTCATACCTTAAGGAAAGAATGATCTCTAAGGGTTATCTCTATCATCTAGTTTGGGTTAAGGATTCTAGCTCTGAAATCCCAACTCTTGAGTCAGTCCCAATAGTTTGTGAGTTTCCAGAAGTATTTCCAGAAGATCTTCCCGGAGTCCTTCCCTAAAGGGAAATCGACTTTGGAATTGATCTTCTTCTAAATAACCGGCCTATTTCTATTCCTCCTTACAGAATGGCTCCAACAGATCTTAAGGAGTGCAAGGAGCAGTTGAAAGACCTTCTAGATAAGGGTTTCATCAGACCTAGTATTTCACTATGGGGTGTACCAGTGTTGTTCGTAAATAAGAAAGATGGTTCTCTCAGAATGTGCATTGACTATAGACAGTTGAACAAGGTCACAATAAAGAATAAGTACCCCATCCCCAGGATTGATGACTTGTTTGACCAATTTCAGGGTGCTAGACATTTCTCAAAGATAGACCTCAGATTGGGTTATCATCAGCTTAGAGTCAAAGATAGTGACATTCCAAAAATAACATTCAGAACTCAGTATGGTCATTATGAATTCGTAGTTATGTCGTTTGGACTAACCAATGCTCCTACAGCTTTCATGGATTTTATGAACAAAGTGTTGAAGCAGTACTTGGACTTGTTCGTTATCGTCTTTATTAATCATATCCTCATTTACTCTAGGAATGAGGAAGAACATGCAAGTCATTTGAGAGTTGTTCTGCAGACTCTCAAAGATCGCCACTTATTCGCTAAGTTTACCAAATGTGAGTTCTGGTTGCAATCCGTTGCTTTCCATGGTCATATTGTATCTAGCAAAGGGATCCGAGTGAATTCATAAAAGATAAAAGCAGTGAAACAATGGCCCAGACCTACCTCTGCTACATATATCAGATGTTTTTTAGGTCTAGCGGGTTATTAGAGAAGGTTCATGGAAGGATTTTCTTCCATTGCCTCACCATTGACTAGGTTGACTTAGAAGATGGTCAAGTGTCAGTGGTCAGATGATTGTGAAAAAAGCTTTGCAGAATTGAAAACAAGATTGACTACAGCTCCTGTCTTGACTCTACCAGAGGGTTCAGATGGTTATGTTATCTATTGTGATGCATACAGAGTTAGCCTAGGTTGTGTGTTGATCCAGCGAGATAAGGTTATAGTTTATGCCTATAGACAACTTAAGGTTCACAAGAAGAACTATCCAACTCATGACCTTGAGCTTGCAGCAGTGGTATTTGCACTCAAGATATGGAGACACTACTTATATGGTGTTCATGTAGATGTGTTCAATGACCATAAGAGCCTTCAATATGTGTTCACCCATAAAAAGTTAAATCTTCGCCAGAGGAGATGGCTTGAGTTCCTTAAAGATTGTGATATGAGTGTGCATTATCATCCTGGTAAGGCGAATGTACTAGCATATGCTCTTAGCAGATTATCCATGGGTAGTGTAGCCCATGTTTAGGTAGAAAGAAAGGAGCTAGTGAAGGATGTTCACAGGCTTGCTCACTTATGAGTTCGCCTTGGTAGTGGAGGTTAAGGAAAAGTAAGACAGTAATCCAATCTTGCTTGAACTTTAGGGTGCAGTCCACAATCAGAAAGTGGAGGTTTTCTCCAAATGGGGAGATGGTGTACTTTGCTACTAGGGTAGATTGTGTGTTCCTGATATGGGAGAGTTGAGATAGCATATTCTTGCAGAAGCCCATAACTCCAGATATTCTATTCATCGAGGTTCAACTAAGATGTATCGCGATCTGCGGGAAGTCTATTGGTGGAATGGCATGTAGAGGGATATAGCAGATTTTGTGAGTAAGTTTCCCAATTGCCAGCAAGTCAAGGTAGAGCATCAGAAACCAGGGGGTATGACTCAATAGATCGACATTCCTACTTGGAAGTGGGAAGTGATCAATATGGATTTCATCCCAGGGTTACCGCGTACTCTCTAACAACATGACTCCATTTGGGTGATACTTGATAGGATGACTAAGTGTTCTCGCTTTTTGGCGGTCAAGACTACAGATTTGGTAAGCACAATGCCAAGCTTTACATTAATGAAATTGTGAGGTTGCATGGGGTTCCTTTGTCTATCATCTCAGATAGAGGTCCTTAGTTTACCTCTCATTTTTGGAAGTCATTTTAGAAGGGTAATGGTACTCAAGTTTCATCCGCAGACGGATGGACAGGCAGAACGTACCATTCAGACCTTATATGATATGTTGAGAGCTTGTGTGATAGATTTCAAGGGTAGTTGGGATGATCACCTTCCTCTGATTGAGTTCGCCTACAACAATAGCTACCATTCCAGCATTTATATGGCCCCTTATGAGGCTTTGTGTGGGCGTAGTTGTAGATCTCATGTTGGTTGGTCTGAAGTAGGTGGAGCAACTTTGATAGGGCCACAATCAGTCCTTTATGCTGTTGAGAAAGTGCAACTCATTTGATATAGACTTAAGACAACCCATATTCGTCAGAAATCGTATGCAGATGTAAGGAGAAGGGAACTAGAGTTCCAAGTTGATGATTGGGTTTTCCTACAAGTGTCACCTATGAAATAGGTGATGAGATTTGGCAAGAAATGGAAGCTCAGTCTTAGATATGTAGGTCCTTAAAAGATCTTGAAAAGGGTTTGAAAGGTGGCATACTGAATTGAGTTCCGAGAACATGCAAATACGTTGAAAATGCAAGTACAAATAGAGAACAGGTAGTTGTTGTATTAGTAATATGAAATACAATTTGCACTTCCTTTTTGTTGTTGTTGTTGCTTATACATAATTTTTCCTTTCGCCGGATTGCAGTCCCCTAAGGCAGTTATTTTGAACAAGGACAATTCTTGGTGATTTTGTAAGTTTAATTGCAAAACGATACTATGCATATGCCATATGTTGTTTGTTGTAACATGTTAATAATATAAATTATTAGTTTGTGGCAGGAATAAGCTTATTAGATGATTCCCAATTCTCATATAGCAGGCTATTTTCATATTTCACTATATGTTCATATTTGTGTTGTCTTGTGTCTGATTATGGAATATGGATTATTGTCTATTGAAAGACATTATTTAAATCTGCAATTCTGTAGACTTAACTATTTTAATTACATCATCTTCAAATTTTCATGTGATTTTTATTTTAAAAAATTGTATGATATGTTAACGGTTAACCCGATAACCGAACCAATAAGAGTGCATAACCGATTAATAGATAAACTGATAAATTATTGGTTCTTTAATGGTTTAACTAGTCTACAAAATGATAATCAATAAGCAAAACCGATAATGTTCAAAACCAAACCAAACCGACCGATATGCAGCCCTAATTCAGTCAGAAACTCAGTTCTCAATGTTTAGCAGTAGGGATTGCAGCTCTCTCCCTCTATTTTAGCTAGTTTAGTCTTCAATTGAGGACGAATTTTTCCAAGGGGGAGATAATGTAACACCCCGTATCTAAAACAAACCAGATATCAGCTTTTCAGAAATCTGCAGGTGCAACCGACGGTTAGAATTTATGAAACATAGTCCGATCTATGGCCCGTACTACACATCTATCATTTGAGTCTGTAGCCCCCAAAAACTCAGCCCAAAAAATTTGATAATGTGTCAAACGATGGACAGACCTACGGTTCGCAGGTGAGACTACGGTCCATAGTTTGTGTCCGTCGATCAATACCCTATTTACCCACTCTATGACAAGAACCACGATTCACCAGTATGGTCAGTAGGTGGAGCAATAGACTGTAGGTGAAAATTAGAAGACAGTTAGGGGGAAAATGCAGTTGGGTCAATAGACACCGAGTTTGCTTAAATCAAACCTATGGGTAAAAAGGTATGCCCATTTTAGTAAAGGCATGTCGAACAGACCCAACCTACGGACCCAAACGACAGACCGTCGATTGAACGACGGCCCGCAGTCCAGGTCGTCATTCGGTCCGACAACAATTAACTCAGGGGTCTTTTGATCTTTTCCCACATTGTTTAAACCCTATGATTCGTTGTTTTCACCCTAAATCATCATATTTTAGTCAGTTTAAGCCTAGAAACATAAATAAACTTAACTAAGTCAAATCATTAAATCAAAACTTAGAAAATTAGAAGCAAGAAAGGATAAAAAGTTCAAGAACCCTAGTACAAAGACGCAGCAAGGTTCCATGAGTTCCAGCCCCAAAATCTAAATATTTCTCTGTGGATTTCGTCACCAAGTATGTGGGATTTCACTAGTGGGTTCTTTTCACCCATTGGGTCTGTAGTTTCAGTCAGATTCTTGATTCCCATATCAAGATTAGACCTAGGGTTTCTAGAACTTCAACAGAACTTCATGAATTAACAAGTCATATGTTCAAAATCAGATCTCCATGTTATAACTCAGATTATCGCATGAATTTCAGAACACTAGATATGTATTTCTTTAGTTCTTAAATTACACATGCTAGGTCAGATATTTTAGTTACTTCAGATACACATAACTCACTTATTAATACATCATTATCAGATTAATTGTTGCATATTCAATTTGCATGTTCAGTTTTGAGCTATCCACTATTAGAGAAATTCAGTCATAATGTCTTAATTACATAATTCATTAGGAGTAGAATAATACCGAGTTGGACTAGGGTTCAGCGTACCCAATCAGCACCAGAACTACTAGCCAAGTAGGTTGTAAGTACCCTCTATGGGCAATCAGTTTAGTGATAATGCCAGCATGCCTTTATACCTATGACATGGTATATTGGGTCCCCTTGATGGGGCGTATACATCGGACTCCATATTTAGTTCATGTGGTTTTATTATCGGTTATTAGTAGCTCCCAAAGTTCAGTCAGAATCTATTGCATTGACCATTAATCAGTAAATTCATTATTCAGTTTCAACATGTTCTAAATTGGTCATTGCATTCAGTTACCTCAGCATTCAGTATATCGTTTTTAGATTAATATACTTGCTTTTGTGCTTGTTCAGTTATGTTTTATTGTAGCTTTACTGTATTGTACATGCTCAGTACCTTCAAGTACTGACATATATGTGCGCTACATCTTCTGGTGATGTAGGTTCAGGTTCTCAGCATCTAGATCACGCATAGATCGAATCGCATTCCCAGTTCAGCAGATTCAGTGGTGAGTCCTTATTTTCCGAGGACAATAGTCATGAGTTCATTTCAGTATTTTGGTCATTTAGTTTCAATTTTTTCTAGACTTAGCCGGGGCTTGTCCCAATATTTCTAGTTAGTTAGAGGCTTATTTTATACATAGTTAGTTTCAGCTTATTATTGAGTTAATATTTCCTTTGTATTAAACTCATTGTTTTCAAATATCTTAGTTGTAGAATATGAGTGTTCCCCATTTTTTCAGTTTAAATTATGACTTAGTTTCCGCATTTAGTTTATTATCTTTAGTAAGCTTATGATCATCCCAGTAGGGTTAGCATGGGATCACTTGTGGTCCTACATTCTGTGTCCGCATCTCGAGGGTAGCTCGGGGCGTGACAGATAAGGGTTGCGCTTAGAGCTTTGACTCAACTAATGACGACTCAACCTCATGTCGTCACTAATAATGTGGTTCCCGAAGCTAACTTAGGAGTTAGACCTCAACTAAATGCAGGTTCTCCTACTTCTGGAATCCTGGATTTTATGAGGATGAACCCTCCTACTTTCCATCGTACTAAGGTGGATGAAGATCCACAAGGCTTCATAGATGAGGCGTTCAAGGTGGTGGATGCTATGGGTGTTACTCGTAGAGAGAAAGCAAAATTAGCCACTTATCAACTTAAAGATGTGGGTCAAGTGTGGTTTGAGAAATGGAGGCATGAGAGTCCTTTATGGAAAGGTCTGGTAGACTAGGAAGTGTTCAAAACGGCCTTTCTTGATAAGTTCTTTTCTATAGAGTTGAGGTAGAGGAAGTTAGTTCAATTCATTTACCTTCGCCAAGGGGGAATGAATATGAAGGAGTATTCTTCCAAGTTCACCCAACTCTCTCTAAGTATACCCCAAATTTTGTAGCCAACTCTAGGGCTAGGATGAATAAGTTCGTGAATGGGGGTATCTCGTATAGGTGAAAAAGAATGTCGTACGGCTATGCTCCATAATGATATAGATATATCTAGGCTCATGGTGATTGCTCAAAAAAAAGAGGAGTCCAAGCTTAGGGAGATGAATAGAGATGAAAAATGGCCTAGGTTGGATGAATCAAATCAACCTTAGTCTTAGAAGTGGTTCTATAATAAAAGACTCTTCCATGGGGAACAAGGATAGGGTTTCCAACAAAAATTCCCAAGGGGGTGGTTATGCTTGTGAGAGGCCTAAGTGTACCAGTTGTGGGAAGCAACACATGGGTAGCACGAATGGTTGCTTTGAATGTAGTAATAGGGGATAAAATGGGAGATTTCCCTACCCTCAAGGAAAAAGGTAAAGAGGTCAACCAAGATTCTCATGGTTGTCTGGATCCCAATGCTCCAAAGAGGAATCATTTCTACGCACTCGGAGCTAAAGAAGCGACTAATCTGGAGTGAAGGCCTTGGTAAGTCATAATCCTTATGGTTGTTTTGATTTTCTTTAGATGAGTTTACCCTATGTGGGGAAGAATGAGTTGAGTAGGAAGGTGGTTGATATCCTTATCCTTCCTTCTATTCTTACTGAATCTTGGGACAAAAATCCTTAGTAGTTTTGTTTGTTTTGGGAGCCTTGTATATGTGTATGAGTTGCATGTCTCCTTATGTTATGAGTTTCATTGATAATGTGATGTTTTGAATGATCTTAATGTTATCATAGTTATATGAGTAGATTGGTAGTTAATCTATCTTTCCTTAATAATGTGTAGCTAATGGTATTTCTTAATTGCTTCAACGATTTTATGCAATGTGTCAATGTGTGACTTGAAGGTTATTACATGTTGCGCTTTTAAATGATTTGATGAGCATGTCTAATGTTGGAGAAGTTAGTTCCTCCATTGATGAAATGAAAGTGAAGAAAAAAGTGTGTTCTTTGAATTACGGAATACATTCCAAATTTCTAGTGTTGCTTAAAATGCTTAATATATGAAGTTAGTGTTCCTTCTAAGTTTGGTACATTAAATATTAATGGTATGACCTTGATGATATCTGTGGTATGCTGCTAGTTGTCTCCTTGAATGTCCTTGGAAGTGTTAAGTGTCATTCGAAGACGAATGTTGTTCTAAGTTGGGGAGATTGTAACAACCTTAAAAAATGAAATAAGTCAAAGTAGAGATTCACGTGTGTTCCATGAGTTAATAATGATTTAAAATGATGTATTTAGCATTAGAAGTCGGTTGGTGAAGTTTGGAAATTCCGCACTACTTTTCATGTCATATGTAATGAACGATAGTTAAAGGGCTTATATGAGACCCCAAAGGGTCAAGTACGCCCTTTCACAATACGATGGATCTCCCTAGCTTCTAGGGGGTGCTTGAGGGTCGTGACATGCATAAAGTGTAATTCATGGTGATGTGATGAGGATGGACATAGGTGAATAAGAGGGGGTATAAGGAAGCAAGTTAAAGTGAGGAGTGCAAACCTTCAAGGATAAGCCAAAGCCAAGTGGCAAAAACTTCCCAAGAAAGGAGGCTACTGCCTCACTCTTAACGAGCATGACCACGGCTCGTGGTCACGACCATATCCAAGGTGGAGAGCTCGGGAAGATTACTTGTCCATGGGGGAGAATAGGTCTTGAGACCTAGCTACTCTCCAAGACACCACGAGTCACTTCACGACTCATGGTGCACTTGACGGAAGGGGAGGGGCAGCCGTGAAAATGCCTTAGACAATTGAGGTGAGTTTGGTGGGGCATTGGTGAGCTACTTCCTAAGAGAACCACGAGCCACTTGATGATCCATGGTGCATCTTCATGGAAGGGAGCAGGGGCGCTCGTCGAGTTTCCTTGGTGGGAGAATTGGAGGGGACTCCTTTGGAGGTTCTTAAATATGTCTCCTAGTTCTTGAACTATGTTTCCCCCATAGCAATACTAGCTAGTGGATCAACCTAGATGCTATGTTCATGTTTTGATACTACCTTAGCAATTAGTCCACCTTCCTTCTGTGTAGTGTTTCATGACACCCTATTCCACATTAGGTCATGTGGTCTATGTCGGTTTGGCAAGATGCTCCCGAAAGTAAAATGAAGTAACAAAGTGAACTCTAACTAGAGTGACTTAAGGGGTTTGACTTAGTCTAGGTAGGGGTATGGAACTCTACCTATACATTGCACTAGTTGCCCTTGATGAAAGTCCTAGAAGGATGTTATTATGTTCTTATGCTCTTATAGAGTGAATGATATGCATATAATGACTTTACATGTTAATGATTCTACATGATGTTAGTTTCACTTATGAACATGTTGTTGGTCTATATTGCTAAATAATGATGAATACTTATGATTCTATGTTATGTGAAGTTGGACATTATTTATGATCCTTTGGTTGGTTTACTTGGTTGAGTGGGGTTATGGGGCTTCACTTGTCTATTGAACTAGTAAGCTTGGTAAGGTATTATGGGTATGGGTTTTGCTTTTGTTGTAATGACATAAACTTTTGAGCATGCTTTGTTGTTATAACATAATGTTGGAGTTGTTTTTTCTATGGTTCTAATATACTATACACATGTTACTTGACTTAACTTGATGATGTTGGTATTGTGTTTAATATGCTATTGTCTTAAGGGTTATATGACTATTGTCTTATATGTGTTATTTGTTGTGCATAATGCTTTTCAAAGTAACCTAGCATGATTTGAACAAATGTCCCTTTTAGCATGATTTCTATGTTTTGTGTGTGAATATATTTCCATACTTAGTACAAGTTATGTGCTAATCCCTATTTCTCCTTTTCCCCCCAACATTTTAGGTTCCAGTTGTTGAATGGTTCGTGGCCAATTTGACAGACGGGTTGGATAATTTCTCCAAGTGTGTGTCTGTCCTCAAGATCCGAGGATAATGCCTATTTCTCATTCTACTTATGTGACATTCTATAGTCTAATGACATTCATTTCACTCTTATTGTTCAAGAAATTGTTGTAAGCCCTAAGTGGTAACTATACATTAGTGTAAGTGTTATGCCCGAATTTTCTATTACGACTTAGATGGTTTTTAATGACACATCTCTAATAGACTCTATATTGTGTATGTTTTATATGTGACATAAAAGTAGAAGCCTATGTAAACTTCCTATGCTAGGAGTCTAAGTGAACTCCCTATTTATATGTTTTGTGTAAGCGAAGGTCTATGTAAACCTCATGATGTAGATGCAGATGAAATTTTTTAATTTCCGCACTTTTTAACCTATGAATGTAAAGATGAATGCTAAGAGGATAGTCTTAGACCTCTTCAAGGACGAAGACGTCGGTTACATCTAGGGGGTGCTTCCCGTATTTGATAAACTTTGTAATAGAGCATGAGGTTGAATATCTTTTGTATCGATGTCTCATTAAACCACATCTATGCAGATTATTACTCATAATTGTGAAGCGTGCAACAGATATGAATGAGATACTATGCGATGCTTAGGAAATTCTCATCTTTTTGTATTCATATGTCGTGCCTCTAGAGTCTTATTTTATGTGCTTTCATCTAAACGTTTTATCATTGTTACAGGTATGACTACTAGGAGGGAAGCCGCAAGAAGGGCCGAGGAAAGGATTGCTAATGCGTTAACATATGACAACCAAACTCCTCCGTAAGATAATCAAGTGCCTCCACTTCAGCAAGTGCGTATGGGTGATCACGTTCCGGTTTTACGTCCACCTATGATGGATTGAGTGATAAGGGTGAATTTTCTCAATTTTTCCCGAGCCATGACCTCTCAAGCTAATTCCGTCACTTCTCAAGTCCAAGCTATGATGGCTCAAGTGAATCGGGAGGTTGGACGCCGAGAGCCTCAACATGCTAGCAATATGGCTTCTCGTTTGAAAGACTTTACTGGGATAAACACACCTATGTTTTTGGGTCAAAAGCGGATGAAGACCCTCAAGACATTGTCGTGAGGTCGATAAGATTCTGTATGTTATGGGTGTGACTTCTAAGAGGTGGTCCGGTGACTTGGGAGATCTTAACGAAGGCCTTCCTTGATAGGTTCTTTCCTAGAGAGTAGAGGGAAGCTATGGTGGAATAATTCATCAACCTTCGTCAAGGATTATGAGTGTACTTTACTACTCCTTGAAGTTTACTAAATTGCCCAAGTATGCTCCATCCTTGGTGTCTAACACAAGGGATGAGATGAGTTGTTTTCTTACGGGAGTGTCCGAAGACTTGGTAGAAGAATGTCGTTTGGCTATGCTTCATGATAATATGAATATCTCTCATTTAATGGTTCATCCTAAACAAGTGACAAAAGTAGATTAAGGAAGAATAATGGGGAGGCCAAGAAAGCCACGTCTTATGAAAGTGGTTCTTCAAAGGGGAGGTTAGAAATTCAAGACAAGCCTAGATTTATGAAGAGGTTCTCCAATCAAGTTCCTTACAATTTTCCCAAGGGGTGTCTAACTCTAAGTTTAAAAAGGGAAGAGGTACTAGTTTACCAATTAAGAAGCCAACTTGTGGAAAGTATTGTAAGAAGAATTATGTTGACTGCCTTGTTGGGAAGGACAATTGCTTTTGATGTGGCAAAAGGGTCACAAGGAAAGAGATTGCCCTAATGTGAATAGGCAAGACAAAGGAAGTGGGATAGCTCAAGCTAGTTGTTTTAATGTTGATGCTCCAAGAAAGAATCACTTTTATGCTCTTCGCTCTAGAGGTGAACAAGAGAGTTCTCCCGATGTGGTGACCGGTATGTTACAAGTCTTCTCTATTGATGTTTATGCTTTACTTTATCTGGTGCTACATTATTTTTTGTTACTCCTTTGGTAGCAAGAAAGTTTGATATTTTACCCCATATTCTAAATGAGCCTTTTATGGTAACTAGCCCGGTAGGTGATTCAGTGGTTGCAAAAAAAGTATATTGAAATTCTCCGATAATGTTTCCCAATAAAGTTAGTCATGTTGAATTAATAGAACTTGATATGGTTTATTTTTTATGTCATTTTGGGGATTGATTGGTTGCATGATTGCTTTTCTTCCATTGATTGTAGAATAAGAATTGTCATGTTCAATTTTCAAATGAACCGGTTTTAACACTAGGGCAAGGTGACTTCCAGGCCATTTAAACCCACATCATCACCTTTGGTGGAAACTTCCGACCAACCATGCATAGGTACAATCTAATAACTTTCCTCAAATGACCATACTTAAGATCAAACATAAAATACAACTAACCTCTTTAAAGTAGGTCAACATAAATTTTGTTCCTCTCCCAATGAACTAGGGGGTACATAAATCCCACTAAGTCAAGTTTAGCGCAAAACATAATCCCAACTTATGGAACAAAATCCCTTCTTCACTTTATCCACCCTTAGGATAGGTTCAAAAGGGAACTAATCAACTAGTCATATGGGTTCTCCCATTAACTAGCATACTTCAAAATTACTTTACTAGGTTCATCACACCATCTTTCATTCTTAGGAGTAAGCCTATACAAAATACTCCAATCCACACAAGGACAACTATGAAGCATTACTCATATAAAAAAAAGGCAACATTAATCTTTCACTATTTACCACATTTCTCCAAAACTTTTCAAGCCTATACCATAACATTATAATATCATTGCGCACAACCATAAAGTAGCTCATTTTTTCAAAAAGGACTTCATTAAACCATAACAACTTTTATCTCAACAGAACTACTTCACAACATAACTTCTAAACATATAACCTCAATTCTCATAGATCACATATAGACATAATTGGCATCACAACAATAACTTCCCAATCAACCTTCACATATACTCATCTAGTCATAAAACGATAATAAGCATAAAAAATAACCCTTTTCTCCATAAATTCATGAGACATCACCCCTTTCAATGCAATCACATCTAAAAGACCACTAGGCAAGGGAAATGATAGAGAGATCATACAAAGTTAAGCTCTATGGCACTACAAAAGATTACTGAAGAAGGTGAAACTTCTATCGTCCTATAGCCTCTCACTCGTGGATGTGTTGCGACTCACACTAATGAACAATACTCTACCAGATGTGGAATTATGTGACTTTGTATCATTAAGACCATTTTTATAACCTGATGCTCTGATACCATGTTTGTCACGATTGGAGAGCACCCCCTAGAAGTAACTGGCGTCGTCGACCTCTTGGTTGTCTAGGACAAGCCTCTTAGCATTCATTCATCGCATTATCCTAAAATTAGGGGATAATTTAAAACTTTTCATAGAAGAATATAATGCTAAAACATTACTTCATTTAAAATATCATAAGTACATAGTTAAGACAATAAGTCTGGTTTTGCCATTTTAAGACAAAACTCAAATATAATAGAATTTAATAGGTACAGGAACGTTAACATAATAAAAAAATAATCTATACTATTACATAAACCTAATTAACATGTTGACATGAAGGACCTTGAATCATTAAGGACACACTTGAACATGGGAAAAGATATCTAAACTCTTTATTCTAGGAAAGATCCTCTAGCCATCACCACCTACATTTTATGTAAAAAGATGAAGAAGAATGGTTTATGTACAAGAATACACCAAGTATGATAACCATTCAAAAACATGATTTAAAGAGGACATTTATTTAGAAACCATGCATCATGTCTTTTAATAAAACATCATGAACATTTGATACAATAAGTGCAATATAGTTCACATAAATATATATAGACATGGATACTATTCACAACATCATATAAAGCCATATCACTTTTAAGACACATTCAATATCTTTATAGCATTACCTTTCTTTCAACCTAAACTCATTTACCCAAAGTGGAACACTCAGAAAGTCCAAGAACTTATCTAGAGACTCACATGAGTTTCCAAGACTTGTAATACTGTTAAAAGGCTTAAAATAATAAATATAAAACATTTTGGAGGTGTTGGAACAAAACGTCAAGAAACATCCACGACGTCTGGTGAATTTGTAACATGGACTAGTGTGCTGCCTTGATAGTTTTAAAGAGGCGCATAAAGGGTAAATCATGGTGAGGTTATGAGGATGGACAGAAGTGAATAAGAGGGGGTATAAGGAAGAAAGGCAAAGTGAGGTGTGCCAACCTCCAAGGACGAGCCAAAGCCAGGAGGCCAAAGCTACCCAAGAAAGGAGGCTACTGCCTCACTCTTCACGAGCATGATCACGGCTTGTGCTCATGACAACGTCAAAAGTGGAAAGCTCGTGAAGATTACTTGTCCATTGGGGAGAAGAGGTCTTGAGACCTAGCTACTCGCCAAGACTCCACGATTCATTTTACGACTCATGGTGCACTTGACAAATGGAGAGGGGAAGCCGTAGAAATGCCTTAGACAATTGAGGTGAGTTTGATGGGGCGTTGGTGAGCTACTTCCTAAGAGAACCATGAGCCACTTGACGGTCTGTGGTTCATCTTCACGGAAGAGAGCAAGGGGGGCTCGTGGAGTTGCCTTGGTGGGAGAAATAGAGGGGGCTACTTTGGAGGGTCTCAAACATGTCTCCTAGTTCTTGAACTATGTTTCCCCCATAGGAATACTAGCTAGCGGATCAACCCAGATGCTATGTTTATGTTTTGGTAATACCTTGGAAAGTAGTCCACCTTACTTTGGTGTAGGGTTTCATGACACCAGATTTCACATTAGCTCATGTGGTCTATGTCGGTTAAGGTAAGATGTTCCAGAAAGTAAAATGAAGTAACAAAGTGAACTCTAACTAGGGTGACTTAAGGGGTTTGACATAGTCTAGGTAGGGTTATTGGATTGTACCTATACATTGCACTAGTTGATCTTGAGGGAAGTACTAAAATGATGTTATTATGTTCTTATACTCTTAAAAAGTGAATGATATGCGTATGATGACTTTACATGTTAATGATTCTATATGATGTTAGTTTCACTTATGAACATGTTGTTGGTCTATATTGCTAATTATAATGATGAATACTTATGATACTATGTGATGTGAAGTTGGACATTATTTGTGATCCTTTGGTTTGTTTACTTGGTTGAGTGGGGTTATGGGGCTTCACTTGGCGATTGAACTCGTAAGCTTGGTAAGGGGTTATGGGTATCGGTTTGTCTTGTGTTGTAATGACATAAACTCTTGAGCATGCTTTGTTGTTATAACTATCACATCCAAGAATACCCCCTAGATGTAACCGGCGTCGTCTTCCTCTTTGAGGAGTAAGACTAGCCTCTTAGGTTACATCGTTACATTCATAGGTCAAATTTAGCGGAAATTTTAAAACTTTTCATTACTTCTACTCAGAGGTTTACATAGACCTCTACATACACATAGTATATATATATCGAGTATACATAGACCCTTCGTATAGGAAGATTACTTAGTCTTTCTACTTTTAATGCACATAGATATATAAAGTATAACATAGTCTCAAAATAGTTGTCTCATCTGATAACCATCTAATAAGAGTAAATCAAACTAGGCCTATCCCATACATCATTAAAGTAAGACAACATATAGGTCATACAACATTTAGTACTCAAATGAAAGGAAAGAAACATAAGAGTCTTACTACTAAAACAACTTCATAGCTTGATATTGTAACGACCCTAAAAAAATGAAATAGGTCAAAATAGAGCTTCACATGTATTTAATGAGTTAATAATGCATTAAAATAGTGTATTTTAGCATTAGAAGTCAGTTCGTAAAGTTTGGGAGCGTTTGGAAGTCAAACACCCAAGATGTCCGAAAACTAGTGGAAGTTGAACTAGTGTGTCGTAGTGTTTTGTAGTGTAGTTTTGAAGGATGGTTTGAGAGTTAAATTGAGTTTCAATGGTTCCTATGCATATAGGTATGTAACAGGTGTCAAAATGTCCGAGTATGACTCCTAGGGGACCACCCGAAGGCCCCCCAAGGAGGACCCAAACATGGGTCAAGATGCTGCCCAAGGCAGCGTACAGGGGCAATATCTGAAGCGCAACTTCACGATGCGCCCTTGACATGAGGTCTACTGCTTTAGAATTTTTTAGAGGCAAAAATAAGGAGCTTTCCTCGCAACGCGCAACCAAGTTCCAAATTTGGGCGCGACGTTTTTAAGTCAAATTTCAACTTGGAAAAGGGTCCAAATGGTGTGGGGGTCTTTTGGGAACTTTGGGAATCATTTGTGGACTGATTTAGGTCATTTTAAACCTCATTTCAACAATCATTTCCAACCCTAAACATCAAATCAAATTTCTCCAAAAACCTTCTCTCCAAAAACCTCCATTGAAGAAGCTTCAAGGTCCAAGGAAGAGGACCAAGTTATTCACGTTTTCATCACCAAATTTTCGTGGGTTTCTTTATCTTAAGTTATGGTAGTTCATTATTGACTCTTCTTTCATTAAAATATACATTTCAAAGATATTTTAAAAAGTATTTCAAACTTCAAACTTCTTTATTCCTTGACTACCAATTTTTCGTGGGTTTCTTTATCTTAACTTATGGTAGTTCTTTATTGACTCTTCTTTCATTAAAGGAGACATTTCAAAGATATTTTAAAAAGTATTTCAAACTTCAAACTTCTTTATTCCTTGACTCTAAGTATGGGTTTTTGCATCAAAATGTTTCATTGATTAAAATGAGTTGTTCTTAGCTTTAAATGATGATTTTATTGTCAAAACCCCAATAGAATCATGTCTATTCTTTTAACCTACTTTTGGATTATGAAATGAGTTCTATGAGCATGACTAGATAATGTTAAAGTTATTGTTTCTTGGTGGTTTCATTGTATAAATTATGAATAGGTTGTAAAGGCTTGGATGAAAGGTAAGTTATTCTATCTTGGCTAAGTTACGTTGAAGTAACTCTTGAGTGGTATCGTCCAACTTTGGTGGAGGTGTGTACTTGAAATATATGAAGTTATATGTGTATTATGAGATTGGCCTTGAAGGCATGATATGTGAAGTGAAGTGATAATTTTGATATGTATATGCATGGTATGTGTTGAAATGTTGAAATGAGTATCTTGAAGGGTTTATGTGTAAATGAAGTATGCATTTGATATATGAAGTATGATGATGTGTAAATTGAGATAAATGTGACTTGAGAATGTCTACAAGTCAATGTTATGAATATTGTTCATTATGTTAAAGATGTGATCACATGTGCTCACACACACACTTGAATGCATGAATGAAGTCAATGAATGAAAATGGGGGATTGTAGAGTGGACACTCTTCGTAAATAGAGATGTAGTGTCTAGAACATCCCTACTATTTCTAAGTCTTAAAAAGGGGGATTTTGGGGTGAACACTCTTTGTGAGTAGAGAAGAAGTTTTTAGTAGCAACCTCACTATTCCCAACGACCTTTCTAAGATAAGTAGGAGGTTGGATACCCTTCGTGAGTTGAGATGGGGTGTTCAATAGTTATAACCTAACCTATAGTCAATGAATGTTTAAGACTCCGTGGGTGAGTTATGCTTAGCACGAGAGGATTTGAAGAAGGGGTGGGTACACTTTGTGAGTAGAGATGTTGTATCCAATGTACCTTTTGAGATGGGTGATCCTCGTTAGAACAGAGTGAGTTACTCAGTAGCAATCTCCTTATTCATTAACTATGCGCCCGCCTAGGTGTAGCTATTGGAGAACCGATGTAAAGGCTAAAGAATATGACCCTACCTTAGGCAAGTAGGGATCCCTCATCCGGTAAGGGCAGTACCGAGATTACATGTCAAGCTCTCATGGTCTATGTTGGTTAAAGCTAGCCCCCACAAATATATGCAAATGAACTAAGTCTTCTTCAGGGTGTACTACTTAGGGTAGATGGTGGAATGGGATGCTACATATCCATTGCACAAGTAGACATTTGGAGGGAGTCTTGGTGTCACTACACCATTTTTGGCCTACGGCCACACCACTAAAGTGTAGCCTAAAGTAGTGAAAAGTGTTGCCTTTGTTAAAAGGCTACACTTTTGGACTTTGAGCAACACTTTTTAGGGGGTGGCCTAAAGAAGCGTAACCTTTGACATTAAACAACACTTTTTAAATGTTGCCATCTTTGGCTACACTTATAAAATATAGCAAAGAGGTATAAGGGCACGCTTTGTTGTGATGCATTAGCGACACTTATTTTTTACTATACTACACTTAAAAGCGTTGCCTTTGCAGTGTTATTGGTCACACTTAAAAAGTGTTGCCTTTTATTGGTCATCTAGAGCAACACTTATAAAGTGTAACTTTATTGGTCATCTAGAGCAACACTTATGAAGTGTAACTTTATATCTCATCTAGAGCAACACTATATATATATATATATATATATATACACACACACAAGTGACCTAAAGCACAAAATTAACTAATAATTAGATTGAAGCTATATATTTCAAATAAGCTTCGAGAAACATGTCTTGTACAACCAAAACATAGAAAGTGAAAGCTTAAAGATCTCTAATATCAATAAATTCCAAAAAACCAAATGATTCATTCAAACGTATATGACAATAGTACAAAAACTCTTCATCATCACTACAATAGATCGAATTTACTTCTTGTCAAATTCAAATTCAATTACCAGCATTTTCCTGCACATTCAAAATAAAATTATAAGTTAGTAAAATAAATGTGGAAGTGCATAATGGGAGAGTAACTATTCATTGAACTGTTTGCCATTGAAAGCTTAACAAGGTGTGTAAGATTAGCAAATACACACATGAATAACTAAACCCAAGTTGTCAAAACAACTCATGCAACATGATTACCACCATTTTACAGTATCCCATTCCAAGATGAAGGACATCCATTGAAATTAATAGACTTCTCATATCAAGATTCAAGAAGAAACCATGTTGGATAATGTTCGACACCTTTATATAACTCAAGTAAAGCCAATATATTCGGGGAGTAAAGTTGTCCAATGAAAAATCAGCCAAAATAAAGAACAAAAATCAACAAAAACTTGAATAACTTCATTCCAACACCACAATGTAAGATGGGGTTCACTTAAAACAACAAATAAAAATCAATATCAATACACCTTGCTTATAAATACCATCACAAATAGCATATCAAATTCAAAGCAAGTCTCTATCAAAGATTTAGTTCAACATAGCATGAACAGAGAAGAGAAACACCACAGGCTAATGATCAGTTCCATTTTGTGTACTGTGATACCGTTACCACTATCATAAGTAAAGATATGCGAATCGCCTCACAGCAGAAGGGTCAGGATCAAGGACTAAAGCAGCAGTAGGAAAAATGGAAAACAGAAAAGAGAAGAAATAATAACCAACAACAGGAACACAAAAATAATTCAAAGGAACCGGACATGAACACTAGAAACAAGGTTGATAGTAGAATTCAGAATTCCCCCAAAATCAATACACAATAGCATGAACCTGGTGATGTTCAATGACATGCACCACATGGCAAGGTGCATCCTCAGACTGCAACTCCAGTGCATACAAGCGAAATAAGGGAAGTCCCTAAATATTCTAAAGGTTTAGTTGATGCAGGTACTCCATCCCCTAATCCCCTAGAAAATATTGTTGTTAAGGAAGCTGTTGATATGGCTGGAAAAGTGCTGGACTACTAATTTGCAGGAAAAAGAATGTAAGGGAGGGATGAAATGACTTCTATTTTGCAGGAGGTTATGGATATTCCTTGTCACTATTATAAAGCCCATGCTACTCCTATTTCAAGTCCAAAAAATATAGGGCAACAAGAGGTTTTGATACAGGTCAACAGAAAGCTATTTGTCATCAGAACCATATTTGGCAAGCTCATAAATCAATAACCTACGGCCGGACTCACAACAATAACCATCCAGCCTCAAAATGTTTTTGTGGTATATGCTTCCTATTTTTAGAACTGCAGCCCGGAACCTATTTTCATCAATAGAGGCCTCGAGATATTTAACTGCAACAAGCCTATTATCTGGAAGTACACCTTTGAACACATTCAGCCCAATCTGTTACTTAAAATTATCAGTCAGGTCTTTAATTTCAGAGTAAGAAAACATGATGCAACTAGTAGCATTAGGCACTATATGGGGTAAAGCAGATTTCTGCATCATATGTTTCCTTCTCCTGAAAAGGTAAACTCCAATGCAGAACTGAAGCATGAAAAACACAACAATTGAAGCAGCAGCAACTTCTAACAGACAAGGGCTATCTCCTAGAGGAAGGAATTAAATAAGGCAGAAGGAGGAATTAAATGAGGCAGAAGACCAACTATGCTACCACTAACAAACCATTCACTAGAGCTAGAAGTAGAGGTCTATGATCACGTTCATTAAAAGCTGATGCAGACAGTCAGTACAGGAAAGATTTAGTGTTAATTGGTAATGAGTGTTACTTGGTATCAATTGCAGACAGAATCATACTACAACCCAAAATCACTAGAGTCCTCTATCAACACAATACAACACTCATACAACTAAAAAAAAGTACAAACTGAACTTTAAAAAATTCAAAGATAAATCAAATAAAAAGAAACAAACTCATCAAAACAACATTCAAACAGTCATAATATCTTTATTAAAATAGAAATAGAGGTGAAAGAGTACTATAAGGAAAACGACATTACCTTTCTGCGGGCACTGAACTGGAAAGGGAATAGCAGGGAAACGATCTTCATCGTGAAACTCGAAAACTAACGTCAGATGAGAATTCCGGGCAGAATCTTGAACTCGAACAAAGCTTGGGAAACTGATTTGCGAAACGAATTACAAAATGTGATACTCTTATCGACACTTAACTCTTCTTGCCTTGAATTTGTTTCTATATATATATATATATATATTTTAACTATTTTCTTCAACTGCACTAAATATTTTTTCTCAAATACATTTCCAACTTTTTTCCAACCCCCAACAGTGAAAAAGAGGTTTATATATGAAGGCTAAAATACGAGCTACATTCCAAAACATCAACTGATGAACCTAAAATACTAGCCACACTCCCAAAAATGGTATAAAAACACAAGAATATCCATACCCTAAAGCTAAAATTAAGAATTTCAAAATAGAATTTCTTACTTGATAAAACTTATTAAAACAAAAGCAGTCGGAAATCGTGTTCTTCAGTGAGAAATTGGAGAGAAAAGCATGACAGAGAGACTAATTTAACTTCAGTTCATCATATTGCCAATAACCCCAAAGTATTCAATTCCTTCTAAACACAAAACAAAGAAACAACCACTTCAGCTAACAAGAAGACAATTTGAATACTTACACTTGACGAAATAGGCATAGGAAAAGAGAATCATACTTATCGAAGAAGACGACTTGAACTATCAGTGACTTCAACTCTTTAACTGTAACAACCCTAAAAATGAATAGGATCAACACTTAGGTTTTTCAAAAATGCTTGCGATTAGACCAAGGTCCACACGTATTGATACGCGTAGAACCAGACCTCAGAACCCTTACTACAATCAAGCCAACTAACTTGGGGAGTTAATTGAGCTTGGAAAGGTTGGAACCAACCATGTGAGGCTCGCGAAAATGAAGATTTAATTGAAAGAGTTTTTATCGGACTCAAAAGAATAAATCTTAAGTTTTGAGGGTCCAAGGGTAAAATGGTCTTTTCCAAGCCAAGGGTAATATTGTAATTACCCTGACGAACAAATTAATTAATAAATTAATTTATTTATTTAAGGTAATTCGGGTGGAGCAACCCGAATTGACCCATTTTTCACAAATGGGGTCACTCGGGTTCGAGCCCCTTTAGAAGCAAGATTTAACTTGCTTTTATTTTTAATTTGTTAACTTAATTTTTATAAATAATTAATATTAGCTGATTTAGTGGAGGCATTATCCCACACATGACCTGGAGTTGGCAGCTGTAGTGTTTGCACTGAAGCTGTGGAGGCATTATCTGTATGGAGTGCATGTAGATGTGTTCACATACCATAAGATCCTCCAGTACGTGTTCACATAGAGGGAGTTGAATCTACGTCAGCGGAGATGGTTGGAGCTGTTGAAGGATTATGACATGAATGTGTACTATCATCCAGGTAAGGCTAATGTTGTAGCTGATGCTTTGAGCAGGATGAGCATGGGAAGTACAGCTCACGTTGAGGGTGAGAAGAAGGAGCAGGTGAAAGATGTACACAGACTGGCCAGACTGGGTGTGCGTTTGGTTGACTCCACTAGTGGGGATGTTTCAGTTCATCCTAGTTCTGAATCATCCTTGGTAGTTGAAGTCAAGCAGGGTCAGCATCTAGATCCTGTGTTGATGGAGCTGAAGGACTCAGTGCTGATGAAGATGAATGAGTCTTTCGCTTTAGGAGGTGATGGCATACTTAGATATCAGGACAGGCTGTGTGTGCCAGATATGGATGAATTGCGGACCAGGATTGTTACAGAGGCCCATGGTTCCAGATATTCTATACATCCAGGTTCCACCAAGATGTATCATGATCTCAAGCAGATTTATTGGTGGGATGGCATTAAGAAGGACATTGAAGAATATGTGGCCAAGTGTCCTAATTGTCAGCAGGTTAAGGCAGAGCATCTTAAGCCTGATGGTCTGACTCAGATTATTGAGGTTTCGACATGGAAATGGGAGGCCATTAATATGGACTTCGTGGTTGGGCTTCCGAGGACTAGGAGACAGCATGACTCTATATGGGTTATTGTGGACAGATTGACTAAGTCTGCCCACTTTATCCCTGTGAAGTCTACTTACAGAGCTGAGGATTATGCGGGACTCTATATTGATGAGATTGTGAGATGGCATGGGATTCCCTTGTCTATTATTTCAGACAGAGGAGCTCAATTTACTTCTCATTTCTGGAGATCTTTCCAGAAGATCTTGGGCACGCAGGTGAAGCTTAGCACTGCCTTTCACCCTCAGACAGATGGGCAGGCGGAGTACACCATACAAACATTGGAGGACATGTTGAGAGCGTGTGTGATTGACTTTAGAGGTAACTGGGATGACCATCTGCCTTTAATAGAGTTCTCGTATAATAATAGCTATCACTCTAGCATTGGGATGGCACCGTTTGAGGCACTGTATGGTAGGAGGTGTAGATCTCCAGTTGGGTGGTTCGAGGTTGGAGATTCATCCATTTTGGGGCCGGAGATAATTCATGAGGCCTTAGAGAAGGTCAGAATGATTAGGGATAGGTTGACTACTGCGTACAGTCGGCAGAAGTCATATGATGATAATAGAAAGCGACCCTTAGAGTTTGATGTTGGTGACCAGGTTTACTTGAAAATATCATCTATGAAAGGGGTGATGAGATTTTGTAGAAAAGGGAAGCTGAGTCCGAGGTATGTTGGGCCATATGAGATCCTACATCATGTGGGTGAGGTGGCCTATGAGTTAGCATTACTTACAGAACTAGCTTCTGTTCATCCAGTCTTTCATGTCTCTATGTTGAAGAAGTGCCTAGGTGATCCAGCATCAATCTTACCTGTTGAAGGTTTGGGGGTTGGTGAAGACTTGTCTTATGAGGAGGTACCTGTTGAGATCTTAGACAGACAGGTCAAGCGGCTGAGGAACAAGGAGATTGCCACAGTGAAGGTATTGTGGAGAAATCATCTTGTTGAGGGTGCTACGTGGGAGGCTGAGGCCGACATGAGAGCCCGCTACCCTCACCTGTTCAGCTCTTGAGGTTAGACTTTATACTCTTAAACCTATGCTTCCTTACCTCCCCGTACTTTGTTGCTATTGATTGACTGTGTATAGTGGTTTTATTATGATCTGACTGGCATTACAATACGAAGTAGTAGTGTCATTCGGGGACGAATGTTCTTAAGGGGGGGATAATGTAACAACCCTAAAAATGAATAGGATCAAGACTTAGGTTTTTCAAGAATGCTTGCGATTAGACCAAGGTCCACACGTATTGATACGCGTAGAACCAGACCTCAGAACCCTTACTACAATCAAGCCAACTAACTTGGGGAGTTAATTGAGCTTGGAAAGGTTGGAACCAACCCTGTGAGGCTCGCGAAAACGAAGATTTAATTGAAAGTATTTTTACCGGACTCAAAAGAAGAAATCTTAAGTTTTGAGGGTCCAAGGGTAAAATGGTCTTTTCCAAGCCAAGGGTAATATTGTAATTACCCTGAGGAACAAATTAATTAATAAATTAATTTATTTATTTAAGGTAATTCGGGTGGAGCAACCCGAATTGACCCATTTTTCGCAAATGGGGTCACTCGGGTTCGAGCCCCACTAGAAGCAAGATTTAACTTGCTTTTATTTTTAATTTGTTAACTTAATTTTTATAAATAATTAATATTAGCGGATTTAGGAAAAAGAAATCAGATTTTTTATTAATTTTAATTAATTATTTAAGTTGACTAAGTCCTACCAACTAGTCCTACTTCTACTAGACCACTATCTCCCATCCCCCACTCTCTCTTACACGTTAGTCACTCTCTTTCACTCTCTTTTCTTGGCTGCCAAACGTGATAAATCAATTAGAAAAAGAAAAACCAAGTAAAGGCAAAAGTTCATCAAGAACTTGAAAGCTAGAAACACAAAAGAGAAAGCAATCCGGTAACGTTAAGCAAAACGTACTACACTAGTCGGGTAAGGTGTGACTTTGGGCGTGTGGACTGATTTGTGGAGAAGTTCTTGGGCAGCATTCTGGAGATTTAACAAGAAAACAAAGGTATGGGTCTTCTTACTCTTGGTCCCTTTCCCAAGAGACCCCTAGGACTCAGTATATTCGGCTCAAAAACTAAGGTTGTTTCCCACGTTGCATATCCCTGTCATTAGCTCCCAACGAATGTAGGTTGGTATGAATGCTGGTAGACTTAGGATTATGTGATGTTTTTGCTGAATGTTAAAGTGTTGGATGTACGTTAATTTATTAAAATACAAACCATGTGTGTGTTCGAATTAAGAAAAATATATGGCATGTGTTGAGTTTCGGCCTAGAGGCTTGAAATTGTAAATGTTATGTTTGTTGTTTTATGTACGCCAATTGAAATAAATTGTGATGTTCATGTGACATGACGTGTGGCTGAATTGAGGAGTAAACATCTTGGTTAAGAATTCGTGAAAAAAAATGTATTAAAGAATGTACCAATTGTACTATGTATTGCTCTATAAATTCATGAACAAATGGAGATAAAAATGAGTAAAGAAGTTACCTTAAATTTCCAGCATTATGTAGATATATCTCTGCCAATTTAAGTTGTTTAGAATGTTAAGAAAAATAAAGAAAAATAGGTGAGGTCATTGAGGGTCGAACCCGAGACCTCACCCCTTTAAAATCCCCAAAGAAATTAAAGAAGAAAAATTTATATGGTGAGGGGGATTCGAACTGTGTCATGGCTGGGAAATAAGTGTGAAAAAAAAAGAAGAAAATAAGAAATGAGAGGATTCGAACCCACACCCTCTCGGTTAGAACCCAAAGAAAAGGAAAAATAAAAATATCTGAGGCGTGGGAATAGAACCCACGACCTCTATGCGGATGGGGGGAGATAAAAAATAAAAATGAAATGAGGCTGTGGGGATTCTACCCCACAACCTCACAGTCTATTCAAACAGTCAACTCTTAAAAGGGAGAATAAAATAAAGAGGTTGTGGGGGTTCGAACCCACAACCTCTCGGCCTTAAGCGAATGGAAGGGAAAAGAAATAAAGGAGAATTTAGTGTGGCTGAGGGGACTCGACCTTGGGTCCCAATGTCTCACATGAACCGAAACAAATAAAAGAAAAACGAAAATGGGGTTGTGGGGGCTTGAACCCACAACCCATCGGCCAATGCAAGAAAAATTTTAAATAGACAAGTAACCCTTCAATGTAAATATTGTGATTTGACTTAGAGTTAAAATGTTATGAATATTAGAATGAAATCAATTAATAATGTAAATGACATTCAATTGATTCAAGACTTGGGATTCCTTACCCAAACTTCCGTTTGATACATAAGTCATACGTGAACAAATCATCCAAGAATAATGCCATCTACTTAGATCGAAATCAAGATCTTGGCATATATACAAGATACATAAATCTTGTACTATAAAATCTTAGGAATGTATGAGTCACTTAATGAACTACGAATGAAGCCTCATGGCTTGTATGTATAGACACATAAGTCTAATATACGTTCAAAAAATAAGTGAACCTAAGATGTATGAAATGAAATGATGAACCCTAGAAGGGTTAAGTATGAGTGTAAATACACTAAATGGCCAAGTGCATTGGCATATGATGAGATGAACAATGAAATGATGAAATGAACATTCACATAATAAGAGGTGAGTAACTATGAAAAGCAAAGGTGCTAATGATAATGAATGTGGTGACAACATGATATGAGGCTAATGTAAATGATGAGAGCAATCTCAAATGAGCCTAAGTAAATGTTACCAACACGTACTCACCTATGAGGGTGTAAGATAATGATTAGACAAGTCTCTATGAACACTCTAATGAGAGTATTGAGCTTAACACACTCTATACGAATGATGAGGTGAGAAATCATCTAATGAGCTATGATGTCCTCATACTAGAAGCCAGCTTCCATGACGTATGAGATTAATGTAATGGAACTTTATACTGAGCACCGATAGACTAGCTATGAGCTGTGATGCCTTCTTTCGGGAAGGGCGGAGGTTCACGTAACTCTCATGAGATGAGACTGTCCGGCTTGTCGAGTATGGGTCTCCTTATATCTCCTAGTCTTCGAACCTATACTGCCAATATAGGGATCTGGCGGGGTTAAATTCCCATGTACGCTAGCATGTTATTGGATCACTTTGGCCGGTGATTCCACCTCTTTCCGGTGTGGGGGAGACACTGGATTTCATGATGCTCACATGATCTATGTCGGTTAAAGTTAAAGTTCCCAATGAATGAATGAGGCGAGCTTCAAATGATGCACATAATGAAATGAATGATACCAAAGGTGTTAGGATAGGATAATCAAAAGGTGAGTTAGATTCAAGTAATGACATTAGGTCATTCTTGGTCATTGCACAACGAACCTAATGAAAGTCTTAAACTACATCCTAGGTATAACCGGTGGTTACACTGGACTATGAATGAAATGAAATGAAGTACGTATGAATGAATGAAGCAGACTCTGTGTTTGCTAACGAAGACTCCCTAGTTGAGGTCCCATATGTTGAGTCCTCATTTCTGGGATGTCTTAATGTCAAGTCCATGATTCCAAGGTCTCATGGCATATGAATGAATGATATGAAAGAAGTTATGTGTTACATGTAAAATGTACTGTATGCTATATGATATGTGCTATGTGTAAATGTTATGTGCTGTGTGCAAATGTGAAAAGTATGATGATGTATGTTATTCTCATGGTATCATTTTCCTAATCCAAATTTGGAAAGCTCACTTACTTTCCTAATCCAAATTTGGAAACTTTCCTAATCTCAATTTGGCAAGTCCACTGACTTGACTTCCAAAAATCATGTTGTTAGGAAAGAGCTATTCTTTCCCATGCATGTCCTTGGTGTGTGCTTGCATATACCCATACTTAGTACAAGTGTGTACTAACCCTATACAAACTCTACTATTTTAGGTGCAGGCACAGAAGGATGGTAGAGCTACAGGATCATCGCTGCAGTTATCCGGATGTCCAGCATTCATCCGGCTTTGGTAGGTCCTCATGCTTTCGAGGATGCTACTGTTTTATGTTCTAACTTAGTTTAGGAGTTGAGCTAGTGGAGTATGTTCCACTAGCGTTTCTTTCTTATTTTATTCAGACTATGTATTGGGCCATTTTGGCAATTATACAATTATGTTTAATGAACTATTCCTTTCATTTGATTATCTCTTAATGTTTAGATGGTTGATGTTGAACAAATTATGAATGTATTAGAAATGTTTAGTAAGCAATGATTAGAAACAAAAACTTTCAAATTTTCCGCTAAAAATTAACCTATGTAAAGTAAGAATGACGTAAGTAGGCTTGTCTGCGACCTTTGAGAGGTCAACGACGCCGGTCTCGTCTGGGGTCTAGATTCCAGTCGTGACATTAATTCAGTTCTTCGTTGACTTCAACTCTTTGGTGTGCTGTTCTCACAAATCTGTATCAGAGACTTGAACTCAGTTCTTCGATGACTTCACTTCTCTTCACCAGCTGTTCATCAGCTCTTTCATCGTCTCTTTCGTTCTTCTGTGAAAGAGGAAAGTGAAGTCAAAAAGGAAAGCTGAAAAAGTTGATGTTCTATTATTTATTAATGTTTATTTTTTTTGGCCAATAAAAATGGGAGGGAGAGTTAAAAATATTGGAGGGAATATAATAGTTAAGTGAAAATTTTTAGGGGCACACTTATAAGGTGTTGTTTTTTCAATTATAAAAATAGGACATTTCATAAGTGTTGCCATATATGTAAATAGGCGTTTCCAATTATATTATATTGTAACAACACTTATAAAGTGTAGCTTATACCATTAAAGAGTACACTTTTGAAATGTTGCCAATATTATTGTAGCTAAAAGTTAAAAATTTTGGCTACGCTTTAAAAGCGTCCCCAAAACTACTTTAGACAACACTTTACAAGTGTCACGACCCGAAAGCACCCCCTAAAAGTTAGGGAAACTTCGAATCATGACCGGGCGTACTTGACCCCTTTGGGGTCTCGTACAAGCCCTTTAACTAGCATTTATAACATAAAGCATGAAAAGTAGTGCGGAATTAAAACTTTTCACGATAATAATAAATAAAGGAGTCTTTTCATAAATACTAGGAAATTCTTGAGAGATAGAATTCCCAAGCTTCAACTCCGATCCTCCAAAAAGTCTTCCAACCTATACTCATAAGGTATATAAAAGTATGGGGTTAGTACAACTATGTACTAAGTATGGCATATGCAAAAACATACAAAAAGGGACATTTTAGTAAAAATAACTTTTCATGCAATTAAAGCAATATTCATGAATCTAGAAACAAACCAACATAAGAATCGACAATCAACACTTTATGGCAACTTTACCAAAACTTAGAGTAATCAAAAGGAACATTTCAAGGAACTTACTAAACATACAATGAAAAATTGAATAAAGCATCACAGTGAATATATTGGATTCTTACAATGAAGACCTTACAGTGAATGGCACGGTCCAACTCATATGAACTCTTTTTCCTTTGAAGTTGCCCTAACCCAAGGTTATCCTAAGACTCCCTAAAGTGAGCTAAGAAGGGATTTTCATTACACCTCCCTTCAAAGCACACCAAAGTGACCCTTAAAACTACCAAATCTTAGGCTTACTTCGTTGGAAATCAAATCCACGCCCTTGGCTAACATATGCAAGACACTTACGGAAAATATAGGTCATACCAAGTGCTATGTGAGAGTAGCATCCCATACTACCACTCCCACTTAGTACTCCTAATGGATTACATTTACTCAAGTACTCCACAATAATCATCCATAACACTACACCATAGTACTCATTCACACGGATTTCATGAAGCTACTCTTCTCCCATAGTAGGTATAGGTCACACCAAGTGCAATGTGAGAATAGCATCCCATACTGCTACTCCCACTCAATGCTCCTACTCGGTAACTAATGTGGATTGAGCACTTCACGACATACATACACAAAATCAACAATATACAAGATAATTAGTTTCAAATCAATTCTTTGTGGGGGTTAGCTTAACCGACAAAGACCATGAGAGCTAGACATGGAATCCCGATATTAACCCCTATCGGATGAGGGATCCATATTTGCCTAGTGTAAGGTCATGCTTCTTAGCGTTTACATGGCTTTTCCAATAGCTACACCTATGCGGGCACATAGTTAAGGGATAAGGAGATTGCTACTAAGTAACACACTCTCTACTAACGAGAAGTACTCATCTCAAGAGGTACTTTGGATTACAACATCTCAACTCACGAAGTGCAATCCACCTCCCCTTCATATCCTCTCGGTGCTAGGCATAACTCCCCACGGATTTCTCAACATAATAGTCTATCTTAGAAAGCTCACTAGGAATGGAGAGGTTGCTACTAGACACTACATCTCAACTCACGAAGTATGTCCACCTCAACATTCCCCTTTTTGCTCAACTTGGCATAATACAAATCTTAAAAGAGTGTGTGTGTGTGTATGTGTGCACACCTTGCATATAAGCATTGATTCATTATCATCAAGTTCTACACATACTTTAACCTTAATTCATCAAGTTACACACTCTACATGCTTCTCATAATCATACACTTCATTTAGACATAAACTAGGTCAAACATGCAATTCAAGCTACATCAAACACAATACAAGACCCATTTCCCTTATATCTTCATTTCACATATTAGACCTTCAAGATCACATACTCAAAACATACTAAGTAACATCAAGTTCATCAATTAGCACCGCCACCCATAAGGTGGACCATACCACTCAAATAGCAATTCATAATAAGAAATATACCATGAGAGCAACTCATCAACAAAATCAAACCATCATCACCCATAAGCAATTTATCAATATTTCACCATATTAAATCCCTTAGGGCAGTAGCTACACCAATATGACATACACAAGAAGACCCAAGTTCATACCTTACAAATCATGCTCACATAACCCATTTTTAAGCCAAAGGTTGGAGTATGCATATACAAGAGTTTCATGGAGTTTTAACATCAAAATCATCAATTCAAACCATGATAAATACATTTAAACCATTAGAACTTAAATACAAGAAGACCCATACTAGAAATCAAAGTTAGAAAAAGTTTGAGTTTAGAAACCCTTTTGAAAACCATTTTGGAAATTGGCTTCTTGAATGAACCGATATTCAAGAATGGATACCATACCTTTAAGAGAAGGAAACCCACTAATTTTGATGAAGAAACAAGTCCAAAGCAGCCCTCCTTTCCCTCCTTGAGCCTTGGCTTCAATGGTGACTTTGAGAGAGTTTTCGTTTTAAAGAGAGAGTTTGAATGATGAAGTGAGGGGGACTTGTCTAGGTCTAGGGTTTAAAACTCATTTAATATAACCTAAAAATCCCTTAAAAAACCGTCCAAACACTTATTTAGGCGTGGGGTTAATTTACAAGTTCACTCCTAACTTGGCAGAAAAATCTGCGCACAGGGACAGACTTGCGACGACCTGCTTGTGACGGGGCATCACGGGTGCAACAGCCCGTCCTGACCATCCCTTGCAAACTTTAGAGGCTTTAAAAGGGTCTCCTATACACCTTTGACAAAGTCCCACACGACGGAACCTTGTGACGGGGCGTCAAAGCCATGACTGGCCGTCGACTGCTCCGTCGCCAAGGCTGCCTGGGACAGCCTTCTTACCAGGTTTTTGGGTCCTTCCTCAAGGAGCCTTCGATGGTCCTTGGGGATAATTTACTGGACGTTTCCAACACAAATATGATCATCTATAAGTTTAACACCTCTCACATGAATTTCATCCAAAACGAACACATAAAACGCGACGAAACTCGTCTAGACGTACAAGGTCGACTCAAGGCATATCTTTCGAATGCCTTGGACGTTCTTGGTCGTTCGACCTCCAAACTTCACGAAACATTGCACACTGCCTAAGGACACTAAAATAACTCCTTTTAACTTAAAATCAACTCAAGAAACAATCATGAGGCTCTAGTTCACCTTAGTTCATTTTGGGGCGTTATAACAAGTGTAGTCCAGAATTAGTGTGGCTGTAGAACTAAAATGGTGTAGTGTGTGTACTTATATGAAATGTGTGAATGGGTCATGATATGATGTAAATTAAAGTAATGTGACTTTATGTTAAATGTTAAGAAAGCATGTTGATGGTAAGACTTGTATGATGAAATCTTAGAATGTGATGTGCCGATTCTAAGTTTATTCCTATGGAGAATTAAGTGGAAGTTGTAGTATGGAATGCTACTTTCACATTGCACCAAGTCCAAATTTGGGGTTTACTTGGAAGATAGTTCTTATTGAAGTTCCTAAGTATATGTATGTTTCTATAGTGTCTTTCATATTGAATGGTGACTTGTGTAAATGACATGAAGTAAGCTTATCCCTACTGTTTTCATTATCTCTTGAGTAGGTATTAAAGAGGTTGTATGGGCGATCTCCATATGTCTTACTTAGGGGAGCCTTTGGACAACTTAGGATAGGAGTAGTTCATGTGTAATGTGGGTTTACTGTAAGCTTTCTCCTATGTTAAGAAAAAATTATTTTTCACCTTATGTGTTAAATGATGGTACTATATGATGTTTTGTAACATAATTCATGAAGGTTTTTATAAAAATAGCATGACTTGTATGTTTCAACTAAATTGTCCCTTTTTGAATGATTTTGCATATGCGATACTTATTATATTATTTGTACTAACCCCATACTTTTCTATACTCTATAAGTATAGGTTGGAAGCGAGTTAAAGGGTAGAAGGCAATCTTGGGAATCGACTCTCTCAAGACTAAGTATGTCCTCATATATTCGAGGGCATACTTTATGTTTCTTTAATTCTTCTTTAAGACTCATATTAGACTTTTTTATGTATTTCTTTCAATGAAAAAGGGGTCGTGTCCCTAAGATAATTATGTTGTGTCTTTAAGTTGGCTTGTGACGATAAGACTATCCTTTAGTATTTATAAAAGAAGTTTCTTTATTATTATGTATCATGAAAAGTTTTAAATCTGCACTACTTTTCATGTCTTATATAATGAATGATAGCTAACAGGCTTGTGTAAGACCTTTGAGAGGTCGAGCACGCCTTATGACGACCTAAGGGTTGCCCTAACTTCTAGGGTGTACTTGCGGGTCGTTACAAACTTAGTATCAGAGCATAAGGTTTGGGAAATATTTTAGGGTCCAAAGTCTCATAAGCCACGTCTAGTATAGTCTTTTCATTTGTGTGGGTCGCGGCACATATATTGGCGAGAGGCTATAGGATGATAGAATTTTCACTTTTCTTCATTTCTCTTGTGTCGAGCCTTAGAGTTGAGTTCTATAAGTTCCTTTTCTCAACCTCTTCTCCTGTATTTATAGGACATGAATTTGAGAAGGACACTCGCTAGAAGGGAGGAGGGAGAAGTTGCTAACAAGAAAATTCCTCTATGGAATGAACAAGTTCCTATAGTTGACCAAGAGAAGGTGAATGAAGAGGTTCCCCCTCTAGAACCTCAAGGACCTCAAGTGCCCCAAATGCCTCAAATGCCCCAAGGTCCTCATCCCTATGTTGAACTAATGCGGATGTAAGGGATGCTCTTAGAGCTTTGAGTCAACTCATGACGAATCAAGCTCATATCGTCACTAATCATGTGATTGCCCAAGCTAACCTAGGAGTTGGACCTCAACCCAATGCAAGTACTCCCGCCTCTAGAATCCGAGATTTCATGAGGATGGACCCTCCTACTTTCCATGGAACTAAGGTGGATGAAGATACACATAGCTTCATAGATAAAGTATTCAAGGTGGTTGATGCTATGGGTGTGACTTCTAGAGAGAAAGTGGAATTAGCTGCCTATCAACTCAAAGATGTGGCTCAAGTGTGGTTTGAGCAATGGAGGGATGAGAGGCCCCTAAAGGAAGGTCCGGTAGATTGGGAAGTTTGAAAGTGGCTTTTATTGATAGGTTTTTCCCCTTAGAGTTTAGGAAGTGAAATTTGGTGGAATTCATGAACCTTCGTCAAGGGGGAATGAGTGTGAATGAGTATTCTCTCAATTTCACCCAACTATTTAAATATGCCCCAACTTTGGTAGTAAACTCTAGGGCTAGGATGAATAAGTTCGTGATGGGGGTATGTAGTAGGGTTGAGAAAGAATGTCGTACGGCTATGCTCCATAATGATATGGATATCTCTAGGCTCACGGTGTATGCCCAACAAATTGAAGAGTCTATGCTTAGGGAGAATACTAGAGATGGAAAGAGGCCTAGATCAGAGGAGTCAAGTCAACCTAAGTCTAAGAAGAGGTTATTTAATCAAGACTCTTCCATAGGGAACAAGGATAGAGTTTCCAACAAAAATTCTCAAGGAGGTGGTTATGCTTATGAGAGGCCTAGGTGTACTAGTTGTGTAAAGCAACACTTGGTAGGTGTCTTGCCGGCACGGATGGTTTCTCTGTATGTGGTAATAGGGGACATATGATGAGGGATTGCCTTACCCTCAAGGGAAAAGGGAAAGAGATCAACCAAGTTCCTCAAGATGTTCCGGATCTCGATGCTCCAAAGAGGAATCGTTTCTATGCTCTCGGAGCTAAAAAATTGACAAATCCGTAGTGAAGGCCCCGGTAAGTCATAATTCCTTTTGGTTGTTATGTTTATGTTATGAGATTAGTTTATATGGTTTTGTCTCTTATGTTATCATTCCTTCATGTTAGAATTGCTTCAAAGTGTGCACTTGAATTTTGATATTGTTTCACTGTAAAGGAGTAGTTTTCACTGTAAAGAATTTAAAAATTTGATTCAATTGCTTTTTCATGAATGATGATCTCAATATGTGTAGAAATGATGTGTAAGAACATTACTAATGTTGGATAAGGTAGTTCCACAATAAATTGTGAAATGAGTATATGGTGTGAATTGTGCATCTTGTTCCAACTTGCTTAAGTTTCTTAAATGCTAAATGATGTGAAGTTGGTGCTACTTGTGAGTTTTTGCATTGAGTATTAATGTATTGACCTTGATGATTTGTGTGGTATGCTGCTAGTTCTATACTTGAAGTCCTCGGAAATATTTAGCGTCATTCGAGGACGAATGTTTTTCTGAGAGGGGGAGATTTTCATGACCCTAAAAAAATGAAATAGGTCAAACTATAACTTCACATGTGTTTCATGAGTTAATAATGTATTAAAATAGTGTATTTTACCATTAGAAGTCAGTTTGTAATGTTTGGGAGCGTTTGGAAGTCAAACGCCCAAGACGTCCAAAAACTAGTCGAAGTTGAACTAGTGTGTTGTAGTGTTTTGTAGTGAAGTTTTGAGGGATGGTTTGACAGTGAAATTGAGTGTCAATGGTTACTATGAGTAGAGGGATGTACCAACTGTCAAAACATCCGAGTAAGACTCACTGGGGACCACCCGAAGGGATCCCAAGGATTACCCAAACATGGGTCAAGATGCTGCCAAATGTAGCATGCAGGGGCAAGATCTGAAGCCCCACCTCGCGACGCGCCCTTGACATGAGGTCTACTGCCTCAGAATTTTTGAGAGTCAAAAATCTAAAGCTTGCCTCGCGACGTGCAGCCAAGTCCCAGATTTGGCCGCAACGTTTTTAATTCAAATTTCCAAATGGAAAAGGGTCCAAATGGTGTGGGGGTCTTTTCAGAACTTTGGGTATCATTTGTGGACAGATTTAGGTCATTTTAAACCTCATTTCACCCATCATGTCCAACCCTAAATATCAAATCAAATTTGTCCAATAACCTTCTCTCCAAAAACCTCCATTGAAGAAGCTTCAAGGTCCAAGGAAGAGCACCAAGTTCATTACGTTTTCTTTGCAAACTTTTCGTGCGTTTTTTCATATTAAGGTATGGTAGTTCATACTTGAATCTTCTTTCATTCAAGGAGACATTCAAAGAAATTTCAAAAAGGATTTCAAACTTCAATCTTCTTTATTCCTTGACTCTAACTATGGGTCTTTGCATTAAAATGTTTCATTGATTAAAATGAGTTTTTATTAGCTTTAAATGATGATTTAAATTTCAAAACCCCAATGTAATCATGTCTATTATTTTTACAAACTTTTGGCTTATGAAATGGGTTCTATGATCATGACTAGATAATATTAAAGTTATTGTTTCTTGGTGGTTATATTGAGTTTTAGCTACTACCCTAAGGGCTATTTTATTATGGATTATTTTATAAATTGTGAATAGGTGGTAACGGCTTGGATGAAGGGTAAGTTATTTTATCTTGGCTAAGTTACGTTGAAGTAACTCTTGAGTGGTATGGTCCACCTTTGGTTGCGGTGTGTACTTGAAATATATGAAGTTATATGTATATTGTGAGAATGGCCTTGAAGGAATAACATGTGAAGTGAAGTGATAATTTTAATATGTATATGTGTAGTATGTGTTGGAATGTGGAAATGAGTATCTTGAAGGGTTTATGCTAAATTAAGTATGCATTTCAAATATGAAGTATACTGATGTGTAAATTGTGATAAATGTGAGTTGAGCATGTGAAGAAGTCAATGTTATGAATAGTGGTCATTATGTGAAAGGTGTGCTCAGACACACACACTTGAATGCAAGAATGAAGTCAATGAATGAAAATGTGGGATTTTAGGGTGGACACTCTTCGTGAGTAGAGATGAAGTGTCTCGACCATCCCTACTATTCATAAGTATGAAAAAGGGGGATTTTGGAGTGAACACTCTTCGTGAGTAAAGATGAAATGTTTAGTACCAACCTCACTATTCCCAATGACCTTTCCAAGATAGGTTGGAGGTTGGATACCCTTCATGAGTTGACATGGGGTTTTCAATAGTCATCTCCTTAGCTATAGTGAATGAATGTTTAAGACTCCGTGGGGGAGTTATGCTTTCCACCGAGAGGATTTTAATAAGGGGTGGGTACACTTCGTGTGTAGAGATGTTATATCCAATGTACCACTTGAGATGGGTGCTCCTCATTAGTAGAGAGTGTGTTACTTAGTAGCAATATCCTTATCCCTTAACTATGTGCCCGCGTAGGTGTATCTATCGGAGAACCCATGTAAAGGGTAAAGAATATGACCCTACCTTAGGCAAGTAGGGAACCCTCATCCGGTAAGGGTAGTACCGGGATTCCATGTCAACCTCTCATGGTCTATGTCCGTTAAAGCTATCCTCCACAAATGTATTCAAATGAAATAAGCCTTCTTAAGGGTGTACTACTTAGGGTAGATGGTTGAATGGGATGCTACCTGTCCATTGCACAAGTAGACATTTGGAGGGAGTCTTGGTGTGTCCTTACATGAAATGTATGAATAGGTCATGATATGATGTAAATTAAAGTAATGTGACTTTATGTTAAATGTTTAGAAAGCATTTTGATGTTAAGACTGGTATGATGAAAGCTTAGTATGTGATGAATGTGATGTGCCTATTCTAAGGTTATTCCTAAGGAGCGCTAAGTGGAAGAGGTAGTATGGGAAATCCCTACCTTTTGCCCAGTTTTACCACATCAAAAACAATTATCAGTTCCCTTAAGACAATCACTATAGTGCTTCTAGCCAAACTTTACACAAGTTGGCTTCTGGGTTGGTGAACTACTATCTCTTCCCTTAGACTTAGTGTTAGACACCCTATAATCCCTTTCCTTAGGGAACTTGGAAGGAACTTGATTAGAAACCCTCTTCTTAAACCTAGGCTTGTCTTTAATCTCAAGCCTTCCCTTTGAAGAACCACCATCAAAAGATCTTGGCCCTTTGCATCTCTACTCTTCCTTTTAGACCTTACATCTTCCACATGTTGAGCATGAACCATGAGACAAGAATGTTCATGTTGACATGTAGCATAGCCGAATGACACACCTCTTGCAAATCATTTGACACCCTCATCAGAAAATGACTCATTTCATTCCTAGGATCGGAAACCAAAGAAGGAGCATATTTTGACCAATTTAGTGAATTCCAAGGAGTATTCAAGCACACTCAACCTCCTTGACGAAGGTTGATGAACTCCACCACTTTAGATTTCCTATGATCCCTAGGAAAGAACCGATCAAGAAAAGCCTTCTTGAACACCTCCCAAGTCATCGTTTCACCGCTTAACGGCCTATTGTCCCTCCATTGCACATACTATGCTTGATCCACATCCTTGAGTTGATAAGTGGCTAACTCAGCCTTCTCACTAGTAGACACCCCCATAGCATAAAGGGTGTTGTTGATTTCATCGATGAACTCTTGGGGGTCTTCTTTAACTTTGGACTCATAAAAAGTAGGAGGGTTCATTCTAGTGAATTCCCTTAGACAGGAGGACATGGTAGCAACTTGTTGGTGTGCTCGGGGTTCAACCTTCTGATTATCTTAGGCTTTCATAGCTTAGGCTTGAGTAGTGTCAACTTATGCTTGGGTAGTAATGGCTTGGGCCATTTGGAAGAGAGCGGCCCTTATGTTCTCATCTGTCAAAGGAGGAGGATACACCGGGGCTTGGTCATCACTCACATCTTCCTTAAGAGGAGGAACATGATCAGCACGGGGGGGGGGGGGGGAAAGTCCCGCATTGTCAATCTCTTCTTTAAGTCTTCGTTCTGCATTGCTTCGAGTATTCATTGCCTATTATCACAATAATAGGATAAGATGCAAAAGAACACAATAAGTATACTCTAGTGGCACGATATTGGATTTCAAAGCATCATATAGATTCCTATTAATAAGTGTGGTGCGCTTCACAATTATGAATACAAACCTACATAGATGTGGTTTAGAGAGAGACATCGACTCAAAGATATTTAACCTCATGCTCAGATACCAAGTTGGTCACATCTAGGAATACCCCCTAGACGTAAGCAACATCGTCGTCCTCTTTGAGGAATAAGACTAGTCTCTTAGCTTACATAATTACATTCATAGGTCAAATTTAGCGGAAAATTTAAAACATTTCAATACTTCTACTCGGAGGTTGAATAGACCTCTACATACACATAGTATATATATCGAGTATAAATAGACCCTTCGCATAGGAGGATTACTTAGTCTTCTACTTTTATTGACATACATATATAGAATATAACATAGTCTCAAAATAGTTGTCTCATCTCATAACCATCTAATAAGAGCATATCAAATTGGGCCTAGCCCATACATCAATAAAATAAGACCACATATAGGTCATACAATGTTTAGTACTCAAATGAAAGGAAATAAGCATAAGAGTCTTAATACTAAAACAACTTCATGGCTTGATATTGGCATTGCCCTTCGAAAGTGAGGACCTACCCAACTTGGATAATCAAGAATTCCAAGTCTTCTTTAAAGTCGTCTCCAAAATCCCTTTAATGATCGGAACCTAAAATGTTGGGGAAAAGGAAGAAATAGGGTTAGTACACCACTTGTACTAAGTATGAGACCATATTCACACATACTATGAAAACAAGCTAAGAAAAAGGGACATTTCATAAAGTATGCACTTTTCATTAAAAACCTTTATGCACATTTAACAAGACCATACCAACCAATAGGACGTGTTCATTAAGTCATAGACATGTACATCACAAGAAAAACAATGTCAAGTCTAGTCAAGTCAACATGCATATCATATAATTGAATACATAGTCAAGTAACTCTATCATCAAGTCATAATAGCAACAAGTATGAATAAGAGTACATTTCATCATAACCAAAGCAAGACAATTACCCATGAATCCCAATCAAGTCAACAAGTGCAATGTCCAAGTAAAGTCCCATAACCTTACTCAATCAAGTAACCCAACAAGAATCACGACCAACATCCTACTTCACAAAAAATAGCATTTAAGAGTACATACCATTTTTCTTTAACAATGTAGGACAACACATACTCATAAGTGAAATTAATCAACATATAGTATCAAAAATGTTCAAGTTCATCATACACATATCATATATCATCATAAGCATATTCATACATAATAACATCCTCCTAAGACTCCCCTCAATGTTAACTAGTGCAATGTTTAGGTAGTGTCCCATACCCCTACCTAGACCAAGCTAGACCCCTTAGGTTATATTACATAGAATTCATTCATTTAGTTCCTTTTACCTTTTGGGAACATCTTTCCCTAATCGACATAGACCACATGAGGTAATGTGGAATCCGTTGTAATGTAACCCTACACCGAAAGAAGGCGGACTACTTGCCAAGGTAGTTTAAAAACATGAACATAGCAACTACGTTGATCCACTAGCTAGTATTCCTAGGGGGGCAACATAGTTCAAGAACTAGGAGATTTAGTTGGGACCCACTTTAAGCTACATGCTATTGTAGTCTCCAATCTCAAGAATATATTAGTGATCCTACCTTCCCTATGTGGGAAGGGACACTCCTCACTCTAGTTCACTCGGTGCTAAGTTAGAGTCCCTTTTTAAATGTCTTTAATATCTTTATTAATCATCATAGATTATTGTAGGTCATAGGGTCTAAACCTTGTATAAACATCATCATCATATCTCAATAGGAATTGCATGCTTATTATCCTTTCATTACAATTCATATAGGTGAGGTTAGCACACTAACATCTTGATATCATGATAAGGCACATTGGTAAATCATTCACCATCCTTATAACATTTATATCTTAAGCCAAAACCTCACAAATCATAGTCAAGACATTTCAATTCAACATCATACCACCCTATCAATCCTAACACAAGGTAACTCTAATACAACATCATGACATAATCACAATTAACTATAATTTGAAGTAAAGGATAGGGATCATAAGACTTACCAAGTCTCCTTCATAGTTCAACTTCAAGGTCTTACCATCTACTATTAACTGAACCCAATTAGGGCATAACATCATCATACTTCAATGACCAACACGATAATAAGTCTAGAAGAATCACTACATCACAATTCGATACTAGGTCATAGCTTAAGACAAGATACTTAGGTTCATTCACAACGTATTTCATAACCTAAATCACTTTTCAATAAGTAGCATGAAAGTACTACAAATCACCCTAATTCATTCATAATTTGTATAAAAAAATCATCCAGTAGTAATTCAACCAATAACCAAGTCAATTGAACCAATTAACCTAATTCATATCAAGATCATAACCTAGGGTTAAGGGGTAAAGGTATTCTTCTACAAACTAGACCAAAATATCAGGATATATCATAAATATGTTAGAATTCATGTTAATATATTCATAATATCCAAAACAAATCATAAACAAATGAATTCATAACATCAAATTCGAGATTGGATGAAACCCACTTGAGAACTCAACTTTTGAATTGAATTTGATGGAACCCTTTGAAGAAAAAGGTCTCAAAAGAGAATTAAATCCCATACCTTACTAATTGATGAATATTGATGGAGGAATTCGTCCCTTTACATCCCTCAAACCCTCCCCTAGCTTGGTCTTCAATGGAGTTCTTCAACTAGAGAGAGAAAGAACAGAGAAAGAAGAGAGTTTGGGTTTGTGAGTTATGATAGTTTTGATTAGTCTAATGGGGTTGGGGTGTTTATATGGGGTTTTAATAAACTTAATTAGGCTTCCCTTAACCCCTTAATTAATTACTTGGAACTAATTAAAAACGTGCTAAAAAGTCAGGCCCTAACAGGTGAGACCTCGACCAACAACCCGTCTCTGAGTCAACGGTCCCTACCTCCTTCCGTGCTTCACATTCGTAGGTAAGTTCATAGACTGGTCCAAATTGACCATTTGACAAAATGGATAAGTGTTGGTCGACATCTGGGATCTATGCCCCGTCGATCCACACACGCCTCGTCGACTCCTTTCGTTGGTGCACACTGCCCAGGCAGTGTTTGACTCGAACATGCAAAATTCCTCCTCAAGGGTCCTTGGTTGGTACTTGGAGATTTTTACCTAGATGTTCGACCACGAATCAACTTAAACACATGTTAGAAACCATTCCACCAAATTTCATGAATTTCCGACTCTTAAAATCTAGTCAAATAGGCTAATGCACGCTAGTTCCTCCTTGAACTAGCTTCCAAAAGTCATGGACGTTCTTGGACGTTTTGGTTTCTAGACCTCCTAAATGACTTATATTCATTAAAATGGGCCTTAAAAAAGTGTCTAAACCTTATGACACTTATGTTAGGCTCTAGAACACGTGTTGGATTTTCGAAGTGTTACAATAACATGATGTTGGAGTTCTTTTTGCTATGGTTCTAATATGCAATACACATGTTACTTGACTTAACTTGATGATGTTGGTCTTTTGTTTAATATGCTATTATATTAAGGGTTATATGACTATTGTTTTATATGTGTTCTTCGTTGTGCATAATTCTTTTCAAAGTAACCAAGCATTATTTGAACAAATGTCCCTTTTAGCATGATTTCTATGTTGTGTGTGCATATGTTTCAACACATAATACAAGTGATGTGCTAACCCCTATTTCTCCCTTTTCCCCCAATACTTTCGGTTTCGGTCATTGAAGGGTTCGTGGCCAATTTGCAAGAAGGCTTGGATCATTTCTCCAAGTGTGTGTATGTCCTCAAGATTCGAGGATCATGCCTTTTTCTCATTCTACCTATGTGACTTGCTATAGTATAATGACATCTATTTCACTCTTATTGTTCAAGACATTGTTGTAAGCCCTAAGTGGAAACTATACATTTGTGTAAGCGATATGCCCAAATTGTTCTATTACGACTTAGACGGTTTTATATGAGACATCTCTATTAGACTCTATATTGTGTATGTTTTATATGTGACATAAAAGTAGAATCCTATGTATGCTTCCTATTCAATTAGTCTAAGTTAACTCCCTATTTATATGTTATGTGTAAGCAAGAGGTCTATGTAAACCTCGTTATGTAGATATAAATGAAAAGTTTTAATTTTCCACACTTTTCAACCTATGAATGTAAAAATGAATGCTAAGAGGCTAGTCTTAGTCCTCTTCGAGGACGAAGCCGCCGATTACGTCTAGGGTGTGCTCCCGGGACTCGACAAACTTGGTAATAGAGCATGAGGTTGAATATATTTTGTATCTATGTCTCATTAAACCACATCTATGTAGATTCTTACTCATAATTGTGAAGCGCGCCACACTTATGAATTAGAGACTATGTGATGCTTAGGAAGTTCTCGTCTTTTTGTATTCATATGTCGTGCCTCTAGATTCATATTTTATGTGCTTTCACCTAATTATTTTATATTTGTTATAGGTATGGCTACTAGGAGGGCAGCCGTAAGAAGGACCGAGGAAGGGATTGCTAATGCGGGAGCATATGACAACCAAAATCCTCCGTGAGACAATCAAGTGCCTCAACTTAAGCAAGTACGTATGGGTGATCAAGTTCTGGTTGTTCCTTCACCTTTGACGGATGGAGAGATAAGGGCGGATTTTATCAATTTGGCCCAAGCCATGACCTCTCCAGCTAATGCAGTCACTTCTCAAGTCAAAGCTATGATGGCTCAAGTGAATCAGGAGGGTGGACCCCGAGTGCCTCAATAGGCTAGCAATATGGCTTCTCGTTTGAGAGACTTTACTAGGATGAACCCACCTATGTTCTTCGAGTCAAAAGCGGATGAATACCCTCAAGTCTTTGTTGTGAGGTCTATAAGATCCTCTATTCTACGGGTGTGACTTCGATATACAAGGACGAGTTGGCGTTCTATCAACTCAAAGATGTGGTCCAAACTTGGTACATACAATTGAGTGATAATAGGGCGCTAAGAGGAGGTCCGGTGACTTGGGAGATCTTCAAGAAGGCCTTCCTTGATAAGTTCATTCCTAGAGAGTAGAGGGAAGCTAATGTGAAAGAATTCATCAACCTTCGCGAAGGACTTATGAGTGTACTTTACTACTCCTTGAAGTATACTAAATTGTCCAAGTATGCTCCATCCTTGGTGTCTAACCCAAGGAATGAGATAAGTTGTTTTCTTACGGGAGTGTCCGAAGACTTTGTAGAAGAATGTTGTTTGGCTATGCTTCATGATAATATGAATATCTCTCATTTAATGGTTCATTCTCAACAAGTGGACGAAAGTAGACTAAGGAAGAATAATGGGGAGGCCAAGAATGCCACATCTTGTGAAAGTGGTTCTTCAAACGGGAGGTTGGAAATTCAAGACAAGCCTAGATTTAAGAAGAGGTTCTCCAATCAATCTCCTTACAAATTTCCCAAGGCTCATGTTGATAGGGTGTCTAACCCTATGTCTAAAAAGGGAAGAGGTACTAGTTAACCAAGTAAGAAGCAATCTTGTAGACAGAAGGGTAAGAAGCATTATGGTGAGTGTCTTGTTGGGACGGGCAATTGTTTTGGATGTCGCAAGAGTTGACACAAGGTAAGATATTGCCCTAATGTGAAGGTGCAAGACAAAGGAAGTGGGCAAGCTCAAGCTAGTTTTTTTAATGTTGATGCTTTAACAAAGAATCGCTTTTATGCTATTCGCTCTATGGGTGAACAAGAGAGTTCTCCTAATGTGGTGAGCCGGTATGTTGCAAGTCTTCTCTATTGATGTTTATGCTTTACTTTATCTAGGTTCCACATTATTTTTTGTTACTCCTTTGGTAGCAAGAAAGTTTGAAGTTTTGCCCGATATTCTAAATCAGCCTTTTATGTTAACTACCCCGGTAGGTGATTCAGTGGTTGCAAAAAGAATATATTAAAATTCTCCGATAATGTTGCCCAATAATGTTACTAATGTTGAATTAGTATAACTTGATATGGTCAATTTTGATGTCATTTTGAGGATGGATTGGTTGCATGATTGATTTGTTTCCATTGATTGTAGAACAAGAATTGTCATGTTTAATTTTCAAATGAACCCGTTTCAGAATGGAAGGGGGAAAATTCTATTCCCAAAGGTCGTATCATTTCTTATTTAAAGTCTTGTAAGATGATCTCCAAAGGGTGTCTATACCATATTGTAAGAGTCAAAGATTTAGACTACAAAAATACTCCCATTGACTTAGTCGCCGTAGTTAGGCAACTTCCGTAGGTCTTTCCTAATGATCTTCTCAGAACTCCTCCCGAACGGGAAATTGATTTTGGTACTGATTTGCTACCGGATACCAACCCCATTTCATTCCTCAATATCGGATGGCTCCAACCGAATTGAAAGATTTGAAGTTTCAACTCAAAGACTTACTAGACAAAGGCTTCATTAGACCTAGTATTTCTCCATGGGGTGCTGCGGTATTCTTTGTGAAGAAGAAATATGGGTCCCTTAGAATGTGCATTGATTATCGCCAACTCAATAAAGTCACCATTAAAGTTATGACCTTAGAGTAACCCCTAGAATTTAGGGCATTCTTGAAATCCAACACGGCGTACTTGACCTCTTGAAGGTCTTGTACAATCCCTTTGATATAGTTCATTGCATACATGCATGAAAAGTAGTGCAAAATTAAAACTTTTCACATGAAAATATCGTAAAATATCTTTCATATTAAAAAAATAGAAAACTCTAAGTCTCAATATATCCATCCTTAGACTTTAAGAAATAATTGGGACACGGACCATACAATAGAAATATAACAATCTAATACCTATTACAATACTTTGAAATAAAGAAGTTTAAAGATGATTATGCCCTCGAGTCAAGTGAGGACATACTTCAACTATGCTTGAATGAACACTCATACAAGCTTCCACTTCGAGAATCCTCCAAAATTCCACCTACACCTTAAGCAATAGATAAGAAGTATGGAATTAGTACAAACACTTCTACTAAGTATGACTTAATGCATAAAATCATTTGAAACAAAAATTTATGAGAAATATGATCTTTTTTTATTAAAACATCATATACTAATAAACAAGAACCACATATTAGAGAAATTTCACATATAAGCCACATATCACAAGAGAACATCAAGAACACATAAAAACATAGACCCTCGTACCAAAGCTGATTCTAAGGTTCACTTGGGTGAGTTATGAAGTAACCGCCCATACAATCCCTTCACACACACCAAAGAGATCATTTAGACCACCTAATATAAGATTATTCCAATTTCATTAATCAAACACCCTACCTAGAATAACTCTAAGACTCACCTAAGTAAGAGAAGAAGAGAACGCCCATACACCCTCTCCAAACCTACCTAGACAATCCTCAAAGCTACCATAGATAGATACTTTTTTGATTAATATACCTTTACTTAAGTCATAAAGTTCATTAAGTCATTTAGAAGACATTCAACACTTAAGGACATTCACATAATGGTGTTAGAAAGACCTATGGAACCTACACTCTAGCACCATCAAAGCCTACTCGTGCCATGTATAGATAGCGTCCCATTTCACTACCTAAACGTTGTAGGAATTATCAACTACTAGAATGTATACCACATGACGAGAATATGCAATAACCGACATAGACCATACTAGTTAGCAATGAAATCCGGAGTCTACTCTACTTCGATGGAGGGTGTTCTACTTGCCAAGGGTAGAACTAGGACACATCCCATGTAGCCACATGGGTAAGGAATATCAAGGTCTTTTATGCACTGTAGTATCCTTCTCAAGTAGATATACATTGCACTATAGTCTCCTTCTCAAGTAGAGCTACATCCTATAAAATATTCCCTCGGTGCTAGCCTTTGTTCTCATAGAGTAAGTTCAATAAAAAGGGGCATATTAAAAGGTACCATCTCTTAGTCATTATCTAGTCATAATGAACCTACCAAACATGGGCGCACTAGGGCTGCCACTCATATGTCAGTAAGGATAGCTCATTCTTAACCTTCTTTCTATAAAGAAGGTTTCAAATATTAGTCATGCTTAGAAGGGCACCCTGTTAGGTCTACCGATCCTACACTTTCATTCAACATTCATCTTCATATCACATACTCAATAGTGTTTAAGTATCATATAGGAATAACAAAGTCAACCTATAAAGATACACCAGTAACACAACTAGAGACATCACCCTAGTCTATCATGATCACATATAGTCAATTTGGAGAGTTCAATCTCTCACACACACACATATTTCACATAGTCCTTCATATTGCTCATATTCAAGTTTTAACATGATAATATCACCATTAATAAAATAATTTCGGAAAGGCCATGATCATCATAATACATAAAGTAAGGTCGACGAGGCCACATAATTCTCAAGTAAAGCACATAGCACCGCAACCATAAGTGGACCATACCAATCACAACATAATTCAAGACTACATTACATAAAATAAAGAGAATTAGGGCAGCGTACCACCAATCAATTCTCACAACTTCAATCCATAGCAAAATCATCCAATACAATAACAAAAGGCCCTTACCCATGGCCATGATCATCAATTAAATACAAAGATCATGATACTCAATGAATCTAAATTAACACGATATAGATTTATCAATCTAATACAACCAATACATCAATCCAATACAATCCTTACATCATTCAATAGGACAAAGAAAACTATACTAGAATTCATAAGTTCTGAGACAAAATCAAGTCACCCACAAAGTAGTCAAATACTAGGGTTCATGAATTACATGGGTTTATAAAAATTTTGATGTAAAATAATTTAATTAATACTAATTCAATCATAAATCATTGATTTTAAATGTTTTATGCAAGGACCCATCGCCAAATTTCAATTTAGAAGGTTTCATGGTTTGGATCATATTTGAAAATAATTGGAATTGACTCCTTGAACAAAGAGATTTCAGGAATGAAGAACCATATCTGAATTGTTAAGAAAAGACCACAAGATTGATGGAGAAAACCTTGGAAAATCTATCTTCTTCCTTGGAGCTTCAAAGCTTCAGCCATTGAGGTTTTTGGAGAGAAACAATGGAGAGGTTTTGTTTTGGACTTTACGATTTTTATTTGAAGGGGTAATTGGTGCTTAAATAGGTCTAATAAACTCCAATAACTAGCCCCTAAACTACCCAAAAGACCCCTGAACTTATAGGACCTTTTAACCAACTCAAATTCAACTTAAATTTTCGGAATTATCGTCGCAGAACAAGTACGCGACGTGGAGCTGTTCCCGCATGATTTTATTGAAAATAACTTCCAGGGCAGATGATTCGGTGTTGTGTCCGCAATGCAGACCAACTTTTGGCACTTTCAATGACCAAGTCCGTGACGCGGACTTATCTCACCATGGAACAAAAGTTGCTGCCTTGGGCAGCTTGTTGGGCCGAGGTTGGGTCCTCCTAAAGGACCCTTTGGTTGGTACTTGGAGAGTTTTGCCCGTACATTTACACCTTAAATACTCTATTAAACATGTTAGTAATCTCTCACATAAATTTGAACTCAAAACAACACATAAAACTTGATGAAACACATAAGGTACACATTCACGTTTCTAGGCAAAACTTTCTAACGTCTTGGATGATTGACCTCCAAACTTCGTTACACTTTAGACACTTTCTGTAAACATCATTATAAACAATTTTAGGACTTAATAAACTCATAATCAACATGTTAGGCTCTAATTATACCTAGCTCATTTTGAGGGTGTAACAATTAAGAACAAGTATCCTCTACCGAGGATTGACGACTTGTTTGATCAACTTCAAGAGGCAAGATAATTTTTTATGATTGACTTGAGATCGGGGTATCACCAACTTAGGGTGAGAGGTGAGGATATACAAAAAATGGCCTTTTGAACTATATACGGTCACTATGAGTTCCTAGTAATGTCATTTAGTCTCACTAATGCGCCGGCGGCGTTTATGGACCTAATGAATAGGGTGTTTCGAAGTTACCTAGATTCATTTGTCATCGTCTTCATTGACGACATCTTGGTATATTTGAAAGATTAGGGTGAACATATGGACAATTTAAGAGTGGTGTTACAAGTGTTTAAGGAATACCAACTATTTACAAGTATAGCAAATGGGTATTTTGTTTGAGGTCGGTGGCGTTTCTATGTTGTTTAATCTCTAGTGAGAGAGTTGATGTTTATCCAAGGAAAACAGAGGCGATGAAAAATTGGCTTAGGCCTTTGACTCCAACTGACATTAGGAGTTTCATGGGTCTAGCGGGGAACTATAGGAGGTTTGTGGATGGCTTTGCGTCCATTGCTTCTCGTTTTACTACCTTGACCCAAAAGAGTGTGAAATTTGTGTGGTCGGAGGCATGTGAATGAAGCTTCCAAATTTTGAAATATAGGGTTACCTCCGCTCCGGTGTTGACTCTACCGTATGGTACCAAGGGCTTCATGGTATATTTTGATGCATCCCAAGTGGGCTTAGGGTGTTTCCTTATGCAACATAGGAAAGTAGTAGCCTATGCCTCTAGACAACTTAAGGTGCATGAGATGAATTATCCAACTCAGGATCTTGAGTTAGCGGCCGTGGTGTTTGCCTTGAAAATATGGAGATATTACTTGTATGGCGTTCATGTGGATGTGTATACCGACCATAAGATTCTTCTATATGTGTTTACTCAAAAAGAGTTAAATCTTCTACAGACAAGATGGTTGGAATGGTTGGAATTGTTGAAATATTGTGACATGAGTGTTCTCTACCATCCCGGCAAGAACAGTGTGGTTGCGGATGCTCTAAGTCGCATGACCATTGGTTATGTGTATGATGTGGAAAAATCCAAGAATGACCTAGTGAAAGATGTTCATAGGTGTCTCGTTTGGGTGTTAGGCTGGAAGATTCTTCAAATGGTTGTTTTATAGTCCATCATAACTCTGAATCGTCTTTTGTGGTTGAGGTGTTGTCAAAGCAACACCTTAATCCATTATTGATGGAGTTGAAGGAATCGGTTCTTGGTAAGCTCAATGAGTCATTCTCCTTGCGGGGGTTTGTGTTTTGAGGTATCAAGAGAGGTTGTGTGTGCCCAATGTTGATGATTTCAAAAACTTGATTCTTGAGGAAGCTCATGGTTCCTGTTATTCTATTCATCCGGGTTCTACTAATATGTATCATGACCTTAGAGAAATGTTTTGGTGGTATGTCTTAAAAAAGAACATAGCGGAATTTGTTGCAAAGTTTCCAATTTGCCAATGTGAAAGCCGAGCACCAAAAGCCGGGTGGCTTACTCCAAGAAATGCAAGTTCCCACTTTGAAGTGGGAACAAATTGATATGGACTTCGTAGAGGGTTTAACTTGGACTACATGACAAAATGACTCTATATGGGTAGTCGAGAATAAATTGAAAAAATCCACTCATTTTATTCCCGTCAAGTCCACTTACTCGACGGAGGATTATGAAATGATCTTCATGTATGAGATTGTGTGTCTTCATGTTATTATGTTATCCAACATATCGGATATGGGTGGAAAATTCACATCTAGATTTCGGAGGTCATTCGAAAAAGGGTAAGGTACAACGGTGAAGTTAAGCACCGCTTTTCATCCCTAAACGGATGGTGAAGCGAAGCATACTATTCAAACCCTTGAGGATATGCTTAGATCTTGTGTTATCGATTTCAAGGGAACTTTGGATGAACTTTTGCCTTAGGTTGAGTTCTCTTATAACAATAGTTTCCATTTGACTATGTCCATGGCTCCTTTTGAAGCTTTATATTGTAAGTGATATATATCTCTGGTTGGGTGGTTCTAAGTTGGTAAGTCTTCATTCCTTTGTATCGAATTAGTATATGAAACTTTGGAGAAAGTCTGTGTTATAAGGGATAGGTTGAAGGCGTACTATAGACGACAAAAGTCTTATGCCGACAATAGGATAAGACAGCTTGAATTTCACCTATGAAAGGGGTGATGAGATTTGAAAATTTCTTCCATGAAAGGGGTGATGAGATTTTGCAAGAAAGGGAAATTTAGTTCTCATTATGTGGGTCCCTATGAGATTTAACAAAGGGTTGGCAACGTTGCATATAAATTGAAATTACCTAGTTAACTAGCTTCGGTTCATCCGGCATTCCATGTCTCTATGCTCAAGAATTGCATCAGTGATTTCGAGTCCATTCTTCCTATTGAGGGTCTAGGTGTGGATGTGATCCTCTCTGTAATGACCCAAAGTACCCCTTAGGTGTTAGCAGCGACTTCGTCCTCGAAAAGGACTTAAACAAGCCACTTAGCATCCATCATCACATATCATAGAACAAAAGTGCGCAAACCATTAGTGAGGTTGACATATTTCACGACCCGAAAGCACCCCCTAGAAGCTAGGGATAACTCTCGGATCGTGGCCAGGCGTACTTGACCCTTTGGGGTCTCGTACAAGACCTTCAACTTCCGTTCATAACATAAAACATGAAAACTAGTGCGAAAACTAAAACTTTTCACGATAATTCAAAATGCAATAAGTCTTTCATAAATACTAGGAAATCTTATCGTCACAAGCCAACTTAAAGACACAACTTAGAATCTTAGGGACACGGCTCTTTACAATAAAATGAAATACAAATTAAGTCTTAATAACGAAACTAAGAAACATAAACTATGTCCTCGAATATATGAGGACATACCAAATCTTGAGAGATAGAATTCACAATAATCAAATCTTATCTTCCAAAAGCTTCCAACCTATACTTATATGGTATATAAAAGTATGGGGTACAACAATATACTAAGTATGGCATATACAAAATGCAAGACCCCGAAAATCACCTAGGTTAACTAGAGCCTAACATGTTGGTATTGATGGTATAAGGTCCTAAATATGTCTAATATGTGGTATAGAGGCAGTAGCTAAAGTATTAGGTGTGTTGGAAGTCAAACGTCAAGGGAAGACCAAGACGTTCGACGACTAAGTCACCTATGTGCCTCGTATGTGGTTCTATGTGCTTATGTGTGATTCATGAGGTTTTAAGGTTCTTAAATGAGTTATTATAGCATGTATAGGCAGTGTGTCTAGTTTCGTGAAGGTTGGTGGTCAAACATCCAAGAATGTTGATGTCGTTAGAAAGATCTTCCTTGAATCGACCTTGTGTGTGTATGCATGTTTCGTAGAGTTATATGTTTTCATTTTGGATGAAATTCAGGTGAGAGGTGTTAAACTTATAGACAATCGTATTTGGGCTGGAAACATCTGGGAAATTATCCCCAAGGACCATCCAAGGGTCCTTGAGGAAGGACCCAAAACATGTTGGCAAAACAGTCACAGGCAGGCCCAAGCGACGGAGCAGTCGATGGCTGGTAGGCCTCTTGACGCCCCATCAAATGGTTTAGTCGTGGGGGACTTAACCTTGGGTGATGATGGAAGCCTTGGAAGGCTACTGTAACCACCGACGGTGGCCAGTGACGGCCCGTCGTGGTGGTGACGCCCCGTCAAGGGCAGGCGTCGAGTGATGATGTCTTCCTGCGCAGTTCACTGCCAACTTAGGGGTGAATTGGTAAATTCACCCCACTTACAAATAAGTTTATAGGCGGTTTATTGAGGGTATTCTGGGTATTATAAACAAGTATATAAGTGTTAAACACTTAGAATATTTCGTTCTTCCAAAATCAAAACCCCCAATCCCTTAAGAATTCCCAAAACCTCCATGAGAGTTCAAAGTGAAGATGAAGCTTGAAGATGGGTCTTCAATAGAGTTTATTCTTCAATTATCATTGGGTTCTTCAAATAAGGTATGGGAGTTCTTCATCTAAGGTTTGTTATCACCTTAGAGCCAATTTCAAAGATGATTTCAAAGAGATGAAAAAGTCCAATTTCTACTCTAAATCATGGGTTCTTGCATGAAACATTTTCAAATGTTAAGATATGATATTATTGATGTTTAAATGATGTTTTCCAATGAAATTTTCCATGAACCCTTGATCATCTCAAATCTCTAAATTTCACTAAAATATGGGTTATGTGATTATGTCTTGAGATTGATGAATTCATGTGTATATTGCTATGGGCTTTTGATTCATATATATATTATGTACGAATGATGTATAGGCTGTTTCAATTTGATTAATTCAGTAATGAATACTCTTAGATCTATTGCATGTTAAGCTTGTTGAATTGATATGAACTTAATGCTTATAAATTCTAGTGTAGTTTTCTATGGGTTTTCTATTGATGTAAGTATTGTATTCCATTAATGTATATTTGGTCTTAGATTGGTAAAGTTATATTGAATTGACTTAGATTCATTGATTATTATGGTTTATTCTTTGAATTGATGTTTATGGCCATGGGTAAGGGCCTCATGGTATTGAATTGAATGGTTTGGCTTTGGATTGAAGTGATGAGATCAAGTGGGTGGTATGCTGCCCTAACTGTTTTATTATTGTGTATAGTTAATGTAATTTACATTTTGTATTATATGTTATTGGTATGGTCGACTTATGGTGGCGGTGTTATGTGAATTGATGTGGCCTTGTCGGCGTTATTTTAAGTATATTGATGATCATGGCCTTGTCGGCACTACTTGAAGTAATATATTGATTAGTGTAGTAGATTATATGAATTATGATTATATCTATTTGTATGTGAAGTAATGTGAGTATATGTGTTCTTATAGGAAGTTATGTTAGGGTATAAGATGTTATTCCTAAGTACTTCTAGAATGACTTATATTGTATGTTAAAGTGAAATATGTGGTATCTTGTTTAGGTAGTCTTATGTCCCTTGCTTAATGCTTATATTAATATGATTATGTGATGATTTGACTTAGTATGTTAAGAGTCTTGAATATGTGAATGACATGTGACCTTGAATGATGAAAAGAAGGTCTTTATGTGAAACCTTTAAACCAAGGGTAAAAGTAATGTAAATTGAAGTCGAACGCCGTAGAGGTATCCTTCATTTGGAATGATGGACCTAGGTTGATTGGCTGGAATGGCATCATATCTCTCTAGAAACATTCATAATGAGCTTCTTGTCGCCATTGGAAGGTAATCCTTAGAGGACCTCTTTGGTAGGGTAAATGTAATAGGGTTATGAACTAGATATGGAACCCTCTTGTATGAACTAGTAAATCAATCTATGAGAACAAAAGCTAGCACCGAGTGAGTATGGTAAGGAAAGTAGTTCTAGTTAAGTATGAGACTAGAATGCAAAGAAACCCTTCATATTCCTTAACCATGTGCCTACATGGGATGTGTCCAAGTTCTACCATTGGCAAGTAGAACAATCTCATGGGAGTAGGATAGAACTTCGGATTCCATGTCTTGCTACCATGGTCTATGTCGGTTATTGCTTATTCTCATCATATGGTATATTTACTCGCATTAGATAAGTCTATGAAGTTTTGGTGGTGGTATGGGACACTATCTAGACATTTCACAATAGGCTTTGAAGATGTTAGTGAAAGTCCGTAGGTCTTCTCCAAGACCATTATTTGAATGTCCTTATGTCATGAATAAGTCTTGATGAATTAATGAACAAATGCCTTACGTTATGAAGTATGTAAGTGAATAAGTACCTAATCTAGAGTGGCTTAGGGATTCCTTATTTAATTTGTGAAAAGGGCATAAAAGATGATCTCTTCATGTCTTATCTATGAAAGTCTTGAGGATGACTCTAGTTAGGGAAGATGCTTGGTGTTGTTGACATGATCTAAGGCTTAGGTAGTCTTAAGGACTATTTAGGTAATCTTGAAGAGGTCAATCATGGACGTTATCTTCTTGATTTACTTAAGTAGGTCTTTTGATAGCCTTTGGAAGGAGAGTGTCCTATCATCTATGTGTTCGTGTGTTTAGTGAGAATGACTTTATCTTAGGTAATCTATAGGATCCCTTGCGTGTGTGTGAAAGAGATCGTATGGTTGGTCACTCCACACTCACTCAAGTGAACCTTGGAACTCACCTTTGGTAGAAAAATCTCATGTTCTTGTAATCGATGTTATGATGCTTCGTAAGTGTGTATGTCACTCATTATAAGTAATCTTGAGGGTCGTTTAGGCACATTTAGAGAGGGTGTATGGGCGGTCTCTCTTTGTGTGACTTAAGTGAATTTTAGGATAGCTTTGAGTGAGAAGATTACATGCTAAAGGGTGTCTTAAGTGAAGTGAAGGAACTTCACTGTAACAGTGAAATGAGTTCACTGTACAGTGAAGTGAATTCACTGTAAGTTTTCTAAAAATGTAATATTTTGCTTAAATGATTTTTTATGTATTTCTAATGTGTTGAATGTTGTTCATATGCTTATAGTATGATATTTAAATAGAAAATTCATGAAAAGCATGTTATTACTAAATGTCCCTTTTTCATGGTTTTTGCATGGCTTCCATACTTAGTACATCTAATGTGCTAACCCATTTCTATACTTTTGACTAAAGTGTAGGGAATTTGAAGTATTGACGTACCATGGAAGATGGATAGGTTTCTAAGGTTGAAGATGAAGTATTGGTGAGTCCTCATCGATTCGAGGACAATATCCACATGTTCGTTATGTCTTAAGTCTTTTCTTTATGTCTTGTATGGGCTTAGTCTCAAGTGTTGTAAACTCGAAAGTTACGTGGTTCAATGGGATGTTGTAAAGGTTTAGTTTTAATGAAAGTCTTCCGTTTGTGTAATATTTATGAAAGAAGTTCTTCGTGTATGAAGAAAGTTTTAATTCTTACTCATTTTACAATGTTTATTATGCAATGAATGATACGAGAGGCTTAGATGAGACTTGTTGAATTCCCATTTGCCGTGTGACATCACAAGGATACTCTAACTTCTAGAGTGTACTTGTGGGATGTTACAAAATTGGTATCAGAGCCAGGTTTTGGAGTGTCTTAGTTGTGTCATGAACCACATCTAGTAGAGTCTTGTTTGTAATGTGAAGCGCTCCACATTATAAATAAGGAGCTATTGGGTGCTAGGAAAAGTTTCACTTCTTCATTCATCTAATCGTGCCTAAGAGTTTAGTATATGGTGTCTTTCCCTTGTTTCCCTTATGTGTTTGTCCCTTGGGGGAGACTTTATGAATATTTGGGTTGAGGGAGAGAAAAGATTAGATGTGACTTGTAAGATTAGGTGTGAAAGATGGTGTTGATGACCTTAGATTTGTTTAGATACCTTTTGAAGGGTAGATATGTTTGAAAGAATGGTAAGGTGTAGTGTGAGAATGAGAAGGAGTGGTTGTTAAGGTGGGTTGAAGTTATTTAAAACCTAGCCATAAGAAGGAAGTTGAATAGATTAGAATGAGTAAAGGTGAGTTTATCGTAGTAAAGGGGTGTAATGGTTAGATGGTTGAACCTTGAGAGTCTTTAGTTATCATGAGCTAGACTTTAAGTAAGAAAGTGTTAGTGAAGTTTAAGGTACCTTGAGGAAGTTCCTTGTGGTAGAAGTTATGTTGACCTTAGAACGGGTTTCTCCTAAGTGGGGGAGTGAGGTGAAGAGTATGGTTATAGGGAGTGAGGTGCCCTTAACTTTTCATTATGTGTTTATTGAAGCCTAAAACAATGAGTTCTTGGTGACTTGATTATATAGGAGTCTTTGTGGAAGATGAGTTCCTAGCTTTCTCCTTATGATATGCATGTTTGTTTGAAATTGAATTTCATTAATCTATTGCATTGTGTGTATTATGAAGCCATGATCATGTTATACATGATGTGTATATGATATTAAATTTCATATTAGCATGCCTAAATATATGAATTGCCAAAAAGTTGCATTTTTGAAAATTTGGTAAAATCAAAGTAGCTTGTAAAACAGTTCACTGTAAAAATTTTTGGGAAATTGCCTAATTGACTGTTTGGTCTAAAATTGTTGTAATGTTGTTAGAACTGATGTATACGAGTATGATATTGAATATAAAATGAGTTTTTGCTTTTTGGAATGAAGTATGTGAGTTTTATAGCATAATGAGTTATAGAATGTTTTCTAGTTTCTTGTTGTGTTATGATTCTCCTAATTATGTGAAATTTATGTTTTCTTATTGATTATGTGTTATGTGGAATGGTCATGAGTTTCTAATTGAATCCTTACTCTTGGAAGTGTTCAGAGGGTGGCAAGTGTCATTCGAGGACGAATGTTGTCCAAAAGGGGGAGGATGTAAGACCCCAAAAATGACCTAGGTTAACTAGAGCCTAACATGGTGGTCTTGATGGTATAAGGTCCTAAATATGTCTAATATGTGTTATAGAGACAGTAGCTAAAGTATTAGGTGTGTTGGAAGTCAAACGTCAAGGGAAGACCAAGATGTTCGACGACGAAGTCATCTATGTGCCTCGTATGTTGTTCTATGTTCTTATGTGTGATTCATGAGGTTTTAAGGTTCTTAAATGAGTTATTATAGCATATATAGGCAGTGTGTCTAGTTTCGTGATGTTTGGTGGTCAAATGTCCAAGAACGTTCATGTAGTTCGAAAGATATGCCTTGAATGGCAGTGTCTATGCATGTTTCATCGAGTTTTATGTGTTCGTTTTTTGATGAAATTCAGGTGAGAGGTGTTAAACTTATACACGATCGTATTTGGGTCGGAAACATCCGAAAATTATCCCCAAGGACCATCCAAGGGTCCTTGATAAAGAAACCAAAACCTGTTGTCAAAACAGTCCCACGCAGGCCCAACCGATCGAGCAGTCGACGGCTGGTAGGCTTGTTGACTCCCCGTCAAAGGGTTACGTCGAGGGGGACTTAACCTTGGGTGATGAGGGAAGCCTTGGCAGGCTACTGTAACCACCGACGGTGGCTAGTGATGGCCCGTCGTGGTGGTGACGCCCCGTCAATGGCAGGCGTGAGTGATGTTGTCTTCCTGCGCAGTTCACTGCCACCTTAGGGTTGAATTGGTAAATTTACCCTACTTCCAAATAAGTGTATAGGCGGTTTATTAAGGGTCTTTTGGGTATTATTAACAAGTATATAAGTGTTAAACACTTAGAAGATTTCATTCTTCCAAAATCAAAACCCCAAATCCCTTAAGAATACCCAAAACCTCCATGAGAGTTCAAAGTGAAGATGGCTTTAAGATGGGTCTTCAATAGAGTATATTCTTCAATTAGCATTGGGTTCTTCAAATAAGGTATGGGAGTTCTTCATCTAAGGTTTGGTATCACCTTAGATCAAATTTCAAAGATGATTTCAAAGGATTTCAAAAAGATGAAAAAGTCCAATTTCTACTCTAAATCATGGGTTCTTGCATGAAACGTTTTCAAATGTTAAGATATGATATTATAATATGTTTAAATGATGTTTTCCAATGAAATTCTCCATGAATCATTGATCTTCTCAAATCTCTAAATTTTACTAAAATATGGGTTATGTGATTATGTCTTGAGATTGATGAATTCATTTGTATATTGCTACGGCTTTTGATTCATGTATATATTATGTATGAATGATGTATAGGCTGTTTCAGTTTGATTAATTTATTAATGAATACTCTTAGATCTATTGCATGTTAAGCTTGTTGAATTGATATGAACTTAATCCTTATAAATTCTAGTGTCATTTTCTATGGGTTTTCTGTTGATGTAAGTATTGTATTCCATAGATATATATTTGGTCTTAGATTGGTAAATCTATATTGAATTGACTTAGATTCATTTAATATTATGTTTTATGCTTTTAATTGATGTTTATGGCCATGGGTAAGGGCCTCATGGTATTGAATTGAATGGTTTGGCTTTAGATTGAAGTGATCAGATCAAATGGGTGGTATGCTGCCCTGACTCTTTTATTATTGTGTATAGTTAATGTAATTTAGATTTTGTATTATATGTGATTGGTATGGCCCACTTATGATGGCGGTGTTATGTGAATTGATGTGGCCTTGTCGGTGTTATTTTAAGTATATTGATGATCATGGCCTTGTCGGCACTACTTGAAGTAATATGTTGATTAGTGTAGTAGATTATATGAATTATGATTATATGTATTTGTATGTAAAGTAATGTAAGTGTATGTGTTCTTATATGAAGTTATGTTAGGGTATAGGATGTTATTCCTAAGTACTTCTAGAATGACTTATATTGTATGTTAAAGTGAAATATATGGTGTCTTGTTTAGGTAGACTTATGTCCCTTGATTGATGCTTATATTAATATGATTATGTGATGATTTGACTTAGTATGTTAAGAGTCTTGAATGTGTGAATGACATGTGACCTTGAATGATGAAAAGAAGGTCTTTATGTGAAACCTTTAAACCAAGGGTAAAAGTAAAGTAAATTGAAGTCGAACGCCGTAAGGGTATCCTTCATGTGGAATGATAGACCTAGGTTTATTGGCTGGAACGGCATCATTTCTCTGTAGCAAAAGTCATAATGACCTTCTTGTCTCCATTGGAAGGTAATACCTAGAGGACCTCTTTGGTAGGGTAAATGTAATTGGACTGTGAACTAGATATGGAACCCTCTTGTATGAACCTTAATGTGAATCAATCTATGAGAACAAAGGCTAGCACCAAGTGAGTATGGTAAGGGAAGTAGTTCTAGTTAAGTATGAGACTAGAATGCAAAGAAACCCTTCATATTCCTTAACCATGTGCCTAGATGGGATGTGTCCAAGTTCTACCATTGGCAAGTAGAACAACCTCATCGAAGTTCGATAGAACTCTGGATTCCATGTCTTGCTACCATGGTCTATGTCGGTTATTGCCTATTCTCATCATATGGGATATTTACTAGCATTAGATAAGTCTATGAAGTTTAGGTGGTGGTATGGGACGCTATCTAGACAATGCACAATAGGCTTTGAAGATGTTAGTGAAAGTCCCTACGTCTTCTCCAAGACCATTATTTGAATGTCCTTATGTCATGAATAAGTCTTGATGAATTAATGAACAAATGCCTTACGTTATGAAGTATGTAAGTGAATAAGTACCTAATCTAGAGTGGCTTAGGGATTCCTTATTTAATTTGTGAAAAGGGCATAAAAGATGATCTCTTCATGTCTTATCTATGAAAGTCTTGAGGATGACTCTAGTTAGGGAAGATGCTTGGTGTTGTTGACATGATCTAAGGCTTAGGTAGTCTTAAGGACTATTTAGGTAATCTTGAAGAGGTCAATCATGGACGTTATCTTCTTGATTTACTTAAGTAGGTCTTTTGATAGCCTTTGGAAGGAGAGTGTCCTATCATCTATGTGTTCGTGTGTTTAGTGAGAATGACTTTATCTTAGGTAATCTATAGGATCCCTTGCGTGTGTGTGAAAAAGATTGTATGGGCGGTCACTCCACACTCACTCAAGTGAACCTTGGAACTCACCTATGGTAGAATAAGCTCATGTTTTTGTAATCGATGTTATGATGCTTTGTAAGTGTGTATGTCACTCATTATAAGTAATCTTGAGGGTCGTTTAGGCAAATATAGAGAGGGTGTATGGGTGGTATCTCTTTGTGTGACTTAAGTGAATTTTAGGAAAGCTTTGACTGAGAAGATTACATGCTAAAGGGTGTCTTAAGTGAAGTGAAGGAACTTCATTGTAACAGTGAAATGAGTTCACTGTACAGTGAAGTGAATTCACTGTAAGTTTTCTAAAAATGTAATATTTTGCTTAAATGATTTCTTATGTATTTCTAATGTGTTAAATGTTGTTCTTATGCTTATAGTATGATATTTAAATCGAAAATTCATGAAAAACATGTTATTATTAAATGTCTTTTTTTCATGGTTTTTGCATGGCTTCCATACTTAATAAACCTAATGTGCTAACCCCTTTCTTTACTTTTGACTAAATTGTAGGGAATTGGAAGTATTGACGTGCCATGGAAGATGGATAGGTTTCTAAGGTTGAAGATGAAGTATTGGTGAGTCCTCATCGATTCGAGGACAATATCCACATGTTCGTTATGTCTTAAGTCTTTTATTTATGTCCTGTATGGGCTTAGTCTCAAGTGTTGTAAACTCTTAAGTTCGATGGTTCAATGGGATGTTGTAAAGGTTTATAGTTTCAATGAAAGTCTTACGTTTGTGTAATATTTATGAAAGAAGTTCTTCTTGTGTAAAGAAAGTTTTAATTATTACTCGTTTTACAATGTTTATTATGCAATCAATGATGCGAGAGGCTTAGATGAGACTTCTTGAAGTCTCATTTGCCGTGTGTCATCACAAGGATACTCTAACTTCTAGGGTGTACTTGTGGGATGTTACACAAAAATAAGCGAAAAAGGACATTTTAGTAAAGTAACATTTCATGCAAATTAAATAGAACATTCAAGAATATAAAAGCAAAAGACCATAAGAATCATCATTTGACACTTAGAGCAGAATTTCACTAATTTGAAACTCAAAGAACACTTTACAGTAAAAGCAAATCCCAAACATTACGGTAAGCTCAAATTTAACATTTATAGTGAACTACCTAGACTCCAAAATGGTGAAACTTCCATTGCATTGCCAATGAGGAACAAGCATCATTTCCGTAGGAGTTTCACTTCAAAGGTAATCCTAAGACTCATTAAGGTAAGACATGAACAAAGTACACATATACCTTCTTCAATACACACCAAAGAGACCCTCAAGACTTCCTTCATTTCGGTATACTCACCTCGGGATAACAAGCACCCACTCAATAGCAATACAATAGAATAACACCCAACAACACACCAAGACTCCCTTTTTGGAAGGTCCTACCTAGTCCAATGGATAGATAGTGTCCCATACCACCACCTATTTTAAGTAGTACCTTCTTTTAAGAGACTTAGTTCAATCAATTCAAATAAGTAGCACATGCTTTTAGAAGGTTTATTACTTTCATTACTTTTGTTTGAGGTTAGCTTAACCGACAAAGACCATGAGAGCTAGACATGGAATCATGATATTAACCCCTATCAGATGAGGGATCCTCACTTGCCTAGAGTAAGGTCATACTTTTACATGGCTTTTCCAATAGCTATACCTATGCGGGTACATAGTTAACGGATAGGGAGATTTCTACTAAGTGACTCATTCTCTACTAACGAGGAGTACTCATCTCAAAAGGTATAATAGAATACGACATCTCAACTCACGAAGCGTATTCCACCTCTTCTTCCTATCCTCTCGGTGCTAGGAATACTCCCCACGGATTTTCACTTTATAGACTATATGTTAAGGATAATTTGCAAATGCCACATCTCAACTAACGAAGTGAATTCATCCTCCGACCTATCCAGGAAAGCTCATTAGGAATAGTGAGATTGCTACTAGACACTTCATCTCAACTCACGAAGAGTGTCCACCCTAAGACTCCCCTTCTTACTAACTATAGCGTCATTCATTCACTTAAAGTGTGTGTGTACATGTAAGCACACCTTGCATATAAGCATCATTTCATATAAATTACTTCTAAACATGCTTTAGACTTCCATTTATCAACTTACACACTTTACATACTTCACTTAGTTAGATTCTTCAATTAGACCAAAATCTAGGTCAAACATACAATTTAAGCTTCACAATCACAAACCAAGACCCATTTACCATTTCTATTCATTCTACCATTTAGACCTTCAAGATTACATAATCAATTTATATTAAACATTACCAACTAATCAAAAAAGCACCGCCAATTAGAAGGTGGACCATACCACTCAAGATCAATTTATCATAAGAACAAAACAATATAAGAAACTCTTCAATTTACTAAGCCATAACAACCTATGAGCATTTTATCATTAATTCATCATAATAAGGCCCTTAGGGAAGTAGCTAAACAAACATTACAACACAACAAAACAAAAGTTCATTTTATACATAAGTATGCTCATTTGATCATTTCATAAACCACCATTTGAAAGGAAACTTTTGCATTATTTCATTAGGGTTTTTAAATTAGAATCACCAACTAACATTAATAATATCATTAATTTATCATTAGAAACATTTTCATGCAAGACCCATATTGGGTTGAAGATAATAGAAGTTAGGGTTGAAAACCCCTTTTTGAAATTCATTGGAAATGGCTTATTGAATGAAAGGGTATTTAAGATGGATACCATACCTCACTAAGCAAGAAAAATCCAAGATTTTTATGAAGGAATCACGTCCAACCAGCCCTCTTTCCTTCCTTGACCTCTAACTTTCAATGGAGTCTTGAGAGAGTTTGTCTTTAGAGAGAGAGAGTTTGAATTTTGAAGTTAGGGGTCTTCTCTAGGTCTAGGGCTTAAAACTAACTTAATATAACTTAAAAACACTAAAATTATCAGCCTAGGGTCTTAAAAGACTTGGGGTGTATTTACATAAAACACCCCAAGTTGGCAGCAGCTTTCACAACTTTTGGAGGTGGATAGTCGACGACCCAAGCTACTGGGCGTCAATGAGTCGACGGCCCATGCTGCTGGGCGTCGATGGCATCAGAAGATTGTTCAAGGGAGTTATGGACCTCCCACTAAGTATGGAACGACGTCCCCCATTCGATGGGACGTCGATGGACTTACGCCTAGTAGACTGCTCCGTCGATTGGGAAGTGTTCTTGGCAGCTTTGTTCAAAATATGGGCCCTTCATCTAGGGCCCTTTGTGGGTCCTAGGTATGGTCGTGCCCGGACATTAAACCTCTAAATAAGTCGTATAGGTCATAGGAACATATCATGCAAGTTTCAAGAAAAATGAACACGTAAAACTCATCCAAACAAAACAAGACACATTAGTACATTCTAGGGTACACCTTCCGAACGTCATGGACATTTTTGGTCGATTTACCTCCAAACTCAACCAAAATTCACACACACCTTAGGAATACTAAAATAACTCAGTTTAACACAAAATCCACTCAAAAAACACTTATGAAGCTCTAGTTCACCTTAATTCATTTTAGGGCGTTACATTCTCCCCACTTGGGATAACATTCGTCCTCGAATGACACTTAAAGTTCAAGAACAACAAGGACTCACCTAACATCACATAACACACTTCAATTATGATCAAAGCACTCAAATTCAAAGCACCAACTAACAAAGAGCATCATTTCACACCTTCAAACTCTTAGAACCACAAAAACTTTTAGCAAAACTTCAAGAAGTCAAAATTCAATCTAAGCCTTCTTTTATGAAACTTCAATTCAAGAAAAAATAATTTTTCAGAAATCAATTTTTTTTTACAGTGAGGTTCACTGTGCTGACTGTCAAGCATACCAAAATTTTCAAAAATCCATTCCTTAAGCAATTTATAAAGATGACATGATCATATGAGCTATAAAACCACATAAACTCATGTCATAACATAAAATTAACAATCATAAAGAGTTAAGACTTACCAAAATCATCAAAGCCGGATTAGTTATCCTTCCTAGCCCCCATCCCATAAAAAGGGTTCTTCTTGGGAGCATTAGGATCTTGGGAACCTTGATTGACATCTTTTCCCCTTGCTTTGAGATTAGGGAAGTCCATCATCTTGTGGCCTTTGCTACCACAACTAAAGCAACCATCCGTTCCAGCAAGACACTTACCCGAATGTTACTTTCCACAAGTAGGACACCTAGACCTTTCAAAAGTATGACCACCGCCTTGAGAATGTTGATTTGGAGACCTATTCTTGTTTTTAATGGAAGAATCTTTGTGATAAAACCTCTTCCTAGGTTTTTGGTGACTAGAATCATCCGACCTAGGCCTTTTTCCATCTTGCCTTATCTCCCTAATTTTGGGCTCCTCAATTTGTTGTGCATAAACCATGAGTCTAGAGATATCCATGTCATTAAGAAGCATTGCCGTACGACACTTTTTTTCCACCAAACTAGACACTCCCATCACAAATTTGTTCATCCTAGCCCTAGTGTTGGCTACCATAGTTGGGGCATACTTAGAGAGTTGGGTAAATTTGAGAGAGTATTCTTGCACACTCATTCCCTCTTGACGAAGATTCATGAACTCAACCATTTTCTTCTCCCTCAACTCTAGGGGAAAGAACCTATCTAGGAAAGACTCTTTTAATTCCTCCAAATTAACCAAACCTCTTTCTAAGGGTCTCTCACCTCTCCATTGTTCATACCACACTTGAGCAACATCCTTAAGTTGGTAAGCGGTCAATTCTGCTTTCTCTCTAGGGGTCACACCCATATCATCTACCACTTTGAAAACCTCATCTATAAAGCCTTGTGGATATTCATCCACCTTAGTACCATGAAAAATTGGCGGGTTCATCCTCATGAAATCACGAATTCTAGAGGCGGGTGTACTAGCATTATGTTGGGGACTATCTCCTTGGTTAGCTTGGCCCACAAAGTGATTATTGACGACATGAACTTAAGCCGTCATGAGTTTGGTCAAGTTCATTAGATCAGCCCTCTACTACGCATTAGTCATATCACCCTTAACAAAAGGAGCTTGAAGCATAGGAGGCCCTTGAGCATCTTGAAGGGGAACCTCCACATTTTCTTCCTCCTCTAGGCCAACAATCGGAATTTGTTCACGGAGGATCCTCTCATTAGCTACACCACCCTCCTCCTTTATTGAGGCCGATCTCCTCGTATTCATGTCCTAAAACACACAAAGAGAAGAGATTAATAAAACACACCTTATAAACTCAACTCTAAGGCACGATATTAGAATAAAGAAGAAAGTGAAACTTCTATCATCCTATAGCCTCTTGTCCATGGATGTGTCGCGACTCACACCAATGACCAAGATACTACTAGATGTGGCTTTTGAGACCTTTAGACCTTAAACTATTTCCCAAAACCTTATGCTCTGATACCAAGTCTATCACGACCCAAAAGTACCCCCTAGAAGCTAGGGATAACTCTCGGATTGTGGCCCGGCGTACTTGACATTTTGGGGTCTCGTACAAGCCCTTCAACTCCCGTTCATATCATAAAGCATGAAAAATAGTGAGGAAATTAAAACTTTTCATGATAATATAAAATACAATAAGTCTTTCATAAATACTAGGAAATCTTATCGTCACAAGACAACTTAAAGACACAACTTAGAATCTTAGGGACACGGCCTTTACAATAAAAGGAAATACAAATTAAGTCTTAATAACGAAACTAAGAAACATAAACTATGTCCTCGAATATATGAGGACATACCAAATCTTAAGAGATAGAATTCCAATGCTTCAACTCCGATCTTCCAAAAGCTTCCAACCTATACTTATAAGGTATATAAAAGTATGGGGTTAGTACAACAATGTACTAAGTTTGACATATGCAAAAACAAGTGAAAAGGGACATTTTAGTAAAGTAACATTTCATGCAAATTAAATAGAACATTCAAGAGTATAAAAGCAAAACACCATAAGAACCATCGTTTGACACTCAGAGAAGGATTTCACTAATTTGAAACTCAAAGAACACTTTACAGTAAAAAAAATCCAAAACATTACAGTAAACTCAAATTTAACATTTACAGTGAACTACCTAGACTCCAAAATGGTGAAACTTCCAAAGCATTGACAACGAGGAATAAGCATCATTTCCGTAGGAATTTCCCTTCAAAGGTAATCCTAAGACTCACTAAGGTAAGACATGAATAAAGTACACATATACCTTCTTAAATACACACCAAAACGACCCTCAAGACTTCCTTTCTTTCGTCATACTCACCTCGGGATAACAAGCACCCACTCAATGGCAATAGAATAGAATAACACGCAACAACACACCAAGAATTCCCATTCGGAATGCCTACTTGGTACAATGAGTAGATGGCGTCCCATACCACCACCTACCCTAAGTAGTACACTCTTTTCGAAGACTTGGCACCAAGACTCCCCTTTCGGAAGGTCCTACCTAGTGCAATGGATAGATATTGTCCCATATCACCACCTATTCTATGTAGTACGTTCCTTTAGGAGACTTAGTTCAATTAATTCAAATAAGTAGCACATGCTTTAAGAAGATTTATTACTTTCATTACTTTTGTTTGAGGTTATCTTAACCGACAAAGACCATGAGAGCTAGACATGGAATCCTGATATTAACCCCTATCAGATGAGGGATCCTCACTTGCCTAGAGTAAGGTCATACTTCTTATCTTTTACATGGCTTTTCCAATAGCTATACCTATGCGGGTACATAGTTAAATGAATAGGGAGATTTCTACTAAGTGACTCATTCTCTACTAACGAGGAGTACTCATCTCAAAAGGTATAATAGAATACGACATCTCAACTCACGAAGCGTATTCCACCTCTTCTTCCTATCCTCTCGGTGCTAGGAATACTCCCCACGGATTTTCACTTTATAGACTATATGTTAAGGATAACTTGCGAATGCCACATCTCAACTCACGAAGTGAATTCATCCTCCGACCTATCCAGGAAAGCTCATTAGGAATAGTGAGATTGCTACTAGACACTTCATCTCAACTCACAAAGAGTGTCCACCCTAAGACTCCCCTTCTTACTAAATATAGCGTCATGCATTCACTTAAAGTGTGTGTGTGTACATGTAAGCACACCTTGAATATAAGCATCATTTCATATAAATTACTTCTAAACATGCTTTAGACTTCCATTTATCAACTTACACACTTTACATACTTCACTTAGTCAGATTCTTCAATTAGACCAAAATCTAGGTCAAACATACAATTTAAGCTTCACAATCACAAAACAAGACCCATTTACCATTTCTATTCATTCTACCATTTAGACCTTCAAGATTACCTAATCAATTTATATTAAACATTACCAACTAATCAAATAAGCACCGCCACCTAGAAGGTGGACCATACAACTCAAGATCAATTTATCATAAGAACAAAACAATATAAGAAACTCTTCAATTTACTAAGCCATACCTTTATCATTAATTCATCATAATAAGTCCCTTAGGGAAGTAGCTAAACCAACATTACAACACAACAAAACAAAAGTTCATTTTATACATAAGTATGCTCATTTGATCATTTCATAAACCACCATTTGAAAGGAAACTTTAACATGATTTCATTAGGGTTTTTAAATTAGAATCACCAACTAACATTAATAATATCATTAATTTATCATTAGAAACATTTTCATGCAAGACCCATATTGGGTTGAAGATAATAGAAGTTAGGGTTGAAAACCCCTTTTTGAAATTCATTGAAAATGGCTTATTGAATGAAAGGGTATTAAAGATGGATACCATACCTCACTAAGCAACAAAAATCCAAGAGTTTTATGAAGGAATCACGTCCAACCAGCCCTCTTTCCTTTCTTGACCTCTAACTTTCAATGGAGTTTTGAGAGCGTTTGTCTTCAGAGAGAGAGAGTTTGAATTTTGAAGTTAGGGGTCTTGTCTAGGTCTAGGGCTTAAAAATAACTAAATATAACTTAAAAACACTAAAATTATCAGCCTAGGGTCTTAAAAGACTTGGGGTGATTTACATAAAACACCCCAAGTTGGCAGCAGCTTTCACAGCTTTTGGAGGTGGCTAGTCGACGACCCAAGCTACTGGGCGTCGATGAGTCGACGGCCCATGCTGCTGGGCGTCGATGGCATCAGAAGATTGTTCAAGGGACGTATGGACCTCCCACTAAGTATGGAATGACGTCCCCCAGTCGACGGGACGTCGATGGACTTACGCCCAGTAGACTGCTCCGTCGATTGGGCAGTGTTCTTGGCTGCTTTGTCCAAAATGTGGGCATTTCATCTAGGGCCCTTTGTGGGTCCTAGATATGGTCGTGCCCAGACATTAAACCTCTAAATAAGTCGTATAGGTCTTAGGAACATATCATGCAAGTTTCAAGAAAAATGAACACGTAAAACTCATCCAAACAAAACAAGACACAATAGTATATTCTAGGGTACACCTTCCGAACGTCATGGACGTGTTTGGTCGATTTACCTCCAAACTCAACCAAACTTCACACACACCTTAGGAATACTAAAATAAATCAGTTTAACACAAAATCCACTCAAAAAACACTTATGAAGCTCTAGTTCACCTTAATTCGTTTTAGGGCGTTACATTCTCCCCCACTTGGGATAACATTTGTCCTCGAATGACACTTAAAGTTCAAGAACAACAAGGACTCACTTAACATCACATAACACACTTCAATCATGATCAAAGAACACAAATGCAAAGCACCAACTAACAAAGAGCATCATTTAACACCTTCAAACTCTTAGCAACACTAACACTTTTAGCAAAACTTCAAGAAGTCAAAATTCATTCTAACCCTTCTTTTATGGAGTAACTACCTTCTCCAATATTAAACATGTTCATATACAACAACTTTGCACACATTGAAACTTCAATTCAAGACAAAAATAATTTTTCAAAATTAAATTTTTTTTACAGTGAGGTTCACTGTGCTCACTGTCAAGCATACCAAAATTTTCAAACATCCATTCCTTAAGCAATTTATCAAGATGACATGATCATATGAGCTATAAAACCACATAAACTCATGTCATAACATAAAATCAACAATCGCGAAGAGTTAAGACTTACCAAAATCATCAAAGCCGGATTAGTTATCCTTCCTAGCCCCCATCCCATAAGAAGGGTTCTTCTTAGGAGCATTAGGATCTTGGGAAGCTTGATTGACATCTTTTCCCCTTGCTTTGAGATTAGGGTTGTCCATCATCTTGTGGCCTTTGCTACCACAACTAAAGCAACCATCCGTTCCGGCAAGACACTTACCCGAATGTTGCTTTCCACAAGTAGGACACCTAACCCTTTCGAAAGTATGACCACCGCCTTGAGAATGTTGATTTGGAGACCTATTCTTGTTTTTAATGGAAGAATCTTTGTGATAAAACCTCTTCCTAGGTTTTTGGTGACTAGAATCATCCGACCTAGGCCTTTTTCCCTCTTGCCTTATCTCCCTAATTTTGGGCTCCTTAATTTGTTGTGCATAAACCATGAGTCTAGAGATATTCATGTCATTAAGAAGCATTGCCGTACGACACTTTTTTTCCACCAAACTAGACACTCCCATCACAAATTTGTTCATCCTAGCCCTAGGATTGGCTACCATAGTTGGGGCATACTTAGAGAGTTGGGTAAATTTGAGAGAGTATTCTTGTACACTCATTCCCCCTTGACGAAGATTCATGAACTCAACCATTTTCTTCTCCCTCAACTCTAGGGGAAAGAACCTATCTAGGAAAGACTTTTTGAATTCCTCCAAATCAACCAAACCTCTTTTTAAGGGTCTCTCACCTCTCTATTGTTCATACCATACTTGAGCAACATCCTTAAGTTGGTAAGCGGCCAATTCCGCTTTCTCCCTAGGGGTCACACCCATATCATCTACCACATTGAAAACCTCATCTATAAAGCCTTGTGGATCTTCATCCACCTTAGTACCATGAAAAATTGGAGGGTTCATCCTCATGAAATCACAAATTCTAGAGGCGGGTGTACTAGCATTATGTTGGGGCCTATCTCCTTGGTTAGCTTAGCCCACAAAGTGATTATTCACGACATGAACTTTAGCCGTCATGAGTTTGGTCAAGTTCATTAGATCAACCCTCTACTATGCATTAGTCATATCACCCTTAAAAAAAGGATCTTGAAGCATAGGAGGCCCTTGAGGTTCCGGAGGCACTTGAGCATCTTGAAGGGGAACCTCCACATTTTCTTCCTCCTCTAGGCCAACAATAGGAATTTGTTCACGGAGGATCCTCTCATTAGCTACACCACCCTCCTCCCTTCTAGAGGCCGATCTCCTCGTATTCATGTCCTAAAACACACAAAGAGAAGAGATTAAGAAAAGACACCTTATAAACTCAACTCTAAGGCACGATATTAGAATAGAGAAGAAAGTGAAACTTCTATCATCCTATATCATCTTGTCCATGGATGTGTCCCGACTCACACCAATAACCAAGATACTACTAGATGTGGCTTTTGAGACCTTTAGACCTTAACCTATTTCCCAAAACCTTATGCTCTGATACCAAGTCTATCACGACCTGAAAGAACCCCCTAGAAGCTAGGGATAACTCTCGGATTGTGGCCGGGCACACTTGACATTTTGGGGTCTCGTACAATCCCTTCAACTCCCGTTCATATCATAAAGCATGAAAAATAGTGGGGAAATTAAAACTTTTCATGATAATTTAAATTACAAGAAGTCTTTCATAAATACTTGGAAATCTTATCGTCACAAGACAACTTAAAGACCCAACTTAAAATCTTAGGGACACGGCCCTTTACAATAAAAGGAAATACAAATTATGTCTTAATAATGAAACTAAGAAACATAACCTATGTCCTCTAATATATGAGGACATACCAAATCTTAAGAGATAGAATTCCAAAGCTTCAACTCCGATCTTCCAAAACCTTCCAACCTATACTTATAAGGTATATAAAAGTATGGGGTTAGTACAACAATGTACTAAGTATGACATATGCAAAAACAAGCGGAAAGGGACATTTTAGTAAAGTAACATTTCATGAAAATTAAATAGAACATTCAAGAATATAAAACAAAAACACCATAAGAATCATCGTCTGACACTTAGAGAAGGATTTCACTAATTTGAAACTCAAAGAACACTTTACAGTAAAAAAAATCCAAAACATCACAGTAAACTCAAATTTAACATTTACAGTGAACTACCTAGACTCCAAAATGGTGAAACTTCGAAAGCATTGCCAACGAGGAATAAGCATCATTTCTGTAGGAATTTCCCTTCAAAGGTAATCCTAAGACTCACTAAGGTAAGACATGAAGAAAGTACACATATACCTTCTTAAATACACAACAAAGCAACCCTCAAGACTTCCTTTCTTTCGTCATACTCACCTCGGGATAACAAGCACCCACTCAATGGCAATACAATAGAAAAACACCCAACAACGCACCAAGAATTCCCTTTCGGAATGCCTACTTGGAACAATGAGTAGATGGCGTCCCATACCACCACCTACCCTAAGTAGTACACTCTTTTAGAAGACTTGGCACCAAGACTCCCCTTTCGGAAGGTCCTACCTAGTGCAATGGATAGATAGCGTCCCATACCACCACCTATTCTATGTAGTACGTTCTTTTAGGAGACTTAGTTCAATCAATTCAAATAAGTAATACATGCTTTAAGAAGGTTTATTACTTTCACTACTAGAAAATAGGCCTATGGTAACTCTTCAATAACCGCTGCAATAGATAGGACAATCGTTGCCATAGGGCTATCGCAACGGTTACACATGCGTTACATCAGCTCGCCATAGAGATATGGCCACGGTTGTCAAAATGCGTTGCCATAGGGCCATCTATTGCAACAGGTATTCTTCCTCATATGGGAATGATTTTCATACCTATTGCAACGGAAATGGTTTGCAAGTACAACGGTTTAAAACCGTCGCCATATAATATATTGCACAGTACATTTATCTAATCAATGACAACAGTTTTTATCATTTTTTGTGGCCGTTACATTTTCTATTGGAATTTTTTGCATTACCTATTGCAACAGTTTTTTACGTCTATTGCTACGCTGTAGATGAAATAGCAACCTTTAAGAAATCATAATAGAATAAAAGTTATATATTTGTCCATCCAAAAAATTTCATACACATTCATAAATTCAAATATCTAGCAAGAGCTATCCGTAACAATACACCCCTAAATGCTAGATGTTTATACCAAACGAGTAGTTATATTTTACATGATTAAAGAGTTACGATAAGAAACAAAAAAATATTTATAGCAAAATGAATATTTAAACTATCAACAGTTCAAAAATCTTCTTTAAGTAAGGTCATGTTTGTCTTCACTGTGATCTTCTTTCCTTTCTTCATTTTCAACACCTACAAAAGAGGATGAATAATGTCATAGAATGCACGAATATATCGATAAGACCCCGCAAAACCCAACCCTGCCCTGCCCCATTTAAGTGTTAGTTTGTTTTCCCCAGTGTTCTTATGCTCTGTTCAACACCAATAAAATAAATTTTAAAAACATAAAATATTATAAAAATCAAGAGAAACTAACATGTGTGTAACAAAAACAATGTCTAGGAGACTAACTGTCTCTAATAGTTATTCATACCCAAAAAAACAAGGAAAATATTACTATACCGATTTTCAGCTTAACTACTTCCAAACAAAAATTAAGAAAATCAACTACACTTTGCATTAGGTAAGTAAAAGTCATGCCAATTTTCATACGCTTTTCTATAACATCTATTAGAATATATTAGATTGTAGTAATAGTGTTAAAAAATTACAACAATATATTGTTGATCTGTTTGTAGCATACTACATCACACAAAGACATACATTAATTGACAATAAACGAAGACATCCCTAATCATTGTTGATTCGCAGTAATCTTCTTGTAGCAGACTACAAAAAGACTTTCACCACACGGACATACATCAAATCTATAGTTAAATTTTTATTGTCAGTCTCATGTAGAGACAATAAGCTCAACTTCTTAAATTGTCATGTAGGATATACAAAATTCAGGTAATGTATATAAAATTCAACTCCAAAAGTCCCACAACCCCACCAACATTCTCTGTTCTGCTGTTTTCCTAACTCCTATGATGATTCATAATGCAACTATATACAATTTCAAAGCTGAAAACTGTTCATTCATAATGCAAATATAGTCCAAATTTCATATGAGTACAATTGTATGAGTACTTATTATAAGTTGACTACTAGTTATATCCTGCACCACCGCCGGAAGAAAACAAGAGCTCTAGTCGCCAGAGCTCTGAGGCAGGTGAAGCGTTAGCCTTAGACAATCAGTTCTTGGTGAGAAAATTTATTTGAAAAGGAAATGACCCTTAGATGGAAATGAAATGCAGAGTATTTGAGCAACAGATTTCAGTGTACATCAAGCATAGTGATAACTCTCTGATTCACATATAACATAAACATCTTTATCTTAAAATACACCATTAAAGCAAGGTGATTACTCAAAAATGTTCAAAAATTCTAATTAAGTCATATAAAGTCTCGTCCTTGCAGCAAACACATGACTAAACTCCTTATCTGAAAAGAATAAACTCGGCAATATCTCATCCTAGAAGACGTACATGAGAGTTAGAGAGGAATAGACGAGACGGTAAACAAAATATAGTGATACAATCACCAACAACATATTCAACTTACAACTACTGATTTTCCATACCAACAAGCAATAAGCAACCAACACAAAGAGAACCATGATGGCGTACAACCAAAAAACAGAAGATTTGAACAACTTTAGACAAGAAAATAAATTCAAATAGGTGTTGTGCATGAATAATGAATCATGATCACTCAGTTCCTTGAGATAGAGTAGAATAAGGAAAAAATCATGAAGAAATAGTGAAAAAAATATTGGCAAAAGAAGAAGAAGAGTAGTAGTAGTATTAACCTCGAGTGTTAACATAGATGATTGATTAGTTGAAGAGCAGGCTCGTCTCCTGGCGAAAGAACATTGAATCTTAGCTTGGTAGAATTATGTGTTAATTCCGGATATAGGTGCTAATGATGTGCAATAATGTTCAATGTAAATCTCGTTCCGTGGTATCATTTTGTGCATTTAAGTTTTGTTGCATTCATTATTGAATCCTCTCTTCCATTTCCTTGATTTTTTCTACATCATTTCATGATTAGCAGTATTTGAAGAGGGACCAAAATCTCCCTGTTTCTATTTCAAGAGTCTTGGTAACTCCACTTCGATATAATCTTACTGGACATGGATGATCACATCCCATAACTATTGTAAATGCATCACTACCATCTCCACTTTCTTAAGTTTATATTCCCTCTATTTCAACCTACAAATGAGGTTACAGTTAAGAGAGTTCAATTAAATTGAACTGATCAGATGTTTAAAACCAAAAAATTAATCTCGATAAAAATAGAATCAAAAGATTTATACTATTTTAGTAGTTGTAAATTCATGTGAGTCCTTATATACTCCGTAAAGTTTCCTTGTTCCACTAGCCTAAGTTGCACACACTCTTCACTATTGATACTGCACCTATGTTAGATTCTTCAAAAATACACTAGTTTTGACGAATTCGATACACACCTCTTGAAATTTTTAAAGAGTCGGAGAAAGATAGGCAGTAGCCACAAAGAAGTTCTTACTTGACAAGGCACAAGAGTTTCCTATGTCTACCTATGGAGAAACTATGTCCACAAAAGATCAGGGTAACATACAACATACATGTCAGCTTCTTAGCTTGAAATAGAAAACTATGAAATCTATTGATATTGGGACTACCACTAATAGAATACAGTGTCCTGAATTGTGAAAAAAATTGCTAATCAGATTGTAAGCTCAATGAGATAGAACAAACAAGCAAGCTTCTCATCTTGAAAATCCAAGAAAACTTAAAAGTATTAATCTAGTTTACTTCAGATTGTTTTATTTCTAGAGTATGTTCAGCCTAATCAACCCCAACTCAAGTGTACATAAAAGAGCTACACGAAAATGGACATCTTATGGACAAAGATTGTTAAAATAATCAGTTAAGTCAAGTTTGTGAAGTGAACTCACATTAGGTAGTCATCCCGAAATGGAAACGAAACACTCGTGTAAAGCAGCATCAACAAAATGACATCAATCATGAAATTATAAGATTTAACCACTAACTGAATAAATAGCAGTTTCAATAGCTTATATATTTTCTAGTGTGAGTCTTTGACTACAGTTATCATGACCCTGCAAAAAGATTCTTCAACCCTCTATACCATCATCTCTTCTTTATATTAGTTGTATATGGAATGACAATGAAAAACAAGAATCATAAAATGCCATGTATCAAGGAATATGAAGTAATTGATTCTAAAATTTAACTTATAAATTAGAATTAACAATTAAAACAATGTAAATTGAGTTGCAAAAGAAGGATAAGTTTTTAATTCTTGTTTGTATGCAAAAAGAGAATAGAAAAAACTAAATGGAAGTCAGAAAAAAATATACAGAATTCTTGGGCATGGAGTAAGATATCTTTAGTGGAATTGGTAGCTCTAATATTAAAGTCTGCAGATTTGTTTCTTTACTTCAAAAAATTCTGAATGCTTTTATTTCTAACTACTTCTCATTTTAACAGTTGGATACATTAAGGGAACAATTCAACACTGTAGTTTGAGATGGTAAAATAAGGTGTAATGTATAGAATATCATGTGAGAAGTTTAAGGCAAGTAGTAGAATAATTAAGCATTCAATTCTACTAGCTTAAAAGAGTATTGGCTTCTATTAAGTCTAAATCTAATAAGTTGCATCCTTGTTGCTATTTCATAAAATGAAGGGTGTAGAAGTGTGCCTCTGGCAGGAACATGGATCTGAATACGCACAATCAAACATTGCCACCCAAAAGTCCTAAAAATCTCAAAAATCAGATAAAATCAAGTATTAGTGAGCATATTTTTCTCATGACAATGAAAGATTTCAAAGTCATAGATATGTGGTATAACTAAAAAAGCGTACATTAGAATTTGTAGATACAAATCACAAACATATATGATAATTACACAATCAAAAATATCCATAAGCTCAATAATTTGAAGAATGATGAAGAAATCAAAAGACCATACCCAAAATAGTATCCAACTGCAGATTCTTCCATCCGTTGCTGATATAGATTTCTTTGTCCACATATTTTCAAAATCTACCCATTAAAGAATCAACTCAAATGACTTCATAGTTCAGAGAGGAACATACAAAAACAAACATGAAAAAAAAAACTTAAATTAGGGCTTTATGATGTTTAGTACTGTATGAAGCAACAATTTCAGAGCTCTTCTACAACTTATCTCTTTTGCAGCATTGAATACTCACAAATCAGGAAAAACTTAAGCACAATATCACCAAAGATTTAACTTTGCTGGACATAAAAATAACTTCACCGAAGATAAGATTTTGAGAAGAAGAAATGTTGAGACTGCGATATTAAGCCCCGCAATTTTTGGTCTGTTTTTATGATATTCCAAAGATTTTAGGGCACTAGAAAATGTATACAACTCTCTTATTTTATTAATTGTGGGAAATTAAGAAAAAATAGAAGTTTAGAAAAACTATAGGTATATATGTTTTTAGTGAAACTAGGGGAAAATGAAGTGGGAAATCAAAACATTGCAACAGCAAGATAAACCGTTGCTACAAATATTCTATTGCAACAGTTGCACAAAGTCGTTGCAATATCAAATCTATTGCAATGCTTTTTATGTAATTGCAACGATTTGATACATACTATGTGTTAATAGCGTCATGAACCTTATGCAACGCATGGAACCGTCGCTATACCTATACTAATGGAACAGCTAAACAACCGTTGCTATAGATATCGTTGCCGTACGCCCAATTTCCAGTAGTGTTTCATTACTTTTGTTTGAGGTTAGCTTAACCGAAAAAGACCATGAGAGCTAGACATGGAATCCTGATATTAACCCCTATCAGATGAGGGATCCTCACTTGCCTAGAGTAAGGTCATACTTCATATCTTTTACATGGCTTTTCCAATAGCTATACCTATGCGGGTACATTGTTAAATGGATAGGGAGATTTCTACTAAGTGACTCATTCTCTACTAATGAGGAGTACTCATCTCAAAAGGTATAATAGAATACGACATCTCAACTCACGAAGTGTATTCCACCTCTTCTTCCTATCCTCTCGGTGCTAGGAATACTCCCCACGGATTTTCACTTTATAGACTATATGTAAAGGATAACTTGCGAATGCCACATCTCAACTCACGAAGTGAATTCATCCTCCGACCTATCCAGGAAAGCTCATTAGGAATAGTGAGATTGCTACTAGACACTTCATCTCAACTCACGAAGTGTGTCCACCCTAAGACTCCCCTTCTTACTAAATATAGTGTCATGCATTCACTTAAAGTGTGTGTGTACATGTAAGCACACCTTTCATATAAGCATCATTTCATATAAATTACTTCTAAACATGCTTTACACTTCCATTTATCAACTTACACACTTTACATACTTCACTTAGTCAGATTCTTCAATTAGACCAAAATCTAGGTCAAACATACAATTTAAGCTTCACAATCACAAACCAAGACCCATTTACCATTTCTATTCATTCTACCATTTAGACCTTCAAGATTACATAATCAATTTATATTAAACATTACCAACTAATCAAATAAGCACCGCCATCTAGAAGGTTGACCATACCACTCAAGATCAATTTATCATAAGAACAAAACAATATAAGAAACTCTTCAATTTACTAAGCCATAACAACCTATGAGCATTTTATCATTAATTCATCATAATAAGGCCCTTAGGGCAGTATCTAAACTAACATTACAACACAACAAAACAAAAGTTCATTTTATACATAAGTATGCTCATTTGATCATTTCATAAACCACCATTTGAAAGGAAACTTTAACATGATTTCATTAGGGTTTTTAAATTAGAATCACCAACTAACATTAATAATATCATTAATTTATCATTAGAAACATTTTCATGCATGACCCATATTGGGTTGAAGATAATAGAAGTTAGGGTTGAAAACCCCTTTTTGAAATTTATTGGAAATGGCTTATTGAATGAAAGGGTATTAAAGATGGATACCATACCTCACTAAGCAAGAAATATCCAAGAGTTTTATGAAGGAATCACGTTCAACCAGCCCACTTTCCTTCCTTGACCTCTAACTTTCAATGGAGTCTTGAGAGAGTTTGTCTTCAGAGAGAGAGAGTTTAAATTTTGAAGTGAGGGGTCTTGTCTAGGTCTAGGGCTTAAAACTAACTTAATATAACTTAAAAACACTAAAATTATCAGCCTAGGGTCTTAAAAGACTTGGGGTGTATTTACATAAAACACCCCAAGTTGGCAGCATCTTTCACAGCTTTTGGAGGTGGCTAGTCGACGACCCAAGCTACTGGGCGTCGATGAGTCGACGGCCCATGCTGCTGGGCGTCGATGGCATCAGAAGATTGTTCAAGGGACGTATGGACCTCCCACTAAGTATGGAACGATGTCCCCCAGTCGACGGGACGTCGATGGACTTACGCCTAGTAGACTGCTCCGTTGATTGGGCAGTGTTCTTGGCAGCTTTGTCCAAAATGTGGGCTCTTCATCTAGGGCCCTTTGTGGGTCCTAGGTATGGTCGTGCCCGGACATTAAACCTCTAAAATAATTCGTATAGGTCTTAGGAACATATCATGCAAGTTTCAAGAAAAATGAACACGTAAAACTCATCCAAACAAAACAAGACACAATAGTACATTCTAGGGTACACCTTCCGAACGTCATGGACGTGTTTGGTCGATTTACCTCCAAACTCAACCAAACTTCACACACACCTTAGGAATACTAAAATAAATCAGTTTAACACAAAATCCACTCAAAAAACACTTATGAAGCTCTAGTTCACCTTAATTCGTTTTAGGGCGTTACATTCTCCCCCACTTGGGATAACATTTGTCCTCGAATGACTCTTAAAGTTCAAGAACAACAAGGACTCACTTAAAATCACATAACACACTTCAATCATGATCAAAGCACTCAAATTCAAAGCACCAACTAAAAAGAGCATCATTTCACACCTTCAAACTCTTAGCAACACAAACACTTTTAGCAAAACTTCAAGAAGTCAAAATTCATTCTAATCCTTCTTTTATGGAGGAACTACCTTCTCCAACATTAAACATGTTCATATACAACAACTTTGCACACATTGAAACTTCAATTCAAGACAAAAATAATTTTTCAAAAATCAATTTTTTTTTACAGTGAGGTTCACTGTGCTCACTGTCAAGCATACCAAAATTTTCAAAAGTCCATTCGTTAAGCAATTTATCAAGATGACATGATCGTATAAGCTATAAAACCACATAAACTCATTTCATAAAATAAAATCAACAATCATAAAGAGTTAATACTTACAAAATCATCAAAGCCGGATTAGTTATCCTTCCTAGCCCCCATCCCATAAGAAGGGTTCTTCTTGGGAGCATTAGGATCTTGGGAAGCTTGATTGACATCTTTTCCCCTTGCTTTGAGATTCGGGAAGTCCATCATCTTGTGGCCTTTGCTACAACAAGTAAAGCAACCATCCGTTCCGGCAAGACACTTACCCGAATGTTACTTTCCACAAGTAGGACACCTAGCTCTTTCAAAAGTATGACCACCGCCTTGAGAATGTTGATTTGGAGACCTATTCTTGTTTTTAATGGAAGAATCTTTGTGATAAAACCTCTTCCTAGGTTTTTGGTGACTAGAATCATCCGACCTAGGCCTTTTTCCCTCTTGCCTTATCTCCCTAATTTTGGACTCCTCAATTTGTTGTGCATAAACCATGAGTCTAGAGATATCCATGTCATTAAGAAGCATTGTCGTACGGCACTTTTTTTCCACCAAACTAGACACTCCCATCACAAATTTGTTCATCCTAGCCCTAGGGTTGGCTACCATAGTTGGGGCATACTTAGAGAGTTGGGTAAATTTGAGAGAGTATTCTTGCACACTCATTCCCCCTTGACGAAGATTCATGAACTCAACCATTTTCTTCTCCCTCAACTCTAGGGGAAAGAACCTATCTAGGAAAGACTCTTTGAATTCCTCCAAATCAACCAAACCTCTTTCTAAGGGTCTCTCACCTCTCCATTGTTCATACCACACTTGAGCAACATCCTTAAGTTTGTAAGCGGCCAATTCCGCTTTCTCCCTAGGGGTCACACCCATATCATCTACCACTTTGAAAACCTCATCTATAAAGCCTTGTGGATCTTCATCCACCTTAGTACCATGAAAAATTGGAGGGTTCATCCTCATGAAATCACGAATTCTAGAGGCGGGTGTACTAGCATTATGTTGGGGCCTATCTCCTTGGTTAGCTTGGCCCACAAAGTGATTGTTGACGACATGAACTTGAGCCGTCATGAGTTTGGTCAAGTTCATTAGATCAGCCCTGTACTACGCATTAGTCATATCACCCTTAACAAACGGAGCTTGAAGCATAGGAGGCCCTTAAGGTTCCGGAGGCACTTGAGGATCTTGAAGGGGAACCTCCACATTTTCTTCCTCCTCTAGGCCAACAATAGGAATTTGGTCACGGAGGATCCTCTCATTAGCTACACCACCCTCCTCCCTTCTAGAGGCCGATCTCCTCGTATTCATGTCCTAAAACACACAAAGAGAAGAGATTAAGAAAAGCCACCTTATAAACTCAACTCTAAGGCACGATATTAGAATAGAGAAGAAAGTGAAACTTTTATCATCCTATAGCCTTTTGTCCATGGATGTGTCGCGACTCACACCAATGACCAAGATACTACTAGATGTGGCTTTTGAGACCTTTAGACCTTAAACTATTTCCCAAAATCTTATGCTCTGATACCAAGTCTATCACGACCCGAAAGCACCCCCTAGAAGCTAGGGATAACTCTCGGATTGTGGCCAGGCGTACTTGACATTTTTGGGTCTCGTACAAGCCCTTCAACTCCCATTGATATCATAAAGCATGAAAAATAGTGCGGAAATTAAAACTTTTCATGATAATTTAAATTATAAGAAGTCTTTCATAAATACTAGGAAATCTTATCGTCACAAGACAACTTAAAGACATAACTTAGAATCTTAGGGACACGGCCCTTTACAATAAAAGGAAATACAAATTAAGTCTTAATAACGAAACTAAGAAACATAAACTATGTCCTCGAATATATGAGGACATACCAAATCTTAAGAGATAGAATTCCAAAGCTTCAACTCCGATCTTCCAAAAGCTTCCAACCTATACTTATAAGGTATATAAAAGTATGGGGTTAGTACAACAATGTACTAAGTATGACATATGCAAAAACAAGCGAAAAGGGACATTTTAGTAAAGTAACATTTCATGCAAATTAAATAGAACATTCGAGAATATAAAAGCAAAACACCATAAGAATCATCGTTTGACACTTAGAGAAGGATTTCACTAATTTGAAACTCAAAGAACACTTTACAGTAAAAAAAATCCAAAACATCACAGTAAACTCAAATTTAACATTTACAGTGAACTACCTAGACTCCAAAATGGTGAAACTTCCAAACTATTGCCAACGAGGAATAAGCATCATTTCTGTAGGAATTTCCCTTCAAAGGTAATCCTATGACTCACTAAGGTAAGACATGATAAAAGTACACATATACCTTCTTAAATACACAACAAAGCGACCCTCAAGACTTCCTTTCTTTCGTCATACTCACCTCGGGATAACAAGCACCCACTCAATGGAAATACAATAGAAGAACACCCAACAACACACCAAGAATTCCCTTTCGGAATGCCTACTTGGTACAATGAGTAGATGGCGTCCCATACCACCACACACTCTTTTAGAAGACTTGGCACCAAGACTCCCCTTTCGGAAGGTCCTACCTAGTGCAATGGATAGCGTCCCATACCACCACCTATTCTATGTAGTACGTTCTTTTAGGAGACTTAGTTCAATCAATTCAAATAAGTAGAACATGCTTTAAGAAGGTTTATTTTTTTCATTACTTTTGTTTGAGGTTAGCTTAACCGACAAATACCATGAGAGCTAGACATGGAATCCTGATATTAACCCCTATCAGATGAGGGATCCTCACTTGCCTAGAGTAAGGTCATACTTCTTATCTTTTACATGGCTTTTCCAATAGCTATACCTATGTGGGTACACAGTTCAATGGATAGGGAGATTTCTACTAAGTGACTCATTCTCTAATAACGAGGAGTACTCATCTCAAAAGGTATAATAGAATACGACATCTCAACTCATGAAGCATATTCCACCTCTTCTTCCTATCCTCTCGGTGCTAGGAATACTCCCCACGGATTTTCACTTTATAGACTATATGTTAACGATAACTTGCGAATGCCACATCTCAACTCACGAAGTGAATTCATCCTCCGACCTATCCAGGAAAGCTCATTAGGAATAGTGAGATTGCTACTAGACACTTCATCTCAACTCACGAAGAGTGTCCACCCTAAGACTCCCCTTCTTACTAAATATAGCGTCACGCATTCACTTAAAGTGTGTGTGTACATGTAAGCACACCTTTCATATAAGCATCATTTCATATAAATTACTTCTAAACATGCTTTAGACTTCCATTTATCAACTTACACACTTTACATACTTCACTTAGTCAGATTCTTCAATTAGACCAAAATCTAGGTCAAACATACAATTTAAGCTTCACAATCACAAAACAAGACCCATTTACCATTTCTATTCATTCTACCATTTAGACCTTCAAGATTACATAATCAATTTATATTAAACATTACCAACTAATCAAATAAGCACCGCCACCTAGAAGGTGGACCATACCACTCAAGATCAATTTATCATAAGAATAAAACAATATAACAAACTCTTCAATTTACTAAACAATAACAACCTATGAGCATTTTATCATTAATTCATCATAATAAGGCCCTTAGGGCAGTAGCTAAACCAACATTACAACACAACAAAACGAAAGTTCATTTTATACATAAGTATGCTCATTTGATCATTTCATAAACCACCATTTGAAAGGAAACTTTAACATGATTTCATTAGGGTTTTTAAATTAGAATCACCAACTAACATTAATAATATCATTAGAAGCATTTTCATGCAAGACCCATATTTGGTTGAAGATAATAGAAGTTAGGGTTCAAAACCCCTTTTTGAAATTCATTGGAAATGGCTTATTGAATGAAAGGGTATTAAATATGGATACCATACCTCACAAAGCAATAAAGATCCAAGAGTTTTATGAAGGAATCACATCCAACCAGCCCTCTTTCCTTCCTTGACCTCTAACTTTCAATGGAGTCTTGAGAGAGTTTGTCTTTAGAGAGAGGGAGTTTGAATTTTGAAATGAGGGGTCTTGTCTAGGTCTAGGGCTTAAAACTAACTTAATATAACTTAAAAACACTAAACTTATCAGCCTAGGGTCTTAAAAGACTTGGGGTGTATTTACATAAAACACCCCAAGTTGGCAGCAGCTTTCACAGCTTTTGGAGGTGGCTTGTCGACGACCCAAGCTACTGGGGGTCGATGAGTCGACGGCCCATGCTGCTGGGCGTCGATGGCATCATAAGATTGTTAAAGGGAGTTATGGACCTCCCACTAAATATGGAACGACGCCCCCCAGTCGATGGGACGTCGATGGACTTACGCCCAGTAGACTTCTCCGTCGATTGGGCAGTGTTCTTGGCAGCTTTGTCCAAAACATGGGCCCTTCATCTAGGGCCCTTTGTGGGTCCTAGGTATGGTCATGCCCGGACATTAAACCTCTAAAATAAGTCGTATAGGTATTAGGAACATATCATGCATGTTTCAAGAAAAATGAACACGTAAAACTCATCCAAACAAAACAAGACACATTAGTACATTCTAGGGTACACCTTCTGAACGTCATGGACGTTTTTGGTCGATTTACCTCCAAACTCAACCAAACATCACACACACCTTAGGAATACTCAAATAACTCATTTTAACACAAAATCCACTCAAAAAACACTTATGAAGCTCTAGTTCACCTTAATTTATTTTAGGGCGTTACATTCTCCCCCACTGGGATAACATTCGTCCTCGAATGACACTTAAAGTTCAAGAACAACAAGGACTCACTTAACATAACATAACACACTTTAATCATGATCAAAGAACTCAAATTCAAATCACCAACTAACAAAGAGCATCATTTCACACCTTCAAACTCTTAGCAACACAAACACTTTTAGCAAAACTTCAAGAATTCAAAATTCATTCTAAGCCTTCTTTTATGGAGGAACTACCTTCACCAACATTAAACATGTTCATATACAACAACTTTGCACACATTGAAACTTCAATTCAAGAGAAAAATAATTTTTCAAAAATCAATTTTTTTTACAGTGAGGTTCACTGTGCTCACTGTCAAGCATACCAAAATTTTCAAAAATCCATTCCTTAAGCAATTTATCAAGATGACATGATCATATGAGCTATAAAACCACATAAAATCATTTCGTAACATAAAATCAACCATCATAAAGAGTTAAGACTTACCAAAATCATCAAAGCCGGATTAGTTGTCCTTCCTAGCCCCCATCCCATAAGAAGGGTTCTTCGTGGGAGCATTAGGATCTTGGGAAGCTTGATTGACATCTTTTCCCCTTGCTTTGAGATTAGGGAAGTCCATCATCTTGTGGCCTTTGCTACCACAACTAAAGCAACCATCCGTTCCGGCAAGACACTTACTCGAATGTTACTTTCCACAAGTAGGACACCTAGTTCTTTCAAAAGTATGACCACCGCCTTGAGAATGTTGATTTGGAGACCTATTCTTGTTTTTAATGGAAGAATCTTTGTGATAAAACCTCTTCCTAGGTTATTGGTGACTATAATCATCTGACCTAGGCCTTTTTCCCTCTTTCCTTATCTCCCTAATTTTGGACTCCTCAATTTCTTGTGCATGAACCATGAGTCTAGAGATATCCATGTCATTAAGAAGCATTGCCGTACGGCACTTTTTTTCCACCAAACTAGACACTCCCATCACAAATTTGTTCATCCTAACCCTAGGGTTGGCTACCATAGTTGGGGCATACTTAGAGAGTTGGGTAAATTTGGGAGAGTATTCTTGCACACTCATTCCCCCTTGACGAAGATTCATGAACTCAACCATTTTCTTCTCCCTCAACTCTAGGGGAAAGAACCTATCTTGGAAAGACTCTTTGAATTCCTCCAAATCAACCAAACCTTTTTCTAAGGGTCTCTCACCTCTCCATTGTTCATACCACACTTGAGCAACATCCTTAAGTTGGTAAGCGGCCAATTCCACTTTCTCCCTAGGGGTCACACCCATATCATCTACCACTTTGAAAACCTCATCTATAAAGCCTTTTGGATCTTCATCCACCTTAGTAACATGAAAAATTGGAGGGTTCATCCTCATGAAATCACGAATTCTAGAGGCGGGTGTACTAGCATTATGTTGGGGCCTAACTCCTTGGTTAGCTTGGCCCACAAAGTGATTATTGACGACATGAACTTGAGCCGTCATGAGTTTGGTCAAGTTCATTAGATCAGCCCTCTACTACGCATTAGTCATATCACCCTTAACAAAAAGAGATTGAAGCATAGTAGGCCCTTGAGGTTCCGGAGGCACTTGAGGATCTTGAAAGCGAACCTCCACATTTTCTTCCTCCTCTAGGCCAACAATAGGAATTTGGTCACGGAGGATCCTCTCATTAGATACACCACCCTCCTCCCTTCAAGAGGCCGATCTCCTCGTATTCATGTCCTAAAACACACAAAGAGAAGAGATTAAGAAAAGCCACCTTATAAACTCAACTCTAAGGCACGATATTAGAATAGAGAAGAAAGTGAAACTTCTATCATCCTATAGCCTCTAGTCCATGGATGTGTCGCGACTCACACAAATGACCAAGATACTACTAGATGTGGCTTTTGAGACCTTTAGACCTTAAACTATTTTCCAAAACCTTATGCTCTGATACCAAGTCTATCACGACCCAAAAGCACCCCCTAGAAGCTAGGGATAACTCTCGGATTGTGGCCGGGCGTACTTGACATTTTGGGGTATCGTACAAGCCCTTCAACTCCTGTTCATATCATAAAGCATGAAAAATAGTGCGGAAATTAAAACTTTTCATGATAATTTAAATTACAAGAAGTCTTTCATAAATACTAGAAAATCTTATCGTCACAAGACAACTTAAAGACACAACTTAGAATCTTAGGGACACGGCCCTTTACAATAAAAGGAAATACAAATTAAGTCTTAATAACGAAACTAAGAAACATAAACTATGTCCTCGAATATATGAGGACATACCAAATCTTAAGAGATAGAATTCCAAAGCTTCAACTCCAATCTTCCAAAAGCTTCCAACCTATACTTATAAGGTATATAAAAGTATGGGGTTAGTACAACAATGTACTAAGTATGACATATGCAAAAACAAGCAAAAAGGGACATTTTAGTAAAGTAACATTTCCTGCAAATTAAATAGATCATTCAAGAATATAAAAGCAAAACACCATAAGAATCATCGTTTTACACTTAGAGAAGGATTTCACTAATTTGAAACTCAAAGAACAATTTACAATAAAAAAATCCAAAACATTACAGTAAACGCAAATTTAACATTTACAGTGAACTACCTAGACTCCAAAATGGTGAAACTTCCAAAGCATTGCCAACGAGGAATAAGCATCATTTCCGTAGGAATTTCCCTTCAAAGGTAATCCTAAGACTCACTAAGGTAAGACATGAAGAGAGTACACATATACCTTCTTAAATACACAAAAAAGCGACCCTCAAGACTTCCTTTCTTTCGTCATACTCACCTCGGGATAACAAGCACCCACTCAATGGCAATACAATAGAAGAACACCCAACAACACACCAATAATTCCCTTTCGGAATGCCTACTTGGTTCAATGAGTAGATGGCGTCCCATACCACCACTTACCCTAAGTAGTACACTCATTTAGAAGACTTAGCACCAAGACTCCCCTTTCGGAAGGTCCTACCTAGTGCAATGGATAGATATCGTCCCATACCACCACCTATTCTATGTAGTATGTTCTTTTAGGAGACTTACTTCAATCAATTCAAATAAGTAGCACATGCTTTAAGAAGGTTTATTACTTTCATTACTTTTGTTTGAGGCTAGATTAACCGACAAAGACCACGAGAGCTAGACATGGAATCCTGATATTAACCCCTATAAGATGAGGGATCCTCACTTGCCTAGAGTAAGGTCATACTGCTTATCTTTTACATGGCTTTTCCAATAGCTATACCTTTGCGGGTACATAGTTAAATGGATAGGGAGATTTCTACTAAGTGACTCATTCTCTACTAACGAGGAGTACTCATCTCAAAAGGTATAATAGAATATGACATCTCAACTCACGAAGCGTATTCCAACTCTTCTTCGTATCCTCTCGGTGATAGGAATACTCCTCACGAATTTTCACTTTATAGACTATATGTTAAGGATCACTTGCGAATGCCACATCTCAACTCACGAAGTGAATTCATCCTCCGACCTATCCAGGAAAGCTCATTAGGAATAGTGAGATTTCTACTAGACACTTCATCTCAACTCACGAAGAGTGTCAACCCTAAGACTCCCCTTCTTACTAAATTTAGCTTCATTCATTCACTTAAAGTGTGTGTGTACATGTAAGCACACCTTGCATATAAGCATAATTTCATATAAATTACTTGTAAACATGCTTTAGACTTCCATTTATCAACTTACACACTTTACATACTTCACTTAGTCAGATTCTTCAATTAGACCAAATCTAGGTCAAACATACAATTTAAGCTTGACAATCACAAAACAAGACCCATTTACCATTTCTATTCATTCTACCATTTAGACCTTCAAGATTACATAATCAATTTATATTAAACGTTACCAACTAATCAAATAAGCACCGCCACCTAGAAGGTGGACCATACCACTCAAGATCAATTTATCATAAAAACAAAACAATATAAGAAACTCTTCAATTTACTAAGCTATAACAACCTATGAGCATTTTATCATTAATTCATCATAATAAGGCCCTTAGGGCAGTAGCTAAACCAACATTACAACACAACAAAACTAAAGTTCATTTTATACATAAGTATGCTCATTTGATCATTTCATAAACCACCATTTGAAAGGAAACTATAACATTATTTCATTAGGGTTTTTAAATTAGAATCACCAACTAACATTAATAATATCATTAGAAACATTTTCATGCAAGACCCATATTGGGTTGAAGATAATAGAAGTTAGGGTTGAAAACCCCTTTTTGAAATTCATTGGAAATGGCTTATTGAATGAAAGGGTATTAAAGATGGATACCATACCTCACTAAGCAATAAAGATCCAAGAGTTTTATGAAGGAATCACGTCCAACCAGCCCTCTTTCCTTCCTTGACCTCTAACTTTCAATGGAGTCTTGAGAGAGTTTGTCTTTAGAGAGAGAGAGTTTGAATTTTGAAATGAGGGGTCTTGTCTAGGTCTAGGGCTTAAAACTAACTTAATATAACTTAAAAACACTAAAATTATCAGCCTAGGGTCTTAAAAGACTTGGGGTGTATTTACATAAAACACCCCAAGTTGGCAGCAGCTTTCACAGCTTTTGGAGGTGGCTTGTCGACGACCCAAGCTACTGGGCGTCGATGAGTCGACGGCCCATGCTGCTGGGCGTCGATGGCATCATAACATTGTTAAAGGGAGTTATGGACCTCCCACTAAGTATGGAACGACGCCCCCCAGTCGATGGGACGTCGATGGACTTACGCCCAGTAGACTTCTCCGTCGATTGGGCAGTGTTCTTGGCAGCTTTGTCCAAAACATGGGCCCTTCATCTAGGGCCCTTTGTGGGTCCTAGGTATGGTCGTGCCCGGACATTAAACCTCTAAAATAAGTCGTATAGGTATTAGGAACATATCATGCATGTTTCAAGAAAAATGAACACGTAAAACTCATCCAAACAAAACAAGACACATTAGTACATTCTAGGGTACACCTTCTGAACGTCATGGACGTTTTTGGTCGATTTACCTCCAAACTTCACACACACCTTAGGAATACTCAAATAACTCAGTTTAACACAAAATCCACTCAAAAAACACTTATGAAGCTCTAGTTCACCTTAATTCGTTTTAGGGCGTTACATTCTCCCCCACTTGGGATAACATTCGTCCTCGAATGACACTTAAAGTTCAAGAACAACAAGGACTCACTTAACATCACATAACACACTTTAATCATGATCAAAGCACTCAAATTCAAATCACCAACTAACAAAGGGCATTATTTCACACCTTCAAACTCTTTGCAACACAAACACTTTTAGCAAAACTTAAGGAAGTCAAAATTATTCTAAGCCTTCCTATATGGAGGAACTACTTTCTCCAACATTAAACATGTTCATATACAACAACTTTGCACACATTGAAACTTCAATTCAAGACAAAACTATTTTTTCAAAAATCAATTTTTTACAGTGAGGTTCACTGTGCTCACTGTCAAGCATACCAAAATTTTCAAAAATCCATTCCTTAAGATATTTATCAAAATGACATGATCATATGAGCTATAAAACCACATAAAATCATTTCGTAACATAAAATCAACCATCATAAAGAGTTAAGACTTACCAAAATCATCAAAGCCGAATTAGTTGTCCTTCCTAGCCCCCATCCGATAAGAAGGGTTCTTCTTGGGAGCATTAGGATCTTGGGAAGCTTGATTGACATCTTTTCCCCTTGCTTTGAGATTCGGGAAGTCCATCATCTTGTGGCCTTTGCTACAACAAGTAAAGCAACCATCCGTTCCGGCAAGACACTTACCCGAATGTTACTTTCCACAAGTAGGACACCTAGCTCTTTCAAAAGTATGACCACCGCCTTGAGAATGTTGATTTGGAGACCTATTCTTGTTTTTAATGGAAGAATCTTTGTGATAAAACCTCTTCCTAGGTTTTTGGTGACTAGAATCATCCGACCTAGGCCTTTTTGCCTCTTGCCTTATCTCCCTAATTTTGGACTCCTCAATTTGCTGTGCATAAACCATGAGTCTATAGATATCCATGTCATTAAGAATTATTGCCGTACGACACTCTTTTTCTACCAAACTAGACACTCCCATCGCAAATTTGTTCATCCTAGCCCTAGGGTTGGCTACCATAGTTGGGGCATACTTAGAGAGTTGGGTAAATTTGAGAGAGTATTCTTGCACACTCATTCCCCCTTGACGAAGATTCATGAACTCAACCATTTTCTTCTCCCTCAACTCTAGGGGAAAGAACCTATCTAGGAAAGACTCTTTGAATTCCTCCAAATCAACCAAACCTCTTTCTAAGGGTATCTCACCTCTCCATTGTTCATACCACACTTGAGCAACATCCTTAAGTTGGTAAGCGGCCAATTCCGCTTTCTCCCTAGGGGTCACACCCATATCATCTACCACTTTGAAAACCTCATCTATAAAGCCTTGTGGATCTTCATCCACCTTAGTACCATGAAAAATTGGAGGGTTCGTCCTCATGAAATCACGAATTCTAGAGGCGGGTGTACTAGCATTATGTTGGGGCCTCTCTCCTTGGTTAGCTTGGCCCACAAAGTGATTATTGATGACATGAACTTGAGCCGTCATGAGTTTGGTCAAGTTCATTAGATTAGCCCTCTACTACGCATTAGTCATATCACCCTTAACAAAAGGAGCTTGAAGCATAGGAGGCCCTTGAGGTTCCGGAGGCACTTGAGGATCTTGAAGGGGAACCTCCACATTTTCTTCCTCCTCTAGGCCAACAATAGGAATTTGGTCACGGAGGATCCTCTCATTAGCTACACCACCCTCCTCCCTTCTAGAGGCCGATCTCCTCGTATTCATGTCCTAAAACACACAAAGAGAAGAGATTAAGAAAAGACACCTTATAAACTCAACTCTAAGGCACGATATTAGAATAGAGAAGAAAGTGAAACTTCTATCATCCTATAGCCTCTTGTCCATGGATGTGTCGCGACTCACACCAATGACCAAGATACTACTAGATGTGGATTTTGAGACCTTCAGACCTTAAACTATTTCCCAAAACCTTATGCTCTGATACCAAGTCTATCACGACCCGAAAGCAACCCCTAGAAGCTAGGGATAACTCTCAGATTGTGGCCGGGCGTACTTGACATTTTGGGGTCTCGTACAAGCCCTTCAACTCCCATTCATATCATAAAGCATGAAAAATAGTGCGGAAATTAAAACTTTTCATGATAATTTAAATTACAAGAAGTCTTTCATAAATACTAGGAAATCTTATCGTCACAAGACAACTTAAAGACACAACTTAGAATCTTAGGGACACGTCCTTTACAATAAAAGGAAATACAAATTATGTCTTAATAACGAAACTAAGAAACATAACCTATGTCCTCGAATATATGAGGACATACCAAATCTTAAGAGATAAATTCCAAAGCTTCAACTCCGATCTTCCAAAGCCTTCCAACCTATACTTATAAGGTATATAAAAGTATGGGGTTAGTACAACAATGTACTAAATATGACATATGCAAAAACAAGCGAAAAGGGACATTTTAGTAAAGTAGCATTTCATGCAAATTAAATAGAAAATTCAAGAATATAAAAGCAAAACACCATAAGAATCATCGTTTGACACTTAGAGAAGGATTTCACTAATTTGAAACTCAAAGAACACTTTACAGTAAAAAAAATCCAAAACATCATAGTAAACTCAAATTTAACATTTACAGTGAACTACCTAGACTCCAGAATGGTGAAACTTCCAAAGCATTGCCAATGAGCAATAAGCATAATTTCCATAGGAATTTCCCTTCAAAGGTAATCCTAAGACTCACTAAGGTAAGACATGAAGAAAGTACACATATACCTTCTTAAATACACAACAAAGCGACCCTCAAGACTTCCTTTCTTTCGTCATACTCACCTCGGGATAACAAGCACCCACTCAATGGCAATACAATAGAAGAACACCCAACAACACACCAATAATTCCCTTTCGGAATGCCTACTTGGTACAATGAGTAGATGGCGTCCCATACCACCACCTACCCTAAGTAGTACACTCTTTTAGAAGACTTGGCACCAAGACTCCCCTTTCGGAAGGTCCTACCTAGTGCAATGGATAGATATCGTCCCATATCACCACCTATTCTATGTAGTACGTTCCTTTAGGAGACTTAGTTCAATTAATTCAAATAAGTAGCACATGCTTTAAGAAGATTTATTACTTTCATTACTTTTGTTTGAGGTTAGCTTAACCGACAAAGACCATGAGAGCTAGACATGGAATCCTGATATTAACCCCTATCAGATGAGGGATCCTCACTTGCCTAGAGTAAGGTCATACTTCTTATCTTTTACATGGCTTTTCCAATAGCTATACCTATGCGGGTACATAGTTAAATGAATAGGGAGATTTCTACTAAGTGACTCATTCTCTACTAACGAGGAGTACTCATCTCAAAAGGTATAATAGAATACGACATCTCAACTCACGAAGCGTATTCCACCTCTTCTTCCTATCCTCTTATTAACAAAAATATGTTATTGCAGGAATTGCAGGTACAAGCACAGGATATAATTTAATATAACAAAAATATGTTATTACAGGAATTGCAGGTACAAGCAAAGGAAATACAGAAAAAGTTAAATACTTATTTACTTTGGCTCAGTACGGAGCTTTGGCTCAGCACTGCGTTGGCTCCCTTCGGGTTAAAGCCTTAACGAGTGGCTCGTGCGGGAGTAAACCTGTTCAGTACAGCAAACCTGGCTGAGCCTGTACTTCCTCCATTTCATTATGAGATCAAATTATATCAAGGAGTTGTCATGGAATTTTCTTCTTAAACAACCTCAATCATGCTCACTACAACACTTATGGAATCAACTTAACATGTTACATGCAAGTACAAGTTAACCATGAGGACAAATTTCATGAACATTCAATTTAAGCATGAACCCTTTACAAATATATGCACATAATAGAAAATCAAGCTAAGTTCAAAATTATTCAAAATTTTATATTACGAGAAACTACTAACCTCAATGTTAGCTAGGAGTAGTAGTAAAAAGAAGAGGATAGCGGGACTTCATGTCGGCCTCGGCCTCCCATGTTGCACCCTCAACTAGAAGGTTTCTCCATAGGACTTTTATGGAGGCAACCTCTTTATTTATTAATCTCTTAACTTGTCGATCTAAGATCTCTACCGAAACCTCTTCATAAGAAAGGTTCTCATTTACTCCCAACCCTTCTAACGAGAGAATAGACACCGGGTTGCCTATAAATTTCTTTAGCATGTAAACATGGAATACCGGGAGAACCGGGGCTAATTAGTTTGTTAAATTTAACTCATAAGCAACTTTCCCGACCCGCTTTAATATTTCATAAGGGCCCACATACCAATGACTAAGTTTCTCCTTTTTACCAAACCTCATAACCCTCTTTTATTGGTGAAATATTCAAATAAACCTAATCACCTATTTAAAATTCAAGGTCCCTCTTTCAATAGAAGGGATAGGATTTTCTCCAACTTTGAGCAGCTTTCAAATGATCCCTTATGAGTCGGACTTTCCCCACAAACTCATAAACAATTTTGAGACCCATTACTGCAAACTCTCCTACCTCAAACCACCCAACTAGAGATCTACAACTCTTACCATAAAGAGCATCAAAGGGTTCCATGGCGATGCTATAATGATAGAAATTATAGTAGGCGAATTCGACCAATGGTAAAAGGTTATTCCAATTACCCTTGAAGTCAATGGCACATGTGTAAAGACCCTCCAAATGAACTAAGGTATCTAGAGCCTCACATGTGCCCAAAAAGGTTGATAACATGTTAATAAAGTGTCTTTTAACTTGCATAATTTAATTGAAGAGGTTTGGGGTCAAATGTCCAAGAACGTCCAAGACGTTCGAAAGTTAATCTTTACACGTGCTAGTGTGTCCTTTTATGTTTGCCTTGTTTTTATGTATTGTATGGAGTGTAAAAACAGTATAGGTGAACCTAGTACATTAATCAACATTATTAGGGTCAAAAGTTTTGGGTACGGTTCCCCGAGGACCACCCTAAGGTCCCGAGAGAAGGACCCAAACGTTGGACAATGAAGCTGCCAAAGCCAGCGTTGAGCACCAAGATCTGGAGCCGCTCATGCGTCGTGCACCTTGCATGTATACTTCCCGTGCTTAGCGCTCCCTACTCAAGGCTCACTACCTCAAAATCTCATCACGCGAAATTTAGGAGCTGCCTCCGCGACGCGCATCCATTTCCTAGATTCAGTTGGGTCATTTTAATTTCATGTTTGACATGTGTAAAAGTCAATATCAGTATGGGAGTCTTTTGGTAACTTTGGGAGTCGGTTATCAAATGTTTTTATGACTTATTTAACCCTTTTTCCAAGTAAAACCCAAATACCCAATTTGAAATAAGAAATCCCGAAACCCTTTTCTCTTCCAAATCCTCTCAAAATATCCATTGGAGGGAAAACTCAAGCTCAAGCTAGAAGATAAATTTTGAAGTGGGTTATTCTCCAAATGTGTAGGATTTTCTTCTATTAAGGTATGGAAATCCTTCATCCTTAGTTAACTATTCATCTTAGGAGTTCCTTCAATGGTTTTCAAAAAAGTTTTCATGATCAAAATTTCTATCTTTCAATCTAGCCATGGGTTCATTCTCAAATTGATTTCAAAAGCATGCTTATGATAAATTGATGATTATCTACTATTTCTAATTTGAATTTCAATCCAATTTCATGAAGAACCCATGATCCTCCTAGATTATCAATTTGGCCTATAATATGGGTAATATGATCTTGATGCTAGATTGACAGAATTATGATTCAATTATGTTAACTTGCCTATTTCTATTGTTATTTCAATTTATTGATGATGAATTGTTCGAAATTGATCAATTATGATAAAGTCATGGAGAATTGGTAAGGTTTCCCTATTCCCTCTGTTTTATAAAGAATTGGTAGTAGAATTGGCTTTGAATGACATTGTGTGGTATGGTCCATTTATAGTGGCGGTGTTTACATTTTTTTCATTATATATGTGATATGATCATGTCTTTAAAGGCAATTGTATTGTGAATTGTTGTTAGGATTATCACACCTATGAAGTTATATGCCTAGTCTTCTAATCTAGTATCATGTTATAGGTGTATTGATGATGCTTCCTATATGTGAATGATTATGGTAGGGCTAGGTGTAACACCCTAAAACGAACTAAGGTGAACTAGAGATTCGGTTGTGTCTCAAGAGGTAATTTTATGCTTAAATCTTTAATAATGATGTTTTGAAGCAGTGTCTAAAGTTTGGTTATGTCGATGACGTTCGGAAGATATTCTTTAAAAAGTGCTTGTGCATCCTTATGTATTTTAGCGAGTTTTGCGTGTTCGTTTAAATTGAAATGGATGTGGGATGTTCCTAAGACCTTTATGACTATGCTTAGGGGTTTAACATCCTGCTACGACTCAACCATGGACCCACACGGGGCCCTTGAAGAGAATCCCCAGCGTCTAGGCAGAATATCCCAAGACTGCCCAAACCAACCTCTAATGATGGAGGCAATCGAAGCCCCTTGGGAAAATCGATGCCCCGTCATCTAAGGGCGTAGGTTGGGACTTGACCTGCGGAGCTTAAGACCCAATTTGCCTGCTGCAGGCCCAAATGATGCCCAGCAGCACAGGCCATCGTTCAGTCGATGCCCCGTTTTTTGGGTCTGTCTATCGTGGTCCTACAAAAGCTCTTGGACGCTGCTGCTAATACTTGGGGTGTTTTTTAAATTCACCCCAAGTCTTTATGAACCTAGAATGATTATTTTAGGGTTTTTAAAGTATATAAAGTTCCTTTTAAGTCCTAGACATAGACAAGACCCCTCATTTCAAATTTTCAAACTCTCACTCAAGAAAGAACTCTCCCAAAACCCCATAGAAAATTGGACTCAAGGAAGGGCTTGGAGGGCTGGTTGTTGTCGACTTCTTCAAAAAAAAAATAGTTGGTTTCTTATCATTGAGGTATGATAGTTATCCTTGAAGCTTCATTCATTCAAGGAGAAACTTCTAAATTATTTCAAAAAGGGTTTCAACTTCAAACTTCTTTTTTCCTTAACTCTGAGTATGGGTCTTTGTATGAAAACATTTTGATGATTAAAATGAGTTATTCTTAGTGTTTAATGATGATTTTCACGTCAAAACAGCAATGAAAATATGTTTATGCTTTTTATCAACTTTTGGGTTATGAAATCGGCGTAATGAGCATTATTGGTAAATGTTAGGGTTATTTATTGTTTATAATTATATTATGATTTAGCTACTACCGTAGAGGCTATTTTATGATGAATTATTGGATAAATTATTAATAGGTGTTGAAAGCTTGGATAAATGGTAAGTTGGTTACATTGTTTAACTCTTATTGTGAAATGTTCTTCAGTGGTATGGTCCACCTTTGGTGGCGGTGTTTACATGAAGTATATGAATGTGAATCTACTTGTGTATTGTGAATGAGGTCATTAAGGCATATTATGTGAAGTAAGATGATAATGATGTTGTTCTTGTTGATGTTCTTTATAAAGATTGTTATGTGAAGTATGCTAGAGATTATGTCTCAGTGAACTATATGTTTATGTGAAGCATGTTAATGTGTGTAATATGATGAATGAAGATGTAAGCATGTTTAGAAGTCAATATTATGAAAATGGTCATTTTATGAAAGGTGTGCTCGCATGTACACACACTCACACTATGAATGAATGAATGAATGAATGAAACTAAAAAATGTGAATGAAAAAGGGAGTCTTGGGGTGGACACTCTTCGTTAGTTGAGATGAAGTGTTTAGTAGCTACCTCACTATCTCGGAAGAGATTTCTAAGATAGGTTGAGGGATGGATACCCTTAGAGAGTTGAGAAGTGGTGTCCAATAAGTTATTCCTTATCCTTTAGTAATGAATGTTTAAGACTCCGTGGTGGAGTAATGCTTAACACCGAGAGGATATGAAGGAGAGGTGGTTACACTTCGTGAGTTGAGATGTTATATCCAATGTACCTCTTGAGATGAGTACTCCTCTTGAGTAGAGAATGAGTTACTTAGTAGCAATCTCCTTATCCCTTAACTATGCGCCCGCATAGGTGTAGCTATTGGAGAATCCATGTAAAGGCTAAGAGAATGACCCTACCCTAGGCAAGTTGGGATCCCGCATCCGATAGGGTTTAATGTTGGGATTCCATGTCTTGCTCTCACGGTCTATTTTGATTAAAGCTAACTAACCACAAAAGAATGTAATGAACTAAGTCTCTTAAAGAGTGTACTACTTAGGGTAGGTGGTGGTATGTCATGCTATTTATCCATTGCACAAGTAGACACTCGAATGGGGAGTGTTGATGTGTCTTTGTCTTTAATGTATGATTGTTTAACTATGCAATGAAATGAAGTTATGTGACTTCATGTCTAGTGTTATGAAAATATGTTAAAGTTACGTATTGTATAATGAAGTTTATGAATGGTGAAGAAAATATGTTAAAGTTACGTGAAATCCTTAATGCATGAATCTTCTTCTAATGTCTAGTTATAAAGTGTGGACTTGTTTCCCCTGCAAGGTAAACCCATGATTGGTAGTCTTTAGGATTACTTAGGTGTTTATTGAAGGGGTGTGAGTCTTAGGATAACTTGGTTAGGGAAACTTCAAAGGAAATGAGTTCACTGGGTTTTGTTGTGAATGTGTTCACTGTAAAGCTACTTTGGTTTACTGTAAAAAATATGTTTTTGTCCTAAAATCATGGGAGTTCTATTTTGTGTGATAAATGATGATTCTTATGCGAGTTTACATTTTTATTCATGCATCTTTTATTTAATTGGCATGAAAGCTTATTTATATTAAAATGTGCCTTTTCGCATGTTTTTGCATATGCCATACTTAGTACATTGTTTGTACTAACCCCATACTTTTCTTTACTCTATAAATATAGGTTGGAGGTAAGAAGAATTCTAGAAGGAAAAGCTTGGGAATCAAATCGCTCAAGACTTTGTATTTTCTCATATATTCGAGGACATAGTCTATGTTTCTTAGTTTCTATTATTAAGACTTTTTATGTATTTCATTCAATGTAAAGGGTCGTGTCCCTAAAATATTTAAGTTGTATCTTTAATATGGCTTGTGAAGACGAGACTAATTTTTAGTATTTATGAAAGATATTTTATTATTATAATAAATTTCGTGAATTTTTTTTAATTCCGCACTATTTTTCTTGTCTTATGTGATGAATGATAGAAAATGGCTAGTACAAGACTTCCGAAAGCATAAGTACGCAATTGTTCGACCTAAAGGATACCCTAACTTTTAGGGGGTACTTTCGGGTCGTGAAAAACATTGTATCAGACCATAATTTTATGGGAAATAGTTTAGGGTCTAAAGTCTTACAAGCCACATCTAGTAGAATCTTGTTCATCGGTGTGAGTCGCGACACATCCATGAGTGAGAGTCTATAAGACAACATAAGTTTAACTTTCTTCATTATTCTAATGTCGTGCTTTACATTTGAGTTCTATAAGATGTCTTTCTCAACCTTTTCTCTTGTGTTTATAGGACATGAATACAAGGAGGACAACCGCTAGAAAGGAGGAGGAATGAGTAGCAAATGAGAGGATCCTTTCCCGTGGAGATCAAGTCCATATATTTGTCCTAGAGGATGTGAATGAGGCGGTTCCCCCTCCGAAACCTCAAGGACATCAAGGACCTCAAATGCCCCCTATGCCCCAAGCTTCTCAAGTTCCCTTTGATGAAGGGGATATGACTAATGTGGAGTTAAGGGCTTCCCTTATGAATTTTACACAACTCATGATGACTAAAGCTCAAGTCGTCACTAATCATTTGGTTGCTCAAGCTAACAAATTAGGTGGACCTCAACCTAATGCAAATACTCCGGCTTCTAGAATTCGGGATTTCATGAGTATGAACCCTATTACTTTTAATGGAACTAAGGTGGATGAAGATCAACAAATTTTCATAAATTAGATATTCAAGGTGGTGGATGCTAAGGGTGTCGCCCCTAGGGAGAGAGCGGAACTAGCCGCTTACCGACTCAAAGATGTGGCTCAAGTGTTGTTTGAGCAATGGAGGGATGAGAGACCTTTAAGAGATGGTCTGGTAGATTGGGAAGTGTTCAAAGAGGCTGTTATAGATAGGTTATCTCCCTTAGAGTTGAGGGAGAAGAAGAGTGTAGAATTCATGAATCTTCGTCATGGAAGAATGAGTGTGAAAGAGTACTCTCTAAAGTTCACCCAACTCTCTAAGTATTCCCCTACCATTGATTCCAACCCTAGGGCTAGGATGAACAATTTTGTGATGGAAGTGTCTAGCTTGGTGGAGAAAGAGTGTCGTATGGCAATGCTCCATAATGACATGGATATCTCTAGACTCGTGGATTATGCTTAACAAATTGATGAGTCCAAAATTAGGGAGATAAGGCAAGTGGGTAGGAGGACTAGGTCGGATGAACAAGTCCAACCCAAACCTAAGAAGAGGTCCTATCACCAAGAGTCTTCCATGGGGAACAAGTATAGGGATCTAAACCAAAATTCCCAAGGAGGTGGCCATAATTTTGAGAGGTCTAGGTGTGCTACTTGTGGGAAGCAACTTTTGAATAAGTGCCTTGCCGGAACGGATGTTTGCTTTGCGTGTGGTAGTAAGAGACACAAGATGAGGGACTGCACTAACATTAAGGCAAATGGGAAAGAGTTAAATCAAGCTCGTCAAAGTGGTCTAGATCCTAATGCTCCAAAGAAGAATCATCCTATGGGATGGGAACTAGGAGAGAGAACTAATCCGGATTGAAGGTCCTGGTAAGTCTTAAACCTCTATGGTTGTTGTATTTTTTTTTGCACGATGAGTTTATTTGGTCTTGTCTCTTTTATTGACATGTCTTCATGATTAAAATTGCTTGGAAAAAAAAATTGTTGAGTTTTAAGCATGCTTCACAGTTAAGATGTGCCATTTATTGTAAAAAAGTTCCAAAATTTAACTAAATTGCACTTTTCATGATTTATTGTTTCAATGTGTGTATAAATGATATGTATGAGCATGTTTAATTTTGGAGGAGGTTTTTCCTTCATAAATAAAGAAATGAGGGTATGTTTCTTATTCAGTTGCAAAGTTTCCTATGTTGATAATTTCTTGTCAATGTGTATTTGTGTTCCTTGCTAAGTTGTTGCATTAAATATGAATATTTTGACCTTAATGTGATGCATTATATGCTTCTAGTTTAGACCTTGATGTCCTTAAAGATGTTTAGTGTCATTCGAGGACGAATGTTATTCCAAGTGGTGGAGAATATAACACCCTAAAACGAACTAAGGTGAACTAGAGCTTCGCTTGTGTCTCGTGAGGTAATTGTATGTTAAAAATTGGTTATTAATGATGTTTTGAATTAGTGTCTATATTTTAGTGATGTTTGGAGGTCAAACGTACAAGAATGTCCATGACGTTCGGAAAATTCTCCTTAGAAAGTGCTTGTGTGTCCTTATGTGTCTTAGCGAGTTTTATGTGTTCATTTTAATTGAAATTTATGTGGGATGTTCCTAATACCTATATGACTATGTTTAGGGGTTTAACTTTCAGGTACGACTCCACCTACGACCTACACAGGGCCCTTGAAGAGGACCCCCAACGTCTAGACAGAATCTGCCAAGACTGCGCAAAACCAGACTCTAATGACGGACGCAATCGACGCCCCTTGGGTAAATCAATGCCCCGTCGTCTGGGGGCGGTAGGTTTGGACAAGGCCTGTGGAGCTTAAGCCCCACATTTCCAGCTGCAAACCTAAATTACGCCCAGCAGCACGGGTCGTCGTTCAGTCGACGACCCGTAGCTTGTGTCCATCGATAGTGGTCCTGCAAAAGCTTCTGGACACTGCTGCCAATGCTTGGGGAGTTTTGTAAATCCACCCCAAGTCTTTGATGAACGTAGAATTATTATTTTAGGGTTTTTAAATTATATTAAGTTAGTTTTAAGTCCTAGACCTAGACAAGACCCCTCATTTCAAATATTCGAACTCTCTCTAAAGAAAGAACTCTCCCAAAACCCCTTAGAAGCATGGACTCAAGGAAGTCCTTGTAGGGATGGTTGTGGTCGATTTCATCATTAAATATTAGTGGGTTGCTTCTCATTGAGGTATGATAGTCATCCTTGAACCTTCTATCATTCAAGGAGCCCCTTCTAAATGATTTCAAAAAGGGTTCCCACTTCAAACTTCTTTATTCCTTGACTCTATGTATGGGTCTTTGTATGAAAACATTTTAATGATTAAAATGAGTTTTTCTTAGTGTTTAGTCGTGATTTTCATGTCAAAACCCCAATGAAAATATGTTTATGCTTTTTATCAACTTTTGGCTTATGAAATGGGTGTAATGAGAATGATCAGTAAATGTTAGGGTTATGTCTTCTTTATAATTATATTACGATTTAGCTACTGCCCTAGAGGCTATTTTACTATGAATTGTTGGATAAATTATGAATAGGTGTTGAAAGCTTGGATAAATGGTAAGTTCGTTACATTGTTTAACTCTTATTGTGAAATATTCTTCAATGGTATGGTCCACCTTTGGTGGCGTGTTTACTTGAAGTTTACGAATGTGAATCTACTTGTGTGTTGTGAATGAGGCCATGAAGGCATATTATGTGAAGTAAGATGATAATGATGTTGTTCTTGTTGATGTGCTTTATGAAGATTTTTATGTGAAGTATGCTAGAGATTATGTCTAAGTGAACTATATGTTTATGTGAAGCATGTTAATGTGTGTAATATGATGAATGAAGAGGTAAGCATGTTTAGAAGTCAATATTATGAAAATGATCATTTTGTGAAAGGTGTGCTCGCATGTACACACACTCACACTATGAATGAATGAATGAATGAAACTAAAGAATGTTAATGAAACAGGAGTCTTGGGATAGACTCTCTTCGCTAGTTTAAATGAAGTGTTTAGTGGCAACCTCACTATCTCCGAAGATATTTCTAATATAGGTTGAGGGATGGATACCCTTCGAGAGTTGAGATGTGGTGTCCAATAAGTTAATCCTTATTCTTTAGTAATAAATGTTTATGACTCCGTGGGGGAGTCATGCTTAGCACCGAGAGGATATGAAGGAGAGGTGGTTACACTTTGTTAGTTGAGATGTTGTATCAAATGTACCTCTTGAGATCAGTACTCCTCATTAGTAGAGAATGAGTTACTTATCAGCAATCTCCTTATCCCTTAACTATGCGCCCACATAGGCGTAGCTATTGGAGAATCTATGTAAAGGCTAAGAGAATGACCCTACCCTAGGCAAGTGGGGATCCCTCATCAGATAGGGGGTTAATGTCGGTATTCCATCTCTAGATCTCATGATGTATGTTGGTTAAAGCTAACTCCCCATAAAAGAATGTAATGAACTAAGTCTCCTAAAGAGTGTACTACTTAGGGTAGCTGGTGGTATGGGGCATTATTTATCCATAGCACAAGTAGACACTCGAAAGGGGAGTCTTGGTGTGTCTTTGTCTTTAATGTATGAATGTGTTACTATGTAAAGAAATGAAGTTATGTGACATAATGTCTAATGTTAAGAAAATATGTTAAAGTAATGTCTTGTATAATGAAGTTTATGAATGATTAATGTGGTGTACCTAACCTCATGAAATCCTCAAGGAGAACAAAGTGGGAGTAGTAGCATGGAATGTTATACTCACATTGCACTTTGTGTAACTTGTAACTCTACTCGCGGAAGTGCACTTATGTGAAGTCCTTAATGCATGAATATTCTTCTAGTGACTAGTTATAGATTGTGGATTTATTACCCTTGCAAGGTAAGCCTATGGTTGGTAGTCGTAAGGATCACATAGGTGTGTATTGAAGGGGGTGTATGGAATGTTCCTTCATGTATTACTTTAGTGAGTCTTAGGATAACTTGGTTAGGGAAATTTCAATGGAAATGAGTTCACTGGGTTTTCGTATGAATGTGTTGACTGTAAAGCTACTTTTCTTTACTGTAAAAAATACTTTTTGGTCCTAAAATCATGTGTGTTCTATTTTATGTGATAAATGATGATTCTTATGATATTTTACTTCTATATTCATGAAGGTTTTACTTAATTGGCATGAAAGTTTATTTCTAATAAAATGTCCCTTTTTGCATGGTTTTGCATATGTCATACTTAGTACATTGTTTGTACTAACTCCATACTTTTCTATACTATATAAGTATAAGTTGGAGGCAAAAAGAAGTCTAGAAGTCAAAGCTTGGGAATGGACTCTCTCAAGACATGGTATGTCGTCATATATTCGAAGACCTAGTCTACGTTTCTTAATTTCTATTATTCAGACTTTTATGTATTTCTTTCAATGTAAAAAGACGTGTCCCTCAGATATTTAAGTTGTGTCTTTAAGATGGCTTGTGAAGACGAGACTACTCTTTAGTATTTATGAAAGATATTTTATTATTATTATAAAGGTCGTGAAAAGTTTTAATTCTGCACTACTTTTTATGTCTTATGTAACGAATGATAGCAAATAGCTAGTACAAGACCTCCGAAAGGTTAAGTACGCAATTGTCCGAACTAAGGGTTACCCTAACTTTTAGGGGGTACTTTCGGGTCGTGACAGTAGGTATGGTCTACACGTTGATTATTGGATACTCTTGTGTAGCATTACCCCTTCCTAGGTACCCCTATATGAAATGTGTGGTCTTAAGCATGATTAGGAGTCTTGGATTCAAATGAGGATGATGTCTTGTCTAATATTCTATAATGTTTATGTGTGGTGTATAGTCCCTAGTACTCTATCTATGAGTTTTTTATGGTTTGAGGTATATGAATGTGTATTGTGATCTTGAAAGGGTGGCTTCCACAATATTATGATTGTCACCGTTATGTAATCATGTTAACCAATGTTCACATGGACCTCATGCATGTCTATAAGTAGAATAGGTTCATGGTGGCTAATGAAAGGGTAGTTCTCATATGCACCAATTTCTACTACTATGAATGTAAATTATATGTCCATGATAGTATGAAAATGTATCTTAAGTAGGATGACTTGATAGGTGTACTAGTGTAGTAAAGGGTATGAGACTTTGCCTATACATTGCACATGTATACCTTGATAGGATAGTTCCTACGATGATTCTGTATGTACATGAGTATGAATGCATGATTAGATATGAACATAAAGTTTATGCTATGATGCCAAGTATATTATATGATGAAGTATTAATATTTGTAATGTCTACATGTGTTTTTGTGAAAGGTGTTCTCATATAAGTACACATACACACACACGAATGCATTTATGAAGCATGTATGATAATCTAGTAAAGTAGGGTCCTTGGAATGGTGTTCTCAGTTGTACTCTAAACTAGATTGTGCTTGAACATGCTACGTCCATGTGAAAGGTTTTCTCACATGAGTTATGTTGATGAAAGGACTTTCTGATCTATAACCTATGAGCTATGCAGATAAGGAGTTAATATCCTAAAGCCTATTTTTATGAAGTAAAGTTACTAAAGGCTTTTCAATAAAGGGAACTTAGTTTAGCCCCGAGTGAACTTGATAAATGAGGAGTGCCCTTTCCCAATATGGGAAGACATGTTCACCAAATGTATTCATGTGGTAGAAACTACAATGCCTAAGGGCATAAAGAGGCTTTCAACTTATATCTACTTACTTAACTATGTTTCCCCCATAGTATCTAGCTAGTGGATACACCTAATATTCTTGCATGATGTTAATGTTCTACCTTGGAGAGTAGAGCACCTCCTTTTGGAGTGGGGTTCCATGACACGTGTTCCATGTTTAAATAACATGGTCTTAATGTAGGTTAAGGAGATAGTCTCCCTAATTTAAAATGGACAATGGAAGTAAAGTGATGAACCCTAACTAGGATTACCTAAGAAAATTTGCCTAGTGTAGGTGAGTGTAATGAACTTACCTATGACTTGCACAAGTAGCTCTTGAAGGGAGTTCTAAGAAAGTTTTCTATATGTATATGTATATGTCTATGTATTTTATTCATGACATTATGGTATTATCCTGCTTGTTATGATAATATGCATAATACGGATCCTAATGTGTCTATATGATGAGGTCTTACTTTATATGCATAATGTTAGTGTTAATTACTATATGATTAAGGTCTTACTTGGTATGTATGAAGTTGTCTATACTTTCCATGTTGATGTACAAAGTAACTGATAAGTCTTATAGTCTTTTTGTGGGTACTTAGTATGTGTGAGGTTATGGGGCTTCGCACATAAATTACACTAGTAGGCATAGAGTTGGATTATGAGTAAGGTCTTATGATGTCTGAATGAAATGAAGTTAGTATATGCTAATGTGGACTATTATCTTACGATGATGATATTGGAAGTCTTGACTTGTATGTTGTTTAGCAATGAGTCTCCTAGGTAGTTTATGAAGTATGTGGGTCATATGTGAAGTATGTGTCTCATGATATGTTATGCTTATGTGAACGTAAGAGATTAAGTTAATGAAGGTTGAATGAATGTTCACTTTGGTGACCTGAAGGTGATTCTTGAGTGTAGATGGTGGAATGAGTATTCATACATTGCACCAACTGTAACTACATGGCTTTTTGGGGGTAAAGGACTTAAGGTAAAAGAAGGATGATGGTATGAAATGCTAAATGTGCCTTAAATGTTATGTGTTGTTTTATGTGATGTTGACTATTTTACACGTCTATATGAAGTATGTGAACTATATTGTACTTATTGTATCAAAGTTCATGAAGTTTACTAAAAGGCATGATGCATGGTTTCTAACAAAATGTCCTGTTTAAATGCATGTTTTTGCATCGTTTCCATACTTAATGCATTCTAGTACTAATACCATTCTTTCTCATCTTTTTACACAAAGTCTAGGTGGTGATCGCTAGAGGATTTCTCTTAAAGTGAAGGGCTTGGATAACTTTCCCATGTTCAAAGAAAGGGGTCCTTAAGATTCAAGGATTTCCTATGTCATGTCCTTATTTAAAGTTATGTAATAGTTGGGTATTATTTTATGTTTTAAGTCTTGTGTTCCTATCATATTTATTTGTGTTGTGTCTAAGATGACAAAAGAGACTTTGAGTCTAATTATCTATTATGAGATTTGTATATATATATGTCTCTCTCTATATATGTATATATATATATATATATATATATATATGAAGTTAGGTTCTGGCATATGATGTGCTCTGAAAAGTTTTAAATTTTCTGCTAAATTTCCAATGACAAAGCGATGAATGATGACTATGGGCTTTTATAAGATCTTCGAGAGGTCAAGTACGCCATGTTACTTATAGGGGGTGCTCCCCGGTTCTGACAAACGTGGTATAAGAGTATAAGGTTATAAAAGTCATTTTAGGGTCCAATGTCTCATATCGCCACGTCTAATAGAGTATCATTCATCGGTGGTGAGTCGCGACACATCGATGAGCGAGAGGCTAGATGACGATAGAGTTTCCCTTCTTCACTATTCTGATGTCGTGCCATAGAAGTTAAATCTATATGATCTCTCACTTATGTTTCCTTTTCTTGTGGTCTTTTAGATGTGATTACTATGAAATGATGATGTCTCAACGCTTGAGGGAGATGAGGTGAGTTTTGATGCTTATTATGGTTGTTATGACTTGATGAGTATTTGTGAAGGTGATTTGGATATGTTTTATTGTGATGCCATTTATGGCTATAGGTGACATATGATAAATGAGATGTTATGTTGATAAGTTGTGATATGATATGGTTATAGTTTGTTAAAATTTGTTATAGTTGAATGGAGTTCTCTATGGAATAATGAGTTGTTTTATAAGTATTCATGATGGTAATACATTGGTATGAGATATGCTTGAAAATATTTTGGAGAAATATGGCAAATAGCTAAAGATGAATGTTACCCTTGTATGCGTGTAATGCTTCATAGTTGACCCTGTGTGGATTGGAGTCTTTGGTATTGGCTTGTGTAACGACCGGGGACCACCCCGTAGACATTACCTGTGTACTCGACCTCGTAGAGGTCTCATACGAGCCTCTTAGAATAATCGACATGGCATTATATAGTTGAAATAATGCAGAAAAATTAAAACTTTTGTAACGCAATTCATGATCATAGTCTAAGATTGTCTCACAACATCATCTAGTATAAGTGTTCAACAAAAGTTAGCAAATAGGATCCTTAGCCCTTTAGACATTATAGTCTTTAGAACAAATGTACATAATATAAGATTACTAGTTCTATGACATCAATAGAGAAAACATACAGTTTGCAATAGTTCATATGTCCTCGAATCTTTGAAGACCTACCACAATGTCTTGGAGATAAGAAATCCAAGGTTTCTTCAAGGATTGAGAAGCAAGCACCTAGCCGGAACATATACTCATAATATAAAGGGAGAAAAGAGGTTCGTACAAAGAATGCACTAAGTATGGAGAAATGCATAAGAACATATAAAACATGAGAAAAAGGACATTTACATATAAAGTATGCATACATAAGGTTTTGGAAAACCATTTGAATCATCAACACATCATATGATCCAATACTACCATAATATCAAAACTTCCACACAAAATGACCTTAGCACTTCTTAGGGGTCCAATTGTGCAATGTTGAGTTAGCTTCCCATACTACCAACCCTACCAAGTATTACCATAGAACTCACCTTGGTAACACATATTACCATTACATTCATTTAATAGCCATAATATCATATTCATTTCATCCTTACAAGGAACCACGTACAATAACCCTTTAAGCCAAGTAGTGCAATGTACAAGTGAAGTCACATACCCCCACTTCTACTTAGTAAACTCATTAGGAGATTATAGACTAGTCCTTACTTCTTTATTACTCTGTCACTTTATAATTTTGGGTAAGATTAACTAAAATTGACATACACCATGGGAGCTTTCCATGGAATCCGGTGTCATAAATCCCCACACTAAAAAAGTGTGTTCCACTTGCCAAGATAGAACATACAAACTAGCTACTATGTGAATCGACTAGCTACATCCTACGGGGTCACGTAGTTAAGGGATGTAGAGATTGCTTCTATGGACCCGGCCTATTGCATTAGCGGGACAGTCCCCATCTCATGAGTATCACTAGGAATGGCACGGCCCGAGAGCACTCCAAGAAGTTAGGGAATTATTGAATCGTGTCACGGAATATTTGACCTCTTGGAGGTTTTGTACAAGCCCTTAGACATCATTCATTGCAGACATGTATGAAAAGTAGTGCGGAATTAAAACGTTTTACAAGAATTATATCTCAAAACATCATTCATATAAAATGGTATAAAACACTAAGTCTCATCATATGCTAATCTTAGACTCAGGAACACTTGGGAAATGGCCCATACAATCGAATATAGAAAGATAATGTCTATTACAATACTTTTAACGAAAGTAATCTAAAGATAAAGATGTCTTCAAATCAAGTGACGACATACCCCAACTTTGCTTCAAAGAATCCTAGTTTCCAAGCTTTGCTTCGAGATACCTCTCACCTACCACCTACAACATTAGATATAGACAAAAAGTATGGAATTAGTACAATGCATGTAGTAAGTATGGCATAATGCATAAAATCATGATAAAATAGACATTTGTGAGAAACATGCTCTTGTTGATTAAAACATCATAGTATAAACATAAGAACCACATTTAAACACCAAACATCACATTTGAAACACATTTCAAGTCATATCCAATTTATATCACATTACAGTGAACTTAGAGTAACTTCAGAGTAATTTCACAATGAACAAATTGACATAAAAGCTTCCCATCCAAGGTTATCCTCAGACTCACTTTGTAACGACTCGCATGTACACCCTAGAATTTAGGGCAACCCTTAGGTAGGAAAAAGGTGTACTTGACCTTTCGATGGTCTTGTACTAGCCTCTTAGCTATCAATCATCACATAAGCCATGAAAAGTAGTGCGAAATTAAAACTTTTCATGATAAATACTAAAGGATAGTCTCATCGTCACAAGCCAACTTAAAGACAAGACATAATTATCTTAGGTAAATGACCCTTTACATTGAAAGAAATACATAAATAGTCTTATACAGTCTTAAAGAAGAACTTAAAGGAACATACACTATGCCCTCCAATATATGAGGACATACTTAGTTTTGAGAAAGTCGATTCCCAATCTTGCCTTTTAACCGTCAACTTTCCAGTAACATTTTGAAAATGTAAGACGTGTAGTTAAGCCTAACATAGGTGTCGGGAAGTCTAGACACTATTTTAAAGGTTAGTTTCATGAAAATAGGTCACTTAGGATGTTTTGGAACCAAAATGTGTAAGAACGTCCAAGATGTCTGAAAGTTGGTACATCGAGGTGCTAGTGTGCCTTGGACTATTTGACTAGTTTTTAAGGGTCAGAATTTAACGAAATCTTATAAAAGTATGTGTAACATGTGTTAGGGATGTTTCAAGGTTGAAACTTCTGGGTACGACTCCCCAAGGACCAACCAAGGGACCTTGGGGAGGACCCTAGTGTTAGAAGCAACACTACCTGGCAGTGTGCAATCGACGGCAAAGGAGACGGATCGTGTGTGGACAAACGGGGCATTCATGCCTCCGTTGTCCCATACTTAGCCATGTTGAGGAATCCCCTCGCCTGCACAATCTCTGAACTCAACGACGGAGTGTAGGACGAGAGGGGTAGAGCCCGTCGACTCAGAGACGGCCCGTCGTTTGGGGTCTCGTCTGTGAGGGTCAAGTTTTCTGCCTAATTTAAGGTGGTTTCATTTAATTACTTAGAGGGTTAGGTGGTTTAGTTAGGGGTTAAGGGAATTTAATTACGTTTATTTAAGACCCTATATAAATACTCCCAACCCTCATTAATCTGACACAACTCTAAAACAAATCTCTCTACCTTCTCTCTACTTTCTCTCTCTATTGGAAGACTCCATTAAGCTAAGTCTAGGAGGTGATTGGGGGATGGAAAAGGGTGGATTCATATTCAATTTCTCATCAAGACAATAAGGTATGGGATCTCTTCACCTTTGAGACCTCTTTACTCAAAGGGTTCATCCAAATTGATTTCAAAAGTTAGTGATTTCTAATGGGTTTCATCCAATTCCGAAATTGATGTTGTGGATTGAGTTTTTGATGTTTCTTTTAGGTTAATATGAGTTTATTAACGTGCATTATAACTTAATTGGATTAATTCTTCATGGTCTTTCCTAAATTGAAGAATATGTTCCCAAGTCGTTAATACTAGGTTGTGTTCTTGGTTTAGATTGTAATTGTTCATTCAATTGACTTGTTTATGGGTTGAATTACTTGTATATGATGTTGATATGCTGCCTATGAACAAATTAGGATGATGATTAGTCTTTCATGATAGTTCTTTATAGATGATCTAGGGTAGGGTGAATTGACTAAATCCTAAGTTTGATCTACTATTGAATTGTGAAGTAATGACTCTTCTATACTTGTGATTTCATTGGTTATTGAATTATGGTGATTTGAGATTTCATTGGTTATTGAATTATGGTGATTTGATGACCTAATTGGTTTGAAGTTAGGGTTGATGGTAAGACCTTGATGATGGTGAGATTGTGAAGAAGACTTGGTAAGTCGTGTGACCTTATCATGTGTTTCAATTATGATTAATTGTGGTTAAGTCATGATGATTGTATTGGAGCATGTTTGTATAGGATTTATAGGTTGGTATGATGTTGAATTGAAATGTCTTGGTATGGTTGTGAGGTTGATTAAGAGTAAAAGTAATAAGGGTGATGATGATTGCCAAATGTGATTTATTGTTGAAAGGCTATAAAGTGTTAACCTTACTTATGAGAGTCGTGATGAAAGGCTTTTACTCATGCAATTCCTATTGAGCTAGTATGATGATGATTATACAAGGGCTAGACCCTATGACCTAAATTAAGTTATGATTGGTAAATAAAGATTAAAGACATTTCAATAAGGGACTAGCTTAGCACCGAGTGATCTTGTATGTGAGAGGGTGACACTTTTCCACATAGGGAAGGTAGGGTTAACTACAGTTCTCACGGGTTAGATAGCCTCATGGCCCAAAAATAGGGTGTAGAGTGATATTTCCTATGATGCCCCAAGTTCCATAACTATGTTGCCACCATAGGAATACAAGTTAGTGGATCCACCTAGAAAGCTACGTTTATGTTAGGTATTACCTTGGCCAGTAGAAAACCTTTCATCAGTGTAAGGTTTACGACACCATATTCCGCATTAACTCATGTGGTCTATGTCGGTTAAGGCAAGTGTTCCCTAAACTAAAATGAAGTAATGATGTATAGGCTAACTAAAGTGACTTGAAGGGTTAGACTTAACTTATGTAGGGCTATGGGACTCTACCTAGGTCTTGCACTAGTTTGCCTTGATAGAAGCTCACGGAGGTCAATATTATGTATGTAAATGATGATAAAAGGTAAATGACTTTACATGATGATTATGATGATTATGAACATGTAATTGGTTCTTTTTGATTAAAGTATGAACTTATGTATGTTGAAGGTTATGTTATGTGAAGTAAGTTACTATTTTTTATTCTTGTTTGGTTACTTGATTGAGTAGGGTTATGGGGCTTTACTTGATCACTGCACTTGTGGCTTTATATGGGTTATGTATGTCTGTCGTGCTTTACTAGATCACATGATTAACTCTTATTTATACTTGTAATATGATTACTTGATGCTAGGGTTATGTGAGATTATGGGTTCAAATATGTTATATGCATATTGTATCTTTGACTTGATTAAGTATATTTAATTGGTTAGTCTAGTTGTTGATTATGCATAAACACATGAAAAGGCATGATTTAAATTAATGTCCCTTTTTAGCATGATTTATTGTTATATGTGCATATGGTCTCATACTTAGTACATGTGGCGTACTAACCCCATTTTCTACCTTTTTCCCAAACACTTTAGGTTCCGGTCATTGAGGTTTTGTTCGAGGCAATTGTGAAGAAGGCTTAGATAGTCTTATAATCTAGTGGAAGGTCCTCATTTCCCCGAGGATGATGTCGATATTCTACCTACGCATTGCTTAGCTATTATGACACTTATGTTGATTCTATCTTTCATTTGGACAAAAAGTTGTATAAAGCCTATATATGGCTTACTTTTATTGTTGTATGGCTATGCCCATGTTGTATTGTCGTTTTAGATGGTTTATGAGATGAGACGGATTTTATGACTCTAATTCTATCTTATATATGTGTATGAAATAAAAGTAGAAGACTAAGTAATCTTCCTATACGAACGGGTCTATGTATACTCGATGTCATACTATTATGTGTATGTAGAGGTCTATGTAAACCTCTGATGAGATATAGTTAAATACTTTTAATTTTTCCTCATAATTTAGCCAATGAATGTTACGATGAATGTATAGAGGCTAGTCTTAGTCCTCAAAGAGGACGATAACGCCGGTTACGTCAAGGGTTGCTCCCCAAATGTGACAAACTTTGTATCAGAGCTTGAGGTTAAATATCCTTGATAACTACGTCTCTCTAAACCACGTCTATGTAGATTCGTACTCATAATTGTGGAGCGTGCCACACTTATGAATAGGAATCTACATGATGCTAAGGAATCTCTCTCTTTCTTGGAAATACAATATCGTGCCTCTAGAGTAACTATTATGTGCTTTCGTCTTAACCTTGTATTTTTATTTATAGGCAATGAATACTCGGAGGAATGCGGCTAGGAGGATTGAGGAGGAGGTTGCCCCTCCCCGTGTAGAAGAAGATCCTCCACTTGAAGAGGGGGTCAATGTTGAGCAAGTTTCGGCCAACCCTCCACCCATGACGGATGCAGACATAAGGGTTGCCTTTATTCAAATGACCCAAGCCATTACTTCTCAAGCTCAAGCCGTCACTCTCCAAGCTCAAGCTATGATGGCACAAGCCAATCGGGAGGTTGCACCTCGAGCCAACTTGCAAGTCTCTACTATATCATCCCATTTGAGGGACTTCACTCGGATGAATCCGCCTAGCTTATATGGTTATAGGGTTGATGAGGACCCCCAAGAGTTCATCAATGAGGTGTATAAGGTTCTCTTTGATATGGGGTTGAGTTCAAGTGAGAAGGCCGAGTTAGCCACATATCAACTCAAAGATGTGGCTCAAACTTGGTATGTTCAATGGAGAGATAATCGGCCTCTTCGTGGTGGACCGGTAACACGGGAGATATTCAAAAAGGTATTTCTTGATCGATTCTTTCCTAGAGAGATGATCAAGGCCAAAGTGGTGGCATTCATCAACCTTCGTCAAGGAGGTATGAGTGTGCTTGTGTATTCTATGAAGTTTACTAAGTAGTCAAAATATGCTCCTTCCTTGGTTTCAGATTCGAGAGATGAGATGAGCCACTTCGTGACGGGTGTATCGGATGATGTAGAAGAAAAATGTCATTCTGCCATGCTTCATGAATATGAATAAATCTCGGCTTATGGTGCATGCTAGGCAAGTTGAGGAGGCACGGGTTAGGAGAAAGGCCAGAGATGCTAAGAAGACAAGGTCCTTTTAAAAGGATTCTTTCAATGGTAGGCTTTTTATTCAAGACAAGCCTAGGTTGAAAAAGAGGTTCTCTAATCAAGTTCCATTCAAGTTCACTAAGACTCGTGATGATAAGGGTTCAAAGCTGAGATCTCAAAAAGGGAAAAGTGCTAATTCACCTATTGATAATCCTACTTGTGGTGAGTGTGGAAAGAAGCATTTCGGTACTTGTCTCATTGGTACGGATAAATGCTTTAGTTGTGGAAAAGTTGGGTACAAAGTTCGTGATTGTCCTTACATGAAGGGGCAAGAGAAGAGTGGTCAAGCAAGTGGTTCTAATGATGCTCCAAAGAAGAACCGCTTCTATGCTCTTCGTTCTAGGGGTGAGCAAGAGACCTCTCCCTATGTGGTGACCGGTATGTTACAAGTCTTTGCTATCGATGTTTATGCTTTACTTGATCCGGGTGCTACTTTGTCATTAGTTACACCTCTTGTGGCTAAAAAGTTTGGTACTTTACCCGATATTTTTCATGACCCTTTCGTAGTGTCTACACCGGTGGGTGAGTCGGTTGTTACAAAGAGGGTTTATAAAAATTATCCTATTATGATGCCCAATAGAGTTTCTAATTTTGATCTAGTTGAACTAGATATGCTTGATTTTGATATTATTTTGGGCATGTATTGGTTGCATTCTTGTTTTGCCACTATTGATTGTAGGAAAAGGGTAGTGAGGTTCAATTTCCCAAATGAACCCGTTGTTGATTGGAAGGGGGAAAGTTCTATTCCTAGAGGTCGTATCATTTCTTTTCTAAAATCTTGCAAAATGATCTCTAAGGGCTGCCTATATCATTTATTGAGAGTCCAAAATCTTGACTACGAAATTCCTCCCATTGAGTAGGTACCCATAGTGAGTGAATTTTTGGAGGTCTTCCCTAATGACCTTCCCAGTATTCCTACCAAATGGGAAATTGATTTTGGTATCGATTTGCTACCGGAAATAAACCCTATTTCGATTCCTCCTTATAGAATAACTCCAGCCGAATTGAAGGAGTTGAAGGCACGTCTTAAAGATTTGCTAGACAAGGGCTTTATAAGGCCTAACATTTCTCCATGAGGTGATCTAGGATTGTTCGTGAATAAGAAAGATGCGTATTTGAGAATGTGTATTGATTATCGCCAACTCAACAAAGTCACAATCAAGAACAAGTATCCTCTCCCGCGGATTGATGATTTATTTGATCAACTCCAAGGGGCAAGCTACTTCTCCAAAATTGACTTGAGGTCGGGGTATCACCAACTAAGGGTGAGAGGTGAGGATGTACCAAAAATGACCTTCCGGACCCATTATGGCCACTATGAGATTCTTGTTATGTCCTTTGGTCTCACTAATGCTCCGGCGGCATTCATGGATCTAATGAATAGTGTATTTCGAAGTTACCTAGATTCATTTGTTATTGTGTTCATTGACGACATCTTGGTATATTCGAAGAATGAAGGTGATCACATGGGTCATTTGAGGATTGTATTGCAAACCCTTAAAGAGCATCAATTATTTTCCAAGTATAGCAAATGCGAGTTTTGGTTGAGGTCGGTAGCATTTCTTGGTCACATCATCTCTAGTGAAGGAGTTGAGGTTGATCAAAGGAAAACGGAGTGGTGCGGAATTAACCGAGACCAATGACTCCAACTGATATACGGAGTTTCTTGGGTCTTGCGGGTTATTATCAAAGGTTCATGGATAGTTTTGCGTCCATTGCATCTCCTTTGACTACTTTGACTCAAAAGTGTAAGAAGTTTGAGTGGTCCGAAGCATGTGAAAAGATCTTCCAATTATTGAAAGATAGTCTTACTTCGACTCTGGTGTTGACACTACCGGAAGGTACAAAGGGCTTTGTGGTCTATTGTGATGCAACCCGTGTTGGTTTGGGGTGTGTGCGTATGCAACATGGGAAGGTTATTGCCTATGCTTCTAGGCAACTTAAGGTGCATGAGAAGCACTATGCCACTCATGACCTTGAGTTAGCGGCCGTGGTATTTGCTTTGAAGATTTGGAAGCATTATTTGTATAGTGTCCATGTTGATGTGTTCACCAACCATAAAAGTCTCCAATACGTGTTTACCCAAAAGGAGTTGAATCTCCGACAAAGAAGATGGATAGAGTTATTGAAGGACTATGATATGAGTGTTCTTTATCATCCGGGCAAGGCGAATGTTGTAGCGGATGCTCTTAGCCGTTTGTCTATGGGTAGTGTTTCACATGTGGATGAAGCCAAAAGGTACCTTGTGAAAGAGGTTCGTAGATTGGCTAGATTGGGAGTGAGATTGGAGGGTTCATCAAATGGTGGTTTGACGGTCCATCATAACTCCGAATCATCCTTGGTTGTTGAGGTGAAGTCTAAACAACACCTTGATAAACCATTAATGGAGTTTGAAGAATCGGTTCTTGGCAAGTTTAATGAATCCTTCTCCTTTTGGGGGGGGGATGGTGTTTTGAGATATCAAGGGCTGTTATGTGTCCCAAATGTTGATGATTTTAGGAACCGTATCCTTGAGGAAGACCATGGGTCCCATTATTCCATTCATCCGGGGTCAACAAAGATGTATCATGACCTTAGAGAGGTGTATTTGTGGAAAGATTTGAAGAGGGACATAGCGGAGTTTGTTGCCAAGTGTCCAAATTGCCAACAAGTGAAAGCGGAGCATCTAAAACCTGGTGGCTTACTACAAGAAATCCAAATTCTTACTTGGAAGTTAGAAGACATCAATATGGATTTTAAAGTAGCTTTACCTAAGACCCAAAAAGGGTATGACTCCATTTGGGTGGTGGTTGATAAATTGACCAAGTCTGCTCATTTCATTTTCGTCAAGGCTACATATTCGGCGGAGGATTATGGTAGGATCTTCATAGATGTAATTGTGTGTCGCCATGGTATTCCATTAGCCATCATATCAGATAGAGGTGGACAATTCACATCTAGGTTTTGGAGGTCATTTCAAGAAGGGTTGGGCACTAAGGTGAAGTTGAGTACCGCTTTTCATCCTCAAACGGAGGGTCAAGCGGAGCGTACTATTCAAACTCTTGAGGATATACTTAGAGCTGGTGTCATTTATTGCAAAGGGAGTTGTGATAACTACTTGCCTTTGGTTGAGTTTGCTTACAATAATAGTTTTCATTCATCCATTTCCATGGCTCCCTATGAAGCCTTGTATGGTAGGAGGTATAGGTCTCCTATTGGATGGTTTGAAGTGGGTGATTCATCAATTCTTGGTCCCGACTTGATCTACAAGACTTTGGACAAACTGCATGTAATAAAGAATCGGTCGCAAACGGCCTATAGTCGGCAAAAGTACTATGCCGACAATAGGAGAAGGGATCTTGAGTTTGAGGAAGGTGACAAGGTGTATTTGAAGATTTCTCCTATGAAGGGGGTTCTTATATTTTGCAAGAAAGGGAAGTTGAGCCCTCGGTATGTGGGTCCCTATGAGATCTTACAAAGGGTAGGTAAAGTGGCCTATGAGTTGAAGTTGCCAAGTGAATTAGCTTCGGTTCATCCGGTCTTTCATGTCTCCATGCTTAAGAAGTGTGTGGGTGATCCCGAGTCCATTCTTCCTATTGAGGGGCTTGGGGTCAAGGATAACCTCTTCTATGAGGAGGTTCCGGTCCAAATTCTTGAAAGACAAGTGAAATGGTTGAGGAACAAAGAGGTTGTATTCATAAAAGTTTTATGGAGGGACCACTTAATTGAGGGTGCTACATAGGAGGCCAAGGCCGACATGAAGTCCCGATATCCTCATCTTTTTGATGATTGAGGTTAATCATCCTTTTTAATAGTTTAAATGTGATTACTAATTGAAGTCTTTTTATTTTTGGGTGATGAAATGCGAAAGATGAGTTTTTGAATTTTGGGCAGTGAACTTCTAGTGAGCTGGCAGTGATTTTAGCTTAAAAATGTGAAATTTTGTTTTGGCTTGTTTTGAGTCATGTTGTGCATTTTGACATGTTGAGTCTTTATGAAATGTTTAGTATCATGTTGATAAGTTGAATTTGAATCTAATTGACTCATGTTTGTCATGATGAGCTCAAAGGGTTATTGTGAGAAGGAAGTACCTCATGAGGTGATGTTGAGTCTCATATTTGGTAATTGAAGTTTTGAATTGCCTTAATTGAAGTAATATGTATTGTATTGTATTGAAATTATGTTGGTTGGGCTGCTAGTCTTGAGTCTATTCCTTCCTTGAAAACAATTTCCGTGTCATTCGGGGATGAATGTTCCTAAGGGGGCGGATAATGTAACATTTCGAAAATGTAAGACGTGTCGTTAAGCCTAACATAGGTGTCGGGAAGTCTAGACACTATTTTTGAGGTTAGTTTCATGAAAATAGGTCACTTAGGAAGTTTTGGAACCGAAATGTTTAAGAACGTCCAAGACATCCAAAAGTTGGTCCATAAAGGTTCTAGTGTGCCTTGGCCTATTTGACTAGTTTTTAAGGGTCGGAATTTGACGAAATCTTAGAAAAGTATGTGTAACACGTGTTAAGGATGTTTCAAGGTTGAAACATCCGGGTACGACTCCCCAAGGACCAACCAAGGGCCCTTCGGGTTGACCCTGGTGTTATAAGCAACACTACCTAGCAGTGTGCAATCGAAGGCAAAAGAGACGTGCTGTGTTTGGACAAACGGGGCGTCGATGCCTCCGTTGTCCCATACTTAGACATGTTGTCGAAGCCCCTCGCATGCACAATCTCTGAACGCAATGACGGAGTGCAGGACGAGAGGGGTAGAGCCCGTCGACTCACAGACGGCCCGTCCTTTGGGGTCTCGTCTGTGAGGGTAGAGTTTTCTGTCTAATTTAAGGTGGTTTAATTTAATTAGTTAGAGGGTAAGGTGGTTTAATTAGGGGTTAAGGGAGTTTAATTAAGTTTATTTAAGACCCTATATAAATAATCCCAACCCTCATTAATCTAACAATAAGTCTAGGAGGTGATTGGGGGCTGGAAAAGGGTGGATTCATATACAATTTCTCATTAAGACAATAAGGTATGGGATCTCTTCACCTTTGAGACCTCTTTCCTCAAAGGGTTCATCTAAATTGATATCAAAAGTTAGTGATTTCTAATGGGTTTCATCCAATTCCGAAATTGATGTTGTGGATTCAGTTGTTGATGTTTCTTTTAGGTTAATATGAGTTGATTAAAATGTATTCTAACTTAATTGGAGTAATTGTTCATGGTCTTGCCTAAATTGAAGAATATGTTCCCAAGTCCTTAACCCTAGGTTGTGTTCTTGGTTTAGATTGTAATTGTTCATTCAATTGACTTGTTTATGGGTTGAATTACTTGTATATGATGTTGATATGATGCCTATGAACAAATTAGGATGATGATTATGCTTTCATGCTAGTTCTTGATAGATGATATAGGGTAGGGTGAATTGACTAAATCCTAAGTTTGATCTACTATTGAATTGTGAAGTAATGACTCTTCTATACTTGTGATTTCATTGGTTATTGAATTATGGGGATTTGATGACCTAATTGGGTTGAAGTGAGGGTTGATGGTAAGACCTTGATGATGGTGAGATTGTGAAGAAGACTTGGCAAGTCTTGTGACCTTATCCTTTGTTTCAATTATGGTTACTTGTTGTTAAGTCATGATGATTGTATTGGAGCATGTTTGTATAGGATTTATAGGTTTGTATGATGTTGAATTGAAATATCTTGGTATGGTTGTGAGGTTGATTAAGATGAAAAGTAATAAGGGTGATGATGATTGCCAAATGTGCTTTATTGTTGAAAGGCTATAAAGTATTAATCTTACTTATGAGAGTTGTGATTAAAGGCTTTTACTCATGCAACTCCTATTGATATAGATGATGATGATTATACAAGGGCTAGACTGTAACAACCCTAAAAATAGATATGCTAAGTAATGCTTAATGTGCCAAGAATGCCTACGATTAGACCAAAGTTCACACAGATTGATGCGCGTAGAACCAGACCTTGGAACCCTTGGTACAGCCAAGCCAACTAACTTTGGGAGTTATTTGATCTAGGAAAGGTTGGGTCCAACCATGTAGGGCTCTCGAATACGAAGATTTACTCGAAAGTGTCTTTACCGGACTTTAAAAGAAGAAATCTTACGTTTGAAGGGTCTAGGGGTAAAATGGTCTTTTTTCCAGGCTAAGGGTAGTATCGTAATTACCCTAAATATGTAATTAATTAATTATTTATTAAGGTGGAGGGGCAAATTGGGGAGAGAGAAACGAAATGAAGCTCTTGAAGTTAAGTCTTGCTCTACCCGGGTTCGAACCTAGGTGGAAGCAATGAATTAAATTGTTTTTAATTTAAATTGGTAAATTAATGTAATTAATTTATATTTATTATTTATTAGCTGATTTAAAATAAAAATAAAAATCAGATTTTTAATAATTAACTAAACCTTATTTGACTAGGTCCTAAACTAGACTCCTAAGCCTAATATGACTCCCACTCTCTCACGTCTATCTCTCAACTCTCACGGTCAAACTCTCCCATTCTCTCATTCACGTTTTTCTCTGCCAAAATAACTTCAAAAATAGTAGGTAAATCAAAGTTCTTCACACTTGAAGAACTCACAACGAAAATTACAAATAAACAACTAATCAAAAACTTTACGCAAGAGGGAGGATTATTCCGTCGAATTGGTGTTGAAGTTGAGGGGATTTGGACGTGATTTTTGGAGAAAGTTTTGGGCAGCAAGTCAAGGTTTGAACTACATAAAAGGTATGGGTTTTCTTCTCTCTTGGTCCCTTTCCCAAGAGACCCCTTAAGATTCAATAAATTCTAATCCGAAAACTAGGATTGTTTCCATTGCATGTCCCTGTCACTAGCTCCCAATGAATCGTAGGTGGGGTATGTTTGCTGGTAGTTTAAGTATGAAGATTGATGTTCGTGATAATGTGTTCATGATTATGTGTTTAGAATTGTAAGCATGTTAAGTTATGTCAACCGAAAGTATGTGAAAAATGATATGTTTTTATGGTTGAATTTTATGTGTGAATGTTTGTGTAAATCATAAGGTGTAAAGTGTGTAATGTTGCTGTATGTAATAGTAATTCTTGGCTGAATATAATCATAAAAAGACTACACTTAAAGATGCACCAAATGATCCACGAAATGCCTTAAGAATTAACGTATGAATGATGATAAAAAGAAGCTGAAAATAGTGAACAAATTTCCAGCATTTTATAGGTTGGGTTCAGCCAAACAAAGTGGTACAAAATGCAATGAAAAATGAATGTAAAATAAGTGAAATTAGTAAGGATTGAATCCAAGACATCATTACATGAAAGCTACAAAAAAATCAACAAAAGATTAAGAAAAAAAATAGATTGGAAGAGACTAAATTTCCAGCCTGCAGGAAATTGTAGTCTCGGCCAATTTTTAAGAAAATGAGCTTCGTTTAAAAAACAAATATTTAAAATGTGAGGTCATTGGGGATTGAACCCATGACCTCACTAAATGAAATTTTCATAAAAATTTTGTGAGAAAAATGCAAGGAAAAATAAATGTGGAGAGTGGGGATTGAACCCCCAACCTCTTGAATGGATGAGAGAGTTAGGAGAAAAATGAAGGAGAAAAATAAATGTGGAGAGTGGGGATTGAACCCACAACCTCTTGAATATATGAGAGAGTTAGGAGGAAAATAAAGGAGAAATATAAAATGAGGTGAATGGGGATTGAACCCACAACCTCTTGGATAGGTGAGAAAGTTAATAGATAATTTAAGAGAAAAAAAAGAATGAGCTTGTGGGTGATTGATCCCACAACCTCCTTGACTTAAACGAAAAAAAAGGAGGAGAAAAAGAAAGGAAATGTTATGGGGTTGATGGGAATCGAACTAGGTCTCCCAAATCTGAAAAATGTAATTAACAAGTTTAAAATAAGATTAAGTGTTTTCCAAGGGATACGAACTTGGGTTACCTTGCCCAAATTCCGTATTGATACATAAGTCATACGTGAATTAAATGTTCAATAATAATGCCACCTACTTAGAATTGAAATCGAGATCTTGGCATACATACAAGATACATAAGTCTTGTACTACATAATCTTAGGAATATATGAGTCACTTAACGAACTATGAATGAAGCCTCATGGCTTGTATGTATAGACCCATAAGTCTAGCATACGTTTAAAAATAAGTGAACCTAAGATGTATGAAATGAAATGATGAAACCCTAGAAGGGTTAAGTAAGAGTGTGAAACACACTAAATGGCCAAATGCATTGGCCTATGATGAAATGAACAATGAAATAATGAAATGAACAATGATATGATGAAATGAACAATGAAATGATGAAATGAACAATGAAATGATGAAATGAACAATGATATGATGAAATGAAAAATGAAATGATGAAATGAACAATGAAATGATGAAATGAACAATGATATGATGAAATGAACAATGAAATGAGAAATGAACAATGAAATGACGAAATAAAAAATGAAATGATGAAATGAACAATCAAATGATGAAATGAGAAATGAAATGATGAAACCCTAGAAGGGTTAAGTAAAAGTGTGAAACACACTAAATGGCCAAGTGCATTGGAATATGATGAAGTGAACATTCACGTAATAATGGTGAGTAATTATGAAGAGCAAATGTGCTAATGTTAATGAATGTGGTGACAACATGATACGAGGCTAATGTAAAAGATAAGAGCAATCTCAAATGAGCCTAAGTAAATTTTACCGATACGTACTCACCTATGAGAGTGTAAGATAATGAAGAGACCAGTCTCTATGAACACTCTAATGAGAGTATTGAGCTTAACACACTCAATACGAATGATGAGATGAGAAATCATCTAATGAGCTATGATGTCCTCATACGAGAAGCCAGCTTCCATGACGTATGAGATGAATGTAATGGAACTTTATACTAAGCACCGATAGACTGGCTATGAGCGGTGATGCCTTCTTTCGGGAAGGGAGGAGGTTCACATAACTCTCATGAGATGAGACTGTCCGGCATGCCAGGTATGGGTCTCCTTATATCTCCTAGTCTTCGAACCTATACTGCCAATATAGGGATCTAGCGGGGTTAAATTCCCATGTACGCTAGCATGTTTTGGGTCACTTTGGCCAGCGATTCCACCTCTTTTCGGTGTGGGGGAGACACTGGATTTCATGATGCTCACATGATCTATGTCGGTTAAAGTTAATGTTCCCAATGAATGAATTAGGCCAGCCTCAAATGATGCACATAATGAAATGAATATTACCGAAGGTGTTAGGGTAGGATAATCAAAAAGGTGAGCTAGATTCAAGTAATGACATTAGGTCATTCTTGGTCATTGCACAACGAACCCAATGAAAGTCTTAAACTACATCCTAGGTATAGCTGGTGTTTACACTGGACCACGAATGAAATGAAATGGAGTACGTATGAATGAACGAAGCAGACTCTGCGTTTGCTAATGAAGACTCCCTAGTTGAGGTCCCATCTGTTGAGCCCTCATTCCTGGGAAGTCTTAATGCTAAGTAAATGATTCCAAGGTCTCATGGCATACGAATGAACGAAATGAACAACGTTATGTGTTACATGAATTATAATATGTGTTATGTGTACGCTGTTGTGTGCTGTGTGCAGAATGTTAAGTATGATGATGTATGTTATTCTCATGGCATAAATTTCCTATTCCAAATCTGGAAAGCCCACTGACTTTCCTAATCAAAATTTGTAAATCTCATTGACTTTCCTAATCCAAATTTGGAAACTTTTCAAATCTCAATTTGGCAAGTCCACTAACTTGACTTCCGAAAATCATGTTGTTAGGAAAGAGCTATTATTTCTCATGCATGTCCTTGGTGTGTGCTTGCATATACCCATACTTAGTACAAGTGTGTACTAACCCTATACAAACTATACTATTTTAGGTGCAGGCACAGGTGGACGATAGAGCTACAGGATCATCGCTGCAGTTATCCGGACGTCCAGCATTCATCCGGTTTTGGTAGGTCCTCATGCTTTCGAGGATGCTACTGTTTTATATTCTAGCTTAGTTTTAGAGTTGAGCTAGTGGAGCATGTTCCACTAGCGTTTCCTTCCTATTTTTATTCAGACTATGTATTGGTGCCATTTTGGCAATTATACACTTAATAAGAATTGAACTATTTCTTTCAGTTGCTTATCTCGTAATGTTAGATGGTTGATGGTGAACAATTACGTATAAATGAGAATGTTTTTATAAGTATGTTAAGAAACAAAAAGTTTCAAATTTTCGTTAAAATTAACCGAGATGAAGTATAGGCTTGTCTGCGACCTCTGAGAGGTCAACGATGCCGGTCTCGTTTGGGGTCTAGATTCTAGTCGTGAAATAGACCCCATGACCTAAATTAAGTTATGATTGGTAAATAAATATTAAATACATTTCACTAAGGGACTAGCTTAGCACCGATTGATCTTGTATGTGAGAGGGTGACACTTTTCCACATAGGGAAGGTAGGGTTCACTACGGTTCTCACGGGTTGGATAGCCTCATATCCCCAATAGGGTGTAGAGTGATATTTCCTATGATGCCCCAAGTTCCATAACTATGTTGCCATGATAGGAATAATAGCTAGTGGATCCACCTAGAAAGCTACATTTATGTTATGTATTACCTTGGCCGGTAGACAACCTTCTATCGGTGTAAGGTTTATGACACTGGATTCCGTATTACCTCATGTGGTCTATGTCGGTTAACACGAGTGTTGCCTAAAATAAAATGATGTTATGATGTATAGGCTAACTAAAGTGACTTGAAGGGTTAGACTTAACTAAGGTAGGGGTATGGGACTCTACCTAGGTCTTGCACTAGTTTGCCTTGATAGAAGCTCTGGAGGTCAATATTATCTATGTAAATGATGATAAAAGGTAAATAACTTTACTTGATGATTATGATGCTTATGAACATGTTATTCATTCTTGTTGATTAAAGTGTGAACTTATGTATGTTGAAGGTTATGTTATGTGAAGTAAGTTACTATTTGTGATTCTTGTTTGGTTACTTGATTGAGTAGGGTTATGGGGCTTTACTTGATTATTGCACTTGTGGATTTATAAGGGTTATGTATGGTTGTCTTGCTTTACTAGATCACATGATTAACTCTTATTTATACTTTTAATATGATTACTTTATTTTAGGGTTATGTGAGATTATGGGTTCAAATATGTGATATGCATATTGTTGCTTTGACTTGATTAAGTATGTTTAATTGGTTAGTCTAGTTGTTGATTATGCATAAAGACATGAAATTGCATGATTTAACTAAATGTCCCTTTTTAGCAGGATTGATTGTTATATGTGCATATTGTCTCATACTTTGTACATGTGGCGTACTAACCCCATTTTCTCCCTTTTTCCCAAACACTTTAGGTTCCGGTCGTTGAGGTTTGGTTCGAAGCGATTGAGAAGAAGGTTTGGATACTCTTATTATCCAAGTGGTAGGCCCTCATTTCCCCTAAGAGGATGCCGATATTCTACCTACCGATTGTTTAGCTATTATGAAACTTATGTTGATTCTATCTTTCATTTGGAGACAAAGTTGTATAAAGCCTATATGTGGCTTACTTTTATTGTTGTAGGTCTATGCCCATGTTGTATTATCATTTTAGATGGTTTATGAGATGATATGGATTTTATGACTCTAACTCTATCTTATATATGTGTATGAAATAAAAGTAGAAGACTAAGTAATCTTCCTATACGAACGGGTCTATGTATACTCGAGATATAGTTAAAAAGTTTTAATATTTCCTCATAATTTAGCCAATGAATGTTATGATGAATGCTAAGAGGCTAGTCTTAGTCCTCAAAGAGGACGATGACGCCGGTTACGTCTAGGGGATGCTCCCCGAATGTGACATTTCCTCCAACCTATACTTATAGAGTATAGAAAAGTATGGGGTCAGTACAAAAATTGTACTAAGTATGACATTATGCAAAATCATGCAAAAAGGGACAATTTAGTTTGAATATACAAGACATGCTATTTTGATAAAAACATCATGAATTAACTTACAAATCATCATATAGTAGCATCATTTAGAACATAAGGTAAAACTTCCATTATTCTTAACATAGAAGCATAATTACTGTAAACCCAAAATCACATATGAAATACTCCTATCCTAAGTTACCCTAAGGCTTCCCTAAGTAAGACATAAGGTGATTGCCCATAGAATGTCCTCAATACCTACCTAAGAGATCCTTCAGACTACTAAGGATAAGCATACTTCATTTCATTTATACAAGTCACCACAAAATATCAAGACACTATCAAAACATACATATACTTAGGAAATTCAAATAAGAACCATCCTCCAAGGAAACTGTCACATCTGGGAATACCCCCTAGACGTAACCGGCGTCGACGTCCTCTTTGAGGACAATGAGTAGCCTCTTAGCTTACATCATCACATTCATAGGTCAAATTTAGAGGATATTTAAAAGTTTTTATTACTTCTACATTGAGGTTTACATTGACCTCTACAAACACATAATAGATATATATATCGAGTATACATAGACCCTTCGTATAGGAAGATTACTTGGTCTTCTACTTTTATTGCACATAGATATATAAAATATAAAATAGTCGTCTCATCTAATAACCATCTAATAAGTGTATCTCAAATTGGGCCTAGCTCATACGCCAATACAATAAGACAACATATAGGCCATACAATGTTTAATATCCAAATGAAAAGGAAAGAAACATAATAGTCTTAAAACTAAAGTAATATCATAGGCTTGATAGTGGTATTGCCCTCGGAAAGTGAGGACCTACCCAACTTCGATGATCAAGAATTCTAAGTCTTCTTTAATGTCGTCTCCAAAAGTCCTTCAACGATCGGAACCTAAAATGTTGGGGAAAAGGAAGAAATTAGGTTAGTACACCACTTGTACTAAGTATGAGACCATATGTACACATACTTTGAAATCATGCTAAGAGAAGTGACATTTCAATAAGTATGTACTTTACCTTGAAAACCTTTATGCACATTCAACAAGACCATACAAACCAATAGGACATGTTCATTAAGTCATAGGCATGTACATCACAAAATCAACAACATTAAGTCTAGTCAAGTCAACATCCATATCATATAATTGAATACATAGTCAACTAACTCATCATCAAGTCATAATAGCAACAAGCATTAATAAGAGTACAATTCAACATAGCCAAAGCAAGACAACTACCCATGAACCCCTATCAATTCAACAAGTGCAATGACCAAGAAAAGCCCCATAACCTTAATCAATCAAGTAACCCGATAAGAATCATGACCAACATCCTACTTCATATAGCATGGCATTTAAGAGTACATATCATCATACTTTAACAATGTAGACCAACACATATTCATAAGTGAAACTAGTCAATGTCTAGTATCAATAATGTGCAAGTTCATCATCTACATATCATGTATCATCATAAGCATATACATACAAAATAACAACCTCCTAAAGTTCCCTTCAAGGCTAACTAGTTCAAGGCATAGGTAGAGTCGCATACCCCTACCTAAGATAAGTTAACCTCTCAAGTCACCCTAGTTGTATTGTACTTCATTACTTCATTTTAGATTATGGAACACTTTCCATAACCAACATAGACCACAAGATCTAAGTGTGGAATCCGATGTTGTAAAACCTTACACCGAAGGAAGGTGTTCTACGGACAAAGTAAAACCAAACACAAACGTAGCTTTCTAGGTGGATCCACTAGCTAGTCTTCCTATCGGGGTAACATAGTTCAAGGACTAAGAGATAGGTATAATCCCTCTACATACCACTTGGAAATTGGGGCCTCCTCTCATGGGAATCCAATGGACGAGTATCCTTCATAGGGTAGTCAACACCTCATGTGGAACTATAGGGTGCATCTTCCTCTATGGAAAGTCATCACCTCACATTGTCAAGTTCACATGTTGCTAAGCTAAGTCCCTTTTGAAATGTCTTTAGTGTCTTTATTAATCATCATCACTTAATATAGGTCATAGGGTCTAAAACATGTATAATCATCATCAACATCATCATCATCATCATAGCTCAATAAGAATTCCATGAGTATAGTCCTTTCATTACAATTCATATAAGTGAGGTTAGCACATTTATATATAACTTCTTAATAAGGCACATTGGTAAATCATTCACCATCCTTATAAAATTTACTTCTTAGTCAACAACTCACAAAACCTAGTCATGAAATTTCAATTCAAAATCATACCACCCTATAAATTCTAATACAAGGCATACTCCAATATAACTTCATGACTTAAAGCACAATTATCCATAATTTGAAGTAAAGGATAGAGATCACAAGACTTACCATGTCTCCTTCATAATTAATCATCAAGGTCTTACCATCCACCCTTAACTCAACCCAATTACAGTGTAGTATCATCATATAACCATAACCAACATTACAACAAAGCCAATTGAATCACTATATCATAATTCATCACTAGTTCATATCTTAAAATAAGATATTTAGGTCAATTCACAACACACTTCATAACCTACATAAACTTATCAAGAACTAGCATGATAGGACTATAATTCATCTTAATTTAGTCATACTTGTAACAACAACATCATCTAATAGTAATTCAACCAATAACCAATCCAATTTAACCAATTTAATACAATTCCTATCAAGATCACAACCTAGAATTAAAGGATAAAGGTCATCTTCTACAAACTAGATCAATTCATCAAGATATAACATAATTGAGTTAAAATAAATGTTAATATATTCATCATATCCAAAAAATATATAAAAAATCAATTCATAACATCAATTTCGAGATTGGATGAGACCCATTTGAAAACCCAAATTTTGAAATCAATTTGAAGGAACCCTTTGCGCAAAGAGGTCTCAAAGGTTAAAGAGATCACATACCTTACTAATTGATGAATATTGACGGAGGAAATTGAAACTTTGCATCCCTTAAACCCTCAGCTAGCTTGGTTTTCGATGGAGTTCTTCACTAGAGAGAGAAAGAAGAGAGAAAGAAGATAGTTTTGAGTTTGTGAATTATGAGAGTTTAGGTTAGGGCTTTATATAGGGGGTTAACTAACTCACATAGACCTCCGCTAACCCCTAATTAAATTCCCAAATAAGCCAATTAATTAATTAACATAAGTGAAAAAGTGCATCAAAAAGCAGTCATCCCAGACGATATCACGATCGAAGGATCGTTGGTCGATCGACGACCAGTCCCCTAATGACAGTAAAAATCTTTTGAAGGAATAGACTCAATACTAGACGCCAAAGCAACAATAATACATAACAACTTCAACCATATCATTTACACAAGGCAATTCAAAAACTTCAATTACCACACATAAGGCTCAACATTACATTATGATGAATTTCCTTCTCACAACAACATGAGCTCAACATACCTTACATTAGTCAATTATGTCAAAGTTCAACTTTCCAACATGCTACATATCAGTTCATGAAGACTCACCATATCAAAATGCACAACATGACTTAAAACAAGAAGAGTTGCAATTTTCTAGTCCAAATGCACATTTCACTGTAATATTCACCGTAATGAAACAAAAAATATACATTTTGCAAGACTTCACCAAAATAAAGAAACATCAATTTTTAGTCATTATTTTCATTATTAATAGGAATAAATAACCTTAGTTATCAAATAGATGAGGTTAAAAGGACTTCATGTCGGCCTCGGCCTCCCATGTTGCACGCTCAACTAGGTGATTCCTCCATAACACCTTTACGGAAACCACTTCTTTGTTCCTCAATTTCTTTACTTGCCTATAAATGATTTGAACCGGAAATTCCTCATAAGAGAGGTTATCCTTCACACCAAGACCCTCAATAGGAAGAATAAACTCGGGATCACCGATACACTTCTTAAGGATAGAAACATGGAAAACCGGATGAACCAAAGCCAATTCACTAGGAAACTTTAAGTCATAGGCAACCTTACCAACTTTTTGAAAGATTTAATAGGGACCCACATAATGAGGACTCAACTTCCCTTTCTTACCAAATCTAACCACCCCTTTCATAGGCAAAATTTGTAAGTACAATTTATCACCTTCTTCAAACTTTAAATCCCTTCTCCAGTGATTGAAATAAGACTTTTGCCGACTATAGGCCGTTTGTAAGCGATTTCTTAATATATGAACCTTCTCCAATGTCTTATAAATCAAATCGGGACCCAAAATTGAGGACTCACCAACTTCAAACCATCCAATAGGAGACCTACACCTCCTACCATACAAGGCTTCATAAGGATCCATGAATATGGATGAGTGAAAACTATTGTTGTAAGCGAACTCCACCAAAGGAAAATGCTTATCCCAATTTCCCTTGAAATCAATGACAGATGATCTAAGCATATCCTGAAGGGTTCGAATAGTACGCTCTGCTTGACCATCTGTTTGGGGATGAAAAGCGGTGCTTAGATTCACCTTAGTACCCAACCTTTATTTGAATGATCTCTAAAACGTAGATGTGAATTGTGCACCCCTATCCAATATGATGGATAATGGAATACCATGGCGACACACAATCTCATATATTAAGATCCTTGCATAATCTTCCGTCGAATAAGTAGACTTAACGGCAATGAAATGAGCGGATTTGGTCAACCTATCCACAATCACCCATATAGAGTAATTTTGCTTTTGTGTCCGAGGCAAACCTACCACAAAATCTGTATTGATGTCTACCCACTTCCAAGTAGGAACTTTGATTTCATGTAGTAAACCTCCCGACTTTTGATGTTCGGCTTTCACTTGTTGGCAATTTGGACACTTAACAACAAATTATGATATGTGCTTTTTCAAACCTTCCCACCAAACACTTCCCTAAGTTCATGGTACATCTTTGTCGAACCCGGATGAATGGAGTAACGAGACCAATGATATTCCTCAGGGATCAGGTTCCTTAAACCGTCTACATTGGGAACACACAACCTTCCTTGATACCTCAAGACACCATCCTCCCTAAGGAGAATGACTCATTAAACTTACAAATAACCGATTCCTTCAAATCCACCAATGGTTGATCAAGGTGTTGTTTGCACTTTACCTCAACCATAAATGATGACTCGGAGTTATGATGAACCATAAAACCACCATTTGGAGAATCTTCCAACATTACACCCAATCTAGACAACCTATGAACACGTTTCACTAGGTCTTTCTTGGCTTCCTCTATATGAGACAAACTACCCATGGTCATACGAGTTAGAGCATCCGCAACCACATTGTCCTTGCGGGGGTGACAGAGAACACTCATGTCGTAATCGTTCAACAATTCCAAAAACCTTTTTTGTCAAAGATTCAACTCCTTTTGAGTAAACACATATTGGATACTCTTGTGGTCGGTATACACATCAACATGGACACCATACAAGTAATGCCTTTATATTTTCAAGGAAAATACCACGGCCGCTAACTCAAGATCATGAGTTGGATAGTTTTTCTCATGCACATTAAGTTGTCTAGAAGAATAGGAGATTACCTTCCCATGTTACATAAGCGCACACCCTAGACCCACTCGGGATGCATCACAATATACAACGAAGCCCTTTGTACCATCCGGTAAGGTCAACACCGGAGCGGTAGTAAGCCTATCTTTCAAGATTTGGAAGCTTCTCTCACAAGCCTCAGACCACTCAAATTTCTTACTTTTTTGGGTCAAACTAGTCAAGGAAGATGTAATGGACGCAAATCCATTCACAAACCTCTGTAATAACACGCTAAACCCAAAAATCTCCTAATGTTGGTTGGAGTCAACGGTCTAGGCAAATTATTGACAGCCTCGGTTTTCCTTGGATCAACCTCAACTCCCTCACTAGAGATGATCTGACAAAGAAATGCCACCGACCTAACCTAAAACTCACATTTGCTATACTTGGTAAATAATTCGTTCTCATTAAGCACTTGTAACACCACCCTCAAATGGTTTATGTGATCATCCTCATTTTTTGAATACACCAAGATGTCGTCAATGAAGACAATGACAAATGAATCTAGGTAATTTTGAAACACCCTCCGGAGCCATTCGATAAGGAGGAATTCTAATGGGATTTGAATCCGGTAACAAGTAGATACCAAAATCAATTTCCTGTTCGGGAGAATACCTTGAAGATCATTAGGAAAGACTTCCGGAAATTCCCTCACTATGGGGACCGACTCAATGAGAGGAATTTCTGACTCTAAATCTTGGACTCTTACTATATGGTATAAACACCCTTTAGAGATCATTTTGCATGCTTTTAAACAAGAGAAAATATGACCTCTAGGAATAGAATTTCCCCCCTTCCACTCTAAAATGGGCTCATTGGGAAAGTTAAACTTCAACACCCTTGTTCTACAATCTATAGAGGCAAAGCAAGCATGCAACCAATCCATACCTAATATGACATCAAAATCAAGCATATCAAGTTCTACTAGTTTAACCTAAGTAACTCTATTGGGGAAAATTATAGGACAATTTATACACCGTATTTGTAACAACCGACTCACCCACCAGGGTAGACACCACAAAAGGTTAATTTAAAATGTCAGGTAAGATATCAAATTTCTTATCAATCAAGGGAGTAACAAAATATAATGTAGCGCCCGAATCATGTAAAGCATATACATCAATGGAAAAGACTTTCAACATACCATTCTCCACATCGGGAGAACTCTCTTGATCACCCCTAAAGCGGAGAGCATAAAAGCGATTCTTCTTCGGAGCATCATTAGAACCACTTGCTTGAGCTTGAACACTATCCTTGACTTGAACCTTCACATTAAGGCAATCCCTAACCTTGTGGCGACTCTTGCCACAACCAAAGCAATTGCCCGTTACAAATAAACATTCACAAGGATGACCCTTTCCAACCATGGCACTAGTAGGCTTCTTGTTCGGTGAACGAGTATCCGTCCCCTTCTTCAGCCTAGGGTTACACACCCTATCATCGCGAGCCTTAGGGAACTTCGAAGAACTTGATTGGACACCCTCTTCCTTAACCTAGGCTTGTTTTTATTCTCAAGCCTACCCTTAGAAGAACCACCATCAAAAGATCTTGCCTTCTTCGCATCTCTACTCTTCCTCGTCGCCCTTGTCTCTTCCACTTGTTGAGCATGAACCATGAGATGAGAAATGTTCATATTGACATGTAGCATAACCAAATGACACTCCTCTTGCAAATCATCTGACACTCCCTTCACAAAGCACATTTCATCTCTAGGGTCGGAAACCAAAGAAGGAGCATACTTTAACAATACAGTGAATTTCAAGGAGTATTCAAGCACACTCATACCTCCTTGACGAAGTTTGATGAACTCCACCACTTTATATTTCCGCTTCTCCCTACGAAAGAATCTATCAAGAAAAGCCTTCTTGAACACTTTCCAAGTTACCGATCCACCCCTTAGCGGCCTATTGCCCCTCCATTAGACATACCATGTTTGGGACACACCTTTGAGTTGGTAAGTGGATAACTGGGCCTTCTCACTAGTAGCCAACCCCAAAGCATAGAGTATCTTGTATATTTGATCAATGAAATCATAGGGGTCTTCTTCAACGTTTGACCCATAGAAAGTAGGGATATTCATTCTAGTGAAATGCCTTAGGCGAGAGTCCATGGTAGCAACTTGTTTTTTTTCTCGAGGTACAACCTCGCGATTAGCTTGGGCCGTCATGGCTTGATCTTGAGTAGTGGTGGCTTGTGTTTGGATCGTAATGGTTTGGGCCATTTGTAAAAGAGCAGCCCGTATGGCACCATCCATCAAAGGAGGATCAATCGGTGCTTGGTAATCATTAATTTCTTCCTCAAGAGGAGGAACTTGATCACCACGTGGAGGAGCTCCCGTATTGGCAATATCTTCTTCAAGTATTCATTTCGGATTCCTTAGAGTATTCATTGCCTATAATCACAATAAGAGGATTAAATGCAAAAGCACATAAACCTAACACTCTAGAGGCACAATATTGGACTTCAAAGAAAGTGAGAGTTTCCTAAGCATCATATATATTCCTATTCATAAGTGTAGCGCGCCTCACAGTTATGAGTAAGAATCTACATAGACGTGGTTGAGAGAGACACCGACTCAAAGATATTCAATCTTATGCTCTGATACCAAGTTTGTCATATCCGAGAATACCCCCTAGACGTAACCGCCCTCATCGTCCTATTTAAGTACTAAGACTAGCCTCTTGGCTTACATCATTACATTCATATGTCAAATTTAGCAAACAATTTGAACTTTTTACTACTTCTACACTGAGGTTTACATTGACCTCTACATACACACATATATATAGAATATAGTATAGTCTCAAAAATAGTCGTCTCATCTTATAACCATCTAATAAGAGTATATCAAATTGGGCCTAGCCCATTCATCGATACAATAAGACCACATATAGGTCATACAATGTTTAATATCCAAATGAAAAGGAAATAAACATAATAGTCTTAAAACTAAAGCAACATCATAGGCTTGATAGTTGAATTGCCCTCAGAAAGTGAGGACCTACCCAACTTCGATGATCAAGAATTCGACGTCTTCTTCAATGTCGTCTCCAAAAGTACTTCAACGACCGGGACCTAAAATTTTTGAGACAAAGAAGAAATGGGGTTAGTACACCACTTGTACTAAGTATGAGACCATATGCACACATACTTTGAAATCATGCTAAGAAAAGGGACATGTAAATAAGTATGCACTTTACCTTGAAAACCTTTATGCACATTCAACAAGACCTTACTAACCAATAGGACATGATCATTAAGTCATAGGCATGTACATAACAAGACCAACAACGTCAAGTCTAGTCAAGTAAACAGGCATATCATATAATTGAATACATAGTCAAGTAACTCTATCATAGAGTCATAATAGCAACAAGCATGACTAAGAATACATTTAAACATAGCCAAAGCAAGACAACTACCCATGAACCCCTATCAAGTCAACAAGTGCAATGACCAAGAAAAGCCCCATAACCTTACTCAACCAAGTAACCCAACAAGAATCATGACCAACATCCCACTTCACATAGCATGGCATTTAAGACTACATATCATCATACTCTAACAATGTAGACCAACACATATTCATAAGTAAAACTAGTCAACGTATAGTATCAATAATGTGGCAGTTCATAATATACATATCATGTATCATCATAAGCATATACATATATAATAAAGACCTCCTAAAGTTCCCTTCAAGGAAACTAGTGCAAGGCATGGGTAGAATCCCATACCTCTACCTAAGCTAAGTTAACCTCTCAAGTCACCCTAGTTGGTTTGTAGTTCATTATTTCATTTTAGTGTATGGAACACTTGACTTAACCGACATAGACCACAAAAGATAAGTGTGGAATCCGGTGTTGTAAAACCTTACACCGAAGGAAGGTGGTCTACCGACCAAAGCAAGACCAAACATAAACATAGCTTCCTAGGTGGATCGACTAGCTAGTCTTCCTATGGGGGCAATATAGTTCAAGAACTAAGAGATAGGTATAATCCCTCTACATACCACTTGGCAATTGGGGCCTCCTCTTATAGGAATCCAATGGATGAGTATCCCTCATAAGGGAGGCGACACCTTATGTACAACTATAGGGTGAATCTTCCTCTATGGAAAGTCATTACCTCCCATTGTCAATTTCACTAGGTGCTAAGCTAAGTCCCTTTTGAAATGTCTTTAATGTCTTCACTGGAGAGAGAAAGAAGAGAGAAGGAAGAGAGTTTTGGGTTTGTGAATTATGATAGTTTAGGTTACGCTAATTAGGGTATGGCTTTATATAGTGGGTAAACTAACTTACATAGACCTCCCCAAACCCCTAATTAATTTCCTAACTAAGAAAATTAATTAATTAAACTAAGTGAAAACGTGTAGTGAAACCAATCATCACATAGGACACCACGATCGACGGATCGTGGGTTGACGACCAGTCCAACTTCCGTGATGCACATCCGTTGGTAAGTTCAGAGTGTTTTCAAATTGACCCTTCCAGGATTTTGGCTAAGTGATGATCGACGGTTGACATCGACTCCCTATCGATTGACACACGCTCTGTTGATGGCACTCGTCTGTGCACACTGGTTTGGGCAGTCGTTTGACCCCAAAATGAAAGGGTCCTCCTCAAGGGCCCTTGGTTTGTCCTTGGGAGGTCGTGCCCGGACGTTTATACTATGAATCAAATAAAATAATACATGTTAGACACCCTTCCACAAATTTTCATCATTTTCCGACTCGTAAAAGCTAGTAAAATAGGCTAAGGCACGCTAGTACCTCTTTGAACTTGTTTCCGGACGTCATGGACGTTCTTTGATGTTTTGGTTTCTAGACTTCCTAAATGACTTATATTCATAAAAATAGACCTCAAAACAGTGTCTATACCTTATGACACTTATGTTAGGTTCTAGAGCACGTCATAGATTTTCAAGGTTTTACAAAAAAACCTAATTTACACTTGGTTCAATGTGAAAGTAGCATCCCATACTACCACTTACACTTTGTGCTCCTTAGGAATAAGCTTATAATAGGCATATCACATTTATCACATATTAATCTTTCATCATACAAGTCATTACAACAACATGCTTCTTTAACGTTTAACATAAAGTCACATTACTTTCATTTACATAATATCATGACCCATTCATACATTTCATATAAGGACACACCAAGAATCCCTCCAAATGTCTATTTGTGCAATGGATAGGTAGCGTCCCATTGCACCACCTACCCTGAGTACTACACCCTTAAGAAGACATAGTTCATTTACATACATTTGTAGGGGCTAGCTTTAACAGACATAGACCTTTAGATCCTGACATGGAATCACGGTACTAACCCTTACCGGATGAGGGATCCGTACTTGCCTAAGGTAGGGTCATATTATTTAGCCTTTTCATGGATTCTCCAATAGCTACACCTACGCGGGCGCATAGTTAAAGAATAAGAAGATTGCTACTAGGTAACTCAATATCTACTAACGAGGAGCACCCATCTCAAGAGGTACATTGGATATAGCATCTCAGCTCACGAAGCGTACCCACCCCTTTTTCAAATACTCTCGGTGCTAAGCGTAAATCTTCTACGGAGTCTTAAACATTCATTGACTATAGGTTAAGAGATAACTATTAAGCACCCTATCTCAACTCACGAAGGGCATCCAACCTCCAACCTATCTTTGAAAAGCTCCTCGGGAATAGTGAGGTTGGTACTAAACACTTCATCTCAACTCACGAAGAGTGTTCACCCCCTATTCATACATAAGAATAGTAGGAATGGTCTAGACACTTCATCTCTACTCATGAAGAGTGTCCACCCTACAATCCCCCATTTTCATTCATTGACATCATTTATGCATTCAAGTCTGTGTGAGTACATGTGAGCACACCTTTTCCATAATAACCATTATTCATATATGTCACATTCGGGGAGCACCCCCTAGAAGTAACATGGCGTACTTGACCTCTCGGAGGTCTTATACAAGACCATAGTTATCATTCATCGCATTGACATAGTAAATTTAGCGGAAAATTTAAAACTTTCTTAGCACATCATATGCTAGAACATTACCTCATATATATAAAACATAAGTCATGATACATATAGAGACCTTAAGTCTATTTTCCATCATAGACTCAACAACATTGGAATACATTAGGGACACGGCCATTAAGACACATCACATAACTATACAATATTAAAACACTTTACAGTAAAGACATAAGTAGGAGATCCTTGAACTTAATGATTTCTTTCATTGATCTTGGGAATCATAAATAAAGATCTTCACCATTCAAGACATCCTTTAAGCATTCATAACCTACACTTTGTGTAAAAAGTAGAGAAGAATAGAGTTAGCACAAGAATGTACTAAGTATGGCAACCATACAAAAACATGCATTTGAAAGGGACATTTTCCTTGAAATCATACTTCATGCCTTTTTGATTAAATCATCATAAAACCTTTATACAATAGCATTTATATCATTCACATACTTCATATAAACATTTCATAAGATCACATATAGAATTTATTACATTTTCAAGTCACATTACAGTGAACTATTTCCTCCTTTACAGTGAGCATTCTTTTCTTTATTTCCTTAACCTTCAAAGTAACCCTCTAGTGATACTTGGTGCAATGCATCACCTTAAGGACACAAGGAAACATACATATCATCTACGCAAGGTAACACATACCATCATATAAGTATAATTCTACATACACATATTTAAGCCAACACCATAGGACAATTACAGTAAGCTACATTCAATTTGCACATATACCAATTTCACTTCACATCAATGCATTATAAGGCTTTATTCATAATCCTACTCTAAGTCTACTACTTCAATTTATATGTGAGGCCCCATAACCTTACACATACTTAGTAAACCTATCATAAGAGCACAAGCCTTACCATCCTATTAATACATCAACAAGTAAGTGAAGACAACTTAATTCATGTCAATACAAGACCTTCATCATATAGTCATTTAGACCAACATAGTGCATATAAGTATAATATCACATAATCTAGACCCATATCATGAACATCATCATGAAAAGTAGACAAATACTACCATACAATGCATAAAGACATAATCATAATCATACACATTAGGTCACCTTCCTAGGACTTCTTAAGGAGCCACTTGTGCAATGTCTAGATGGGTTCATTACTTCCACCTATACTAAGTAACCTCCCTTAAGACATACTATCTAGGATCCTAGTTCATTACTTTCATTATCCATTTTACTTTAGGGAAACTATAGCCTTAACCGACACTAAGACCATGGGTGCGAATCATGGAATTTGGTGTTGTAGAGCATTACACCAATGGAAAGTGTTCCTACCTAGCCAAGGTAGAACATTAACATATATCCTAGCATTGTAAGTTAATTCACTTTGCTAGATACTTCGTGTCAAGCATAGTTTATGGAACTAAGAGATAGGTAGTTCCCTTTACATGCCATTGGAGAATTGGGGCCTCATCTCATGAGAAAACATGGGTGATCCCTTCCTCAAAGGGAAGTCAACACCTCATGTGGGTCCATAGGTGAGTATTCCTCTAAGAGAAGTCAACACTCTATAAGGGACAAATGGTGAATCTTCCTCAAAGGAAAGTCAACACCTCTCAATGTCAAGTTCACTCGGTGCTAAGCTAAGTTCCCTTTATTGAAAAGCCTTTAATTAAAGTTTCATAAAACATAGGCTTAAGGTATTCATTCTTTATATGCTTATAGAATATTCAAGCACCTATCTAGTTGTAGAGTATTCTTGGTCACCCCTCTCAAGGACCCTCTATGTACTAGATCATCATTCATGTGTGTGTGTACATATATGTGAGCAAACCTTTCACATAACACATAAATATTAAAGATGTTCATATATCAATGCATAAGTCTATAGGTATAACTATATGAGCAATCATTTCATATAAGCCCACTAAGACTCTATGCACATTCATACTTCATGATACACATAAGCTTAGCATACATAGTAGTAGACACTAGTGAATATGAGAACTACCTTCATTTAGACACCATGATTCTATACTACTAGTAAGAATGCATCAAGTGTGAGTGTGTGTGTACATTCGTCAACATGATCACATAATGCCTATCAACAACTAATTGAGGCAGCCACCCTCTTAGACCACATTACACTTTTAAGTATAGACAACACAACACAATTTAGCATAGGAGACAATACAATCTCCATATTATACTATAAGGCTCCTAATACTAGCTATTCACACATTCACATAGGGGTACATGGGTAGGGGTCATAAATATTTAATACTTCATTAATGGCATCACCTACACTTGGTATTACATAACCCTTTACATGCTCATAACAATAGTAACATAACCTAGATTTACAACTCAAGTAGAAGACTAGGCACAAGTTACACATAAGGTGATCATCATAACCACTCATTCATATAATCATCAATTTGCCTTCCAAGGCATAGTCAATACATATATAATGACAATAAAGTAAACACCGCCACCATAAGTGGACCATACCACACAATTCCATACAAGGCTTCATCAACTACCGTGCTATAAGGAAAGTAGAAGAGATAAGCATCTTACCAATTTCTCACCCTTTGATTAATACAGATCAATACACCTTGTTCATCAAAAGTTCATAAATAGGAAAGTAGCTATATGTACTTTACAAATAAACGAAACTATGTACAAGTTGCTACAAGATCACTCTACCATCCAAGACATTACAACATATATATATATATGGTAGAAAGTAGAGAGTTATAGATCATCAAGTAACTTCCCTAGTATTGATCATCAATCAAAATTCATCAATAATGTACATTTAGGGAAGTAGATTAAGGAAATCATAGCCTAGACGAGATACTACTACAATTGCCCATAAACTCTAAATCACTTTAAACGTGCTTCATATTAGACATTCATGGAAGATAAATTTACATAGGTTAATCCTATTCAAACTATCATGCATTGATGCACATTGTATCCATTACGTATAATTCATAATCACATTACAACATAGGCAGTGGCTAACCATCTTTTAACATAATTGAATATCACAATAAGTGTGCTAGACTCATCAATCTATAGGCTAAAGCTTGTAGGTCAATCTTACCAAATTTCCTTTGATTCGATTACTAAGGTTTCATACATACAATTTATTCATTATATCAACATAAGAGAGTAGCTACAATGATCTATACGCAATCGAAATCCCAAAACAATCACAATAAATCCGAACTTACAATGAACATATAGAACATAGGCTAGTTTTGTTCAAATCATCATACATGGATACACATGGATACTTCATCATCAAGTCATAATCAATTAACGTAAATAACAGTAAATATAAGCAATTCAACGTAAGAGAATCACAAATCTACCATTATCAAGGCAAGATCACAATGACCATGCAAGGGCTAAATCAACTTTGGGAAGCGACATGGGTTCATCATGCAATTGGAGTAAAAATCACGTTAAAACCAATATATTAACTTCAATTCATCATTATTTAATCATTAAAAATGATTTCAGAAAGAACCCATGGCTAGATTAAAGAAGGAGAAGTTTGATCATAAATCTCTTCTTAAAACTTTAAGATAAACTCTCTAGATGGAAGGATAACTAGAGATTAAGGATCACCATACCTTTTTATTCAATAAAACCTTTAAAACTTGATGATTCATCCATGGAAATCCAAGCTGCAAGATGTTCTTGAGCTTCACCAACAATGGTGGTTTCTATGGAGAATATTATTTGAGGAAAAGGTTCAATTTGTGTGAGTTGGTTTGGGAATGGGTTGATTACGTTTTTTATCACATAAATACACCCAAAAATCACAAAATAAATCAGGTGGGGTCAGTTTAGCACGTGGGGTTAATTTCCCATTCACCCATTTAATGAAACAGTGCACATGCAGTGGCACCAGGCTAGCATCGACGGACCCAATCGACTGGCCGTTGGTCAATCGACTGGCCATCCTTTGACTTCCGTTGATTGTTCCTTGGACAATTTTTGGGTTTATACCTGCCCAAGATATGTATTAATCGATGATACCTTACCTACGGGCCGTTGGTCAACCAACTGTCCGTCGTTTGGTCCGTCGCTTGACACTGCCAAAGTAGTGTCTCCACCAGCCTTGGGTCCTTCTTGTGGTCCCTTTTTTGGGAGCCTTTAGAAGTCGTACCCGGACGTTTACAATGTAAATAAGACTCTTAACAAGTTGTAGACGTTACACATAAATTTCACCCAAAACAAACACCTTCAACTCGTACAAACATGCAAGGCCCCATCAGGACATACACATGCATGTCTCTAGGCTATCTTTCGAACGTCTCGGACGTTCTTGGACGTTTGGTCTCCAAACTTCACAAAACTCCAAATACTAACATTACAAATCATTATAACTCATTTTAAGACATAAGCTTATTTCATACAATTTTAAGCATGCATAGACACATGAGGCACATAGGTGACTAGTCGTCGAACGTTTTGGTCGACCTTTGACATTTGACTTCCAATTACCCTCAAACTTTATACACTGCCTCTAAACCATATAATAAGTCATTTTATTACCTTATAACCTTAAGACAAACATGTTAGGCTCTAGACACCCTTACTCATTTTAGGGGTCTTACAATTTATTTGACTTCTAGAAAAGCTGAAACCCACATTCATCACAATTAACACATTATATGTAACACTTCAAAAATCTAACACATGTTGTAGAGCCTAAAACGAGTGTCATAAGGTTTACACACTGTTTTAAGGTCTATTGTAGTGAATATAATTCATTTAGGATGTTTAGAAATCAAAACGTTCAAGAACGTTAATGACGTACGGAAACTAGTTAAAAGAGGTCTTAGCGTGCCTTGGCCTAATTGACTAGTTTTTAGGAGTCAGAAAATGATGAAAATTGGTGGAAGTGTGTTTAATACGTATTAGATTTAGTTCATAGTGGAAAGTTTTGGGCACGACTCCCCAAGGATAAAATTCTTGAAGTGCCTGTTTTGCAAAGTATCTGAACTCATCGATGGCTGTGAAGAACAGAAGGGAGCAGTGGCTGTCGATTGACCCACGATCCGTTGATCGTGGTGTCGTCTGTTATGACTGGTTTTGCTGCACGTTTTCATTTAAGTCATTTAATTATTTGGCTTAGTTAGGAGGTTAATTAGGGGTTAAGATAGGTCTAATTAAATTAGTTAAGATCCTATATAAAGCCTCTAACCTAATTAGACTAACCTAAGCTTTCATAATTCCCAAACCCAAAACTCTCTTCCTTCTCTCTACTTTCTCTCTCTAGTTGAAGAACTCCATTGAATACCAAGCTAGGGGTGGGTTCAAGGGCTTCAAAGGGTCAAATTTCTCCATCAATCTTCATCAATTAGTAAGGTATGTGATTCTTTTCACCTTTTGAAACCTGTTTCCTCAAAGGGTTCCATCAAATTGATTTCCAAAGTTGAGTTTTCATGTGGGTCTTTTTCCCCTCTCGAAATTGATGTTATGGATTACTTTGTTTATTATTTATTTTGGATATTATGAATATATTAACATGTATTTTGCTCAATTATGTTAATTGTTCATGGATTGGTATAGTTTGTAAAAGATGACCCATTCTCCTTAACCCTAAGTTATGATCTTGATATGAATTGTATAGTATTGGTTAAATTGAATTGATTATAGGCTGAATTACTATCCTATGATATTGTTATATCAATCATGACTAGATTCGGATGAATTATAGTCCTATCATGCTAGTTATTGAGAATTTGATTTAGGTTATGAAGTATGTTATAAATTTGTCCTAAATATCTTATCTTAAGCTATGAACTAGTGACGAATTGTGATGTACTGATTCAATTATCCTTGTTATTATGTTGGTTATTATTTTATGATGAAACTACACCCTAATTGGGTTGATTTGAGGGTTGATGGTGAGACCTTGATTATGGATTATGAAGGAGACTTGGTAAGTCTTGAAATCCCTATTCTTTACTTCAATTATTGTAAATTGTGATTAAGTGATGATATTGCATTGAAGTATATATTATATTAAGATTTATAGGGTTGGTATGATGTTTAATTGAAATTTTATGACTATGGCATGTGAGGTGTTGTCTAAGATGTAAATGTTATAAGGATGGTAATGATTTACCAATGTGCCTTATTATGAAATGATATGTAAATGTGCTAACCTCACTTATATGAATGGTAAAGAAAGGATTATACTCATGCAATTCTTATTGAGCTATGATGATTATTATTATACAAGGGTTTGACCTTATGACCTACATTAAGCTGTGATAATTAATAAAGTCATTAAAGACATTTCACAATGAACTCTAGCTTAGCACCGAGTGAACTAGATTGAGAAATGTCCCTTCCCATATATGGAATGTAGGATAACTAATATACTTTAGGGATTGGAGACTCCAATGCATGTAGCATATGGATGGTCCCAACTATATCTCCTAGTTCTTGAACTATGTTGCCCCCATAGGAATACTAGCTAGTGGATCAACGTAGTTGCTATGTTCATGTTTTGGTACTACCTTGGCAAGTAGTCCACCTTTTTTCAGTGTTGGGTTTCATGACACCGGCTTCTACATTAGCTCATGTGTTCTATGTCTGTTAGGGCAAGATGTTCTTAAAAGGTAAAATGAACTAATGGAATGAACTCTAACTATGATAACCTAAGGGCTTTAGCATAGTCTAGGTAGGGGTATGGGACTCTACCTAAACATTGCACTAGATAGACTTGAACGAAGTCTTAGGACGATGTTATTATGTATGAATACGCTTATAATGGTACATGATAGGTATATGATGAACTCCCACATTGTTGATACTATATATTAACTAGTTTCACTTATGAATATGTGTTGGTCTATATTTTAAAAATATGATGATATGTACTCTCAAATTCCATGCTATGTGAAGTGGGATGTTGGTCATGATTCTTGTTGGGTTACTTGATTTAGTAAGGTTATGGGGCTTTGCTTAGTCATTACACTTGTTAACTTAATGAGGGTTCAGGGTAATTGTCTTGCTTTTGTTATGTTATAATGAACACATATGTATGCTTGTTGTTATTATGACTTGATGATTGAGTTACTTTGACTATGTGTTCAAGAAGTGCTATGTATGTTTATTGACTAGACTTAGCATTGTTGGTCTTGTGTGTACATACTTTAGACTTAATATGTCTTATTGATTGGTATGGTCTTTCTTGATTGTGCATAAGGTTTTCTAAAGTTAAAATAACATACTTTCATGAAAGGTCCATTTTAGCATGATTTGATAAAATATGTGTGAATATGGTCTCATACTTAGTACAAGTGGTGTACTAACCCCATTTTCTCCCTTTTCCCCAACATTTTAGGTTTCGGTCGTTGAAGTGCTGTCAGACGACATTGAAGTAAGGCTTGAAATTCTTATTCATCCAAGATGGGTAGGTTCTCACTTTCCGACGGCAATGCCACTATCAAGCTATGAAGTTCTTTTAGTTTTAAGACTCTTATGTTCTTTCCTTTTCATTTGAGTACTAAACATTGTATAGCCTATATGTGACTTTATTACATTGATATACTCTTGATAAATGATTATGAGATGAGACATACTTTTGAGACTATGTTATATTTTACATATCCATGTGCAATAAAAGTAGGAGACTAAGTAATAATCTTATACGAATGGTCTATCTATACTACATATAACTATTATGTGTATGTATATTTAAACCTCCACGTAGAAGTAATGAAAAGTTTTAAATTTTTCCATATTTTTTTAGCTATAAATGTGATGATGTAAGCTAAGAGGCTAGTCTTAGTCCTCAAAGAGGATGCCGACGCCGGTTAGGTCTAGGGGGTTCTCCCTGGATGTGACAAACTTTGTATTAGAGCATGAGGTTGAATATCTTTGTGTAGATGTCTCTCTCAACTACGTCTATGTAGATTCGTACTCATAATTGTGAAGCGTGTCACATTTATGGATAGGAATCTATTATATACTTAGGAAACTCTCACTTTCTTGGAAGTCCAATATCGTGCCTCTAGAGTTTATCTCTATGTGCTTTTGAATCTACTCCTCTTATTGTGGTTATACGCATACACTCACACTTTGAAAGAATTAATGAGTGAATGAAACTACAGAATGTTAATGAAACGGGAGTCTTGGGATAGACTCTCTTCGCTAGTTTAAATGAAGTGCTTAGTAGCAACCTTACTATCTTCGAAGATCTTTCTAAGATAGGTTGAGGGATGGATACCCTTCGAGAGTTGAGATGTGGTTTCCAATAAGTTATTCCATATTCTTTAGAAATAAATGTTTAAGACTCCGTGGGGGAGTCATGCTTAGCACCAAGAGAATATGAAGCAGAGGTGGTTACACTTTGTTAGTTGAGATGTTGTATCAAATGTACCTCTTGAGATCAGTACTCATCGTTAGTAGAGAATGAGTTACTTAGTAGCAATCTCCTTATCCCTGAACTATGCACCCACATAGGCGTAGATATTGGAGAATCTATGTAAAGTCTAAGAGAATGACCCTACCATAGGTAAGTGGGGATCCCTCATCAGATAGGGGGTTAATGTCAGTATTCCATCTCTAGCTCTCATGATCTATGTCGGTTAAATCTAACTCCCCACAAAAGAATGTAATCAAATAAGTCTCTTAAAGAGTGTACTACTTAGAGTACCTGGTGGTATGGGGCATTATTTATCCATAGCACAAGTAGACACTAGAAAGAATAGTCTTGGTGTGTCTTTGTCTTTGATGTATGAATGTGTTACTATGTAATGAAATGAAGTTATGTGACTTAATGTCTAATGTTAAGAAAATATGTTAAAGTAACATCTTGTATAATGAAATTTATGAATGGTTAATGTGGTGTACCTAACCTCATGAAATCCTCAAGGAGAACAAAGTGGGAGTAGTAGCATGGAATGTTATACTCACATTGCACTTTGTGTAACTTGTAAGTCCACTCAGGGAAGTGCACTTATGTGAAGTCCTTAATGCATGAATATTCTTCTCGTGACTAGTTATAGAGTGTGGACTTATTACCCGTGCAAGGTAAGCCTATAGTTGGTAGTCGTAAGGATCACATAGGTGTGTATTGAAGGTGGTGTATGGGATGTTCCTTTATGTATTACCTTAATGAGTCTTAGGATGACTTGGTTAGGGAAATTTCAATGGAAATGAGTTCACTGGGTTTTGGTATGAATGTGTTGACTGTAAAGCTACTTGGGTTTACTGTAAAAAATATTTTTTGGTCCTTAAATCATGTGTGTTTTATTTTATGTGATAAATGATGATTCTTATGATATTTACTTCCATATTCATGAAGTTTTTACTTAATTTGCATGAAATTTGTTTCTAACAAATGTCCCTTTTTGCATGTTTTTGCATATGTCATACTTAGTACATTGTTTGTACTAACACCATACTTTTCTATACTATATAAGTATAGGTTGGAGGCAAAAAGAAGTCTAGAAGTCAAAGCTTGGGAATGGACTCTCTCAAGACATGGTATGTCGTCATATATTCGAAGACATAGTCTACGTTTCTTAATTTCTATTATTCAGACTTTTATGTATTTCTTTCAATGTAAAAAGACGTGTCCCTCTGATATTTAAGTTGTGTATTTAAGATGGCTTGTGAAGATGAGACTACTCTTTAGTATTTATGAAGGATATTTTATTATTATTATAAAGGTCGTGAAAAGTTTTAATTGTGCACTACTTTTTATGTCTTATGTAATGAATGATAGCAAATAGTACAAGACCTCCGAAAGGTTAAGTATGCAATTGTCCGACCTAAGGGTTACCCTAACTTCTAGGGGATACTTTCGGGTCGTGATACTAGGTATGGTCTACACGTTGATTATTGGATACTCTTGTGTAGCATTACCCCTTCCGAGGTAACCCTATATGAATGTGTGGTCTTAAGCATGATTAGGAGTCTTGGATTCAAATGAGGATGATGTCTTGTATCCTATGCTATAATGTTTGTGTGTGGTGTATAGTCCCTAGTACTCTATCTGTGAGTTTTTTATGGTTTGAGGGATATGAATGTGTATTGTGATCTTGAGAGGGTGGCTTCCTCAATATTATGATTGTCACCGTTATGTGATCATGTTAACCAATGTACACACACACACCTCATGCATGTCTATAAGTAGTATAGGTTCATGGTGGCTAATGAAAGGGTAGTTCTCATATGCACCAATTTCTACTACTATGAATGTATATTATATGTCCATGATAGTATGAAAATGTATCTTAAATAGGATGACTTGATAGGTGTACTATTGTAGGAAAGGGTATGGGACTTTGCCTATACATTGCATATGTATAACTTGATAGGATAGTTCCTACGATGATTCTGTATGTACATGAGTATGAATGCATGATTAGATATGAACATGATGTTTATGCTATGATGCCAAGTATATTATATGATGAAGTATTAATATTGGTATTGTATACATGTGTTTTTGTGAAAGGTGTTCTCATATAAGTACACATACACACACACAAATGCATTTATGAAGCATGTATGATAATCTAGTAAAGTAGGGTCCTTGGAATGGTGTTCTAAATTGTACTCTAAACTAGATTGTGCTTGAACATACTATGTCCATGTGAAAGGTTTTCTCACATGAGTTATGTTGATGAAAGGAATTTATTATCTATAACCTCTAAGCTATGCAGATGAGGAGTTAATATCCTAAAGCCTATTTTTATGAAGTAAAGTTACTAAATGCTTTTCAATAAAGGGAACTTAGCTTAGCCCCGAGTGAACTTGATAAATGAGGAGTGCCCTTTCCCAATATGGGAAGACATGTTCACCAAATGTCCTCATGTGGTGGAAACAACAATGCCTAAGGGCATAAAGAGGGTTTCAACTTATATCTATTTACTTAACTATGTTTCCCCCATAGTATCTAGCTAGTGGATACACCTAATATTCTAGCATGATGTTAATGTTCTACCTTGGAGAGTAGAGCACCTCCTTTTGGTGTGGGGTTCCATGACACGTTTTCCATGTTTAAATAACATGGTTTTAATGTAGGTTAAGGATATAGTCTCCCTAATTGTAAATGGACAATGGAAGTAAAGTAATGAACCCTAACTAGGATTCCCTAAGGGAAGTTGCCTGGTGTAGGTGAGTGTAATGAACTTACCTATGACTTTCACAAGTAGCTCTTGAAGGGAGTTCTAAGAAAGTGTTCTATATGTATATGTATATGTGTATGTATTTTATTCATGACATTATGGTATTGTCCTACTTGTTATGATAATATGCATAATATGGATCCTAATGTGTCTATATGATGAGGTCTTACTTTATATGCATAATGTTAGTCTTAGTGACTATATGATTAAGGTCTTACTTGGTATGTATGAAGTTGTCTATACTTTCCATGTTGATGTACAAAGTAATTGATAAGTCTTATCGTCTCTTTGTGGGTACTTAGTATGTGTGAGGTTATGGGGTTTCGTATATAAATTACACTAGTAGGCATAGAGTTGGATTATGAGTAAGGTCTTATGATGTCTGAATAAAACAAAGTTAGGATATGCTAATTTGGACTATTATATTACGATGATGATATTGGAAGTCTTGACTTGTATGTTGTTTTGCTATGAGCCTCCTAGGTAGTTTATGAAGTATGTGGGTCATATGTGAAGTATGTGTCTCATGATATGTTATGCTTATGTGAATGTAAGAGATTAAGTTAATGAAGATTGAATGAATGTTCACTTTGGTGACCTGAAGGTGATTCTTGAGTGTAGATGGTGGAATGAGACACTATTCATACGTTGCACCAACTGTAACTACACGGTTTTTGGGGGGTAAAGGACTTAAGGTAAAAGAAGGATGATGGTATGAAATGCTAATTGTGCCTTAAATGTAATGTGTTGTTTTATGTGATGTCGACTATTTTACATGTCTATATCAAGTATGTGAACTATATTGTACTCATTGTATCAAAGTTCATGAAGTTTACTAAAAGGCATGATGCATGGTTTCTAACAAAATGTCCTGTTTAAATACATGTTTTTGCATGGTTTCCATATTTAATGCATTCTAGTACTAATACCATTCTCCCTCATCTTTGTACACAAAGTCTAGGTGGTGATCGCTAGAGGATGTCTCTTAAAGTTAAGGGCTTGCATAACTTTCCCATGTTCAAAGAAAGGGGTCCTTAAGATTCAAGGATTTCCTATGTCATGTCCTTATTTAAGGTTATGTAATAGTTGGATATTATTTTATGTTGTAAGTCTTGTGTTCCTATCATCTTTATTTATGTTGTGTCTAAGATGACAAAAGAGATTTCGAGTCTAATTATCTATTATGAGATTTATATATATATATATATATATATATATATATATGAAGTTATGTTCTGGCATATGATGTGCTCTAAAAAGTTTTACAATTTCGCTAAATTTCCAATGACAATGCGATGAATGATGACTATGGTCTTTTATAAGACCTTTTAGAGGTCAAGTACGCCATGTTACTTCTAGGGGGTGCTCCCCGGTTTTGAGAAACGTGGTATAAGAGTATAAGGTTATAAAAGTCATTTTAGGGTCCAAAGTCTCATATCGCCACGTCTAGTAGAGTCTCGTTCATAGGTGGTGAGTCTCGACACATCTATGAGCGAGAGGCTATAGGACGATAGAGTTTCCCTTCTTCACTATTCTGATGTCGTGCCATAGAAGTTAAATCTATATGATCTCTCACTTATGTTTCCTTGTCCTGTGGTCTTTTAGATGTGATTACTAGGAAATGATGATGTCTCAACGCTTGAGGGAGATGAGGTGAGTTTTGATTCTTATTATGGTTGTTATGACTTGATGAATATTTGTGAAGGTGATTTGGATATGTTTTATTGTGATGCCATTTATGGTTATAGGTGACATATGATAAATGAGATGTTATGTTGATAAGTTGTGATATGATATGGTTATAGTTTGTTAAAATTTGTTATACTTGAATGGAGTTCTCTATGGAATAATGAATTATTTTATGAGTATTCATGATTGTAATACATTGGTATGAGATATGTTTGAAAATATTTTGGAGAAATATGGCAAATAGCTAAAGATGAATGTTACCCTTGTATGCGTGTAATGCTTCATAGTTGACCTTGTGTGGATTGGAGTCTTTGGTTAGGCTTGTGTAACGACCGGGGAACACCCCGTAGACATTACCGTTGTGCTCGACCTCTTAGAGGTCTCATACGAGCCTCTTAGAATAATCGATTTGGCATTATATAGTTGAAATAATGCAGAAAATTTAAAACTTTTTTAACGCAATTCATGATAATAGTTTAAGATTGTCTCACAACATCATCTAGTATAAGTGTTCAACAAAAGTTTGCAAATAGGATCCTTAGCCCTTTAGACATTATAGTCTTTAGAACAAATATACATAATAGAAGATTACTAGTTCTATGACATCAATAGAGAAAACATACAATTTCCAATATTTCATATGTCCTCGAATCTTTCAAGACCTACCACAATGTCTTGCAGATAAGAAATCCAAGGTTTCTTCAAGGATGGAGAAGCAAGTACCTAGCCGGAACATATACTCATAATATAAAGGGAGAAAAGAGGTTCGTACAAAGAATGCACTAAGTATGGAGAAATGCATAAGAACATATAAAACATGAGAAAAAGGACATTTACATATAAAGTATGCATACATGAGGTTTTGGAAAACCATTTGCATCATCAACACATCATATGAGCCAATACTACCATAATATCAAAACTTCCACACAAAATGACCTTAGCACTTCCTAGGGGTCCAATTGTGCAATGTTGAGTTAGCTTCCCATACTACCAACCCTACCAAGTATTACCATAGAACTCACCTTGGTAACACATATTACCTTTACATTCATTTAATAGACATAATATCATATTCATTTCATCCTTACAAGGAACCACCTACAATAACCCTTTAAGCCAAGTAGTGCAATGTACAAGTGAAGTCACATACCCCCACTTCTACTTAGTAAACTCATTAGGAGATTATAGACTAGTCCTTACTTCTTTATTACTCCGTCACTTTATTACTTTGGGAAAGATTAACTAAAACTAACATACACCATGGGAGCTTTCCATGGAATCCGGTATCATAAATCCCCACATTGAAAAAAGGTGTTCCACTTGCCAAGGTAGAACCTACAAACTAGCTACTATGTGTATCTACTAGCTACATCTTATGGGGGCACGTAGTTAAGGGATATAGAGATTGCTTCTATTGACCCGACCTATTGCATTAGCGAGAGAGTCCCCATCTCATGAGTATCACTAGGAATGGCACGGCCCGAGAGCACTCCAAGAAGTTAGGGAATTATCAAATCGTGTCACAGAATACTTGACCTCTCGGAGGTCTTGTACACGCCCTTAGACATCATTCATTGCAGACATGTATGAAAAGTAGTGCGGAATTAAAACTTTTTACAAGAATTATATCTCATAACATCTTTCATATAAAATGGTATAAAACACTAAGTCTCATCATATGCCAATCATAGACTCAAGAACACTTGGGAAACGTCCCATACAATCTAATATAGAAAGCTAATGTCTATTACAATACTTCTAACGAAAGTAATCTAAAGATAAAGATGTATTCGAATCAAGTGACGACATACCCCAAACTTTGCTTGAAAGAATCCTAGTTTCCAAGCTTTGCTTCCAGATACCTCTGACCTTCCACCTACAACATTAGAAGTAGACAAAAAGTATGGAATTAGTACAATGCATGTAGTAAGTATGGCATAATTCATAAAATCATGAGAAAATAGACATTTGTGAGAAACATGCTCTTGTTGATTAAAACTTCATAGTATAAACATAAGAACCACATTTAAACACCAAACATCACATTTGAAACACATTTCAAGTCATATCCAATTTATATCACATTACAGTGAACTTACAGTAACTTCAGAGTAATTTCACAGTGAACTAAATGACATAAAAGCTTCCCATCCAAGGTTATCCTAAGATTCACTTTGTAACGACTCGCATGTACACCCTAGAATTTAGGGGAACCCTTAGGTCGGAAAAGGTGTACTTGACCTTTCAATGGTATTGTACTAGCCTCTTAGCTATCAATCATCACATAACACATGAAAAGTAGTGCGAAATTAAAACTTTTCACGATAAACAATAATAAGGAAAACATCTTTTATAAATACTAAAGGATAGTCTCATCGTCACAAGTCAACTTAAAGACAAGACATAATTATCTTAGGTAAACGACCCTTTACATTGAAAGAAATACATAATTAGTCTTATACAGTCTTAAAGAAGAACTTAAAGGAACATATACTATGCCCTCCAATATATGAGGACATACTTAGTCTTGAGAAAGTCGATTCCCAATCTTGCCTTTTAACCATCAACTTTTTTGTAACATTTAAAAAACGTAAGACATTTAGTTAAGCCTAACATAGGTGTTGGGAATTCTATACACTGTTTTTAAGGTTAGTTTCATGAAAATAAGTCACTTAGGATGTTTTGGAACCAAAATGTTTAAGAACGTCCAAGACGTCCGAAAGTTGGTCCATAGAGGTGCAGTGTGCCTTGGCCTATTTGACTAGTTTTTAAGGGTTAGAATTTAACGAAATCTTATAAAAGTATGTGTAACACATGTTAGGGATGTTTCAAGGTTGAAAAGTCTGGGTACGACTCCCCAAGGACCAACCAAGGGCCCTTGGGGAGGACCCTAGTGTTAGAAGCAACACTGTCTGGCAGTGTGCAATCGACGGCAAAGGAGACGGGCCGTGTGTGGAAAAACGAGGCGTCGATGCCTCCGTTGTCCCATACTTAGAAATTTTGAGGAATCCACTCGCCTGTACAGTCTCTGAACTCAACGGCGGAGTGCAGGACGAGAGGGGTAGAGCCCGTTGACTCACAGACGGCCCATTGTTTGGGGTCTCATCTTTGAGGGTCGAGTTTTCTGTCTAATTTAAGGTGGTTTCATTTAATTAGTTAGAGGGTTAGGTGGTTTAATTATGGGTTAAGGGAGTTTAATTAAGTTGATTTAAGACCTTATATAAATACTCCCAACCCTCATTAATCTAACACAACTCTAAAACAATTCTCTCTACCTTCTCTCTACTTTCTCTCTCTATTGGAAGACTCCATTGAAGCTAAGTCTAGGAGGTGATTGGGGGCTTGAAAAGGGTGAATTTATATTCAATTTCTCATCAAGACAATAAGGTATGGGATTTTTTCACCTTTGAGACCTCTTTCCTCAAAGGGTTCATCCAAATTGATTTCAAAAGTTATTGATTTCTAATGGGTTTCATCCAATTCCGAAATTGATGTTGTGGATTGAGTTGTTGATGTTTATTTTAGGTTAATATTAGTTGATTATTATGAATTCTAACTTAATTGGAGTAATTGTTCATGGTCTTGCCTAAATTGAAGAATATGTTCCCAAGTCCTTAACACTAGGTTGTGTTCTTGGTTTAGATTGTAATTGTTCATTCAATTGACTTGTTTATGGGTTGAATTACTTTTATATGATGCTTATATGCTGCCTATGACAAATTAGGATGATTATTAGTCTTTCATGCTAGTTCTTGATAGTTGATCTAGGGTAGGGTGAATTGACTAAATCCTAAGTTTGATCTACTATTGAATTGTGAAGTAATGACTCTTCTATACTTTTGATTTCATTGGTTATTGAATTATGGTAATTTGATGACCTAATTGGGTTGATGTAAGGGTTGATGGTAAAACCATGATGATGGTGAGAATGTGAAGAAGACTTGGTAAGTCTAGTGACCTTATCCTTTGTTTCAATTATGGTTAATTGTGGTTAAGTCATGATGATTGTAACAACCCTAAAAATGAATAGGATCAAGACTTAGGTTGTCAAGAATGCTTGCGATTAGACCAAGGTTCACACAGACTGATACGCATAGAACCACACCTCAGAACCCTTACTACGACTAAGCCAACTAACTTGGGGAGTTAGTTGAGCTTGGAAAGGTTGGAACAAACCAAGTAAGGCTCTCGAAAATGAAGATTTAATCGAAGGAGTCTTTACCGGACTTAAAAAGAAGAAATTTTAAGTTTTGAGGGTCTAGGGGTAAAATGGTCTTTTACCAAGCTAAGGGTAATATCGTAATTACCCTAAATATATAAATAATTAATTATTTAATAAAATGGAAGGGCAATTTTGAGAGAGAGAGCCGAATGTGAGCTCTAAGAGTGAAGTCTTGCTCCACCCGGGTTCGAACCTAGGTGGAAGCAATGATTTAACTTGTTTTTATTTAAGTTGATAAATTAATTTAATTAATTAATAATTATTAGCTGATTTAATAAGAAGGAAAATCAGATTTTATTATTAATTATTTATTAATTAAGATGCCTTATTTTGACTAAGTCTTGAATTAGACTCCTAAACCTAAACTAACACTCTCCTAACACGTCTATCACCTCTCCACGCTCAAAAAAATCTCTTTCACGTTTATTCTCTGCCAAATTAAGGTTAAGAACTGAAACTACATCAAGATTTCTTCACACTTGAAGAACTCACATGAAATTTTAAGAAAAAAAAAGTAACCAAAACGTTAAGGCAAAGAGAAGTTGTTGGTCGAGTGGTGTGGACGTTGAGGAAGCTTGGACTGATTTTTGGAGAGGATTTTGGGCAGCAACTTCACGTTTGAACAAGAAAATTAAGGTATGGGTTTTCTTACTCTTGGTCCCTTTCCCAAGAGACCCTTAAGACTCAGATAATTCTATTCCGAAACTTGGATTGTTTCCCATTTCATGCTCCCTGTCACTAGCTCCCAATGATTCGTAGGTTGGGTATGTTTGCTGTTAAATTTAGGTATGTGTGATGTTCTTGTGTTGAATGTGTATATGTTTATGTACGTGAAATCAAGAAAATGACAATCAATGTGTGTTCGAAGTTATGTGCAAGTGTGTGCGAGTTTGTGAATGTGGCAAGGACCTCGGCTTGATGCTCAAAATTTGATAAGGTTGTAGTTGTTGTTTTGTGTACATAAAACCATGAAAAATCGTGATGTTCATTTAAGGAAATGTGGCTGATTGAATGACAATCTTTTAGCCAAATAAACTCATGAAAAAATACGCATAAAGATGTGTTGAAATGGAATATGAATACACCCGATGAATCAAGTGAAAACGTTAATAAAAATGAATCGAAAATTACCAAAATTTCAAACAACTATGCAAGGTTAAATTAGACTAAAGTTTAATAATGAAAATCTGGAAATTTAGTACATTTTAAAGAGGTGAGGCCACCAGGATTCGAACCTGTGACCTCACCCTTGGGCTACTGGAATTCGCGAGAAAAAAGACGAAAATGGGGCTGGGGGGAATCGAACTCGGGCCACTGGTTTGGGAAATGAGAGGAAAAATGATTTAATTAAATAAATCGGAGGCGTGGGAATCGAACCCACGACCTCCAGGTAGCGAGTGAAGGATGAGAAAATAAAGAAAAAGAAAATGTGAGGCGTGGGAATCGAACCCACGACCTCAAGGTTGGCGAGGAGAATGACAAAATTAGATAAGAAAATAAAGAGAGGCTGTGGGGGATCGATCCACAACCTCACTGCCAAGGCGCCTAGTTAAGAAATCTTTAATTAAAAATAAAGATAGGAGGCTGTGGGGGTTCGAACACACAACCTCACATCCCCTAGCGAAATTAAACTAAAATAAGGAGGCTGTGGGGGTTCGAACCCACAACCTCCCAATGCGCAGCGAAAATTAAGAATAAATAAAAGAGGATGTGGGGGTTTGATCCCACAACCTCTTGGTTTAGGTGAAATTGGGCAATAAAATGTTAATGAAAAATAAGAAGGGGTTGTGGGGGTTCGAACCCACAACCGTTTTGCCAAATTAAGAAGAAATCTAAGTAGAAAACTAAAGACACAATGTTAATGTTGGGGTTCGATTTAGAGTCCCAATATCATACAGATTAAAAATAAAATCAATGAAAAATGTAAATGTTATCTAAGTTATTCGTACTTGGGTCCCTTGCCCAAACTTCCGGATTTATACATAAGTCATACGTGAATAAAATATCCAAGAATAATGCCACATACTTAGATCGAAATCAAGATCTTGGCATACATACAAGATGCATAAGTCTTGTATAATCTTCGAAAGATATGAATCACTTAGACGAAATATGAATGAAGCCTCATGGCTTGTATGTATAGACACATATGTCTAACATACGTTCAAAAGTAAGTGAACCTAAGAGGTATGTAATGAAATGATGAACCCTGGAAGGGTTAAATATGAGTGTAAGATACACTAAATAGCCAAGTGCATTGGCATATGATGAAATGAACATTCAAGTAATAAGGGGTGAGTAATTATAAAAAAAAAAGGTGCTAATGATAATGAATGTGGTGACAACATGATATGAGGCTATTGTAAATGATGAGAGCAATCTCAAATGAGCCTAAGTAAATATTACTAATACGTACTCACCTATGAGAGTGTAAGATAATGAAGAGACCAGTCTCTATGAACACTCTAATGAAGGTATTGAGCTTAACACACTTAATACTAATGATGAGATGAGAAATCATCTAATGAGCTATGATGTCGTCATATTAGAAGCCAGCTTCCATGGCGTATGAGATGAATGAAATGGAACTTTATACTGAGCACCGATAGGCTAGTATGAGCGGTGATGCCTTCTTTAGGGAAGGATGGAGGTTCACGTAACTCTCATGAGATGAGATTGTCCGGCTTGCCGGGTATGGGTCTCCTTATATCTCCTAGTCTTCGAACCTATACTGCCAATATAGGGATCTGGCGGGGTTAAATTCCCATGTACGCTAGCATGTTATTGGATCACTTTGGCCGGTGATTCCACCTCTTTTCGGTGTGGGGGAGACACTGTATTTCATGATGCTCACATGATCTATGTTGGTTAAAGTTAAAGTTCCCAATGAATGAATGAGGTCAGCCTCAAATGATGCACATAATGAAATGAATAATACCAAAGGTGTTAGGATAGGATAATCAAAGGTGATTTAGATTCAAGTAATGACATTAGGTCATTCTTGCTCATTGCACAACGAACCTAATGAAAGTCTTAATACATCCTAGGTATAGCTGGTGGTTACACTGGCCTATGAATAAAATGAAATGAAGTACGTATGAATGAATGAAGCAGACTCTGTGTTTGCTAATGAAGGTTCCCTAGTTGAGGTCCCATCTTTTGAGCTGTCATTTTCTGGGATGTCTTAATGTCAAGTCCATGATTCCAAGGTCTCATGGCATATGAACGAATGATATAAAAGAAGTTATGTGCTACATGCAAAATGTACTGTATGCTATATGATATGTGCTATGTGTAAATGTTATGTGCTATGTGCAAATGTGAAAAGTATGATGATGTATGTTATTCTCATGGCATCACTTTCCTAATCCAAATTTGGAAAGCTCATTTACTTTCCTAATCCAAATTTGGAAACTTTCCTAATCTCAATTTGGCAAGTCCACGGACTTGACTTTCCAAAAATCATGTTGTTAGGAAAGAGCTATTCTTTCTCATGCATGTCCTTGGTGTGTGCTTGCATATACCCATACTTAGTACAAGTGTGTACTAACCCTATACAAACTCTACTATTTTAGGTGCAGGCACAGGTGGACGATAGAGCTACAGGATCATCGTTGCAGTTATCCGGACGTCCAGCATTCATCCGGTTTTGGTAGGTACTCATGTCTTCGAGGATGCTACTGCTTTATATGCTAGCTTAGTTTTAGAGTTGAGCTAGTGGAGCATGTTCCACTAGCATTTCATTCCTGTTTTTATTCAGACTATGTATTGGTGCCATTTTGGCAATTATACGCTTTATAAGAATTGAACTATTTATTTCAGTTGCTTATTTCTTAATGTTAGATGGTTGATGGTGAACAATTACGTATTCATGAGAATGTTTGTATAAGTATGTTAGGAAACAAAAATTTTCAAATTTTCCGCTAAAATTAACCTATGTAATGTAAGAATGACGTAAGTAGGCTTGTCTGCGACCTCTGTGAGGTCAACGACGCCGATCTCGTCTGGGGTTTAGATTCCAGTCGTGACAATGATTGTATTGGAGCATGTTTGTATAGGATTTATAGGTATGGTTTTTAGGTTGATTAAGATGAAAAGTAATAAGGGTGATGATGATTGCCAAATGTGATTTATTGTTGAAAGGCTATAAAGTGTTAACCTTACTTATGAGAGTTGTCATGAAAGGCTTTTACTCATGCAATTCCTATTGAGCTAGTATGATGATGATTATACAAGGGCTAGACCCTATGAACTAAATTAAGTTATGATTGGTAAATAAAGATTAAATACATTTCAATAAGGGACTAGCTTAGCACCGACTGATCTTGTATGTGAGAGGGTGTCACTTTTCCACATAGGGAAGTTAGGGTTCACTACACTTCTCATGGGTTAGATAACCTCATGACCCAAATAGGGTGTATAGTGATATTTCCTATGATGCCCTAAGTTCCATAACTATGATCCCACCATAGGAATACTAGCTAGTGGATAAAACTAGAAAGCTACGTTTATGTTAGGTATTACCTTGGTCGGTAGACAACCTTCCATCGATGTAAGGTTCGTATTCCGCATTATCTCATGTGGTCTATGTCAGTTAAGGCAAGTGTTCCCTAAACTAAAATGAAGTAATGATGTATAGGCTAACTAAAGTGACTTGAAGGGTTAGACTTAACTGAGGTAGGGGTTTGGAACTCTACCTAGGTCTTGCACTAGTTTGACTTGATAAAAGCTCACGGAAGTCAATATTATGTATGTAAATGATGATAAAAGGTAAATGACTTTACATGATGATTATGATGCTTATGAACATGTATTTGGTTCTTCTTGATTAAAGTATGAACTTATGTTTGTTGAAGGTTATGTTACGTGAAGTAAGTTACTATTTTTTATTCTTGTTTGGTTACTTGATTGAGTAGGGTTATGGGGCTATACTTGATTATTGCACTTGCGGCTTTATAAGGTTATGTATGGTTGTCTTGCTTTACTAGATCACATGATTAATTCTTATTTATACTTGTAATATGATTACTTTATGTTAGGTTATGTGAGATTACGGGTTCAAACATGTCATATGCATATTGTTGCTTTGACTTGATTAAGTATGTTTAATTGGTTAGTCTAGTTGTTGATTATTCATAAAGATATGAAATGGCATGATTTAAATAAATGTCCATTTTTAGCATGATTGATTGTTATATGTGCATATGGTCTCATACTTAGTACATGTGGTGTACTAACCCCATTTTCTCCCTTTTTCCCAAACACTTTAGGTTCCGGTCGTTGAGGTTTTGTTCGAGGCGATTGAGAAGAAGGCTTGGATACTCTTATAATCCAAGTGGTAGGTCCTCATTTCCCCGAGCATGATGCTAATATTCTACCTACGGATTGCCTAACTGTTATGACACTTATGTTGATTCTATCTTTCATTTGGAGACAAAGTTGTATAAAGCCTATATGTGGCCTACTTTTATTGTTGTAGTGATGTGCCCATTTTGTATTGTCATTTTAGATGGTTTATGAGATGAGACGGATTTTATGACTCTAATTCTATCTTATATATGTGTATGATATAAAAGTAGAAGACTAAGTAATCTTCCTATACTCGATGTTATACTATTACGTGTATGTAGAGGTCTATGTAAACCTCCGATGAGATATAGTTTATAAGTTTTAATTTTTCCTCATAATTTAGCCAATGAATGTTATGATGAATGCATAGAGGCTAGTCTTAGTCCTCAAAGAGGACGATGATGCCAGTTACGTCTAGGGGGTGCTCCCCAGATGTGACAAACTTTGTATCAGAGCATGAGGTTAAATATCCTTGATAACTACGTCTCTCTCAACCACGTCTATGTAGATTCATACTCATAATTTTGAAGCGCGCCATACTTATGAATAGGAATCTACATGATGCTAAGGAATCTCTCTCTTTCTTGGAAATCCAATATCGTGCCTCTAGAGTAACTATTATGTGCTTTCGTCTTAACCTTGTATTTTTGGGTATAGGCAATGAATACTCGGAGGAATGCGGCTAGGAGGCTTGAGGAGGAGGTTGCCCCTCCCCGTGTAGAAGAATATCCTCCACTTGAAGAGGGGGTCAATGTTGAGCAAGTTCCGGCCAACAACCCACCCATGACAAATGCAGACATAAGGGCTGCCTTTCTTCGAATGGCCCAAACCATTACTTCTCAAGCTCAATCCGCCACTCTCCAAGCTCAAACTATGACGGCATAAGCCAACCAGGAGGTTGCACCTCAAGCCAACTTGCAAGTCTCTACTATATCATCCCGTTTGAGGGACTTCACTCGGATGAATCCGCCTAGCTTTTATGGTTCTAGGGTTGATGAGGATCCCCAAGAGTTCATTGATGAGGTGTATAAGGTTCTCTTTGCTATGGGGTTGAGTTCAAGTGAGAAGGCCGAGTTAGCCACCTATCATCTCAAAGATGTGGCTCAAACTTCATATGTTCAATGGAGAGATAATCGGCCTCTTTGTGGTGGACCGGTAACATGGGAGATATTCAAAAAGGCATTTCTTGATCGATTCTTCCCTAGAGAGCTGCGGGAGGCCAAAGTGGTGGAATTCATCAACCTTCATCAAGGAGGTATGCGTGTGATTGAGTATTCTATGAAGTTTACTAAGTCGTCGAAATATGCTTCTTCCTTGGTTTCTGATCCGAGAGATGAGATGAGCGGCTTCTTGACGGGTGTATCAGATGATCTACAAGAAGAATGTCATTTGGCCATGCTTCACGAATATGAATATATCTGAGCTTATGGTGCATGCAAGGAAAGTTGAGGAGGCACGGGTTAGGAGAAAGTCCAGAGATGCTAAAAAGACAAGGTTCTTTGAAAAGGATTCTTCCAATGGTAAGATTGAGATTCAAGACAAGCCTAGGTTGAAAAAGAGGTTCTCTAATCAAGTTCCATCCAAGTTCACTAAGACTCGTGATGATAAGGGGTCAAAGATGAGAGCTCAAAAAGGGAAAAGTGCTAATTCACCTATTGATAAGCCTACTTGTGGTGAGTGTGGAAAGAAGAATTTCGGTACTTGTGTCATTGGTATGGATAAATGCTTTAATTATGGAAAAGTTGGGCACAAAGTTCGTGATTGTCCTAACATGAAGGGGCAACAGAAGAGTGGTCAAGCAAGTGGTTCTAGTGATGCTCCAAAGAAGAACCGCTTTTATGCTCTTCGTTCTAGGGTTGAGCAAGAGACCTATCCCGATATGGTGATGGGTATGTTACAAGTCTTTGCTATTGATGTTTATTTTTTACTTGATCCGGGTGCTACTTTGTCTTTTGTTACACCTCTTGTGTCTAAAACGTTTGATACTTTACCCGATATTTTGCATGACCCTTTCTTAGTGTCTACACCGGTGGGTGAGTCGGTTGTTACAAAGAGGGTTTATATAAATTGTCCTATTATGTTGCCCAATAGAGTTTCCAATGTTGATCTAGTTGAACTAGATATGCTTGATTTTGATATTATTTTGGGGATGGATTGGTTGCATTCTTGTTTTGCCACTATTGATTGTAGGACAAGGGTAGTGAGGTTCAATTTCCCAAATGAACCCATTGTTGAGTGGAAGGGGGGAAGTTCTATTCCTAGAGGTCGTATCATTTTTTGTTTAAAGGCTTGAAAAATGATCTCTAAGGGCTGCCTATATCATATAGTGAGAGTCCAAGATCTTGACTCCGAAATTCCTCCTATTGAGTCGGTACCCGTAGTGAGTGAATTTCCGGAGGTCTTCCCTAATGACCTTCCCAGTATTCCTCCCGAATGGGAAATTGATTTTGGTATCAATTTGCTACCGAAAACAAACCCTATTTCGATTCCTCCTTATAGAATGACTCCGGCCGAATTGAAGGAGTTGAAGGCACATCTTAAAGATTTGCTAGACAAGGGCTTTATAAGGGCTAACATTTCTCCATGGGGTGCTTTGGGCTTTTTCGTGAAGAAGAAAATCGGTATTTGAGAATGTGTATTGATTATCGCCAACTCAACAAAGTCACAATCAAGAACAAGTATCCTCTCGCGCAGATTGGTGATTTATATGATCAACTGCAAGGGGTAAGCTACTTCTCCAAAATTGACTTGAGGTCGGGGTATCACCAACTAAGGGTGAGAGGTGATGATGTACCAAGGACGACCTTTCAGATTCGTTATGGCCACTATGAGTTTCTTGTTATGTACTTTGGTCTCACCAATGCTCCGACGGCACTCACGGACCTAATGAATAGAGTATTTCGAAGTTACCTAGATTCATTTGTCATTGTGTTCATTGACAACATCTTGGTATATTCGAAGAATGAAGGTGATAACATGGGTCATTTGAGGGTTCTATTGCAAACACTTAAAGAGAATAAATTATTTTCCAAGTATAGCAAATGCGAGTTTTGGTTGAGGTCGGTAGCATTTCTTGGTCACATCATCTCTAGTGAAGGAGTTGAGGTTGATCCAAGGAAAATGGAAGCGGTGCGGAATTAACCGAGACCATTGACTCCAACTGATATACGGAGTTTCTTGGGTATTTCGGGTTATTATCGGAGGTTCATGGATAGTATTGCGTCCATTGCATATCCTTTGACTACTTTGACTTAAAAGTAAAAGAAGTTTGAGTGGTCCAAAGCATGTAAAAAGAGATTCCAGTTATTGAAAGATAGTTTTACTTTGACTCCAGTGTTGACACTACCGGAAGGTACAAAGGGATTTGTGGTCTATTGTGATGCATCCCGTGTTGGTTTGGGGTGTGTGCGTATTCAACATAGGAAGGTTATTGCCTGTGCTTTATTGTTGAAAGGCTATAAAGTGTTAACCTTACTTATGAGAGTTGTGATGAAAGGCTTTTACTCATGCAATTCCTATTGATCTAGTATGATGATGATTAAACATGGGCTAGACCCTATGACCTAAATTAAGTTATGATTGGTAAATAAATATTAAATACATTTCAATAAGGGACTAGCTTAGCACAGAGTGATCTTGTATGTGAGAGGGTGACACTTTTCCACATAGGGAAGGTAGGGTTCACTAAGGTTCTCACGGGTTGGATAGCCTCATGACCCAAATAGGGTGTAGAATGATATTTCCTATGATGCCCCAAGTTCCATAACTATGTTGCCACTATAGTAATACTAGCTAGTGGATCCACCTAGAAAGCTATATTTATGTTATATATTACCTTGGCCTGTAGACCACCTTCCATCGGTGTAAGGTTTATGACATCGGATTCCGCATTAGCTCATGTGGTCTATGTCGATTAACACAAGTGTTCCCTAAACTAAAATGATGTAATGATGTATAGGCTAACTAAAGTGACTTGAAGGGTTAGACTTAACTGAGGTAGGGGTATGTGACTCTACCTAGGTCCTACACTAGTTTGCCTTGATAGAAGCTCTGGCGGTCAATATTATGTATGTAAAAGATGATAAACGGTAAATGACTTTACATGATGATTATGAGGATTATGAACATGTAATTGGTTCTTGTTGATTAAAGTATGAACATATGTATGTTGAAGGTTATGTTATGTGAAGTAAGTTACTATTTGTGATTCTTGTTAGGTTACTTAATTGAGTAGGGTTATGGGGCTTTACTTGATCATTGCACTTGTGGATTTATAAGGGTTATGTATGGTTGTCTTGCTTTACTAGATCACATGATTAACTCTTATTTATACTTGTAATATGATTACTTGATGTTAGGGTTATGTGAGATTATGGGTTCAAATATGTGATATGCGTCTTGTTGCTTTGACTTGATTAAGTATGTTTAATTGGTTAGTCTAGTTGTTGATTATGCATAAAGACATGAAATTGCATGATTTAACTAAATGTCCCTTTTTAGCATGATTGATTGTTATATGTGCATATTGTCTCATACTTGATACATGTGGTGTACTAACCCCATTTTCTCCCTTTTTCCCAAACACTTTAGGTTTCGGTCGTTGAGGTTTGGTTAGAGGCGATTGAGAAGTAGGCTTGGATGCTCTTATAATCCAAGTGGTAGGTCCTCATTTCCCCTAGGATGATGCCGATATTCTACCTACGGATTGTTTAGCAATTATGAAACTTATGTTGATTCTATCTTTCATATGGAGGAAAAGTTGTATAAAGCCTATATGTGGCTTACTTTTATGACTCTAACTGTATCTTATATATGTATCTGAAATAAAAGTAGAAGACTAAGTAATCTTCCTATACGAACGCGTCTATGGATACTCGATGTTATACTATTATGTGTATGAGAGGTCTATGTAAACCTCCGATGAGATATAGTTAAAAGTTTTAATTTTTCCTCATAATTTAGCCAATGAATGTTATGATGAATGCTAAGAGGCTAGTCTTAGTCCTCAAAGATGACGATGACGCCGTTTACATCTAGGGGGAGCTCCCCGGATGTGACATTTCCTCCAACCTATACTTATGTAGTATAGAAAAGTATGGGATTAGTACAAAAATTGTACTAAGTATGACATTATGCAAAATCATGCAAAAAGGGACAATTTAGTTTGAACATACAAGACATGCTATTTTGATAAAAACATCATGAATTAAGTTACAAATCATCATATAGTAGCATCATTTAGAACATAAGGTAAAACTTCCATTATTCTTAACATAGAAGCATACTTACTGTAAACCCAAAATCACATATTAAATACTCTTATCCTAAGTTACCCTAAGGCTTCCCTAAGTAAGACACAAGGGGATTGCCCATACAATGTCCTCAATACCTAGCTAAGAGATCCTTCAGACTACTAAGGATAAGCATACTTCATTTCATTTATACAAGTCACCACAAAATATCAAGACACTATCAAAACATACATATACTTAGGAACTTCAAATAAGAACCATCCTCCAAGGAAACCGTCACATTCGGGAATACCCCCTAGACATAACCGGCGTCGACGTCCTCTTTGAGTACTAAGAATAGCCTCTTAGCTTACATCATCACATTCATAGGTCAAAATTTAGAGGATATTTAAAAGTTTTTACTACTTCTACATTGAGGTTTACATTGACCTCTACAAACACATAGTAGATATATATCGAGTTTACATATACCCTTCGTATAGGAAGATTACTTAGTCTTATACTTTTATTGCACATAGATATATAGAATATAACATAGTATCAAAAATAGTCATCTCATCTCATAACCATCTAATAAGAGTATCTCAAATTGGGCCTAGCCCATACATCAATACAATAAGACCACATATAGGTCATACAATGTTTAATATCCAAATAAAAAGGAAAGAAACATAATAGTCTTAAAACTAAAGTAACATCATAGTCTTGATAGTGGCATTGCCCTCGAAAAGTGAGGACCCACCAAACTTGGATGCTCAAGAATTCTAAGTCTTCTTTAATGTCGTCTCCAAAAGTCCTTTAACGACCGGAACCTAATATGTTGGGGAAAAGAAAGAAATGAGGTTAGTACACCACTTGTACTAAGTATGAGACCATATGCACACATACTTTGAAATCATGCTAAGAAAAGGGACATTTCAATAAGTATGCACTTTACCTTGAAAACCTTTATGCACATTCAAGAAGACCATACCAACCAATAGGACATGTTCATTAAGTCATAGGCAAGTACATCACAAAATCAACAGCATTAAGTCTAGTCAAGTCAACATCCATATTATATAATTGAATACATAGTCAAGTAACTCATCATCAAGTCATAATAGCAACAAGCATGAATAAGAGTACAATTCAACATACCCAAACCAAGACAACTACCCATGAACCCCTATCAAGTCAACAAATTCAATGACCAAGCAAAGCCCCATAACCTTACTCAATCAAGCAACCCAATAAGAATCATGAACAACATCCTACTTCATATAGCATGGCATTTAAGAGTACATATCATCATATACTTTAACAATGTTGACCAACACATATTCATAAGTGAAACTAGTCAACGTATAGTATTAATAATGTGCAAGTTCATCATATACATATCATGTATTATCAAGAGCATATACATACATAATAATAACCTCCTAAAGTTCCCTTCAAGGCAAACTAGTTCAAGTCATAGGTAGAGTCCCATACCCCTACCTAAGATAAGTTAACCTCTCAAGTCACCCTAGTTGGATTGTACTTCATACTTCATTTTAGATTAGGGAACACTTTCCATAACCAACATAGACCACAAGATCTAAGTGTGGAATCCGGTGTTGTAAAATCTTACACCGAAGGAAGGTGGTCTACCGGCCAAAGTAAAACAAAATACAAACGTAGTTTTCTAGGTGGATCCACTAGCTAGTCTTCCTAAGGGGGTAACATAGTTCAAGAACTAAGAGATAAGTATAATCCCTCTACATACCACTTGGAAATTGGGCCTACTCTTATGGGAATCCAATGGACGGGTATCCCTCATAGGGTAGTCAACATCTCATGTGGAACTATAGGGTGCATCTTCCTCTATGGAAAGTCATCACCTCCTATTGTCAAGTTCACATGCTGCTAAGCTAAGTCCCTTTTGAAATGTCTTTAATGTCTTTATTAATCATCATCACTTAATAGTTCATAGGGTCTAAACCATGTATAATCATCATCATCATCATCATCATAGCTCAATAATAATTGCATGAGTATGGTCCTTTCATTATAATTCATATAAGTGAGGTTAGCACATTTACATATAACTTCTTAATAAGGCACATTGGTAAATCATTCACCATCCTTATAAAATTTACATCTTAGTCAACACCTCACAAACCATAGTCATGAAATTTCAATTCAAAATCATACCACCGTATAAATCCTAATAAAACGCATACTCCAATATAACATCATGCCTTAAAGCACAATTATCCATAATTTGAAGTAAAGGATAGAGATCACAAGACTTACCAAGTCTCCTTCATAATTCATCATCAGGGTCTTATCATCAACCCTTAACTAAACCCAATTACGGTGTAGTATCATCATATAACCATAACCAACATTACAACAAAGTCAATTGAATCACTATATCACAATTCCTCACTAGTTCATAGCTTAAAATAAGATATTTAGGTCAATTCACAACACACTTCATAACCTACATCAACTTCTCAAGAACTAGCATGATAGGACTATAATTCATCTTAATTTAGTCATGATTGAAACAACAACATCATCTAATAGTAATTCAACCAATAACCAATCCAATTTGAACCAATATAATACAATTCCTATCAAGATCACAACATAGAATTAAAGGATGAAGGTCATCTTCTACAAAATAGATCAATTCTTCAAGATATAACATAATTGAGTTAAAATACATGTTAATATATTCATCATATACCAAAAAATAATAAAAAATCAATTCATAACATCAATTTCGAGATTGGATGAAACCCATTTGAAAACCTAACTTTTGAAATCAATTTGAAGGAACGCTTTGAGGAAAGAGGTCTCAAAGGTTAAAGAGATCACATACCTTACTAATTGATGAATATTGATGGAGGAAGTTGAATCTTTGCAGCCCTTAAACCCTCCCCTAGCTTGGTTTTCAATGGAGTTCTTCACTAGAGAGAGAAAGAAGAGAGAAAGAAGAGAGTTTTGAGTTTGTGAATTATGAGAGTTTAGGTTAGGGTTTTATATAGGGGGTTAAATAATTTACATAGACCTCCACTAACCCCTAGTTAAATTACTAAATAAGCCAATTAATTAATTAACCTAAGTGAAAACATGCAGGAAAAAGCAGTCATCACAGACGATACCATGATCGAAGGATCGTTGGTCGATCGACGACCAGTCCCCCTTTCGTGCTGCATATCCGTTGGTAAGTTCAGTGATTTGTAAAAATGACACTTCCAGGATTTTGGCTAAGTGACCATCGACGGTGGCCATCGATGCCCCGTTGATTGACACACGGCCCGTCTATGGCACTCGTCTGTGCACACTGGTATGGGCAGTCCTTTGACCCCAAAATGCAAGGGTCCTCCTCAAGGGCCCTTTGTTGATCCTTGGGTGGTCGTGCCCTGATGTTTTGACTATGAATCAACTCAAATACATGTTAGACACCCTTACACTAATTTTCATCATTATACGACTTCTAAAAGGTAGTCAAATAGGCTAAGGCACTCTACTACCTCCTTGAACTAGTTTCTGGACGTCATGGACGTCCTTGTACGTTTTGGTTTCTAGACTCTCTAAATGACTTATATTCACTAAAATAGACCTTAAAATAGTGTATAAACCTTATGACACTTATGTTAGGCTCTAGAACACGTCTTGGATTTTCGAAGTGTTACATTACCCCCACCCCCCTAAGGAACATTCGTCCCCGAATGACAATAAAAATCTTTTGAAGGAAGGAATAGACTCGATACTATACGCCAAAGCAACAACAATACATAACAACATCAACCATATCATTTACACAAGGCAATTCAAAAATTTTAGTTACCACACATAAGGCTCAACATTACATTATGAGGAATTTCCTTCTCACAACAACAACATGAGCTCAACATACCTTACATTAGTCAATTATGTCAAAGTTAAACTTTCCAACATGCTACATATAATTTGATGAAGACTCACCATATCTAAATGTACAACATGACTTAAAACAAGAAGAGTTGCAATTTTAGTCCAAATGCACATTTCACTGTAATATTCACCGTAATGAAACCAAAAATACACATTTTTCAAGACTTCACCAAAATAAAGAAATATCAACTTTTAGTCAATATTTTCATTATTAATAGGAATAAATAACATTACTTATCAAATAGATGAGGTTAACGGGACTTCATGTCAGCCTCAGCCTCAGCCTCCCATGTTGCACCCTCAACTAGGAGAATCTTCCATAACACCTTTACGGAAACCACCTCTTTGTTCCTAAATTACATTACTTGTCGATAAATGGTTTGAACCGGAAATTCCTCATAAGAGAGGTTATCATTCACACCAAGACCCTCAATAGGAAGAATAGACTCGGGATCACCGATACAATTCTTAAGGATAGAAACATGGAAAATTGGATGAACCGAAGCCACTTGACTAGGCAACCTTACCAACTTTTTGAAAGATTTCATAGGGACCCACATAATGAGGACTCAACTTCCTTTTCTAGCCAAATCTAACCAACCCTTTCATAGGAAAATTTTTTAAGTAAACTTTATCACCTTCTTCAAACTTCCAATCCCTTCTCCTGTGATCGATATAAGACTTTTGCCGACTATAGGCCGTTTGTAAGCGATTTCTTATTATATGAACCTTCTCCAATGTCTTATAAATCAAATCAGGACCAAAAAGTGAAGACTCACCAACTTCAAACCATCCAATAGGAGACCTACATCTCCTACTTTACAAGGCTTCATAATGATCCATGAATATGGATGAATGAAAACTATTGTTGTAAGCGAACTCCACCAAAGGCAAATGCTTATCCCAATTTCCCTTGAAATCAATGGCAGATGATCTAAGCATATCCTCAAGGGTCTGAATAGTACGCTCTGCTTGACCATCCGTTTGGGGATGAAAAGCGGTGCTTAGCCTCACCTTAGTACCCAACCCTTCTTTGAATGATCTCTAAATCGTAGATGTGAATTGTGCACCCCTATCCAATATGATGGATAACGAAATACCATGGCGACACACAATCTCATATATGAAGATCCTAGCATAATCTTACGCCGAATAAGTAGACTTGACGGCAATGAATTGAGCAGATTTGGTCAACCTATCCACAATCACCCATATAGAGTAATATTGATTTTGTGTCCAAGGCAAACATACCACAAAATCTGTATTGATGTCTTCCTACTTCCAAGTAGGAACATTGATTTTTATGTAGTAGACCTCCCAACTTTTGATGTTCGGCTTTCACTTATTAGCAATTTGGACACTTAGCAACAAATTATGATATGTGCTTGTTCAAACCTTCCCACCAAAACACTTCCCTAAGTTTATGGTACATCTTTGTCGAACCCGTTTGAATGGAGTAACGGGACCCATGATCTTCCTCAAGTATCTGGTTCCTCAAACTGTCTACATTGGGAACACACAACCTTCCTTGATACCTCAAGAAACCATCCTCCCTAAGAAGAGTGACTCACTAAGCTTACCAAGAACCGATTCCATCAACTCCACCAATGGTTGATCAAGGTGTTGTTTGCACTTTACCTCAACCATCAATGATGACTCGGAGTTATGATGAACCATAAAACCACCATTTGGAGAATCTTCCAACTTACACCCAATCTAGACAACCTATGAACATGTTTCACTAGGTCTTTCTTGTCTTCCTCTATATGATACAAACTACCCATGGTCATACGAGTTAGAGCATCCGCAACCACATTGTACTTGTGGGGGTGATAGAGAACACTCATGTCGTAATCTTTCAACAATTCCAACCACCTTTTTTGTCAGATATTCAACTCCTTTTGAGTAAACACATATTGGAGACTCTTGTGGTCGGTATACACATCAACATGGACACCATACAAGTAATGCCTTCATATTTTCAAGGAAAATACCATGACCGCTAACTCAAGATCATGAGTTGGATATTTTTTCTCATGCACATTAAGTTTTGTAGAAGAATAGGAGATTACATTCCCATGTTACATAAGCGCACAACCTAAACCCACTCGGGATGCATCACAATATACAACGAAGATCTTTGTACCATCCAGTAAGGTCAACACCGGAGAGGTATTTAGCCTATCTTTCAAGATTTGGAAGCTTCTCTCACAAGCCTCAGACAACTCAAATTTTTTATTCTTTTGGGTCAAACTAGTCAAGGGAGATGTAATTGACGCAAATCCATTCACAAAGCTCTGATAATAACACGCTAGACACAAAAATCTCCTAATGTCGGTTGGAGTCAATGGTCTAGGCCAATTCTTGACTGCCTCGGTTTTTCTTGGATCAACCTCAACTCCCTCACTAGAGATGATATGACAAAGAAAATGACACCGACCTCAACCAAAACTCACATTTGCTATACTTGGAAAATAATTCGTTCTCATATAGCACTTGTAACACCACCCTCAAATGGTTCATGTGATCATCCACATTTTTTGAATATACCAAGATGTCGTCAATGAAGACAATGAGAAATGAATCTAGGTAACTTCGAAACACCCTATTCATGAGGTCCATAAATGTTGTCGGGGCATTACTGAGACTAAAGGACATTACTAAGAACTTATAGTGACCATATCTAGTCCGAAATGCCGTCTTTGGTATATCCTCACCTCTCACCCTAAGTTGGTGATACCCCGATCTCAAGTAAATCTTAGTAAAGTAGCTTGCCTTTGGGACTTGATCAAACAAGTCATCAATCCGAGGGAGAGGATACTTATTCTTAATAGTGACTTTATTGAGTTGGTGATAATCAATGCACATTCTTAGGGACCCATCCTTCTTCTTTACAAACAAAAGCAGAGCACTCCATGGAGAAATAGTAGGTCTAATGAAGCCTTTGTCTAGTAAATCTTTTAGTTGAGCCTTCAACTTCTTCAATTCGGCCATAGCCATTCGATAAGGAGGAATTTTAATGGGATTTTTATCCGATAACAAGTAGATACCAAAATCAATTTCATGTTTGGGAGGAATACCACAAAGATCATTAGGAAAGACCTCCGGAAACTCCCTCACTATGGGGACCGACTCAATGGGAGGAATTTCTGACTCTAAATCTTGGACTCTTACTATATGGTATAAACACCCTTTAGAGATCATTTTGCATGCTTTTAAACAAGAGAAAATACGACCTCTAGGAATAGAATTTCCCCCCTTCCACTCTAAAACGGGCTCATTGGGAAAGTTAAACTTCACCAACCTTATTCTACAATCTATAGAGGCAAAGCAAGCATGCAACCAATCCATACCTAATATGACATTAAAATCAAGCATATCAAGTTCTACTAGTTTAACCTAAGTAACTCTATTCGGTAAAATTATTGTACAATTTCTGTACACCCTATTTGCAACAACCGACTCACCCACCAGGGTAGACACCACAAAAGGTTCATTTAAAATGTCAGGTAAGATATCAAATTTCTTAGCTATCAAGAGAGTAACAAAATATATTGTAGTGCTCGGATCAAGTAAAGCATATAGATCAATGGAAAAGACTTTCAACATACTGGTAACCACATTGGGAAAACTCTCTTGCTCACCCATAAAGCGGAGAGAATAAAAGTGATTCTTCCTCGAAGCATCATTAGAACCACTTGCTTGAGCTTGACCACTATACTTGCCTTGACCCTTCACATTAGGGAAATCCCTAACCTTGTGGTGACTCTTGACACAACCAAAGAAATAGCCCTTTACAACCTAACATTCACAATGATGACCCTTTACAACCTTGGCACAAGTACGCTTCTTGTTCGGTGATCTAGTATCCCTTCCCTTCTTAAGCCTAGGGTTACACACCCTATCATTATGAGCCTTAGGGAACTTCGAAGAACTTGATTGGACACCCTCTTCCTTAACCTAGGCTTGTTTTGAATCTCAAGCCTACCTTTAGAAGAACCACCATCAAAAGATCTTGCCCTCTTCGCATCTCTACTCTTCCTCTTAGCCCTTGTCTCTTCCACTTGTTGAGCATGAACCATGAGACGATAAATGTTCATATTTTTATGTAGCATAATTGAATGACACTCCTCTTGCAAATCATCTGACACTCCCTTCACAAAGCCCATTTCATCTCTAGGGTCGGAAACCAAAGAAGGAGCATACTTTAACAATACAGTGAATTTCAATGAGTATTCAATCACACTCATATCTCCTTGATGAAGGTTTATGAACTCCACCACTTTATCTTCCCGCTTCTCCCTACGAAAGAATCTATCAAGAAAAGCCTTCTTGAACACTTTCCAAGTTACCAATCCACCCCTTAGCGGCCTATTGCCCCTCCATTAGACATGCCAAGTTTGGGCCACACCTTTGAGTTGGTAAGTGGCTAACTGGGCCTTCTCACTATTAGCCAACCCCAAAGCATAGAGTATCTTGTATATTTCATCAATGAACTCATGGGGGTCTTCTTCAATGTTTGACCCATAGAAAGTAGGGGAATTCATTCTAGTGAAATTTATTAGGCGAGAGTCCATGGTAGCAACTTCTTGTTTTTCTTGAGGTACAACCTCCCGACTAGGTTGGGCCATCATGGCTTGAGCTTGAGTAGTGGCGGCTTGTGCTTGGATAGTAATGACTTGGGCCATTTGTAAAAGAGCAGCCCGTATGGCACCATCCATCAAAGGAGGATCAACCGGCGCTTGGTAATCATTAATTTCATCCTCAAGAGGAGGAACTTGATCACCACGGGGAGGAGATCCCGTATTGGCAATCTCTTCTTCAAGTATTCATGCCGGATTCCTTAGAGTATTCATTGCCTATAATCACAATAAGAGGATTAGATGCAATCATATAAACCTAACAATCTAGAGGCACAATATTGGACTTCTAAGAAGGTGAGAGTTTCCTAAGCATCATATAGATTCCTATTCATAAGTGTGGCGTGCCTCACAATTATGAGTACGAATCTACATAGACGTGGTTGAGAGAGACACCGACTCAAAGATATTCAATATCATGCTGTGATACTAAGTTTGTCACATCCAAGAATACCCCCTAGACGTAACTGCCGTCATCGTCCTATTTGAGTACTAATACTAGCCTCTTGTCTTACATCATTACATTCATAGGTCAAATTTAGAAAAAAATTTAAACTTTTTACTACTTCTACATTGAGGTTTACATTGACCTCTACATACACATAGATATATAGAATATAGTATAGTCTCAAAAATAGTCGTCTCATCTCATAACCATCAAATAAGAGTATATCAAATTGGGCCTAGCCCATTGATCAATACAATAAGACCACATATAGGTCATACAATGTTTAATATCCAAATGAAAGGGAAAGAAACATAATAGTCTTAAACCTAAAGAAACATCATAGGCTTGATAGTGGCATTGCCGTCGAAAAGTGAGGACTTACCCAACTTTGATGATCAATAATTCCAAGTCTTCTTCAATGTCGTCTCCAAAAGTCCTTCAATGACCGGGACCTAAAATTTTGGAGAAAAGGAAGAAATGGGGTTAGTACACCACTTGTACTAAGTATGAGACCATATGCACACATACTTTGAAATCATGCTAAGAAAAGGGACATTTAAATAAGTATGCACTCTACCTTGAAAAACTTTATGCACATTCAACAAGACCTTACCAACCAATAGCACATGTTCATTAAGTCATAGGCATGTACATAACAAGACCAACAACATCAAGTCTAGTCAAGTAAACATGCATATCATATAATTGAATACATATTCAAGTAACTCTATCATCAAGTCATAATAGCAACAAGCATGAATAAGAGTACATTTAAACATAGCCAAAGCAAGACAACTACCCATGAACCCCTATCAAGTCAACAAGTGAAATGACCAAGCAAAGCCGCATAACCTTACTCAATCAAGTAACCCAACAAGAATCATGACCAACATCCCACTTCACATAGCATGGCATTTAAGAGTACATATCATCATACTTTAACAATGTACACCAACAGATATTCATAAGTGAAACTAGTCAACGTATAGTATCAATAATGTGCAAGTTCATAATATACATATCACGTATCATCATAAGCATAGACATACATAATAAAGACCTCCTAAAGTTCCCTTCAAGAAAAACTAGTGCAAGGCATCGGTAGAGTCTCATACCTCTACCTAAGCTAAGTTAACCTCTCAAGTCACCCTAGTTGGTTTGTACTTCATTACTTCATATTAGTTTAGGGAACACTTGACTTAACCGACATAGACCACAAAAGCTAAGTGTGGACTCTGGTGTTGTAAAACCTTACACCTAAGGAAGGTGGTCTACCTACCAAAGAAAGACCAAACATAAACGTAGCTTTCTAGGTGGATCGACTAGCTAGTCTTCCTATGGGGGCAATATAGTTCAAGAACTAAGAGATAGGTATAATCCCTCTACATACCACTTGGCAACTGGGGCCTCCTCTCATGGGAATCCAATGTATGAGTATCCCTCTTAAGGGAGGTGACACCTTATGTGGAACTATAGGGTGAATCTTCCTCTATGGAAAGTCATCACCTCACATTGTCAATTTCACTCGGTGCTAAGCTAAGTTCCATTTGAAATGTCTTTATTAATAATCATCACTTAATATAGATCATAGGGTCTAACACTTTTATAAATATCATAATCATCATCATAGCTCAATAGGAATTGCATGAGCATAGTCCTTTCATTACAATTCATATAATTGAGGTTAGCACATTCACATATCACTTCATAATAAGACATATTGGTAAATCATTCATCATCATTATAACATCTATATGTTTGCCAACACCTCACAAACCATAGTCAAGACATTTCAATTCAACATCAGACCACCCTATCAATCCTAATACAAGGCATACTCCAATACATCATGACTTAAATCACAATTAACCATAATTTGAAGTAAAGGATAGGGATCACAAGACTTACCAAGTCTCCTTTATAATTCATTATCAAGGTCTTACCATCAACCCTTAACTCAACCCAATTAAATTGTAGTATCATCATATAACTATAACCAACATTACAACAAAGCCAATTGAATCACTATATCACTATTCATCACTAGTTCATAGCTTAAGATAAGATACTTAGGTCAATTCACAACACACTTCATAACCTAGATAAACTTCTCATGAAATAGCATAATAGAACTATAATTCATCCTAATTTATTCATTATTTATACAACAACATCATCTAATAGCAATTCAACAAATAACCAATCCAATTGAACCAATATAATCAATTCCTATCAAGATCAAAACCTAGGGTTAAGGGGTAAAGGTCATATTCTACAAAGTAGACAAATTCATCAAGATATAACATAATTGAGTTAAAATACATGTTAATCTATTCATCATATCCAAAATAAATCACAAATAAATCAATTCATAACATCAATTTCGAGATTGGATGAAACCCACTTGAAAACCCAACTTTTGAAATCAATTTGATGGAACCCTTTGAGGAAAGAGGTATCATAGGTGAAAAAGATCTCATACCTTACTAATTGATGAATATTGATGGAGGAAAATGACTCTATTCAGCCCTTAAAACCTCCCCTATCTTGGTCTTCAATTGAGTTCTTCACTGGAGAGAGAGAAAGAAGACAGAAGGAAGAGAGTTTTGGGTTTGTGAATTATTATAGTTTAGGTTACGCTAATTAGGGTATGGCTTTATATAGTGGGTTAACTAACTTACATAGACCTCCCCTAACCCCTAATTAGTTTCCTAACTAAGCCAATTAATTAATTAAACTAAGTGAAAATGTGCGGTGAAAACCAGTCATCACATAGGACACCACGATCGACGGATCGTGGGTCAATTGACGACCAATCCAAGTTCCGTGCTGCACATCCGTTGGTAAGTTCAAAGAGTTTTCCAAATAACCCTTCCAGTATTTTTGTGAAGTGATGATCGACGGTGGCCATCGACTCCCCGTCAATTAACACACGCTCTATCGATGGCACTCGTCTGTGCACACTGGTTTGGGCAGTCCTTTGACCCCAAAATGCAAGGGTCCTCCTCAAGGGCCCTTGGTTGGTCCTTCGTAGGTCGTACCCGGACGTTTATACTATTAATAAACTAAAATACATGTTAGACACCCTTGCAACAATTTTCATCATTTTCCGACTCGTAAAAGCTAGTCAAATAGGCTAAGGCACGCTAGTACCTCTTTGAACTTGTTTCCGGACGTCATGGACGTTCTTTGATGTTTTGGTTTCTAGACTTCCTAAATGACTTATTTTCATAAAAATAGACCTCAAAACAGTGTCTATACCTTATGACACTTATGTTAAGTTCTAGAGCACGTCTTGGATTTTCAAAGTGTTACAGAAACCCCTAATTTACACTTGGTTCAATGTGAAAGTAGCATCCCATACTACCACTTACAGTTTGTGCTCCTTACGAATAACCTTATAATAGGCACATCATATTCATCACATACTAATCTTTCATCATATAAGTCATTACATCAACATGCTACCTTAACGTTAAACATAAAGACACATTACTTTCATTTACATAATATCATGACCCATTCATACATTTCATATAAGGACACACCAAGAATCCCTCCAAATGTCTATTTGTGCAATAGATAGGTAGCGTCCCATTCTATCACCTACCCTAAGTAGTATACCCTTAAGAAGACTTAGTTCATTTACATACATTTGTGGGGTCTATCTTTAACCGACATAGACCTTTAGATCTTGACATGGAATCACGGTACTAACCCTTACCGGATGAGGGATCCGTACTTGCCTAAGCTAGGGTCATATTATTTAGCCTTTGCATGGATTCTCCAATAGCTACACCTACGCGGGAGCATAGTTAAGGAATAAGAACATTGCTACTAAGTAACTCAATATCTACTAACGAGGAGCACCCATCTCAAGAGGTACATTGGATATAACATCTCTACTCACGAAGTGTACCCACCCCTTCTTCAAATCCTCTCGGTGCTAAGCATAAATCTTCCACGGAGTCTTAAACATTCATTGACTATAGGTTAAGAGATAACTATTAAGCACCCCATCTCAACTTATGAAGGGTATCCAACCTCCAACCTATATTTGGAAAGCTCATCGGGAATAGTGAGGTTGGTACTAAACACTTCATCTCAACTCACGAAGAGTGTTCACCCCCTTTTCATACTTAGGAATAGTAGGGATGGTCTAGACACTTCATCTCTACTCATGAAGAGTGTCCACCCTACAATCCCCTATTTTCATTCATTGACATCATTCATGCATTCAAGTCTGTGTGAGTACATGTGAGCACACCCTTCCCATAATAACCATTATTCATATATGTCACATCCGGGGATCACCCCCTAGAAGTAACATGGAGTACTTGACCTGTCGGAGGTATTATACAAGCCCATAGTTATCATTCATCGCATTGACATAGTAAATTTAGCGGAAAATTTAAAACTTTCTTAGCACATCAAATGCTAGAACATTACCTCATATATATTAAGTATAACTCATAATACATATATAGAGCTTAAGTCTATTTTCCATCATAGACTCAACAACATTGGAATACATTAAGGACACGGACATTAAGACACATTACATAACTATACAATATTAAAACACTTTACAGTAAAGACATAAGTAGGAGATCCTTGAACTTAAGGATTTCTTTCATTCAGCTTGGGAATCCTATATAAAGATCTTAACCATTCAAGAAATCCTTTAAGCATCCATAACCTACACTTTGTGTAAAAAGTAGAGAAGAATGGAGTTAGCACAAGAATGTACTAAGTATGACAACCATACAAAAACATGCATTTTAAAGGGACATTTTCCTTGAAATAATACTTCATGCCTTTTTGAGTAAATCATCATAAAACCTTTATACAATTGCTTTTATATCATTAACATACTTTATATAAACATATTCAAAGGTCAAACATTCATAAGATCACATATAGAATTTATTACTTTTTCAAGTCACATTACAGTGAACTATTTCCTCTTTTACAGTGAGCATTCTTTTCTTTATTTCCTTAACCTTCAAAGTAACCCTCTAGTGATACTTGGTGCAATGCATCACCTTAAGGACACAAGGAAACATACATATCATCTACACAAGGTAACACATACCATCATAGAAGTATAATACTACATAGACATATTTAAGCTAACACCATAAGACAATTACAGTAAGTTACATTCAATTTGCACATAGACCAACTTCACTTCACATCAATGCATTATAAGACCTTACTCATAATCCTACTCTAAGTCTACTACTGCAATGTATATGTAAAGCCCCATAGCCTTACACATACTTAGTAAACCTATCATAAGACCACAAGCCTTACCATCCAATGCATACATCAACAAGTAAGTGAAGACAACTTCATTCATGTCAATACAAGACCTTTATCATATAGTCATTTAGACCAACATAGTGCATATAAGGATAATATCACATAATCTAGACCCATACCATGCACATCTTCATGACAAGTAGACAAATACTACCAAACCATGCATAAAGACATAATCATAATCATACACATTAGGTAACCTTCCTAGGACTTCTTAAGGATCCACTTGTGCAATGTCTAGATGGGTTCATTACTTCAACCTATACTAAGTAACCTCCCTTAAGACATCCTAGTTAGGATCCTAGTTCATTACTTCAATTCTCCATTTTACTTTAGGGAAACTATAGCCTTAACCGACACTAAGACCATGGGTGCAAATCATGGAATTTGGTGTTGTAGAGCCTTACACCAATGGAAGGTGTTCCTACCTAGACAAGGTAGAACATTAACATATATCCTAGCATTGTAAGTTAATTCACTTTGCTAGATACTTTGTGGCAAGCATAGTTTATGGAACTATGAGATAGGTAGTTCCCTCTACATGCCATTGGAGAATTGGGGCCTCATCTCATGAGAAAACATTGGTGATCCCTTCCTCAAAGGGATGTCAACACCTCATGTGGGTCCATAGGTGAGTATTCCTCTAAGAGAAGTCAACACTCTATGAGGGACAAATGGTGAATCTTCCTCAAAGGAAAGTCAACACCGCTCTATGTCAAGTTCACTCGGTGCTAAGCTAAGTTCCCTTTATTAAAAAGCCTTTAATTACATTTTCATAAAACATAGGCTTAAGGTATTCATTCTTTATATGCTTATAGAATATCCAAGCACCTATCTAGTTATAGAGTATTCTTGGGCACCCCTCTCAAGGACCCTCTATATACTAGATCATCATTCATGTGTGTGTGTACATATATGTGAGCAAACCTTTCACATAACACGTAAATACTACACATGTTCATATATCAATGCATAAGTCTATAGGTATAACTATATGAGCAATCATTTCATATAAACCCACTAAGACTCTATGCACATTCATACTTCATCATACACATAATCTTAACATGCATAGTAGTAGACACTAGTGAATATGAGAACTACCTTTCATTTAGACACCATGATTCTATACTACTTGTAAGCATGCATCAAGTGTGAGTGTGTGTGTACATTAGTCAACATGATCACATAATGGCTATCAACAACTCATTGAGGCAGACACCCTCTTAGACCACATTACACTTTTAAGTATAGACCACACAACATAATTTAGCATAGGAGACAATACAATCTCCATATTATACTTTAAGGCTCCTAATATTAGCTATTCACACATTCACATAGGGGTACATGGGTATGGGTCATAAATATTTAACACTTCATTAATGGCAGCACCTACACATGGTATTACATAACCCTTTACATGCTCATAACAATAGTAACTTAACCTAGATTTACCACTCAAGTAGAAGACTAGGCACAAGTTACACATAAGGTGATCATCATAACCACTCATTCATATAATCATCAGTTTGCCTTCAAGTACATAGTCAATACATATATAATGACAATAAAGTAAATACCACCACCAAAAGTGGACCATACCACAAAATGCCATACAAGGCTTCATCAACCACCATACTATAAGGAAAGTAGACAAGATAAGCATTCTTACCAATTTCTCACCCTTTGATCATCGTAGACCAATACACCTTGTTCATCAAAAATTCATATATAGGACAGTATCTGTATGTACTTTACTAATAAACAAAACTATGTACAAGTTGCTAGAAGATCATTCTACCATCCAAGACATTATATCATATATATATATATGGTAGAAAGTAGAGAGTTATAGATCATCAAGTAACTTCCCTAGTATTGATCATCAATCAAAATTCATCAATAATGTACATTTAGGGCAGTAGATTAAGGAAATCATAGCCTAGACGATATACTACTACAATTGCCCATAAACTCTAAATCACTCTAAACGTGCTTCATATTAGGCATTCATGGAAGATAAATTTACATAGGTTAATCCTATTCAAACTATCATGTATTGATCCACATTGTATCTATTACATATAATTCATAATCACATTACAGCATAGGCAGTGGCTAACAATCTTTTAACATAATTGAATATCACAATAAGCGTGCAAGAATCATCAATCTATAGGCTAAAGCATGTAGGTCAATCTTACCAAATTTCCTTTGATTCGATTACTAAGGTTTCATACATACAATTTATTCATTATATCTACATAAGAGAGTAGCTACAACGATCTAGACAGAATCGAAATCCCACAACAATCACAATAAATCCGAACTTACACTGAACATATAAAACATAGGCTAGTTTTGTTCAAATCATCATAAATGGATCCACATGGATCCTTCATCATAAAATCATAATCCATTAACGTAAATAAAAGTAAATATAAGCAATTCAACGTAAGAGAATAACAAATCTACCATTATCAATACATGATCACAATGATCATGCGAGGGCTAAATTAAGTTTGGGAAGCGACATGGGTTCGTCATGCAATTGGAGTAAAAATCATGTTAAAACCAATATATTAACTTCAATTCATCATGATTTAATCATTAAAAACGATTTTAGAAAGAACCCATGGCTAGATTAAAGAAGGAGAAGTTTGATCATAAAATCTCTTCTCAAACTTTAAGATAAACTCTCTAGATGGAAGGATAACTAGAGATGAAGGATCACCATACCTTTTTATTCATTAAAACCATTAAAACTTGATGATTCATCCATGGAAATCCAAGCTCCAAGATGTTATTGAGCTTCACCAACAATGGTTGTTTCTAGGGAGAACATATTTTGAGGGAAAGGTTCAATTTGTGTGAGTTGGTTTGGGAATGGGTTGATCACGTTTTTAATCACTTAAATACACCCAAAAATCACCAAATAAATCATGTGGGGCCAGGTTATCACGTGGGGTTAATTTTCTGTTCACCGCTTTAATGAAACAGTGCACATGCAGTGGCACCAGTCTACCATCGACGGACCCAATCGACTAGCCGGTGGTAAATCGACTGGCCGTCGTTTGACTTCCTTAGATTGTTCCTTGTCCAATTTTTTGGTTGAGACCTGAAAAAGATAAGTATAAATATAATATACCTCACCTAAGGGCCGTTGGTCAACCAACTGGCCATCGTTTGGTCCGTCGATTGACACTGCCAAGGTAGTGTCTCCATCAGCCTTGGGTCCTTCTTGTGGGCCCTTTTGTGGGGCCCTTTAGAAGTCGTACCCAGACGTTTACAACGTAAATAAGACTCTTAACAAGTTTTAGACGTTCCACATAAGTTTCACCCAAAACAAACACCTACAACTCGTCCAAACATGCAAGGCCCCATCAAGACACACACATGCATGTCTCTAGGCTATCTTTCGGACGTCTTGGATGTTCTTTGACATTTGGCCTCCAAACTTCACGAAACTCTATATACTACAATTAAAAATCATTATAACTCATTTTAACACTGAATAAGCTTATTTCATACAATTTTAAGCATGCATAGACACATGAGGCACATAGTGACTAGTCGTCGAACGTTTTGGTCGACCCTTGACATTTGACTTCCAATTAACCTCAACCTTTATACACTGCCTCTAAACAATATAATAAGTCATTTTATGACCTTAGAACCTTAGACAAACATGTTAGGCTCTAGACACCCTTAATCATTTTTGGGGTCTTACAATTTTATTGACTTCTAGAAAAGCTCAAACCCACATTCATCACAATTAACACATTATATGTAACACTTCAAAAATCTAACACGTGTTGTAGAGCCTAAAATGAGTGTCATAAGGTTTAGACACTGTTTTAAGGTCTATTGTAGTGAATATAAGTCATTTAGGATGTTTAGAAATCAAAACGTTCAAGAACGTTAATTACGTACGGAAACTAGTTAAAAGAGGTATTAGCATGCCTTGGCCTAATTGACTAGATTTTAAGAGTCGGAAAATGATGGAAATTGGTGGAAGGGTGTTTAATACGTATTAGAGTTAGTTCATAGTGGAAAGTTTCGGGCACGACTCCCCAAGGATAAAATTCTTGAAGTTCCTGTTTTGCAGAGTCTCTGAACTAATCGACGGTTGTGAAGAACAGAAGGGAGCAGTGGCTGTCGATTGACCCACGATCCATTGATCGTGGTGTCGTTTGTTATGACTGGTTTTGCTATACGTTTTCATTTAAGTCATTTAATTATTTGGCTTAGTTAGGAGGTTAATTAGGGGTTATTGGAGGTCTAATTAAGTTAGTTAAGATCCTATATAAAGCCTCTAACCTAATTAGACTAACCTAAGCTTTCATAATTCCCAAACCCAAAACTCTCTTTCTTCTCTCTACTTTATCTCTCTAGTTGAAGAACTCCATTGAATACCAAGCTAGGGGTGGGTTCAAGGGCTGCAAAGGGTCAAATTTCTCTATAAATCTTCATCAATTAGTAAGGTATGTGATTCTTTTCACCTTTTGAAACCTGTTTCCTCAAAGGGTTCCATCAAATTGATTTCCAAAGTTAAGTTTTCATGTGAGTCTTTTCCCAATCTCCAAATTGATATTATGGATTACTTTGTTTATTATTTCTTTTGGATATTATGAATATATTAACATGTATTTTACTCAATTATGTTAATTGTTCATGGATTGGTATAGTTTGTAAAAGATGACCCATTCTGCTTAACCCTAAGTTATGATCTTGATATGAATTGTATAGTATTGGTTCAATTGAATTGATTATTTGCTAAATTACTGTCCTATGATATTTTTGTATGAATCATGACTAGATTCGGATGAATTATAGTCCGATCATGCTACTTCTTGAGAAGTTGATTTAGGTTATGAAGTATGTTATGAATTTGTCCTAAATATCTTATCTTAAGCTATGAACTAGTGATGAATTGTGATGTACTGATTCTATTTGCCTTGTTATTATATTGATTTTTATTTTATGATGAAACTACACCCTAATTGGGTTGATTTAAGGGTTGATAGTGAGACCTTGATTATGGATTATGAAGGAGACTTGGTAATTCTTGAAATCCCTATTCTTTACTTCAATTGTTATTAAGTGATGATATTGCATTGAAGTATATATTGTATTAAGATTTATAGGGTTGGTATGATGTTTAATTGAAATTTTATGACTACGGTATGTGAGGTGTTGGCTAAGATGTAAATGTTATAAGGATGGTAATGATTTACCAATGTGCCTTATTATGAAGTGATATGTAAATGTGCTAACCTCACTTATATGAATTGTAAAGAAAGTATTATACTCATGCAATTCTTATTTAGCTAAGATGATGATGATTATACAAGGGTTTAACCCTATGACCTACATTAAGCTGTGATAATTAATAAAGTCATTAAAGACATTTCAAAATGAACTCTAGCTTAGCACCGAGTGAACTAGATTGAGAAGTGTCCCTTCCCATATAGGGAATGTAGGATAACTAATATACTCTGGGATTGGAGACTCTAATGCATGTAGCAGACAGATGGTCCCAACTATATCTCCTAGTTCTTGAACTATGTTGCTCCCATAGGAATACTAGCTAGTGGATCAACGTAGTTGTAATGTTCATGTTTTGGTACCACCTTGGCAAGTAGTCCACCTTTTTTCAGTGTTGGGTTTCATGACACCGGCTTCCACATTAGCTCATGTGGTCTATGTCTGTTAGGGCAGGATGTTCCCAAAAGGTAAAATAAACTAATGGAATGAACTCTAACTATGATAACCTAAGGGGTTTAGCCTAGTCTAGGTAGGGGTATGGGACTCTACCTAAACATTGCACTAGTTAGACTTGAATGAAGTCTTAGGAGGATGTTATTATGTATGAATACGCTTATAATGGTACATGATATGTATATGATGAACTTGCACATTGTTGATACTATATATTGATTAGTTTCACTTATAAATATGTGTTGGTGTATATTTTTAAAATATGATGATATGTACTCTCAAATGACATGCTATGTGAAGTGGGATGTTGGTCATGATTCTTGTTGGGTTACTTGACTTAGTAAGGTTATGGGGCTTTGCTTAGTCATTACACTTGTTGACTTAATGAGGGTTCATGGTAATTGTCTTGCTTTGGTTATGTTATGATGAACTCTTATGTATGCTTGTTGTTATTATGACTTGATGATAGAGTTACTTTGACTATGTGTTCAAGAAGTGCTATGTATGTTGATTGACTAGACTTAGCATTGTTGGTCTTGTGTTGTACATACTTTAGACTTAGTGAGTATGTCTTATTGATTGGTATGGTCTTTCTTGATTTTGCATAGGTTTTCTAAAGGTAAAATAACATGTTTTCATGAAAGGTCCATTTTTAGCATGATTTGATAATATATGTGTGCATATGGTCTCATACTTAGTACAAGTGGTGTACTAACCCCATTTTATCCATTTTCCCCAACATTTTAGATTCCGGTCGTTGAAGGGCTGTGAGACGACATTGAAGTAAGGCTTGAAATTCTTCTTCATCCATGTTGGGTAGGTTCTCACTTTCCGAGGGCAATGCCACTATCAAGCTATGAAGTTGTTTTAGTTTTAAGACTCTTATGTTCTTTCCTTTTCGTTTGAGTACTAAACTTTGTATAGCTTATATGTGACTTATTACATTGATGTATGGGCTAGGCCCAATTTGATATACTCTTGTTAGATGATTATGAGAGGAGACATACTTTTGATACTATGTTATATTTTATATATCTATGTGCAATAAAAGTAGAAGACTAAGTAATCATCCAATACGAAGGGTCTAGCTATACTCGATATAACTATTATGTGTATGTAGAGGTCAATTTAAACCTCCACATAGAAGTAATGAAAAGTTTTAAATTGTTCCGCATTTTTTTACCTATAAATGTAATGATGTAAGCTAAGAGGCTAGTCTTAGTCGTCAAAGAGGACGACGACGCCCGTTACGTCTAGGGGGTGCTCCCCGTATGTGAGAAACGTTTTATCAGAGCATGAGGTTGAATATCTTTGTGTAGATGTCTCTCTCAACTACGTCTATGGATAGGAATCTATTATATGCTTAGAAAACTGTCACTTTCTTGGAAGTCCAATATCGTGCCTCTAGAAATTAGCTCTATGTGCTTTTGAATCTACTCCTCTTATTGTGGTTATAGGCATTGGATACTTGAAGGAATGAAGCACGGAGACTTGAAGAAGAGATTACCAATGCGAGAGTTCCTCCACATGGTTATCAAGTCCCTCCTCTTGAAGAAGATGTTAATGATGACCAAGCTCCGGTTGATCCTCCTTTGACTGATGGTGCCATTCGGGCTGTTCTTATCCAAATGGACCAAGCCATTACTACCCACGCACAAGTCTCCACTACTCAAGCCAATCCATTACGGCCCAAGCTAATTGGGAGGTCGTACCCCGAGCAAATCAACAAGTTGCTACCATGCCCTCTCGTATAAATGATTTCACTAGAATGAATCCCCCTACTTGCTATGAGTCCAAGCTTGAAGAAAATCTAAAATATTTTCTATGATATGGGGTTGAATACTAGTGAGAAGTCCAAGTTAGCCACTTACCAACTTAAAGGTGTGTCCCAAACTTGGTATGTCCAATGGAGAGACAATAGGCCGTTAAGGGGTGGACCGGTGACTTGCGAGGTTTTCAAGAAAGCTTTTCTTGATAGATTCTTTCCTAGGGAGAAGCGGGAAGCCAACGTGGTGGAATTCATAAACCTTAGTCAAGGAGGTATAAGTGTGCTTGAATACTCCTTGAAATTCACTGAATTGTCAAAATATGCTCCTTCTTTAGTTTTCGATCATAGAGATGAAATTAACTGCTTTGTGATGGGAGTGTGGGATGAATTGCAAATAGAAAGTCATTTGTATAAGATACATGACAATATGAACATTTCTCATATCACTGTTCATGCTCAACAAGTGGAAGATGCAAGGGCTAAGAGGAAGAGTAGAGATGCAAAGAGGGCAAGAGCTTTTGATGGTGGATCGTCAAAGGGTAGGCTTCATATTCAAGACAAGCCTAGGTTCAAGAAGAGGGTGTCTAATCAAGTTCCTTACAAGTTCCCTAAGGATCGTGAGGATAGGGTGTCTAACCCAGTCTAAGAAGGGAAGGGATACTAGTTCACCGAACAAGAAGCCTTCTTGTGCCAAGTGTTGAAAGGGTCATTTAGGTGAATGCTTAGTTGGAACGGGCAATTGTTTTGGTTGTGTAAAGAGTGGACACAAGGTTAGGGATTTCCCTAATGTGAGGGGTCAAGACAAGGATAGTGGCAAGCTCAAGCATGTAGTTCAAATGATGCTCCAAATAAGAATCACTTTTATGCTCTTCTCTCTAAGGGTGAGCAAGAGACATCCCCCGACGTGGTGACCGGTATGTTGAAAGTCTTCTCTATAGATGTATATGCCTTACTTGATCCCGGTGATACCTTATCATTTGTTACTCCTCTAGTTGCTAAAAAGTTTGACATTTTTCCCGATATCTTGCATGAACCTTTTATAGTGTCTACCCCGGTGGGTGAGTCGGTTGTTGCAAAGAGGGTATACAAAAATTGTCCTATAATGCTGCCTAATAGAGTTACTAATGTTGAACAAGTAGAACTTGATATGTTTGATTTTGATGTCATTTTTGGTATTGGTTGGTTGCATGCTTGCATGGTCTCTATAGATTGTAGAACAAGGGTGGTGAAGTTTAACCTTCCAAATGAGCCCGTTTTAGAGTGGAAGGGGGGAAATTTTATTTCCAGAGTTCGTATCATCTCGTCTTAAGGCTTGTAAAATGATCTCTAAATGGTGTTTATATAATATAGTAAGAGTCCAAGATTTAGACTCCAAAATTCCTTCCATTGAGTCGATCCCCATAGTGAGGGAATTTCTGGAGATCTTTCCTAATGGTCTTCCCGGTATTCCTCCCGAATGGGAAATTGATTTTGATATCAAATTGTTATCGAATAAAAATACCATTTTGATTCCTCCTTATTGGATGGCTCCGATCGAATTGAAAGAGTTGAAGGCTCAACTCACAGATTTACTAGACAAAGGATTCATTAGACCTAGTATTTCTCCATGGGTTGCTCCGCTATTGTTTGTGAATAAGAAGGATGGTTCCGTTAAAATATGTATCGATTATCGCCAACTCAATAAATTCACTATTAAGTAGAAGTATCCTCTCCCTCGGATTTACGACTTGTTTGATCAACTCCAAGGGGCAAGCTACTTTTATAAGATTGACTTGAGATTGGGGTATCCCCAACTTAGGATGAGAGGTGAGGATATACCAAAAATGACATTCCAGACTAGATATGGTCACTACGGGTTCTTAGTAATGTCCTTTGGTATAGATCTCATGAATAGGGTGTTTTGAAGTTACCTAGATTCTTTTGTGATTGTTTTCATTGACGACATCTTTGTATATTCAAAAAATGAGGGTGATCACATGAACCATTTGAGGGTGGTGTTACAAGTTCTTAAGGAGAATAAATTATTTGCTAAGTATAGAAAATGTGATTTTGGTTGAGGTATGTGGCATTGTCATATCATCTCTAGTGTAAGAGTTGATGTTGATCCCAGGAAAACTGAGGCGGTGAAAAATTGGCCTACACAATTGACTTCAACCGACATTAGTAGTTTCTTGGGTCTAGCGGGTTATTATATGAGGTTTGTTGATGTCCCTGCGTCCATTACATCTCCATTGACTACTTTGACCCAAAAGAGTAAGAAATTTGAATTGCCGGAGGCATGTGAGAGACTTCCAAATTTTGAAAGATAGGCTTACTTCCGCTATGGTGTTGACTTTACCGGAGGGTACAAAGGGCTTAGTTGTGTATTGCGATGCATCCCGAGTGGGTTTAAGGTGTGTGATTATGCAACATGGGAAGGTAATAGCCTATGCTTCTAGGCAACTTAATGTGCATGAGAGGAACTATCCAACTCATGATATTGAGTTACCGGCCGTGGTATTTGCCTTAAAAATATTGAGGCATTACTTGTATGGTGTTCATGTTGATGTGTATACCGACGACAAGAGTCTTCAATATGTTTTTAATCTAAAGGAGTTAAATCTCCAACAAAAAAGGTGGTTGGAATTGTTGAAAGACTACGACATGAGTGTTCTCTTGTCACGACTAGAATCTAGACCCCAGACGAGACCGGCGTCGTTGACCTCTCAGAGGTCGTAGACAAGCCTACTTACGTTATTCTTACTTCACTAAGGTTAATTTTAGCAGAAAAATTGTAACTTTTTGTTTCTTAACATACTTATAAAAACATTCTCATTAATACGTAATTGTTCAGCATCAACAATCTAACATTAAGAGATAAGCAACTGAAAGAAATAGTTCAATTCTTATTAAGTGTATAATTTCCAAAATGGCACCAATAAAGAGTCAGAATAAAAACAGGAAAGAAACGCTAGTGGAACATGCTCCACTAACTCAACTTTAAACAAAGCTAGAATATAAAACAGTAGCATCCTCGAAAGCATGAGGACCTACCAACTCCGGATGAATGCTGGACGTCCGGATAACTGCAACAATGATCCTGTAGCTCTATCGTCGACCTGTGCCTGCACCTTAAATAGTATAGTTGTATAGGGTTAGTACACACTTGTACTAAGTATGGGTATATGCAAGCACACACCAAGGACATGAATGAGAAAGAATAGCTCTTACCTAACAACATGATTTTTGGAAGTCAAATCAGTGGACTTGCCAAATTGAGATCAGGATAGTTTCCAAATTTGGATTAGGAAAGTCAATGAACTTTCCAAATTTGGATTAGGAAAGTCAGTGAGCATTCCAGATTTGGATTAGGAAAGTCAGTGAGCATTCCAGATTTGGAATAGGAAAGTTATGCCATGAGAATAACGTACATCATCATACTTTTCACATTGAACACAACACATAACATTTACACATAGCACACATCATATAGCATATAGCACATTTTTGCATGTAGGACATAACTTCTTAATATCATTCATTCATATGCCATTAGACCTTGGAATCATGGACTTAACATTAAGACATCCCATAAATGAGGGCTCAACAGATGGGACCTCAACTAGGGAGTCTTCATTAGCAAACACAGAGTCTTCTTCGTTCATTCATACGTACTCCATTTCATTTCATTCATAGGCCAGTGTTACCACCAGCTATACCTAGGATATAGTTTAAGACTTTCATTAGGTTCGTTGTGCAATGACCAAGAATGACCTAATGTCATTACTTGAATCGAACTCACCTTTTGATTATCCTATCCTAACACCTTTGGTATCATTCATTTCATTATGTGCATCATTTGAGTCTGGCCTCATTCATTCATTGGGAATTTTAACTTTAACCGACATAGATCATGTGAGCATCATGAAATCCAGTGTCTCCCCCACACCGAAAAGAGGTGGAATCACCGGCCAAAGTGACCCAAAACATGCTAGCGTACATGGGAATTTAACCCCGCCAGATTCCTATATTGGCTGTATAGGTTCGAAGACTAGGATATATAAGGACCCCCATACCCGGCAATCCGTACAGTCTCATCTCATGAGAGTTACGTGAACCTCCGCCCTTCCTCAAAGAAGGCATCACCTCTTATAGCTAGCCTATCGGTGCTCAGTATAAAGTTCCATTTCATTCATCTCATACGTCATGGAAGTTGGCTTTTAGTATGAGGACATCATAGCTCATTAGATGATTTCTCATCTCATCATTACTATTAAGTGTGTTAAGATCAATACCTTCATTAGAGTGTTCATAGAGACTGGTCTCTTCATTAACTTACACTGTCATAGGTGAGTACGTATTGGTGACATTTACTTAGGCTCATTTGAGATTGCTCTCATCATTTACATTAGCCTCATATCATGTTGTCACCACATTCATTATCATTAGCACCTTTGCTTTTCATAGTTACTCACCTCTTATAACGTGAATGTTCATTTCATCATATGCCAATGCACTTGGCCATTTAGTGTGTTTCACACCCTTACTTAACCCTTCTAGGGTTTCATCATTTCATTGTTCGTTTCCTCATTTCATTATTCATCTCATCATATGCCAATGCACTTGGCCATTTAGTGTATCTTACAGTCATACTTAACCCTTCTAGGGTTCATCATTTCATTACATATATCTTAGGTTCACTTACTTTTGAACGTATGTTAGACTGATGTGTCTATACATACAAGCCATGAGACATCATTCATATTTTGTCTAAGTGATTCATTTATTTCTAAGATTATGTGATACAAGACTTATGCATCTTGTATGTATGCCAAGATCTTGATTTTGATCTAAATATGTGGCATTATTCTTTGATATTTTTTTCACGTATGACTTATATATCAATACGGAAGTTTGGGCAAGGAAACCCAAGTTTGAATCACTTAGCTATCATTTACATTTTTCATTGATTTTATTTTTAATATTCATAACATTAGAACTCTAGATTAAATCCTAACATTAACATCGTATCATTAATTTTCTACTTAGTTTTTCTCTTAGGTTGGCTGAAGGGTTGTGGGTTCGAACCCCCACAACCCCTTTTTATTTTTCATTAACATCTTTTTGCCTCTTTTCGCCCAAACCAATAGGTTGTGGGATCAAACCCCCACAACCTCTTTTACTTTTGTTATTTATTTCGCTGGGATAGGGAGGTTGTGGGTTCGAACCCCCACAGCCTCCTTATTTAGACTTTAATTTCGCTGAGGCTGTGAGGTGGTGGGTTCGAACCCCCACAGCCTCCTATCTTTATTTTTATTTAAATATTCCTTAACTAGGCGCCTTTGCAGTAAGGTTGTGGGATCGAACCCCCACAGCCTCACTTTGTTTTCTTAATTAACTTTGCCTTCTCCTTTTCCAGCCTTGAGGTCGTGGGTTCGATTCCCACGCCTCACATTTTCTTTTCTTTATTTTCTCCTCCTTCACTCGCTGCCTAGAGGTCGTGGGTTCGAATCCCATGCCTCCCATTTATTTGTTTGATTTATTTCCCTCTCCTTTCCCCCACCAGTAGCCCGAGTTCGAGTCCCCCCATCCCCGTTTTTCATATTTGTTTTTTGCGAAATTCAGTAGCCAAACGGGTGAGGTCACAGGTTCGAATCCTGGTGGCCTCACCCTTTTAAAATTCATGCAAATTTCCAGATTTCTTTGTTAAGCTTTAATCTAAATTAATATTGCATAGTTGCTGGAAATTTTGGTCATTTTTCAACTCATTTTCATCAACGTTTTCATATGATTCATAGGGTGCATTCATAAATCATTTTAACACATTTTTAGGCTCATCTTTCATAGGTTTATTTTGCTAAAGATTGTTATTCAATCAACCATATTTGATTACAATGAACATCACATTGTGCACATTTTACACATAAAATACAAAGAATGAACATGTTAATTCATACTTCTAACAGTGAGTAGTTCACTGCCAAAGTTCACTGCCAACGTGCACGCACACATCATCTTTTTCGATCACACATTGCTTGTCATTCTCGTGATTTAACGTACATAAACATATTCACATTCAACATAAAAACATCACACATACCTAAATCTACCAGCAAACAAACCCAACCTACGAATCATTGGGAGCGAGTGAAAGGACATGCAAAGGGGGAACAATCCTAGTTTCGGAGTGAATATCTTGAATCGTAAGGGGCCTCGTGGGAAAGGGACCAAGAGAGAATAAACCCATAAATTAATTTTCTTGTTCAAATGTGAAGTTGCTGCCCAAAATCCTCTCCAAAAGTCAGTCCAAGCCTCCTTAAGTTTCACCACCAACTCGACGGAATCTTCTGTTTGCCTTAACATTTTTGGTTACTTTGTTTTTCTTAAAATTTCATGTGAGTTCTTCAAGTGTGAAGAAATCTTAATATTATTTCAGTTCTTGAAGTTGTTTTGTCAGAAACAAACGTGAGAGAGGTGATGAAACATGAGAGAGATTGTAAGAGAGTGAAACGTGTGAAGTTGTTTAGGCTTAGATAACGACTTAGTCAATTTAGGACTCTCCTTAATAAATTAAAAATCTTATTTTGCTTTTATTTTAAATCATCTAATAATTAATAAATATAAATTAATTACATTAATTTATCAATTTAAATAAAAACAATTTAAATCATTGCTTCCACCTAGGTTCGAACCCGGGTGGAGCAGGACTCCACTCCAAGAGCTCAATTTAGGCTCTCTCTCCCCAAATTTCCCTCCATCTTATTAAATTATTAATTAATTATATATTTAGGGTAATTACGGTACTACCCTTAGCCTGGTAAAATACCATTTTACCCCTAGACCCTCAAAGCTTAAGATTTCTTCTTTGTAAGTCCGGTAAAGACTCCTTCGATTAAATCTTTGTTTTCGAGAGCCTTACTTGGTTGGTTCCAACCTTTCCAAGCTCAACTAACTCCCCAAGTTAGTTCGATTGGTCGTAGTAAGGGTTGTGAGGTCTGGTTCTCTTTAGTTTTTTAGGGTTGTTACATTATCCCCCCTTAGGAACATTTGTCCCCGAATGACACTACTCTTTACTAACAATAAGTATGTCATCTATAGAACGTACGCATACATAGGTACTTTAATACTTCCATTGGTGAATATCTGATTCACATATTAACATGATGGTGCCCATCCTTGAAACCTACTAGTAGCATAACATTAATAGACTAAGGAATTCTTTCCTAAACTAGTCTCATTAAAGCATACAACATAAGTCACCATATAAGTCATACAAATCAGCAACCAACATGATAACTCAAACATATTAACCTCATAATAGTGCATAAACACCATACACAATCAAATATATGAAAGACTAATTAAGGCTATGCACCCGAGGTTTCATCAGAAGTGCCTTCCCCTACACCCCTAGACTTGAGTGCGAAGAATTGTTGCCTCCTTGGAGCCTCTTCATTCGGGCCATTAGTCTGAACTCTCTCCTTCCCTTGTTCTTGACTTGTCCTATTCGGACAATCCTTCACCATGTGGCCCAGTTTTCCACAGCTGTAACAAGCGTTAGAGCCCATCATACACTCTCCTCCATGTTGTCTGCCACACTTCCTGCAAGGTTGCCTTTCTTTAGGTGTATCTACTCCCTTGTTTCTCTTATCTCTGGACTCAGAATCTCTATCATAGCGACCATTGGATGAACTTGAATCCCTTTGGTGGAAGAGTACCTTCTTAAACCTTGGCTGCTCACGGACGTCAAAGTTATTTCTGTGGCCTCCATGGCTGGGACCTGCCTGATCTTGGGGCTTAGGCCTCCTAGCATCACGAATACCCCTCTTTATGCGGCTGTCCTCCACTTGCTGGACATGGACCATAAGCTTGGAAAGGTCAATGTTGTCATGCAGCATAGCTGCCCTACACTCCTCCTCGAGATCCTCAGCAATCCCTGTCAAAAACCTACTCATCTCGTCTGTGCTGTTAGACACAAGAGAAGTGGCATACCTGGATAATTTCACAAACTTCAGGGAATACTGTCATGATCGGGATCTAGACCCCAGACGAGACCGGCGTCGTTGGCCTCTCAGAGGTCGCAGACAAGCCTACTTACGTTATTCTTATTTCATTTAGGTTAATTTTAGCGGAAAATTTGAAACTTTTTGTTTCTTAACATACTTGTTAAACATTCTTATCATTTCATAATTGTTCACCATCAACCATCTAACATTAAGAAATAATCAACTGAAAGAAATAGTCCAATAAATATTAAATGTATAATTGCCAAAATGGCACCAATACAAAGTCTGAATAAAAACAGGAAAGAAACGCTAGTGGAACATGCTCCACTAGCTCAACTCTAAAACTAAGCTAGAATATAAAACAGTAGCACCCTCGAAAGCATGAGGACCTACCAACTCCGGATGAATGCTGGACGTCCGGATAACTGCAACAATGATCTTGTAGCTCTATCGTCCACCGGTGCCTGCACCTAAAACAGTATAGTTGTATGGGTATATGCAAGAACACACCAAGGACATGCTTGAGAAAGAACAGCTCTTTCCTAACAACATGACTTTTGGAAGTCAATTCAGTGGACTTGCCAAATTGGGATTAGGAAAGTCAGTGAGCTTTCCAAATTTGGATTAGGAAAGTCAGTGATCTTTCAAAATTTGGATTAGGAAAGTCATGACATTAGAGTAACATGCATCATCATATTTATCATATTGCACACAGTACATAACATCATACGTATATCATATATCATAGCACATAACATATAACACATAGCTTCTTTCATATTATTCATTAATATGCCATGAGACCTTGGAATCATGGACTTGACATTAAGACTTTCCAAAATGAGGGCTCAACATATGGGACCTCAACTAGGGAGTCTTCATTAGAAAACTCAGAGTCTGCTTCATTCATTCATACGTACTTCATTTCATTTCGTTCATATGCCAGTGTGAACACCAGCAATACCTAGGGTATAGTTTAAGACTTTCATCGGGTTTGATGCGCAATGATCAAGAATAACCTAATGTCATTACCTGAGTCTAGCTCACCTCTTGATTATCCTATCCTAACACCTTTGGTATCATTCATTTCATTATGTGCTTCATTTGAGGCTGGCCTCATTCATTCATTGGGAACTTTAACTTTAACCGACATAGATCATGTGAGCATCATGAAATCCAGTGTCTCCCCCACATCGAAAAGAGGTGGAATCACCGGCCAAAGTGACCCAATAACATGCTAGCATACATGGGAATTTAACCCCGCCAGATCCCTATATTGGCAGTATAGGTTCGAAGACTAGGATATACAAGGAGACCCATACCCGGCAAGCCGGACAGTCTCATCTCATGAGAGTTACGTGAACCTCCGCCCTTCCCGAAAGAAGGCATCACCTCTCATAGCTAGCCTATCGGTGCTCAGTATAAAGTTCCATTTCATTCAACTCATACTTAATGGAAGCTGACTTCTGGGATGAGGACACCATAGCTCATTAGATGATTTCTCATCTCATCATTAGTATTAAGTGTATTAATCTCAATACTTTTATTAGAGTGTTCATAGAGACTGATCTCTTCACTATCTTACACACTAATAGGTGAGTACATTTTGGTAACATTTACTTAGGCTCATTTAAGATTGCTCTCATCATTTGCATTAGCCTCATATCATGTTGTCACCATATTCATTGTCATTAGCACATTTACTCTTCATGATTATTCACCTCATTTTACGTGAATGTTCATTTCATCATATGCCAACATACTTGGCCATTGGTGTGTTTCATACTATTACTTAACCCTTCTAGGGTTTCGTCATTTCAGTACATATACCTTAGGTTCACTTCTTTAAGACGTATGCTAGACATATGAGTCTATCCACACAAGCCATGAGGCTTCATTCATAATTCGTTAAGTGATTTATACATTCCTAAGATTATGTAGTACAAGACTTATGTATCTTGCATATATGCCAAGATCTTGATTTGATGTATGTAAGTGGCATTATTCTTGGATATTTTGTTCACGTATGACTTATGTATCAATACGGAAGATTGGGCAGGGAAACCCAAGTTTGAATCACTTGGATATCATTTATATTTTTCATTGATTTTATTTCTAATATTCAAAACATTAGAACTCTAAATTAAATCCCAACATTAACATCGAAGGATTAATTTTCTACTTAGTTTTGCTCTTCGATTGGCCAAAGGGTTGTGGATTCGAACCCCCACAACCCCTTTTTAATTTTCATTACCTCATGTTCCCATTCTCGCCTAAACCAAGAGGTTGTGGGATCAAACCCCCACAGCCTCTTGTATTTTTGTTATTAATTTCTCTTGCATAGGGAGGTTGTGGGTTCGAACCCCAACAGCCTCCTTATTTAAACTTTAATTTCGCTGAGGCTGTGAGGTGGTGGGTTCGAACCCCCACAGCCTCATAACTTTATTTTAATTAGATTAGACGAGTGGCAGTGAGGTTGTGGGATCGAACCCCCACAACCACACTTTATTTCTTAGTTAATTTCGCCTCTCCTTTTCAGCCTTGAGGTCGTGGGTTCGATTCCCATGCCTCGCGTTTTTCTTTTTCCTTATTTTCTCCTTGTTTGCGCGTGCTTGGAGGTCGTGGGTTCGAATCCCACGCCTCCCAAATATTTGTTTAATTAGTTTTCTCCTCCAGTTCGTGAGTTCGAATCCCCCCAGCCCCATTTTTTTTTTCTTTGTGGCGAATTCCAGTAAGCAGGTTCGAATCCCCCCAGCCCCTTTTTCTTTTCCCTTTATTCACAAAACCAGTAGCTAAGGGGTTCGATTCCCCTTAGCCCCTTCACGTTTTTGTTTCTTTTTCAGCCTTCTTAACATGTGAGGTCTTGGGTTCAATTCCCCTAGACCTAACTTATTTTATTTCCCCTTTAAAAACCCAGATTTTAACCCCATTGTAGAGTGCACAAATCTGGAAAATTTTAGTCATTCTTCAACTCATTTTTAGGCGCATCTTTCATAATTTTATTTGGATAAAAGACTGTTATTCAATCAATCATATTTCATTGCAATAAACATCACATTGTATACACATTTCACACATAAAATATACAAGAAATACATGTCTTACAAGACCCCAAAACAGTGGCCAAACACACTGCCAACGTGCACGCATACACACCTGCTTTTTCAATCACACTTTGGTTGTCACCTTCGTGATTCCCCGCACATAAACATATTCACATTTTAATATAAACACATCATACATTCCTAAATCTACCAATACAACATACCCATCCTACGAATTCATTTGGGATCTAGTGACAAGGACATGCAAAGGGGAACAACCTTAGTTTCGGAGTGAATAGTTTAAATTGTAAGGGGCCTCTTGGGAAAGGGACCAAGAAAGAACAAACCCATACCTTTTGACGTTGTTCAAGCGTGAAGTTGCTGCCCAAAAGTTCCTCCAAACCACGCCCAATTCACCTCAACGTACACACCACTCGACGAACAACCTCTCTTTGCCTTGACGTTTTTTATTACTTTTCTTTTCTTAAAAATTTTCGTGTGTTCTTCAAGTGTGAAGAACAATTGTTGTTAAACAGTTCTTGAGTTTTTTTGTTAGGCAGAGCACGAGAGAATGAGAGTTGAGAGACGTGAAAGAGAGTTGAGAGACGTGAAAGAGAGTTATTAGGATTAGGAGTGTAGGTTTGAATTTAGTCAAAGTAAGGTTTAATTTAACTAATAAGAATCTGATTTATTTAGCTTAGGTAAAATGACCATTGTGCCCTTACCAAAAATCAAATTTTTTTTATCAACAATTAAATACTTAATTGATGCTTCTAGTTGGGCTTGAACCCGAGTGACACCCCATTTGCGAAAATGGGTCACTTCGGGTTGCCCCAACCCGAATTGCTCTTTTAAATTAAATTAATTAATTAATTTATTAATTCCTCAAGGTAATTACAATATTATGCTTGGCCTGGAAAAGACCATTTCACCCCTGGACCCTCAAAACTTAAAATTTCTTCTTTTAAGTCCGGTAAAGACTCTTTCGATTAAATCTTCGTTTTCGTGAGCCTCACATGGTTGGTTCCAACCTTTCCAAGCTCAATTAACTCCCCAAGTTAGTTGACTTGGTCGTAGTAGGGGTTATGAGGTCTGGTTCTATGCGTATCAATTCGTGTGGACCTTGGTCCAATCGCAAGCATTCTTGACACCTTAAGTAATTATCTTATTCATTTTTAGGGTTGTTAAAAATAATCCCTGACTGTCATAGATCCGTGCTTAAGATTGATGAACTCCTCAACCTTGGGTTCCCTCATCTCTCTGGGAAAGAATCTCTCCAGAAAGGCTGTCTTAAACAGCTCCCAAGTGATTGGAACTCCTCCCAAAGCTCGGCTACCCCTCCATATCTTGCACCACGTATGTGCAACATCCTTGAGCTGATAGGAAGCCAACTCATCCTTCTCAGTATCTGTGGCCCCCATAGCCACCATAATCTTATGCACCTCATCCACAAACTCCTGGGGTCCTCTGAAGTCTTAGACTCTGTGAAAATAGGAGGATTCATCCTCGTGAAGTCTCTCAGTCTGTCATCCATGCTATAAACCGGTGGGTTCTCCCTCTGAACATCCTGCCGGTTGACCTGGGAAGTCATAGCCTGTGCCTGCATAGTAATGGCCTGTGCCATCTGGGCCAGAAATGTCCTTACCTTAGCATCAGTCAACCCAGCTGGGTTAACTGGCATGGTCACTCCTTTAGCTGGAGCCTGGGGTGGATCCTGATTATTCCCAGCAGCCGCTCCTCCTATCCTCTGACCATTAGCTCTCCTAGTGTTCATTCTCTGAAAAACAACAAGGATTGATGTTAGACACGCTCATAACACCAAGAATTCACACATTAGGGAAAGCACGATAAGATCAGAAGAAGGGAAATTTTCCTACGCATCATGAAGTCTCTAATTCAGGATAGTGGTGCACTTCACTACCATGACTTAGAAACTACTCAATGTGATTGATGTGAACTTATTATCCTCGAAATTTAACCTAGTCCTCTGATACTAACTTTGTCACAACTGGAATATAGACCCCAAACGAGACCGGCGTCGTTGAGATCTCAGAGGTCGCAGACAAGCCTACTTACGTTATTCTTACTTCACTTAGGTTAATTTTAGCGGAAAATTTGAAACTTTTTGTTTCTTAACATACTTATAAAAATATTCTCATTAATACGTAATTGTTCACCATCAACCATCTAACATTAAGAGATAAGTAACTGAAAGAAATAGTTCAATTCTTATTAAGTGTATAATTGTCAAAATGGCACCAATACATAGTCTAAATAAAAACAGGAAAGAAACGCTAGTGGAACATGATACACTAGCTCAACTCTAAAACTAAGCTAGAATATAAAACAGTAGCATCCTCGAATGCATGAGGACCTACCAACTCCGGATGAATGCTGGACGTCCGGATAACTGCAACAATGATCCTGTAGCTCTATCATCCACCTATGCCTGCACCTAAAATAGTATAGTTGTATAGGGTTAGTACACACTTGTACTAAGTATGGGTATATGCAAGCACCACCAAGGAAATGCATGAGAAAGAATAGCTCTTCCCTAACAACATGATTTTTGGAAGTCAAATCAGTGGACTTACCAAATTGAGATTCGGAAAGTTTCCAAATTTAAATTAGGAAAGTCAATGAGCTTTCCATATTTGGAATAGGAAAGTTATGCCATGAGAATAACATACATCATCATACTTTTCACATTGCACACAGCACATAACATTTACACATAGCACACATCATATAACCTATAGCACATTTTTGCACGTAGCACATAACATCTTAATATCATTCATTCATATGCCATTAGACCTTGGAATCATGGACTTAACATTAAGACATCCAAGAAATGAGGGCTCAACAGATGGGACCTCAACTAGGGAGTCTTCATTAGCAAACACAGAGTCTGCTTCGTTCATTCATACGTACTCCATTTCATTTCATTCATAGGCTAGTGTAACCACCAGCTATACCTAGGATGTAGTTTAAGACTTTCATTAGGTTCGTTGTGTAATGACCAAGAATGACCTAATGTCATTACTTGAATCTAACTCACCTTTTGATTATCCTATCCTAACACCTTTGGTATCATTCATTTCATTATGTGCATCATTAAAGGCTGGCCTCATTCATTCGTTGGGAACTTTAACTTTAACCGACATAGATCATGTGAGCATCAAGAAATGCAGTGTCTCCCCCACACCGAAAAAAGGTGGAATCACCGGCCAAAGCAACCCAAAACATGCTAGCGTACATGGGAATTTAACTCCTCCAGAGCCCTATATTGGCTGTATATGTTCGAAGACATATAAGGAGACCCATACCCAGCAAGCCAGACAATCTCATCTCATGAGAGTTACGTGAACCTCCTCCTTTCCCGAAAGAAGGCATCACCGCTCATAGCTAGCCTATCGGTGCTCAGTATAAAGTTCCATTTCATTCATCTCATACATCATGGAAGCTGGCTTCTAGTATGAGGACATCATAGCTCATTAGATGATTTCTCATCTCAGCATTAGTATTAAGTGTGTTAAGCTCAATACCTTCATTAGAGTGTTCATAGAGACTGGTATCTTCCTTAACTTACACTCTCATAGGTGAGTACGTATTGGTAGCATTTACTTAGGCTCATTTGAGATTGCTCTCATTATTTACATTAACCTCATAGCATGTTGTCTCCACATTCATTATCATTAGCACCTTTGCTTTTCATAGTTACTCACCTCTTATTACGTGAATGTTCATTTCATCATATGCCAATGCACTTGGCCATTTAGTGTGTTTCTCACCCTTACTTAACCCTTCTAGGGTTTCATTATTTCATTGTTCGTTTCCTCACTCATCATATGCCAATGCACTTGGCCATTTAGTGTATCTTACACTCATACTTAACCCTTCTAGGGTTCATCATTTCATTACATACATCTTAGGTTCACTTACATTTGAACGTATGTTAGACTCATGTGTCTATACATACAAGTCATGAGGCTTCATTCATATTTCGTCTAAGTGATTCATTTCTTTCTAACATTATGTGATACAAGACTTATGCATCTTGTATGTATGCCAAGATCTTGATTTCGATCTAAGTATGTGGCATTATTCTTTGATATTTTGTTCACGTATAACTTATGTATCAATACGGAAGTTTGGGCAAGGAAACCCAAGTTTGAATCACTTGGCTATCATTTACATTTTTCATTGATTTTATTTTTAATATTCATAACATTAGAACTCTAGATTAAATCCTAACATTAACATCGTATCATTAATTTTCTACTTAGTTTTTCTCTTAGGTTGGCCGAAGGGTTGTGGGTTCGTACCCCCACAACCCCTTTTTATTTTTCATTAACATCTTTTTGACTCTTTTTGCCTAAACCAATAGGTTGTGGGATCAAACCCCCACAACCTCTTTTACTTTTGTTATTTATTTCGCTGGGATAGGTAGGTTGTGTGTTCAAACCCCCACAGACTCCTTATTTAGACTTTCATTTCGCTGAGGCTGTGAGGTGGTGGGTTCGAACCCCCACAGCCTCCTATCTTTATTTTTATTTAAATATTCCTTAACTAGGCGCCTTGGCGGTGATGTTGTGGGATCGAACCCCCACAACCTCACTTTGTTTTCTTAATTAACTTTGCCTTCTCCTTTTCCAGCCTTGAGGTCGTGGATTCGCACGCCTCACATTTTCTTTTCTTTATTTTCTCCTCCTTCACTCGCTACCTGGAGGTTGTGGTTTCGAATCCTACGCCTCCCATTTATTTGTTTGATTTATTTCCCTCTCCTTTCCCCTACCAGTAGCCCGAGTTCAAGTCCCCCCATCCCCGTTTTTTATTTTTTTTCCGCGAAATACAGTAGCCAAACGGGTGAGGTCACAGGTTCGAATCCTGGTGGCCTCACCCCTTTAAAATTCATTCCAATTTCCAGATTTATTTGTTAAGCTTTAATCTAAATTAATATTGCATAGTTGCTGGAAATTTTGGTCATTTTTCAACTCATTTTCATCAACGTTTTCACATGATTCATAGGGTGCATTCATAAATCATTTTAACACATTTTGAGGCGCATCTTTCATAGATTTATTTGGCTAAAAGATTTTTGTTCAATCAACCATATTTCATTACAATGAACATCACATTGTGTACACATTTTACACATGAAATACAAAGAATGAACATGTTAATTCATACTTCTAACAGTGAGTAGTTCACTACCAAAGTTCATTGCCAACATGCACACACACATCATCTCTTTCGATCACACATTGCTTGTCATTCTCGTGATTTAATGTACATAAACATATTCACATTCAACATAAAAACATCACACATACCTAAATCTACCAGCAAACAAACCCAACCTATGAATCATTGGGAGCTAGTGACAAGGACATGCAAAGGGGGAACAATCCTAGTTTCGGAATGAATATCTTGAATCGTAAGGGCCTCTTGGGAAAGGGACCAAGAGATAAGAAACCCATACCTTAATTTTCTTGTTCAAACGTGAAGTTACTGCCCAAAATCCTCTCCAAAAATCAGTCCAAGCCTCCTTAAGTTTCACCACCAACTCGACGGAATCTTCTCTTTGCCTTAACGTTTTTGGTTACTTTGTTTTTCTTAAAATTTCATGTGAGTTATTCAAGTGTGAAGAACTCTTAATATTATTTCAGTTCTTGAAGTTGTTTTGGCAGAAACAAATGTGAGAGAGGTGATGAAACGTGAGAGAGATTGTGAGAGAGTGAAACGTGTGAAGTTGTTTAGGCTTAGATAATGACTTAGTCAATTTAGGACTCTCCTTAATAAATTAAAAATCTGATTTTTACTTTTATTTTAAATCAGCTAATAATTAATAAATATAAATTAATTACATTAATTTATCAATTAAAATAAAAACAATTTAAAACATTGCTTCCACCTAGGTTCGAACCCGGGTGGAGCAAGACTCCACTCCAAGAGCTCAATTTCGGCTCTCTCTCCCCAAATTGCCCCTCCATCTTAATAAATAATTAATTAATTATATATTTAGGGTAATTACGATATTACCCTTAGCCTGGTAAAAGACCATTTTACCCCTAGACCCTCAAAACTTAAGATTTCTTCTTTTTAAGTCCGGTAAAGACTCCTTCGATTAAATCTTCGTTTTCGAGAGCCTTACTTGGTTGGTTCCAACCTTTCTAAGCTCAACTAACTCCCCAAGTTAGTTGGCTTGGTAGTAGTAAGGGTTATGAGCTCTCGTTCTACGCGTATAAATCCGTGTGAACCTTGGTCTAATTGCAAGCATTCTTGACACCTTAAACATTTCTTATCTTCTTCATTTTTTTAGGGTTGTTACATCTATATCACCATGGTAAGTCCAATGTCGTTGCGTATGCTGTAAGTCGTATGACCATGGGTAGTATCTCTCATGCAGAGGAAGCCATGAAAAACCTAGTGAAACATGTTTGTAGGTTGGCTTGATTGGGTGTAAGGTGGGAAGATTCTCCGAATGGTGGTTTTATGGTCCATGATAACTCCGAGTCATCTTTGGTAGTTGAGGTGAAGTCAAAACAACACCTTGATCAACCATTGATGGAGTTGAAGAAATTGGTTCTTGGTAAGCTTAACAAGTCTTTCTCCATAGTGGGGGATGGTGTTTTGCGATATAAAGAAGGTTGTGTGTTCCTAATGTAGATGATTTAAGGAACCGGATCCTTGATGAATATCATGGGTCCCGTTACTCCATTTATTCTGGTTCGACAAAAATGCACCATGACCTTAGGGAAGTGTTTTGGTGGGAAGGCTTGAAGAAGGACATAGCAGAATTTGTTGCTAAGTGTCCAAATTGCCAACAAGTGAAAGCCAAAATAAAAAGCCGGGTATTTTACTTAAAGAAATCCAAGTTCCTACTTGGAAGTGGGAAAACATCAATATGGATTTTGTGGTAGGTTTGCCTCGAACACAAAAGCAATATGATTCTATATGGGTGGTTGTGGATAGGTTGAACAAATCCGCTCATTTCATTCCCGTCAAGTATACTTATTCGGCGGAAAATTATGCAAGGATTTTCATAGATGAGATTATGTGTCGCCATGGTATTCCGTTAACCATCATATCGGATCGGGGTGCACAATTCACATCTAGTTTATGGAGGTCATTCCAAGAAGGTTTGTGTACTAAGGTGAAGCTAAGCACCACTTTTCATTCACAAATGGATGGTCAAGCGGAGCATACTATTCAAACCCTTGAGGATATGTTTACGGCTTGTATCATTGATTTCAAGGGAATTTTGGATGAACATTTTCCTTTGGTGGAGATTGCTTACAACAATAGCTACCATTCATCCATATCTATGGCTCCTTATGAAGCCTTGCATGGTAGGAGGTGTAGGTCTCCAATTGGATGGTTTGAATTTGGTGAGTCTTCACTTATGAGTCCCGATTTGATTTATAAGACTTGGGAGAAGGTTCATATCATAAGGAACCAGTGGCAAAACATCCTATAGTCGGCAAAAGTCTTATGCCAATCATAGGAGAAGGGATATATAGTTTGAAGTAGATGATAAAGTGTATTTGAAAATTTCACCTATGAAAGGGGTGGTTAGATTTGGAAAGAAAGGGAAGTTGAGTCTTCGTTATATGGGTCCCTATGAAATCTTGCAAAGAGTTGGTAAGGTTGCCTATGAATTGAAACTCCCTAATGAATTGGCTTCAATTGATCCGGTTTTCCATGTTTCTATGCTTAAGAAGTGTATCGGTGATCCCGAATCTATTCTTCCTAATTAGGGCTTGGTGTGAAGGATAACATCTCATATGAGGAGGTTCCGGTTCAAATCCTTGATAGGCAAGTAAAGAAATTGAGGAAAAAAGAGGTGGCTTGTGTAAAGGTGTTATGGAAGAATCACCTAGTTGAGGGTGCGACATGGGAGGCTGAGGCCGACATGAAGTCCCGTTACCCTCATCTATTTGATAACTAAGGTTGGTCATTCCTCTTTATAATGCAAATTATAACTAAAAATAAATTTACTTTGATTTTTGTGATGTTTGGCAAATATTTGCATTTTTGGTGTCATTACAATCATTTACAATAAAATGTGCATTTTGACTTGAAAATTTGCAATTCTTCTTGTTTTGTGTCATTATGTGCATTTTGATATGTCGAGTATTTATGAAATGATATGTAGCATGTTGCTAAGTTGAATTTTGGCATAATTGACTCATGTAAGGTGTGTTGAGCTCATGTTGTTGTTGTGAGAATGACGTTCCTCATAATGTGATTTTGAGCCTTATGTGTGGTAATTTATGTTTTGAATTGCCTCGTGTAAATGATATTATTGATGTTGCAAATGATATTATAATGTATTGTTGTTGGTTGGGCTTCTAGTCTTGAGTCCATTCCTTCATTTCAAAAGATTTTAGTGTCATTCGGGGACGAATGTTCCTAAGGGGGTATAATGTAACACTTCGAAAATCTAAGACGTGTTATAGAGGCTAACATGAGTGTCATAAGGTTTAGACACTATTTTAAGGTCTATTATAGTGAATATAAGTCATTTCGTAAGTTGAGAAATCAAAACGTCCAAGAACGTCCATGACGTCCGGAAACTAGTTCAATGAGGTACTAGCGTGCCTTTGCCTATTTGACTAGCTTTTATGAGTTGGCAAATGATAAAAATTGGTGGAAGGGTGCTTAATATGTATTAGAGTTAGTTCATAGTCGAAACGTTTGGGCACGACTCCCCAAGTACCAACCAAGGGCACTTGAGAAGGACCCTTGCAAAGGTGACCAAAAGCTGTCAATGGACAATGTCACCAACGGATGCCACAGACGGATCGTGGTCCAATCGACGGGGCGTTGATTGCCTCACTCAATGGACACTTAGACAAATTCTTGAAGGGCCTATTTTTTAGATTCACTGAACTCATCGACGGATGTGCAGCACGGAAGGGAGCAGTGGCCGTCGATTGACTCACGATCCGTCGATCGTGGTGTGGTCTGTGATGATTGGTTTTGCTGCACGTTTTCATTTGTCATTTAATTAGTTGGCTTATTTAGGAAGTTAATTAGGGGTAAGGTAGGTCTAATTAATTTAGTTAAGAACCTATATAAATCCTCTAACCTAATTAGACTAACCTAAGCTCTCATAATTTCCAAACCCAAAACTCTCTTCGTTCTCTCTTCGTTCTCTCTCTAGTTGAAGAACTCCATTGAAGCCCAATCTAGGGGTGTGTTCAAGGGCTGAAAAGGGTCAAATGTTTCCATCAATCTTCATCAATAAGTAAGGTATGAGATTCCTTTCACCTTTGAGACCTCTTTCCTCAAAGGGTTCCATCAAATTGATTTGTAAAGTCGAGTTTTCATGTGGGTCTTTTTCCAATCTCGAAATTGATGTTATGGATTAATTTTTTCATGATTTATTTTGGATTTTTTTAATATATTAACATGTAGTTTTACTCAATTACGTTAATTGTTTATGTATTGGTCTAGTTTGTGGAAGATGACCCATTCCCCTAAACCTAAGGTTATGATCTTTATATGAATTGTATAGTATTGGTTAAACTGAATTGATTATTGGTTCAATTACTATCCTATGATGTTGTTGTATAAATCATGACTAGTTTAGGATGAGTTATAGTCCTATCATCCTATTTCTTGAGAAGTTGATATAGGTTATGAAGTATGTTTTGAATTTGACCTAAGTATCTTATCTTAAACTATGAACTAGTGATAAATTGTGATATAGTGATTCAATAAGCCTTGTTATTATGTTTCTTATTGTTTTATAATGAAACTACACCCTAATTGGGTGGATTTAAGGGTTGACGGTAAGACCTTGATGATGGATTATGAAGGAGACTTGGTAAGTCTTGAAATCCCTATTATTTACATCAGTTCTGGTAAATTGTGATTAAGTGATGATATTGTATTGAAGTGTATGTTCTATTAAGATTTATAGGGTTGGTATGATGTTGAATTGAAATGTCTGGACTCTGGAATGTGAGATGTTAGCAAAAATGTAAATATTGTAAGGATGGTGATGATTTACCAATGTGCCTTATTATAAAGTGATATGTAAATGTGCTAACCTCACTTATATGAATTGTAATGAAAGGATTATACTCATAGAATTATTATTGAGCTATGATGATGATGATGATGATCCTATGACCCTATGACCTACATTAAGCTATGTTGATTAATAAAGACTTTAAAGACATTTCAAAAGGGACTATAGCTTAGCACCGAGTGAAGTAGATTGAGGAGTGTCCCTTCCTACATAGGGAAGGTAGGATCACTAATGGACTCTTGAGATTGGAGACTCCAATGCATATAGCATATGGATGGTCCCAACTATATCTCCTAGTTCTTGAACTTTGTTGCCCCCAAAAGAATACTAGGTGATGTATCCATGTAGTTGATATGTTCATGTTTTTGTACTACCTTGGCAAGTAGTCTGCCTTATTTCGGTGTAGGGTTTCATGACACCGGATTCCACATTAGCTCATGTGTTCTATGTTGGTTAGGGAAAGATGTTCCCAAAAGGTAAAATGAACTAAATGAATGTACTCTAACTACGAAAACCTAAGGGGTTTAGCTCAGTCTATGTAGGGGTATGAGACTCTACCTAAACATTGCACTAGTTAGCCTTGAAGGAAGTCTTAGGAGTATGTTCTTATGTACGAATATGATTATAATGGTACATGATATGTATATTATGAACTTGCACATTGTTGAAACTATATGTTGTTTAGTTTCACTTATGAATATGTATTGGTCTATGTTGTTAAAGTATGATGATATGTACTCTCAAATACCAAGCTATGTGAAGTGGGATGTTGGTCATGATTCTTCTTGGGTTACTTGATTAAGTAAGGTTATGGGGCTTTGATTGGTCATTACACTGGTTGACTTAATGAGGGTTCATGAGTAATTGTCTTGCTTTGGTTATGCTATAATGAACTCTTATATATGCTTCCTGTTATTATGACTTAATGATAGAGTTACTTTTACTATGTGTTCAAGTATGTGCGATGCATGTTGATTGACTAGACTTAGCATTGTTGGTCTTGTGTTGTACATAATTTAGACTTAATAAGTATGTTTTATTGATTGGTATTGTCTTTCTTGAATGTGCATAAGGTTTTCTAAAGGTAAAATAGCATGTTTTCATTAAAGGTCCCTTTTTAGCAGGATTAGATAATATGTGTGCATATAGTCTCATACTTAGTACAATTGGTGTACTAACCCCATTTTCTCTCTTTTCCCCAATATTTTAGGTTCAGGTCGTTGAAGGGCTCTGAGACGACATCGAAGGAAGGCTTGAAATTCTTATTCATCCAAGTTAGGTAGGTCCTCACTTTCCGAGGGCAATGTCACTATAAAGCTTTGAAGTTGTTTTAATTTTAAGACTCTTATGTTCTTTGCTTTTCATTTGAGTACTAAAATTTGTATAGCCGATATGTGGCTTTATTACATTGATGTATGGGCTAGGCCAAATTTGATATACTCTTGTTAGATGGTTATGAGATGAAACAAACTTTTGAGACTATGGTAAATTTTATATATCTATGTCCAATAAAAGTAGAAGACTAAGTAATCTTCCTAAACGAAGGGTCTATGTATACTCGATATAACTATTATGTGTATGTACGTGTCTATGTAAACCTCCACATAAAAGTAATGAAAAGTTTTAAATTTTTCCGCATTTTTGACCTATGAATGTAATGATATAAGCTAAGAGGATAGTCTTAGTCCTCAAAGAGGATGGCGACGCCGATTACGTCTAGGGGGTGCTCCCCGGATGTGACATTATCATACTTCACATATCAAATACATACTTCATTTACACATAAACCCTTAAAGATACTTATTTCAACCTCCTAAAACATATCATACATATACATCTTAAAATCACCACTTCACTTCACATATAATGCCTTCAAGGCAATTCTCACAATACATATATAATATGATATACTTCTAGTAAACATCGCCACCAAAGGTTGATCATATCACTGAAGAGAATTTCACAATAAGGATTGAACAACATAGCCAACTTACCACTCAAACAAGATTTCACCACCTATCCACAATTTATCTAACAATTCATCATAAAATAGCCCTTAGGTCAGTAGCTAATCCTCAACGAAATCACAAAGAAACAATAACTTTAACATTATGTAATCATTCTCTGTAAACCCATTTCATAAACTAAAATTGATTAAAATAATTGACATGATTCCATTGGGTTTTTGACATTCAAATCATCATTTAAAACTAAGAACAACTCATTTTACTCATTAAAACATTGTCATGCAAAGACCCATACTTAGAGTCAAGGAATAAAGAAGTTTGACGTTGAAATCCTTTTTGAAATCTCTTTGAAATGGCTCCTTGAATGAAAGAAGAGTCAAGTATTAACTACCATACCTCAATGAGAAGGAACCCATGAGATTTACTTAAATCAAGTCTATGTGCGCTGAAGTATGAGTGCTTATTAGTTTCTTTAGTGTTGTTGAATCTGCCTAAGTGTGACTAAAATATGGTTGCATACTAAGCTCATAATGAATTGAAATTTAAAGACAATGTTATTATTAGGATAAGGATTTTACTCCTATGAACATGACAAGAGACTATGTGTTTGATGCATATAAAAGTGGGTGCATAAAGGTTTCGCTTGCATGTGTTGCATTGAGAAATGGTTTGAAGTTTGTGTTTCTTGATAGTTTGGTGCATTAACTTATATGTGATGGTTTCATGAATGGTATGAGCTAATTTATGATTCATTGAAGTCCTTGTTGTGATTAAAGTGTTCCAAGTGTCATTCGAGGATGAATGTTCCCAAGTGGGGGATATTGTAAGACCCCCAAAATGAGTTAGGGTGTCTAGAGCCTCACATGTTTCTGTAAGATTTTTAACATGTCAATTAAGTGTTTTAAAGTATGCATGATTGATTTGAAGTCATTTTGAAGTCAAACGTCCAAGACGTTCAAAAGTTAGCCCTTGAGACGTGCATGTCTTACTTGAGTGTGCCTAGAATGTTTAGTTGTGTTGCCAGTGTTTTTTTTGGGTAAAACTGATGTGAAAGGTCCTTGACATGTTAAGGTGTATTTTTATATTTTAAACGTCCAGGTATGACTCCCCAAGGGCCCCTCAAAAGGCCATCAAGAAGGACCCAAAGGCTGTTAAGACACTGCCTTGCCAGTGTCAATCGACGGAGCCTAATGACGCCTCATAGGTGTGTTGACGCCCCGTTGATGGGGGGGGATTCGTTGAAGACTTATCCTAGAGCAGGCTAAAACCAAGTACCAGCCACAGACCAAACGACGGTGGCAATCGATGGCTCATCGATGGGTCTACTGACCATCGTTGGGTCCGTCAATGAAGGCTGTAACATCACTACCAAACGACTGTTTTCATTAAAGGGTGAATGGGAAATTCACCCCATATACTAAACTGACCGTAGGTGCTTTATTTGGTTATTTTTGGGTATACTAAGTTGGTTAAAAATGTGACGAACCCATTCCCAATCCATGATTCATAATTAGACTTCCCTCGCCCAAAATATCCTCTCTAGAAACCTCCATTGGAGATGAACCTCAAGAACAGCCATGGTGATGGATTATCAAGCTTTGTTCATTAAGTTTCATTGGTTTTCTTCTATAATGAGTTATGGTTATCCTTCATCCTTACTAAACCTTTCTTCTAAGGAGTTCCTTCCAATATCTTAAATGCAAGTTCATAATCAAATCTCCAATCTTCCAATATAGCCATATGTTCTTTCTCAAAACGTTTTCAAAGTCTTTCTCATGATGAATTAATGTTAATGTATTGATTGTAACGAGAATTTCAATTTAATTGTATGATGAACCCATGCTCCCTTCAAACACTCATTTTAGCCTATGTATTAGTTATTATGATCTTGATGTTAGGAGGATTATAATGTGATTCAATTATGTAAAAGTGATGGTTAGTTAATGTCTATGATGTAATGTGATAATGAAATATGTGTTGTTGGTACAATGTGGATTGATGGTTGAAGACTTGATAAGGATTGCCTATATTACTCTACTTCTTATCGATTGTTAATGTATGGTATTCACTCTGATCTCGACTTTATAGTACATGAATTTAGGATTTCGTTTATGTAGAGATACTTGTAGCTAATGCCCTATACTGTATGATAAATTATGAATTTTGATCATTGATGATCAAATCAAAGGTATTGGTAAGTGATCTACGTATCTCTACTTTCTATTGAATTGGTGATGTAGTGAGTTAGTATCATGATCTTGTTGAGGTTTATGCATGATTTTTCCATGTTAATGTACATTTAGCTACTGCCCAAGATATGGATTGTTGATGAAATATGATTATTGATCTATCTTAGGTATGGTCTATATGCTGCTAATGATGAATGACCCCTTACCTGCATACCCCTATATGAATGTGTAATTAGCCATTGTTAGGAGTCTTGAATTCAAGTATTGAAGTTATATTGTCTCCTATGCTAGTATGTGTTATGTTGTATATGCTTGAAGTTGCATTGTGGTCCTAAGAGGGTGGCTGCCTCAATGTGTTTGTTGATAGTCATTAGGTGATCATTTTTACCAATGTAAACACACTCATACTTCATGCATGCTTACAAGTACTATAGGTTCATGGTGCTTAATGAAAGGGTTTTCTCAAATGCACCAATGTCTACTACTATGCATGTCAAGTATATGTATCTTTGGAGTATGTGATGTATCATTAACTAGGATGACTTGATAGGTGTATTAGTATGGGAAAGGGTATGGGACCTTGTCTATGAATTGCACATGTGTGCCTTGATAGTACAGTTCCGATGTTTGGTTTTCGATGTACATGAATATGAATGCATAGTGTCTTAATGTATTTATATGAAAAGATTTCTCATATATACACTTATGCATTAATGTATGAACATGTGTGGCCTTAATGTGTTATGTGAAATGATTGCTCACATATATGTATACACACATATGTATGATGATCTAGTCAATAGAGGGGAGATTGGAAGGTGTTCCCAAGAGTACCGCAAAAACGATGGTTCTTGAATATGCTATGTCCATGTGAAAGGGTTTCTCACATGATATAGGTTGAATAACTCTCATCTATGACCTATGAGCTAAGCATATGAGGAGTCAATCTCCTAAGCCTCATGTTGTAAAGTAATGTTATTAAAAGCATTTCAATAAAAGAGAACTTATATTAGCACCTAGTGAACTTAGATGTGGAGTGCCCCTTCCTAATGTGGGAAGGCTTGTTCACCATAGTCCTCACGAGGTGGATAAATATAATGCCTCAATAGTCATAAACAGGATTTCCATAAGTGGATAACTACAATGCCCCATTTGTCCTAAAGAGGGTTCCGACATATACCTTCAAGTTCCATAAAGTATGCTTGCCACACAGGATAGAGCAAAAGATATCACTTAGTATGCTAGCATGTGTTAATGTTCTACCTTGTCTAGGTAGACCACCTTCCATTGTTGTAAGGCTCTACTACACTAAATTCCATGATTAGCACCCATGGTGTTAGTGTCGGTTAAGGCTATAGTTTTTCTAAAGTAAAATTGACAATGGAAGTAAATCACTAGTACCCTAACTAGGATAACCTAAGGGTAGTTTCTTAGTGTAGGTGGGGGTATGAGACTTCACTTATGAATTGCACAAGTAGTTCTTGAGGGAAGCTTTAGGAAGGTGTTCTAATGTATGCGACTATGTTTATGTCCTTATGCATGACATTTTAGTGTTGTCTACTTGTTGTGATGAAATGCATGGTATGAGTCTATATGATGAGGTCTTATCATTATGTGCATAATTTGGTCTTATTGACTATATGATTGAAGGTCCTACTTTATATGCATGTATTGGACCATAGTATTATGTTGGTATATGAAGTACATGTTATGATGCTTGTGGTCTGGTGATAGGCTTACTAAGTAGGTATGAGGTTATGGGGCTTCACATGTACACTGCACTAGTAGACATAGATTAGGGTTGTGAGTAAGGTATTATGTTTTATCAAATGTGAAGGATGTGCCTTGTTATATGAAAAGGTCCTATATTAATGTATGTGCTGAGTTGAAAGGTTGTATGTATGAGTTCCTTCTGGTACTAAGGTGATGCTTGTGTATGGATAGTGTAATGGGACATTATTCATGCATTGCACTAAGTATCATTAGAGGGATTACTTGGGAAGTTAAGGAATTAACGTAAAGATGAACTCACTGTAAAAACAACAAGGTTACTGTAAAGTGAAAAAACTTACTGTAATGTGACCCTAAATGTGTCAAAAATGCAATGTATGATTTTATATGATGTATGACCATTGAATATGCCTATATGAAGTATGTGAATTGTATGATACTTATTATAGTAAAATTTTATGAAGTTTTCACAAAAAGGCATGATGCATGGTTTCAAGTAAAATGTCCCTTTGAAATGCATGTTTTACATTGGTTGCCATACTTAGTGCATTCTTGTACTAACTCCATTCTTCTCTATCTTTTTACACAAAGTGTAGGTTATGGATGCTTAAAGGATGTCTTTAATGATGAGGAACTTGATGTGTGATTTCCAAGCTCAAGGAAAGGAATCCTTAAGTCCAAGGATTTCCTAAGTCTTATGATATACCGTGGTTTCACGGTATTTCTAATGCTTTTTCCTTAAGTTTAATGTGTGTCGAAAGCCTTTTTGTGTTGATTTTTATGTAAGTTTATCTTTATTTGCAGAAAATCTATCCAAGGATGAACGCGGATGTTTTTTAGAAAGAAATGCAGAAGAGACCACCTACGGAACTTATGACGGTCCGTCGAGGCTGTGACGGTCCGTAGGTGGCATCCTAGTGAGGAGAGAAGTTGCTGAAGGAAGATGGGGAAGTCTGACCAAGTGTGGGATTACGGAAGTCCATGACGGACCGTCATAGCCACGACGGTCCGTCCTGCTTGTTCGTCGTGATGATCAGAGAAGTAGTCCCAGTACCCAAATTCCAAGAAGTTCAAGTATTTTGGAACGAAGACCCTCGATGGACCGTCGTGCTTGAAACGGTCCGTCATACCTATCCATCGATGGGAATGAAGAAAGCAACAGAAGAATGTGTGAAGTATGGGACGACGGAGGCCATGATGCTCTGTCGTGTCCATGACGGTCCGTCACGTGGTCCGTCGATCCAGACTCGTTTGGACAGATTTTTAGTAAATAGAATCCTTCTTTGATTAGATTTTGTTTTTATTATAAATAGTTTGAAAAACCTCGTTTTTGGAGTTAGACTTTCTGGATAATTTTTAGTTCTCTTATTATTATATTGAACTCTCAATTTTGGGAATGAAGATACTTTTTCGGGAATTGATTGTTGGTGATTTTGTTGATTAATCAAGTTAAATTCTGGAAATTTATTCGTTCTCATAAAAGTAAGTGCATGAATTCTTCCATTAAGAATATGAATTGTGTAATTATGAACATGGGTAACTAAACCTCATAGCTAGGGTTCTGGGAACCATGAGTGAATAACAAGGTAAAAATCTAACTTAAATAACGATTCTAGAGTGGTATCTTGCATGTATTGATAATTCTTTCGTGTAGAAGTCTTTTTAACGGATGGCCAATGTTAGAACTCGCCTTAATGCTACTTGCCGGACCAAGGAGGTAGATAATAGAAAAAGAATTATCAACATAGATTTAGTGTAGACTATCTAATAGGCTAGTATTGGTTGGTACGAGTTAATAACTTAGTCAAATACCGAATACGATGTTTAATATGAGGTAAAGATAAGGGTTAGTATAGAAACATCCGTAGCCGGACCAAGGTGCGGAGTGAAATTCTCTAGATTCCGGACCAAGGATTTAGAGATACATAACTTATCACTTTACATGCAAGATATTAGGGTAGAATTGTTATAGTTAGATTTACCAAGTTAGGAACCTGTGGGGAACACTTAAGCCCTAGTTACTTTTATAATTTGATCAAACTCCGAAAGATGAATCTGTTAGTTGTTCATTTTTATTTAGCTAATCATTTTCATTAATTTAGAAATAAAACCCACCTTTTTGTCTTTTGTTTTCTCGGAAAATAGTTGGCTAAATAATAGTAATAATAGAATATAGTTAAGTCTGAACTATTTTCCTTGTGGGATCGATCCCAACCTCATTAGTTGGGTTCTTTACTTGATACGACCGCTTTACTTCTTATTTGAGAAGTAAATTTGAGCATATCCTCTTACTTTACTGTAAATTCTTGTAATAATATACTTATGATTTATGTTGTAGGGGCCATATCCCTAATGTAATCTAATGATGTTTATTCTAGAATGGCAAAAAGACAGTAGAGTCTTTAATTATGTGTTATGATATTTTACATATATTGGACGTGATGTTCTAGCATATGATGTGCTAAGAAAGTTTTAAATTTTTTGCTGAATCTACCTATGAGAATGCGATGAATGATGACAATGGGCTTCTATAAGACCTCCAAGAGGTCAAGTACGCCAGGTTACTTTTAGGGGGTGCTCCCTTGTCATGACAATGTTCGCACTTAATGTTGGGTTGTGATGAAAAGAATTTCTCATCATAGAACCTAGGAGCTACGATCATGTTATACAAAGGGGTTAGTATCCTACGACCTATGATATAAACTAATGTTAATAAAGATTCAAAGATACTTCAAAAAGGGAATACCGAGTGAACTTGACAATGAGAGGTGTCCCTTCAAATGAGGAAGGTAGGTTCACCAAGAATCTCATGAGATGGAAACTACAATGCGAATAAGCATAAAGAGAGTTTGTAGTAACAATATCCTAGTTCCTCAACTATAGACCCCTATAAGAAAACCTAGCCAGTGGATCCACGTGAAACTATTATGATGTATATGTCCTACCTTGGAAAGTAGGATCCCCTCCTTTAGGTGTGAGGGGTTGACACCGGATTCCATGTTTAGCTCACATGGTCTATTGTTGGTTATGTCAAGGTATCTTGAAAGAAAAATGAATGAATGAAAGTATAAATATGCATAATGACTAGGATTACATGAGAGGTGGACTGGTGTAGGTAAGGTAATGTGATTTTATCTGTACATTGAACATATGGACCTTGAGGGAATAATTCATAGGATGGTCTCTTTATATACATATGTTATGAATGAAATGCATAATGTTGATTCTATGTAATGTTGGTCTCATATGATGTTGCATTCACTTGATATACATGTTGTTGGTCTAGAATTCCATATATGACATTTAATACACTTGTTGTCAACGTATATGATGTTAAGGTAATTCTTATTGTCCCTTTTCTAGTTCACTTAGTTTTTGTGGAGATATGGGGCTTCACATAGGCATTGCACTAGTTGGCTTGGTTGGGGATTGTAAGTAAGGTATTATGATATGTTGATGAAATGTCTTCTAAGCATGAATGGTTAACTATGTATTCATTATAATGTATTCCCGGACATGAAGATGAATATGGTTCATTGTTGTTGTATTGTGGACTTGCATATGCTTGGATGTGCATAAAGGCGTTTAATGTGACTTAGCATACCTTTTGAACAAAATGTCCTTTTTTCTAAATGTTTTACTAGCATATGTATTCATACTTAGTACATGTGGTTTGTACAAACCAATATTCTCTCTATTTATACAATAATGTAGGGTTTGGTCATTAAACAGATTCAAGCCAAAATTTCAAGATGCTTTGATGGATCCCTAAGTTGGTGAGTCCTCCAGTTCGTGGACGAAGCTTACCACTCTAGTTCTTACAATTTGATTAGTATAAAGACATTGTTAATTTCAATTTTTTTTGAGGCTATGTTGTATTCTCTTATGAGACTAATTGTAATGTTGTAAGGCTATGTCACAAATCTTGTACTCCTATGTTAGATGGTTGTGTGTGAGACGATGTAGTGTATTTACGATATAAGAGAAGTCTATGTGAACATCAATGTAAGCTTTTTTATTTCCCGTATTTTTATTTACCCATGAAATGTGATGATGTATGATAAGGTCTTGTTTTAGGCCTCTAAGAGTTCGAAGATGCCGGTTACGATTAGGGGGTGCTCCCCGGTCGTGGTAGTTTCTTTGCTTTAACCCACATAAAATACCCTAAAATTGGTAGAATAACCGTTTATAATAAATCCCCAAAGTACCCAACACACCCCTACAATTGTTTAAAATTTTAGAAATGTCCAACTTTACTTTTAAAGTCGTGACACATCCATGAGTGAGAAGAAATAGAATGATAGAAGTTTCACCTTCTTCATTACTCTTGTATCGTTCCATAGACCTTATCTCTATATAATATCTACATTATTCCCCTTGTCTTATGGTCTTCTAGATGTGATTGCTTACAAGGGGTGATGTCTAAATACTTGACGGAGAAAAAGGTGAGTTTCGATCCTTATTATGGTATTATGACTAGATGAGTATAGTGAAGGTGGATTTGGAAGTTATTGTGGTGATGCAAATTATGGCTATATGTGACCTATTACAATTGAGGTTGTATGTTGAGAAGTTATGTTGTGATGTAGTTCTTGTATGATAATAGTTGTTATGGTTTAATGAAGTCCTTTTTGCAATAATGAGTTACTTTACGGTTGTGTGCAATGATAGTATAATGTTATGGTATAGGCTTGAAATGTTTTGGAGAAATGTGGTAAATATTGACAGATGAATGTTTCCTTTTTTTATATGAGTAATGCTTCATAGTTGTCCTTGTGTGGATTTGAGTCTTTTTTATAGGCTTACTCCAAATAAGGAAAGATGGTGTGATGAACCTAGAAACGTAATTGTGAAGTATACTAGTTAATGGGAGAACCCATATTACTTGTTGGTAAGTTCCCTTATGAACCTATCCTAAGGGTGCAAAAAGGGAAGAAGGGTTTTTGTTCCATAAGTTGGGATTATGTTTTGCCCTAAGGTTGACTTAGATGGATGTATATACCCCTTAGTTGTTAGGGAGTGAAAGAGAATTGATGTTGACCTACTTTAAATAGGTTAGTTCTCTTTCATGTTTGATCTTAAGTATGTCTATTTGACGAAAGTTCTTAGATTGTACCTAGGCATGGTTGGTTGGAAGGTTCCACCAAAGGTGATGACGTGGGTTGAAATGGACTAGAAGCTACCTTGCCCTAGTGTTTGAAGAAAAGATAGGGGCCTCAATTTCCAAATCTCTTCTATGTTTCCCCTAAGATTATACCTTGAGAGGATGGTTACCCTAAGTCTCTAGAAAAGCGGTACTGGACCTTAAGAGTCCAAACATGTTTTTGTATTTTTGATTAGAATCCGAGATTTCTATAGTCTTAAGTTGTAGGGAGAGTTCTCTAAAGGCTATAGATGAATTGCCTAAGGGGATGAACCTTGTAGGATTAAATCCGGACTACTTACCTTGGTATGACTTAAGGGGTGAATGTGATGATATATGGAGTTACGCTTTGTAGTCATGGAGTAGTTAAGGCCTCATGTGTTTGGGTAGTATGACCTAACTTTATTTTAATGAGTTTCCTTTAGTTGATGAACTTTGACGAATAGTGGTGCTTCAGTAGTACCTATTGATGCTTGAATAGATAATCTTCTTTATGAGGATAGGAGTGAAATCTTCAACTGTGTAGAATCACATTATGTGAGGAGTATGGAGGTTTATTATTGACTTGCTTCAACCATGATATTTAAGGGCATGTTGTGATGAAGGTTATATTAAGCTCGTCCCAAGTGGGGGCTAATGTGCCTAGATGGTAAGATTTTGAATGTCCTTAATGTTGCTACATTGAGATTCCTATAACTTCTCTATGTTTAGAATCACTTTGTGTCACAACCCGGATTCTGGAATCCAAATCGCAACTGACATTGTTGACCTCTCAGAGGTCGCAGACAAGCCTCATCTTGCATTCATCACATTCATCTAGTTAAATTTGCAGAAAATTTAAATTTTTTTAAACGTATGAAGTATACATAGACTTCATATAATTATTAACTAGTTACATCATATACTAAGCTCAACATAAAGAACAACCATCTATCATAAGAGGCAATTGGAAGTAGAAGATGAATATATCATAAATAGTTTGCCAAACACGGCCTTATTACGAAGCTTCAAAATGATAGTACGAAAGAAACGCTAGTGACAACATCCACTAGCTATGTCTAAAACTAAGGCTATACTAAAACTGTAGCATCCTCAAAATCAAGAGGACCTACCAAATGGTTTGGAGAAAATGCTGAAATCCAAACCGCTGCAAGTGTCGTCAATTTTCCCTCTGACCTGCACCTCTAAAAATAATAAATAGTAGGGAATTAGTACACCACTTTTACTAAGTATCGGTGTATACACACATACATATAATGCTATTCATGATCAATGAAGGCTCTTCATAAGCAACATGCCATTTCTGGAAAGTCTAGTCATTAGACTTTCCTAATTCGTTAGTTGTGAATTGTGGTATGAATATGATGTATTTTGCATTCAAAGCACATAACTCATTTTCTATATGATTACAAGACATTAGTATCATCAACATAATTTTAGAACCCCTTGGGTAAAGATTTGAAATTTTAAGTACCCCTAACCCGAGAGCTCTGTCATTCATACTTAGTTTTATTTTCGGTCTTTTTCTTCTTCTTGTTATGTAGTTCAATCATTCCTTTAGTCTATTTTTTACTTATAAGTGCAATGATTCATTGTAGTCCCATACCCACAATGAATCAATTTAAGTAATCCAAGGACTAAGGAATGATTTCCCTACCTTATAGTGAGTCATTCTTTACACTATGTATTCATTATATTTCATAAGCCATTCTCTATTGGCCTTGCCATTTATTTCATTACTTTCATCTTAGGGAAGTTATGAGGTATTTAATTAATAGTACGTTTCTACTTCCCTTTATTGGCATCATATAAGAAGTCATTATAAGCCAATCTTATTTGGCTTTGCCCATTATATGCTGAAACTTCATGAGTGTGATATTGGCAATTGACACTCTTAAGATCTTATTCATTTCTCACTTTGAACATATGTTCCATCATCATCATTCATTCTCACTTTCATAGAGACATCATAGGGAATAAGACCATGTGAGCTAACATGAAATCCAGTGTCTTCCCTATACTGAAAAGAGGTGATTCACCGGTTAAAATGAATCTCGATCATGTGATCTACTCATGAAATCCAGTGTCTGTCCCACACCAAAAAGGGGTGATTCCCGGCTAAGGCGAATCCTTCTCAAGTGTTCACTCCACACCAAAAAGGAGTGGCTCACAGCTATAGTGAACCAAGAACATATCGTGAGCATTAACCGACATAGATCATGTGAGCTAATCATGAAATCCAATGTATGCCCCACACCGAAAAGGGGTGGAATCACCGGCCAAAGTGAAACCGAACATGCCTAGCTCGCTTAGGTGGAAACCATTAGCTAGTTCCTATGTTGGCTAGACATAGATCGAAGACTAGGGACTTAATGAGACTACTTATCCACCTTGGTGGCAGCCTCGTCACATGAGACTTACACGTGCAAGCACATGCTCATAACTAATCTATCGGTGCTGTGCTCACTTTCATTATCTTCTTTATCTTTTAGAGTCGACTCAAGCATTATGGAAGCTTGCTTCTATATTGATATTTACTTACTCTTTTGATGACTTGTTATCCTTACTTTATATTGATGAAATGTTAATTGTCATTACATATCATCCTTACTTTACATTGATGAAATGTGAATTGTCCTTACATATCATCCTTACTTTACATTGATGAAATGTGAATTGTCCTTACATATCATCCTTACTTTACATTTATGAAATGTGAATTGTCCTTACATATCATTCTTAGGTGTTAATGAGACTAGTCTCACACATTCTAACACCTTCATTCGTGAGTATTCATTTAACATAGTATCTTAGGTGTAATTAAGACTTGTCTCACTTTCTTTAACATCCCATTCTGGTCACATATTTAGTTTAGACCCCTTTAATTATGTTATAACTCACTTTACATTTGTTACTTTAGTGTAGTAGATTCATTTCATCGTTTATGGACGATGAGCACTTCTTTCAATGAGTTACATATGTTCATAATTTATTCTTTTAGAGCATATTGGGAGTTGTTCCAATGAATGGCATGCCCTTGTTTATGGATCCATTGACTTACTTTAGAAGTGCTTATAATATCATTTGATACTCTAACTACACAAGATTGGCATATGATTAGTATTGGCCTCAACATTTAGGATGTTAAACTAGTAAATCATTTTTATTGGCATAAGCCAATTTTACGTATGTTCATATTTAAATTAAATATGTATGAACCTTTATCCAATCTTTCAATCATTTACATAAGTTCCTAGCCATTACCATGCAGTCGTTTTGACAAAGTAGTGTTAGCCAATTTTATTGGCATCAGATAGTCAATTCATTCAAGATGTGATTTCATAGAGATCTTTAAAGCCAATCTTAGTTCATGAATTTAGGCATAACGTTTTTAGGCATTTTGGACATCATCATATTAATATTTGATGAACTTAGCATCTTCATAAAGTTACAGTAAGTATGCATTTAGACGTCACACATCACACTTAACGTTTTTGAACATATCTTAGTAATACATCGTTCTTTAATTCACTTAAGGAACCCTTAGCATCAAACGAGTTCAATTCATAGTTCATTCGGCATTCATAATTCAAAAACCATACACATAAGATCAACCAACACCACATACAAAATAACATGATCTCTAACCTATTCAACATGGAATCGAAAGGGATACTAGGGACAAGGAGTTCGATGAGAACACGGGAACAACCCTAGTTTTTTAGATCTTTGAATCGTTGGAAACAAAGTTCACTTGGAGAAAGAAGTCCAGGAGAGAAACCCATACCTTGAGTAGAACTTAATCTACGAAGACCTCCTCGAACGAAACTAGGTTCCACCCGATTTGTCATAGGTTGTCGGGTGCTTTAGGTGGTCCAATTCGGTTAGTCCTAGGTTAGTTGTCTAGTTAGGATAGTTGGTTAGGACTTAGATATATTTATGTGTGCTGGTCCCACATGGAGGGACCCGCCAGTGCATGTTATCCCTAACCGCCCTAACCGAATTCGGTTAGGGTGGTTCCATGATCCCCTTGACCGGTTCCTTCACGTGTGTTGCCCATGTGCTTGCCAATGGATTTGTTGTACTTTACTAACTAATTTATCTTGGTGGATCATTTTGGAATGTTTACTTCTTGTCCCAAGGACCCTCACCATGTCCTTGGGCACTGCTTAATCTACATGATCATTTTAATTGATCATGTGCCATGGTATCTAGGCTTGCCACTTGGACGCCTCATACCTTTTGTGAGTTGGACGACATATATTTTATTAGATTAGGGTCTTCATTGCAGGTACATTTCTTAAACATCAATCTTGGATTGGGGAATGATAACCCAAAAATATATTTCTTATTCATATATAGAAAATTGGCTAATATCCCGTAGACAATTTTTCTATACAATGCCCAATATTTCTCAATATTAGGCATTGGGGTGCCTATGTACCCCTAATAGGCTATCCTAAGGTCATACTGGGATCTTCATTATACATATGATTTTCCAGAACGTTACATTATCCCCCCTAGGAACATTTATCCCCGAATGACACTTACACATCATTTAAACAAAGAGGGTGATTTTCGAACGTTACTTTATCATGCTTAAACTTTTCTCTTTTGTGAATATCGGATTCACACTTATTTAGATGATTCATAACATTCAAGCTTATCTGATGCTTCATATTTGAGATTGAGGAATTTCCTTCTCAATCACACTTAACTTAATGCACATCACAACTCATGCAATACAAAAATCATGTCTATGCTACACAAATACAGCAACATGAAATGCAAACATGACTTAATTTTAACTCCCATAATGCTATTATAGGACATATGATTAGTGGTCTATCACACCTAATCGACTAAAGAACTTATAGTTAGAGTTTTCTTAAATATAACAAGACTTAGGAAGAGAATATCTAACCTTAAGAACTGAACAAATCAGGGTAGCGGGATCTCATATCGGCCTCGGCCCCCCACGTTTCTCGCTCAACAAGATGGTTCCGCAATAGGACCTTCACGGTGGCAACCTTCTTGTTCCTTAGCCACTTCACTTGACGATCTACAATTTCGACTGGAACCTCTTCATATGAAAGGTTCTGATCAAATCCTAACCCCTCAATAGGCAGGATGGATGTTGGATCGCCTAGACATTTCTTAAGCATAGAAACGTGAAACACTGTATGAACAGAAGCCATGTCTTGAGGTAATTAAAGCTCGTATGCAACGTTTCCCACTCGCTGTAAGACCTCATAAGTACCTATATACCTTGGACTCGACTTACCTTTCTTACCAAACCTCATCACCCCTTTCATGGGTGATATCTTCAGGTAGACTTGGTCACCCACCTCAAACTCAAGAGCTCTCTTTCAGTTATCTGCATAGGATTTCTAACGACTGTATGCTGTAGCCAATCTATCCTAATTATCTTCACCTTCTGCACAGCCTCATGCACGATCTCGGGACCAGGATGGCCGATTCTCCTACTTCGAACTAGCCAATCAGATATCTACATCTTCAGCCATATAATGCTTCGAAATGTGCCATTCCAATACTGGAATGGTAGCTATTATTGTAAGAGAACTCTATTAGCGTCAAATGATCATCCCAACTCCCCTTGAAGTAAATAACACATGCTTTAAACATGTCTTCAAGGGTATGGATGGTACACTCTACTTTCCCATCTGTCTGCGGATGGAAAGCAGTACTAAGTTTCACCTGTGTACCCAAACTTTTCTTGAAAGATTTCCAAAAATGAGAAGTGAATTGAGCCCCTCTGTCCGAAATAATAGATAGAGGAATGCCATGACATCGCACTATCTCATCTATATAAAGCTTGGCATAGTCTTTGGCCTTGAAGGTAGACTTCACAGGTATGAAGTGAGCAGACTTGGTCATTCTGTCAATAATTACCCAAATGGAATCATGTAGTTTCCTAGTCTTTGGCAGACCAACAACAAAATCCATATTGATAGCCTCCCACATCCATATTGGGATCTCAATCGTCTGAGTTAGACCTCCAGGCTTAAGGTGTTCGGCCTTAATCTGTTGGCAGTTCGTACACTCCTCCACAAACTTAGAGATATTTCTCTTCATGCCTTCCCACCAATAGACCTCTTTAATGTCTTGGTACATTTTGGTGGCACCTGGATGGATGGAATATCGGGAACCATGAGCTTCTGCCAAAATACTTGACCTCAAATCATTCATATTGGGCACACATAATCTGCTCTGATATCTGTGTACGCCATCTCCATCTAGCGAGAATGACTCATTCAACATACTCAATATTAAGTCTTTCAACGCTATGAGTACTGGGTCAAAGTGTTGATTGGCTTTAACATCTACAACAAATGAGGATTCGAAACTTGACTAAACCGAAACACGCCCACTTGATGCATCTGTCAGCCGTACACCCAATTTTACCAAGTGGTGCACCTCTTTAACCAACTCCTTCTTCTTATCATCAATATGTGAAACGCTGCCCATTCTCAGTCTACTCAATGCATCAGCCACCACATTGGCCTTACCTGGGTGATAGTACATGCTCATGTCATAATCCTTGAGAAGTTCTATCAATCTCCTCTGACGAATATTCAACTCCCTCTGCGTGAATACATACTGAAGAGTCTTATGGTCAGTATACACATCAATATGTAAACCATATAAATAATGTCTCCACATCTTCAACGCAAAGACAACCGTGGCTAGTTTAAGATCGTGAGTAGGGTAGTTCTTTTCGTGGATTTTCAATTGTCTTGATGCGTATGCAATCACCTTACCATTCTGCATGAGAACACATCCCAAACCTACTCGAGAAGCATCACAATATACCACATACCCCTCACCACTTCTCGACAACGTTAATACTGGGGCCAAAGTGAGTCGTCCTTGAGTTCTTGAAAACTCTTATCACATTTCTCGGATCACTCAAACTTCCCCTTCTTCTTTGTCAATGCGGTCAATGGTGCAGCAATAGTTGAAAACCCTTCCACAAACCTGCGATAATAATTGGCTAAACCCAGAAAGCTTCTAATATCTGTAGGATTAAGGGGTCTCGGCCAATTCTTCACCGCCTCAACCTTCTTAGGATCAACTTCAACACCTTGGTCGGTCACAACATGACCAAGAAAGGTCGCTGATCTCAACCAGAATTCATATTTGCTGAACTTTGCATACAACTGATGTTCTCTGAGTACTTTAAATGTCTTTCTTAAGTGTACCTCATGCTCTTCTTTAGACTTAGAGTATATGAGAATGTCATCTATGAATACTATGACAAAGGAATCAAGGTACTCACGGAAGCCCCTATTCATAAGGTCCATAAATGCGGCTGGTGCGTTAGTGAGACCGAATGACATAACCAAAAACTCATAGTGCCCATATCTTGTATGAAAAGCCATCTTAGGGACGTCTTCTCGCCTCACTCTAAGGTGATGGTAGCCTGACCGAAGGTCTATCTTGGAAAAAAAACTTGAACCTTGGAGTTGGTCAAATAGATCGTCGATTGTGGGAAGAGGATACTTATTCTTTATACTAACTTTGTTGAGTTGCCGATAATAAATGCACATTCTAAGAGTTCTATCCTTTTTCTTTACGAACAACACTGGAGCACCCCATGGGGATATGCTCGGCTGGATGAAGCCTTTATCAAGTGGATTTTTGAACTGCAACTTCAACTCTTTGAGTTGAGTTGGTGCCATCCTATATGGGGGAATAGAAATTGTCTTGGTGTTGGGATCTAAATCAACACCAATGTCAATCTAACGTTTAGGAGGGACTCCTGGTAAATCCTCCGGAAAGACATCTGGGAACTCATTCACTATTCACACAAAATCTATGGAAATGACTTCTTGATCTAAGTCATTGACTCTAACTAAGTGGTATAAATACCCCTTAGCTATCATCTTATTGGCCTCTATGTTTGAAACAATTTGGCCGACTGGACTTGCACCACGCCCTTCCCATTCCAGTTCTAACTCATTTGGAAATTGAAACCTTACTACCCTGTTTCGACAGTCTATTGTGGCATAACACTTGTGAATCCAATCCATACCCAAAGTTATGTCAAAATTGAGCATGGCTAACTCCACTAGATCAGCGTGAGTGACTATATTAAGGACGTTAATTGGGCAATTTTTGTACACTTTCTCAGCTCTAATGTCGTCCCCTGTGGGAGTACTTACTAAAATTGGATCATGCAAGATTTGAGGAAGCACACAAAATCTACTAGCTATCAATGGAGTGACAAATGATAGAGTGGATCCTGGATCCAACGATGCATACACAAGGAAAGTAAAGACATAAAACGTACCCGTGACTATATCAGCTGACTTCTCTTGCTCTTCTCTACCTTTCAGTGCATAGAACATGTTCGTCCTGGGAGGTTCGGCTGCAGCATTTGCATTCGACCGAGGCTGAGCATTTACCTTGGATTAATAACTCACTTAAGGACAGTATCGGACCATGTGACCACTTTTGCCGCACCCGAAACAGGTTTTAGTACCTACCAAACATTCACCTCCATGCGAACGCCCACACTTACCACATGGCCTGTTGGTTCGATGGACGTTACGGTCATTGCCCTTTCTGGGGCCAGACTTATTCATCTTAGCTCTTGAATTACCTGAAGGAGCGGAGTTACATGTGTGCCTTTTGAACTTAGGCCTGTTTTGGACTCCAAATGAGCCCCTACCTAAGCTCGAACTCCACTTGTTGAGCATGCACCATCAACCTGCCCAGATCCATATTTTCATGCAGCATGGCTACCCGACAATCTTCTACTAGATCATCCGACACGCCAGTCACAAATCTGCTCATTTCATCCTTGCTATTTGCCACCAGAGAAGAGGCACACTTTGAAAGTATAACAAACTTCAAGGAATACTCCTTGACAGACATACCTCCCTGTCTCAGGTTGATGAACTCTTCAACTTTGGCTTGCCTTTTCTCCCTTGGGAAGAACCACTCCAGAAAGGCAGTCTTGAGAACATCCCAAGTGATGGGAATATCTACTCTAGCTCGGCCATCAGCCCATATCTGGTGCCAAACTGTGCCACATCCTTGAGTTGATATGCAGTCAACTCAGCCTTTTCCTCCTCCTCAACTCCCATGGCACACAGAATCTTGCAGACCTCATCTACGAACACATGAGGATCCTCCTGGCCTTAGACCCGTAGTACACTGGGGATTCATCTTGGTGAAGTCCCTCAGCCTGCTAGCCATGGTACTAGAATACGGGTTCTCTCTAGGAGCACCCTCTCTCGCGGCTTGAGCCGTGATGGCTTGAAACTGAGTCATGATGGTCTGTGCCATCTGTAGCAAAGCATTCCTTACTTTACCATTTGTCAACCCATCTGGGTTACAGGCACTTGTTCAGCAGCAGTTGGGGCTTGAGGAGGAGCTTGATTCCTTTTTGCAGCTGCTTCCTCAACTCTTCTCGCGGCATTACTCCTCTCATCGTGTAGTCTCTAAGTCATGATTGTGGTGCGCTTCACAACCATAAGCTAGAAACTACGTAACGTGGTTGTGTTGAGCTTTAGATCCTAGGTAATTTAACTTCATGCTCTGAGAGATCTTAGACAAGCCTCATCTTGCATTCATAACATTCATCTAGTTAAATTTGTGGAAAATTTAAAACTTTTTAAATGTATGCAGTATACATAGACTTCATATAATTATTAACTAGTTACATCATATACTATGCTCAGCATAAAGAAGAACCATCTATCATAAGAGTCAATTTAAAGTAGAAGATGAATATATAATAAATAGTTTGCCAAACACGGCCTTATTACAAAGCTTTGAAATGAAAGTATGAAAGAAATGCTAGGGACAACATCCACTAGCTATGTCTAAAACTAAGGCTAGACTAAAATTGTAGCATCCTCGAAATAAAGAGGACCTACCAAATGGTTTGGAGAAAACGCTGAAATACAAACCGCTGCAAGTGTCGTCAATCTGCCCGCTGACCTGCACATTTAAAAATAGTAAATAGTAGGTAATTAGTACACCACTTTTACTAAGTATCGGTGTACGCACACATACACATAACGCTATGCATGATCAATGAAGGCTCTTCATAAGCAACATGCCATTTCTGGAAAGTCTTATCATTAGACTTTCCTAATTCGTAAGTTGTAAATTGTGGTATGAATATGTTGTGTTTTGCATTCAAAGCACACAACTCATTTTCTATATGATTACAAGACATTAGTATCATCAACATAATTTTAGAACCCCTTGGGCAAAGATTTCAAATTTTAAGTACCCCTAACCCAGAGCTCTGTCATTCATACTTAGTTTTATTTTCTGTCTTTTTCTTCTTCTTGTTATGTAGTTCAATCATTCCTTTAGTCTATGTTTTACTTATAAGTGCAATGATTCATTGTAGTCCCATACCCACAATGAATCAATGTAAGTAATCCAAGGACTAAGGAATAATTTCCATACCTTATAGTGAGTCATTATTTACACTATGTATTCATTATATTTCATAAGCCATTCTCTATTGGTCATGCCATTTATTTCATTACTTTCATCTTAGGGAAGTTATGAGGTATTTAATTAACAGTACGTTTCTACTTCCCTTTATTGGCATCATATAAGAAGTCAGTATAAGCCAATCTTATTTGGCTTTGCCCATTATTTACTGAAAGTTCATGAGTGTGATATTGTCAATTGACATTCTTAAGCTCTTCTTTTCTCAATTTGAACATATGTTCCATCATCATCATTCATTCACACTTTCATAGAGACATCATAGGGAATAAGATCATGCGAGCTAACATGAAATCCAGTGTCTTCTCAAGTGTTCACTCCACACCGAAAAGGAGTGGCTCATGGCTATAGTGTTCACTCCCCATACTGAAAAGAGGTGATTCACCAGTTAAGATGAATCTAGATCATGTGAGCTACTCATGAAATCCAGTATCTGTCCCACACCGAAAAGGGGTGATCCCCGGCTAAGGCGAATCCTTCTCAAGTGTTCACTCCACACCGAAAAGGAGTGGCTCATGGCTATAGTGAACCAAGAACACATCGTGAGCATTAACCGACATAGATCATGTGAGCTAAACATGAAATCCAGTGTATGCCCCACACCAAAAAAGTGTGGTATCACCTGCTAAAGTGAAACCGAACATGCCTAGCTCACTTAGGTGGAAACCACTAGCTAGTTCCTATGTTTGCTAGACATAGTTCGAAGACTAGGGACTTAATGAGACTACTTATCCACCTTGGTGGCAGCCTCATCACATGAGTTACACGTGCAAGCACATGCTCATAACTAGTCTATCGGTGCTGTGCTCATTTTCATTATCTTCTTTATCTTTTAGAGTTGACTCAAGCATTATGGAAGCTTGCTTCTAGATTGAGATTTACTTACTCTTTTGATGACTTTTCATCCTTACTTTACATTGATGAAATGTTAATTGTCATTATATATCATCCTTACTTTACATTGATGAAATGTGAATTGTCCTTACATATCATCCTTACTTTACATTGATGAAATGTGAATTGTCCTTACATATCATCCTTAGGTGTTAATGATACTGTCTCACACATTCTAACACCTTCATTCGTGAGTATTCATTTAACATAGTATCTTAGGTGTAAGTAAGACTTGTCTCACTTTCTTTAACACCCCATTCTGGTCACTTATTTGGTTTAGACCCCTTTAATTATGTTATAACTCACGTTACTTCGTTACTTTAGTGTAGTAGATTCATTTTATCGTTTATGGACGATGAGCACTTCATTCAATGAGTTACATATGTTCATAGTTCATTATTTTAGAGAATATTGGGAGTTTTCCCAATGAATGCCATGCCCTTGTTTATGGATTCATTGACTTACTTTAGAACTTCTTATAATATCATATTATATTCTTACTATACAAGATTAGCATATGATTAGTATTGGCCTCAACATTTGGGATGTTAAACTAGCAAATCATTTTTATTGGCATAAGCCAATTTTACTTATGTTCATATTTAAATTGAATATGTATGAACCTTTAGCCAATATTTCAATCATTTACATAATCTCCTAGCCATTAGCATGCATTCATTTTGACAAAGTAGTGTTAGGCAATTTTATTGGCGTCAGATAGTCAATTCATTCAAGATGTGATTTCATAGAGATCTTTTAAGCCAATCTTAGTTCATGACTTTAGGCATAACGTTTTTAGGCATTTTGGACAGCATCATATTAATATTCGATGAACTTAGCATCTTCATAAAGTCACAGTAAGTATGCATTAAGACGTCACACATCACACTTAACGTTTTCGAACATATCTTAGTAATACATCATTCTTTATTTCACGTAAGGAACCCTTAGCATCAAACGAGTTTAATTCATAGTTCATTCGACATTCATAATTCAAGAACATTACACATAAGATCAGCCGGCACCACATACCAACAACACGATCTCTAACCTATTCAACATGGAATCAAAAAGGATACTAGGGACAAGGAGTTCGACGAGAACATTGTAAAAACCCTAGTTTTCAAGATGTTTGAATCGTTGGAAAGAAAGTTCTCTTGGAGAAACAGGTCTAAGAGAGAAACCCATACCTTGAGTAGAACTTAATCTACGACAACCACCTCAAACAAAACCTTGAAGATACCTTGAAATCACCTAAGAACGTCTATGCACTAGTCCGTTTTAGCATTCTTTGTTTACTGCCTCTTTCTTGCATTTTTGTTCTAAGTGTTTTGATCGTGAATGATCAGGTTTAGGAACTTACTTTGACTTATTCAACTAAGGCTATTTTGGTAAATTAATCAACTGATTAGTAAATTACCAAAACGCCCTTCCTAAGTTGACTAAACATAGGAAGATATTGACTTTGACAGAAATCTGGAAATCGGCGTTGACCCTTGTTTCGGTCAACATTTTGACTTTTAATTAGATAAATAAATACTTAATTTAATTAAATTAGGGACTTAGGGAAATTCATAAAATACCCCTAAGTCTTTGGGACCATAGCTAACCCTTTTGGACCATCCTAGGTTAGGTACTAGGTTGTCCCCTTAACTAGTACTAGGTTCCACCTGATTTGTCCTAGGTTGTCGGGTGCATTAGGGGGTCAGTTAGTCCTATGTTAGTTGGCTAGTTAGGATAGTTGGTTAGGACTTAGAGTTAGTTAGGTTGGTTGGTCCCACGTGGAGGGACCCGCCCATGCGTGTCATGCCTAACCGCCCTAACAAAATTCGGTTAGGGTGGTTCTGTGGTCCCCTTGACCGGTTCCTTCACGTGTGTTGCCCATCAGCTTGCACATGGGTTTGTTGCATTTTCCTAACTAATTTATCTTGATGGCTCAATTGGGAATGTTTACTTATTGTCCCAAATACCCTCACCATGTCCTTGGGCACTGCTAAATCTACATGATCATTTTAATTGATCATGTGCCATGGTACCAAGGCTTTAAACTTGGATGCCTCATACCTTTTGTGAGTTGGACGACATATATTTTAGCGTAGGGTCTTGATTGCAGGTACATTTCTTAAACATCAATCTTTGATTGGGGTATGACAACCCAAAAATATATTTCTTATTCATATATAGAAAATTGGCTAATATCCCTTAGCCAATTTTTCTATACTATGCCCAATATTTCTCAATATTGGGCATTGGGGTGCCTATGTACACCTAATAGGATATCCAAAGGGCATACTGGGCTCTTCATTATACATATGATTTTCCGGAACGTTACACTTTGAGTGATGTATATGAAGTGGAGTGAATTAGATAAGCATTGTTCAATAAATTGAAACCCTCGCCTAATGGAGTGTCAGTGAAGGGTTAGTAACAAATAATTCCTTCCTTCGTGTCAAATGAGGTGATGTTAAGAAGGATTTGCATAAGCTTCATCCCAAGAGGGGGATGTATTGCTTGACTAGAAGGTTTGTAAGTTAAAGTTCCCTTGGATGAGATGAATTACTCTTTGATGAGTTTACCCTATATGGGGGATGATGATGTGAGTAGTAAGGTTGTTGATATCCCTAACTTTTCCTTCTATTTTTACTCAAGCTTGAAACCAAAGAGTTCCTAGTTGCTTGTTCATGTTATTGAGTTTTGTATATGATTATAATTTGCATGTTCTCCATATGTTATGCATGTCTTAAATGACATTATGTTATACATCTTTTGAAGAATTCATATTGCATGATAAAGTGATTTTGATAAATTGAATGTTTCTCATGTTATTATGAATCTTAATATGGTAAGTGCGCATTTGACTTCATGAGATGGTTTAATGAACATTTGTGATTACACTTTTGATGTGAGGGGTATTTTCGGCCCATATTGAGGTAATGATTTTCTTTAAATGTGAAAAGATGAGTTCTTTAAAAAATGTGTGATTTTATTATTTGGGAAGTGTTAGTATAGACTCACAATTGAGAAGTGATGTAGCGACTAGCCAATATTATGGATGTGTGCCTATGAATTGTAATAATTTCCCTAAATGATGCATGTTCATGAAACTAGTGTTGTGCAAGAAAATGAAATTTTGTGAAGTAACTTCCTAATATTGTGATGTGTTTTGTGTGACCTACCATTTTTACTTCATAAGGAACGGAGTATTAGCATACTTTGGTTAGGAGTAGAGATTTTCTACTTAAAATGAATTGACCTTTGTGAAATGATTGTATATGAACTCTATGATGACATGTGAGTATGTTAAGGACACATAATTTCCTCCTTGAACATAACTAGACATAGTGATAAGTAGGGCCATGATGGTGTTATGTCTATGAGATAAGAATTTTGTCGATCTGCATTACTCATAATTTATGTGCATTTAGTGTGAGTTACTTATTTGCCTCATGAGTTGCAATGTTGAACATGACTAGGTCTGATTTAAATTTTATTTCATATGGAGCATTTTGATGAAATGGAAAGTAAAGGTGATATAATGACTAGGAGAATGAAGTTGCTCCTATGAACATGTGAGATAAATGAATCAGATAATGAGATAAATGAATCAGATACAATGAATGAACAAAAATCAGAAACAAGTGATATAAGTGAAACATACACAGAAATTCTAGAACAAGTAAATAAGCCGGAAAAATTAGAAATAAATACAGGAGATATAAATAAACCTAGAATAATCACCCTTGATGAAAATATAGATACAAAGAAGAAATTACAATCCTTCTTACGATTAGTTAACCAAGTAAGAGAATATATACCAAAATTAGCAGAACATTTAAAACCATTACATAAAAAGCTTAAGAAAGATATAGAATATCATTTTGATAATAAAGATAAAGAACATATAAGACATATTAAAAACTTATGTAAGACATTACCAAAACTATATTTTCCCGATGAAAATAAATCATTTACTTATATTGTAGAAACAGATTCAAGCAATCATAGTTATGGAGGATTTTTAAAATATAAATATGACAAAGAAAAAATAGAACATCACTGCAGATACTATTCAGGATCTTATACAGACGCACAAATAAAATGGGAAATAAATAGAAAAGAATTGTTTGCATTATATAAATGTTTATTAGCATTTGAACAATATATTGTTTACAACAAATTTATTGTAAGAACAGATAATACACAGGTAAAGTGATGGATAACTAAAAAGGTACAAGATTCAGTTACAACAAAAGAAATAAGAAGATTAGTATTAAATATATTAAATTTTACATTTACAATTGAGATAATTAAAACTGACAATAATCTTGTTGCAGACTAACTCTCCAGAGGAAGATACAATGGACAAAATACTAGCTACAATGACAATACTCTGTCAAAAAATGGAAAAGATAGAAACTGAAGTACAAATATTAAAATATACAGTTAAAAGTCAGCAGCATGACTTAAAACATGCGGAGCTAAGTCAGCAGCATGACTCAAAACATGCGAAGCTAGAAGGTGACGTTGGGAAACACCTTAAAACACATAACAAAATATTATATACAGCCGCAGGTAGCACATCTACAGGAGGATCAGCTACAAAAAAGGAAGAAGGTAAGGCAAAATATATAAATACCAATATGAACAAACTATTTTCCAAACCATATTCTCCAGAAAATACCCAAAAAGATATATTTGTACCCCCACAAATAAACACTTACAAAGCCATCCTAGACTCACATAAGCAAACATATAACCATAGTACCAGAATGTATATAGAAAATATACATAAGATACAAACCTTTTTGAACCTAAACCCCAGAGCAAAAGATACCAAAAATCCAAATGAAAATTATATAACCCAATACCTACAAGGGTACAACAAACTCATTGCACAACCAGGTACAAACTCAAATCTAGTAGCAACCTGCTACAATTATGGACTGTTAAGTACAGTATATACTGTAACAGGAGAAGAAATAGCAAAAATACCAGAGCTATACAAAGCATTTATACAATATAAAAGAATAACTAAAGGAACTTTAGTTTATATAAAGTTCTACTCAGCAACAGCAGAGATACTATATGATGTCATCAAACCTACAATCCAAGTTATTAAGATAGTATTAAGTAGAGAAATGATAATACCAGAAAAAATATATGTACAAGAAGAAATTCAGAAGGTAAATATCCCAGAGTTTTATGCAAATAAAAGGACTATTGGGATAGCTACTATACTGAATGAATTATCAAACAACTACCTAAACGAAAATGCAATTTGGAGCTCTATGATGACATGTGAGTATGTTAAGGACACATAATTTCCTCCTTGAACATAACTAGACATAGTGATAAGTAGGGCCATGATGGTGTTATGTCTATGAGATAAGGATTTTGTCGATCTGCATTACTCATAAATTATGTGCATTTAGTGTGAGTTACTTATTTGCCTCATGAGTTGCAATGTTGAACATGACTAGGTCTGATTTAAATTTTATTTCATATGGAGCATTTTGATGAAATGGAAAGTAAAGGTGATATAATGACTAGGAGAATGAAGTTGCTCCTATGAACATGTGAGATAAATGAATCAGATAATGAGATAAATGAATCAGATACAATGAATGAACAAAAATCAGAAACAAGTGATATAAGTGAAACATACACAGAAATTCTAGAACAAGTAAATAAGCCGGAAAAATTAGAAATAAATACAGGAGATATAAATAAACCTAGAATAATCACCCTTGATGAAAATATAGATACAAAGAAGAAATTACAATCCTTCTTACGATTAGTTAACCAAGTAAGAGAATATATACCAAAATTAGCAGAACATTTAAAACCATTACATAAAAAGCTTAAGAAAGATATAGAATATCATTTTGATAATAAAGATAAAGAACATAAAAGACATATTAAAAACTTATGTAAGACATTACCAAAACTATATTTTCCCGATGAAAATAAATCATTTACTTATATTGTAGAAACAGATTCAAGCAATCATAGTTATGGAGGATTTTTAAAATATAAATATGACAAAGAAAAAATAGAACATCACTGCAGATACTATTCAGGATCTTATACAGACGCACAAATAAAATGGGAAATAAATAGAAAAGAATTGTTTGCATTATATAAATGTTTATTAGCATTTGAACAATATATTGTTTACAACAAATTTATTGTAAGAACAGATAATACACAGGTAAAGTGATGGATAACTAAAAAGGTACAAGATTCAGTTACAACAAAAGAAATAAGAAGATTAGTATTAAATATATTAAATTTTACATTTACAATTGAGATAATTAAAACTGACAAGAATCTTGTTGCAGACTAACTCTCCAGAGGAAGATACAATGGACAAAATACTAGCTACAATGACAATACTCTGTCAAAAAATGGAATAGATAGAAACTGAAGTACAAATATTAAAAGATACAGTTAAAAGTCAGCAGCATGACTTAAAACATGCGGAGCTAAGTCAGCAGCATGACTCAAAACATGCGGAGCTAGAAGGTGACGTTGGGAAACACCTTAAAACACATAACAAAATATTATATACAGCCGCAGGTAGCACATCTACAGGAGGATCAGCTACAAAAAAGGAAGAAGGTAAGGCAAAATATATAAATACCAATATGAACAAACTATTTTCCAAACCATATTCTCCAGAAAATACCCAAAAACATATATTTGTACCCCCACAAATAAACACTTACAAAGCCATCCTAGACTCACATAAGCAAACATATAACCATATTACCAGAATGTATATAGAAAATATACATAAGATACAAACCTTTTTGAACCTAAACCCCAGAGCAAAAGATACCAAAAATCCAAATGAAAATTATATAACCCAATACCTACAAGGGTACAACAAACTCATTGCACAACCAGGTACAAACTCAAATCTAGTAGCAACCTGCTACAATTATGGACTGTTAAGTACAGTATATACTGTAACAGGAGAAGAAATAGCAAAAATACCAGAGCTATACAAAGCATTTATACAATATAAAAGAATAACTAAAGGAACTTTATTTTATATAAAGTTCTACTCAGCAACAGCAGAGATACTATATGATGTCATCAAACCTACAATCCAAGTTATTAAGATAGTATTAAGTAGAGAAATGATAATACCAGAAAAAATATATGTACAAGAAGAAATTCAGAAGGTAAATATCCCAGAGTTTTATGCAAATAAAAGGACTATTGGGATAGCTACTATACTGAATGAATTATCAAACAACTACCTAAACGAAAATGCAATTTGGAGCTATTACAATAGAGACCAGACAATGATATATTCCAAATGCAGAGAACTAAGAGCAGCAGATATGGAAGAATTACGTCAATGGATAATAAGCTTGCTAAAGCCAGAACAGACACCTACTTCAAGAGCTAATAGAAAAAGCTTTATTTCTCCAAATCTATTGACAAGATACTGCAAACTAGTAGGACAAAAATATCCAGACCACCTATGTACGAAATGTAATGGAGAAGATGACTACGTCCCTGAAGTCCAGCTAGAATGAAGACATGTGTAAAGAGAAAAAGAATTATCACTATGAAAAGTAGTGAATAATATGTAAAGTAATAAAGTAGTGAATAGTATAAAGTAGTTGAATAATATGTAAAGTAGTGAATAGTATGTCGGCCATATAAAAAGTAAAGGCCACTATCTTTTGTTTTCTTGCGTCGGCCCAATAAAATAAGGCCATATGTAAAGTATTATGTAAAAGAGTATAGGCCACTTGGCCAAAATAGTACTCTTTCTCTTGTATAAATAGAGGGTTTTCCCTCATAATAATATAGTCTACTTCCAACCAACTCTCTCTTCACTCTCCTCTCTGCTTTTCCGCTTCCACCCCAATGTCTGTGTTTGATGCATTAGGATTGAGTTAATGAAGTGACTACTTACTTTTGTTGCATTGACTGCATAATGGCATACCATTGCTGTTCCTTGTAATTTTAGTGCATGTACTATTATGTTGTATTATGTTTAATTCTGTGAGATGCTTATTGGGTCATTGAGTCCTTGATGGTGATGAAAGTGTTGCAAGTGTAATTTCTGGACGAATCTTCACAACTGGGGGATATTGTTAGGACCATCAAATGAACTAGGATAAACTAGAGCACCACATTAATTGTATGAGTTAATAACATGTTCATAAGATGAGAAATAACTTTTAATAATTTGTTTAAAGATTTTTGAGGTTGAACATCATGGGACGACCATGTCGTTCGGGGACTAGCCTTATGAGTTTGTGTGTTTTGATGATGTGTTGTTGGTCCTATCCTTCTTTGAAGGAGTTTTGTGAGTCAACGTCAAGGCACATGTTAGACTCGAGGCTATATGACCCTTTTTTAATGTTGGTGGAAGGTGATTGACAAGGAACCAATCCAAAAGGGACAAGCGTTAGCCAAAGAGCCAAGGTTGTCCTAAATTGGCAGCTCACTGCCTCAAGGTTCATGGACCACTTCAAAGCCAGTGGTATTGACCAAGGACCGTAAAGTTGGTTGTGGAAATTCCTTAGAAATATGGTGCTTGATAGGGAAAATTTTTCAACTTCCTAGAGTACCGCGGACCGTCAACTTGGCTATGAAACACCTTTACGAAATGTGAAGGTGGACGTGGTCCCTGACAGGTGTGCCCCAAGTGAGGAGTTTTACGTAATTTATTTTTAATTGTTTATTAATAGGGGTTAATTTTAAATAGTATAAACACAATTATAAATAGTTTAATGTCTTTTAGCAAGTCATTAACTAGTTATTTTCAACACCTCAAGTTTTTCTCTCTAATCCAATAAAGAAGACAGAAGCCATTTAAGTTAGAGTTGAAGGTTTTGCAAAGTTTTCTTCTAAAATTTAGTGGGAATTCCATATAATAAGGTATACTAATCCTTGATCCTTATTTAAACTTTTTATCTAAGGAGTTCTATCAAAGATTTTCCAATGTGATTCTAAGATCAAATTTCCTAATTTTCAATCTAACCATTGGTTCATTGTAAAATGGTTTTCAAAGTCATTATAATGATGAATTGATGTGTAAAATTGTTTTAACATTATGAAGAAAACATGCTCTCATTAAACACTCAATTTAGCCTATAAAGTGGGTCTTGTGATCTTGATTAGATGTTGATTGAATAGTGACTAGATTGTATGTCATTGATATCTATATAAATTGATTATGAATTGTTGAGGACTGATCTATGATGATAATGTATTGGAGAATTAGTAAGTTGACCTGATTTCTAGTTTAAAGTATTGGGATTGACATTGTATGGTTTGGTCTTCTTATGGTTGTGGTGTTTACATTCATGTATATCTATATATGTGTAACACACCGAAATGAATTAGGTCAATATAGAGCCTAAAATGTGTGTTCCATGAGCTTATAAGGTCTTAAAATGTCTAATTATAGTGTTAAGAGTAAGTGTGGTGAGTTTGGAAATGAAACATCCAAGAACGACCAAGATGTTCAAAAGTTAACCTTTAGACGTGCTAGTGTATTCTAGTGTGTATTGGCATGTTTTATGGGTTGTTCGAGTTCAAAATTATAGGAGAGGTTCCCAACATGTAGAATCACGTTTTTTGGGTTGAAAATTCCGGCACGACTTCCTAAGGACCGCCTAGGGGGTCCTTGTGGAGGACCCAACCTTGGGCTAGCAAGCCGCACAAGGCATTAGCTTATTGCACTATGGTAAAACCAATCGGCGTCGTTGACTTGGTGCAGCAAGGACCAGTTTTTGGTCAACGTCGCGGACAACCGCGCGGACTTCATTTCCTCAAATTTTTTATCAAAAGATCATGTAGAAACAGCTGTGCGTCGCACACCTTTTTCCCGACGAAAATTCCAAAAATTTAAGTTAAGTTTGACTTGTCTAAAAAGGTCCAATTAAGGTGGGGCTGTTTCAGGTACATTAAGAGTCGGTTATAGACGGTTTTTAAGTCATATTTAACCCCTTTCCCAAGGCAAAACCCCAATACTGAATAAGATATCAAAAATCAAAAACCCTCTTCTCTTCCAAATTCTCTCGAAAACACCATTAAAAACAAAGAGAAATTTGAGGGAGCACCTAGGACGAATTCACCAAGGAATAAAGCTTGCCTTAAGGCTATAATATTAGGTTTCTGAAGATTGTTCAATTATGTATTCTTCCATCTATGAAGTCCCCCTATGTTTTTGCAATTGTGAATCCAAAGAACCCCAATCTAAAGGGGGTTGTGAATGGATTGTGGGTAAGGCTTTATTGTGATCCCAATCTAGTGGGTAGCATTCAATTTTGTTCATATGATTATTATATGAGGTTTTCATGGTTAATTAGAGTATTTGATGTTTAAGGTAATCAAGGAGGTTTTAGGCTATTAGAGGAAAGATGAAGGTTCTAAGATGATCTTCTAATTTCAATTGTATTGTATACTATTTGATCATGATTGAACCACCTAATTATGAATTGAACTAGGCCTAATTGATTAAGAATGATCTTGACTTGAAAAGTTTGAATTGAACCTATGTGATCAAGTATGACTAGATTGGACTTCTATTGATCTAATTAAACGAAGTAGGCTTGTAATTGGACATGGATCATGATAGATTGAAGTTGATAATTGTTTCTAGGGGTGGTCTGTAATTTTTTGTACGGATTTGGGGCTGAAGTCTTTATAAAGAAAGTATGGTGTTTTCTTTTTTCTTTCCAGTAAGACATGAACAAACAGAGAATTAAGTTCTTTCACATAGATGGAATCTAGGTTGACCTAAGAATATAAAATGATTCAAGACATGATAGACTAGGATAGCTTGAAGTTGTACTAAATGGCATTTTCTTGTATAATTGACTTCATAAGATAAGACCAACGTATGATAGCTTGAGATGCTAGGTCTTATGATAGCTTGAGGTAATGAACCTCATGATTGATTGGAATTGAGGAAGAAATCTCTTCCATGAATAGCTTTGTCTTGTGTTTCTAGGATGCTTGATCATGATAGCTTTACTTGGTTTGGCCAAAACCATTTCATGATAGCTTTAGGAGAAAGTCCTTTACTCTCTTAATGATTAGCTTGATTTACATGTAAGGTATATTTCATGAAATAGATTGAGATAGGTTTATCATGATAGCTTACATTTGAGGGTTCATGCTCCCCTTTGGTTCGCTTACATCTACATGATTGGTCGCATGATGGTTAGGTTGGTACTTCTGTATCCTTCCTTTTTAGCTTGGCTGGTGTGTTGAGATGTTTTCCATGATAGTAGGCATGTTATGTTAGTATGATTACACTTAAGAGACAAGAATGCAAGATAAGTTAGCTTGGATTAGGTTAGTATAGAGAAGTACTTAGTATGGATGGTAGTATGGGATGTAATCTATACATGGCACAAGTATGAATTGAAACTACCTATGACATGACCCCTTTATGATGTATGCTTAGCTTGGATAGTTATTATAGTTGCACTCCATGACATGGTTGACATGATATGATAGTTCCTTGACAAAACGGAATAGGTATACTAGAAACTCCAAAGATAACATGAAATAGAATAGGGTGACTTCAAGATATGCTTAGTGTGTGAGGTAGAATGGGATTCTTCACATTCATTTTACAAGTGTGTTTTGAGGTGACTTAGGGGCATAGTGCTCATATGAAATGGAGACCATAGGTCTTAATTATGAAAGTTGATTATGATAAATAATGACCAAAGAGAGGTACTTAGCTTTATTAATAGTATGGGATGCTACCTTAGCCTAGCACAAGTATACTCGGAGATGGCTTTTGATGTAGTTCATTTGAGTAAAAAGGACAATGATTTAAGTATGAACTATTTATTCTTTATGATGATTTATTATGACTATGATATTCATGTTATGCTTATTTTCTTATCTATTATGATTATATGTATTGTTTACTAACCCTTTGAGATATCGTATCTTTGTATGATAGTTTCCATACTTAGTAGAATTGGTACTAACGCATATTTTTCCGACATTCTTATCCAATGTAGGGTGTTGAAGAGATTGATTTCTTCAAGGGATGGAGTTTTAAAGTCTTTTCAAGGATTGAAGATTAGTGAGTCCTCATATCATCTGAGGACGCCACTACTATGTTGTCTTTTATGTTCTTTTCTATCTTAGACTTTTATGGTCTGTGACCCTAGACATTTGTAATCATGAGGACTCACTTTTCGTATATATATGATAATAAATAATGTCTAAGGACTTGTACGAGAGGTCAAGTACACCGTGTGGTGACTCAAGTCTACTCAAACTTCTAGTGTCTAATTGCAGGTCGTTGCAAAACGTTTTGATCATGGCCTAAAAGGCAGTAGATTTAAAGTGGATTGATATGATGATCATGATGATTATTAAGGTTTTGTGTGGTCTTCAATTGTAGTATCATGACTTAGGTGTATTGATAATATGATGTGAATGATGATAATTAGGGTAAGGTATGGTCTAAATGTTTGATTGTGATGAATACTATTGTATCATGACCCCTACTATGTAACCCTATATGAATGTGTGATTTTATTCAAGTTAGGAGTCTTCTATTCAAATGTTTAATATGTTCTTGTCTCCTATGATATAATGTGGTTATGTGGTGTGTACTCCCTAATATCACATATATGAGTAGTTCATGACTTGAGGGATATGGTATACGTTGTGTGATCCTAGAAGGGTGGTTTACTCAATATCATTGTTGTTTCTCTTAGGTCATCATCATTACTAATATATGTACTCACACACAAATCTCATGAATAACTACCAGTATCATATGTTCATAGTGTCAATTGAGAGGATGATTCTCATATACACCTTTATCTCTTATTATGCGTGTAAAGTATATGACTAATGAAGTATCATCATGTGTGGTCTAAATGTATTTATGTGAAAGTCTCCCTCATATATGTACATATATATACACATTAATGTATGAATGAAGTATTTTAATGATAATCTAGTAAATAAGAGTCTCTTTGATGGTTTCCTTAATTGTACTCTATACTAGACTATGTTATGATTATATAAAAGGATACTCTCACATGAAGTAGGTTTTAGTGAAAGAATATTCTCATCATTAACCTATGAGCTATGCATATGTATATGAAGAGTCAATCTCGTATATATCTTATGAACAAATGTTTAGTAAAGACATGAAGGTTCTCTAAAAAGAGAATTTAGCTTAGCACCGAGTGAACTTGGCATTGAGAGGCCTTTCTTCACAAAAGAAGGGAGGTTGACACTATGTTCTCTCATGAGGTTGAAACTACAATGTGAAATAACATAAAGACGGTTTGTAGTAACAACCTCCTATTTCCTTAACTATGTGCCCCATAGGAACCTTAGAAAGTGGATTCACATAGATGCCATTATGATGTATATGTCCTACCTTGGAATGTAGGATACTCTCCATCTGGTGTGACGGGATAACACTGAATTCTATGTTTAGTTCACATGGTCTAGTGTCGGTTAAGGCAAAGTTTCCCGAATGTAAAATGAACAATGCAAGTAAGATGATGAACACTAACTAGGACTACCTAAGGGATTGTGCTTAGTGTTGGTGAGGGAATGGGACTTAACCTATACATTGAACAAGTGGCTCTTGAAGGTAATTCTAGGAAGAAGTTCTATATGTATATGTACCTTATGCATGATATTATGATGTTAACATACTTGTTATAATGATATGCATAGTCTTGGTCTTATTGTGTCTACAATATGAAGGTCTCACTTAGTAAGCATGTTGTCGAATCTATTTGTCATGTTGATATATGAAGCAGAGGCAATGCTTGTGATCTCCTTGTTTCTTTACATGGTATGTGTGAGGTTATGGGGCTTCACATATACATTGCGCTAGTAGACATAGATTGGGGTTATGAGTAAGGTCTTATGATGTATTGATGAAATAAACTCTAAATATGGTGAGTATTGTTTCATTATGATGATAATGGTAGTATTGACTTGCATGTGCTCTTGAGAAGTGCCTAAAGACTAAATAGGCTATGACTATGATGTGACAAATGAATGAGTTCTTATATGAGGTCCATGAAGTATATGGGTATTATGTCTAAGGTTAAATGCATATATTGTGACTTGTCGAATGTGATGTTCCTAAGTCTAGAATGACTTCATAGGAAAACTTAGTATGTGTAGTATTATGGGATGCTACTTGCAGATTGCAATAGTGTGACTTGGAGTTGTCTTAGGTGGTGGTTCATATGATAAGATTATGTTTCATGATATATTATGTCTTTATGAAGGTATATACTTGAATTGATGAAGGTTGTATGAATGTTCACCCTGGTGACCTTAAGATCATACTTTGGTATGATTGGTGGAATAGGACACTATTGATGCATTGCACTAAGTATTACTTAAGGGTTGTTTTACCTTACATCCAGGGAGCACCCCCTAGACGTAACTGGCATCGTCATCCCCGCAGAGGACTAAGACTATCCTCTTCGAATTCATCCTTACATTCAAAGGTTAAAAAGTGCGGAAAATCAAAACTTTTCATGTACATCTACATCATGAGATATACATAGACCTCTCCCTTTTACATAACATATACATAGGGAGTTTACTTAGACTCCTCGCATAGGAAACTTACATTGGCTTCTACTTTTATGTCACATATACAACATCCACAATATATAGTCTAATAGAGATGTATCATATAAAACCATCTAAGTCAAAATAGAACAATTCAGGCATAGCCCTTACACAAATGTATAGTTGCCACTTAGGGCTTACAACAATGTCTTAAACAATAAGAGTGAAACGAATGTCATTAAACTATAGCAAGTCACATAGGTAGAATGAGAAAAATGTACCATCCTCGGATCTAGAGAAGATACCAATACTTGGAGAAATGATCCAAGCCTTCTTGAGAATTGGCCACGAACCGTTCAACGACCAGAACCTTAAATGTTGGGGAAAAGAGAGAAGCAGAGGTTAGAACATCATTTGTACTAAGTATTGAAACATATGCACACACAACATAGAAATAATGCTAAAAGGGACATTTGTTCAAATCATGCTAGGTTACTTTTCAAAGCATTATGCACAACCAAGAACACCTATAAAACAATAGTCATTACCCTTAAGACCATAGCATATTCAACACAAGACCAACATCATCAAGTTAAGTCAAGAAACATGTGTATATCATATTAGAACCATAGCTAAAAAAACTCCAACATCATGTTATAAAAACAAAACATGCTCAAGAGTTAATATCACTACAACAAAAGCCAAACACTTACCACTAACCCCTTATCAATCTTACTAGTGCAATAGCAAAGTGAAGCCCCATAACCCCACTCAACCAAGTAAACCAACCAAAGGATCATATATAATGTCCTACCTCACATAACATAATATCATAAGTATTAATCATCATAATTAGAAATATATACCAACAACATGTTCATAAGTGAAACTAACATCATATAGAATCGTTAACATGTAAAGTGATCATATGCATATCATTCAATTTATAAGAGCATAAGAACATAAGAACATCCTTCTAGGACTTCCCTCAAGGATTAATAGTGCAATGTATTGGTAGAGTATCATACCCTTATCTAGACTAAGTCAAACACCTTATGTCACCATAGTTAGAGTTCACTTTGTTACTTCATTTTATTTTCGGGAATATCTTGCCTTAACCTACATAGACCACATAGCTAATGTGGAATCCGGTGTCATGAAATCCTACACCAAAGGAAGGTGGAATACTTGCCAAGGTAGTACCAAAACATGAACATAGCATCTAGGTGGATCCACTAGCTAGTATTCCTATGGGGGCAACATAGTTGAAGAACTAGGAGACATGTTTAAGACCCTTTTTATGCCACGAGTATTGTAATCTCTTTGTCATGAGTACAATAGTGAACCTACCTTCCCTACTTGGGAAAGGACACTCCTCACTACTAGTTCACTCGGTTCTAAGCTAGACTCCCTTTTGAAATGTCTTTCTTTAACAATCATAACTTAGTTTAGGTCATAAGAGACTAACTCCTTGTATAGTCATACTCATTAGCTCAATAGGAATTGCATGAGAACATCCTTTCAATACAACCCTCATATGTGAGTTTAACACATTAAAATTATCATATCATAGTAAGGCACATACGTATTTCATAACAAACGTTATATCATTACATCTTAATCATAATCTCACGATCCACATAATCAAGACATTTCAATTGCATCATCATACCACCACCTACTTAATCCAATCACAAGATATGCTTCAATTAAATTTCATCACCAAGTACAAGCCATCATGATTGAAGTAAAGGTTGGAGATCACAAATACTTACCCAATCTCCTTAAAAGGCCATCACCCATGGTTTTATTATCAACCAATCAATTTCATCCAACAATAAGTGTAACAACATCATATAATAATAATTTTTACAATAACTAAGACAATTGTATCATCACCATCCAAATTAAATTAAATTCATAACCTAGGGTTTAGGGGAGAAGGGTTCATCATGAATTCTTCATAGATTAGGTTTAATTCCAAAAATACTTGTCCATAGGTAGTCCATAAATAGAATAGAATAAGTGCAACTATCAACATATTCATAACCCCCTTAAATTCATAAGCAAGAACCAATATTTGAGGAAATTGGGAAAACGACATGACATATACCAAATTCCAACAATTAACATCAATTAATCAACAAACTACACTTGATTAGTCATAGGCAATCATAATGCAACATAATCAATCCTCAATTTCGACTTTAGAAGGAAACCCATTTATAGAGGAAAAACCCTAAGAATTGGGTTATTTTAAAATCAACTTTAAGAGGACCTCTTGGGGAAAGGAATCCCAAGAGTGAAGAACCCATACCATAATGATGCTTTGTCCACGAAAATTGAGTGAGACGTTGGAGACCTTGTCTTCTACCTCAAGCTTTTTTTCTTCAATGGAGGATTAATGGAGAGAGAGCAAGTAGAGAGAAGTGGGAGCATTTTGGGTTTGAATTTGTGTTTGAGTTTTGGAGTGGGAAATGAATGAGAATTGACCTAAAGTGAATATATACTCCAACCCCAAAATACCCAAACTACCCCTCATTAAGTTGGACTTCCAAAAGTGCAGTCCAACTAAGCTTAACTGTGAGCCCCCCTCCATCTTCACGCCCCACATCACGGTCCGTGAAGTGCATGATGGACCGTGGCGGTTGTTGTGGAGTGGTCATGCAGTAGCTCCTCCAAATGAGCCCCCTCAATTTCTCCCCTAAAGGAAAATCTCTGAGCCCCCCTTGCTCCATTCCGTGAAGATGTACGACGGACCTTCAAGTGGCTCATGGTGCTCTTACGCAATAACTCACCAACGCCCCACCAAAATCGCCTAAATTGGCTAAGGCTTTTTCACGGATGCCCTTCCCCTTCCGTCAAGTGCACTACGAGTCGTGAAGTGACTCGTGGTGTCTTGGATAGTAGCTAGGTCTCAATACCTATTCATCCAAATGGGAAAGTAATCTTCACGATCTCCCCACCTTGGCCATGGTAATGACCAAGAGCGGTGGTCATGCTCGTGAAGAGTGAGGCAGTAGCCCCCTTTCTTGGGAAGACTTGGCCTCTTGTCTTTGGCTTGCCCTTGAAGTTTGGCACTCCTCACGTGGCCTTGATTCCTTATACCCCCACTTATGAACCTATATCCATCATCATCACATCACCATGATTAACCCATTATGTACCTCTTTAAAACCATCAAGGGACCACACTAGTCCAAGTTACGAATTCACCAAAAGTGATGGATGTTTCCAGACGTTTTGTTCCACCACCTCCTCAATGTTTTATATTCATAATTTAGGCATTTTAATAGTTTTACAAGTCTTGTACACTCATGTGACGCTCTAGATATGGTCTTGAACTTTCAGAGGGTTATGCTATTCCCCCCTTAGGAACATCGTCCCCGAATGACACTAAAATCTTTTGAAGGGAAAGGATAGACTCAATACGAGCAGCCCAACGAACAACATATATAATCCACATGAGTTACAACTCAAAGGAGTGCTTCACAGCTCCATTCAACACATAATCATGGCATTTACACATAGGAATTTAAAATATCAATTTCTTCACACAATAGCTCATAATCACAACATGAGGAACTACCTCCTCAATAACAACATGAGCTCAACATAACATATAAAGAGTCACTTATGCTAAAATTTCTTTTAAAACACATCATCATGCTCAATTTCATTTCTTATAAGAAAAAATATACTTAATACAGAAATTCAAGAAAAACGAGAATTTTTCCATTAAACTTCAGTTCAGCAAAAACCTTTACCATGAATATGCATATCTTTCAAAACAAGTCAAATTCAATTTAACTCATTATTTTCATTATTAATAGGAACAACTAACTTTAATTAGCAAATAAATGAGGATAGCGGGACTTCATGTCTGCCTTGGACTCCCATGTTGCTCCCTAAACTAGGTGGTTTTTCCATAGAACTTTTACGGAGGCCGCCTCTTTTTTCCTCAACTTCTTCATTTGAGGATAAAGGATTTACACCTGAACCTCTTCATAGCAGAATGTAACACCATATAATTTCCATGACCTATTCTAGAGACTCATATGTTATATAATGATGATTTTTGACATAAATAAGTTAAAATAAATTGTTTGATAAGTATTGGAGCCAAAGCATCAAAGAAAGATCTTAACGTCCGAAAACTAGCGAAATTGAAGTAGTAGACATCCTTATGTTTGGTGAAGGTTTGGGAGGTTCATATTAAGTCTAAAACTTGTAAAAAGAATTTAAATAGATAGAATGTAGTATAGAGGGTCAAAACGTACAGTCACGACTCCCCAAGGACCACCAGAAGGGTCCTTGAAAAGGACCCAAACTTGGGCGAGCAGGCTGCCAAAGCAGCCTGCGACTATCCAAGAATTGGAGGTCAGTAAGTGTCGTGCAGCTAGAAGAAGGAGGCAAAATTTTGCCTCGTGACGCTAGGAATCAACAGGTACACTTCCTCAATCCGTATTTTTGAAAATAATGTGGAATTGACCTCGCGACGCGCACCAAAGTCCAAAATCCATTCGCATTGTTTTTAAGACAATTTGACTTCACAAAAAGACCCAATTAAGTGAGGGGACTTTTGGGTATTTTAAAGGGTGACAATATAATATTTTAGGATCAGTTTTAAGTCATTTTTAACACAAAAATCTAATCCAAAATTTTAATCAGAAATCAATCTCATCTCTCTAAATTCTCTATTCTTCCAAACCTCCATTGAATACCATTAGACGTCCAAGAAGAAGGTCAAGTCTTCAAGATTCAAACCCAATCTGTAGCTTTATAATCTCTAAGGTATGGTTTCTTTCACTCTTGAGTTTTCTTTTCTCAAGAGGTCCTTCCAAAAGATGATTTCTAAATCCCCTATAACAAGGGTTTTTCTTCTCACGTGGGTCTTTTTTTGAAAAAGTAAAGTACGAATCAGTTGTGATGAATTGTGATGAATTAATGCCGCATAAGTATATATTCACAGTTAATTGATGATTTCCTATGAGATTTGCCTAGAACCATGTCCTTTCCCCAATTTCATGAAAACCTTGAATCATTAGGGTTAATTGTGAAGATAATGAATATGTAGATTGACTACATTGTTGTTAATTATGTAATTGATAATTAAATTTACCTTGTTTATGTAACTTGTTATGTATTCTTGGTAATGGAAGTATGAAGGTTCTTGAAGAGAGCAAGAAGGTATGTTGATTAGTTTCTCTAAGATTCAATTGTGAGTTATGAGTTACTTAGATAGTAATGCTCCTATGTCTAATGTGTGGTTGTGATGTTGATGCTAGGAATTCCTCATACTTAACCGTAAGACTTTGAATTAAAAATAAATTATGTATATATATATATAATACAAATATTATATGATTGAAAGTAGTTTTTCATGATTATAATAAAGTGTTAAGTGAAAGGTTTACTCACTTGTGAAGTGGTGTCTAAAGTGAAAGGATTATTCTTACTTATGATGAGCTATGAGCTAATATGGTAAGACATTTACATAGGGGTCTAGAAGAGACAAATGTGAACTTGTATGATGAAATAAGATGGTTACTAAAGGGAATAATTGCATTGCACTGAAAGAGCATGTAAATGAGATGGAGGTCTCACGTTTACTAAGTCCATCCTCCCACATGGGTTTTCCTCACGTTAGTAAGTTCGGATCCCCATGATATGTGTTGTCTCATGATATGGAAACCTCCACGTCTTGGAAGTCAAGGTTTCTAGTAACAGTCTCCTTAACCCTGAACTATGTGACCACATATGACTCTAGCTTAGTGGATCCACCTAGATATCTATGTATGAATGGTTACAACTTAGGGAAGTGTTAGCCCTCTCTTTTCGGTGTGTGAGTAGAACACGGGGTTCCATGTAGATCGCATGGTCTCATATCAGTTATTGCACTTCTTTCCCTATTGTAAAAGTAAATGAACAAGTTAAGTATGTGAACATTTATTAGGGTTGTCTTAAAGGTTACTACATGGTGTGAGGGAGGGTATGGGACTTCTCTTACACATTGCACCTGTGAGATCCTATAAGATGGTTCTAGTTGTTTTCTTTTATGATGATTATGAATATGGTTATGTTTATAAGATATGAGTAAGTATCGATGTATGAAACATGTAATGGAAATGTGTTGTAAGTATGAAATGGGTTGCTTAATGTGATACTTAGGTTTGGATAGGTTTATGGGGATTTATTCTTAGAATTGCACAAGAGTTGCTTGAGTTGATTATATGTTAGGATGACTTATGATGTTTCATAATTTGTGTATTGAGTTTTTGGGTATTGTGCATGGTTTTGACTAAATTGTGCCTTTTCTCATGCATTAATGATTTTTATGCATAGGGACCACACTTAGGACATGTGGTTTGTACTTATCCATATCTCTTCTCTTTTTCCCAAACTTGTAAGTTCAGGCCATTGAGGTATCCTGAGGCTAAAGAAAGAAGGCTTGGAATAGACTCTCCAAGAATTGGTAGGTCCACCAGTTTGAGGTTAACACCACTAACTCTAACTTAGTTGTACTTGTATTGTCTAAAGACATTCTTTTCTCTTGTATAGTTGAACATATTGATGTAAGCCCTATGTGGAAACTATGAATTTGTATAAGGGCTATGCCCGGATGTTTTACTTCATTTATATTGTTTAATGTGAGACAAATATTTAGACTAAATTCCTATATATTGTTATGTTCTCTAAGTGAGAAGCCTAAGTAAGCTTCCTATTTGAGATGTCTATGTAAACCTCACTAAGTATATATAAAAGGTTTAATTTTTCCGCAGTTTTGACATATGATATGTGACAATGGATGCTAAGAGGCTTGTGTAAATCATCTTCGAGTACGAATACACCGGTAACACCTAAGGGGTACTTTGAGTCGTTACAAACTTTGAATCAGAGAATTAGGTTAAAGTAAATCTTAGGATTGTTGTCTCACTAAACCACGTCTACGTAGGGTCTTATTCATGGTTGTGAAGCACGGCAGACTTATGAATGAGAGACTATGTGATGCATAGGAACTTTCACTCTTTTGTTATTCCTTATTCGTGCATAATAGTCCTATCTCTATTTAGTCCTTTCTTCTAATACTTTTATTGTGCTTATAGTCAATGAATAAAAGGAGGAATAATGCTCGAAGGGCCGAGAAGGAGAATTTGTTTGAGGCGGTTCCCCCTCAAGCTCCTCAAAACCCTTAAGTTCCTATTAAAGAAGGGGTATGACTAACGTTGATATAAGGGCGGCTATTCATAGCTTGACTCAAGTGTTGGCTACCCAAGTTGCTAATGATTCAAGGGTGCAAGTAAACCCCAATGCTAGCACTACCGCTTCAAGGATTAGGGATTGCACAAGGATGAATCCCCCTACTTACAATTGTTCTAAGGTAGAGGAGGACCCACAAGGTTTCATTGATGAAGTATTCAAATTTCTTGATTCTATGGGTGTGTCTTCAAAAGAAAAGGCGGAACTAGCCGCCTACTAACTCAAATATGTGTCTCAAGTTTTTTATTAGCAATGGAAGGATGCGAGGCCAGTTAGAGAAGGTCGGATTACTTAGGCAAGATGACTTTCCTTGATAGGTTCTTTCCTTTGGAATTAAGGGAAAGGAAGATTAAAGAATTCATCAACGTTTGTCAAGGGGATATGAGTGTGAAAGAGCATAGCCTCAAGTTCACTTAACTATCCATGTATGCTCCTACAATGGTTGCGGATTCTAGAGATAAATTGAACATATTTGATATGGGGATATCCGACTTTGTAGTTAATTAGTGTAGGTTGGCTATGTTGATTCATAGCATGGAAATCTCTTGTATTATGGTTGATTGCGAGCAAATTGTAGAGCAAAAGCTTAAGCAAGTTGGCAGGGAGTTGACGAAGGTATGAACTGAAGATGAGAATTCTTGCAAGACTAAGAGGTGCAAGATAAACCATGGTTCAAAAAGCGGTTTTCCAATGAAGGCTCTTCTAATGCTCCTAGGATCAACAAGAGTAAGGTGTCCACTCTCAATCCCCAAGAGGGGAAAGGTGATGGTTCTTATGTTGAGAAGCCTCTTTGTTCAATATGTGGTACCAAACATGATGGTAAGTGCCTAGTTGGCACGGGTAATTTCTATGGTTGTTCCAAGAGTTGTGACATAAAGAGAGATTGACCTATAATGAAAGTTGAAGGAAGGGAAAATGCTCAAACTCAAGCAAGTTCCCCAAATCTGAATGCTCAAGCAAGTTCCCCAAATCCGAAGGAAGGGAAGAGGCTCATGGTTCCTGATTCTCCATCCATCCGGGGGCCACCAGAAGTATCGTTACTTACGTGATATGAATTGGTGGAATGGAATTAAAATGGAAGTGGCTATGTTTGAGTTGAGGTTCCCAAATTATAAACAAGTCAAAGTCGAGTATCAAGGCCCGGGTGGTCTAACCCAAGATATTTATATCCCCACTTGGAAGAGTGAAGATGTCAACATGGACTTTGTGGTAGGTTTGCCTCGAACGCGTAGCCAACATGACTCCATTTTGATAATAGTGGATAGGTTGAATAAGTCAGCCCACTTCCTTCCCGTAAAAGTTTCTTACTCGTCGGAGGAGTATGCTAAATTATATGTTAAGGAGATTGTGAAGTTACATGGGGGGCCCTTGTCTATCATTTCGGATAATGGAGCCCAATTAACTTCACAATTTTGGAGATCTTTCCAAAGTGGGCTTGGTACTCAAGTAAAGCTTAGCACCACTTTCCACCCGTAAACGGATGGAAAAGCGGAGCGCACCAACCAAACTCTAGAAGACATGTTAAGGGCTTGTGTGATTGATTTCAAAGGGAATTATGATGATCACCTACACTTGATAGAGTTCTCCTACAACAATAGCTACCATGCGAGTATCGGTATGGCACCTTTTCAAGCAGTTTATGGTAGGATGTACCGGTCCCCGATTGGGTGGTTTGATGTGGGTGAGTTTTCTCTTCTTGGTCCCAGAATAGTGTTTGAGGTAACAAAGAAGGTCCTATTCATAAGTGAGAGGTTTAAAAATGGCTTATAGTCAGAAAAAATCTTATGCTGACAATAGAAAGAGGGACCTTTAATTCGAAGTAGGAGATTGGGTCTATTTGAAAATTTCACCCATGAAAGGGGTGATGAGGTGTGAAAATAAGGTAAAACTTAGTACCTGTTATATTAGCCCTTATGATATTTTGAAAAGGGTAGGGGAAGTGGAATATGAGTTAGAGTTACCAATTGAATTGGCCTCGGTTTATCAGGTGTTCCATGTGTCCATGCCCAAGAAGTGTATAGGTGATCCAGTGTTGATTCTCCCTCTAGAAGGTTTAGGGGTAATAGAGGACCTTTATTATGAAGAGGTCCCGATTGAAATTTTGGATCACCAAGTTAAGAGATGAGGAATAAAGAGGTTGCCTACGGTAAAGTTCTATGGAGGAACCACCTTTTTTAGGTGCAACATGGGAGGCTGAGGCCGACATAAAGGCCCGCTACCCTCATCTTTGTAACACATCAAAAATCTAAGACGTGTTCTAGAACCTAACATAAGTGTCATAAGGTCTAGACACTATTTTAAGATCAATTTTAATTAATATAAGTCATTTAGGAAGTCTTGAAATCAAAATGTCCAGTAACGTCCATGATGTCCGGAAACTAGTTAAACGATGTGCTAGCATGCCTTTGCCTATTTGACTAGCTTAGGTGTCGGAAATTCATGAAATTGTGTGAAAGGGTGTATATCTTGTGTTAGGGTTGATTCATGGTAGAAAATTCCAAGTATGACTCCCCAAGCACCAACAAATGGCCCTTGAGGAGGACCCTATCGTTTTAAGGTCAAAAGCACTTCTTGGGTAGTGTGCACCCACAAGGAGAGTCAACGGGGTGTGTGGATCGACGGGGCATCGATGCCATCCGTCGACCAACACTTAGAAATTTTGGATAATGGTCCATTTGGACCAGCCTATGAACTCATCGACGAAGTGCAGCACGGAAGGGGGCAGGAGTCGTCGACTCACAGACGGACCGTTGGTCGAGGTCTCGTTTCTGAGGGCCTGACTTTTCTGCACGTTTTCAATTGGTTCCAATTAATTAATTAAGGGGTTAGGTCGTTATTTGGGGGTTAAGGGAAGTCTAATTAAGTTAATTAATACCCCATATAAAGAACCCAACCCTATTACACTAATCTAAGCTCTCATAACTCACAAACCCAAAACTCTCTTCCTTCTCTCTTCTTTCCCTCTCCCAAAGAAAACCCCATTGAAGACAAAGCTAGAGGTGGGTTCAATGGCTGCAAAGAGTCAATTTACTTCATCAATCTCCACAAATTAGTAATGTATGAGATCTATTTCACCTTTGAGACCTCTTTCCTCAAAAGGTTCCATCAAATTGATTCCAAAAACTGGGTTTTCTAGTGGGTTTTCATCCAATACGAATTTGATGTTGTGAATTGATTTTTTTACGATTTATTTTGGATATTATGAATATATTAAACTGTATTCTAACTTAATTATGATATATCTTGATGGTTTGATCTAGTTTGTAGAAGCTGACTTTCACCCCTTAACCTTAGGTTATGATATTGATATGAATTGTGTTATATTGGTTCAATTGACTTGGTTATTCGTTGAATTACTACTAGATGATGTTGTTGTAATAATAATTAATGAATTAGGGTGATTTATAGTCCTTTAATGCTAGTTCTTGAGAAGTTATATAGGTTATGAAGTATGTTGTGAGTTTGACCTAAGTATCTTCTCTTAAGCTATGAAATAGTATTGAATTGTGATGTAGTGATTCTTTTAGCCTTGTTATTATGTTGGTCATTGAATTGTAATGATTTTTACCCTAATTGGGTTGAATTAAGGGTTTATGGTAAGACATTGATGATGAATTATGAAGGAGACTTGGTAAGTCTTGTGATCCCTATCCTTTACTTCAAATTATGGTTAATTGTGATTAAGTCATGATGTCGTATTGGAGTATACCTTGAATTAGGATTGATAGGGTGGTATGATGTTGAATTGAAATGTCTTGACTATTGTTTATGAGGTGTTGGCTTAAGATGTAAATGTTATAAGGATGGTGAATGATTTACCAATGTGCCTTATTATGAAGTGATATGTAAATGTGCTAACCTCACTTATATGAATTTTAATGAAAGGATTATACTCATCCGATTCTTATTGAGCTATGATGATGATGAATATACAAGGGTTAGACCATATGACCTAAAATTATTTATGATGATTAATAAAGACATTAAAGACATTTAAAAGGGACTCTAGTTTAGCACCTGGTGAACTAGAGTGAGTAGTGTCCGTTGCCACATAGGGAAGGTAGAATCACTAATGTAATCTTGAGGGTCCCAACTATATCTCCTAGTTCTTGAACTATGTTGCCCCCATAGGAATACTAGCTAGTGGATCCACGTAGTTGCTATGTTCATGTTTTGGAACTTCATTGGCATGTAGTCCGCCTTCTTTCGGTGTAGGGTTTCATGACACCAGATTCCACATTAGAACATGGGTCTATGTCGGTTAGGGCAAGATGTTCCCAAAATGTAAAATGAGTTTAAGGAATGAACTCTAACTAGAATAACCTAAGGGGTTTAGCTTAATCTAGGTAGGGTATGGGACTCTACCTAAACATTGCACTAGTTAACCTTGAAGTAAGTCTTAGGAGGATTTTCTTAAGTACAAATATGATTATGATGGTATATGATATGTATATGATGATCTTTCACATTATTGATACTATATGTTGATTAGTTTCACTTATGAATATCTGTTAGTCTACACTGTTAAAGTAAGATGATATGTTATCTTAAATGTCATGCCATGTGAAGTAGGATGTTAGTCATGATTGTTGTCGGGTTACTTGATTGAGTAAGGTTATGGGGATTTGCTTGGTCATTGCACCTGTTTACTCTATACGAATTCATGGGCAATTGTCATTCTTTGGTTATGTTGAAATGTACATTTATTCATGATTGTTGCTATTATGACATAATGATAGAGTTACCTGACTATGTATTCAATTATATGATATGCATGTAGACTTGACTAGATTTGATGTTGTTGTTCTTGTGATGTACATGCCTATGACTTATGAACATGTCCTATTGGTTAGTATGGCCTTGCTCAATCTGCATAAAGATTTCAAATGAAAAGTGCATACTTATTGAAATGTCCCTTTTCTTAGCATGATTTTAAAGTATGTGTGCATATGGTCTCATACTTAGTACAAGTGGTGTAATAACCACATTTCTTCCTTTTCCCCAACATTTTAGGTTCCGTTCATTGAAGGAGTTTTTGAGACGACTTTGAAGAAGACTTGGAATTCTTGATCATCCAAGTTGGGTAGGTCCTCACTTTCCGAGGGCAATGCCAATATCAAGCTATAAAGTTTTTTTAGTATTAAGACTCTTATGTTTCTTTACTTTCATTTGAGAACTAAACATTGTATGACCTATATGTGGTCTCATTGTGTTGATATATGGGATAGGACCAATTTAATATACTCTTGTTAGAAGGTTATGAGATGAGACGACTATTTTGAGACTATGTTATATTCTATATATTTATGTGCAATAAAAGTAGAAAACTGAGTAATCTTATACGAAGGGTCTATGTATATAGTCGATATATATATACTATATGTATGTAGAGGTCTATGCAAACCTCCGAGTAGAAGTAATGAAAAGTTTTAAATTTTCAGCTAAATTTGACCTATGAATGTAATGATGTAAGCTAAGAGATTAGTATTGTTTATCAAAGAGGACGACGACGCTGATTACGTCTAGGGGGTATTCCCGGATGTGACCAACTTGGTATCAGAGCATGAGGTTAAATATATTTGAGTCGATGTCTCTCTCAACCACGTCTATGTAGGTTTGTATTCATAATTGTGAAGCGCGCCAAACTTATTGATAGGAATCTATATGATGCTAAGGAAACTCTAAGTTTCTTGGAAGTTCAATATCGGGCCAGTAGAGTGTTAGCTCTATGCACTTTTGCATCTAATCCTCTTATTGTGATTATTAACAATGAATACTCAAAGGAATGTGGCACAAAGACTTGAAGAAGGGATTGGGAATGCGGGAGTTCCTCCCCGAGGTCATCAAGTTCCTCCTCTAGAGGGAGATGTGAATGATGACCAAGCCCCGGTAAACCCTCCTCCTTTGACGGATGGTGACATAAGGGCTTCTTTTCTCCAAATGTCCCAAGCAATTAATTCTCAAGAACAAGCCGCCACTAGTCAAGATCAAGCCATGACGGCCCAAGCTAATCGAGAGGTTGTACCACGAGCTCACCAACAAGTTGCTACCATGGCCTCGCGTTTAAGGAATTTCACTAGGATAATTCTCCTACTTTCTATAGGTCCAAGGTTGAAGAAGACTGTAACATTCCAAAAAAATGTACATGTCCAGTAAACAGCCAAATAGGTTTTAAGAATGCGTATTGGGATATATAGGCATCCCTATGCACAATATTAGATAATATTGGGCATATTAGAAAATATTGCCTAAGGGTGTTAGCCAATTTTCTAAGTATGAATAAGCATTGTTTAAGAATTGTACTTGCAATGAAGATCCTAAGATATAATATAGTATTCTTCACATAACAGATACTAGGTACTAGGCATCCAAGTGTCAAGCCTAGTACCATAGCACATGATCAATTAAAATGATCATGTAGATTAAGTAGTGTCCAAGGACATAGTGAGGATCCTTGGTCAAGGAATGAACTTTCCAAATGCAACCATAGAAGTGCATGGTTGGGAGAAATGGGCAGCAACACATGTGCAAGCACATGTCCTAACCGCCGAGGGGGACCACGCGACAAGCTAACCAAATTCGGTTAGGCGGTTAAGGCAGGCACGCACGGGTCCAGCTATGTGAGGTCTAGCTTCCTAACCAACTCTAGACTCTAACTAACCTAACCAACTAGCTATATAACCTAGGACCAACCAAGATCGACCATCCAAGGGACCCAAAAACCTAGGACCTTGTCGGGTGACACCTAACTAACCTAACGAACTTAGGGACAACCTAGTACCTAACCTAGGATGGTCCAAAGGAGTTAGTTGTGGTCCTAATGACTTAGATGTATTTTAGTAATTTCCCTAGGTCCCTTAATTAATTCATTTAGCAATCAAATTAATTAATCTAATCCTTGGTTAAGCCGAGACACTTAGCCAATTTTCAGATTTGGCTAAGTCAAATGTCCTCCTATGTATAGTAAACTTAGGAGGGACATTTTAGTAATTAGCTAATTAATTTATTAATTAAGTTAATTAGTCTAAAGTTGAATCATTCAACATCATTTCCTAAAACCTAAAAACCATGATCATTTAAAAAAAAAACTCACGACGTAAAGTAGTAAGCAAAGAACGTAGAACGACAAAGACCTCTTATGCGACTTCAAGGTTCTCTTAAAGGTTTTCGTGCTAAGTGATCGTCGTAGATTCAATTCTACAGACGGTATGGGTTTCTCTCCTGTAATTCTTTCTACAAGAGGATTTTCAACGTTTTGAATCTATGAGTCTCAAAACTAGGGTTACTTCCCAATGATATCGTTGAACGTCCATTTCCCTAGTATCCTTCTTTTCGATTCTAATGAGTATGTAGATGTAATCTCGAACATGATGTTGGTATGTGGTGCTAACTGATCCTAAATTGTAGGTTTCTTGATTTTTAAATGTTGAATGAAGCCTATAGATCTGATTCATATGATTTGGATATTAGTTACACGAAACAAAGAATGATGAAATGCTTAATTGTGTCCGAGAATATGAAGTTTGTTATGATTCGTTTGAGAAGTTTAGTTTATTGTTAAAAGTTGAATTACTTGAGATGATGAATTCACTAAAGTATATTCATGAAGTTAATTACTTGGCTAGTGACAATGACATGACAATTGTTTAGTGAAAATTTAGCTAATGCCAATAAATTGGCTAACAATGTTTTGCCCAAAAAGTTGAATGGAATTGGTTTACAATGTTATTTCAAAGATATGATATAAAATTAGATAATTAATGAGTTAAACCAATATAAGCATACCTAAGGTAATTCAATGAATCCATAACCAAGGGTATGCCAATAATTGTGACGAGTCCCAACATACCATATCCAAAAGAACTATGAAGATAGTAGTACATTGTATGAAGTTCATAACGTTCATAAAAAATGGTATAAAGCTACCAAATGACATTGAAAAAGATGAAATGAGTAATAACATAACTAAAGGCCTAAAAGTTATGATAGTGACCAGAATGGGGTGTTAAAGGAAGTGAGACAAGTCTCACTTACACCTAAGACAACTATGTTAAAGATACTCACTTAAGAGGGTGTTAGAAAGTGTGAGACGAGTCTCATTAACACCAAGATGATAATGTAAGGTTAAATTAACATTTTCATCAAGTAAAGAAAGGGATGAAAAGTTATCCATAGAGTAAGTAAACCTCAATCTAGAAGCAAGCTTACATAATGTTTGACTCAACTCTAAAAGTTATGAAGTAAAAACAATTGAGCAAAACACTGATAGTCTAGTAATGAGCTTGTGCCAGCACATGTAAGTCTGATTAGATAAGGCTCCACCAAGGTGGATAAGAGTCTCTGCAAATCTCCTAGTCTTCTAACCATGTTTCCAGCATGGGAACGAGCCAATGGATTCCACCTAAGCCAGCTAGGTAGGTTCTGTTTAACTTTGGCCAGTGAAACCACCCCTTTTTGGTGTGGGGCAGACACTGGATTTCATGTTTAGCTCACATGATCTATGTCGGTTAATGTTCAAAAATAAATTTCTTGGTTTCACTTTAGCCGGTGAATCACCCCTTTTCGGTGTGGGGCAGACACTAGATTTCATGTTAACTCACATGATCTAGGTTCACTTTGATCGGTGAACCACCTCTTTTCGGTGTGGAAAAGACACTGTATTTCATGTCATTTCACATGATCTTAATTATAAAGACTTCTTTAAGAAAGTAAGAAGGAAGAAGAGATGTAAGTTCAAAGTGAACTAAGAAAGCAAGAGTTTAAGAATATCAATCCTCAATGTTTGATAAGAATGAAGTTTTCCACAAGTAAGGGGCATAGCCAATAATGAATTCTTTATTATGCAAATGATCATAACCAAATAAGATTGGCTTATAATAATTTCTTATATTAGACAAATGATCAAATAATAGGCATAACCAATAAAGATTGGCTTATGAAGATTTCATGCCCAAATTGTAGTTAAATCATTTCCTTAATCTCTTGAATTACTTGATTCATTGTAGGTATGGGACTACAATGAATCATTGCACTTGTAAGTAAAACATAGGATGAAACGAGATTATTGAACTAGAAACAAAAAGAAGAAAAGACTGAAAAATATTCTAAGTCTGGAAAAGGGTGCTCTCGGCCTAAGGGGGAGCAACTTTATAATTTTTCGTTTGTGATGTTGTAAAATTATGTTCATGATTCCAATGTCTTCTGTTCATATAGAAAATGAGTTGTGTGTTTTGAATGCATTAAAATACGTCATATTGACACCATAAATCGCATATAACGAATTAAGAAAGTCTAGTGACTTCACTTTCCAAAAATGGCATGTTGTATAGGAAGAGCTTCCTTGATCATGCATAGACTTATGTGTATGTGTGCATACACCCATTCATAGTACAAGTGTGTACTAACTCTACTATTACTATTTATATAGGTGTAGGTCAGAGAGAAGGTTGAAGACTCATTGAAGCGGTTTGGACTCAGCGATCTCCAGACCTTTGGTAGGTCCTCTTGATTTCGAGGATGCTACATCTATCTTTATAGCTTAGTATTTAGACATTGCTAGTGGATGTTGTCCGTAGCGTTTCTTTTTAAGACATTTATTCGAAGCTTTGTATTAAGGCTGTTTTGGCGAACTATTATGATATATATTGATTCTTTCATTTGAATTGCTTAATCGATTGTAAATAGTTGTTTAGTTTGAGCTTATAGTATATCAATCTATGTAGAATTTATATGAAGTCTACGTACAGTTCATTATGTTTTAAATGTTTTAAATTTTCCGTAAATTTAACTATATGAATGTGATGAAAGCTAAGATGAGGCTTGTCTGCGACCTCTGAGAGGTTAACGACGTCGGTCGCAGTCCGGATTCCAGAATACGGGTCATGACAAACTTGGTATCAGAGAATGAGGTTAAATTACATAGGAACTAAAGCTCAAAACAACCACATTACGTAGTTTCTAACTTATGGTTGTGAAGTGCACCACAATCATGACTTAGAGACTATATGATGTTAGGAAATTTTCCCTTCTTCTACTCTTTATCATGCTATGTAGAGTTATGACACTTTGTGTCATATAAGTATCTAACTTCCTTCTTGTGTATGCGTGTAGAACAATGAACACAAGGAGAAATTCCGCCAGAAGAGTTGAAGAAGCAGCTGCTGGAGGAAACCAAGCTCATCTTCAAGCCCAAGATGCTGGAGTTCAAGTGCCTGTCAACCCAGCTTCGTTGACACATGGTGAAGTAAGAGAACCATTGGTTCAGATGACCCAGGACATCACTACTCAGTCGCAGGCCATCACGGCTCAAGCCACTAGAGAGGGTGTTCCCAGAGAGAACCTGCATCCTAGCACCATGGCTAGTAGACCGAGGCACTTCACTAGAATGAATCCTCCAGTCTATTACAGGTCCAAGACTAATAAGGATCCCCAGGAGTTTGTAGATGAGGTCTACAAAATTCTCTGTGCCATGGGTGTTGATGAAAAGGCAAAGGCTGAGTTGACTACATATCAACTCAAAGATGTGGCTCAGGTGTGGTACAAAATGGGCAGATGTCTGAGCATCAGGAGAAGTCCCCATCACTTGAGACATTCTCAAGACTTCGTTTCTGGAGAGATTCTTTCTGAGAGAGAAACGAGAAGCAAAGGTTGAAGAGTTCATCAACCTAAGACAGGGAGGTATGTTGGTCAAGGAGTATTCCTTGAAAATTGTTCAACTCTTGAAATATGCTTCTTCTCTGGTGTCCAATGGCAGCGATGAGATGAGCAGGTTTGTGACTGGTGTATCGGAGGATATAGAGGAGGATTTTCGGGCAGCCATGTTGCATGATAACATGGACCTGGGCATATTAATGGCACATGCATATCAGGTGGAGGAGATTCGTCGGTAAAAGAGAGGTCAGGAAGGCAAGCAGCCTAGGCTCGTGGATCAGACTAGTCCTAGCTCTGGTAGGGGTACATTTGGAGTCCAGAACAGGACCAAGTTCAAGAAGCACTCAGGTAATCCTACTCCTTCCAGGAATTCAAATGCCAAAGTGGACAAGTCTCATCCCAAAAAGGGCAATGATAGAAATACCCAGCGTAGCATCAAGCCATGTGGTAATGTGGGTGTTTGCATTGAGGTGAATGCTTGGTAGGTACTAATGACTGCTATGGTTGCGGCAAGAGTGGGCATATAGTCAAGGAATGCCCACGTGTAAGGAATAAGGCCAGGACAGATGCTCAGACTCGGCCGAATCCAAATATTGCAGCTGAACCTCCCAAGAGGAACATATTCTATGCTCTGAAAGGTAGAGAGGAGCAAGAGAAGTCAGCTGATGTGGTCACGGGTACGCTGCATGTCTTTTGTTTACCTGTGTATGCATTGTTAGATCCAGGATCCACTTTGTCATTTTTTACTCCTTTAGTGGCTAGTAGATTTGACTTGCTTCCTGAGATCTTGTATGAGCCTTTGCTAGTTAGTACTCCCATAAGAGACGACATTAGAGCAGAAAGAGTATATAAAGATTGCCCAATTAATGTCCTTGATAGAATCAGTCATGCTTACCTAGAAGAGTTAGCCATGCTCAATTTTTATATAATCTTGGGTACGGATTGACTCCATAAGTGTTATGCTATGATAGACTGTCGAAACAGGGTAGTCAGATATCAGTTTCCAAATGAGTTAGAGCTGGAATGGGAAGGGCTTGGTTCAAATCCAACATGCCAAATCATTTCCCATTTATAAGCCAATAAGATGATATCTAAGGGGTATTTATACCACTTAGTTAGAGTCAATGACTTAGAGCAAGAAGTTCCTTCCATAGACTCTGTGTCCATAGTGAATGACTTTCAAGATGTCTTTCCGGAGGATTTACCAGGAATTCCTCCTGAACGCGAGATTGATTTTGGTGTTGACTTAGATCCCAACACCAAACCAATTTCCATTCCCCCATATAGGATGGCACCTGCCGAACTCAAAAAGTTGAAGTTGCAGTTAGAAAATTTACTTTATAAGGGCTTCATCTAGCCGAGCATATCCCCCTGGGGTGCTCCAGTGTTATTCGTTAAGAAAAAGGATGGAACTCTTAGAATGTGTATCGATTATTGGCAACTCAACAAAGTCACTATAAAGAACAAGTACCCTCTTCACAGAATCGATGATCTATTTGATTAACTCTAAGGTTCAAGTTTCTTTTCTAAAATAGATCTTCGGTCAGGGTATCATCAGCTTAGAGTAAGACACGAAGACATTCCTAAGATTGCCTTCCGTACTAGATATGGCTATTATGAGTTTCTTGTCATGTCATTTGGTCTCACTAACGCACCAGCCACGTTTATGGACCTTATGAATAGAGTTTTTCGTGAATATCTTCATTCTTTTGTCATAATTTTCATAGATGACATCCTTATATACTCTAAGACTAGAGAAGATCATGAAGAACACTTGAGAAAGACATTGCAAGTACTCAGAGAACATCAATTGTATGCAAAGTTCAGTAAATGTGAATTTTGGTTGAGATCAGTGACCTTCCTCGGTCATGTTGTGACTGATCAGGGTGTTGAAGTTGATCCAAAAAAGGTTGTAGCGGTGAAGAATTGGACCAGACCCCTCAGTCCTACAGATATTCGGAGTTTCTTGGGTCTGGATAATTATTATCGCAGGTTTGTGGAGGGGTTTTCCACTATTGCAGGTCCGTTGACATCCTTAAAAAAGAAGAACGCGAAGTTTGAGTGGTCTGAAAAGTGTGAGAAGAGCTTCCAAGAGATCAAAGACCGACTCACTTCAGCCCCAGTGCTTGATACGCTCAAATTATACTTCACTAAAGAAATATAAGCGGTCGTGTCAAGTAGAGAACCCAATTGTTAGGTTAGGGTCGATCCCACAAGGAAAATGATTTACACTTAACTTTATTTTACGATTACGTCTATTTAGTCAAGTCCTTTCCGAAAATAGTTTAAATAAAAGGGGGGTTTTATGTAACAAAAATGTTCAATTATTACTAAGTAAAGAAGTGATGAGAAAAACTAGGGTATAAGTGTTCCCCATAGGGTTATAACGTGGTAATACTAGCTATAACAACTCTTTCCTAGTATCTTGCATGCAAAGTGGTAAGTTATGTATCCCTAATTCCTTGGTCCGGCAACTAGGGAATTTCACTCCGCACCTTGGTCCAGCTACGTGTGTTGACTTTACTAAGCCTTAACTTTACCTCATATTAAGCGTCATATTCAATGTATGTCTAAGTTACTACTTCGCACCAATTGAAACTAACCTATTAGATAGTGTAAACTAAATCTATGTTGATAATTCTTTTCTTATTAGCTACCTCCTTGGTACAGCAAGTAGCAACAAGGTGAGTTCTAACATTGGCCACCGTTAAAAAGACTTTTAAACTAAAGAATTATCAATACATGCAAGAAACTATTCTAGAATTGTTATTTAGCTAGGCTTACTACGTTAATTACCCATGGTTCCCACAACCCTAGGTGTGGATTTAGTTACCCATGCTAAGAATTACACAATTCATAATAGTTAAACAAGAAATCATGTACTTAATTTGATAAATTTGAAAAAAATCCAGAAATATCACTTGAATTAACGAAAATATTGTTATAATCTATTTCAGAAATTTGAAGTAATTCCTAAAATCCAATGTTCAACTTCCAATAAAAAGAATATGAAAAATAGTAAAAAGTCTAACCTCAAAAATGAGGTTTTTAGTCCTATTTATAATGATAAAGTCCTAAAATAAAAAGTAGTTCTAAATAAGGAAAAATCTATCCAAAACGCGTCTTCAGTTGACGACCTAACTGACGGTCCCTCGATGGAACGACGGACCGCCGACAGCTTTCGTTGGTCCATACTTCAAATCTTTTTTCAGCCTCCACTTTTCAACACTTTTTGTTACCATCGACGGACCAATAGCACGGTCCGTCGATGACCTCCGTTCCTCCATACTTAGTGGTTTCATCAAGTCGGGTACTGGGACTACTTTCTGTTACCATCAACGATTTGCCAGTGATGGTCCGTCCACTAAGTGATGGTCCATCGATTAGTCGACGGACCGTCGATCATTTTGTAGCCCCATACTTAGTCAAAATTCCCCAATTTGATTTCAGCAGCTTGAACCTCCAATCGACGATCATCACCTACGGACCATCAATGGGTCAACGGACCGTCAATGGCTCCGTAGGTCATCACTTCTGCATTGATTTCAGCACAGACTTCAGCGTTTCAATTCTAGACAGTTTTCCTGCAAACACATATAAAAAAACATTAAAATTACTACAAAAGGGCCTTAGACAAAAACTAAACTTAAGAAAAAAGCATTGAAAGTACCGTGGAACCTCGATACATCAGTGCTCACGTTGCCGAGAAGGGTTGCAGGGTATTTGGTGTACTGTGATGCTTCCCAAGTATGTTTGGGATGTGTTCTTATGCAAGATGGCAATGTGATTGCATATGCATCGAGACAGTTGAAAATCTATGAGAAGAATTACCCCACTCATGACCTTGAGTTAGCTGTTGTGGTATTTGCGTTTAATCTTTGGAGACATTACTTATATGGTGTACATGTTGATGTATGTACTGACCATAATAGTTTTCAATATATTTTTATGCAGAGAGAATTGAACCTTCGTCAGAGAAGATGGCTAGAACTGCTCAAGGATTATGACATGAGTGTCCACTATCACCCAGATAAAGCTAATGTAGTGGACTATGCGTTGAGTCGATTGAGTATGGGCAGCGTGTCTCATATTGATGATGAGAAGAAGGAGCTAGTTAAAGAAGTACACCAACTGGATAGGTTGAGTGTACGGATGGTAGATACAGTATGTAGGGGTGTTTCGGTTCATTCAAGTTTTGAGTCCTCACTTTTTGTAGATGTTAAAGCTAAGCATCATCTCGACCTAGTACTTATGGATTTGATAGACTCAGTGTTGAGTAAGTCGAATGAATCATTTTCCCTAGGAGGGGATGGTGTACTCAGGTACCAGAACAGATTATGTGTGCCCAACGTTAAGACGATCTGCGGCAAATATTTTGGCAGATGCTCACGGTTCCAGGTATTCTATTCATCCAGGTTCCATCAAAATGTACCATGACCTTAAAGAGGTCTATTGGTGGGAAGGTATGAAGAGTGATATCTCTATGTTTGTGGAGGAGTGTCCTAATTGCCAACAGGTTAAGGCTGAACACCTTAAGCCTGGGGTATCACCCAGTCGATCGAGATTCAAACGTGGAAGTGGCTGGCCATTAATGTAGACTTCATTGTTGGTTTGCCGAGGACCAGAAAGATGCACGATTTCATTTTGGTCATTGTTCACCGAATGACCAACTCCGCACATTTCATTCCCTTGAAGTCCACTTGCCGAGCCGAGGACTACACCAAACTTTATATTGAGGAGATAGTGAGATGGCATGGGATTCCTTTGTCTATCATTTCAGATAGGGGAGCCAAATTAACTTCTCACTTATGGAGATCCTTCCAAAAGAGCTTGGGTACATAGGTGAAGCTTAGTACTTCTTTTCATCCGCAGACGGATGGACAAGCATAACGTACCATTCAGACCCTTGAAGACATGTTGATAGCATGGGTTATTGACTTTAAGGGAAGTTGGGTTGGTCACTTGCCGTTGATTGAGTTCTCTTATAATAATAGTAACCATTCCAGTATTGGGATGGCACCTTTTAAAGCATTGTATGGCAGGAGATGTAGGTCTCCATTTTGGTGGTTTGAAGTAGGAGAATCTGCCATTCTTGGCCCTGAGATCATACATGAGGCTGTAGAAAAGGTGAGGATGATCAGGGATCGGTTGTCTACTGCATACAGTCGTCAAAAATCCTATGCTGATAACAGAAAGAGAGCTCTTGAGTTCGAAGTAGGTGATCAAGTCTACTTGAAGATATCACCCATGAAAGGGGTGATGAGGTTTGGTAAGAAAGGGAAGTTGAGTCTGAGGTACATAGGTCCTTATGAGATCTTATAGCGAGTAGGAAATGCTGCCTACGAACTAAAGTTACCACAAGACTTGGCTTCTGTTCATCCAGTGTTTCACGTTTTGATGCTTAAAAAGTGTCTAGGCGATCCAGCATCCATCTTGCATGTTGATGGGTTAGGATTTAATGAGAACCTTTCTTATGAAGATGTTCCAGTTGAGATTTTAGATCGTCAAGTGAAGCGGCTAAGGAACAAGGAGGTTGACACCGTGAAAGTATTATGGAGGAACCACGTACTTAATGGAGCAACATGGGAGGCCGAGGCTGATATGAGATTCGGTTACCGTCACTTGTTCTGTTCTTGAGGTTAGATATACTCTTCCTAAGTATGATTTTGTTTAAGAAACTCTATGTTTTTAGTGCATTAGTCGATTTTGGTTTTGTAAGTCCATAATCGTGTGTTCTTATACTTGCCCTATATGAGTTAACATTAGTTCATGCTTGCATTCTTGTTGCTGTTTTTGTATAGCGTAGACGTGATTTTTGTGTTGCATGAGTTGTGTTGTGCATTAAGTTAAGTGTGATTGAGAAGGAATTTCCTCCATCTCAAATATGAAGCTTCAGATAAGCTTGAGTACTATGCATTATCCATAGTTAGATTGAATCAGATATTCACAAAGAGTAAAGTTTCAAGTATGTTAAAGTGTTTACGAAATTACCCTCTCTGATTTGAAACGATGTATAAGTGTCATTCGGGGACGAATGTTCCTAAGGGGGGGATAATGTAACATTCTAGAAAATGTACATGTCTAGTAAAGAGCCAAATAGGCTTTAAGAATGCGTATTGGGATACATAGGCATACCAATGCCCAATATTAGATAATATTGGGCATATTAGAAAATATTGGCTAAGGGTGTTAGCCAATTGTTTAAGTATGAATAACCATTGTTTCATAAATGTACCTTCAATGAAGACCTAAGCTAAAATATAGTATTATTCACATAACAGATACTAGGTACTAGGCATCGAAGTGTCAAGCCTAGTACCATAGCACATGATCAATTAAAATTATAATGTAGATTAAGCAGTGTCCAAGGACATAGTGAGGATCCTTGGACAAGTAGTGAACTTTCCAAATGCAACCATATAAGTGCACGGTTGGGAGAAATGGGTCACAACACATGTGCTAACCACCGAGGGGGACCATGCGACAAGATAATCGAATCGGTTAGGCGGTTAAGGGAAGGTGCACACGGGTCCAGCCATGTGAGGTCTAGCTTCCTATCAAACTCTGACTCTAAATAACCTAACCAAATATCTAGATAACCTAGGACCAACCAAGATCGACCATCTAAGGGACACGACAACGTAGGACCTTGTCGGGTGACTCCTAACTAACCTAAAAAACTTAGGGACAACCTAGTACCTAACCTAGGATGGTCCAAAGGAGTTAGTTGTGGTCCTAGTAACTTAGGGGTATTTTATTAATTTCCCTAGGTCCCTTAACTAATTAATTTAGAAATAAAATTCATTAATGCAAGCCTTGGTCAAGCCGAGACACTTAGCCAATTTTCAGATTTGGCTAAGTCAAATGTCCTCTTATGTGTAATTAACTTAGGAGGGGCGTTTTATTAATTAGCTAATTAATTTATTAAATAAGTTAATTATTTTAAATTTGAATCATTCAACATCACTTCCTAAAACCTAAAAACCACGATCCTTAAAAAAAAATCACGACGCAAAGCAGTAAGCAAAGAACGTAGAACGAAAAAGTCCTGTTAGGCGATTTCAAGGTTCTCTTCAACGTTTTCGTGCTAAGTGATCATCGTAGTTTCAATTCTACATAAGGTATGGGTTTCTCTCCTGGAATTCTTTCTACAAGAGGATTTTTAACGTTTTGAATCTATGAATCTCGATACTAGGTTTGCTTCCCAATGATATTGTTGAACGTCCATTTCCCTAGTATCCTTGTATTCTATTCTAATGAGTATGTGGATGTAATCTCGAATATGTTGTTGATATGTGGTGCTAAATGATCCTAATGTGTAGGTTTCTTGATTTCTAAATATCGAATGAAGCCTATATATCTGATTCGTATGATTTGGATATTAGTTACACGAAACAAAGAATGATGAAATGCGTAATTGTGTTCGAGAATATGAAGTTTGTTATGATTCGTTTAAGAAGATTAGTTTACTGTTAAAATTTGACTTTCTTGAGATGATGAATTCAATAAAGTATATTCATGAAGTTAATATACTTGGCTAGTGACAATGACATGATAATTGTTTAGTGGAAGTTTAGCTAATGCCAATAAATTGGCTAACAATGTTTTGCCCAAAAAGTTGAATGGAATTGGTTTACAATGTTATTTCCAAAATATGATATAAAATTGGTTAATTAATGAGTTAAACCAATATAAGCATTAAGGTAATTCAATGAATCCATAAACAAGGGTATGCCAATAATTGGGACAAGTCCCAACATACCATATCCAAATGAACTATGAAGATAGTAGTACATTGAATGAAGTTCATAACGTTCATAAAGAATGGTACAAAGCTACCAAATGACATTGAACAAGATGAAGTGAGTAATAACATAACCAAAGGCCTAAAAGTTATGAAAGTGACCAGATTGGGGTGTTAAAGGAAGTGAGACAAGTCTCACTTACACCTAAGACAACTATGTTAAAGATACTCACTTAACAGGGTGTTAGAAAGTGTGAGACGAGTCTCATTAACACCAAGATGATAATGTAAGGTTAAATTCACATTTTCATAAAGTAAAGAAAGGGATGACAAGTTATCCATACAGTAAGTAAACCTCAATCTAGAAGCAACCTTCCATAATGTGTGAGTCAACTTTAAAAGTTATGAAGTAAAAGAAATTAAGCAAAGCACTGATACACTAGTAATAAGCTTGTGCAAGAACATGTAAGTTTGATGAGATGAGGTTCCACCAAGGTGGATAAGAGTCTCCGCAAATCTTCTAGTCTTCGAACCATGTTGCCAACATGGAAACTAGCCAGTGGATTCCACCTAAGCGACCTAGGTAGATTCTGTTTCACTGTGGCCGGTGAAACCACCCCTTTTCGGTGTGGGGCAGACACTGGATTTCATGTTTAGCTCACATGATCTATGTAGGTTAATGCTAAAAAATTTCTTGGTTTCACTTTAGACGTGAACCACCTATTTTTGGTGTGGGTAAGACACTGCACATGGGTTCACTTTAGCCGGTGAATCACCCCTTTTCGGTGTGGGGCAGAGACTGGATTTCAGGTTAACTCACATGATCTAGGTTCACTTTGATCGGTGAAACACCTCTTTTTGGTGTGGGGAAGACACTGGATTTAATGTTATTTCACATGAACTAAGAAAGCAAGAGTTTAAGAATATCAATCCTCAATGTTTGATAAGAATGAAGTTTTCCACAAGTAAGGGGCATAGCCAATAATAAATTCTTATATTATGCAAATGATCATAGCCAAATAAGATTGGCTTATAATGACTTCTTATATTAGACAAATGATTAAATAATAGGCATAACCAATAAAGATTGGCTTATAAAGATTTCATGCCCAAATTGTAGTTAAATCATTTCCTTAATCTCTTGAATTACTGGATTCATTGTAGGTATGGGACTACAATGGATCATTGCACTTGTAAGTAAAATATTGGATCAAAGGAGATTATTGAACTAGACAACAAAAAGAAGAAAAGACTAAAAAATATTCTATGTCTGGAAAAGGTTGCTCTCGGCCTAAGGGGGAGCAAATTTATAATTTTTCATTTGTGATGTTCTAAATTTATGTTCATAATTCCTAGGTGTTATTTTTATATAGAAATGAGTTGTTTGTTTTGAATGCATTAAAATACGTCATATTCACACCATAAATCGCATATAACGAATTAAGAAAGTCTAGTGACTTCACTTTCCAAAAATGGCATGTTGTATAGGAAGAGCTTTCCTTGATCATGCATAGCCTTATGTGTATGTATGCATACACACATACTTAGTATAAGTGTGTACTAACCCTATACTATTACTATTTTTATAGGTGTAGGTCAGAGAGAAGGTTGAAGACTCATTGAAGCGGTTTAGACTCAGCGATCTCCAGACCTTTGGTAGGTCCTCTTGATTTCGAGGATGCTGCATCTATCTTTATAGATTAGTACATTAGACATAGCTAGTGGACGTTGTCCCTAGCGTTTCTTTTCCAGTCATTTATTTGAAGCTTTGTGTTAAGGCCGTTTTGGCGAATTATTATGATATATATTGATTCTTTCATTTGAATTGCTTAATCGATTGTAGATGGTTGTTCAGTTTGAGCTTAAAGAATAACAATCTATGTAGAATTTATATGAAGTATATGTACACTTCATTATGTTTTAAAAGTTTTAAATTTTCCTCAAATTTAACTATATGAATATGATGAAATCTAAGAAGAGGCTTGTCTGCGACCTCTGAGAGGTTAACGACACCGGTCGTAGTCCGGATTCCCTAATCTGAGTCATAGTTCATTTTTGTAATCTACAAGATCCTTTATACAATAGGGTGGACTACTAGTGTGAAGGCCGAGTTAGCCACTTATCAACTTAAGGATGTGGCTCAAGCATGGTACGTCCAATGGAGGGAAACATGCTAAGAGGTGGGTGACTTGGGAATTGTTCAAGAAGGCTTTTCTTGATCGGCTCATTCTAAAGGAGAAAAGGGAATCCAAAGTGGTGTAGTTCATCAACCTTCATAAAGGAGGTATGAGTGTATTTGAATACTCCTTGAAATTCACTAAATTGTCATAATATGCTCCTTATTTGGTTTCCGACCCTAGAGATGAAATGAACCTCTTTATAACAGGTGTGTCGGATGAATTGCAAGAGGAACGTCATTCGGCTATGCCACATGAAAATATGAACATTTCTCATCTCATGGTTCATCCTCAACATGTGGAAAAGGCTAGGGCTAAGTGGAATATTAGGGATGCCAAGAGGGAAAGATCTTTTAATGGTTGTTCTTCCAAGGGTAGGCTTGAGATTCAAGACAAGCCTAGGTTCGAGAAGAGGGTGTCCAATAAAGTTCCTTCCAAGTTCCCAAATGCTCATGATGATAGAGTGTCTAACCCTAAGGCTAAAAAGTGAAGTGATGCTAGTTCACCAACCAAGAAGCCAACTTGTCGAAAGTGTGGCAAGAGAAATTATGGTAATTGTCTTAAGGGAACGGATAATTTTTTGGTTGGGGTAAAAGTGGACACTAGGTTAGGGATTGCCCTAATGTGAAGGGTCAAGACAATGGTAGTGGTCAAGCTCAAGCAAGTGGTTCAAACGAGGCTCCGAAAAAGAATGACTTTTATACTCTCCGCTCTAGGGGTGAGCAAGAGACTTCTCCCGACGTGGTTACCGGTATGTTGAAAGTCTTCCCTATTGATTTATATGCCTTGCTTAATCCCACTTCTACCTTATCATTTGTAACTTTTCTAGTAGCTAAAAAGTTTGACATTTTGCTCGATATCTTGCATGAACCTTTTTTAGTGTCTACTCTGGTGGGTGAGTCAGCTGTTGCAAAAAAGGGGTATACAATTTTTCCTATAATGTTGCCCAATAGAGTTTCTTAGGTTTAACTATTAGAACTTGATATGCTTGATTTTGATGTCATTTTAGGTATGGATTGGTTGCATGCTTTCTTTGCCTCTATTGATTATAGAACGAGGGTGGTGAATTTTAACATTCCAAATGAGCCCGTTTTAGATTTCAAGGGGGGAAATTATATTCCTAGAGGTCGTATCATCTCTTGTTTGAAAGCATGCAAAATAATCTCTAAAGGGTATTTATAGCATATATTAAGAGTCCAAGATTTGAACTCCAAAATTTCTCCCATTGTGTTAGTCCCCGTAGTGAGGGAATTTCCGGAGGTCTTTCCTAATGATCTTCACGCTATTCCTCCCAAATGGGAAATTGATTTTTGTATTGACTTATTACCAGATACAAATCCCATATTAATTCCTCCTTTTAGGATTGCTCCGGCCGAATTGAAAGAGTTGTAGTCCCAACTCAAAGACTTAATAGACAAAGGCTTCATTAGACCTAGTATTTCTCCATGGGGTGCTTCAATATTTTTGTAAAGAAGAGGGATGGGTCCCTTAGAATTGCATTAATTATTGCCAACTCAATAAAGTCACTATTAAGAACAAGTATCCTCTCCATTGGATTGACCACTTGTTTGATAAAATCCAAGGAGAAAGATACTTTTCTAAGATTGAAATGAGATTGGGATATCACCAACTTAGGGTGAGAGGTGAGAATATATAGAAAATGACATTTAGGACTACACATGGTCACTATGATTTCTAAGTAATGTCCTTTGGTCTCACTAATGCACCGGCGGCGTTTATGGATCTAATGAATAGGGTGTTTCAAAGCTACCTAGATTCATTTGTCATTGTCTTCATTGACGACATCTTGGTATATTCAAAAAATGAGGGTGAACACATGAACCATTTGAGGTAGTGTTACAAGTTCTTAAGGAGAATAAATTATTTGCCAAGTATAGCAAGTGTGAGTTTTAGTTGAGGTCGGTGGCGTTTCTTGGTCATATCATCTCTAGTGAGGGAGTTGAGGTTGATCCAAGGAAAACCGAGGTGGTGAAAAATTTGCCTAGACCATTGACCCCAACCAACATTAGGAGTTTCCTGGGTCTAGCAGGTTATTATCGGAGGTTTGTGGATGGTTTTGTGTCCATTGCATCTCCCTTGACTACTTTGACCCAAAAGCGTAAGAAATTTGAGTGGTCGGACGCATGTGAGAGAATCTTCCAAATCTTGAAAAATAGGCTTACTTCCGCTCCGGTAAATGACTTTACCGGAGGGTACAAAAGGTTTTGTTGTGTATTGTGATGCATCCCGAGTGGTTTAGGGTGTGTGATTATGCAACATGGGAAATTAATAGCTTATGCTTCTTGACAACTTAAGGTATATGAGAAGAACTATCCAACTCATGATCTTGAGTTAGCAGCCGTGGTATTTGCCTTGAAAATATTGAGGCATTACTTGTATGGTGTCCATGTTGATGTGTATACCCACCACAACAGTCTCCAATATGTGTTTACTCAAAAAAAGTTGAATCTCCGCCAAAGAAGGTGGTTGGAATTGTTGAAAGATTATGACATGAGTGTTCTCTATCACCCTGGCAAGGGCAATGTTGTTCTAAATGTTCTAAGTCGTATGACCATGGGTAGTGTGTCTCATATAGAGGAATCCAAGAAAGATCTAGTGAAAGATGTCTATAGGTTTGCTAGATTGGGTGTGAGGTTGGAAGATTCTCTGCATGGTGGTTTTATAGTTCATCATAACTCCGAGTAATCTTTAGTAGTTGAGGTGAAGTCCAAACAGTACCTTGATCAACCATTGATGCAGTTGAAGGAATCAGTTCTTGGTAAGCTTAATGAGTCATTCTCCTTAGGGGGGATGGTGTCTTGAGGTATCAACGAAAGTTGTGTTCCTAATTTAGATGATTTGATGAACCGGATACTTGAGGAATCTCATGGGTCACGTAACTCCTTTCATCCAGGTTCGACAAAAATGTACCATGACCTTAGATAAGTATTTTGGTCGGAAGTTTTTAAAAAGGAAAGTGGACTTTGTTGCTAAATGTCCAAATTGCCAACAAGTGAAAGCCGAACATCAAAAATAGGGCGGTTTAATACAAGAAATCCAAGTGCCTACTTGGATGTGGGAAGACATAAATATGGATTTTGTGGTAGGTTTTCCTCGGACACAAAAGCATTACGATTCTATATGGGTGGTTGTGGATAGGTTGACCAAATCCACTCACTTTATTCCCATCAAGTCTATTTATTAGGCGGAAGATTTTGCAAGTATCTTCATAGATGATATTGTGTGTCGCCATGGTATTCTGTTATCCATCATATCGGATAGGGGTGCACAATTCATATCTAGGTTTTGGGGACATTCCATGAAGAGTTGGGTACTAAGGTAAAGCTAAGCACCGCTTTTCATCCCCAAACGGATGTCCAAGCGGAGCGTACTATTCAAACCCTTGAGGATATGCTTAGGTCTTGTATTATTGATTTCAAGGGAAATTGGGATAAGCATTTGCCTTTGGTGGAGTTTGCTTACAATAATAGTTTCCATTCATCCATATCCATGGCTCCCTATGAAACCTTGCATGGTAGGAGGTGTAGGTATCCTATTGGATGGTTTAAAGTGGGCGAGCCTTTGCTTCTTGGTCCCGATTTGATTATAAGACTTTGAAGAAAGTTCATATGATAAGGAACCGGTTGCAAACGGCTTATAGTAGGCAAAAGTATTATGCCGATCATAGGTGAGGGATTTATAGTTTTAACAAGGTGATAAAGGGTATTTGAAAATTTTTCCTATGAAAAGGGTGGTTAGATTTTGCAAGAAAGGGAAGTTGATTCCTTGTTATGTGGGTACTTATAAAATCTTTCAAAGGGTTTGTAAAGTTTCCTATGAGCTAAGGTTTCCAAGTGAAATTGTTTCGGTTCATCCGGTTTTCCATGTTTCCATGCTTAAGACTTGTATCGGTGATTCCGAGTCTATTTTTCCTATTGAGGGTCTTGATGTGAAGGATAACTTATCTTATGAGGAAGTTCTGGTTCAAATCCTTGATAGGCAAGTAAAGAAAGTGAGGAATATAGAGGTGGCTTTCGTAAAGGTGTTATGGAAGAATTACCAAGTTGAGGGTGCAACATGGGAGGCGGAGGCCGACATGAAGTCCCGTTACCCTCATCTATTTGATAACTGAGGTTAGTTATTTCTATTAATAATGAAAATAATGACTAGAAATTGAAGTTTCATGATTTTTGGTGAAGTTTTGCAATATGTGCATTTTTCAATGTTGTTATAGTGACTTAAAGTGAAGTATGCTAATAATTTGCAATTTTGCTTGTTTGAGTTATGTTGTGCATTTTGATATGGTGAGTCTTTATGAAATTATATGTAGCATGTTGGTAAGTTGAACTTTGACATAATTGACTCATAAATGCTATGTTGAGCTCATGTTGTTTTGAGAAGGATATTCCTCATAATGTAATGTTGAGCCTTATGTGTGGTAATTGAAACTTTTGAATTTCCTTGTATAGACTGTTATTCTTGAGTTTATTTCTTGCTTTCAAAAAATTTTAGTGTCATTCGGGGATGAATGTTCCTAAGGTGGGGATAATGTAAATCTTTGAAAATCTAAGACGTGTTATAGAGCCTAACATAAGTGTCATAAGGTCTAGACACTGTTTTAAGGTCCATTTTAATGAGTATAAGTCATTTAGGAAGTCTAGAAACCAAAATATCTAAGAACGTCCATGACGTCCGGAAATTAGTTAAAGGAGGTACTAGCGTGCCTTAGCCTATTTGACTAACTTTAAGGAGTCAGAAATTCATGAAATTTTGTGGAAGGGTGTCTAACTGGTGTTAAGGTTGATTCATGGTCTAAATGTGCGGGTAAGACTCCGCAAGGACCAACCAAGGTCCATTGAAGAGGACCCTTTCGTTTTGGGGTCAAAAGCACTGCCTAGGCAGTGTGCCCACATGAGGAGAGTCGACGGGGCGTCGATGCCATCTGTCGACCAACACTTAGAAATTTTGGCTAATGGTACATTTGGACCATCCTCTGAACTCATCGAAGAAGTGCTGCATGGAAGGGGGCTGGAGTCGTCGACTCACAGACGGACCGTTAGTCGAGGTCTTGTCTGTGAGGACCTGACTTTTCTGCACGTTTTCAATTGATTTCAATTAATTAATTAAGGGTTTAGGTTTTTATTTGGGGGTTAATGGAATTTTAATTAAGTTAATTTACACCGCATATAAAGACCCCAACCCCATTAGACTAATCTAAGCCATCATAACTCACAAACCCAAAACTCTCTTCCTTCTGTCTTCTTTCTCTCTCCCAAAGAAACCCCTATTGAAGACCAATCTAGAGGTGGGTTCAAGGGCTGCAAAAGGTCGATTTTCTCCATCAATCTCTACAAAATACTAAGGTATGAGATCTATTTCACCTTTGAGACCTCTTTCCTCAAAGGGTTCCATCAAATTGATTTCAAAAGTTGGGTTTTCATCCAATACGAATTTGATATTGTGAATTGATTTGTTTATGATTTATTTGGACATTATGAATAGATTAACAGGTATTCTAACTTAATTAGTATATATATTTATGGTGTGGTCTAGTTTGTAGAAGAAGATCTTCACCCCTTAACCCTAGGTTATGATCTTGATATGAATTGTGTTATATATGTTCAATTGACTTGGTTATTCATTGAATTACTACTAGACGATGTTGTTGAACTAATCATAATTGAATTAGGGTGATTTATAGTCCTTTTATTCTAGTTCTTGAGAAGTGATCTAGGTTATGAAGTATGTTATGAGTTTGACCTAAGTATCATGTCTTAAGCTATGAACTAGTATTGAATTGTGATGTAGTGATTCGTTTAGCCTTGTTATCATGTTGGTAATTGAACTTTGATGATGTTATACCCTAATTGGGTTGAATTAAGAGTTGATGGTAAGACCTTCATGATGAATTATTAAAGAGACTTGTCTTGTGATCCCTATCCTTTACTTCAAATTATGGTTAATTGTGATTAAGTCAAGATGTTGTATTGGAGTATGCCTTGTATTAGGATTGATAGGGTGGTATTATGTTGAATTGAAATGTCTTGACTATGGTTTGTGAGGTGTTTGCATAAGATGTAAATGTTATAAGGATGGTGAAATATTTACCAATGTGCCTTATTATGAAATGATATGTAAATGTGCTAACCTCACTTATATGAATTGTAATGAAAGGATTATAGTCATACAATTATTATTGATCTATGATGATGATGAATATACAAGGGTTAGACCGTATTACCTATAATAAGTTATGATGATTAATAAAGACATTAAAGACATTTCTTAAGGGACTCTAGCTTAGCACCGAGTGAACTAGAGTGAGGAGTGTCCCTTCCCACTTAATGAAGGTAGGATCACTAATGTACTCTTGATATTGGAGACTATAATGCATGTATCATAAAGAGGGTCCCAACTATATCTCCTAGTTCTTGAACTATGTTGCCCCCATAGGAATACTAGCTAGTGGATCCACGTAGTTGCTATGATCATTTTTTTGTACTACCTTAGCAAGTAGTCCGCCCTCTTTCGGTGTAGGGTCCCATAACACCGGATTACACATTAGCTCATGTGGTCTATGTCGGTTAGGGAAAGATGTTCCCAAAAGGTAAAATAAATTAAAGGAATGGACTCTAAGTAGGACAACCTAAGGGGTTTAGCTTAGTCTAGGTAGGGGTATGGGACTCTACCTAAACATTGCACTAGTTAACCTTGAGGGAAGTCTTATGAGGATGTTCTTATGTATGAATATGCTTATGATGGTATATGATATGTATATGATGAAGTTGAACATTGATGATACTATATGTTGATTAGTTTCACTTATGAATATGTGTTGGTCTACATTGTTAAAGTAAGATAATATGTTCTCTTAAATGCCATGCTATATGAAGCAGGATGTTAGTCATGATTCTTGTGTTACTTGATTGAGTAAGGCTATGGGGATTTGCTTGGTCATTGCACTTCTTGACTAGATAGGGGTTCATGGGTAATTGTATGGCTTTGGTTGTATTGAAATGTACTCTAATTCATGCTTGTAGCTATTATGACTTGATGATAGAGTTACTTGACTATGTATTCAATTATATGATATGCATGTTGACTTGAGTAGAATTTATGTTGTTGTTCTTGTTATGTACATGCCTATGACCTAATAAACATTTCCTATTGGTCGTTATGGTCTTGTTGAATGTGCATACAGATTTTTAATGAAAAGTGCATATTTATTGAAATGTCCCTCTTCTAAGCATGATTTCAAAGTAGGGTATCATACATTGTACAAGTGGTGTACTAACCCCATTTCTTCCTTTTCCCCAACATTTTAGGTTCCGTTTGTTAAAGGACTTTTAGAGACGACTTTGAAGAAGACTTCGAATTCTTGATCATCCAAGTTTGGTAGGTCCTCACATTCCGAGGGCAATGCCAATATCAAGCTATGAAGTTGTTTTAGTATTAAGACTCTTATGTTTCTTTCCTTTCATTTGAGTACTAAACATTGTATGACCTATGTGTTTTTATTGTATTGATGTATTGCCTAGGCCCAATTTGATATACTCTTGTTAGATGGGTATGAGATGAAACGACTATTTTGAGACTATGTTTTATTCTATATATCTATGTGCAATAAAAGTAGAAGACTAAGTAATCTCCTATACGAAGAGTCTATGTTTACTCAATATATATATATACTATATGTATGTAGAGGTCTATGTAAACCTCCGAGTAGATGTAATGAAAAGTTTTAAATTTTCTGCTAAATTTGACCTATGAATGTAATGATGTAAGCTAAGAGGCTAGTATTAGTCCTCAAAGAGGACGAAGATGTTTGTTACGTCTAGGTGGTATTCCCAGATGTGACAATCTTCTCCCCCCTACTCCTATACAAAGTTAAGGTTATTAGCTTTCTCATAAATGAATCCTATTAGTTATGTTGAAGTTATCATGTTTATCTAGTATGTGCATATTCTTGTAGAAATTCATGCCTACATTAAGTTTTTGTGAAATATGACTCTCATGATTAACTTGCACTTAAATATGTAGTGTGCTATATTGCTTTTATGAGAATTGTGTTCGGCATGTTTTGTGTTGTACTGAGAAGAAATTAGCATGTAACTCTTGCAAATTGTTCATGATGAGATCATGCAGAAATGGAGAAGGTAATTCCTCTTTATGTGATGTAAATAATGAGCACTTATATGGTATGATTTGTGGATTAAGCTCCTATATGTTGATGTTATGTTAATATGTTGTAAGGAGTTGAAATTCCTCCCATGAGCGCTGACTCATTGTGATATTACTGGTTGGTTGGCTGCTAGTCTTGAGTCCACTCCTTTCTCCCAATAGAAGGTGTATGGTGTCATTGGGGACGAATGTTCCTAAGGGGAGGATATTGTAACACACCGTAATTTCCATGAACTATTCTAGAACCTCATATGTTATATAATGACGATTATAAAACTAAATAGCTGTAAATTACTTTTTTGAGAAGTATTGGAGCCATAGAATCAAAGAAAGATCTTAACGTCTGCAAACAAGCAAAATTGAACTAGTAATTGTCCCTATGTTTGGTGAAGGTTTGGGAGGGTCATATTAAGTCTAAAACATTTAAAATGACTTTAAATAGGTCAAATTTAGTATAGAGGGTCAAAACGTACAATCATGACTCCCCAAGAACAACCGAAAGGGTCCTTGAGGAGGACCCAAACTTAGGCGAGCAGGTTGCCAAGAAGCCTGCGACCAACTATGATTTGGAGGTCACTGCACGTCACACAACTAGCCCAAGGAGACAAAAATTTTCCTTGCGACGTGGGGTTTGCAGGAGGTACCATGCCTCAACCCGGATTTTTGAAAATAAAATGTGCAATTGACCCTGCGACGCGCAGCAAAGTCCCAGATCCTCTCACGTCGTTTTCAAGTCAATATGACTTCACAAAAAGACCCAATTAAGTGATGTGTATTTTGAGTAATCTAAATGGTGAATATATAATGTTTTAGGGTTAGTTTGAAGTCATTTTTAACACACAAATAAAATCCCAAACTTGCAATAAAAAATCACTCTCATCTCTCTCAAATTCTTTCTTCCTCCAAACCTCAATTGAAGACCATTAGATCTCCAAGAAGAAGGTCAAATCTTCAAGATTCAAACCCAATTTTGAGGCTTTATCATCTCTAAGGTATGTTTTTTTTCACCCTTAGGATTCCTTTCCCCAAGAGGTCATTCCAAAAGATGATTTCTAAATCCCCCAAAACAAGGGTTTTTCTTCTCACGTGGGTCTTCTTTCAAAAAACTAAATTATGAATCAATTATGACGAATTAATGTTTTTTAAGTATATATTGATGGTTAGTTGATGTTGTCCTATGAGATTTCCCTAGACCCATGTCCTTTCCCCAATTACATGAAAAACTTTAAATATTAGGGTGAGTTGTGAAGATGATGAACATGTAGATTGACTACAGTGTTGTTAATTATGTAATTACTTCTTGAATTTACCTTGTTTATGTAATTGGTTATGTATTCTTGGTAATGGTAGTATGAAAGTTCTTGAAGAGGGCAAGAAGGTATGTTGAGTGGTTTCTCTCGGATTCGTTTGTTAATTATGAGTTACATAGATAGTAATGCTCCTATGTCTATGTGTGGTTGTGATGTTGATGCTAGGAATTCCTCATCCTTAACCCTAAGACATTGAATTAAACATAAATTATGTATGTATGATATGATACGAATATTATATAATTGAAATTTGTTTCTCATGATTATAATAAAGTGTTAAGTGAAAGGTTTACTCACTTGTCAAGTGGTGTCTAAAGTGAAAGGATTGTTCTCACATATGATTACCTGTGAGCTAATATGGTAAGACATTTACATAGGGTTCTAGAAGAGACTAATGTGATCTTGTATGATGAAATAAGATGGTTACTAAAGGGAATAATTACTTAGCACCGAAAGGGCATGTAGATGAGATGGAGGTCTCACGTTTAGTAAGTTCGGCCTCCCACATGGGATTTCCTCATGTTACTATGTCCGTATCCCCAAGATATGTGTTTTCTCATGAGATGGAAACCACCACGTCTAGCAATTTAAGGTTTCTAGTAACAATATCCTTGACCCTTAACTATGTTCCCACATAGGAATCTAGCTTAGTGGATCCACCTAGATAGCTATGTATGAATTGTTACACCTTAGGCAAGTGTTAACCCTCTCTTTTCGGTGTGGGAATAGAACACTAAATTCCCTGTAGCTCACATGATATCATGTCGGTTATTGCACTTCTTTCCCTAATGTAAAAGTAAATGAACAAGTTATGTATGTGAACACTTATTAGGGTTGTGTTAAAGGTTACAACACGGTGTGAGGGAGGGTACGGGACTTCTCTTACACAATGCACATTGGGATCCTAAGAGATGGTCCAAGTGGTGTTCTTTTATTGTTATGATTATGATTATTGTTATGTTGGTAAGCTATGAGTAAGTATTGATGTATGAAGCATGTTATGAAAATATGTTGTAACTATGAAGTTGGTTGCATAATGTGATACATAGATTTGGATAGAGTTATAGGGCTTTATTATTGGCATTGCACAAGTGTTTCATATATGTGTGTATTGAGTTGTATGGTATTGTCCATGGTTTTGATTAAATTGTGCCTTTTCTCATGAATTAATGATTTTTATGCATAGGGAGCATACATAGTACATGTGTTTTGTGCGAACCCATATTTCTTCTCTTTTACCCAGACATTGTAGCTTCGGGCCATTGAGGTATCGAAAGGCTAAAGCAACAAGGCTTGGAATAGAGTCTCCATGTTTTGGTAGGTCCTCTAGTTCTAGGATGACACCACCTACTCTACCTTAGTCATACTTGTAGTGTCTAAATACATTCTTTTCACTCGTATTGTTGAAGATATTTATGTAAGCCCTATGTGGCAACTATGAATTTGTATAAGGTTTATGCCCGAATGTTTTACTTTATTTAGATGGTTTAATGTGAGACAAATATTTAGAATAAATTCCTATGTATTGCTATGTTGTCTAGGTGAGAAGCCTAGGTAAGCTTCCTATGTGTGAGGTCTATGTTATAACGCCCTAAAATGAATTAAGGTGAACTAGAGCTTCATAAGTGTTGCTTTAGTGGATTTTTTGTTAAACTGAGTTAGTTTGGTATTCCTAAGGTGTGTGTGAAGTTTGGTTGAGTTTGAAGTTTAATCGACCAAAAACGTCCATGAAGTTCAGAAGGTGTGCCCTAGAATGTACTAGTGTGTCTTGTTGTGTTTGGATGAGTTTTACGTGTTCGTTTTGCTTCAAACTTGCGTGAGATGTTCCTATGACCTAGAAGACTTAGTTTAGAGGTTTGACGTTTGGGAACGACCCCACCTAGGACCCACAAGGGTCCCTAGATGAAGGGCCCAAGTTTTGGACAAAGCTGCCAAGAACACTGCCCAATCGACGGAGCAGACTACTGGGCGTAAGTCTATCGACGCCCTATCGACTGAGGGGCCATTGTTCCATACTAAGTGGGAGGTCCAGACCTCCATTGAACCAGCTTCTGATGCCATCGATGCCCAGCAGCACGGGCCGTCGACTCATCGACACCCAGTAGGTTGGGTCGTCGTCTGGCCACCTCCAAAAGCTGTGAAAGTTGCTGCCAACTTGGGGTGTTTTATGTAAATACACCCCAAGTATTTTAGGACCCTACGCTAATATTTTTAGTGTTTTTAAGTTATATTAAGTTAGTTTTAAGCCCTAGACCTAGACAAGACCCCTCACCTCAAAATTGAAACTCTCTCTCTCTAAACACAAACTCTCTCAAGACTCCATGGAAAGTTACAGGTCAAGGAAGGAAAGAGGGATGGTTGGACGTGATTACTTCATCAAAACTCTTGGATTTTCTTGCATAGTGAGGTATGTTATCCATTCTTGAATACCCTCTCTTTCAAGAAGCCATTTCCAATGAATTTCAAAAAGGGGTTTTCAACCCTAACTTCTATTATCTTCAACCTAATATGGGTCTTGCATGAAAATGTTTCTAATGATAAATTAATGATGTTTTTAATATTAGTTGGTGATTCTAATGCTAAAACACTAATGAAATCATGTTGAAGTTTCCTTTCAAATGGTGGTTTATGAAATGGGTCAAATGAGCATCTTTATGTATAAAATGAACTTTGGTTTTGTTGTGTTGTAATGTTGGTTTAGCTACTGCCCTAAGGGACTTATTATGATGAATTAATGATAAAATGCTTATAGGTTATGGCTTAGTAAATTGAAGAGTTGTTTATATTGTTTTGTTCTTCTGATAAATTGATCTTTAGTGGTATGGTCCACCTTCTAGGTGGCGGTGCTTATTTGCTTAGTTGATAATGTTTAATATGTATTGTTAATGTAATCTTGAAGGTCTAAATTGTAGAATGAATAGAAATGATAAATGGGTCTTGTTTTGTGATTGTGAAGCTTAAATTGTATGTTTGACCTAGATTTTGGTCTAATTGAAGATTGTGACTAAGTGAAGTATGTAAAGTGTGTAAGTTGATAAATGGAAGTCAAAAGCATGTGTAACAACCGTAATCTAGACCCCAGACGATACCGGCGTCATTGACCTCTCAGAGGTCGCAGACAAGCCTACATACGTCATTCTTACTTCCTCTAGGTTAATTTTAGCGGAAAATTTTAGCTTTTTGTTTTCTTATTTCATGCTAAACATTTTAAACATAACATCATGGGCATTCAAAAATCAACCATCTAATATAGAGATAACCAAATGAAAGAAATAGTTCATAATTGCATTAAACGTATTTTTGCCAAAAGGGCACCAATACAATGTCTGAAATGAAAGTGGAAAGATACACTAATGGAACATGCTCCACTAGCTAAAGCCTACTGAAATGAAAGTGGAAAGAAACACTAGTGGAACATGCTCCACTAGATAAAGCCTACATCTAAGCTAGATAACAACGGTAGACATCCACGAAAGCATGAGGGCCTACCAAGTCCAGATGAAAGCTCCACATCCGGATAGCTGCAACGTCAACCTGTAAGATCTAGTGTCCACCTGTGCCTGCACCTAAAAATATAGAGTTGTATGGGATTAGTACACACTTGTACTAAGTATTGGTATATGCAGCCACCTACCAAGGACATGCATGAGTAAGATTCAGTTCATTCCTAACAACATAATTATGGAAAGTCAAGTCATTGGACTTGCCAAATTGGGATTAGGAAAGTTAATGATCTTTCCAAATTTGGATTAGGAAAGTTAGTGAGCTTTCCCAATTTGGATTAGGAAAGTCATGCCATGAGAGTAACATGCATCATCATACTTATCATACTGCACACAGCACATAACATCTTACACATAGCATATATCATATTGCACATAGCACATAACATCTTTCATATCATTCATTCATATGCCATGAGACCTTGGAATCATGGTCTTGACATTAAGACTTCCCAAAATGAGGGCTCAACATATGGGACCTCAACTAGGGAGTCTTTATTAGCAAACACAGAGTTTGCTTCATTCATTCATACGTACTTCATTTCATTTCGTTCATAGGCTAGTGTGAACACCAGCTATACCTAGGATGTTGTTTAAGGCTTTCATTGGGTTCGTCGTGCAATGACCAAGAATGACCTAATGTCATTGCTTGAGCCTAACTCACCTCTTGATCATCCTATCCTAACACCTTTGGTATAATTCATTTCATTATGTGCATCATTTGAGGCTGGCCTCATTCATTCATTGGGAACTTTAACTTTAACCTACATAGATCATGTGAGCATCATGAAATGCAGTGTCTCCCCCACACCAAAAAGAGGTGGAATCACGGGTCAAAGTGACCAAAAAAAATGCTAGCGTACATGGGAATTGAACCCCGCTAGATCCCTATATTGGCAGTATAGGTTCGAAGACTAGGAGATATAAGGAGACCCATACCCGGCATGCCAGACAGTCTCATCTCATGAGAGTTACGTGAACCTCCGCCCTTCCCGAAAGAAGGCATCACCGCTCATAGCTAGCCTATCGGTGCTCAGTATAAAGTTCCATTACATTCAACTCATACGTCATGGAAGTTGGCTTCTAGTATAAGGACATCATAGCTCGATAAATGATTTCTCATCTCATCATCAGTATTAAGTATACATCATTCTCAATACTTTCCTTAGAGTGTTCATAGAGACTGGTCTCTTCATTGACTTTACACTCTCATAGGTGAGTACGTTTTGGTAACATTTACTTAGGCTCATTTGATATTGCTCTCATCTTTCACATTAGCCTCTTATCATGTTGTGACCACATTCATTAATTTTAGCACACTTGCTCTTCATATTTACTCACCCCATTTTACGTGAATGTTCACTTCAACATATGCCAATGCACTTGGCCATTTAGTAAGTTTCACACACTTGTCTTAACCCTTCTAGGGTCTTATCGTTCATTGTTCATCTCATCATTTCATTACATACATCTTAGGTTCACTTACTTCTAAACGTATGCTAGTCTTATGAGTCTATACATACAAGCCATGAGGCTTCATTCATAGTTCGTTTAAGTGATTCATATCTTCCTAAGATTATGTGGTACAAGACTTATGCATCTTGTAAGTATGCCAAGATTTCGATTTCGATCTATATAGGCAACATTATTTTTGAACATTTATTCATGTATGACTTATGCATCAATACGGAATTTGGGAAAGGGAACCCGATTTCGAATCCCTTGGACAACACTTACATTTTTATTTATTTTGGTTTGATCCACACGTCTTGGGGACCCAAGATCGATCCCCAACGCCTTCATTTTCTTTTAATTGTTTTCCTTTGAACTTTCTCTTTCTTGGCCGAGGGGTTGTGGGATCGAACCCCCACAACCCCTTTTATTTTTTTAATTTTTTTTAATTTCTTTTTCCTTGACTTTTTTCGAATTGACCATGAGGGTGTGGGTTCGAATCCCCACAGCCTCACTTTATTTTTCTCTCTAATCCTTAAATCAGCCTAGAGGTCGTGGGTTCGATTCCGACACGCCTCAACATTTATTTTCTTTTAATTTCCTTAATTCTATCTGAGAGGTTGTGGGTTCGAATCCCACTCCTCTCATTCTTTATTTTCATGATTTCATTTTCCAGCCAAGACCACTGTTCGAATCCCCCACACCACATTGTTTTTCACTTCTTCATTTTCATGACTTTTAACGTGGTGAGGTCACGGGTTCGACCCTCAGTGACCTCACTTGTTTTTCTTTATTTTTCATAACATTTTAAACAACTTTACTTGGCTGAAATTAACCAACAAGGTGCTAGAAATTTGAGTTACATTTTTTAGCTTCTTTCCATCACCATTTAGAGTTAGTTCTTAGGGTAATTCATGGATCAATTAGTACGTTCTTAGGTGCATTTTTCATGGATTTGTTTAGCCAAGAGATTATCACTCAAATCAGCCACATTACATTTCATATGAACATCACGATTTACGTAAACATTTGTACATAAAATACAAAGAACTAACATGCCATTTCAAGTCCTAATCTGTGACCAATAGTCACGGCAGTACACCCAAACGCACGTAAGTCATATATTCGGAAAACATAAACGTAAGTCACATAATTCCGAAAATACGTATAAACACATAATCATCACGAAAACACATTTTATCCCTAGTTTTTCTACCAGCAAACATAACCAACCTATGATTCAATGGGAGCTAGTGACAAGGACATGCAATGGGGAACAACCCTAGTTTTCGGATTGAATATACTGAACCTTAAGGGGTCTCTTGGGAAAGGGACCAAGATAGAAGAGAACCAATACCTTTTTGACGTTCAATCCTCGACTTGCTGCCCAAAGAACACCTCCAAACACACGTCCAACACCGAAAGTTCAACGCCAAACTCGACGGACAACCTTCTCTTTGCCTACGTGATTGATTTCGATTTTTGTTTTTTTATCTTTCGTGGTGAGTTCTTCAAGTGGGAAGAACTTGGTTTATCTTTCTGTTCTTGAAGTTATTTTGGCAGAGAGAACGTTAAAGAGAAGAGAGAATGATCATGAATGTTGAGGAGATAGACGTGAGAGAGTGAGAGTTTTATTTGGCTTAGGAGTCTAGTTTAGGACTTAGTCAAATAAGGTTTAATTAAATGATAAAAATATGATTTCCCTTTTATTTTAAATCATCTAATAAATAATAAATATTAATTTACCAACTTAAATTAAAAACAAATTTAATTAATTGCTTCCACCTAGGTTCAAACCCGAGTGGAGCAAGACTTCACTCTAAGAGACAATTTTCGGACCTCTCTCCCAAAAATGCCCCTCCACCTTATTAATTAAATAATTAATTATATATTTAGGGTAATTACGATACTACCCTTAGCCTGGAAAAAGACCATTTTACCCCTAGACCCTCCAAACCTAAGATTTTCCCTTCTTAAGTCCAGTAAAGACTCCTTCAAGTAAATCTTCCTATTCGAGAGCCCTACATGGCTGGACCCAACCTTTCCTAGATCAAATAACTACACAAGTTAGTTGGCTTGGCTTTATTAAGGGTTCATAGGTCTGGTTCTACGTGCATCAATCCGTGTGAACCCGGTCTAATCGTAGGCATTCTAGACACATTAAGCATTACTTATCATATCCATTTTTAAGGTTGTTACAGCATGTTTACAAGTAATGTATATGAAAGGATGCTTATATGCAAGGTGTGCTTACATGTACCGACACACTTTAAGTGAATGAATGAATCTATGTTTAGTAAGAAGGGGAGTCTTGGGGTGGACACTCTTCGTGAGTTGAGATGAAGTGTCTAGTAGCAATCTGACTATTCCTAATGAGCTTTCCTAGATAGTTCGGTGGATGAATGAACTTCGTGAGTTGAGATGTGGCATTCGATAGTTATCCTTAACCTATAGTCTATAATGTGAAAATCCGTGGGGAGTTATGCCTAGCACCGAGAGGATAGGAAGAAGAGGTGGAATACGCTTCGTGAGTTGAGATGTCTTATTCCCTTATACCTTTTGAGATGAGTACTCCTCGTTAGTAGATAATGAGTCACTTAGTATAAATCTCCCTATCCCTTAACTATGTACCCGCATAGGTATAACTATTGGAAAATCCATGTAAAATCTAAGAAGTATGACCTTACTCTAGGCAAGTGAGGATCTCTCATCTGATAGGGGTTAATATCGAGATTCCATGTCTAGCTCTAATGGTCTTTGTCGGTTAAGCTAACCTCCAAAAAAAGTAATGAAATTAATAAACCTTCTAAAAGCATGTGCCACTTATTTGAATTGATTGAACTAAGTCTCCTAAAAGAACGTACTACTTAGAATAGGTGGTGTTATGGGACGCTATCTATCCATTGCACTAGGTAGGACCTTCCGAAAGGGGAGTCTTGGTGACAAGTCTTTTTAAAAGAGTGTAGTACTTAGGGTAGGTGGTGGTATGGGATGCCATTTACTCATTGTACTAAGTAGGCATTCCGAAAGGGAATTCTTGGTGTGTTGTTAGGTGTTCTTCTATTGTATTGCCATTGAGTGGGTGTTTGTTATCCCGAGGTGAATATGACGAAAGAAAGGAAGTCTTGAGGGTCGCTTTGGGTCATAAAGATTCTTCCATTGAAAACAAGAATAGGTCTCCAAATCAACATTCTCAAGGCGGTGGTCATACTTTTGAAAGGGCTAGGTGTCCTACTTGCGGAAAGCAACATTCTGGTAAGTGTCTTGCCAGAACGGATGGTTGCTTTAGTTGTGGTAGCAAAGGCCACAAGATGATGGACTTCCCTAATCTCAAAGAAAGGGGAAAAGATGTCAATCAAGCTTCCCAAGATCCTAATGCTCCCAAGAAGAACCCTTCTTATGGGATGGGGGCTAGGAAGGATAACTAATCCGGCTTTGATGATTTTGGTAAGTCTTAGCTCTTTATGATTGTTGATTTTGTGTTATGAAATGAGTTTATGTGTTTTTATAGCTTATATGATCATTTCATCTTGATAAATTGCTTAAGGAATGGATTTTTGAAAATTATGGTATGCTTGACAGTGAGCACAGTGAACCTCACTGTAAAAAAAATTGATTTTTGAAAAATTATTTTTGTCTTGAATTGAAGTTTCAATGTGTGCAAAGTTGTTGTATATGAACATGTTTAATGTTGGAGAAGGTTGTTCCTCCATAAAAGAAGGCTTAGAATGAATTTTCACTTCTTGAAGTTTTGCTAAAAGTGTTTGTGTTGCTAAGAGTTTGAAGGTGTGAAATGATGCTCTTTTTTAGTTGGTGATTTGAATTTGAGTGCTTTGATCATGCTTGAAGTGTGTTATGTGATGTTAAGTGAGTACTTGTTGTTCTTCAACTTTAAGTGTCATTCGAGGACGAATGTTATCCCAAGTGGGGGATAATGTAACGCCCTAAAACGAATTAAGGTGAACTAGAACTTCATAATTGTTTTTTGAGTGGATTTTGTGTTAAAATGAGTTATTTTAGTATTCCTAAGGTGTGTGTGAAGTTTGGTTGAGTTTGGAGGTAAATCAACCAGAAACGTCCATGACGTTCGGAAGGTGTACCCTATAATGTACTAATGTGTCTTGTTTTGTTTGGATGAGTTTTACGTGTTGATTTTTCTTGAAACATGCATGATATGTTCCTAAGACCTATACAACTTCTTTTAGAGGTTTAATGTCCGGGCACGACCATACCTAGAACCCACAAAGGGCCCTAGATGAAGGGCCCATGTTTTGGACAAAGCTGCCAAGAACACTGTCCAATCGACGGAGCAGTCTACTGGGCGTAAGTCCATTCACGTCCCGTCGACTGGGGGAAGTCATTCCATACTTAGTGGGAGGTCCATACCTCCCTTGAACAATCTTGTGATGCCATCGACGCCCAGCATCATGGGCCGTCGACTCATCGACGCCCTGTAGCTTGGGTCGTCGACTAGGCACCTCCAAAAGCTGTGAAAGCTGCTGCCAACTTGGGGTGTTTTATGTAAATACACCCCAAGTCTTTTAAGACCCTAGGATGATAATTTTAGTGTTTTTATGTTATATTAAGTTAGTTTTAATCCCTAGACCTAGACAAGACCCCTCACTTCAAAATTCACACTCTCTCTCTCTAAAGACAAACTCTCTCAAGACTCCATTGAAAGTTAGAGGTCAAGGAAGGAAACAAGGCTGGTTGGACGTGATTCCTTCATAAAACTCTTGGATTTTTCTTGATTAGTGAGGTATGGTATCCATCTTTAATACCCTTTCATTCAATAAGCCATTTCCAATGAATTTCAAAAAGGGGTTTTCAACCCTAACTTCTATTATCTTCAACCCAATATGGGTCTTGCATGAAAATATTTCTAATGATAAATTAATGATATTATTAATGTTAGTTGGTGATTCTAATTTAAAAACCCTAATGAAATCATGTTAAAGTTTCCTTTCAAATGGTGGTTTATGAAATGATCAAATGAGCATACTTATGTATAAAATGAACTTTTGTTTTGTTGTGTTGTAATGTTGGTTTAGCTACTGCCCTAAGGGCCTTATTATGATGAATTAATGATGAAATGCTCATAGGTTTTTATGGCTTAGTAAATTGAAGAGTTTCTTATATTGTTTTGTTCTTATGATAAACTGATCTTGAGTTGTATGGTCCACCTTCTAGGTGGCGGTGCTTATTTGATTAGTTGGTAATGTTTAATATAAATTGATTATGTAATCTTGAAGGTCTAAATGGTAGAATGAATAGAAATGGTAAATGGGTCTTGTTTTGTGATTGTGAAGCTTAAATTGTATGTTTGACCTAGATTTTGGTCTAATTGAAGAATCTGACTAAGTGAAGTATGTAAAGTGTGTAAGTTGATAAATGGAAGTCTAAAGCATGTTTAGAAGTAATTTATATGAAATGATGCTTATATTCAAGGTGTGCTTACATGTACACACACACACTTTAAGTGAATGCATGACGCTATATTTAGTAAGAAGGGGAGTCTTAGGGTGGACACTCTTTGTGAGTTGAGATGAAGTGTCTAGTAGCAATCTCACTATTCCTAATGAGCTTTCCTGGATAGGTCGGAGGATGAATTCACTTCGTGAGTTGAGATGTGGCATTTGCAAGTTATCCTTAACATATAGTCTATAAAGTGAAAATCCGTGGGGAGTATTCCTAGCACCGAGAAGATAGGAAGAAGAGGTGGAATACGCTTCGTGAGTTGAGATGTCGTATTCTATTATACCTTTTGAGATGAGTACTCCTCGTTAGTAGAGAATGAGTCACTTAGTAGAAATCTCCCTATCCACTTAACTATGTACCCGCATAGGTATAGCTATTGGAAAAGCCATGTAAAAGATAAGAAGTATGACCTTACTCAAGGCAAGTGAGGATCCCTCATCTGATAGGGGTTAATATCAGGATTCCATGTCTAGCTCTCATGGTCTTTGTCGGTTAAGCTAACCTCAAACAAAAGTAATGAAAGTAATAAACATTCTTAAAGCATGTGCTACTTATTTGAATTGATTGAACTAAGTCTCCTAAAAGAACGTACTACATAGAATAGGTGGTGGTATGGGACGCTATCTATCGATTGCACTAGGTAGGACCTTCCGAAAGGGGAGTCTTGGTGCCAAGTCTTCGAAAAGAGTGTACTACTTAGGGTAGGTGGTGGTATGGGACGCCATCTACTCATTGTACCAAGTTGGCATTCCGAAAGGGAATTCTTGGTGTGTTGTTGGGTGTTCTTCTATTGTATTGCCATTGAGTGGGTGCTTGTTATCCCGAGGTGAGTATGACGAAAGAAAGGAAGTCATGAGGGTCTCTTTGTTGTGTATTTAAGAAGGTATATGTGTAATTTCTTCATGTCTTACCTTAGTGAGTCTTAGGATTACCTTTGAAGGGAAATTCCTACGGAAATGATGCTTATTCCTCGTTGGCAATGCTTTGGAAGTTTCACCATTTTGGAGTCTAGGTAGTTCACTGTAAATGTTAAATTTGAGTTTACTGTAATGTTTTGGATTTTTTTTACTGTAAAGTGTTCTTTGAGTTTCAAATTAGTGAAATCCTTCTCTAAGTGTCAAACGATGATTCTTATGGTGTTTTGCTTTTATATTCTTGAATGTTCTATTTAATTTGCATGAAATCCTACTTTACTAAAATGTCCCTTTTTGCTTGTTTTTGCATATGTCATACTTAGTACGTTGTTGTACTAACCCCATACTTTTATATACCTTATAAGTATAGGTTGGAAGCTTTTGCAAGATCGGAGTTGAAGCTTTGGAATTCTATCTCTTAAGATTTGGTATGTCCTCATATATTCGAGGACATAGTTTATGTTTCTTAGTTTCGTTATTAAGACTTAATTTGTATTTCCTTTTATTGTAAAGGGCCGTGTCCCTAAGATTCTAAGTTGTGTCTTTAAGTTGTCTTGTGACGATAATATTTCCTAGTATTTATGAAAGACTTCTTGTAATTTAAATTATCATGAAAAGTTTTAATTTCCGCACTATTTTTCCTGCTTTATGATATGAACGGGAGTTGAAGGGCTTGTACGAGACCCCAAAATGTCAAGTACGCCCGGCCACAATCCGAGAGTTATCCCTAGCTTCTAGGGGTTGCTTTCGGATCGTGATAGACTTGGTATCAGAGCATAAGGTTTTGGAAAATAGTTTAAGGTCTAAAGGTCTCAAAAGCCACATCTAGTAGTATCTTGGTCATTGGTGTGAGTCGCGATACATACATGGACAAGAGGCTATAGGATGATAGAAGTTTCACTTTCTTCTCTATTCTAATATCGTGCCTTAGAGTTGAGTTTATAAGGTGTCTTTTCTTAATCTCTTCTCTTTGTGTGTTTTAGGACATGAATACGAGGAGATCGGCCTCTAGAAGGGAGGATGGTGGTGTAGCTAATGAGAGGATCCTCCGTGACCAAATTCCTATTGTTGGCCTAGAGGAGGAAGAAAATGTGGAGGTTCCCCTTCAAGATCCTCAAGTGCCTCCGGAACCTCAAGGGCCTCCTATGCTTCAAGCTCCTTTTGTTAAGGGTGATATGACTAATGCGTAGTAGAGGGCTGATCTAATGAACTTGACCAAACTCATGATGGCTCAAGTTCATGTCATCAATAATCACTTTGTGGGCCAAGCTAACCAAGTAGATAGGCCCCAACATAATGCTAGTACACCCGCCTCTAGAATTCGTGATTTCATGAGGATGAACCCTCCAATTTTTCATGGTACTAAGGTGGATGAAGATCCACAAGGCTTTATAGATGAGGTTTTCAAAGTGGTAGATGATATGGGTGTGACCCCTAGGGAGAAAGCGTAATTGGCTGCTTACCAACTTAAGGATGTTGCTCAAGTGTGGTATGAACAATGGAGAGGTGAGAGACCCTTAGAAAGAGGTTTGGTTGATTTGGAGGAATTCAAAGAGTCTTTACTAGATAGGTTCTTTCCCGTAGAGTTGAGGGAGAAGAAAATGGTTGAGTTCATGAATCTTCGTCAAGGGGGAATGAGTGTGCAAGAATACTCTCTCAAATTTACCCAACTCTCTAAATATGCCCCAACTATGGTAGCCAACCCTAGGGATAGGATGAACAAATTTGTGATGGGAGTGTCTAGTTTGGTGGAAAAAAAGTTCCGTACGGCAATGTTTCTTAATGACATGGATATCTCTAGACTCATGGTTTATGCACAAGAAATTGAGGAGTCCAAAATTAGGGACATAAGGCAAAAGGGAAAAAGGCCTAGGTCGGATGATTCTAGTCACCAAAAACCTAGGAAGAGGTTTTATCACAAAGATTCTTCCATTAAAAACAAGAATAGGTCTCCAAATCAACATTCTCAAGGCGGTGGTCATACTTTTGAAAGGGCTAGGTGTCCTACTTGTGGAAAGGAACATTCGGGTAAGTGTCTTGCCGGAACGGATGGTTGCTTTAGTTGTGGTAGCAAAGCCCACAAGATGATGGACTTCCCTAATCTCAAAGCAAGGGGAAAAGATGTCAATCAAGCTTCCCAAGATCCTAATGCTCCCACGAAGAACCCTTCTTATGGGATGGGGGCTAGGAAGGATAACTAATCCCGCTTTGATGATTTTGGTATGTCTTAACTCTTTATGATTGTTGGTTTTATGTTATGAAATGAGTTTATGTGGTTTTATAGCTCATATGATCATGTCATCTTGATAAATTGCTTAAGGAAAATCTTGATTTTAACTGATTTACCTTCCCTAAAATATTTTTTGGCTTTTCCGAATTATAAAAATATATGCTTCCAATCAATTTTATTCTATGTGAGGATTTCACCGGTTACTGATTTCGCATAATTATGGTTAATATGAATTTATTCAATCTGCAAAAAGAAAAACTAGCTAAGGAAATAAATGATATGAAACAAATACTTATTGAAACTGAAAATTTCGAAATTAATGAGATAAATGAGAATGAAAATAATAATGAATCTGACTTATCAGAAAATTTTGACACTAGTGATATTAGTGAAACATATACTGAAATTTTAAAACAAACAAATAATTTAAAATTAGAAATTAATACAAACAATGTAAATAAACCAGGAACATCTAGAGTTAAAACTCCAGATAATAGCCCTAGGAGAAATCCTAGAGTAACTACACCAATTTATTATACAGAAAGTTATGAAAATTCTGATCGTAATAATGCAATATGGAATAGTAGATTAAATACTAAATGGAAACCTAAGAAGATAATCGATCAAACTAACTTTTTAGATTTAGATTGTGTAACAGATATAAATAAAATACTTCTTTTATGGATAGGAAATCTATCAAAACAATTAATCGATAATAAAATTTCATTAAAAGAAACACCTGGATATATAGAAAGAACCTTAATAGGAGTAACAAAGCTATGGATAGAAAATTTACCTAATGAAAGCAAAGCAGCTTTAAGAAGTGATAAAAAACTAGATGGTTCATTAACCACATCTAATATAGAAATTCTAGAAAAATACGACTTAGCCTTAAGAAACGAATTTGGAAGTATGACTTCTGATATAAAAGAACAAACTAAACTTAAACTAATAAATAGACAATTAATGGCAAAATTATCAATACATAATATGTGTTATATAGAAGAATATACTTGTGCTTTTAAAGAATATTATTATAAAGCTCAATATAATATAAATGAAGCTGAAGAAATAAAAAATTTATATTTTACAAAACTACCAGAACCTTTTAGTACAAATATAATAAAAGACTGGAATAATAGTGAAACTACAAATACTTTAGGAGCTAGAATAAACTTTTTACATCAATGGTTTATACAACTATGTGAATCTCAACGGGAAAAGTTAACAATGGAAAAGGTTTTGTTAAAAAATCTAGACTGTTGTACATATATAACTGCACCCCAATTTGGCTATAAGGAGAGAAAATATAAAATCACAAACCGTAAAAATAAAACTAAAAAATATCGAAAAAGACGAACAAAATATAAGTATAGAAAACCAAGAAAACGTTATTATATAAAAGAAAATAAACAAAAACGTTTATCTAAACCAAAGAAAGATATATCAAATTGTAATTGTTACAATTGTGGAAAACTAGGACATTTAGCTAAAGATTGCAAATTACCTAAAAATATAAAAAAGAAGCAAATTGCAGAATTTATAATTAATGATATTAAATACATGCATTTAGATTATTTAGATTATGATTTAGATGATAACGATAGTATCTATGAATTTTTAGATAATGAAATAACTAATTATTCAGAAATCGAACAAGATGATTATGAAACAGAATTAGAAAATAATTCAGATATAGAATCTGATATAGAATATGACTGAAGAAACTATAAATGTTATTACAACTGAAGAATATAATGATGAAGAGTCTGTTGAACAAAAGATAATATTCGATAACAATGTTTTTCAAGAAATAAGAAATAAAGAATTAGACTTAAGTGTAGAAAAAGTACTAAAAATACCTTTATTAAATCAATTCTTTAAACGAAGTAAAGAAGAATACTATGTAGTAAGTCAAAAAGAACATATTATAGATTGCAAATATACTAAAGGAAAAGCTCAAATCCCAATACTCAATAAAAGAGTAATTAATCAAGAAATACAACAAATAAAATCTAAAGCCCCTATCAAATATGTACATTTAGGAGGAACAGAGATATTATTAAAAGCTTGTTTTAGAGAAGGAATAGATACACCAATAGAGCTATACTTAGCTGATGACAGAATTATACATCCTATAGAAAAAAGTATAATAAGTGCAATAAAAGGAAATCTAATATACCAAAAATTTAAATTTATAATAAGCGCTAATTATTCTATTGCTTTAACAGATAAAAATATTGATAAATCCTTAATGTTATATTGGAAATTATCAGGTATAGAATTAGAACCTGGAAGTAAGATATTTACAGTAAGATGTAAAAATCTATATATTTTAACAACAAAACATAAAGTTATTGCCAAAAACAAAATAGATAGAATCAAGATCGACAACCCTTTCGATCAAATTCTTACAATCATAGATAACAATGATTAAAGTTACAATGCAATGAATGTAAATGATGATTTACAGATAATACAAGAAAGAGTAAATACCCCTAAACTATCTAGAACTAACTCATCACGAGCTAGTACTTCAAAAAGAAAGTATGAATTCCCTGAAATACAATATACAGAAAATGAATTAATAAACTATTACTTTATAGCAGGTATTACTAATGACAAAAAATATAAAATCTTAATTAATACTGGTGAAGAAGAAAATTATATAAATAAAGATTTAGTTCCAGAAGATGAATTAAAAAAAACAGGACATATTTGCCCTGGATTACCTTCAGACATAATAATTTGTAATGAAACTGTTAAAAAAGATATTATAATAGGAGGTTTGAATTTTACTATAACATTTAAAATATACCAAAGTGAATATGATATAACCTTAGGGTTAAAATGGCTAGAACAGTTTACACCTTATAAAATAGAAGACAGTAAATTAATACTTACTTGTCAAAACAAGAAAATTATTATACAAAGAATAAAATGAAAATATATATACTTGCGAAAATTATCATAGAAGGCTATTATAATAGATATTATACACCTATGATAGACACAGGAGCTGAAACAAATATATGTAAATATAATTGTTTACCAGAAACTAAATGGGAAAAATTACAAACACCTTTAATAGTGACTGGATTTAATAATGAAAGTAGTATGATTACTTACAAAGCTAAAAATGTTAAAATTCAGATATGGGATAAAATCTTAACATTAGAATCTATATATTGTTTTGATTGTAAAACAAAAGATATATTACTAGGAATGCCCTTCTTAGAAAAATTATACCCCCATATAATAACCAAAACGCATTGGTGGTTTACAACACCATGTGGTTATAAAATAGGAGCAAAAAGAGTTAAAAATAAGCTAAGAAAATCTACAGATTGGATAAAAGGAAATGAAAACATAAATCAAGCATTAGAAAATATAAAAGATATTAATAATTTTGAAATTATTATACTCACAATAGATAAATTAAAATCAATAAATACTCAATTAGAATCTTTATATAATGATAATCCTTTATACGGATGGGAAAAACATAAAACTACTGTAAAGATTGAATTAATAGATGAAAATAGTATAATATTACAAAAACCATTAAAATATAATTTTGATGATCTTAATGAATTTAAAATTCATATAGATGAATTATTAAAAAATAATTATATACAAGAAACAAATAGTAAACATTGTAGTCCGGCATTTATTGTTAATAATCACAATGAACAAAAACGAGGAAAAAGTAGATTGGTCATTGACTATAGAAATTTAAATGCTAAGACAAAAACATATAATTATCCTATTCCAAATAAGATATTAAAAATCAGACAAATACAAGGTTATAACTATTTTAGTAAATTCGATTGTAAATCGGGTTTTTATCATTTAAAACTTGAAGATAATTCAAAACAGTTAACCGCATTCACTGTACCCCAAGGATATTATGAATGGAACGTATTACCCTTCGGATATAAAAATGCACCAGGAAGATATCAATGTTTTATGGATAAATACTTTAGTCAATTAGAAAATTGTATAGTCTATATTGACGATATATTATTATATTCCAAAACAGAAGAAGAACATATTAAATTACTAGAAAAATTTATTCAAATAGTTAAGCAATCCGGAATTAGTTTGAATAAAAGAAAAATAGAATTAATGAAATCACAGATAGAATTTCTCGGAATACAAATAGATAAATCAGGTATTAAAATGCAAACGCATTTAGTACAAAAAATTATTGATTTAGATGAAAATATAGATACAAAAAAGAAATTACAGTCCTTTTTAGGATTAGTAAATCAGGTAAGAGAATATATACCTAAATTAGCAGAATATTTAAAACCTTTACATAAAAAACTAAAAAAAGATGTTGAATATCATTTCGATAAAAAAGATAATGAAAATATTAAAAATATTAAACAATTATGTAAACATCTACCAAAACTAAATTTTCCTGATGAAAAAAGAAATTTCATATATATAGTTGAAACTGATTCTAGTGAACATAGTTATGGAGGTTTATTAAAATATAAATATAATGATGAAAAAACTGAATATCATTGTCGATATTATTCAGGATCATATACAGAACCCCAGATAAAATGGGAAATTAACCGTAAAGAACTATTAGCCCTATATAAATGTTTATTAGCTTTTGAACATTATATTGTATATAACAAATTTATTGTTCGAATAGATAATACACAGGTAAAATGGTGGCTAACACGCAAAATAGATGACTCAGTCACAACAAAAGAAATACGAAGATTAGTATTAAATATATTAAACTTCACTTTTACAATTGAAGTTATTTCTACTAATAAGAATTTTATTGCAGACTACCTCAGTAGAAACAGATATGATGAAGCAGCTATTAACCATGATGACAAATCTTTGTCAAAAGGTTGATAAAATAGATAATGAAGTGAAACTGCTAAAAGAGCAAGTTAATAGTCAGCAGCATGACTTAAAACATGCGGAGCTACGTCCCCAGGCAGACGGAAAAAAGCCAGAGATAAAAGGTGACGATGAGAAACACCATAAAACTCAAAAGATAAACGGTGACGATGAGAAACACCTTAAAACTCAAATTATTAACAAATTATCTATTACAGGTATTGCAGGTACAGGAACTGGAAAAGAAGTTATGGAGCTATCAAAACCAAAACCTATAAACTTAAACAATTTATTCAAAAAACCTTTTGTACCTAAACTTCAGATAATTGAATCTGTAACACCACAAACATCTACCTATGCAGCCAGCTTAAACAAAGACAAAAAGATGTACAACCACATCGCTCAAAACTATATAGAAAATATATACCAAATAGTGACCTTCTTGAACACAAAACCAAGATCAACTACCACCAAAGAAAAAACCGCAGATTATATTACCCAGAAACTTCAAGGATATAACAAGTTAATCGCCCAGCCAAAAACTAACCCAAACTTAGTTAAAACTTGTTTTAATTATGGTTTGTTAAATACAATTTATACATATACAGGCGAAGAAGTTAGTGGAATCCCAGAAATCCACAGAGCATTTCTTATATATAAGAAGATAACCAAAGGAAACTTATTTTTTATACGATGTTATACGGCACCAGCAGAGATATTATTCAACGAAATAAAACCTATAATCCAAGTTGTAAAAATTGGATTAACCAAAGATATGATTATTCCCGAAGATATTGGTCAACAACCAGAAATACCCAAAATTGAGTTACCAAATTTCTTTGCAAATAAAAGAATAATTGGACTATCTACAATTATTCAAGAATTAGCAAACAATTATTTACAAGGTAATGCAATTTGGAGCTATTATTCAAGAGACCATTTAATGATCTATGCAAATTCGCGCGAGATAAGGCAAGCAGATATGGATGAAGTCCAGAAATGGATATTGTCCTTAATCAAACCAGAAGATATGCCTACTACAAGAGCTATTAAAAAAGGATTTATTTCCGAAGATTTATTGACAAGATATTGCAAAATAATCGGTCATAAATATCCGGAACATATTTGCACCAAATGCAACGAAGGAGATAAGACGGTATCAGACGTCTTATTCGAATAAAGCAGATAATGGAAAGAAGATAAAATAGTCAAAAGTTATTTTAAAATTGTCGGCCACATGTAGGCCACTATAGTTAGCTTTTACTTTTTCTTTATTGCTTTTACTTTTTACTTTTTACTTTGTCGGCCAATTTGTAAAGCTAGGCCATTAAGTCTTAAAGTTTTTTATCGTGTAGTGTCGGCAGAATTATAAACTGCCAAGTGTGCTAAAATAGTGTCGGTCATTGTCCTGACCAATTATGGAGTTTGTACTATAAATAGAGGCTTGAGACCTCATAATAAGAGCAAGCTTTCCACCATCCTCTCTCTTCTCTCAATTTTTCTCTCAACTACCTAAGATAGAATTCCGCCCCTTTAATTTTTCTCTCTTCTCTCAATTTTTCTCTCTTCTCTCAATTTTAATTATGAAAGATACGAATTTCTAAAGAAAATGAAGAAATAGAAATTCGTATCTTAGCCGTTAAGCTATCTTCTAGTTTTGCAGATTCTTTTTCTAGCATTAAATATAATTTATCTTTTATTTGTTTATACCTTCGTCCTAAATTAGAAAAGACTATTCTTATAGCTAATCCTTCGTGATTTTCATAGATTTTTTCATCAACTATAAACTCTTCTTTATTCATTATAACAAGTATTATAATTTATTTTCTAAACAGTATATTTCGAATATCTGTATAAATATTGATTTATTACTTACTTCTGCAAATAAGTTATTAATTAACAGTTTTTCTTCCCATAACCTCAAATATCTAAACATGATCATTGTAGTTTTTAATTCATTGAATTATAATTTATATTGTTAATATCTGTCAGCTCAGACCAACCTATTATCTCATTCATAATTATTCTTCGTATTTTAGCATCAACATTAATATTTCTCACTATGTAAAACAATAGCATGCATCATATAGTTATCAGAATTTATCTAACAAGTATATAGGCATATTCGATTTATTTTCACTAATAATGTTATTCCATTTAATCTTTTCGCAGATTATACGTATTCATTATGAATAATAACAGTATAATGTTCATTTCATCTATTAACTACTATAGCCTTCTTCTTTAATTAAGTACCCTAACAGCACCTCACCACTCGTGTACTTCCTGACGGCTTCCTTGCCTATTGGTTTCCACATCAAGAGGGCATAGTCTTAGGCTTACTTAATTCGCAGAATATTTCTATAGTAATTACCTTCTAGAGATGATCATTATAACATTATTAATTCATAATAAACTCTTATAATCAAGAAAAGACTATCAGGAATAAAGCAATTTTAGTTACTCATAAATGAATTCGAGTATACCTGTACTAGTAAATTCTTGGTAAATGCTTTGTTTTCCATAGCTGGTGTTGATAGCTTCACGATATTCTAGTTCTATCTAGCTCTGATACCAAATAATGACGGGCTATACAGGCTCAGCCAGGTTTGCTGTACTGAACAGGTTTACTCCCGCACGAGCCACTCGTTAAGGCTTTAACCCGAAGGGAGCCAACGCAGTGCTGAGCCAAAGCTCCGTACTGGACCGCAGTCTCAATACTCGGCTCTGATACCAAATAGGGCGGAAGTCTATATTGATAGATTGAAGAGAGTAAATTGGTTGAAGCTTGTTTTATTTCTGAGGATTAACACCTCTATATATACTACAAGCAATCACTATTGGCCTGACAATGGCCGACACTAACTATTGACACTTGGCCTCATATAACACGGCCGACACAACACGACAAACTACTTTACTTTACATAATGGCCGACTTTTTTACAAATGGCCGACATACTTTTGACAAAGTAAAAAGACAAACTAAAGTGGCCTACTTTAAATACATGGCCGACAAACTTTACATATCTTCTTTTCGTCTTTGTCTTTTTCTTCTTATCTTCTTCTGCTTTGTCTTTATTCCAAACTTACATCTGGAATTAAATTATCTTCGCTTTTCTTGGAACCATAGTTATCTGGGTATTTATGTCCAATTTTCTTCAAGCTAATTGCTCTTCTGTCTTTAGTAAAATTCATTGTTGAACTTCATCCATATCTGATCTTCATATTTTCTTTTTGTTAATTCGATTTTGATTGTATCGAATATTTTTACATAATTCTGATAGTCCATCATACGATTATTTTCTTCTGTAAGGGCTTCCACCGCATATATAGTACTTGTTATTCCGTAATTATAACATATTTTTACTAGATTTGTACTAGTTTCTGGGTTGTATAATAAGTCTGTTATTACCTTGTAATTTCTGAGTAATATATTTTTTATAGGGTTCGAAAACGTTTGGTTTTTGTATATATAACTGGGCTGCGTGGGTAGATGTTTATAATACTGGGGTATTTTGTTGGGGTATAGGTACAGATGATTTAGTAAATAAGTATTTAATTTTTTCTGTATTTCCTTTGCTTGTACCTGCAATTCCTGTAATAACATATTTTTGTTATATTAAATTATATCCTGTGCTTGTACCTGCAATTCCTGCAATAACATATTTTTGTTAATAATTTGAGTTTTAAGGTGTTTCTCATCGTCACCGTTTATCTCTGGCTGTTTACCGTCCGCCTGAAGACGTAGCTCCGCATTTTTATAGTCATGCTGCTGACTGTATAGCTTTGCACTACTTATTTCTAGCTTTTCCATTTACTGACAAAATGGATAATAGTTTTCTTGTTGTAATTTTCCCTTCTTTGGAGATAACCTGTAATAAGATTTTTGTTAGTAGAAAATACTTTAATTGTAAAATTCAATATATTCAATATATTTCGTTCGTTGGTACAGGGTCTTTTATTCTTGTTGTCCTTCAGTCTGCATGATTTTCTGCTGGCAATAAACTTGTTATCACAATATAATGTTTCACAATATAATAAACATATTAATAAATCTTTTTGTGAAGTTATAAATGTAAAATTCAATACCTTTAATTCCAATTTTCGTATATCGCTTGTAAATGATATCATCTTTATATTTTAATACTTTTACTTTGCTCAGTAATTGTAATTTGTTCTTGTTTCTGACAAGTTAAAATAATAATTTCTGATTGGTTAATTTCTTTTATGTTCTTCATTTTTTGATTTATCATTTTGCTTCCTTTAATCCAGTCGTTGGGTTTTCTTTGTTTATTATTAACTCTTTTTGCTCCTATTTTGTGTCCATTTGGTGTAGTAAACCACCAATACGTTTTGGTTATTATATGTGGGTATAATCCTTTTAAGAAAGACATTCCTAAGAGTATATCTATTTTATTACAATCAAAACAATATATATCTTTTATTATTAAAATTTTATCCCAAATCTGTATTTTAACATTTTTTGCTTTGTAAATAATCATACTATTTTCGTTATTAAATCCAGTTACTATCATGGGTGTTTTTAGTTTTTCCCATTTTTCTTCTGGTAAACAATTATATTTGCATATATTTGTTTCTGCTCCTGTATCTATCATAGGTGTATAATATCTATTATAATATCCGTCTATAATAATTTTTGCAAGAATATGAACCTTCATTTTATTCTTAATATTATAATTTTTATATTTTCCTTAGTCATTTTCTTCAATAATTGTTTCATTATCTGAATCAATTTCATATTCAGTTTTATCGGATTCTAGTTCAGAATTATCTGAGTCAGTTTTATCAGTTTCTAAGTCAGAATTATCTAAGTCAGTTTTTTCTAAATCAGAATTATCTGAGTCAGTTTTATAATCATCTTTAACAAATTTTAATTCAGATTTATCTTCTATATCTGGAATCTCAGAATACATACTTTCATCTTTTAATGCATCGTTTAAAAAGTTCATTTGCATATATCTATGTTCAGTTAAATTTATTTTTCTAGGTAATTTACAATCTTTAGCTAAATGTCCTAAATTCTTACAATTGTAACATTTATATTTTGATAAAGGTTTCTTTGGTTTTGATAATCTTTTTTGTTTTTTATCTTTACAATCTTTTACTAAATGTCCTAGCTTATCGCAATTGTGACAATTATATTTCGATAAAGGTTTCTTTGGCCTATGTAATCTTTTTTCATATAGCAATTTTAAAAGGGCTAATTCTTTTTCTAATTCTTCAATTTTAGTGTTTTTAATCTCTGTAATTTTCTTAATTTCAGTTGTAGTTTCTTTACGTATTTTATCAACTTCATTAGCTTTGTCTATTTCTTCATTTTCTTTAGAAATTCGTATCTTAGCCGTTAAGCTATCTTCTAGTTTTGCAGATTCTTTTTCTAGCATTAAATATAATTTATCTTTTATTTGTTTATACCTTCGTCCTAAATTAGAAAAGACTATTCTTATAGCTAATCCTTCGTGATTTTCATAGATTTTTTCATCAACTATAAACTCTTCTTTATTCATTATAACAAGTATTATAATTTATTTTCTAAACAGTATATTTCGAATATCTGTATAAATATTGATTTATTACTTACTTCTGCAAATAAGTTATTAATTAACAGTTTTTCTTCCCATAACCTCAAATATCTTAACATGATCATTGTAGTTTTTAATTCATTGAATTATAATTTATATTGTTAATATCTGTCAGCTCAGACCAACCTATTATCTCATTCATAATTATTCTTCGTATTTTAGCATCAACATTAATATTTCTCACTATGTAAAACAATAGCATGCATCATATAGTTATCAGAATTTATCTAACAAGTATATAGGCATATTCGATTTATTTTCACTAATAATGTTATTCCATTTAATCTTTTCGCAGATTATACGTATTCATTATGAATAATAACAGTATAATGTTCATTTCATCTATTAACTACTATAGCCTTCTTCTTTAATTAAGTACCCTAACAGCACCGACACTAACTATTGACACTTGGCCTCATATAACACGGCCGACACAACACGACAAACTACTTTACTTTACATAATGGCCGACTTTTTTACAAATGGCCGACATACTTTTGACAAAGTAAAAAGACAAAGCAGAAGAAGATAAGAAGAAAAAGACAAAGACGAAAAGAAGATATGTAAAGTTTGTCGGCCATGTATTTAAAGTAGGCCACTTTAGTTTGTCTTTTTACTTTGTCAAAAGTATGTCGGCCATTTGTAAAAAAGTCGGCCATTATGTAAAGTAAAGTAGTTTGTCGTGTTGTGTCGGCCGTGTTATATGAGGCCAAGTGTCAATAGTTAGTGTCGGCCATTGTCAGGCCAATAGTGATTGCTTGTAGTATATATAGAGGTGTTAATCCTCAGAAATAAAACAAGCTTCAACCAATTTACTCTCTTTTCTAATTTAGGACGAAGGTATAAACAAATAAAAAATAAATTGTAAATTACCTAGAAAAATAAATTTAACTGAACATAGATATATGCAAATGAACTTTTTAAACGATGCATTAAAAGATGAAAGTATGTATTCTGAGATTCCAGATATAGAAGATAAATCTGAATTAAAATTTGTTAAAGATGATTATAAAACTGACTCAGATAATTCTGATTTAGAAAAAACTGACTTAGATAATTCTGACTTAGAAACTGATAAAACTGACTCAGATAATTCTGAACTAGAATCCGATAAAACTGAATATGAAATTGATTCAGATAATGAAACAATTATTGAAGAAAATGACTAAGGAAAATATAAAAATTATAATATTAAGAATAAAATGAAGGTTCATATTCTTGCAAAAATTATTATAGACGGATATTATAATAGATATTATATTTTATTTTCTAAACAGTATATTTCGAATATCTGTATAAATATCGATTTATTACTTACTTCTGCAAATAAGTTATTAATTAACAGTTTTTCTTCCCATAACCTCAAATATCTAAACATGATCATTGTAGTTTTTAATTCATTGAATTATAATTTATATTGTTAATATCTGTCAGCTCAGACCAACCTATTATCTCATTCATAATTATTCTTCGTATTTTAGCATCAACATTAATATTTCTCACTATGTAAAACAATAGCATGCATCATATAGTTATCAGAATTTATCTAACAAGTATATAGGCATATTCGATTTATTTTCACTAATAATGTTATTCCATTTAATCTTTTCGCAGATTATACGTATTCATTATGAATAATAACAGTATAATGTTCATTTCATCTATTAACTACTATAGCCTTCTTCTTTAATTAAGTACCCTAACAGCACCTCACCACTCGTGTACTTCCTGACGGCTTCCTTGCCTATTGGTTTCCACATCAAGAGGGCATAGTCTTAGGCTTACTTAATTCGCAGAATATTTCTATAGTAATTACCTTCTAGAGATGATCATTATAACATTATTAATTCATAATAAACTCTTATAATCAAGAAAAGACTATCAGGAATAAAGCAATTTTAGTTACTCATAAATGAATTCGAGTATACCTGTACTAGTAAATTCTTGGTAAATGCTTTGTTTTCCATAGCTGGTGTTGATAGCTTCACGATATTCTAGTTCTATCTAGCTCTGATACCAAATAGGGCGGAAGTCTATATTGATAGATAGAACTAGAATATCGTGAAGCTATCAACACCAGCTATGGAAAACAAAGCATTTACCAAGAATTTACTAGTACAGGTATACTCGAATTCATTTATGAGTAACTAAAATTGCTTTATTCCTGATAGTCTTTTCTTGATTATAAGAGTTTATTATGAATTAATAATGTTATAATGATCATCTCTAGAAGGTAATTACTATAGAAATATTCTGCGAATTAAGTAAGCCTAAGACTATGCCCTCTTGATGTGGAAACCAATAGGCAAGGAAGCCGTCAGGAAGTACACGAGTGGTGAGGTGCTGTTAGGGTACTTAATTAAAGAAGAAGGCTATAGTAGTTAATAGATGAAATGAACATTATACTGTTATTATTCATAATGAATACGTATAATCTGCGAAAAGATTAAATGGAATAACATTATTAGTGAAAATAAATCGAATATGCCTATATACTTGTTAGATAAATTCTGATAACTATATGATGCATGCTATTGTTTTACATAGTGAGAAATATTAATGTTGATGCTAAAATACGAAGAATAATTATGAATGAGATAATAGGTTGGTCTGAGCTGACAGATATTAACAATATAAATTATAATTCAATGAATTAAAAACTACAATGATCATGTTAAGATATTTGAGGTTATGGGAAGAAAAACTGTTAATTAATAACTTATTTGCAGAAGTAAGTAATAAATCAATATTTATACAGATATTCGAAATATACTGTTTAGAAAATAAATTATAATACTTGTTATAATGAATAAAGAAGAGTTTATAGTTGATGAAAAAATCTATGAAAATCACGAAGGATTAGCTATAAGAATAGTCTTTTCTAATTTAGGACGAAGGTATAAACAAATAAAAGATAAATTATATTTAATGCTAGAAAAAAAAATCGCAATTGTGACAATTATATTTCGATAAAGGTTTCTTTGGCCTATGTAATCTTTTTTCATATAGCAATTTTAAAAGGGCTAATTCTTTTTCTAATTCTTCAATTTTAGTGTTTTTAATCTCTGTAATTTTCTTAATTTCAGTTGTAGTTTCTTTACGTATTTTATCAACTTCATTAGCTTTGTCTATTTCTTCATTTTCTTTAGAAATTCGTATCTTAGCCGTTAAGCTATCTTCTAGTTTTGCAGATTCTTTTTCTTTTTTATCTTTACAATCTTTTACTAAATAGCTGTCAAAATAGCATGCTAAAAACAAGGGCCAAACAATGCCCCGTCGATTGACTCAAGCTCCGTTGTTGGAGTCGTGAGTCCACACTTATATTTTTTAGAGCCAACTCTCCATTTGATCAGTCTCTAAACTAAACAACGCTCTGCCAAGATGGTCCGTTCATGGAATGACGGACCGTGTATTGGAGTCGTCGATGGTGCCTGCGAGCTGGTGCAAGTCGCTGCCAAGCCAAGGGTGAATTAGTAAATTCTACCCTTGACCAACTAAGTGCGTGGTTGGTATAATTTGGTAATTTTTTATATATTAAAGGACTTTAACTCATTAAACTAACTAACACTTCAGAACTCCCTAATCAAAAATCAAAACCCACTTTCCATCTCTCACAAATTCACTCTCTAACCCACCATTGAAGAACAAGGATGAACTCAAGCTAGGTTACTCTAACCCACCGTTAGGACAAGAGGTCTTGATACCTAGCTACTCTCCAAGACACCACGAGTTACTTCACAACTCATGGTGCACTTGACGGAAGGGGAGGGGAAGCCGTAAAAATGCCTTATCCAATTGAGGTGAGTTTGGTGGGGCGTTGGTGAGCTACATCCTAAGAGAACCACGATCCATATGATGGGACGTGGTGTACCTTCACGGTGGGAGCAAAGGGGGCTCGTGGAGTTGCCTCGGTGGGAGAAATGGAGGGGGCTACTTTGGAGGGTCTCAAACATGTCACCTAGTTCTTGAACTATGTTGCTCCCATAGGAGTACTAGCTAGTAGATCCACCTAGATGCTATGATCATGTTTTGGTACTACCTTGGCAAGTAGTCCACCTTCTTTCGGTGTAGGGTTTCATGACACCGAACTTCATATTAGCTCATGTGGTCTAGATGTTCCCGAAAATAAAATGAAGTAACAAAGTAAACTCTGACTAGGGTGACTTAAGGGGTTTGACTTATTCTAGGTAGGGGTATGGTACACTACCTATATATTGCATTATTTGGCCTTTAGTTAAGTCCTAGAAGGATGTTCTTATGTTCTTATGCTCTTATAAAGTGAATGATATGCATATGATGACTTTACATCTTAATGATTCTATATTATGTTAGTTTCACTTATGAATATGTTTTTGGTCTATATTGCTAATTATGGTGATGAATACTTATGATACTATGTTATATGAAGTTGGACATTATTTATGATCCTTTGTTTGGTTTACTTGGTTGAGTTGGGTTATGGGGCTTCAGTAGGCTATTGCACTACTAAGCTTTGTAAGGGGTTATGGGTATGTGTTTGGCTTGTGTTGTAATGACATAAACTCTTGAGCATGTTTGTTGTTATAACATGATGTTGGAGTTGTTTTTGCTATAGTTCTAATATGCTATACACATGTTACTGGACTTAACTTGATGATGTTGCACTAGAACAAAACATCAAATTATATGGGGATATTACAAGGGGAATATTTTTGCAGGTAATACTTGCGGATTTTTTCTGAAATATCTTTAATTCTTCGATATTAGAATATATTTCCTGCAAAACGTATATTTCCAACATATTTTGCAAGTAAAATTGGTGTCATTTTACACTAAATTAGCTCCTCCAAAATTATATAGGAAAATATATCCGCAGAAACAATCTAGGTAAATCCCTAGGTACATAGACATAATAAAAAATTTTAAAAATTATTTTTTAATCTAAGGAAAATTCCAGATTGTCTGAAAATCATTTTTAGGGATTTACCAAGGCATTTTATTACCTTGGAAAATAATTAGGGATTTATTTAGGTATTTTATTATCTTTTAGATACTGAATTCTTTTACATTTACTTATATTTTTTTTGGATATTTAGACCAATTAAAACACACTTATAACGTTAGGAAAGTAATTTTCCTTCAGCTCATAGCGATTCTTTTCTTATTCTCTAAGCCAAACCCACTAAGTTCTTCCCTAAACCCATTTTCCTTCACTCCAAAACTCCAAAGCAGAGATGAAAACAATACAAAAATTGGTGTGGATTAAGCTCATTCAAAGCTCAAAGCTCAAAGCTCTCCAAGTTGACATCATGCCTCTCTCCAAGCGGATTTTTTCAAAGTAATGGTGTCACGATCCAAAAGCACCCCCTAGAAGTTAGGGAAAACCTTCGAATCATAACCGGGCATACATGAGCCCTTTGGGGTCTCGTACAATCCCTCTAACTAGCATTCATAACATAAAGCATGAAAAGTAGTGCGGAATTAAAACTTTTAATGATAATAATAATAAAAGAAGTCTTTTCATAAATACTAGGAAATCTTATCGTCACAAGCCAACATAAAGACACAACTTAGAATCTTAGGAACACGGCCCTTTACAATAAAGTAAATACATTTTTAAGTCTTAATAAAAAAACTAAGAAACATAAAACTATGTCCTCGAATCATAGGACATACCCAATTCTTGAGAGATAGAATTCCCAAGCTTCAACTCCGATCCTCCAAAAGGCTTCTAACCTATACTCATAAGGTATATAAAAGTATGGGGTTAGTACAAAAATGTACTAAGTATGGCATATGCAAAAACATACGAAAAGGGACATTTTAGTAAAATAGCTTTTCATGCAATTTAAGTATAATATTCATGAATTTAGAAACAAACCAACGTAAAAATCGACAATCAACACTTTACGGCAACTTTACTACAACTTAGAGTAAACAAAGAGGAACATTACAGTGAACTTACTAAACTTACAGTAAAATTTAATAAAGCATTACACTGAACATTTTGAATTCTTACAATGAAGACCTTACAGTGAATGTCACGGTCCAAGTCATATGAACTCGTTTTCCTTTGAAGTTGCCCTGACGCAAGGTTATCCTAAGAGTCCCTAAGGTGAGCTAAAAAGGAATCTTCATTACACCTCCCTTCAAAGCACACTAAAGCGACCCTTAAAACCACCAAATCTTAGGCTTACTTCGTTGGAAATCAAATCCACGCCCTTGGCTAACATATGCAAAACACTCATGGAAACATAGGTCACACTAAGTGCAATGTGAGAGTAGCATCCCATACTACCACTCCCACTTAGTGCTCCTAATGGATTCCATTTACTCAAGTACTCCACAATAATCATCCATAACACCACACGATAGTACTCATTCACACGGATTTCATGAAAGTACTCTTCTCCCATAGTAGGTATAGGTCACACCAAGTGCAATGTGAGAATAGCATCCCATACTACTACTCCCACTTAATGCTCCTAATAGGTAACTAATGTGAATCGAGCACTTCATATTAACCCCTATCGGATGAGGGATCCTTACTTGCCTAGTGTAAGGTCATGCTTCTTAGCGTTTACATGGCTTTTCCAATAGCTACACCTATGCCGACACATAGTTAACGGATAAAGAGATTGTTACTAAGTAACTCACTCTCTACTAACGAGGAAGACTCATCTCAAGAGGTACTTGTGATTACAACATCTCAACTCACAAAGTGTAATCCACCTCCCCTTCATATCCTCTCGATGCTAGGCATAACTCCCCACGGATTTCTCAACATAATAGTCTATCTTAGAAAGTTCACTAGGAATGGAGTGATTGATACTAGACACTACATCTCAACTCACAAAGTGTGTCCACCTCAAGATTCCCCTTTTTGCTCAACTTGACATAATACATTCTTTAAAGTGTGTGTGTGTGTACATGTGCACACCTTGCATATAAGCATCATCTCATTATCAACAAGTTCTACACATACTTTAACCTTGATTCATCAAGTTACACACTCTACATGCTTCTCAAAATCATATACTTCATTTAGACATAAACTAGGTCAAACATGCAATTCAAGCTACATCAAACACAATAGACGACCCATTTCCGATATATATTCATTTCACATATTAGACCTTCAAGATTACGTACTCAAAACATACTAAATAACATCAAGTTCATCAATTAGCACAGCCACCCATAAGGTGGACCATACCACTCAAATAGCAATTCATAATAAGAACTATACAATGAGAGCAACTCATCATTAAATCAAACCATCATTACCCATAAGCAATTTATCAATATTTCGCCGTATTAAGTCCCTTAGGGCAGTAGTTACACCAACATGACAATTACAAGAAGACCCAAGTTCATACCCTAGTCAAATCATGCTCACATAACCCATTTTCAAGACAAAATTTTAAGTATGCATAAACAAGAGTCTCATGGAGTTTTAACACCAAAATCATCAATTCAAACCAAGATAAATACATTTAAATCATTAGAACTTAAATACAAGAGGACCCATACTAGAAATCAAAGTTACAAGAAGTTGGAATTTAGAAACCCTTTTGGAAGCCATTTTGGAAGTTGGCTTCTTGAATGAAAGGATATTCAAGAATGGATACCATACCTCGCTAAGCAAGCCAAAAACCAAGAGTTTTTGATGAAGAGACACGTCCAACCAGCCCTCCTATCCTTCCTTGACCTCTAGCTTGCCAATGGAGTCTTGAGAGAGTTTGTGTTTAGAGAGAGAGAGTTTGAATTTAGAAATGAGGGAGTGTTGTCTAGGTCTAGGGCTTAAACCTAATTTAATGTAACCTAAAAACACCAAAATTATGCACCTAGGGTCTTAAAATACTTGGGGTGTATTCACATAAAACACCCCAAGTTGGCAGCCACTTAACAGGCATTGGCAGGTCTCACCGATGAGACCTTCACCAACAGACCATTGGCGAGGTTTCGTTGGTGGACACTTAGCTCTAAATGGAGCATGGACAAAACCCCAACTCACTGGTCCAAGAGACGCCCTAGGTTGACGGACCATCGAGGGACCAACGAACCATCCCTAGGGTCGTCGATGGCCACTGATTCTGGCAGACTTTGCCCAAGTCTTGGGCCCTTCATCTAGGGCCCCCTTGTGGGTCCTAGTTGGGTTCGTGCCCGGACGTTAAACCCCTAAAATAAGTCGTCTAGGTCTTAGGGACATCTAATGCAACTTTCATGTAAAACAAACACGTAAAACTCATCCAAACACACCAAGACGCACAAGTACATTCTAAGGCATACCATCCAAACGTCATGGACGTCCTTGGTCGATTGAAATCCAAACTTAACCAAACTTCAAACACTGCCTAAGGACACTAAACTAACTCCGTTTAACTTACATTCAACTCAAGAGACAACCATGAGGCTCTAGTTCACCTTAGTTCATTTTAAGGCATTATAAAAAGGACTATAGATCGTGAAGATTTGCTTGCCAAAAATCGAGGCTAATATGCATATTTCTAGCTCTGTGAGGTTAATATGCAAATTTTCATTTTACCGAATCAGTTTGAATGAACATTTAGTCAATTTCATTTTTGCAAATTTCAAGCTCTGGGAGGTCAATAATTGTTGCGGTCTTAAGTTTAGCTCATTTATTCTTTTTCATTAGCTATATTTCTTCAACAGATTGCTACAGACCATGCCCATACATATAGATGGTGGTTGGTGGGTAAACTTGCCAAAACTATTGAAGAATATGAGTGTATGTCTTTATTATACTTCTTCTATGTAGCTTGTTGAAGTTTAATATTATGCGGATGGTGTCTGTTCTAGACTTTTCCATTTGTTGATGTCAACGGATCAGTGTACAAAAATATTCAATTTTTCTTTTGATGTTAGTTTATGTTTTAATGCATGAATGTGAGTTGTTGTGCATTATATCATATAATCTTTTAATGGAAAACTGGTCAGTTTGAATTAAACTGAAATTTGGTTATAAGTGTTTTAAACTGAAATTTGGTTATTACTATTTTTCTCCTTCTATTTAATTTTGACATATTTAAAAAAGTATGTTGTAGCTTTTGTTTTGAGTTTCAGTATTGTTGATGCTGATTTGCTACTTGAATAGACCATAAGATCACAATTTACTACTCTCTAAACCATCTTTCTGGTCTTATTGAGATTCATACTAATCAAATAGATTAATATGATATGAATAGATTATAGAATACACTTCTAGTTCAAAATTGAGGTATGTGAAATAAATCTAAATTCGTTGAATCCTCCTTATCTTTTAACATAGAAAATAAGTTATTAGTTAACAAGGTTGGCTTCACTTGACATAGGAATGTACCCTGAATAATTATGAACTCTGACTTAACTCACATTATCAGTTCATTTAAATTAGAGAGACTTATCCTAGGAGTAATCATCTTTAGTCTTGGCACCAATAGATCACTTCTTCCTTTTTAGTGTCTTCACGTATTTGATTTATGTACTCATGTTGTGATTAGCCTAATTGATGAACTAACTCGATACAATCCTAGTTTTTGTTTACTTTGGTTAATTGTACAGTTTTTGGAAACTTTATGAGAAATGTGGAAATTTGGTGTCTTATTTAATCAAGCAATATATTGGCTAACTGGTCCTGTTGCATGACATTTATATATAATATATGGAGGAAATTCATAGTATGCAAAGTTTTTTGATTCATAGTATCATTTCTTGCCTTACTTAAACCTAATAACATGAAAATAAGTTTGTTTCGATCAAATAGGTTGAGGCATATGGAATAAAGCAAGTTTAAAAACTAGAAAATGAAATCAGCCCTGTCCCATATTAAAATTTTAACTATAAAGCTTTGACCCACCCTTCCCTGCCACAATTTCTATCCCTAAAGATTGAACTATTACTTTAACTCAATGGCTCCTTTAATTTGGTCACTTCTGGCTGTTGCACTGTACTACGCTTATATAGTGTCTGATGAGTTAGGTATTTTTTGTGGCTCCTCAGTAATTATTATTGGTTAGCAATTTTAAGTGTGGATTCTGCTCCTTTAACTCTTGCCTTATATACTTTAACTTATTACATATAATCTATTAGTCCAACTACTTTATACTATAAGGACAAATATCTCATGATTTACTCATACATTAAAGAATCTGAACGGTGTTTACTGTTGCATGAATTCAAGTTTATATCTAGAAGCATAGGTGAGTGTCTTGTTGCGTTAATGTTCCTTGGTCCAGTCTTTTTACTAAGAGAATCCTGCAAATGAGTAGTAGAGTCAAGTACAATTTTAGAGAGAGCTAAAATTAGAAGTACGAATATATTAATTATCTTGAAGCTTAGTACAACTTGTTGTCATCTTTTCTTTGCATGTTCATCAGTTTTTCTCCTTGCTCAATTCAGCAGTGGAAAAACATGTTTGCATTGCATATTTCAGTTTATGTTCTTGTAGTTTGATTTCTGAAAAAGTTCCCCACAAAGATCATGTGGAACTGATTCACTAAAATCTGGTAAGTATTGATTTTATAGTGCCTTAAAACAACCACTATAGCAGTTTGGGCTTCTTTTTTTTGGGATGGTTGAGGCAGCAAAGCGTTTGCAGGATACCTTCAATGTTTGTGCTCTTGTTTAGAGTGAAGAAGATGCTTTGTTCTTTCAATTTATAATCAAGTTTTTTTGAGCCATTTTGTGATTATATTCCAATTGTTAATGATGTGATTATTTGATGTTGGATCGTGTTCCTCATTCCGTTTCCTTTACTTGATGGAAAAAACCAAATTTAATTTAATTCAATCCAAGCCATTTTGTGATTATATTTTGTTTCCTAACAAATTTGTCTCATGAACCATGAGTAGAATGCGAAAGGTCAAAAGTACTCGGTTGACACATCTATGAGAATTAACTTACAATTTCATTCTTTTCAGACCTTTGCTTCAGTTCATACATCATATGTATGTTGTGTGTTCTCATATTAGAATGCTTTAAAGATTATTCCAGTATGTAGGATATTAATATATTTGGGCTAGTTGTATATACTCTCTTTTCAAATGATTAAAAAGTGTATGAAATTTCTAAATATATAGGGGAGTATTCAAAAGTTGTTGTGCCCTATACATTATAATTATGTTCTGTTTCTCATGTAGCTTCTTTCCAGGCAAGTATCGTGTTTCTTTTTTGTGTCCTTGTTCTTGTATTGTTATGTGCATATTTTTAGGTTCATGTGACTGACTAGTAGCTTTCCCCAACCATTGTTTAACCATAAATTTCTAAATTTCGTTAGTTATGTGTTTACAAATATATTTATTTTTTGGTTCAAAAAATGAAAATTCCCGACAATCTAAAATGGATGGTAAATAGACAAATCCCCGATCGAGCGGGATATACTGATGAATTTATAAGTGGAATGCATGAATTTATTAAATTTTCTTGTAGTCAACAGAAGTATTTGTCAGAAAAAGGTTTAAGGTGTCCTTGTAAGCGTTGTAAAAATATGAAGCACTTGACACCCGATGAAGTTAATGTGCATGTTTTTCAAAAATGATTCACACCAAGATATTTGTATTGGACGTCACATGTAGAGGACGTTCCTTCAATTAATTTGAATGAACATGAATATTCTCGTGACTGAAGTAGTCATCAAGAATGTGACTTTGACATGCCCTCAAGCAGTCAATGTAACATTCTAGAAAAAAATTGTGAAAACGTAGGTATGATTGATGATTATGCTGCTGTAGAATTTATTCATCAAGTTGAACCCAATATGGAAGAGTCTCCGAATATAGGTGCTAGAAGATTCTACAAAATGTTGAATTCAGCTCAGAATCCCTGATGGCATGGATGCAAATATTCAGAGTTGTATGTGGCTGTTAAAATGATGAGTATTGAATTTGAATACAATATGTCTCATAGTTGCTTTAATGCAATGACTCAATTAATGAAAGAGACTCTTCGTATAATAAGATACCTCTTGATTACTACCGAGCGAAGAAGGTAGTGTCGGGGCTTGGTCTAACTGGCCAAAAATTGATTGTTGTGTTAATGGATGTATGCTATATTACAAGGCTGATAAAGCGATAATAAAATGTAAGTTTTGTAAAGAACCTCGTTATAAAAACCATGTGGGGAATAAGGGTAAGAAAAATATTCCACACAAGACAATGCATTACATTCCACTTATTCCTAGACTTCAACGGTTATATGCTTCGTAAAAATCTTCTGAACACATGAGGTGGCACTATGAAAATTGCAAGGAAGAAGGTGTGTTATGTGACCCTTTAGATGGAGAATCATGGAAAAATATTCATCGAAATTATCCAGACTTTGTTGTAGAGCCTAGAAATCTTAGGCTTGGTCTTTGTTCATATGGTTTTACTCCATTTGTCCAATCTATATCATCGTACTCTTGTTGGCCTATGATTGTTACACAGTACAATATTCCTCCTGATATTTGTATGACTGACCCATATTTGTTCTTAACATTGATTATTCTAGGTCGTCATAATCCCAATAAAAAATTGATGTGTATATTCAACCATTAATAGATGATTTACAACAGTTATGGAATGATGGTGTAGTCACTTATGACATGTCCAAGAAACAAAATTTTCTCATGCGGGCACCATTGATGTGGATAATTACTGATTTTCCTGCTTATGGAATGCTGTCAGGATAGAGTACAACAGGTAAATTAGCTTGCCCAATTTGTATGGATAAAACAAAAACTTTGAGCTTGAAAAATGGAAGAAAAGTTTCTTGGTTTGATTTTAATCGGAAATTGTTGCCTCTTAATCATGAATATAGAGGAAACAATAATGATTTTTATAAAGGAAGAGAGGAAAAGTCTAGACCTCCTCCTAGGTTAACTGGAGAACAAGTGTGGGAAAAATTAATGGATTTCCTAAGATTACTGAATCTGGTCCGCGCAAGTTTTACGGTTATAAAAAATCACATAATTGGACCAAAAGAAGTATTTTTTGGAATATGTCATACTGTATGAACAATCTAGTTTGCCACAATCTTGATATAATGCATATAGAAAAGAATATCTTTGACAATATGTTCCATACAATCATGGATTAAAGTGAGAGAACAAACGATGATGAGAAGGCAAGAATGCACTTAAAAGAATATATCCGTCGAAATGATTTACACCTGCAACAGAATGCTGATGGTAGATGGATTAAACTGAAAGCAAAGTTTATCTTAAATGACGACCAAAAGAAAGATGTATGTGAGTGGGTTCGTGAGCTAAAAATGTCTGATGGATACACTTCTAATTTTAGTAAATGTGTTGATAACAAACGATGATGAGAAGCCACTCGTACCATTCATTGCATAATAAACATAGTAAAATGAGTAAGAATTTAAAACTTTCTTCACACACGAAGAACTCTTTCCATAAACATTACATAAGAGGAAGACTTTCATTTAAAACATTAAACCTTTACATCTTCTCTTTGAACCATCTAAACTTTGGAGTATACAATACTTGGGACTAAACCCATACAAGACATAAAATAAAGACTAAGACATAATGGAACATATGGATATTGTACTCGAATCGATGAGGACTCACCAATAATTCATCTTCAACCCTTAAACTAAAAATTTCCGTCTTTTAATATTGGGTAGGCCTCCAAAATTGATGGAGAGTTTTTTCATTGGCTATTTTAACAAATATATAATATAAACTTAACTAAATTTTCGTTTTTTAAAATGTGGAGGCCTCCAAAACCGACGGAGAGATTTTCTCATTGGCCAATTTTAACATCATATCCAAACATTTTTTCAACAAAGTATTTTAGGAGGTTCCATAAACAGAAAGCCACAACAACAAAACAATAATATTTTAAGAATAGACCAATAGTAAATTGCTAACAACCTTTAGACAATTCAAAATAAATAATAAAACAAAGTAAACATACAAACATCACTGGAAAATAATTTTAAAAATTAAAATAAAACCAACAATGATAACCACAATAACGAGACAATACCACCATTGACTTACACATTTTTTTTTAAAAAAATAAACTTAATTCACTTAAGCGAACAAATAACTCAAGATTCCAAATAGACATAAATTTCAACAATAAAATAAATTAATCAAAATAATGTATAAGACCGAAATAGTCATTAACAAAAAGATTAGTCAAAAAAAAAAAAAACGACAAAAGGATAAAACATACAAACCATTTTAGTGAAGCAAGAATAGTAGTAGAAGAACAATTTAAATAAATTTCTAAAGACCTAAATAAAAATATAAAACAACAAAGAGAATAAAAATATGTAATTAAACAAAGTAGACAAACAAAGTTTCATTAAAGCAATAAGCCAAAATGAAAGTAGTCACACAAAAAGACAAAATATCACAAAAACAATGTTGGCCGGAGCTTCTCCGGATTCCGGGGTTGTGGTGGTCGGAAAATATAAGCACTAAAGAATATGTTTCAGACTTACCAAATCTGAAAAATTTACCCTAAAATTTATCCCCCTCCCCATTCCTAAGATAATGGCGAATGCTGAAATTAAGACATGACCATTATACATTAACCGGACTAAAAAATGAGCAAATTACTATTTTTAAGCTAGTGAAAAATACTTAAACAACTAATGCTAAATACATTTAAATGAAAAAATAATAATAATTAAGAGATAAAATAAATGCTGAAATAAAGAGGAGTGTTTACCTGGTTCTGGACAGCAAACCGGAACGCGACGAGTTGAGAAGACGATCATACTTCCCCCACTCGAGCAGCTGCAAAACTTTGAAGTATTGAACCAAGATTCCCCAAAGCTTTTAGGGTACTCTCTGGTTCTGGAAAAATCCTCTCCTTTGAACAATGAAGAGAGGGGCTTATATAGGACAACTTTTAGTTCAAAAAAAAGATGTGGGAAGCGATGTGGGACAAAATGCAAAATCCAAAATTGGTTTATTAAATGGTTTAAAGTATTTGATTAATAGGATGAATTCACATAAATTAATTTAGCGGGTTTCTTAAATTTAACGAAATAAGTTAATTAGTTCGAATATCAATTAAATGATTTTAGCAAATCGATATTAAAACCATAAAATTACGAATTTTTAAAATGTTAGGCCAAAATTGGGTGTCAACACCAGGCTTAAGGTGCTCCGCCTTAACCTACTGACAATTAGGACACTTGGCCACATACTCAGCAATGTCCTTGTTCATGCCATCCCACCAATAGATCTGCTTGAGGTCATGATACATCTTGGTGGAACCTGGATGTATCGAATACCTAGAACCATGGGCCTCTGCAACAATATTGATCCACAAATCATCCACATCTGGTACACACAGCCTGTCCTGGTACCTAAGTATGTCGTCACCACCCAAAGCAAAGGACTCATTCATCTTTATCAGCATTGTGTCCTTTAACTCCAACAAAATAGGATCAAGATGCTGACCCTTCTTGACCTCAACTACCAAGGATGATTCAGAACTAGGATAAATTGAAACACCCCCGCTAGTAGAAGCCATCAACAGCGCACCCACTCTGGCCAGTCTGTGTACATCCTTCACCAACTCCTTCTTCTCATCATCAACGTGGGCTGTACTCCCCATGCTCAACCTGCTCAAAGCATCAGCTACAATATTTGCTTTACCTGGATGGTAGTGGACACTCATATCATAGTCCTTCAACAGCTCCAACCATCTCCGCTGACATAGATTCAACTCTCTATGTGTGAACACGTACTGGAGACTCTTATGGTTTCTGAACACACCACGTGCACTCCGTACAAGTAATGCCTCCATAGCTTCAATGCAAAGACTAGAGCTGCCAACTCCAGGTCATGAGTGGGATAATTCTTCTCATGAACCTTGAGCTGTCTGGACGCATAAGCTATCACCTTACCACCCTGCATAAGAACACAACCCAAACCAACCCTAGATGCATCACAATAAATAGTGTAATTCTCACCACACTTAAGCAAAGTAAGCAATGGGGCTGAAGTGAGTCTGTCCTTGAGCTCCTGGAGACTCTTCTCACAAGTCTCCATCCATTCGAACTTGGCCTTCTTCTTAGTCAAAGCTGTCAGTGGGGCAGCAATGGAAGAGAAACCCTCCACAAACCTGCGGTAGTAACTAGCCAATCCCAGAAAGCTACGGATATCGGTGGGAGTAAGAGGTTTTGGCTAGTTCTTCTCAGACTCAGTCTTCTTGGGGTCCACCTCCACACCCTGATTGAACATAACATGACCCAGGAAGGTCACTGATCTAAGCCAGAATTCACACTTGCTGAATTTGGCATACATCTGATGTTGTCTAAGTACCTGCAAGGTTAGTCTCAAATGTTGTTCATGCTCTTCCTTGGTCCTAGAGTAGATTAGGATGTCATCAATGAATACTATGACGAAAGAATCAAGGTATTCACGGAAGACTTAGTTCATGAGGTCCATAAATGCAGCTGGTGCATTAGTGAGACCAAATGACATGACTAAGAACTCATAATGACCATAACAGGTACGAAAGGCTGTCTTTGTGATATCTATATCCCTAACCCTAAGCTTATGATACCCTGAACGACGATCAATCTTAGAGAAGAAACTAGACGCTTGGAGCTGATCAAACAAGTCATATATTATGGGAAGTGGATACTTATAATTGATAGTGACTTTGTTCAGCTGCCGATAATCGATACATATTCTAAGGGTTCCATCCTTCTTTTTCACAAACCACACTGAAGCGCCCCAAGGGGATATGCTCGGTTGAATGAAACCCTAATAAGTGATATCTTTTAACTGCAGCTTCAACTCTTTGAGTTCAGCTGGAGCCCTTCTATAAGAAGGAATCAAAATTTGTTTAGTATCGGGTTCTAAGTCTATCCCAAAGTCAATCTCTCGAGGGGGAGGAACTCCAGGCAAATCATCAGGAAACACATCTGGGAACTCATTCACTACAGGCACTGAGTCTATAGAAGGAATGTCATGATCTAAATCATTGACACTCACAAGATTACATATTAATCCCTTGGACATCATTTTATTGGTTTTAAGGTTTGAAATCAAGGGATTAGGACGACTCGAGTTGTACCCCTCCTAGACCAGCTCTACCTCGTTAGGGCAACGAAATCTCACAACCCTGATACGGCAATCCATACAAGCATAACAACTATGAAGCCAGTCCATTCCAAGAATGATGTCAAAATCGTTCATAGGTAACTCAACCAAGTCTGCAAACATAGTCCTACCACATACAACTATTGGGCAATCCTTGTAACACTCTATTAGCTCTTACATTTTCTCCTAAAGGTGTACTAACCACTATAGGATCATGCAAAACTTCAGGCAATATCTCAAAAGTGAGAGCAAGTAAAGGAGTTACAAAGGAAAGCGTAGACCCTGTATCAAGTAAGGCATAAACAAAAGTTGAGAATACTTGCAGCATAGCTGTGACCACATTGCAGCATACCTGTGACCACATCAGCGGACTTCTCCTGCTCCTTCCTGCCCTTCAGGCCGTAGAACCTGTTCCTCTTAGGAGGCTCGGCTGCTGCTTCACCCTGTGGATTTGCCCTAGGCTGAGAATTACCTCCAGTCTGACCCCTGTTCTGTGGGCAGTCCTTGACCATGTGCCCGTTCTTTCTGCAACCAAAGCAGGTATTAGTGCCCTGTCTGCACTCTCCACTGTGAGAACGTCCACACTTGGCATAGTCCTTTCTGGGACGCTGCACATCACCTTCATTGCCCTTCTTGGGCTCGGGTCTGCCTCATCTAGGTGTTGCACTCCTCTGAAAGTGAGAGTTCCCCGAACTTTGATGTCCCCTTTTGAATCAGGGATGCTCACGGACACCGAAGTTGTTCCTGTTGCCACCATTACTAGGACCTGCCTGATCATAAGGTTTAGGCCTCCTAACATCACGGACGCTTCTCTTCTTCCGGCTTTCCTCTACTTGCTGGACATACACCATCAACCTGGAGAGGTCCATGATATCGTGGAGCATCACAGACCAACACTCCTCCTCCAGATCTCCTGTGATTCCTGTGAAGAACTTACTCATCTCATCCCTGCTGTTAGATACAAGAGAAGTGGCATACCCAGATAATTTCACAAACTTCAGGGAATACTCCCTGATTGTCATTGATCACTGTTTAAGGTTGATAAACTCCTCAACCTTGGCCTCAATCATCTCCTTGGGGAAGAATCTCTCCACAAAGGCTATCTTAAACAGCTCCCACCTTACCGATAGGAATCCAGCTCAGCCTTCTCAGTATCTGTGGCCCCTATGGCCACCAAGATCTTATGTACCTCATCCATAAGCTCATGGGGATCCTCTGAAGTCTTCGACCATGTGAAATCAGAGGATTCATCTTCATAAAATTCTGTAGTCTGTCTGCCATGATACGTACGGGTGGATTCTCCCGCTGAACATCCTATATGTTGGCCGGGGCCATCATAGCCTGGGCCTACATAGTGATGGCTTGAGCCATGTGAGCCAGAGCAGTCTGCACCTCCGCATCAGTCACCCCAGCTGGGTTAACTGGCATGGCCACGCCTTCAGCTGGAGCCTGGGGTGGAACTTGATTACCCCCAGCAGCTGCTCCTCCTTTCCCCTGACCAGCGTTCCTTCTAGTGTTCATTTTTTGAAAATAAATAAGAATTGATGTTAGACACGCTCATAACACCAACATATAAGACATTAGCAAAAGGCACGATAAGATCAGAAGAAGGGAATTTTTCCTACGGATCATGTAGTCTCTAATTCAGGATAGTGGTGCACTTCACTACCATGACTTAGAAACTATTCAATGTGGTTGATGTGAACTTATTATCCTCGAAATTTAACCTATTGCTCTGATACCAACTTTGTCACGATTGGAGTCTAAACCCCAGACGAGACCGGCGTCATTGACCTCTCAGAGGTCGTAGACAAGCCTACATACATCATCATTACTTCATCTAGGTTAATTTTAGCGGAAAATTTGAACTTTTTGTTACTTAACATTCCTATAATACAATCTACTTAAACTCATAAACGTTCACATCAACTATCTAATATTAAGATCATCAAATGAAAGAAATAGTTCAATACTGCATTAAGTGTATACTTGCCAAAATGGCACCAATACAATGTCTGAAATAAGATGAGAAAGAAACGCTAGTGGAACATACTCCACTAACTCAAAACCTATATCTAAGCTAGAATATAATGGGCAAGCATCCTCGAAAGCATGAAGGCCTACCATGTCCGGATGAATGATCCACGTCCAGATAGCTTCAGCGTCAACCTGTAAGCTCTAACGTCCACATGTGCCTGCACCTAAAAATGTAGAGTTGTATGGGATTAGTACACACTTATACTAAGTATGTATATATGCAAGCACACACCAAGGACATGCATGATTAAGAAGAGCTCTTTCCTAACGATATGAATTAAGGAAAGTCAAGTCAGTGGACTTGCCAAATTCGGATTAGGAAAGTCATGCCATTAGAGTAACATGCATCATGATAATTATCATTTTGCAAACAACACATAACATATTGCACATATCATATCACATAGTTCCTATCATTCTTTCATATGCCATGAGACCTCGGAATCATGGACTTGACATTAGGACTTCCCAAAATGAGGGCTCAACATATGGGACCTCAACTAGGGAGACTTCTTTAGCAAGCACAGAGTCTGCTTCATTCATTCATACATACTTCATTTTCATTATTTTCATTTACTAGTACAACCACCAGGATGTAGTTTAAGACTATCATCGGGGTCGCTGTGCAATGACCAAGAATAACCTAATGTCATTACTTAAGTCTAGCTCACCTCTTGATTATCCTATCCTAACACCTTTGGTATCATTCATTTCACTATGTGTATTCTTTGAGGATAGCCTCATTCTTTCTTTGGGAACATTAGCCTTAACCGACATAGATCATGTGAGCATCATTAAATCCAGTGTATAACCCCACACCGAAAAGAAGTGGAATCACCGGACAAAGTGAACCAAAACATGCTAGTGTATATAGGGAATTGAACCCTGCTAGATCCCCATATTGGCAATATAGGTTCAAAGACTAGGAGATATAAGGAGACCCATACCTGACATGCCGGACAGTCTCATCTCATGAGATTTACGTGAACCTCTGCCCTTCCCGAAGGAAGGCATCACCACTCATAGCTAGCCTATCGGTGCTTAGTATAAAGTTCCATTACATTCAACTCAAACATCATGGAAGCTGGCTTCTAGCATGAGGACATCATAGATCATTAGATGATTTCTTATCTCATCATTAGTATTAAGTATGCATTAACTTTAATACTTTCATTAGAGTGTTCATAAAGACTGGTCTCTTCATCAACTTTACACTCTCATAGGTGAGTACGTTTTGGTAACATTTACTTAGGCTCATTTGAGATTGCTCTCATCTTTCACATTAGCCTCATATCATGTTGTCACCACATTATTTAACTTTAGCACATTTACTCTTCATAATTACTCACCACTTTACGTGAATGTTCATTTCATCGTATGCCAATGCACTTGGCTCTTTAGTGTGTGTCACACTCTTACTTGACCCCTCTAGGGTTTCATTATCTCATCACATAATATCTTAGGTTCACTTAATTTTTAAATGTATGCTAGACTTATGAGTCCATACAATCCATGAGGCTTTATTCATAGTGTATCTAAGTGATTCATATTTACCCAAGATTATGTGGTACAAGACTTATGCATCTTGTAGGTATGCCAAGATATTGATTTCGATCTTTAGAGGCAGCATTCATTAAATAATTGCTTACGTATGACTTATGTGTCAATACGGAATAGGGCAAGGGGACCCGATTTCGAAACCCTTGGGAAACACTTAATCTTACATTAAACTTGGTGATTGCATTTTTTAGATTTAAGGGACCCTAGTTCAATCCCCATCAGCCCCATAATATTTCCTTTCTTTTTTTCTCCTAACTCTCTCATCTATTCAAGAGGTTGGGGGTTCAATTCCCACTCTTCACATTTATTTTTCTCCTAACTCACATCCATTCAGGAGGTTGCGGGTTCAATCTCCACTCTCCACATTTATTTTTCTCCATTATTTTTCTCCTAATTCTCTCATCCATTCAAGAGGTTGGGGGTTCAATCCCCACTCTCCACATTTATTTTTCTCCATTATTTTTCTCTTTGCTCTATTGTTTGACCGAGAGGTTGTGGGTTCGAACCCCACTCCTCTCATTTCTTTATTTCCGTTTTAGGTTTAGGAGAGTCGGCTAAGGCCACTCGGGTTCGAATCCCGTGTGCCTCACTCCTTTTTATGTTAATTAATTACAGTATGCCTTAGTGAAATTTTATCATTTTCGGTCAAGGGCACCCAAGTTCGATTCCCCTTAACCCCATTTCCTCATTTACTTGTTTAATGATTTTTTGTGTGAGGTCTCGGGTTCCATCCCTAGTGACCTCACCTATTTTACACTCATTTAAAAATTTCAGATTGTTCATCCTTGTTTGGCCGAAACTAAGCTTATAAAATGCTGGAAATTTGGTCATGTTTTTCAGCTCCTTTTTATCAACATTTATATGTTAGTTCTTAGGGTAATTCATGGATCATTTAGTATGTTTTTAAGTGTAGTTTCGTAGTTACATTTATCTAAGAGTTTTCCACTCCAATCAGCCACATTACACCTCATATGAACATGATTTATACAAGTTTGTGCACGTCAAATACAACCATAAAACATGTCATTTTTCACATAATTTCGGAAGACATAAATTATCAGCCATACAATTCCAAACACAGTTTCATGAACATATTCATCACAAACATCACATTACACGCCTAATCTACCAGCAGACATACCAATCTAAGATCATTGGGAGCTAGTGACGGGGAACATGTAATGGGGAACAACCCTAATTTTCGGAGTAGATTCAATTGAGACTTAAAGGTCTCTTGGTAAAAGGACCAAGCGGAAGACACCCATACCTGATTTCACATCGTTCAACACTTCAACTTACTGCAAACTCCACCCCAAACCAAACGTCCACCAACGACTCTCACACCTTACCCGACGAGAATATAACCTTTTGCTTTACGTTTATGGATTGCTTTGTCGTTTGTAATTTGCATGTAAGTTCTTCAAGTATGAAGAACTTTTGTTTTTTGTTATTACTCTGATCTTTGGTTTCTGTTTGTTAAGCAAAGACAACGTGAAAGAGAGTGTTGAAGAGAGGGAGATATAGACGTGAAAGAGAGAGAGATGTGAGGTAGTGTTCTCTTAGAAGTAGGACTTTTAGGCAAGACTTAGTCAAATAAAATATCTTAATTAATAAATAATAATTAATAATAAAAATCTGATTTTCCTTTTTCTTAAATCAGCTATTAAATATTAATTAATTAAATTAATTCACAAAATTAAATAATCAAATTAAATCATTGCTCCCACCTAGGTTCGAACCCGGGTGGAGCAAGATTTTGCTCAAAGGCCAATTTCGGCCCTTTCTCACCAAAATGCCCTCCACCATACTAATTAAATAATTAATTAAATATTTAGGGTAATTACGATACTACCCTTAGACTGGAAAAAGACCATTTTACCCCTAGACCTTCCAAACTTAAGATTTTCACTTTTTTAAGTCCGGTAAAGACTCATCCGGGTAAATCTTCATATTCGGGTGCCCTACATGGCTGGACCCAACCTTTCCTAGCTCAACTAACTCACCAAGTTAGTTGGATTAGCTGTTGCAGAGGTTCAGAGGTCTGGTTCTACGCGCATCAGTCCGTGTGAACCCGGTCTAATCGTAGGCATTCTAGACACATTAAGCATTACTTAGCATATCCATTTTTAGGGTTTTTACATTTGGAATGAAAGATTATTTTACTAAGATGTCCCTTTTTGCATGTTTTAGCATATGCCATGCTTAGTACATTGTTTTGTACTAACCCCATACTTTTCTATATTTAATAAGTATAGGTTGGAGGCAAGTTTGAAGACTAGAAGACAAGCTTGGAAAAGATTCTCTAAGGACTAAGTATGTCCTCATATATTCGAGGTATAGTCATATTTCTTAGTTTCTATTTTAAAGACTTATTATTTATTTTCACTTAATGTAAAGGGCCGTGTCCCTATGACATTTATGTCGTGTATTTAAGTCAATGCTTAGCTTTTACGAAAGATGTTTTCTTTGTTAATTTATTCGTGAAAAGTTTTAGTTCCGCACTACTTTTCATGTCTTATGTAATGAATGATAGCTAAGGCTTATACAAGACCTCCGAAAGGTCAAGTATGCAATTGTTCTGATCTATGGGTGCTCCCTTCTTCTAGGGGGTACTTTAAGGTCGTTACAAAATTGTTATCAGAGCATAAGTTTATGGGAAGTAGTTTAGGGTCTAAAGTCTCACAAGCCACGTCTAGTAGAGTCTTGTTCATCTGTGTGAGTCGCAACACATCCACTCATGAGAGGCTATCAGATGATAGAAGTTTTACTTTCTTAATTATTCTAATGTCGTGAGTTGAGTTCTATAATATATCTTTATCAACCTCTTCTCTTTGTGTTTATAGGACATTAATACGAGGAGAGCAACGTTTAGGAGGGAGGAGGAAGGTGTAGCTAATGAGAGGATCCCTCCCCGTGTTGAACAAGTACCTATAGTTGTCCTAGAGAATGTGAATGAGGAGGTTACCCCTCCAGAACCTCAAGGACCCTACGGACCTCAAATGCCCCCTATTTCACAATCTCCTCAAGCTCCCTTTATTGAGGGGGATATGCCTAATGCGGAGTTGAGGGCTGTCCTGATGAATTTGACCCAACTCATGACGGCTGAAGATCAAGTCGTCACCAATAATTTAGTTTCCCAAGGTAACCAAGGGGATAAACCTCAACATAATGTGAGTACTCCCGCTTCTAGGATTCGGGATTTCATGAGAATGAACCCTCCTACTTTCCATGGCACTAAGGTGGATAAGGATCCACAAAGATTCATAGATGAGATACTCGAGGTGGTCGATGCTATGGGTGTGACCTCTAGGGGGAGAGAGGAGCTAGCCTCTTACCAACTCAAGGATGTGGCTCAAATGTGGTTTGAGCAATGGAGGGATGAGAGACCTTTATGAGATGGTCTTGTAGATTGGGAAGTGTTCAAAGAGGCTTTTCTAGATAGGTTCTTTCTATTAGAGTGGAGGGAGAAGAAGATGGTTGAATTCATGAATCTATGTCAACGGGGAATGAGTGTGAATGAATACTCTCTTATATTCACCCAACTCTCTAGGTATGCCCCGACCATGGTAGCCAACCCTAGAGCTAGGGTGAACAAACTTGTGATGGGCGTGTCTAGATTGGTGGAAAATGAGTGACGTACGACAATGCTCCTTAATGACATTGAGATATCTAGACTCATGGTGTATGCATAACAAATTGAGGAGTCCAAAATTAGGGTGATAAGGCAAGAGGGGAAAAGGCCTAGGTTTGAAGAATCTAGTCAAGAAAAAACTAAGAGGAGGTTCTATCACCAAGAGTCTTACATGGGGAACAAGTATAGAATTTTCAACCAAAATTCCCAAGGTGGTGGACATACTTTTGAGAGATGTATATGTGGTACTTGTGGGAAGCAACACTTAGGTAAGTATCTTGCCGAGAAAGATATTTGCTTTGCATATTGTAGTAAGACTCACAAGATGAGGGACTTCACCAACATCAATGCAAAAAGAAAAGGGATCAATCAAGCTCCCCTAGATCCTAATGCTCAAAAGAAGAACCCTCCCTATGGGATGGGGGCTAGGATGGAGAACTAATTCGGATTTGATAGTCCCGGTAAGTCTAAACCCTTTATGGTTGTTAAATTTATGTTATAGGATTATTTTATATGATTTTGTGTTTCTTATTTTCATGCTTTCTTGATAAAATGCTTCAAGGAGAAAATTGGTTAAAATCATGCATGTTTCACTGTGTCAGATTGATGCTCACTCTAAGATTTTGAAATTTGAGAAAAAATTGCATTTTCATGAATAATGGTCCAAATGTATAAAAATGATGTTTATGAGCATTTTTAATGTTGAAAAAGGTAGTTCCTCCATAAAATTAAGAATTAAGTTTGTGCTTGAATTTGGATCTTCCTTCAAAAGTTTCTTGTGTTGCAAAAGTGCTTATATTTGTGTAATTGTGTTCCTTGTAAGTTTTGCACATTTATAATGAATGTTTGAGACTTGATGTTGTGTGTTAAGTGCTGGTATTAATTCATTGATGTTCTTAAAAGAGTTTAGTGTCATTCGAGGACGAATGGTGTTCCAAGTGGGGGAGAATCTATCACCCTAAAAAGAACTAAGGTGAACTAGAGCTTCGTGAATGGTTATTGAGTAAGTTTTGTGTTAAAGTTTGTTACAATGATGTTCTTAGGAAGTGTGTGAAGTTTGGTGTCGTTTGGAGGTCAAACGTCCAAGAACGTCCATGATGTTAGGAAGGTGTGCCTTAGAAAGTGCTAGTGTTTCTTCATGCGTTTTAGTGAGTTTTACATGTTCGTTTTAATCCAAAGTGGTGTGTGATGTTCCTAAGACCTATATGACTATTTATTGGGGTTTAACATCAGGGCACGACTCCACCTAAGATCCACGAGGGGCCCTAGAGAAGGACCAAAGACTTTGACCCAAAATTGCTAAAACTGTGTCAGCAATCGAACCAGTCGACTAATCGATGGCTCGTATACTTGGTTTGTACATTGTACAAGCAGCCTGACCATTTTGGGAGCTTCATTACCAAACCACGAGCCCTAATTAACGTTACGTCGATGCATCGATGGTCTGTCGTTGATGGGCGTCGATTGTGGTCTTGCAAAAGCTATTGGACGCGGCTTCCTTGACTTGGGGTGTTTTTTAAATTCATCCCAAGTCTTTTATTACCCTAGGATGATATTTGTAGTGTTTTTAGGTAATATTAGATTAGTTTTAAGTCCTAGACCTAGATAAGACCCCTCACTTCAAATATTCAAACCATGTCTCTAAAGACAAACTCTCTCAAGGCACCATTAGAATTAAGACTCAAGGAATAGATGGGAGGGATTTTTGGAAGTTTTTCTTCATAAAATTAGTGGTTTTCCTTCTCATTGAGGTATGGTAGTCATACTTGAACCTGTTACATTCAAGGAGTCATCTCTAAAAGATTTCAAAAAAGGGTTTTCAAACTCTATGTTCTCCCAGTTTTGATTCTAAGCCTGGGTCTTCATGTAAAAGTGTTTTAATGATTCAAATATATTTCTTCTAATATTAATTGATGATGTTAAGTCAAAACTCTAATGAAATCATGTTTATGCATATTTCCAACTTTTAGCTTAAGAAATGGGTTAAATGAACATGATTGTGTAGTATTTTAGCATTGGTTTCCTTATGCTGTTATTATGGTTTAGCTACTTCCCTAAGGGTCATATTATGATAAAATATTGAATAATTGATTATAGGGGGGTTAAATGGTGAGTTAATTTTCTTGTATAACTATTATTATGAAATGTTCTTCATTTGTATGGTCCACCTTCTCGGTGGCGGTGTTTACTTGACGTATTTGGATATATTTGGTATGTATTATGAGTATGGCATTGAAGTCCCAATGTGTGAAATGAAGTTATAATGAAGATGGTTCTTGTTGATGTATTATGAAGCTTAAATTGTATGTCTTGCTTAGATTTTGCCTAAAAGAAGTAAGTGTATAAGTTTAGCATGCTAGTGTGTAAGAAATTATGAATGAAGGTGTAAGCATGTCAATAATTAATTGTTTTGAAAGTAATGAATTATGTGAAAGGTGTTCTCATATGTACCCACACACTCACATTTTGAGTGAATGAATTAATGAAGTTAAAGAATGTGAATAAAAAGGGGAGTTTTGGGGTGAGCACTCATTGTGAGTTGAGATAAAGTGTTTTGTAGAAACCTCACTACCTCCCAATATATTTCTAATGTAGGTTGGAGGATGTATACCCATTGTGAGTTGAGATTTAGTGTCCAAAAGTTATCCTTGACCTTTAGTAATGAATGTTTAAGACTCCGTGGTGGAGTTATGCTTAGCACTGAGAGGATTTGAAGAAGGGGTGGGTGCACATTGTGAGTACAGATGTTGTACCCAATGTACCACTTGAGATGAGTACTCCTTGTTAATAGAGAGTGAGTTACTTAGTAGCAATCTCCTTATCCCTTAACTATGCGCCCACATAGGTGTAGCTATTGGAAAATCTGTGTAAAAGCTAAGAGAAAGACCCCACCCTAGGAAAGTTGGGAACCCTCAACCGATAAGGGTAGTATCGGGAATCCATGTCTAGCTCTCATGGTCTATGTCGGTTAAAGCTAATACCCGACAAAAGAATGAATGAACTAAGTCTCCTAAAAGAAAGTACTACTTAGGGTAGGTCGTGGTATGGGACGCTATATATCCATTGCACTAGGTAGACTTCCGAAAGGGGAGTCTTGGTGTGTCTTATATGAAATTTATGAACTAAGTCTCCCAAAAGAATGTAATACTTAGGGTAGGTGGTGGTATGGGACTCTATCTATCCATTGCACTATGTGGACCTTTCGAAAGGGGAGTTTTGGTGTGTTCTATCCTATGTTGTAAATGAAGTTAGATTACTTAAGGTCTAATGTTAAGGAAGTATATTAAAACTAAGTTCTATGTGATGAAGTTAGGAGTGACTAATGTAGAGTGATTGATCTAAAGGAATCCTCAAGGAGCACTAAGTGGGAGTAGTAGTATGGGATGCTGCTCTCACATTGCACTTAGTGTAACTTATAGGTCCTATTGGAGAAAGGTACTTACATGAAATCCTTCTTGTATGAATGTCTTTCAAATGTCTAGCCAAGAGAGTGGATTTGATTCCCGCACTAGGTAAGACTATGGTTGGTAACTCTTAAGGATCGCTTTGGTGTGTCTTGAAGGGGCTGTATGGGCATTCCTTTCTTGTCTGACCTTAGGCAGTCTTAGGATGACTTGGTTAGGGAAACCTCTCGCTAAATGAGTTCACATTTCTTGGAATGAATTGTTCACTGTAACATGTCACTGTTTCACTAGGTTTCACTGTAATGTTTTTGGAGTTCACTTTAAAGTGACTCCTTGCGCTAAAATTATGCAACTCTTTTATTATGTGCTAAATGATGATTCTTATACTATTTTAACTCTATAATCATGAAAGTTTTACTTATTTGGCATGAAATCTTATATTACTAAAATGTTCCTTTTTGAATGTTTTTGCATATGCCATACTTAGTACATTGTTTTGTACTAACCCCATACTTTTCTATACTAATAAGTATAGGTTGGAGGCAAGTTTGAAGACTAGAAGACAATCTTGGGAAAGATTCTCTCAAGACTAAGTATGTCCTCATATATTTGAGGCATAGTTTTATTTCTTAGTGTCTATTTTAAATTCTTATTTTATATTTTCATTTAATGTAAAGGGTCGTGTCCCTACGATATTTATGTCGTGTCTTTAAGTTGGCTTGTGTAGACGAGATCAACCCTTAGCTTGTATGAAAGATGTTTTCTTTATTAATATATTCGTGAAAAGTTATAATTCTCTCTACTTTTAATGCCTTATGTAGTGAATGATAACTAAGGCTTGTACAAGACCTCCGAAAGGTCAAGTACGCAATGATTCCGACCTATGGGTGCTTCCTTCTTCTGGGGGGATACTTTGTGTTGATACAGGTTCCTCAAAATTGATTTCAGAAAGTTGAGTTTCAAGTGGGTTTCCTTCTAATACGAAATTGATCTTGTGAATTGCTTTGTTTATGATTCCATTTGGTTATTATGAGTAGATTAACATGTATTATTATTCAATTATACTGCTACTTGATGAATTGATCTTGTTTGTTGAAGATGACCTTTTCCCCTTAATCCTAGGTTGTGTTCTTGAATTTCTCTATCTTGTATTGATACAATTGGCTTGGTAAATGTGTGAATTACTATTCTATGTTGTTATTATGCAAATTTATGAGTAGATGGTGATGTATTGTAATCCAATTATGCTGGTTCTTGATTAATTAACCTAGGTTGTGAAGTAGATCATGAAATTGACCTAAGTCCCTAACCCTAGGCTATGAACTAGTGATGAATTGTTGTGAAGTGATTAAATTGACTTCATTATTATGTTGATTACTATTGTGTGATGATAATACACCCATTGTTGGGTTGAATGATGGTAAGCTTGTGAAGGAGATTGGGGTAAGTCTTGTGATCTCAATTCTTTACTTCAATTATGATTATTTGTGTTTAGTAATGAAGTTATATTGATGTATACCTTATGTTAAGATTGATAGGGTTTGTATGATATTGAATTCAAATGTATTGAATTATGGTTTGTGAGTTGTTGGCTAAGATGTAATTGTTATAAGGATGGTGATAACTTACCAATGTTCCTTTATATGATGTGACGTTGTATATGTGCTAATCTCACATGTATGAATTGTAATTAAAGAAAAATTCTCATTCAATTATTATTGAGCTATGATATTGATTATATAAGGAATAGACCCTATGACCTACATTAAGCTATGATTATTAATAAAGGCTTAAAGATATTTCAAAAAGGGATTCTAGCTTAGCACTGAGTGAACTAGAGGGAGGAGTGTCCCTTCCTACATAGGGAAGGTAGGATTACTAATGTACTCATGAGATTGGACACGATAATGCATGTAGCACAAAGAGGGTCCTAAATACATCTCCTAGTTGTTGAACTATGTTTCCCCCCATAGGAATGTCGTCTATGTAGGTTAAGGCAAGATGTTCCCAAAAGGTAAAAATGAAGTGATGAAGTGAATCTAACTAGGATTACCTAAGGGGTTTAGCTTAGTCTAGGTAGGGGTGTGAGACTCTACCTATACATTGCACTAGTTAGCCTTGAGGTAAGTCTTTGAAGGATGTTTTTATGTATGTATATGCTTATAAATGTAAATGATATACGTATGATGATCTTTCATGTTGATGATATTATGTGATGTTGGTTTCACTTATGAACATGTGGTTGGTCTCTATTGCTAAAGTATGATGATGTTTATTCTAAATGATATAGTATGTGAAGTTCAACATTTGTTATGGTTCTTGTTAGGTTTACTTTGTTCAATTAGGTTATGGGGATTTGCTTAGTCATTGAACTAGTGGACTTAATGAGGGTTCATGAGTAATGGTGTTGCTTTGGTTATGATGTTATGAACTCTTATACATGTTTGTTGATGTTATAACATGATGATAGAGTTGTCTTGATTATGTGTTCAATTATGTTTATATTCATGCTGACTTGACTAGACTTAGTATTGTTGGTCTTGTGATGTACATGGTCTTGACTTAATGAATATGTATTATAGCATGCTTTAATGAAATGTCCCTTTTTAGCATGATTTCTATGTTGTGTGTGCATATGGTCCTATACTTAGTATAAGTGATGTGCTAACCCCATTTCACCCTTTTCCCCCAATATTTTAGGTTCCGGTCGTTGAAGGGCTTGTGACGATTGCCGAATGAAGACTTGGATTCTCAGTCTCCAACTTTAGTAGGTCCTCACCACTTCAATGGCAATGCCACATTGTTGCATTGAATGTTGATTAGTCTTAAAGCACTATGTTCATTTCCTTTCATTTGAGTAGTAAGATTGTATAGCCTATATTTGGTATTTATTGTCTTGATGTATGGGCTATGCCCAATTGTTATACTCTTATTTAGATGGTTATGAGATGAGACATCCGTTTTAAGACTATGTTATATCTTATATATATATATATATGCAATAAAAGTAGAAGACTATAGAATTTTCTTATACGAAGGGTCTATGAATACTTGATATGAATATATTATGTGTATGTGAAAGGTCTATGTAAATCTCATGATAGAATTAGAAGAGAAGTTCTAAATTTTCCGCGTTTTAACCTATGAATGTAATGATGTAAGCTAAGAGGCTAGTCTTAGTCCTCTCCGAGGATGATGATGCAGGTTACGTCTAGGGGGTGCTCCTCGAATGTGATAAACTTGGTATCAGAGCATGAGGTTGAGTAACTTTAGATTCGATGTCTCATTTAACCACGTCTATGTAGATTCTTATTCATAATTGTGAAGCGCGCCACACTTATGAATAGGAAACTATATGATGCTTAGGAAACTCTGTTTTTCTTGGATATCCAATATCGTACCTCGAGAGTCTTGACTTTATGTGCCCTTAGCATCTAATCCTTTTATTATAATTCTAGGGAATGAATACCCGAAGAACAGTTACTCAAAGACTTGATTAAGAGATTGCCAATGCGGGGGTTCCTCCCCGAGGCAATCAAGTCCCTCCCCTTGAACAAGTTGCTAGTGATGATAAAGATCTGATCAACCCTCCGCCTTTGAAGGATGGGGACATAAGTTCAGCTTTTATCCAAATGACCCAAGCCATTACTACACAAGCACAAGCCGTCACTAGTCAATCACAAGCCATGAATTCCCAAGATAATTGGGAGATGGTACCACGAGGAAACCAACATGTTGGCACCATGGCCTCCCGTTTGAGGGATTTCACGAGGATGAATCCCCCTACTTTCTACGGGTTCAAACTTGGTACGTCCAATAGAGAGGCAATAGGCCTTGAAGGGGTGGACCGGTGACATGGGAGACTTTCAAGAAGGCTTTTCTTGATAGGTTCTTTCATCGAGAGAAGAGGGAAGCCAAAGTGGAAGAATTCTTCAACCTTCGTCAAGGAGGTGTGAGTGTACTTGACTACTCTTTGAAATTTACTAAATTTTCAAAGTATGATCCTTCTAAGGTTTCCGAACCTATGGATGAAATGATCCACTTTGTGACGGGGGTGTCTGGTGACTTGGAAGAAGAATGTTGTTTGGCTATGGTTTATGACAATATGATCATTTCTCATCTCATGGTTCATGCTCAACAAGTGGAAGAGACAAGGGTTAAGAGGAAGAGTGGGAATGCCAATAGGTCAAGGTCTTATGATGGTGGTTGTTCAAAGGGTAGTCTTGATATCCAAGACAAGCCTAGGTTCAAGAAGAGGTATTCTAGTCAAGTTTCTACCAAATTTCCCAAGGCTTCTGATGATCGGGTGTCTAACCCTAAGTTTCAAAAAGGAAGAGTTACTATCTCACCAAGCCAGAAACCAACTTGTGGGATGTGTGGGAAGAAGCATTATGGTGATTACCTTGTTGGGATGGAGAATTGGTTTGGGTGTGGCAAGAGTGGCCACAACGAATTTCCCAAATTTGAAAGGGCAAGACAAAGGTAGTGGGCAAGCTCAAGCAAGTGGTTCTCATGTGGATCCTCCAAAGAAGAATCCCTTTTACACACTTCGCTCTAGGGTTGAACAAGATAGTTCTCCCTATATGGTGACCAGTATGTTACAAGTTTTCTCTATTGATATATATGTTTTACATGATCCGAGAGATGCATTATCTTTTGTCACTCCCTTTATAGCTAGAAATTGTTACACCCTAAAAATGAGCTTGGTTGAACTAGATCCTAACACTTGTGTCATGATGTTTTAAAGTCATAAAAGGCTTAATAATTGTGTTCTTAGGCAGTATATAAAGTTTGGAAGTGTTTGGAGGTCAAAAGTACAAGACGTTCGGAAACTAGTAGAAGTTGAATTAGTGTGTCGTAGTGTTTTGTAGTGATGTTTTGGGGGATGGTTTGAAGGTAAAATTCAGTACCGAGGGTTCCTACGCGTAACTTGATATACAAAGTGTGGAAAAATTAGCGAACAACTCCCCGGGAACCATCAAAAGGCTCCCCAAGAAGGACCCAAACTTGGAATGCCTAGCTGCCATGCCAGCCTGTTTTGGGCAGTGGCTGCACATCGAGCAGCTATCACACAGTGGGGAAAAATCTTTCCCTGTGACGCGGGGATGTCACAAACCACTCTGTCCAAGAATTTTTAAATTATAATATTTGGAAGTGCCTCCGCGACGCGCAGTAAGTGCACATATTCGTTGCATTATTTTTAAGTCAAATTTAAGTTGGTTAAAATGTCCAATAGTTGCAGGAGTATTTTGGTTACTTGAGGGATTAATTATGGACGGTTATTGTAGGTATTTGAGATGTATTTATGCAGCACAATATCCAATAAGACCCTAGAATCTAAATCAAAAATCTTTCTCTTCCAAAACCCTCCCAAAACCACAATTGAAGAAGAAGAGAAATTGGAGGCTTCTCTAGGACAATTTCACCAAGGTTTGAATCTGGGTTTAAGGCTCTAATCTAAGGTACGTGAAGCTTATTCATTCATGGATTCTTCCATCCATGAATCCCCCCTAGTTTCCCTTCAATTGTGAATCCAAAGAACCCCATTCAACAGAGGATTGTATTGCATTGTGGGAAGGCTTGATTGTGATCCCAATCTAGTGGGTAGTATTCAATGTTTGTAAGAAAATTATATATTGTTTTTATAGAGTATTCATGGTGACTTATACTAATTGAGTTGAAGGTGATCATGGTGATTATTGGCCATTAGAGGCTAGATGAAGGAATTGTGTTGATTCTTCTTAACTTGATTGTTTCTATGTCAATTGATCGTGATTAAATCACCTAGGTATGAATTGAACTAGACATGCTTGATTAAGATTGGTTTTTATGGAATTGAACCTTAAAGATTAACTATGGCTATATTCACCTAGTAATAAAGAATATGAGAAGAAAGCTAAGGCTAGAGGACTCTATAACATACCTATGAATGAAGATATTATGAATTGATGAATAATGAACCTTATGATGGTTGTGTTGGCTGTACATTTAGGATGATTGATTGAAAGTGATAGAATTCACTTGAGCATGGAGATATTGTCTAGGACATCCCTCCATAATAAAGAAGGTTGAGCAAGGCTTGACAATAAAACCTTGGAGTATATGCTTGACTCTAAGTGGATATGTAAAGTGAGAGGGATATTCTAGCAAGTGTCCAGAATCGAAGTAGAAAGGATAGCTACACCTAGTAGTTGTGATGACTATCCCATTAGTTCTCACGAGGCAGGAGTCCTTCATATATTAGAGTCAAGGTATCCTAGTAGAGATCTCCATATCCTATGAACTTAGACGTGCTTGAGAAGAATCTCGCAGTGTTCAAAGCAAAAGATGAACTTAGACAAGCCCAAGGGGTATCTCGTAGTTTTCATAATGTGTGAATGAACTTAGAAATTCCCAAGGGGTATCTCTTAGTGTTCCTAATGTGTGTATGAACTTAGACATGCCCAAGGGGTATCTCGTAGTGTTCATGATTAAGGGATCAATACTTACCTTAAAAAGTATCTCGTAGGGTCCATATGATTAAGGAACTTAGACATACTTAAAGAAGTATCTCATAGTGTTCTAAAGATAAAGATAGGGGTTAGGCTCCAATGTAAGAAGTAATAAAGAAAGTATCCAAAAGTAGAACCTTTAATGAATGGTGGTATGGGACATCATGAGTGCATTGTACAAGGTATAACCTAGGGTCACTAATGAAGAAGAGATTAAAGATATGATTGGATTAGGGTTGCCTTTCCTAGTATAGTAGACTGAAGATAAGAGAATCTTAGTAAATGAAGTTAAGTAATAAAGAAGCTATGGAGGGTGAACATGTTAAGGATGTCTTTCAAGATAGGCTTAGTATGTACGGTAGTATGGGCTGCCTTATGTACATTGCACTAGCATGTTTCGAGATGACCACAGGAGTATAGTACTCTTTACTATGATGAACATAGGTCTAAATTATGATAGTGGATTATGATCAAGAATGACAAAAGAGAGGTACTTAGCTTTTGTAGTAGTATGGGATTCTACATTAGCCTTGCACAAGTATACTTTGAGGTAGCTTGTGGTGTAGTTCACTTGAGTAAGAAGGACAAGTAAGTAGTAAGTATGAACTCTTATATGATTTATGATACTTTATTATGATATGATATTCATGTTATGCTTATTTCTTTATCTTTCATGATTATGTCTATTATTGACTAACCCTCTAAGATATCTTATGTTTGGTGTGATAGTCTACATACTTAGTACAAAATGTACTAATGCATATTGCCTACACGTTGTCCATTTAGGGTCCTGAGAAGGTTGAGTTGCTTTCAAGGGTATATTTCAAATATATCCAAGAAGATAAGAAGTGGTGAGTCCTCAAAGCTTCGAGGACGAACCTTTATGTTCCTTTATGTTTTCGTTATGCTTTAGTCTTTATGATGTCTGCGTCCGAAGATGTTTTATTCATGTCAAAGTTATATGGTTTTTGAGACAATTTTATTAGAGATGCTTTCGCTATTATGAAATATCTTTTTGTTTATATTTAAATAAAGTTTTTAAAGTCCCTCCAATTATGCATGATGTTATTTAATGAAGTCTAGAGGATTGTACAAGACCTTCGAGAGGTCGAGTGCGCCGTGTTGCGATCCAAGGGTTGCCCTAACTTCTAGGGTGTACTTGCGGGTCGTGACAAGATTGGTATCATAGCATAAGTTTATGAAAATGGGCTTAGGATGTCTCAAAACAACGTCTAGTAGAGTCTTATTCATCGTTGTGAGTCACAACACATGTATGAGTAGGAGGCTATGGGATGCTTAGGAAAGTTTCACTTCTTCATTCTTCAAGTAGTGCCATTGAGTTTGGATTTAGTAGGCCCCTTTTTAAATGCTTGCCTATGATTTTGTAGGTTATGGATAACACTAGGGCTAATGCTAAGTGGGAAGGATATGGGAATGGGGAGCAAGAATTATGTCCTTTCTAGTATGTGCTTCTTTAAAGATTTATGAATATTTCCAGAATTTCTTATGATTATGATTTGCTTTACAGATTTGGCTGATCTTAATGATGATGTATTAATGTTAGAAAGACATGTGTGGGATAATGAATTATATGTGTTTATGAGGTTCTTATATGATTGTGTGCAGTTATGATTAGCTTGGAATTGAATTCTTTCATTGATTTGGGTATGTGAATTTAGGTAGAATGCAGATACGCTGGCATCGATGGACCATAGCCTGACCCACGGTCCGTCCTGCACATCCATCGATGGGGTCACAAACTCACAAAAATCACTGCCTACGAATATTTGTTAAGTCTTGGTTGACGGACGGACCTACGGTCCATAGTCCGTGACCATCGTCGAGACCCCATTCACCCACTCTATGACAAGAACCATGAATGACCAGCACAGTCCGTAGGTGGACCCACGGTCCGTAGGTCTGATCGTAGGTGGGAACTAGCAGCCAGTTAGAGGGGAAATGCAGTAGGGCCAGATTCAAATAATCATAACTCTTAGCACAAAATGAATTAGGTGTCCCATGACATATAAACGGATACATAATTGAATTAGATTTCCATAGACACCGATCTTGCTAAAATCAAAGGTACGAGTAAAATGTTATGCTCATTTTAGTAAAGACCTGTCAAACGTACCCAACCTACGGACCCAAACGACGGACCGTCAATGGAACGACGGACCGTCTGTCCAGGCCGTCATTTGGTCCAACAGCAACTCACCCAGCGGTCTTTTGGTCTTTTCCACTTCGTTTAAACCTTAAGATATGTCGTTTTGACCCTAAATAATCAAAATTTAGTCAGTTTAATCCTAGAACAAAACAAATACTTACCGAAGTCAAATCATTAATCAAAAGTTAGAAAATTAGAAGCAAGAAAGGAGACAAAGGTCAAGAACCCTACTCAAGAATGCACCAAGTTTCCAGCAGTTCCAGCCACAAAATCTTAGTATTTTTTCGTGTATTTCATCACCAGGTATGTGGGATTTCACTAGTGGGTTCCTTTCACTCATTGGATCCCTAATTTTCAGTCAGATTCTTGATTCCCATATCATGAGTAGACCTAGGGTTTCTAGAACTTCAAAAGAACTTCATAAATTTATTAGTTATATGTTCCAAATCAGATTATCATGTTATTATTCATTTTATCGCATGAATTTCAGAACCCTAGCTATGTATTTCTTTAGTTCTTGAATTACACATGCTAGGTCAGATATTTCAGTTACATCAGATATACATGCCTCAGTTATAAATACATAATTACCAGATTAATTGTTGCATTCGCAGTTAGCATTTTTAGTTTTCAGCTATCCAGTATTTACAGAAACTCGGTCATAATCAGTTAATTACATAATTCATTGGGAGTAGCATAATACCGAGTTGGACTAGGGTTCAGCGTACCCAATTAGTCCCAGAACTACTAGCCAAGTAGGTTGTAAGTTCCCTCTGTGGGAAATCAGTTTAGTGATCATGCCAGCATGCCTTTATACCTTTGGCAGGGTATATTGGGTCCTCTCGATGGGGCGTATACATCGGACTCCTCATTTATCTCATTTGGTTTTATTATCGGTTATTAGTAGCTCCCACAGTTCAGTCAGACTCTATTGCATTGACCATTTATCAGTATATTAAGTATTAAGTTCCAGCATGTTATAAATTGTTCATTGCATCGTGTTAGCTCAGAATTCAGTATATCATGTACATATTATCTTTGTATTAAACTCAACATTTTTCATATATCTCAGATTTAGTATATGGGTATTCCCCATCCTTTCGTTTTATGTATGATTTAGATTCCGCATTCAGTTTATTTTCTTTAGTATGCTCATGATCATGCCAACAGGGGTAGCTTGGGATCGCATGTGGTCCTAGGTTTCTGTCCGCGTCTGGGGGGTAGCTCGGGGCGTGACAAAAATATGTATCAGAGTACTAGGTTCAAGAGTCCTAGGATGTCTAAAAAGTCACACTAAGTAGAGTCCTTTTCATGGGTGTGAAGTGCACCACATCTAATGAGAGGGGAGGCTATGAAGTGTTTTAGGAAAACTTCACGTTGTTGTTACTCTTCTTGTGTGTAAGGTATGATCTAATACTATTCTAACTTGACGTTCTATGTTTCAGATCATGCCTTGTCGTAGAGCTAACGCTAGGAATGCGAATGCCAGGAATGTAAACACATCTCCTCCAGTCCCAGATCAAGAAGTCTCCAATGCTGAGTTCAGGAATGCCATACAGATGTTGGCTCACAATATGACCCACCAGAACAATCGGGTTTATGCTCCTCTGAATGAAAATGGTTGATCAGCAGCAGCAAGGGTCTGTGACTTTTTTAGGATGAATCCTCCTGAGTTCTTAGGATTGCAGACTACTGAGGATTCTCAAAATTTCTTGGACAAAATCAAGAAGATCTTTGAGGTGATGCAGGTCACTCAGAATGATCGGGTTGAGTTGGCGTCATACCACCTGAAAGACGTGGCACATATCTGGTACACTCAGTGGAAGGAGAATAGGAGTGCAAATACAGCTCCTATTACTTGGGAGTGCTTCTGTGAGAATTTTCTTGACATGTTTTTCCCAATAGAGTTGAGAGAAGCAAAGGCTCAAGAATTCATGAACTTTAGTCAGGGAAACATAACAGTCCAAGAGTATGGGATAAAGTTTAACCAACTCTCCATTTATGCTCCTCACATGGTTGCTGACTCCAGGTCTCAGATGAATAAGTTATTGTATGGAGTGTCGAATTTGATGAAAACAGAGTGTAGAAATGCTATGTTACTGGGAGATATGAACATCTCTAGCCTTATGACTCATTCTCAGAAAATTGTGGGTGATAAGTTTAGAGAACAGGGTAAAGAGAATAAGAAGGCTAGGACTGGGAACTATGAGTATTCTCAGCAGAAATCGGGTGGTGGAAATCGCTTACAGAGTCCGCAGAAGTTCTCATATCCAGCCCCTTCATCAGCAAGTGTTCCATCATCCAAGAATAGGTTTGACCACACAGTTAGAGCACCAGGCTCTAAGTCTCCAAGACTTACCCGCTTTCCCTAAGTGTGGTAAACCATCCGGGCGAGTATCTTGTAGAAAATAAGGATGTTTTGGGTGCGGTCAGTCTGGTCACAGGTTGAGGGATTGTCCTACGAGACAGAGTCAAGGAGGTGGAAATGGTAGAGCTAAGTCTACAACTTCATCAGCACCAGCAAATCGCCTGACTCAGCAGGGGAACTCATCTGGTACAGGTGGCGGTCAGCGCCATAACTGGTTGTATGATCTTCAGGCTCGCCAGTATCAGGAAGGTTCTCCTGATATTTTCACTGGTATATTACGAGTCTTTGACCTTGATGTTTATGCATTGTTAGATCCAGGGGCTACTCTTTCTTTTGTAACTCCTTACATAGCAGTCCAATTCAGTGTCAATCTAGAAACTCTCTCCGAACCATTCTCAGTCTCTACTCCAGTCGGTGACCCAGTTATAGCTAGACGGGTATACAGAAATTGCCCTGTCACAGTCTCTCAAAAAGTCACCTCAGCAGATCTAGTAGAGTTAGAAATGGTAGACTTCGATATCATTCTAGGCATGGATTAGTTACATTCATGTTATGCCTCAGTCGATTGTAGAACTAGGATTGTTCATTTTCCAGTTTCCAGATGAACCAATCTTAGAATGGAAGGGTAGTAGCTTAGCGCCTATGGGTTGATTTATTTCTTACCTTAGGCCAGAATGATGATCTTTAAGGGTTATCTCTATCATCTAGTTTGGGTTAAGGATTCTAGCTCTAAAACCCCAAATCTTGAGTCAGTTCCATTAGTCAGTGAATTTCCAGAAGTGTTTCCAGAAGATCTTCCCAGAGTTCCTCCCAAAAGGGAAATCGACTTTAGAATTGATCTCTTTCCAGATACCCAGCCTATTTCTATTCCTTCTTATAGAATGGCTCCAGCAGAGCTTAAGAAATTTAAAGAGTAGTTGAAAGAACATCTAGATAAGGGTTTCATCAAACCTAGCATTTCACCATGGGGTGCACCAGTGTTGTTCGTAAAGAAGAAAAAAGGTTCTCTTAGAATGTGTATTGAGTATAGACAATTGAAGAAGGTCACAATCAAGAATAAGTATCCCATCCCAAGGATTGATGACTTGTTTGACCAATTTCAGGATGCTAGCAATTTCTCAAAGATAGACCTCAGATCGGGTTATCATCAGCTCAAAGTCAGAGATAGTTACATTTCGAAAATAGCCTTCAAAACTCGGTATGGTCATTATGAATTTTTAGTTATGTCATTTGGACTAACCAATGCTCCGGCAACTTTCATGGATTTGATGAACAGAGTGTTCAAACAGTACTTGGACTTGTTTGTTGTCGTCTTCATTGACGATATTCTCATTTACTCTAGAAATGAAGAAGAACATGCAAGTCATTTGAGAGTTGTTCTGCAGACTCTGAAAGATCACCAGTTATTCGCTAAGTTTAGCAAATGTGAGTTCTGGTTGAAATATGTTGCTTTTCTTGGTCACATTGTATCTATCAAAGGGATCCGAGTGGATTCACAGAAGATAGAAGCAGTAAAACAATGGCCCAGACCTACCTCTGCTATAGATACCAGAAGTTTCTTAGGTCTAGCAGGTTATTACAGAAGGTTCGTGGAAGGATTTTCATCCATAGCCTCACCATTGACTAGGCTGACGCAGAAAATGGTCAAGTTTCAATGGTCAAATGATTCTGAAAAGTTTTGCAGAGTTGAAAACTAGATTGACTACAACTCCTGGTTTGAATCTACTAGAGGGGTCAGATGGTTATGTGATCTATTACGACGCATCCGGAGTTGGCCTTGGTTGTGTATTGATGCAGCGAGATAAGGTTATAGCTTATTCTTCTAGACAGCTTATGGTGCATGAAAAGAACTATCCAACTCATGACCTCGAGCTTGAAACAGTGGTGATTGCACTCAAGATATGGAGACACTACTTGTATGGTGTTCATGTAGATCTGTTCACTAATCATAAGAGACTTCACTATGTGTTCACCCAGAAAGAGTTGAATCTTCGCAAGAGGAGATGGCTTGAGTTCTTTAAGGATTATGATATGAGTGTGCATTATCATCCTGGTAAGGCGAATGTAGTAGCAGACACTATTAGTAGATTATCTATGGGTAGTGTAGCCCATGTTAAAGAAGAAAGAAAGGAGCTAGTAATGGATGTTCAGAGGCTTGCTCGCTTGGCAGTTCGCCTTATGAGCATATCAGACAATAGTGTAATAGTTCAGAATGGGGAAGAATCTTCTTTGGTAGTTGAGGTTAAGGAAAAGTCAGACAGTGATCCAATCTAGCTTGAACTTAAAGTTGCAGTCCATAATCAGAGAGTGGAGGTTTTCTCCCAAGGGGGAGATGGTGTACTTCGCTACCAGGGTAGATTGTGTGTTCCTGATGTGGGCTAATTAAGACAACATATTCTTGCAGTAGCCCATAACTCCAGATATTCTATTCACCCAAGTGCCACTAAGATATACTGGATATGCGGGAAGTCTATTGGTTGAATGGCATGAAGAGAGATATAGCAGATTTTGTGAGTAAGTGCCCCAATTGGCAGCAAGTCAAGGTAGAATATCATAAACCATGAGGTATGACTCAAGTGATCGACATTCCTACTTGGAAGTGGGAAGTGATCAATATGGATTTCATCACAGGGTTACCGCGTACTCGTAGGCAATATGACTCCATTTGGGTGATAGTTGATAGGGTGACTAAGTTTTCTCGCTTTTTGGCAGTCAAGACTACAGATTCGGCAGAGGACTATGTCAAGCTTTACATTAATGAATTTGTGAGGTTGCATGGGGTTCCTTTGTCTATCATCTCAAATAGAGGTCCTCAGTTTACCTCTCATTTATAGAAGTCATTTCAAAAGGGTCTTGGTACTCAAGTTAACCTTAGCACAACATTTTATCCGCAGACGGATGGACAGGCAGAGCATACTATTCAGACCCTAGAGGATATCTTGAGAGCTTGTGTGATCGATTTCAAAGGTAGTTGGGATGATTATCTTCCTCTGATTGAGTTTGCCTACAACAATAGCTACCATTCCAGCATTCAGATGGCCCCTTATGAGGCTTTGTATGGGCGTAGATGTAGATATCCTGTTGGTTGGTTTGAAGTAGGTGAAGCAACTTTGATTGGGCCAGATTGAGTCCTTCATGCTATGGAGAAAGTTCAACTCATACAGATAGACTTAAGACAGCCCTGAGTCGTCAGAAATCTTGTGCAGATGTAACAAGAAGGGAACTAGAGTTCCAAGTTGATGATTGGATTTTTGTGAAAGTGTCACCTATGAAAGGGGTGATGATATTTGGCAAGAAAGGGAAGCTAAATCCTAGATATGTAGGCCCTTACAAGATATTGAAAAGGGTTGGCAAGGTGGCATATGAGTTAGAGTTACCAGCAGACTTAGCAGCAGTGCATCCGGTCTTCCACATCTCACTCTTGAAGAAGTGTGTGGGTGACCCAGCCTCTATATTGCCATTAGAGAGTGTGGCGGTGAAGGATAGTTTTTCTTATAAGGATGTACTAGTTGAGATTCTTGACCTTCAGGTTAAAAGGTTGAGAAATAAAGAAGTCACTTCAGCCAAGGTTTTGTGGAGGAGTCAGTCCGTAGAGGGAGTTACTTGGGAAGCAGAAGCAGCCATGAAACCCAAGTATCCTCACCTATTTCCTTCCGATTCATCTCCAGCTTGAGGTAATAGTTCCTCTTTAGTTTTCCAATAATTCATGCGTGAATTCAGTCTTAGAATCATGTTCCCTCATTTTGTACTTGCATTTCCGCATATTCACATGTTCTCGGAACTCAGTTCAGTCATAAACTCAGTTATCAGTGTTTAGTAGTAGGGTTTGCATCTCTCTCCCTCTATTCCAGCTAGTTTAGTCTTCATTCGAGGACGAATGTTCCCAAGGGGGAGATAATGTAACACCCCATATCCAAAACAAACCAAAAACCAGCTTTTCAGAAAAATCTGCAGGTGCAACCAACGGTGGCATCGACGGACCATAGCGTGACCCACTGTCCGTCCTGCACATCCGTCGATAGGGTCAGAAACTCCCAAAAATCTCATCCCAAGAAAATAGGTTAAGTCTTGGTCGACGCACGGACCTATGATCCGTAGGTCAGACTACGGTCTATAGTCCGTGACCGTCGACCGAGACCCCATTCACCCACTCTTTGAGAAGAACCACAGATGACCATCATGGTCCGTAGGTGGACCCATGGTCCATAGGTCTGACCGTAGGTGGGAACTAGTAGACAGTTTGGGGGAAATACAGTAAGGCCAAATTCAAATAATCATAAATCTTAGAACTAAATGAATTAGGTGTCCCATGATATATCAACGGATAGATAATTGAATTAGATTTCCATAGAAACCGACCTTGCTAAAATCAGAGCTCCGAGTAAAATGTTATACCCATTTTAGTAAAGACCTGTCGAACATACCCAACCTATGGACCCAAACGACGGACCATCGATGGAACGACGGACAGTCTGTCCATGCCATCGTTTGGTCCAATAGCAACTTACCGAGGGGTCTTTTGGTCTTTTTCCACTTCGTTTAAACCTTAAGATATGTCATTTTGACCCTATATCATCAAATTTAATAAGTTTAAGCCTAGAAACAAAAATAAAACTTATCGAAGTCAAATCATTAATCAAAAGTTAGAAAATTAGAAGCAAGAAAGGAGAAAAAAGGTCAAGAACCCTAGTCAAGAACACATCAAGTTTCCAGCAGTTCCAGCCACGAAATCTAAGTATTTTTCCGTGAATTTCATCACCAGGTATGTGGTATTTCACTAGTGAGTTCCTTTCACCGATTGGATCCCTAGATTTCAGTTAGATTCTTGATTCCCATATCATCATTAGACCTATGGTTTCTAGAACTTCAACAGAACTTCATGAATTTATTAGTTATATGTTCCAAATAAGTTTATCATGTTATTATTTAGTTTATCGCATGAATTTCAGAACCCTAGCTATGCATTTCTTTAGTTCTTGAATTATACATGCTAGGTTAGATATTTCAGTTCTTCAGATATATATGCCTCAGTTATAAATGCATCATTACCAGATTAATTGTTGCATTATCAGTTTGTATGTTTAGTTTTGATCTATCCAGTATTTACAAAAACTCAGTCATAATCAGTTAATTACTTAATTCATTGGGAGTAGCATAATACTGAGTTGGACTAGGGTTCAGCGTACCGAATTAGTCCCAGAACTACTAGCCAAGTAAGTTGTAAGTCCCCTCTGTGGGCAATCATTTTAGTGATCACGCCAGCATGCCTTTATACCTTTGGCAGGGTATATTGGGTCCTCTCGATGAGGCGTATACATCGGAATCCACATTTAGCTCATGTGGTTTTATTATTTGTTATTAGTAGCCCCCACAGTTCAGTCAGACTCTATTGCATTGACCATTTACAAGTATATTCAGTATTCAGTTCCAGCATGTTACAAATTGGTAATTGTATCCAATTAGCGCAGAATTGTGTATATCATGTATAGATTATTATACTTGCTTTTGTGCTTGTTCAGTTATGCTTTATTTCAGCTTTACTCTATCCTACATGCTCAGTACTTTCAAGTACTAACGCATATGTGCGCTACATCTTCTCGTGATGTAGGTTCAGGTTCTCAGCATGCAGATCACTCTTAGATCGATTTCCGATCTTTAGTTCAGCAGATTCAGTGGTGAGTCCTCATTCTCCGAGGATAATGGTTATGAGTTTCTTTTCAGTACTTAGTCTTTTAGTTTCAGCTTTTGCTAGATTAAGTTGGGGCTTCTCCCAGTATTTCTAGACTAGTTTAGAGGCTTATTTCAGACATAGTTAGTTTCATCTTAGATTTGAGTTGATATTTTCTTTGTATTAAACTCATCATTTTTCATATATTTCAGATTTAGCATTTACGTGTTCCCCATTCTTTCATTTTAAGTATGATTTAGATTCCGCATTCAGTTTATTTTCTTTAGTGTGCTCATGATCATGCCAGCAGGGTTAGCTTGGGATCACTTGTGGTCCTAGGTTCCGTGTCCGCGTCTCGGGGGTAGCTCGGGGCATGACATCCTGAGACCACACCCTAGAAATTAGGGTCAATCTCGGATTGCAACCAGCATACTTGACCTCTCGAAGGTCTTGTACAAGCCCTTACATATCATTCATGGCATATACATAATGAAAAGTAGTGCGGAATTAAAACTTTTCACAAAACATTTCATAGTCTTTTAAGAACTCTTTCATATAAAATAATAGGAAATGATAAGTCTCAATCTCATCAACCTTAAGACACGAGAATACTTTTGGGATACGGCCCATACTTCAAAATATAGAAATACTTAGTCTATTACAGTACTTTGAAATAGAAGACATAAAAGACATCCATATATATGCCCTCGAATCAATTGAGGACATACTTCAACTTCACTTGAATGATGCTACGATCCAAGTCTTTCTTCCCAAATGCTCCTCACCTACCAAAAACTATAGAGATAGATAAAAAAAATGGAATTAGTACGACCACATGTACTAAGTATGACATTATCCATAAAAATCATGAAAACGGACGTTTATTCGAAATATGAATGTTTTCATTTAAAAATCATATCATAATCATAAGAACAACATTTAACACCTTAGATACACATAAGATAACATTTATACAATTTTACAAACTTTTTGAAGCACATTATAGTAGGCTCATTTCACAGTACAGTGAATAGCTTCACTGTTACAGTGAAGTGCCTCTTCTTCTCTTTTAACACTTCCTAGCATGTAGTCTTCTCACTAAAATCTATCCTAAGACTAACTTAAACAACACAAAGAGAGACCACCCATACAACCTCCCTAAGAATGTCTAAATGACCCTCAAGACTATGTATAATAAGACATATACACACTTAAGACATAAACACATAGGTAACATGACATTATCCTTCCAAATGCTATCAAAAGACTTACTTAAGTAAATCAAGAAGATAACCTCCATTATTGACCTCTTCAATACTACCTAAATAATCCTTAAAACTACCTAAATTTAGATCATGTCTACATAATCAACATCTTCCCTAACTAGAGTCATTCTTAAGACTTATCTAGGTTAGATACGAAGTGACCATTTTTATACCCCCTTCACACCTTAACTAGACAACCCTTAACTACTCTAGATAAGTACTTATTCAATTAACATACTTTCTTACTTAAGTCATTACATTCATTAGTTCATTTAGGAGACATTCATCACATAAAGGACATTCAAATAATGGTCTTGGACAAAATCTAGGGACTCTCACTAACACCTTCAAAACCTATTGTGCATTGTATAGATAGTTTTCCAGACCACCACCTAAACTTCATAGAACTTCTCTAATGCTAGTAGGTATCCCATATGATGAGAATAGGCAATAACAGACACAGACCATGATAGAAAAGCATGGAATCCGAAGTTCTAACCTACTCCGATGAGGGTGTTCTACTTGCCTATAGTAGAACTTGGACACATCCCATGTAGGCACATAGTTAAGGAATATGAAGGGCATGCTTTGTAATCTAGTCTCATTCTTTAACTAGAACTACTTCCCTTACCATACTCACTCGGTGCTAGCCTTTGTTCTCATAGAGTAATTCACATTTAAGGTTCATATAAATGGGTTCCATATCAAGTTCATAACCCAATTACATTTACCCTACCAAGGAAAGGTACACTAGGGCTACCTCACAATGGTGACAAGAACCTTATTTTGACTTTCCTATGGTTTTATATGATGTTGTTCTAGCCAATCAACCTTAAGTCTATAATTCCTTTACTTTGAAGGATAACATTACAACTTTCGACTTCAACATTCATAAACATACCACTAGGTTCTGTCACATCCAGGTTTACCCCCTAGACATAACCGGCGTCATCGTCCTCTTTGAGGACTAAGACTAGCACCTTAGTTTTCATCATCGCATTCACAAGTCAAAAATACAGAAGAATTTAAAACTTTTAACCATATCTAATTGGAGGTTTACATAGACCTCTACATACAAATAATATATATTCTTATCGAGTATACATAGACCCTTCGTATAGGAAGGTTACATAGCCTTCTACTTTTATTGCAGACACATATATATATACATAATATAGAATAAAGTCTCAATAATTGTCTCATCTCATACCATCTAAAAGATCATAGAAATTTGGGCATAGCCCTACATCAATGTAAAGAATCCACATAGAGGTATACAAATCGTACTCAAATGAAAGTATAATGAACATAAGAGTCTTAAAAAATAAAGCAACTCCATAAGCTAGATATCGGCATCGCCCTCGGAAATTGAGGACCTACCCCTTGGATGATAGAGAATATCCAAGTCTTCTTCAAGTCGTCTCAAATGAGACTTCAACGACCGAAACCTAAAATGTTTGGGATAAGAGGGAGAAAATGGGGTTAGTACGCCACATGTACTAAGTATGATACCATATGCACATATAACAAGAAAACATGCTAAAAAGGGACATTTAGTTAAATCATGCCATTTTATCTATTTGAAGACTTATGCACAATCAACAAACTATACCAATCAGTTAGACATGTTCAATAAATCATGTAAGCTACATGTACATCAACATACTTAAACGCATAATCTCATATAACTCTATCACCAAGTAGTAACATCACAAGCATAAATAAAAGTTCGTTATGTAAATAGCAAGTCAAGGCAACTAATCATAAATCCTCATAAAGTCAACAAGTGCAATGACCAAGCAAAGTCCCACAACCTTACTTAATCAAGTAACCCAAAATGAACCATAAATAGTAACTCACTCCACATAACATAGTCTTCAATTACACTTAAATTCACATTCTAACAATAAATACCAATTGCATGTCCATAAACATCATAATTATCATATAAGATCATTTACATACATAATATTAACTTCATAAAGCTCCTATCAAGGCAAACTAGTGCAAGGCATTAGTAGAGTCCCATTTCTCCCAACAGTGCACCCTATGGTTGCATTTGGAAAGTTCGCTCCTTGTCCAAGGATCCTCACTATGTCCTTGGACAATGTTTAATCCGCATGATCATTTTCATTGATCATGTTCTATGGTATCTAGGCTTGACACTTGGATGCCTTATACCCTATGTGTTGATATGGTTGAATGCTGAATTTTAGCTTAGGGTCTTCCTTGCAGGTACAATCCTTAAACAATGCTTATTCATACTTAGAAAAATAGGCTAACACCCTTAGACAATATTTACTAATATGCACAATATTATTCAATATTGGGCATTGGGATGCCTATGTACCCCAATACGCATTCTTAAAACCTATTTAACCAATAATCAAGTCGATTGAATTAATCCCAACATAATTCACATCAAGATCAAACCTAGGGTTGAGGGTTAAAGGTAATGTTCTACAATCTAGACCATACCATCATAATTCATCATAATAAAGTTAAAATATATGTTAATCTATTCATTATATCCTAAGGAATTCATAAACAACTCAATTCATAACATCAAATTCGTAATTGGATGAAATCTATATGAAAGCTTAAATTTTAGGAATACTTTGAAAGAGCCCTTTGAGGAAAGAAGTGTCAAAGGTGAATTAGATCCCATACCTTAACGTTTTGACAAAGATTTGAACATAAATTCTCCCCTTTCCAGCCCCCAAAGCCCTTCCTTAGCCTATTCTCCAATGATGCCTTCCAATAGAGAGAGAAAGTAGAGAGAAGGAAGAGAGTTTATTTTGTGATTTGTAATTAGATTAATTGGGGTTGGGGCCTTTATATGGGAGTTAAATTAGTTAATTAGACTTCCCTTAATCTCTAACTAACCACTAAACCACTTAATTAATTAAATGAACTTAACTTAAAACGTGCAGGGAAAATAAGACCCTCACAGACGGAACCCCGTCGACAGGCCGTCTGTGAGTCGACGGACAGACCTCTCTCCATCCTACACCTCTTCAACGAGTTCAGAGACTTGTGCAGGCGAGGGATTCCTCAAATTGGCTAAGTGTGGGATGATAGTGGCATCGATGCCCCTTTAGTCCACAAACGATCAGTTGATTGTTCCTTTAACGCACACTGCCTAGGCAATGTTGCCTCATCCTGCAGGGGTCTGGCCCTTGGTTGGTCCTTGGGGAGTCGTACCCGGACGTTTTGACCATGAAACATCTCTAACATGTGTTAGACACATTTTTACCAAATTTCATTAATTTTCGACTCTTAAAAACTAGTCAAATAGGCTAAGGCACACTAGTACCTCTTTGAACAAACTTTCGAACATCATGGACTTCATGACGCCTATGTTTGGCTTTACTACACGTCTTCGATTGTTGAAATGTTACATTATCCCCCCCTTAGGAATATTCATCCCCGAATGACACAAAATTCTTTTAAAGGAAGGAAATAGACTTAAGACTAGCAGCCCAACCAACACCAATCCAATACAACATAATACATATAATTTCAATCAAGGCAATTCAAAACTTCAATTACCAAATATGAGAGTCAAATATTACTTCATGAGGCATTTCCTTCTCACAACAACAACATGAGCTCAATATGACACACATGAGTCAATTATAATCATGTTGAATTTGTCAACATGATATACACTAATTCATAATGACTCAATCATATCAAATAACACAACATAACTCAAAACAAGCCAGAAGCAAAATTTCAAATTTAAGGGCAAAATCAGTGTAACCTCAACTGTAAGGATTTCAAAATTGCAACTTTTGCAAATTTTCGCCCAAAAATCAAAACACTTCAATTTCTAGTCATATTTATATTATTAGAAAGAATGATTAACCTTAATTATCAAAAAGATGAGTGTAACGGGACTTCATGTCGGCCTCGGCCTCCCATGTTGCACCCTCAACTAGGTGATTTTTCCATAACACTTTTACAGATACCACCTCTTTGTTCCTCAACCTCTTCACTTGCCTATAAAGGATTTGAACCGAAACCTCCTCATAAGAGAGGTTATCATTGACACCAAGATCCTCAATAGGAAGAATAGGCTCGACATCACCGACACACTTCTTAAGCATACAAACATGGAAAACCGGATGAACCGAAGCCATTTCACTAGGCAACCTCAACTCATAGGCAACCTTACAAACCCTTTGCAAAATTTCATAGGGACCAACATAACGAGGACTCAACTTCCCTTTCTTTCCAAATCTAACAACTCCTTTCATAGGTGAAATTTTCAAATACACCTTATCACCTCTTCAAACTCAAGATCCCTCCTCCTATGATCGTCATAACACTTTTGTCAAATATAGGCGGTTTGCAAGCGATTTCTTATAATATGAACTTTTTCCAAAGTCTTATAAATCAAATTGGGACAAAAAATCGAAGACTCACCGACTTCAAACCACCCAATAGAAGACCTACACCTCCTACCATACAAGGCTTTATAGGGATCCATGGAAATGGATGAATGAAAATTATTATTATAAGCAAACTCTACCAAAGGCAAGTGCTTATCCCAACTTCCTTTGAAATCGATGACAGAAGCTCTAAGCATATCCTCAAGTGTTTGAATAAGACACTCCGCTTGACCATACATTTGGGGATGAAAAACGGTACTCAATTTTACCTTAGTACCCAAACCTTCTTGGAATGACCTCCAAAACCTAGATGTGAATTGTGCACCCCGATCCGATATGATGGATAAAGGAATACCATGGCGACACACAACCTCATCTATGAGGATATTTGCATAATCCTCTGCCGAATAATTGGACTTGACGGGAATGAAATGGGCGGACTTTGGATCCATATTAATGTCCTACTAAAAAGTCCATATTAATGTCCTCCCATTTCAAACTAGGACATTGGATCTCTTTTTGTAAGCCACCCAACTTTTGATGTTCGGCCTTTACTTGTTGGCAAATTGTACACATAGCAACAAACTCCGCTATGTCCTTCTTCAAAGCTTCCCACCAATATATCTCCCTTAGGTCATGCTACATCTTTGTCGAATTCGGTCCATCAACCCATCTACATCGGGAACACACAATATCCCTTAGTACCTCAACACACCTATAAAGACAAGATTCTTGAATCCTAATCGCCACCGGCGTCGTTGACCTCTCATAGGTCGCAGACAAGCCTCATCTTGCATTAATTATATTCATCTAGTTAAATTTGCGAAAAATTTAAAACTTTTTATATGTATGAATCATACATAGACTTCATATAATTATTAACTACATACATCATATACTAAGCTCAACATAAGATAACAACCATCTAACATAAAGAATCAATTCGAAACTTAAGATGAATATATCATTAATAGTTTGCCAAACACGGCCTTATTACAAAGCTTCAAAATGAAGGTACGAAAGAAACGCTAGGGACAACATCCACTAGCTATGTCTAAACTAAGGCTAGACTAAATCTGTAGCATCCTCAAAATCATGATGACCTACCAATTGGTTTGGAGAAAATCTGAAGTCCAAACCGCTACAAGTGTCGTCAACCTGTCCTTTGACCTGCACCTATAAAAATAGTAAATAGTAGGGGTTTAGTACACCACTTGTACTAAGTATGGGTATATGCACACATACACATAAAGCTATGCATGATCAATGAAAGCTCTTCCTAAGCAACATGCCATTTCCGGAAAGTCTAGTCATTAGACTTTCCTAATTCGTTAGTTGTGAATTGTGGTATGAATATGATGTATTTTAATCCATTCGAAGCACACAACACATTTTCTATATGATTACAAGACATTAGTATCATCAACATAATTTTAGAACCACTCGGGAGAAGATTTAAATTTTTGATCCTCCAAACCCGAGAGCTCCTCTTTGTACACTTAGATTATTTTTCAGTCTTTTTCTTCTTGTTGTTGTGTAGTTTAATAACTCCTTTGGTCCTATGTTTTACTTAAAAGTGCAATGATTTATTGTAGTCCATACCCATAATTAATCAAGTAAGTAATTCAAGAGATTAAGGAAATGACTTAACTACAATTTGGGGCATGAATATATTTATAAGTCAATATTTATTGACTATACTCATTCTTTAGTTGATTGCATAATGTGCATAGATCTTGGGACATATCATTAAAGCTTATGATCTTGCTTACTTTGGGCATGAATTCTTTATAAACCAATCTTTAGTGACTATTCCTATTATTGTATTATTGGCCTAATGTAAGAAGTCATTATAAGCCAATCTTATTTGGCTAATATCTTTTGCCAATTATATAAAATCATTATAAGCCAATTTATTTGGCTTTATCATTAACATGTGGATTCATTATTAGTTATTCTCTTTACTTATTGTAAACTTTATTGGACACGATTTGACTATCCTTACAATAAGTTATTCACTACATCAAGTATTCATTACATTTCATAAGACATTCTCTATTGATTATGCCATTGATTTCATTACTTTCATGTTTTATATATTATACATTTCATATACACGAGACATTGGAATCGTTGATATAGCATTAAGACATCTCAAGTGAGTGCCCAACAGATGGGACCTCAACCCGAGGACCTTCTTTAGCAAACACAGAGTCTGCTTCATTCGTTCATTCGTACTTCACATTATTCATTTCATTCATTAGTAGGCTGATGTAAACACCATCTATACCTAGGATAAAGTTTAAGACTCTTATCGGGATCATGAAGTGCAATGACCAAGAATGACCTAATGTCATTACTTGAATATGATTTCACCTCCTGATTGTCTTGCACAAACACCCTCGGTATCGTTCATTTATTATCTTTCATACTTTGAGGAACTCCAACCTTAATCGACATAGATCATGTGAGCATCATGAAATCCGGTGTCTTCCCCACACCGAAAAGAGGTGGAGTCACTGGCCAAGGTGAAACCAAAACATGCTAGCGTATATAGGGAATTGAACCCTGCTAGATCCGTATATTTGCAGTATAGGTTCAAAGACTAGGAGATATAAGGAGACCCATACACGGTATGTCGGACAACCTCATCTCATGAGAGTTACGTGAACCTCCGCCCTTCCCGAAGGAACGCATCACCGCTCATAGCTAGCCTATCGCTGCTCAGTATAAAGTTCTATTACATTCAACTCATATATCATGGAAGCTGGCTTCTAGCATGAGGACATCATAGCTCATTAGATGATTTCTCATCTCATCATTAGTATTAAGTGTGAACTGTACTTATACTTACATATAGAGTATGATTGAGACTTATTTACTCTTTTGATGAGTTGTCATCCTTACTTTACATTGATGAAATGTGAATTGTCCTTACATATCATCCTTACTTTACATTGATTAATGTGAATTGTCCTTACATATCATCCTTACTTTACATTGATGAATGTGAATTGTCCTTACATATCGTCCTTACTTTACATTGATGAATGTGAATTGTCCTTACATATCATCCTAAGGTGTTAATAAGACTAGTCTCACACATTCTAACACCTTCATTCGTGAGTATTCTTTTAACAAATTAGCTTTGGTGTAAGTAAGACTTGTCTCACTTCCTTTAACACCCCATTCTGGTCACTTACTTAATTTAGACCCCTTTAATTATGTTATAACTCACGTTACTTACTTACTTTAGTGTAGTAGCTTCATATCACCGTTTATGGATGATGAGCAATTCATTCAACGAGTTTCATATGTTCATAGTTAATTCTTGTGGAGCATGTTGTAAGTTGTCCCAATGAATGTCATGCCCTTGCTTATGGATTCATTGATATTACTTTAGAAGTGCTTAAAATATGTTTGATACTCTTGCCACACAAGAATTGACATATGATTAGTATTGGCTGAAGATTTGGGATGTTAACTAACAAATTCATTCTTTTTGGCATAAGCCAATTTTTACGTATGTTCATATTTAAATTGCCATATGTATGAACCATTAGCCAATCTTTTAATCATTTACATAAGTTCCTAGCCATTAGCATATATTCATTTTGAAGAAATAGTGTTAGCCAACTTTATTGGAACCAAATAGCTAATTTATTCAAGATATGATTTCATAGATGTCTTTGAGCCAATTCTTAGTTTATGGCTTTTAGTTTCACGTTTTAAGAACATATTGGACAGCATCATATTAACATTTGATGGATTTAGCATCTTCATAACATCACAACAACAGCAAGTCAACATTCAGCCAACGGCACATAATTCACTTAACACATCACAGACTTATCTTAGCATATTATCGATCCTTAATTATCATGATAAGATTAACTTTACGCAATTACAAGTTCATAAGTTCATTCGATACTCATCATTCAAGAACAATACATGTTAAGAACAGCCAGCACCACATACCAACAACCTGATCTCTAACCTATTCAATATTGATATCGAAAAGGATACTAGGGAAGGGAAGTTCGACGAGAACGACGGGAACAACCCTAGTGTTCAAGATCTTGTGAATCATTCGAAGGAAAATACTCTTGGAGAAATAATTACAGGAGAGAAACCCATACCTTAAGTAGAACTTAATATACGAAGACCATCTTGAACGAAAACATGGAGAAACCTTGAAATCGCCTAGGAGAATCAAAGGAATTTTCTAACTTTTTCTTGCGTTCGTTTCTTGCTGTTTTTGCGTCGCCTTTTCTATGAGTTTGAACGTGATTTTTAGGTTTAAGAACTTATCTTGAATTATACAACTTAGGTTTAATAAGTTAATTTAATAAACTAATTAATCAATTACCAAAATGCCCCTCCTAAGTTTACTAAACATAGGAGAATATAACACTTAGTCAAATCTAGAAATTGGTATTGACTATGGTTTTGGTCAACATTTTGACTTTATATTAATTAATTAAATCCCTAATTTAATTAATTTAGGTACCTCGGGTAAGTACTAAAGTACACCTAAGTCATTGGAACCAAAATTAACCTTTTTGGACCATCCTAGGTTAAGTACTAAAATGTTTCTTGAGTTGTACTAGGTTAGTATAAGAATTTCGTTATGATCATTAAAACTAATTAATTAAATTGTTAATTTAATTAATTAGTTGACCTAAGGTAATTACTAAAGTACCCTTAAGTCGTTAGGACCATAACCAATCCTTTGAACCATCCTAGGTTAGGTACTAGGTTGTCTTTTTCTTGTTTTAACCTAAATCTGGAAATTGCTTTGTGATAGTGGGTTTGATCCTTTAAATTAATTAATTAAGTTGCTAAATTAATTATTTAAGTATCCTATGTTAATTACTAAAGTATCCCTAGGTTTTTAGGACCTTAACTAACTCTTTGGACCATCCTAGGTTAGGTACTAGGTTGTCTTTTTCTTGTTTTAACCGAAATCTGGAAATTGCTTTGTGATTTCGGTTTTGCCCCCTTTAAATTAATTAATTAAGTTGCTAAATTAATTAATTAAGTATACTAGGGTAATTACTAAAGTATCCCTAGGTTGTTAGGACCTTAACTAACTCTTTGGACCATCCTAGGTTAGGTACTAGGTTGTCCCTTTCTTGTCTTAACCTAAATCTGAAAATTTCCTTTTTAGTTTCGGTTTTAGCCCTTTAAAATTAATTAATTAATTTGCTAAATTAATTAATTAGGTAACCTAGGGTAATTACTAAAGGCACCCTAAGTTGTTAGGACCATAACTAACCTTTTGGACCATCCTAGGTTAGGTACTAGGTTGTCCTTTGAACTAGTACTAGGTTAGTGTCAACCCGGTTTTGGTCCTACTTTGTCGGGTGCAATAATGGGTCCATTTAGGTTGGTCCTAGGTTAGTTTTCTAGTTAGGGAAGTATGTTAGAGTCTAGAATTGGTTGGGAAGTGAGGCCCCACATGGAGGGGTCCCTTGTGCACGTTTTTCCCCCTAACTACCCTAACCGAATTCGGTTAGGGTAGTCCCCTCCTTTGGCCACTTCTTCACGTGTCTTGCACATGGGTTGGTTGTACTTTCCTAATTAACTATTATTTATGGTTCATTTGGGAGTGTTTACTTATTGTCCCAAGGACCCTCACTATGTCCTTGGGCACTGTTTAATTTACATGATCATTTTAAATGGTCATGTGCTATGGTACTAGGCTTGACACTTGGATGCCTAGTACATAATATGTATATTGGGAATATGTGAAGATTATAGTTATTTTAGTGTCTTCATTGCAGGTACAATTCTAAAAAGGCTCATTAATGTTAGAAAATTGGCTAACACCCTTTAAGCCAATATTTCTAATATGCCCAATATTTTGCTTATTTGGGTATTATATAGAAATTGGCTAATACCCCTTAGCCAATTTTCTATACTATGCCCAATATTTCTCAATATTGGGCATTGGGATGCTTACGTATCCCCAATACGCATTCTTAAAGACCCATTGGTCTCTTCACTAGACATGAAATTTTCCGGAATGTTACATTTTCCCCCCCTTAGGAACATTTCTCCCCGAATGACACTTACACATCACTTAAACAAAGAGGGTGACTTTCGAAAGTTACTTTGTCATACTTAAACGTTTCTCTTTTGTGAATATCTGATTCACACTTATTTGGATGATGCATATCATTCAAGATTATCTGAAGCTTCATATTTGAGATTGAGGAATTTCCTTCTCAATCCCACTTAACTTAATGCACATCACAAATCATGCAACACAGAAAACATGCCTATGCTACACAAAAACAGCAACATAAAATTCAATATAACTTCGTTTTAACTCACATAGTGCTATTATAAGACATACGATTAGGGACTTACCACACCAAATCCACTAAAGCACTTAAACTTAGAGCTTCTTAAACATTAACCAGACTTAGTATGAGTATATCTAACCTCTTAGATAACATCTTGTTGGCCTTAAGATTTGAACCACACCCTTCTCATTTTAACCTAACTTATTTTGAAACTGAAGCCTTACTACCCTGTTTCTATAGTCTATTATAGCATAACACTTATGAAGCAAATCCATGTCTAAGCCATATTATTGAGTTAGTATGCAGCCAACTTAGCCTCCTCCTCTTCATTAACACCTGTGGCATGCAGTTAGAATCTACCATGTACTCACCTCCATGCGAACAGCCACACTCACCACACGTCTTTCGTCCACGTTGGGCATTTCCATTATGGCCCTTCTTAGGAAGGCCAGATCCTGAGTCTGGCGCCTTAGACCACTTGACCATCCTAATTCTTGTGTGTATTCTTCTACGCGTTCACACAAGAAGGATGTTAGATACTTAGAATGACACAAAGTGTCAAAGCTCTAGTTAGCACGATAAAGAGTAGAAGAAGGAAAGATTTTCCTATCATCGCGCAGTCTCTAAGTCATGATTATGGCGCGCTTCATAGCCATAAGTTAGAAACTACGTAATGTGGTTGTGTTGAGCTCTATATCCTAGGTAATTTAACCTCATGCTCTGATACCAAGTTTGTAATGACCCAGATTCTTGAATCCGAATCGCCACCAGCGTCGTTGACCTCTCAGAGGTCGCAGACAAGCCTCATCTTGCATTCTTCACATTCATCTAGTTAAATTTGCGGAAAATTTAAAACTTTTTATATGTATGAAGCATACATAGACTTCATATAATTATTAACTAGATACATCATATACTAAGCTCAACATAAGATAAAAACCATCTAACATAAAGAATCAATTTGAAACTGAAGATGAATATATCATCAATAGTTTGCCAAACACGGCCTTATTACAAAGCTTCAAAATGAAGGTACGAAAGAAACGCAAGGGATAACAACCACAAGCTATGTCTAAAACTATGGCTAGACTAAATCTGTAGCATCCTCAAAATCATGAGGACCTACCAATTGGTTTGGAGAAACGCTGAAGTCCAAACCGCTACAAGTGTCGTCAACCTGTCCTTTGACCTACACCTATAAAAATAGTAAATAGTAGGGGTTTAGTACACCACTTGTACTAAGTATGGGTGTATGCACACATACACATAAATCTATGCATGATCAATGAAAGCTCTTCCTAAACAACATGCCATTTCTGGAAAGTCTAGTCATTAGACTTTCCTAATTCGTTAGTTGTGAATTGTGGTATATGAGTATGATGTATTTTAATTAATTGAAAGCACACAACTCATTTTCTATAATATTACAAGACATTAGTATCATCAACATAATTTTTGAACCACTCGGGCGAAGATTTAAATTTTTGATCCTCCAAACCCGAGAGCTCCTCTTTGTAAACTTAGATTATTTTCAGTCTTTTTCTTCTTCTTGTTGTGTAGTTCAATAACTCCTTTGGTCCTATGTTTTACTTACAAGTGCAATGATTCATTGTAGTCCCATACCCACTATTAATCAAGTAAGTAATTCAAGAGATTAAGGAAATGACTTAACTACAATTTGGGGCATGAATATACTTATAAGTCAATACTTATTGACTATACTCATTCTTTAGTTGATTGCATAATGTGCATAGATCTTGGGGCATATCATTAAAGCTTATGATCTTGCTTACTTTGGGCATGAATTCTTTATCAACCAATCTTTAGTGACTATTCCTATTATTGTATTATTGGCCTAATTTAAGAAGTCATTATAAGCCAATCTTATTTGGCTAATATCTTTTGCCAATTATATAAAATCATTATAAGCCAATTTATTGGCTTTATCATTTTCATAACGTGAGGATTCATTATTAGTTATGCCTTTTACTCATTGTAAACTTTATTGGACACGATTTGACTATCCTTACAACAAGTTATTCATTACATCAAGTATTCATTACATTTCATAAGACATTCTCTATTGATTATGCCATTGATTTCATTACTTTGACGTTTTATATTATACATTTCATATACACGAGACCTTGGAATCGTTGATATAGCATTAAGACATCTCAAGTGAGTGCCCAACATATGGGACCTCAACCCGAGGGCCTTCTTCAGCAAACACAAAGTCTGCTTCGTTCGTTTATTCGTACTTCACATTATTCATTTCATTCATTCGTAGGCTGATGTAAACACTAGCTATACCTAGGATGAAGTTTAAGACTCTTATCGGTAGCATGAAGTTCAATGAACAAGAATGACCTAATGTCATTACTTGAATCTAATTTCACCTCCTGATTGTCTTGCACAAACACCTTCGGTATCGTTCATTTCATTATCTTTCATACTTTGAGGAACTCCAACCTTAACCGACATATATCATGTGAGTATCATGAAATCCGGTGTCTTCCCCACACCGAAAAGAGGTGGAGTCACTGGCCAAGGTGAAACAAAAACATGCTAGCATATATAGGGAATTGAACCGTGCTAGATCCCTATATTGGCAGTATAGGTTCAAAGACTAGGACATATAAGGAGACCCATACCCGGCATGCCGGATAGTCTCATCTCATTAGAGTTACGTGAACCTCCGCTCTTCCCGAAGGAAGGCATCACCGCTCATAGCTAGCCTATTGGTGCTCAGTATAAAGTTCCATTACATTCAACTCAAACATCTTGGAAGCTGACTTCTAGAATGAGGATATCATAGCTCATTAGATGATTTCTCATCTCATCATTAGTATTAAGTGTGAACTGTCCTTACAATTACATATAGAGTATGATTGAGACTTATTTACTCTTTTGATGACTTGTCATCCTTACTTTATATTGATGAAATGTGAATTGTCCATACATATCATCCTTACTTTACATTGATGAATGTGAATTGTCCTTACAAATCATCCTTACTATACATTGATGAATGTGGATTGTCCTTACATATCATCCTTACTTTATATTGATGAATGTGAATTGTCCTTACATATCATCCTAAGGTGTTAATGAGAGTAGTCTCACACATTCTAACACCTTCATTCGTGAATGTTCTTTTAATAAATTAGCTTTGGTGTAAGTAAGACTTGTATCACTTCCTTTAGCACCCTATTCTGGTCACTTACTTAATTTAGACCCCTTTAATTATGTTATAACTCACGTTACTTACTTACTTTAGTGTAGTAGCTTCATATCACCGTTTATGGACGATGAGCACTTTATTCAATAAGTTTCATATGTTCATAGTTTATTCTTGTGGAGCATGTTGGGAGTTGTCCCAATGAATGTCATGCCCTTCGTTATGGATTCATTGATATTACTTTAGAAGTGCTTAATATATATTTGATACTCTTGCTACACAAGAATTGAGATATGATTAGTATTGGCTCAAGATTTGGGATGTTAAACTAACAAATTCATTCTTTTTGGCATAAGCCAATTTTTATGTATGTTCATATTTAAATTGCCATATGTATGAACCATTAGCCAATCTTTTAATCATTTACATAAGTTCCTAGCCATTAGCATATATTCATTTTGAAGAAATAGAGTTAGCCAACTTTATTTGAACCACATAGCCAATTTATTAAAGATATGATTTCATAGATGTCTTTGAGCCAATTCTTAATTTATGGCTTTTAGTTTCACGTTTTAAGAATATATTGGACAGCATCATATTAAATTTTGATGGATTTAGCATCTTCATAACATCACAACAACAGCAAGTCAACATTCAGCCAAAGGCACATAATTCACTTAACACATCACGAACTTATCTTAGCATATTATCGATCCTTAATTATCATGATAAGATTAACTTTACGCAATTACAAGTTCATAAGTTCATTCGATACTCATCATTCAAGAACAATACATGTTAAGAACAGCCAGCACCACATACCAACAACATGATCTCTAACCTATTCAACATTGATATCGAAAAGGATACTAGGGAAGGGAAGTTCGACGAGAACGACGGGAACAACCCTAGTTTTTAAGATCTCGTGAATCGTTCGAGAGAAACCCATACCTTAAGTAGAACTTAATGTACGAAGACCATCTTGAACGATAACTTGGAGAAACCTTAAAAATGCCTAGGAGAATCAATGGAATTTTCTGCCTTTTTCTTGCGTTCGTTGCTTCCTTTTTTTGCGTCGCCTTTTCTATGAGTTTGAACGTGATTTTTAGGTTTAAGAACTGATCTTGAATTATACAACTTAGGTTGTAAACTAATTAATCAATTAGCAAAACTCCCCTCCTAAGTTGACTAAACATAGGAGAACATAACACTTAGTCAAATCTGAAAATTGGTGTTGACTATGGTTTTGGTCAACATTTTGACTTTATATTAATTAATTAAATCACTAATTTAATTAATTTAGGTACCTAGGGTAAGTACTAAAGTACGCCTAAGTCATTGGAACCAAAATTAACCCTTTTGGACCATCCTAGGTTAAGTACTAGGATGTTTCTTGAGTTGTACTAGGTTAGTGTAAGAATTTCGTTATGATCATTTAAACTAATTAATTAAATTGTTAATTTAATTAATTAGGTGACCTAAGGTTATTACTAAAGTACCCTTAAGTCGTTAGGACCATAACCAATCCTTTGAACCATCTTAGGTTAGGTAATAGGTTGTCTTTTTCTTGTTTTAACCAAAATCTGCAAATTGCTTTGTGATTTCGGGTTTGACCCTTTAAATTAATTAATTAATTTGATAAATTAATTAATTAAGTAGCCTATGGTAATTACTAAAGTATCCCTAGGTTGTTAGGACCTTAACTAACTCTTTGGTCCATCCTAGGTTAGGTACTAGGTTGTCTTTTTCTTGTTTTAACCGAAATCTGGAAATTGCTTTGTTATTTCGGTTTTGCCCCTTTAAATTAATTAATTAAGTTGGCAAATTAATTAATTAAGTATCCTAGGGTAATTAATAAAGTATACCTAGGTTGTTAGGACCTTAACTAACTCTTTGGACCATCCTAGGTTAGGTACTAGGTTGTCCCTTTCTTGTCTTAACCAAAATCTGAAAATTTCCTTTTCAGTTTCGGTTTTAGCCCTTTTAAATTAATTAAAGAATTTGCTAAATTAATTAATTAGGTAATCTAGGGTAATTATTAAATGACCCCTAAGTTTTTACGACCATAACTAACCTTTTGGGCCATCCTAGGTTAGGTACTATGTTGTCTCTTGAACTAGTACTAGGTTACTCTTTTAAGTCAACGTAGTCAAAAGAGATGTTATGGACGCAAAACCATCCACAAACCTCCGATAATAACCCGCTAGACCCAAGAAACTCCTAATGTCGGTTGGAGTCAATAGTCTAGGACAATTTCTTACCACCTCCGTCTTCCTTGGATCAACCACAACTACCTCACTAGAGATGATATGGCCAAAAAATGCCACCGACCTCAACCAAAACTCAAATTTTCTATACGTGTCAAACAACCGATGCCCTTTAAGGGTTTGGAATACCACCCTCAAATGACCCATGTGATCACTCTCATTTTTCGAATATACCAATATATCGTCAATGAACACAATGACAAAAGAATCTAGGTAACTACGAAACACCCTATTCATTAGGTCCATAAACGCCTCCGGAGCATTAGTTAGACCAAAGGACATAACTTCTCATAGTGCCCATATCTAGTTCGGAATGCCGTCTTTGGTATATCCTCACCTCTCACCCTAAGTTGGTGATACCCTTATCTCAAGTCAATTTTTGAAAAGTAGCTTGCCCCTTGGAGTTTATCAAACAAGTCGTCAATCTGAGGTAGAGGATACTTATTCTTAATTGTGACCGTGTTGAGTTGGCGGTAGTCGATACACATTCTCAAGGACCCATCTTTCTTCTTTACAAAAAAAATCGGAACACACCATGGAGATATTCTAGGCCTTATGAAACTCTTGTCTAGTAAATCCTTGAGTTGTGCCTTCAACTCCTTTAATTCGGCCGGAGCCATCCGATAAGGAGGAATCGAAATGGGGTTTTTTTATGGTAACAAATCGATACCAAATCAATTTCCCATTTGGGAGGAATACCGGGAAGGTCATTAGGGAAGACCTCCGGAAAATCACTCACTACGGGGACCGACTCAATGGGAGTAATTTCGGAGTCAAGATCTTGGACTCTTACTATATGATATCGGCAACCCTTAGAGATCATTTTACAAGCTTTCAAACAAGAAATGATACGGCCTTCCAATAAACAACGGGATCATTTGGGAAATTAAATCGCACAAACCTTGTCCTACAATCAATAGTGGCAAAAAAAGAATGCAACCAATCCATACCCAAAATAATGTCAAAATCAAGCATATCTAGTTCTACTAGATTAGCATTCGAAACTCTATTGGGAAACTTGATAGGACAATTTCTATATACCCTCTTTGCAACAACCGACTCACCCACCGGTGTAGACACTAAAAAAGGTTCATGCAAAATTTCGGGTAAAGTATCAAACTTTTTTGCTACTAGAGGTGTAACAAAAGACAAAGTAGCACCCGAATCAAGTAAAACATACACATCAATAGTAAATATTTTTAACATATCGGTCACCACATCGGGAGAGGTCTCTTGCTCACCCCTAGTACAAAGAGCATAGAAGTTGTTCTTCTTAGAAACTTCACTAGAACCACTTGCTTGAGCTTGGGCACCACCTTTATCTTGACCCTTAGCATTACGGAAATCCTTAACCTTGTGTCCACTTTTTCCACAACCGAAACAATTGTCAGTTTCCTTAAGGCAATCACCAAAGTGTCTCTTACCACACCTTGCACAAGTCGGCTTCCTTGTTGGTGAGATAGTGTTCCCTCCTTTTCGCTACTTAGAGTTGGGCACTCTATAAATCCTAGCCTTAGGGAACTTAGAGGGAACTTGGATAGAAAACCTTTTCTTGAATTTGGGCTTGTCTTGGATGTCGAGCCTATTCTTTGTAGCACCACCATTATAAGATCTTGCCCTTTTTGTATCTCTATCCTTCCTCTTATCTAGCCTCCTCCACTCTCCTAGCATGCACAATAAGACGGTAAATATTCATGTTATCGTGAAGCATTGCCGAATGACATTCTTCTTGTAAGTCATCTGATACTCCCGTCACAAAGCGACTCATTTCGTCTCTAGGATCGGAGACCAAGTAAGGAACATATTTGGACAATTGAATGAACTTCAATGAGTAGTCATGAACATTCATACCTCCTTGGCGGAGGTTAATGAATTCCACCACCTTAGCCTCCCTCATCTCTCTAGGGGAAAAACGTTCAAGAAATGCCATCTTTAAGTTCACCCAAGTCATCGGCCCACCCCTAAGAGGACTATTATCCCTCCTTGAGGTTGTATGTGGCCAACTCGGCCTTCTAACTTGAAGACAACCCCATAGAAAAAAGTATCTTGTAAACTTCATCAATGAATTCTTGGGGGTATTCATCAACCTTAGACCCATAGAAAGTAGGAGGGTTCATCCGAGTGAAATCCCTTAGATGGGAAGCCATAGTAGAAACTTGTTGATGAACTTGGGGCACTACCTCCCGATTAGCTTGGGCCGTACGTCATAGCTTGGGCTTGAACCGTTGTGGCTTGGAATTGAGTAGTAATGGCTTGGGCCATTTGAACAAGGATAACCCTCGTCTCACCCTCCGCCAAAGGTGGAGGATTTTCTGTAGCTTGATCATTAACAACATCTTCTTCAAGTGGAGGAACTTGATCATCACGCGGAGGAGCTCCCGCATTAGAAACCTCTTCCTCAAGTCTTCGAGCCGCATTCCTCCTAGTATTCATTTCCTATAACAAAATTACAAGGTTTAGGTTAAAGCATATAACAAGTACACTCTAGGGGCACGATATTGGATTTCCAAGAAAGAGAGCAATTTCCTAATCATCACATAGATTCCTATTCATAAGTGTGGTGCATTTCACAATTACGAATACAAACCTACATAGATGTGGGTAGAGAGAGACATCAACATCAAAGATATTCAACCTCATGCTCTGTTACCAATTTTGTCACATCCGAGTTTACCCCCAAGACGTAACCGGCGTCTCCGTCCTCTTTGAGAACTAAGACTAGCCCATTAGTTTTCATCATCGCATTCACAAGTAAAAAATATGGAAGAATTTAAAACTTTTAACCATATCTAATTGGAGGTTTACATACACCTCTACATACACATAATATATATTCGTAATGAGTATACATAGACCTTTCGTATAGGAAGGTTACATAGCCTTCTACTTTTATTGCACATATATATAAATAAGATAGAATAAAGTCTCAATAATTGTCTCATCTCATACCATCTAAAAGATCATAGCAATTTGGGCATAGCCCTACATCAATGTAAAGGAGCCACATATAGTCTTGCACAAATCGTACTGAAAGTAGAATGAACATAAGAGTCTTAGAAAATAAAGCAACTCCATAATATAGATATCGGCATCTCCCTCGGAAAGTGAGGACCTACCCCTTGGATGATAGAGAATATCCAAGTCTTCTTCAAGTCGTCTCAAATGAGCCTTCAACGATCGGAACGTAAAATGTTTGGCATAAGAGGGAGAAAATGGGGTTAGTACGCAACATGAAGTAAGTATGAGATCATATGCAAATATAACAACAAAACATGATAAAAAGGTACATTTAGTTAAATCATGCCATTTTTTCTAGTTAAAGACTTATGCACAATCAACAAATCAAGTAAGCTACATGTATATCAACATACTTAAACCCATAATCTTATATAACTCTATCACCAAGTAGTAACTTCACAAGCATAAATAAAAGTTCATTATGTAAATAGCAAGGCAAGATAACTAATCATAAATCCTCATAAGTAATCAAGTGCAATGACCAAGCAAAGACCCATAACCTTACTTAATCAAGTAACCCAACAAGAACCATAAATAGTAACTCACTCCACATAACATAGTCTTCAATTACACTTAAATTCATATTTTAACAATAAAGACCAATTGCATGATCATAATTATCATAATCATCATATAAGATCATTTACATTTATCATCATTTACATACATAATATTAACTTCCTAAAGCTCCTATCATGGCAAACTAGTGCAAGGCAAAGGTAGATTCCCATACCCCTACCCAAGCTAAGTCAATCCCCTCAAGTCACCATAATTAGTTTATACTTCATTAGTTCATTTTAATTTAGGTAACACTTGCCTTAACCAACATAGACCACAAGATCTAAGTGTGGAATCTAGTGTCATGAAACCCTACACCGAAAGAAGGCGGACTACATGCCAAAGTAGTACCTAGAACATGAACAAAGCAACTACATGGATACAATAGCTAGTATTCCTATAGGGGCAAAATATTTCAAGAAGTAGGAGATATTATTGGGACCCTCTTTTTGTCTCATGCAATATAGTCTCCAATAACTTTGAGTACATTAGTGTTCCTACCTTCCCTATGTAGGAAGGGACACTTCTAATCTAGTTCACTCGGTGCTAAGATAGGTCCCTTTATTGAAATGCCTTTATGTCTTTATTAACAATCATAACTTAGTTTAGGTCATATGGTCTAGACCTTGTATAATCACCATCATCATATCTCAATACGAATTGCATGAGTATAGTCCTTTCATTCACAATTAATATAAGTGAGGTTAACACATTTCATATCACTTCATAATAGGGCATATTGTTAAATATCACCATCCTTACAACGTATACCAAAGTTAAGGCATTTCAATTCAACATCATACCATCCTATCAATCCTACATAAGGCATACTCCAACATAATATCATGACTTAATCACAAGTTGAAGTAAAGAATAGGACTTACAAGACTTACCAAGTCCCCTCCATAGTTCATCATAAGGGTCTTACCGTCAACCCACAACTCAATCCAATTAGGTCATGACATCAACATAATTCAATAACCAACATGATAATAAGGTTAGAAGAGTCACTATATCGAAATTCAGTACTAAACCAAAGCTTCGAGACAAGATACTTAGGCCAATCTTCTTAACCTAGATCACTCCTCAAGAACTAGTATGTATAACTACAATTCATTACAACTTGTTTATGATCAGTGTAATACCATCATCTAATAGTGACTTAACCAATAATTAAGTCAATTGAATCAATCCCAACATAATCACATCAAGATCAAACATAGGGTTGAAAGTTAAGGGTCATGTTCTACAATCTAGACCAAACCATCACAATTAATCATAATCAAGTAAAATATATGTTAATATATTCATTATATCCTAAGGAATTCATAAACAACTCAATTCATAACATCAAATTCGTAATTGGATGAAACCCATATAAAAACTTAACTTTAAGGAATACTTTGAAACAGCCCTTTGAGGATAGAAGTCTCAAAGGTCAATTAGATCCCATACCTTAACGTTTTGAAAAAGATTTGAAGATGAATTCGCACCTTTCCATCCCCCAAATCACTTCCTTAGACTATTCTCCAATGGTGTCTTCCAATAGAGAGAGAGAAAGTAGAGAGAAGGAAGAGAGAAGGAAGAGAGTTTATTTTGTGAGTTGTAATTAGATTAATTGGGGTTGGGTCCTTTATATGGGAGTTAAATTAGTTAATTAGTCTTACCTTAATATCTAACTAACCACTAAACCACTTAATTAATTAAATGAACTTAACTTAAAACGTGCAGGGAAAATAAGACCCTCACAGACGGAACCACGTCAACGGGCCGTCTATGACTCGACGGACAGACCCCCCTCCATCCTGCACCTCGTCGATGATTTCATAGACTTGTGCAGGCGAGGGCTTCCTCAAATTGGCTAAGTGTGGGACGACGGTGGCATCGATGCCCCGTCAGTCCACAAACGAGTCGTTTCTTGTCCCGTCGATGCACACTGCCCAGACACTGTTGCCTCATCCTGCAGCGGTCCTGCTCAAGGGCCCCTGATTGTTCTTTGGGGAGTCGTACCCGGACGTTTCGACCATGAAACATCTCTAACACATGTTACACACATTGTTTCCAAATTTCATTAATTTCCGACTCTTAAAAACTAGTCAAATAGGCTAAGGCACACTAGTACCTCTTTGAACCAACTTTCGAACGTCATGGATGTTCTTAGACGTTTTGGTTCTTAAACTCCCTAAATTACCTATATTAATTAAACTAACCTTAAAAATAGTGTCTACACTTCATGACACCTATGTTTGTCTTAACGACACGTCTTGGATTTTCGAAATGTTACAATTCAAGGTTTCACATAAAGGACCCTCTTAATATATTTTAAGGTCTCATGTCATTCATACGTACAAGACTAGGAAGCTTTAGCATCCTAAGTCAAGATATCACATATTCACTTTCATACAAGTATCAAGTAAGGGACACAAGTCAACCAAGACAAGACACAACATACTTCACTTTAACACATTACATGTCATTCTAGAAACACATACACATAACCATATCCTTTATAAGTCATCCTATACACTATCATATCATCATCCTCAATATGACCATCGTAGAATCATATAGTCAAGTAGGAATAACATACATCAACCCTAAGACTATACATATAAAGCCAAAGTCATAGTCTAACATGATCACCTAAGTAACATCAATAGAAGAACACAATTACTTTCACATTACTTGTCATATAGGTAGATATTATCATACTTCAATAATCAACTACACAAATAACCACATTACTTCAAGTAGTTGCCGACAAGGCCATAATCATCACAATACTTAAAATAACACCGACAAGGCCACATGAATTGCAAGTAAAGCACATAACACCGCCACCATAAGTGGACCATACCAATCACAATATAATTGAAGTCTAAAATACATAAATTAAAGGGAATAGGGCAGCGTACCACCACTCCATCCTCAACACCTCAATTTGATACTGAATTAACCAATTCAATATTGTAAGACCCTTACCAATGGACATGAATAACAATTCAATGCAATTTAACAATAATCAATGAAACTAGGTAAATTCCATAGATATTCATCAATATAATACAACCTAGATATCAATTGAACAGAATTCCTACATCATTAGAGAGCCCATAGAAAACTACACTAGAATTCATAAATATTAGATCAATATCAAGTAACCTATAACTTAGTCAAAAACTAGGGTTCATAGAATTCATGGATTCAAAGGTTAATTTAGTTAAAACCATCTAATTAATAACAATTCAATCCATAATTAATGTTTAAAAACCATTAATGCAAGAACCCATGCATATATCATGAAATTGGACAAATCAACTTTGAAAACTTTAGAAAACATCTTGGGAAGTTGGGCTTCTTGATGAATAGAGTTTCAAGGATCAAAAAACATACCTAAATAAAGTTAATTCTTAAATTTTATGAACAATCTCAACTCTAATCTCCAATCCAAGCTCTTCCTTGAGTTTTTGCTTTAATGGAGTCTTAAGGAATTTCTAATGGATTTTGGGGTTTTGATTTTGAAGAATGAAATCTTCTAAGTGTTAAAGACAAATATACATGTCTAAAACACCCAAAAGACCCCTTAGGAACCTACAAACCTCTTATTTGGAAGTGGGGTGAATTGGTAAATTCACCCCTAACTTAACCATTGACTCCATGCAGGGACAGACCCAATCGATGATTGCGAAACGACGGCCCATCCTTTGACCAACGGACCATCCTATTGGTCCATGGTCTTGGACTAAGGCTGGTCGTCGGCCTCACCTCTCCCCTGACTGAGTCCTAAACAATTATACACCACCAAAAGGGCGTCGATTTACCCACAGGGCGTCGATTACCTTTCGTTGGGAGGCAGTGTTGGGCAGTCTTTGACACCAACGTTGGGTCCTTTTTCAAGGACCCTTAGATGGTCCTTGGGGATGTTTGTACTGACGTTTCCAACCCAAAAATGCTAGTATATGATTTTATCACCTCTCACACGAATTTCATCCAAAACGAACATGTAAAACTCGATGAAACATGCTTAGACACACAAGGTCGTTTCAAGGCAAAACTTTCGAACGTCATGGACGTTTGGCCTCCAAACTTCACGAAACATGACACAATGCCAATATACTCCATAATAACTTATTTAATTAACTTAAAACCTCCTTAATCACACATAAAAACATATAACCACATATGAGGCACATAGGTGACTTAGTCGTCGAACGTCTTGGTTGTCCCTTGACGTTTGACTTCCAATGCACCTAAACTCTTTAGACACTGCCTCAATACCACATTATAGACCTATTTAGTACCTTAGACCATAATTACCAACATGTTAGGCTCTATTTCACCTAAGTCATTTTCGGGATCTTACATTCTTCCCCACATGGACAACATTCGTCCTCGAATGACACTGGCCACTCTCCGAACACTTCCAAGAATAGAGACTCAACTATCATCTCATGAACATACCATATAACACATAATCAAGAAGAAAACATCAATTGCCCATAATCTAGAGATTCACAACACAACAAGAAACTAAAAGAAAATTCTATAACTCATTTTGCTATAAAACTCACATGCTTTATTCCAAATAACAAAAACTAATTTTATATTCAACATCATACTCATATAACTCAGTTATAACAACATTGAAATAATTTTCTACCAAAGAATGAATTAGTCATAGTTTGTAAATTTTAACAGTAAGCAGTTTCCAAGCTACAGTGATTTAGGCCATTTTCCCAAAAATAAAACTTTTAGGAAATTCATGATAGGAACATGCTAATATGTAAGATAACATTAACTTCATAAATATCCAATGCAAGAAGTTAATGAAATTCAATTTCAAAAAAACTCCTAAACACCATGCACATGCAACATGCTTCTATCACTTTCTAACCCATCTACTAACCATACTCCCCCACTTAGAAGGAACTCATATCACTAAAAAAAATGCAAGGACTTACCCTCATCATCATCACCATCCGGCTTCTCTCCTCTAGTCCGGAGTGCATAGAATTGCCTCGTTGCTTGAACATCATCCTTTGGAACATTTGGGACAACTTTCCTACCCTTTCTTACTCTACAAGCCATGTTAGGACAAACTCTCAATTTCTGTTCTTCCTTACCACAACCATAGAAACTTTCGGCACCGCTTAGACACTCACCATAATGCCTCTTTCCACAAGTGACACATGTAGGTTTGACATTTTCAGAACCACCTCCTTTCTGCGATTTCACCTTAGCACTCCTAGGTTCTTCTTGAGTTTGAGCCCTCTCCTTAAACCTAGATTGCTCTTGGTCAATAGAACCACCCCTTTTCAAGTTTCTAGAAATCCTCCTAAGTTTAGACTATTCAATCGATTGGGCATACACCATGAGTCTAGCTAGGGTCATATCATTATGTAACATCGTTGTACAGCATTCCTCCCTCACTAGATCGGCGACGCCTGACACAAAACGACTCATTTCATCCCTCGGATTAGACACAAGGGATGGGTATATCTAGATAACATAGAGAAATTCAAAGAGTATTCCTCAATGCTCATATTGCCTTGATTGAGATTGATAAATTCCTCTACCTTAACTTCCCTCCTCTCACGGGGAAAATATTTTCCAAGAAAAGCTTCCTTAAATTCTTCCCACTCGATAGGACCTGTCTCCTCCAGCCTATTGTCCTTCGATTAAGTGTACCATATTTGAGAAACATCCCTCAATTGGTACGAAGCCAACTCCGCCTTATCACTAGATGTAACCCTCATAGCACTCAACATCTTGTACACTCCATCTAGGAACTCTTGTGGAGTCTCTCCCACCTTAGAGCAAAGAAAGATAGGAGGATTCATCCTCACAAAGTCTCTCAACATAGACGTCATAGTGCTCTACACAACATTCACCCTAGACACCATACTCAAATTCACTTGAGTAGTCACGGCTCGGGCTAAAGCAAGGAAAGCCTCTCTAATGTCACTATTACTCAACTCCGGGGGAACCACCGGAACTTCATTACCTCCACCCACAATAGGGACTTTGTCACCTTGATCACGTTGAGGAACTTGCTCAACTTCCTCAACTTGTGGAGGAATCTCCACTTGAACATCATTCTCTTCAACTCTCGTAGCCGGTGTCCTCCTCGTATTCATCTTCCTAGAAACACAAGGAAAACCATAAGAAAAGAGTACTCAAATCATTTATTCTACGGCACAACATAGGAGTAGAAAAGAAGGGAAACTCTATCACCCTATAGCCTCTCGCCCATAGATGTGTCGCGACTCACACCGATGGTCAAGACTCTACTAGACATGACTTGATAAGACTTTTTGATTCCTAATACTACTCTCATAACCTATGCTCTAATACCAGGCTTTGTGACATTTCGACACCACACCCTTGAAGTTAGGGTCAATTTCAGATTGCAACCGGCGTACTTGACCTCTCGGAGGTCTTGTACAAGCCCTTACATATCATTTATCCCATATACATAACGAAAAGTAGTGCGGAATTAAAACTTTTCACAAAACATTTCATAGTCTTTTAAAAACTCTTTCATATAAAATCATAGGAAATACTAAGTCTCAATCTCATCAACCTTAAGACACGAAAATACTTTTTGGGACACGGCCCATACTTCAAAATATAGAAATACTTAGTCTATTACAATACTTTGAAATAAAAGACATAAAAGTCATCCATATATATGCCCTCGAGTCAATTGAGGACATACTTCAACTTCACGTGAATGATGCTACAGTCCAAGTCTTTCGTCCCAAATGCTCCTCACCTACCAACAACTATAGAGATAGATAAAAGCATGGAATTACTACAAGCACATGTACTAAGTATGACATTATGCATAAAAATCATGAAAACGGACATTTATTAGAAATATGCATCTTTTTATTTAAAAATCAAATCATAATCATAAGAACACATTTAACACCTTAGAAACACATAAGATAACATTTAGACAATTTAACACATTTTTGGAAGCACATTAAAGTAGGCTCATTTCACTGTACAGTGAATTGCTTCACTGTTACAGTGAAGTGCGTCTTCTTCTGTTTTAACACTTCCTAGCATGTAGTCTTCTCACTAAAAACTATCCTAAGACTGACTTAAACCACACAAAGAGAGACCGCCCATACAACCTCCCTATCATGTCTAAATGACCCTCAAGACTACTTATAATAAGACACATATACACTCAAGATATCAACACATAGGTAACATGACATTCTCTTTCCAAAGGCTATAAAAAGACTTACTTAATTAAATCAAGAAGATAACGTCCATGATTGACCTCTTCAAGACTACCTATATAATCGTTAAGACTACCTATGTTTATATCATGTCTATATAATCAACATTTTCCCTAACTAGAGTCATTCTTAAGACTTATCTAGGTAAAATACGAAGTGACCATTCCTATGCCCCCTTCACACCTTAACTAGACAACCCTTAACTACTCTAGATAATTACTTATTCAATTAGTATACTTTCTTCCTTAAGTCATTACAGTTCATTTAGGAGACATTCATCACATAAAGGACATTCAAATAATGGTCTTGGACAAGACCTAGGGACTCTCACTAACACCGTCAAAGCCTATTGTGCAATGTCTAGATAGCGTCTCATACCACAACCTAAACTTCATAGAACTTCTCTAATGCTAGTAGGTATCCCATATGATGAGAATAGGCAATAAATGACATACACCATGATAGAAAAGCATGTAATCCGAAGTTCTAACCTACTCTGATGAGGGTGTTCTACTTGCAATTGGTAGAACTTGTACACATCCCAAGTAGGCACATGGGTAAGGAATATGAAGGGAATGCTTTGTAATCTAGTCTCATTCTTTAACTAGAACTACTTCCCTTACCATAGTCACTCGGTGCTAGTCTTTGTTCTCATAGAGTAATTCACATTTAAGGTTCATAGAAAGGGGTTCCATATCAAGTTCATAACCCAATTACATTTAACCTACCAAGGAAAGGTCTACTACGACTACCTCACAATGGCGACAAGAAGCTCATTATGACTTTACTAAGGTTTGATATGATGTCGTTCCAGCCAATCAACCATAAGTCTATCATTCCTTTACTTTGAAGGATATCATTACGGCTTTCGGCTTCAACATTCATAACCTTATCACTAGGTTCAAGGTTTCACATAAACGACCCTCTTAATATCATTTAAGGTATCATGCCATTCATACATACAAGACTAGGAAGCTTTAGCATCCTAAGTCAAGACATCACATATTCACTTCCATACATGCATCAAGTAAGGGACACAACTCAACCAAGATAAGACAAAACATATTTCACTTTAACGCATATTACATGTCATTCTACAAAGATATAGACCTAACCATATCCTTTTTAAGTCATCCTATACACTATCATATCATCATCCTCAATATGAGCATCATAGACTCGTATAGTCAAGTAGGAATAACATACATCAACCCTAAGAATATACACATAAAGCCAACGTCATAGTCTAACATGATCACCTAAGTAACATCAACAGAAGAACGCATATACTTTCACATTACTTATCATATAGGTAGATATTATCATACTTCACATAATCAACTACACAAATAACCACATTACTTCAAGTAGTTGCCGACAAGGCCATAATCATCATAATACTTAATATAATGCCGACAAGCCCACATCAATTGCAAGTAAAGCACATAACACCGCCACCATAAGTGGACCATACTAATCACAATATAATTGAAGTCTAAAATACATAAATTAAAGGTAATAGGGCAGCGTACGACCACTCCATCCTCAACACTTCAATTCGATGCTAAATCAACCAATTCAATATCATAAGGCCCTTACCAATGGCCATGAACAATAATCCAATGCAATTATAACAATAATCAATTAAACTAGGTCAATTCCATAGAGATTCATAAATCTAATACAACCTAGATATCAATTTAACATAATTCTTACATCATTAGAGAGCCCATAGAAAACTACACTAGAATTCATAAACATTAGATCAATATCAAGTAACACATAACAAAGTAAAAAACTAGTGTTCATCAAATTCATGGGTTCATAGGTTAATTTAGTTAAAACAATATAATTAATAACAATTCAATCCATAATCAATTGTTAAAAAACAGTAATGCAAGAACCCATGCATAGATAATGAAATTGGACAATTGAACTTTGAAAACTTTAGAAAACATCTTTGAAAGTTGGGCTCCTTGATGAATAGAGTTTCAAGGATAAAAATCCATACCTCAATGAAGCTAATTCTTCAATTTTATGAAGAATCTCCACTCAAATATCCAATCCAAGCTCTTCCTTGAGTTTTAGCTTTAATGGAGTCTTAAGGAATTTTTAAGGGATTTTCGGGTTTTGATTTTGAAGAATAAAATCTTCCAAGTGTTAAAGACATATGTACATGTCTAAAATACCCAAAAGACCCATTAGTAACCGCCAAACATCTTATTTTGAAGTGGGGTGAATTTACCAATTCACGCCTAACTTAACAGTGGACTGCACGCAAGGACAATCCCAATCGACGGTTGCCAAACAACGGCCCATCCTTTGACCAACTGACCGTCCTGTTGGTCAGTGGTCTTGGACTGAGTCTGGTCGTTGGACTCATATCTCCCCTGAATAGTTCTCAAACAATGAGACACCACCAACGTGGCATTGATTTACTAACAGGGCGTCGATTGCCTTCCGTTGGTAGGCTGTCTTGGGCAGTCTTGGACACCAACTTTGGGTCCTTCCTCAAGGACCCTTGGATGGTCCTTGGGGATGTTTGACCGGAAGTTTCAAACTCAACCATGCTTGTATTTGAATTAATCACCTCTCACATGAACTTCATCCAAAATGAACACATAAAACTCGACGAAGCACGCATGGTCGTTTCAAGGCAAAACTTTCGAACGTCATGGATGTTTTGGGATGGTTGGCCACCAAACTTCACGAAACATGACACACTGACTATATACACCATAATAGCTCATTTAAGGACCTTACAACTTCATGAATCATATATAAAACCATAGAACCACATATGAGCCACATAAGTGACATAGTCGTCGAACGTCTTGGCCGTCCCATGACGTTTGACTTCCAATGCACCTACACTCTTAGACACAGCCTCAATACCACATTAGAGACATAATGATGACCTTAGAACATCATGACAAACATGGTAGGCTCTATTTCACCTAACTCATTTTTCGAATCTTGCAATAGTAGACCAATAGTAGCGGGTTCCTTTGAGTGGGAGACTTTTAAGTTGGCTTTCCTTGATAGGTTATTTCCTAGGGAATTGAGGGAGGTGAAGTTGTTGGAGTTCATAAACCTCAAGCAAGGTAATTTGAGTGTCAAGGAGTATGCTTCGAAGTTCACTCTTTTATCAAAGTATGCTCCAAGCTTGGTGGAAGATCCTAGAGACTTGATGAATAGGTTCATGACCGGAGTGTCCAATCTAGAAGAAGAAGTATGTCGTAAGGCCATGCTTGTTGATAACATGGATATATCCCGACTGATGGTGTTTTCCCAACAAATAGAAGAGTCCAAACTAAGAAAGGAGAGGACTAGAGAAAAGAAGAGGTCTAGGTATAGAGGTGATAAGTCTTTCCATGCAAAGTCCGAGGTACAAGATAGGCCTAGATCCAAACCAATATATTACAGTCAATATTCTTCCAACACCCCTAAGGTTGATAAGGAGAAGGGGAGTGGGTCTTCTAGATCTACTTGCCCCAAGTGTGGAAGGAGTCACTATGGTAAGTGCCTAGCCAGCACGGATGGTTCCTTTGGGTGTGGGAAGGATTGGCATAGAGTTAGAGATTGTCCAGATCTTAATTCTAAGGGAAGGAAAGAAACGCAATCTGCTCCTAGTGATAACGAAAATGTTCCTAAACAAGAACTAGGTTCTATGCTTTTAAATCCAAGGAATATCCAAAGTGATCTCCTTATGTCCCTTCTGGTATGTGCTTCTTTGTTGATTTATGAAGATTTCCAGATTTTGTTATGATTATAATTTGCTTTACGAATTTTGTTGATCTTAATGATGATGTATAATGTTAGAGAGACATGTGTGTCTTACCCCCATGCGGGGGATAATGAACTATATGTGTTTATGAGGTTCTTATATGATTATGTGTAGTTATGATTAGCTTGGAATTGAATTATTTAATTGATTTGGGTATGTTCATTTCTGTAGAATGCATATACTATGTGCTTCTAGTCTAGAGTTGGTCCTATAAAGAAGTGTTTAGTCAAGTGTCATTCGAGGACGAATGTTCCCAAGTGGGGGAGTATTATTACACCCTAAAATGAGCTAGGTTGAACTAGATCCAAACACTTGTATTATGATGTTTTAAAGTCATAAAATGGGTAATAATGGTGTTCTTAGGCAGTATATAATGTTTGGAAGTGTTTGGAGGTCAAATGTAAAGGACGTTCGGAAACTAGTCGAAGTTGAACTAGTGTGTCGTAGTGTTTTGTAGTGATGTTTTGGGGGATGGTTTGAAGGTGAAATTTAGTTAAAATGGTTCTTATGCATAGCGTGATATACAAAGGGTCGAAAAGTCCGAGAACGATTCCCAGGGGACCATCAAAAGGGTCCCCAAGGAGGACCAAAACTTGGACTGCCGCGCCAGCCTGTTTTGGGAAGTGGTTGCGCGTCGCGCAGTTGTCACACATTGGGGAAAAATCTTGCCCTGCAATGCGGGGCTGTCACATACTATTCTGTCCTTTAATTTTTTAAAAAAAAGATTTTGATGTGCTTCCGCGACGCGCTGTAAGTGCCCAGATTCGTTGGGTCATTTTTAAGTCAAATTTAAGTTGGTTAAAATGTCCAATAGTTGCAGAAGTCTCTTGGGTACTTTAGGGATCAATTATGGGCGCTTATTGTAGGTATTTGAAGAGTATTTAATCAGCACAATAGCGAATAAGACCCTAGAATCCAAATCAAAAACCTTTCTCTCCCAAAACCACCATTGAAGAAGAAGAGAATTTGGAGGCTGCTTTAAGATGATTTCACCAAGGTTTAAATCTGGGATTAAGCCTATGATATATGGTATGTGAAGATTATTCATTAATGTATTCTTCCATCCAGGAATCCCCCCTAGTTTCCCTGCAATTGTGAATCCTAAGAACCCCATTCAAGAGAGCGTTGTGATTATGCTGTGGGTAAGGCTTGATTGTGATCCCAATATAGTGGGTAGCATTCAACGATGTTTATATGATGATTATATATTGTTTTTATCGAATTTTAATGGTGAATTATAGTAATTGAGTTGAAGGTGATCATGATGATCATAGGACATTAGAGGCTAGATAAAGGAATTTTGTTGATTCTTTTTAACTTGATTGTATTCTATATCAATTGATCATGATTAAATCACCTAGGTATGAATTGAACTAGACTTGATTGATTAAAGATTAATTATGGCTATATTTTCCTAGTAATGTTGAGTATGAGAAGAAAGCTTAGGCTAGAATACTCTATAATCTACCTATGAATGAAGTTAAAATGAATTGATGAATAATGAACCTTAGGATGGTTGTGTTGGCTGTATATTTATTATGACTGATTGAAAGTGATAGAATTCACTTGATCATGGAGAGTTGTCTAGGACATCCCTTCATGAGAAAGAATGTTGAGCAAGGCTTGACAAGAAAACCTTTGAGTATATGCTTGACTCCAAGTGGATATGCAAAGTGAGACGGATAGTCTAGCATGGGTCCGGGCTCCAAGTATAAAGGAGAGCGACATTTATTAGTTGTGATGAATATACCATTAGGTCTCATGAGGCGGGAGTCCTTCACGTAGTATAGTCCAGGTATTCTAGTAGAGATCTCCATATCCTAGGAACTTAGATGTGATTGAGAAACATCTCGTAGTGTTCAAAGAAAACATGAACTTAGACATGACCAAGGGGTATGTCGTAGTGTTCATAATGAACTTAGACATGCCCAGGGGTATATCGTAGTGTTCATAATGTGTGAATGAACTTAGACATGCACAAAAGGTATCTCGTAGTGTTCATGATTAAGGGATCAAGACATACCTTTAAAAGTATCTCGTAGGATCCATATGATTAAGGAACTTAGACATACTTAAAGAAGTATCTCGTAGTGTTAAAAAGATAAAGATAGGGGCTAGGCTCGAATGTAAGAAGTAATAAAAAAAATCCAAAAGTAGTACCTTGCATGAATGGTGTTATGGGACATCATGAGTGCATTGCACAAGGTATAACCTAGGGTCACTTTTGAAGAAGAGATTAAAGGTAGGATTGGATTAGAGTTGGATTTCCTAGTATAGTAGAATAAAGATGAGAGAATCTTCGTAATTGAAGTTAAGTAATAAAGAAGCTATGGAGGGTGAACTTGTTAAGGATGGATTTCAAGATAGGATTAGTATGTAGGGTAGAACGGTCTGCCTTATGTATATTGCACAAGCATGTTTTGAGATGACCAGAAGGGTATTGTACTCTTTAGTATGAAGAACATAGGTCTTAATTATGATAGTGGATTATGATTAAGAATGACCAAAGAGAGGTACTTAGCTTTGGTACTAGCATGGTATGCTACCTTAGACTTGCACAAGTATACTTAGAGGTAGCTTGTGGTGTAGTTCACTTGAGTAAGAAGGACAAGTAAGTAGTAAGTATGAGCTCTTATATTATTTATGACGCATATTTATGATATGATATTCATGTTATTCTTATGTATTTATCTCTTGTGATTATGTCAATTATTGAATAACCAATTGAGATGTCTTATGTTTGGTGTGATATTTTCCATACTTACTACATATCGTACTAACGCATATTGCCTAGATGTTGTCCATGTAGCTTCTTGAGAATGTTGAGTTGCTTTCAAGGGTAGAGTTCCAAGATTTCCAAGAAGATAAGAAGTGGTGAGTCATAATATCTTCGAGGACGAACCTTAATGTTCCTTTATCTTTTCGTTATGATTTAGACTTTATAAGGGTTGCGTCCTAAGATGTATCATTCATGTCAAAGTTAGATGGTTTTTGAGAAAATGTTATTAGAGATGCTTCTGCTATTATGAAATACCTTTGGGTTTACGTTTCAAGAATGTTTTTAAATTCCCTCCATTTATGCATGATGTTATGTAATGAACTCAGGAGACTTGTACAAGACCTCTGAGAAATTGAGTATAGCGTTTTGCGATCCGAGGATTCCCTAACTTCTAGGGTGTACTTGCGGGTCGTGCCAAGCTTCATATCAGAACATAAATTTTTGAAAATGGACTTAGGATGTCTCAAAACTACGTCTAGTAGATTATTATTATTATTCGGGGTGAGTCGCGACACATGTATGAGTAGGAGGCTATGGGATGCTTAGGAAAGTTTCACTTCTTGATTCTTCAAGTAGTGCCATTGAGTTTGGATTTAGTAGGCCCTTTTTTAAATGCTTGCCTATGATTTTGTAGGTTATGGCTAACACTAGGGCTAATGCTAGGAGGGAAGGATATGGGAATAGGGAGTAAGAGATTCCTCCCCAAGTTCAAGAACGAGTTCCTCCCCAAGTGCAAGAACAAGTTCCTCATCAAGTTCCTAATGATCCTCCAATAGGGAATTCTATGTTTGAGGAATTGAGGGCTTCTATGACTTTTTTGTCTCAAGCCTTAACGGCACAAGCTAATAGAGGAGAGGTGGCTCTGGCTAATCCTATAGGAGGAATGGGTCCTACAAGAGTAAGAGTTTTCTTGAGAATGAATCCACCAGAGTTCTATGGATCCAAAGTTGATGAAGATCCAAATGGTTTTATTGATGAGGTGTATAAGCTTCTTGCAATCATAGGAGTGTCTTCCATTGAAAAGGCAGAGTTGGCTGACTATCAATTCAAAGATGTTGCCAAACTTTGGTATGAGCAATGTAAGGATAGTAGACCAATAGGAGCGGGTTCCATTGAGTGGGAGACTTTTAAATTGGCTTTCCTTGACAGGTTCTTTCATAGGTAATTGAGGGAGGCGAAGTTGGAGGAGTTCATAAACCTGAAGCAAGGTAGTTTGAGTGTCATGAAGTATGCTTTGAAGTTCACTCTTTTGTGTAAGTATGCTCCAAGCTTGGTGGCAAATCCTAGAGACTTGATGAATAGGTTCATGACGGGCTTTCCGATCTAGTAGAAGAAGATGTCGTATGACCATGCTTGTTGATGACATGGATATCTCCCGACTGATGGTGTTTGCCCAACAAAAAGAAAAGTCAAAACAAAGAAAGAAGAGGGATAGAGAAAAGAAGAGGTCTAGGTATGAAGGTGATAAGTCTTTCCATGCTAAATCCGAGGCACAAGATAGGCCTAGAACTAAACCAATATATTCCCATCAAGATTCTTCCATCACTCTAAGGTTTATAAAGAGAATGGGAGTGGGTCTTCCATATATACTTGCCCCAAGTGTGGAAGGAGTCACTATGGTAAGTACCTAGCCGGCACGGATGGTTGCTTTAGCTGTGGCAAGGATGGGCATAGAGTGAGTGATTGTCCGGATCTTAAGTCTAAGGGAATGGAAGAAAACAAAGCTGCTCCTAGTAACGGGGAAAATGTTCCTGAAGAAAGAGCTAGGTTCTATGCACTCAAATCCAAGGATGATCCAAAGTGATCTCCTTATGTCCTTTATAGTATGTGCTTCTTTAATGATTTATGAATATTTCCAGAATTTCTTAGGATTATGATTTGCTTTACAGATTTGGCTGATCTTAATGATGATGTATTAATGTTAGAAAGACATGTGTGGCTTACTCCCAAGTGGGGGATAATGAATTATATGTGTTTATCAGGTTCTTATATGATTGTGTGTAGTTATGATTAGCTTGGAATTGAATTGTTTCCTTGATTTGGGTATGTGAATTTAGGTAGAATGCATATACGATAGGCTGCTAGTCTAGAGTTGTTCCTATAGAGAAGTGTTTAGTAAAGTATCATACGAGGACGAATGTTCCCAAGTGGGGGAGTATTGTTACACCCTAAAAATGAGCTAGGTTGAACTAGAGCCAAAAACTTGTGTCATGATGTTTTAAAGTCATAAAATGGTTAATAATGGTTTTCTTAGGTAGTATATAAAGTTTGGAAGTGTTTGGAGGTCAAACGTACAAGATGTTTGAAAACTAGTCGAAGTTGAACGAGTGTGTCGTAGTGTTTTGTAGTGATGTTTTGGGGGATGGTTTGAAGGTGAATTTAGTAACGAGGGTTCCTACATGTATCCTGATTTACAAAGAGTCGAAACGTCTGAGAATGACGCCCCGGGAACCATCAAAAGGGTCCCTAAGGAGGACCCAAACTTGGACTACCAAGCTGCCGCACCAGCCTATTTTGGGCAGTGGTTGCGTGTCTAGCAGCTGTTACACACTGGGGAAAAATCTTTCCCTGTGACGCGGGGCTGTCACAAACAATTCTCTCCAAGAATTTTTGAAAAATATGATCTGGAAGTGCCTCGCGAAGAGCAGTAAGTTCCCAGATTCGTTGCGTCCTTTTTAAGCCAAATTTAAGTTGGTTAAAATTTCCAATAGTTGCAGGGGTCTTTTGGGTACTTTAGGGACAAATTATGGGCGGTTATTTAGGTCTTTGAAGAGTATTTAAGCAGCACAATAGACAATAAGACACTAGAATCCAAATCAAAAACCTTTCTCTCCCTAAACCCTCCCAAAACCACCACTGAATAAGAAGAGAAATTGGAGGCTTCTTTAGGACGATTTCACCATGGATTGAAGCTGTGTTTAAGTTTCTAATCTAAGGTATGTGAAGCTTATTAATTCATGGATTCTTCCATCCATGAAGGCCCCCCTAGTTTCCCTTTAATTGTGAATCCAAAGAACCCCATTCAAGAGAGGATTGTGATTGCATTGTGGGTAAGGCGTGATTGTGATCCCAATCTAGTGTGTAGCATTCAACAATTTTTATATGATGATAATATATTATTTTAGTTGAGTTTTCATGGTTAATTATAGTAATTTAGTTGAAGGTGATCATGGTGATCATATGCCATTAGAGGCTAGATGAAGGAATTGTGTTGATTCTTCTTAACTTGATTGTATTCTATGTCAATTGATCATGATTAAATCACCTAGGTATGAATTGAACTAGACATGATTGATTAATAATGGTTTTGATGAAATTGAACCTTAAAGATTAACTATTGCTATATTTTCCTAGTAATGTTGAGTATGAGAAGAAAGCTTAGGCTAGAAGACTCAATAATCTACCTATGAATGAAGATAGAATGAATTGATGAATAATGAACCTTAGGATGGTTGTGTTGGATGTAGATTTATTATGATTGATTGAAATTGATAGAATTCACTTGAGCATGGAGAGATTGTCTAGGACATCCCTCCATGAGAAAGAATGTTGAGCAAGGCTTGACAAGAAAACCTTGGAGTATATGCTTGACTCCAAGTGGATATGCAAAGTGAGACGGATAGTCTAGCATGGGTCCGGGCTCCAAGTATAAAGGAGAGCCACACCTAGTAGTTATGATGACTATACCATTAGGTCTCATGAGAAAGAAGTCCTTCATGTAGTATAGTCCAAGTATCCTAGTATAGAGCTCCATATCCTAGGAACTTAGACGTGATTGAGAAGCATCTCGTATTGTTCAAAGTAAAAGATGAACTTAGACATGCCCAAGGGGTATCTCGTAGTGTTCATAATGTGTAAATGAACTTAGACGTGCACAAGGGGTATCTCGTAGTGTTCATGATTAAGGGATCAAGACATACCTTTAAAAGTATCTCGTAGGATCCATATGATTAAGGAACTTAGACATACTTAAAGAAGTATCTCGTAGTGTTCAAAAGATAAAGATAGGGGCTAGGATTAAATTTAAGAAGTAATAAAGAAAAAATCCAAAAGTAGTACCTTGCATGAATGGTGGTATGGGACATCATGAGTGCATTGCACAAGGTATAACCTAGGGTCACTTTTGAAGAAGAGATTGAAGGTAGGATTGGATTAGAGTTGGCTTTCCTAGTATAGTAGTATAAAGATGAGAGAATCTTAGTAATTGAAGTTAAGTAATAAAGAAGCTATGGAGGGTGAACTTGTTAAGGATTTCTTTCAAGATAGGATTAGTATGTAGGGTAGTATGGTCTGCCTTTTGTACATTGCACAAGAATGTTTTGAGATGACCACATGGGTATTGTACTCTTTAGTATGAAGAACATAGGTCTTAATTATGATACTGGATTATGATCAAGAATGACCAAAGAGAGGTACTTTGCTTTGGTAGTAGTATGGGATGCTACCTTAGCCTTGCACAAGTATACTTAGAGGTAGCTTGTGGTGTAGTTCACTTGAGTAAGAAGGACAAGTATGTAGTAAGTATGAACTCTTATATGATTTATGATGCTTTATTTTGATATGATATTCATGTATGCTTATGTCTTTATCTTTTATGTTTATATCTATTATATCTATTATTTATTAACCCTTTGATATATCTTATGTTTGGTGTTATAGTTTCCGTACTTAATACATATCGTACTAACACATATTACCTACATGTTGTCCATGTATGGTATTGAGAAGGTTGAGTTACTTTCAAGGGTAGAGTTCCAAGATTTCCAAGAAGATAAGAAGTGGTGAGTCCTCATAGCTTTGAGGACGAACCTTTATGTTCCTTTATATTTTCGTTATGCTTTAGACTTTATGAGGGTTGCGTCCTAAGATGTATCATTCATGTCAAAGTTAGATGGTTTTTGAGAAAATGTTATTAGAGATGCTTCCGCTATTATGAAATACCTTTTGGTTTACGTTTAAAGAAAGTTTTTAAATTCCCTCCATTTATGCATGATGTTATGTAATGAAATCAAGAGGCTTGTAAAAGACCTCCGAGAGGTCGAGTACGCCGTGTTGCGATCTGAGGTTTTCCCTAACTTCTAGGGTGTTCTTGCGGGTCGTGATAGAAAGTTTGATATTTTTCCCGATATTCTAAATGAACCTTTTATGGTAACTACCCCGATAGGTGAGTCAAAGGTTGCAAAGTGTGTACATAGAAATTGTCCTATATGTTGCCAAATAGAAATACTCATGTTGAATAAGTAGAACTTAATATAGTTGACTTTGATGTCATTTTGAAGATGGATTGGTTGCATGGTTGTTTTACTTCCATTGATTGTATAACAACAATTGTAATGTTCAATTTTTCAAATGAACCCATCTTAGAGTGGAAGGGGGGAAATTCTATTCCTAGAGGTCGTATTATCTCTTGTCTTAAGACTTGTATATATAACATTTTAAAAGTCAAAGATCTAGACTCCGAAAATCCTCCCATTGAGTTAGTCCCCGTAGTAATGGAATTTCCGGAGGTCATTCCTAATTATCTTCGCAGAATCCTTCCCGAACGGGAAATTGATTTTGGTATTGACTAGCTACTAGATAGCAATCCCATTTCAATTCTTCCCTCTTGGATGGCTCCAACCGAATTGAAAGAGTTGAATGCTAAACTTAAGGACTTGCTAGACAAAGGCTTCATTAGACCTAGTATTTCTCCATGGGGTGCTCCGGTTTTTTTATGAAAAAGAAGGATGGGTCCCTTAGAATGTGCACTGATTATCGCCAAATCAATAAAGTAACTACTGAAAAGAAGTATCCTCTCCCTCGGATTGACAACTTGTTTGATCAACTACAATGGGCAAGATGCTTTTCTAAGATTGACTTGATATCGGGGTATCACCAACTTAGTGTGACAGGTAAAGATATTCCGAACACAGCATTTCAAATAAGATATTATCACTATGAGTTCTTAGTAATGTCCTTTTGTCTCACTAATGACCCGGCGGTGTATATGGATCTTATGAATAGAGTGTTTTGAAGTTACCTAGATTCATTTGTCGTTGTCTTCATTGACTACATCTTGGTATATTAAAAAAATGAGGGTGAACGCATGTATCATTTGAGGTTGGTGTTACAAGAACTGAAGGAGAATCAATTATTTGACAAGTATAGAAAATGGAATTATGGTTGAGGTCGGTGGCATTTCTTGGTCATATCATCTCTAGTGAGGTATTTGAGGTTGATCTAAGGAAAACATAGGCGGTGAAAAAATTTCCTACGCCATTGACTCCAACCGACATTAAGAGTTTCTCGGGTATAGAGGTTATTATAGGAGGTTTTTGGATGGTTTTGCGACCATTGCATACCCTTTGACAACTTTGACCCAAAAGAGTATGAAATTTGAGTGGTCGGAGGGATGTGGAGTAAGTTTCAAAATTATGAAAGATAGTCTTACTTCCGCTCCGTTGTTGAGTTTACCGGAGTCTACCAAGGGATTCGCTGTGTATTATGATGCATCCCGAGTGGGCTTAGGGTGTCTCGTAATGCAACATGGGAAACTAGTATCATATGCCTCTATGCAACTTAAGGTGCATGAGAAGAATTATCTAACTCATGTTCTTGAGTTAGCGGCCGTGGTATTTGCCTTGAAAATATGGAGGCATTATTTGTATGGCATCCATGTCGATGTGTATACCGACCACAAGATTCTTCAATACGTGCTTACTCAAAAGAAGTTTAATCTCCGACAAAGAATGTGGTTGGAATTGTTGAAAGATTACGACATGAGTGTCCTCTACCACCCCGACAAGGCCAGTGTGGTTGAGAATGCTCTAAGTCGTATGACCATGTGTAGTGTGTCTCATGTAGAAGAAGCCAAGAAATACCTAGTGAAAGATGTTCATACGTTGGATTGTTTGGGAGTTACATACGAAGATTCTGCAAATGGTGGTTTTATGGTCCAAATCTTCTTTGGTGGTTGAGGTGAAGTCCAAACAACACCTTGATCAACCATTGATGCAGTTGAAGGAGTCGGTTATTGGTAAGCTTAATGAGTCATTCTCTTTAGGGGGGATGGTGTCTTGAGCTATCAAGGAAGGTTGTGTGTTCCCAATGTACATGACTTGAGGAATCGAATTCTTGAGAAAGCTCATGGGTCCCGTTACTCCATTCATTCGGGTTCTACAAAGATGTACCATGACCTTAGATAGGTCTTTTGGTGGGAAGTATTAAAGAAGGACATAGAGGAATTTGTTGCAAAGTATCCAAATTGCCAATAAGTGAAAGCCGAACACCAAAAGCCGGGTGGTTTACTTCAAGAAATCCAAGTTCCTACTTGGAAGTGGGAAGACATTAATATGCATTTTATGGTAGGTTTGCCTCGGACACAAAAGTAATAAGACTCCATATGGGTGGTTGTGTATAGGTTGGCCAAATCAGCTTATTTTATTTTGATCAAGTCCGCTTACTCGGTGGAGGATTATGCTAGGATCTTCATAGATAAGATTATGTTTCACCATGGTATTCCGTTATCCATCATATCAGATAGGGGTGCACAATTCACATCTAAGTTTTGTATGTCATTCCAAAAAGTGTTAGGTACCAAGGTGAAGTTAAGCACAACTTTTCATCCCCAAACGGATGGTCAAGCAGAGCATACTATTCAAAACCTTGAAGATATGCTTAGAGCTTGTATAATTGATTTCAAAGGAAATTGGGATAAAGAATTGCCTTTGGTTGAGTTTTCTTACAACAATGGTTACCATTCATCTATATCAATGGCTCCTTATGAAGCCTTGTATAGTAAGAGATGTAGATCTCCAATTGGATGGTTTGAAGTGGGCGAGTCTTCACTTTTAGGTATCAAATAGATTTATAAGAATTTGGAGAAGGTTCATATCATAAGGAACCTCTTGAAAACATCCTATACCGAGCAAATGTCTTATGCCGACAATAGGAGGATTGACTTAGAGTTTTAAGAAGGTGATAAAGTGTGCCTAAAAATTTCTCCTATGAAAGGGGGTGGTGAGATTTAGCAAGAAAGCGAAGTTTAGTCCTCATTATGTGGGTCACTATGAAATTTTGCAAAGGGTTGGGAAAGTTTTATATGAGTTGAAGTTGCCTAGTGAATTGGATTTGGTTTTTCCATGTTTCTATTCTTAAGAAGTATATCGGTCATCCCGAGTATATTCTTATTATTGAGGGTATCGGTGTTCAATAGAACCTCTCCTATGAGGAGGTTCTGGTTGAAATACTTGATAATAAAGTAAAGAAGTTAAGGAACAAACAGGTGGTTTCCATAATGGTGTTATGGAAGAACCACCTAGTTGAGGGTGCAACATGGGAGGCAGAGGCCGACATGAAGTCCCGTTACCCTCATCTAATGTAAAGCCTAAAATGAGAGTCTAAGAGCTTTTTACACTGTTTTAGAGTGAATTATAATGTATATAAGTCATTTAGGGTTTTTTAGAATCAAAACATCTAGGAACGTCCATGACGTCCGGAATATAGTTCAAGAGGTGCTAGTGTTCCTTAGCCTATTTTACTAAGTTTAAAGAGTCGGAAAATTATTAGATTTTGTAGTAAGGTGACTAACACATATTGGAGTTTGTTTATTATCAAAACGTCCGGGTACGACTCCCAAGGTCCAACCAAAGGGTCCTTCAGGAGGACCCTTGCAATTTGGCAAAAAGCTGTCAAGTAAGGCATTGTGGTCAGTGTCCATCAACGGACTGCAGGCGACAGAGCGTAGGCTGATCTACGGGGCGTCGATGCCTCCAACAACCAACACTTAGACATTTTCTCTAAAGGTCCAATTAAACCAATATCTATAGCAAACCACGGATGTGCAGCACGGAGGCCACACTTGGGTGCTGGAACCAGCAACTGGGCAGAAGCAAAGGCCATGCTTTTTGGCCTTAAATGGTGCATTGAAAGAAGGTACAGGTTGGCAACTCCAGTTTTGTTCAACAACACTTGATGTTGTACTTTACCCAGACTCTTTGTGAGCAAGTCTCGACTGACTTATAGCCTGGAAGGCTGGGTCTCGTTAGTCAGGTCCTTGTGTTGCTGTTTCTTTTTGATTAATTCAATTAGTTAAGTAAGTGGTTAGTTAATTAGTTAGGGGTTAAGGGAGGACTAATTAAGTTATTTAATGACTCCTGTAAAGACCCCAAACCTAATTATAAAAAAGCTAACTTTCACAATTCCCAAAACCTAATTGCTCTTCCTTCTCTCTTCTTTCTCTCTCCCAAAGAAACTCCATAGAAGACCAACCCAAGGAGGGTTGCAGGGATGCATTGAGGGGGATTTTATCCATCAAACTTCATTAATTAATAAGGTATGATATTCCTTTCACCTTTGAGATCTCATTCCCCAAAGTGTTCTTGCAAATTAATTCCAAAAACATGAGTTTCAAGTGGCTTTCCTTCAAATACGAAATTGATCTTGTGAATTGCTTTGTTTATGATTAATTTTTGTTATTATGAGTATATTCTCATGTATTATGATTCAATTATAATACGTCTTGATTAATTGACCTAGTTTGTGGAAGATGACATTTTCCCTAAACCCTAGGTTGTGATCTTGAATTGAATTATCTTGTATTGATAAAATTGGATTGGTTAATTTGTGAATTGCTATTCTATGTTGTTATTATGCCAACTTATGAGTAGATGGTTATTTATTGTAATACAATTATGCTATTTCTTGATTAATTAACCTAGGTTGTGAAGTAGATCATGAATTTTACCTAAGTGCCTAACCCTAGGCTATGAACTACTGATAAATTGTTGTGCAGTGATTCAATAGACTTCATTATTATGTTGATTACTATTGTGTTATGATATTACACTCACTGTAGGGTTGAATTGGATTGTTGATGGTAAAACCTTGATGATGGCTTGTGAAGGAGATTGGGGTAAGTGTTGTGATCTCAATTCTTTTCTTCAATTATGATAACTTGTGTTTAGTAATGAAGTTGTATTGAAGTATACCTTATGTTAAGATTGATAGGGTTGGTATGATGTTGAATTCAAATTTCTTGAATTATGGTTTGTTAGTTATTGTCTAAGATGTAAATGTGATAAGGATATTGGTAACTTATCAATGTGCCTTTTTATGATATGACTATGTAAATGTGCTAACCTCATATGTATGAATTGTAATGAAAGGAAAATACTCATGCAATTCTTATTGAGCTATGATGATGATTATATAAGGGATAGACCCTATGACCTACATTAAGCTATGATCATTAATAAAGGCTTAAAGACATTTCAAAAAGGGACTCTAGCTTAGCACCGAGTGAACTAGAGTGAGGATTATCCCTTCCCACATAGGGAAGGTAGGATAAATACTGTACTCATGAGATTAGAGATTATAATGCATGTAGCATAAATAGGGTCACAACTACATTTCCTAGTTCTTGAACTATGTTGCCTCCATAGGAATACTAGCTAGTGGATCCACATAGATGCTATGTTCATGTTTTAGTAGTACCTTGGTAAGTAGTCCGCCTTCTCTAGGTGTAGGGTTCCATGACACTGGATTCCAAGGAAAACAGAGGCAATATGGGAGGCCGAGGCTGAACCACCTAGTTGAGGGTGCAACATGGGAGGCCGAGGCTGACATGAAAGTCCCGTTACCCTCATTTATTGATAACTAAGGTTAGTTGTTCCTATTTATAGTGAAAATAATGAGCATTTTAATTTGCCTTGATTTTTGGTAAAATGATGAATTTTATGTTTTGTTACAGTGAGTTACATTTGACTATGCCAATTAAAATGAAATTTTTCAATAAAAATGCTTTTTTTCTTGAATTGAACTGATGTGGTGAATTTTGGTATATTGTGCCTTCATTGAATGTATTGAGCATGTTGATATGTGTTGAATAAAGGTTTTGCATAATAATTACCATGAAATGAATGTTGAACTCTTATGAGTTGAAAATGATGTCTTGAGTTGCATTGTTTAAAAGGTCATGCGGTTATGTTGACTTTGATTGTTACTCAAGTATTGATATGTTATTGTTGGTTGGGAAGCTAGTCTTGAGTCTATTCCTTCCTTTTAAAGAATTTTAGTGTAATTAGGGGACGAATGTTCCTAAGGGTGGGATAATGTAATACTCCGAAAGTCTAAAGCCTAATTTAGAGCCTAACTTGAGATTCTAAGAGTTTTAACACTATTTTAGAGTCAATTATAATGTATATAATTCACCTCAGAAATTTTAGAATGAAAACATCTAGGAACGTCAATGACATCCGAAAACTAGTTCAAGAGGTGCTAGTGTTCCTTAGCCTATTTGACTAAGTTTAGAGAGTCGAAAATGATGAAATTTGGTGGTAAGGTATCTAATATTAGAGTTTTTTTATGGTTAAAACGTCCGGTTAAGACTCCCCAAGGACCAACCGAAGGGTCCTTGAGGAGGACCCTTGCAATTTTTCAAAAAACTTCCAAGTAAGGCAGTGTGGATAGTGTCCATCGACGGACTGCAGGCGACGGAGCGTAGGCTGATCGACGGGGCATCGATGACTCCATCGACCAACACTTAGCCATTTTGTGTAAAGGTCCATTTGTACCAATCTCTGTCGCAGACCACGGATGTGCAGCACAGAGGCAACACTGGCCGTCAACTGACCTACAGCCCGTAAGTTGGGGTCTTGTAGGAAAGGTCCCTGTGTTTATGTTTCGTTTTAATTAATTCAATTAGTTAATTAAGTGGTTAGTTAATTATCTAGGGTTTAAGGGAGGCCTAATTAGGTTAGTTAATGACTCTTATAAAGACCCCAAACCTAATTAGACAAAACGTAACTCTCATAATTCCCAAAACCCAATTGCTTTTCCTTCTATTCTTTCTCTATCACAAAGAAACTCCATAGAATACCAAGACAATGAGGGTTGTAAGGCTGCAAGGAGTGGTATTTTTTCTATCAAACATCATCAATTAGTACGGTATGAGATTCCTTTCACCTTTGGGATGTCTTTCCCCAAAGGGTTCCTCCAAAGTGATTCCAAAAAGCTGAGTTTCAAGTCGGTTTCCTTCCAATACGAAATTGATCTTGTGAATTGCTTTGATTATGATTCCTTTTGGTTATTATGAGTAGACTAACATGTATTTTTATTCCATTATACTACTTCTTGATTAATTTACCTAGTTTGGGGAAGATGACCTTTTCCCCTTAACCTTAGGTTGTGATCTTGAATAGAATATCTTGTATTGATACAATAGTCTTGATTAATGTGTGAATTACTATTATATGCTGTTGTTATGCCAATTTATGAGTATATGGTGATGTATGGTAATCCAACTATATACTAGTTCTTGATTAATTAACCTAGGTTGTGAAGTAGATCATGAATTTGACCTAAGTCCCTAACCCTAGGCTATGAACTAGTGATGAATTGTTGTGTAGTGATTCAATTGACTTCATTATTATGTTGATTACTATTGGTGATGATATTACACCCATAGTTGGGTTAAATTGGATGGTTGATGGTAAAACCTTGATGATGGCTTTTGAAGGAGATTGGGGTAAGTCTTGTGATCTCAATTCTTTACTTCAATTATGATTACTTGTGTTTAGTAATGAAGTTTTATGGATGTATACCTTATGTTAAGATTGATAGGGTTGGTATGATGTTGAATTGGAATGTCTTGATTTATGTTTTTTGAGTTGTTGGATAAGATGTAAATGTTATAAGGATGGTGATAACTTATCAAAGTGCCTTATTTTGATGTGACTATGTAAATGTGCTAACCTCACATGTAGGAATTGTCATGGAATAAAAATAATCATGCAATTCTTATTGAGCTATGATGATGATTATATAAGGGATAGAACCTATGACCTACAATAAGCTATGATCATTAACAAAGGCTTAAAGACATTTCAAAAAGGGACTCTAACTTAGCACTGAGTGAACTAGAGTGTGGAATGTCCCTTCCAACATAGGAAATGTAGGATCACTATTTTACTCATGAGATTGGAGACTATAACGCATGTAGCATAAAGAGTGTCCCAACTACATCTCCTAGTTCTTGACCTATGTTTCCCCGATAGGAATACTAGCTAGTGGATCCACATCGATTATATGTTCATGTTTTGGTGCTACCTTGGCAAGTAGTCCGCCTTCTTTCGGTGTACGGTTCCACTACACCGGATTGTACAGTAGCTCATGTGGTCTATGTTGGTTAAGGAAAGATGTTCCCAAAAGGTAAAAGTGAAGTAATGAAGGGAACTCTAACTAGGATGACCTAAGGGGTTTAGCTTAGTCTAGGTAGGGGTATGGGACTCTACCTATACATTGCACTAGTTTGCCTTGAGGGAACTCTTATAAGGATGTTATTATGTATGTATATGCTTATAAATGTAAATGATATGTGTATCATGATCTTACATGTTGATGACATTATGTGATGTTGGTTTAACTTATAAACATGTGGTTGGTCTCTATTGATAAAGTATGATAATTCTAAATGATATAGTATGTGAACTTACATTGGTTATGGTTCTTGTTAGGTTTACTTGATTGAGTGAGTTTATGGGGCTTTGCTTAGTCATTGCACTAGTGGACTTAATGATGGTTCATGAGTAATGGTCCTGCTTTGGTTATGACGTTATGAAATCGTATACATGCTTGTTGATGTTATAACTTAATGATATAGTTGTCTTGATTGTGTGTTCAATTATGTTGATATATATGTTGACTTGGCTACACTTAGTATTATTTGTCTTGTGATGTACATGGTCTTGACTTTATCAATTTGTATTATTGACTTGTATTGGTTCTTGAATGTGCATAAGTCTTTCAAAGTAAAATAGCATGATGTACTGAAATGTCCCTTTTTAGCATGATTTCTATGTTTTGTGTGCATCTGGTCCTATACTTAGTACAAGTGATGTGCTAACCCCATTTCTACCTTTTTCCCCAACATTTTAGGTTTCGGTCGTTGAAGGGATTGTGACGACTTTTGAAGGAAGACTTGGATTCTCATTCTCCAACTTGGGTAGGTCCTCAGCACTTTGAGGACAATGCCACTTTCTAGCATTGGATGTCGATTAGTCTTAAAGACACTATGTTTATTTCCTTTCATTTGAGTACTTAGATTGTATAGCCTATATCAGTCTTTTATTGTGTTGATGTATGGGCTATGCCCAACTTTTATACTCTTGTTTAGATGGTTTTGAGATGAGACATCCGTTCGTACGCTATTAAAGTAGAAGACTATTTAATCTTCTTATACGAAGGGTCTATGTATACTCGATATGAATATATTATTTGTATGCGAGAGGTCTATATAAACCTCATCATAGACATAGAAGAAAAGTTTTAAATTTTCAGCGTTTTTAACCTATGAATGTAATGATAAAAGCTAAGAGGCTAGTCTTAGTCCTCTACGAGGATGACGACGCCGGTTACGTCTAAGGAGTGCCCCCCGGATGTGACATATACATAGCTATCTAGGTGGATCTACTAAGATATAGTCCTATATGGGCACATAGTTAAGGGTCAAGCAGATTGCTATTAGGAACACTAACTTACTAATGTGAGAGTTACCATCTCATGAGACAACACATAACTTGGGAATCTGGACTTACTAACGTGAGGAAAACCATGTGGGAGGCCGGACATACTAAATGTGACACCTCCATCTCATTTACATGTCATTTCGGTGCTAATCACTTATTCCCTTTAGTAATCATATCAGTTCATCAAACAAGTTCACATTGGTCTCTTCTAGACCCCTATGTAAACATCTTATCATATTAGCTCATAGGTCATCACAAGTGAGGATAATCCTTTCACTTTAGACACCATTTCACAAGTGAGTAAACATTTCACTTAAACTTTTATTATAATCATGAGAAACTACTTTCATCATATAATAATCGTATAATAAGATACATATATAATTCATGTCTAATTTTGAAAAACGAAATTATAAATCAGTTGTGATAAATTATGATGAATTATGAGGAATTAATGTTGTTTAAGTATATATTGATGGTTAATTGATCATTTCCTATGATATTTCCCTAGACCCCTGTGCTTCCCCTAATTTAATGAAAAACTTGAATTGATATGGTGAATTGTGAAGATATTGAACAAATAGATTGACTACATTGTTGTTAATTATGTAATTGCTTCTTAAATTTACCTTGTTTATGTAATTGGTTATGTATTCTTGGTAATGGAAGTACGAAGGTCCTTCGAAGGGCAATGAGGTATGTTGATTGTTTCTTCTTAGATTCAATTATGAAGTATAAGTTACTTAGATACTAATGCTCCTATGTCTAATGTGGGGGTTTGATGTTGATGCTAAGTATTCCTCATCCTTAACCCTATACTATTGAATTGGTTATGAATATGCATGTATATTATGTTATTATTATGATATGATTTAAAGTAATTTCTCATGAATATAATAATGTGTTTATTGAGAGGTTTACTCACTTGTATGTGGTTTCTAAAGTGAAAGGATTATTCTCACTCATGAATTCCTATAAGCTATTATGATAAGATGTTTTCATTGGGGTCTAGAAGATACTAATTTTATCTTGTATGATGAGTATGATTATTACAAAAGGGAATAAATGCTTAGCACAAAAAGGGCATGTAAATGAGATGGAGGTCTCACATTTAGTAAGTCCGACCTTCCACATGGGTTTCCTCACCTTAATAAATCTGGATCCCCTAGTTATATGTTGTCTCATGAGATGGAAATCTCCACGTCAAGTAAAGCAAGATTTCTAGAAACAATCTCCTTCACCCTTAACTATATTCCTACATATGACTCTATCTTTGTGGATCCACCTAGATAGCTTCGTACGAATGGTTACACCTTAGGCAAGTGTTAATCCTCTCTTTTCAGTGTGGGAGTAGAACACCGAATTCCTGTAGCTCACGTGCTCTCATGTTGGCTATTGCACTTCATTCCCTAACGTAAAAGGTAAATGAATAAGTTAAATATGTGAACTCTTATTAGAGTTGTCTTAAAGGCTACTATATAGTGTGAGGGAGGGTATGGGACTTCTTTTACACATTGCACATGTGGATCCTAAGGTATGGTTCTAGTAGTGTTCTTTTATTATTATGAGTATGATTTTGTTGTTATGCTATGAGTAGTATTGATGTATTAACCATGTTATGATAAAGTATGTGAATATGTTCTAACTATGAAGTGGGTGGCTTAATGTGATTACTTAGCTTGGAATTGGATTATGGGGTTCTATTCTTTGCATTGCACAAGTGTTGATTGAGTTGCTTATGTGTTGGGTTGATATTATGTTAAATTGACTTACTATGCTTATTATAATTGCATGTTGAGTTATGTTGAAAGAAAGCATGGTTTTGACTAAATTGTCTTTTTCTCATGCATTGATGATTTTGTGCATATAAGTCATACTTAGTACATGTGGTTTCTACTAACCCATATTTCTTCCATTTTTCCGAAACATTTTAGATTCGGGCCAATGCGAAGTTTGTGGTCGATTGCAAGAAAGACTTGGTTCTTTTCCCGATTCATTGGTAAATCCTCATGTTCTCGGACGTTGCCAAGTTCCAATATAGGTATGATGTTGTTTACATTTAGAAATATTATTCCTTATTTTATCATTGAGAAAATTATTCTAAGCCTATTATGGTGTATTGTATTGTATTGGCTATGTCCAAACGGTTGTACTCTTATAGATGGTTCAATGTGAGACAAAGTGTTAGACTAAATTCCTATATGTTGGTTATGTTGTCTATGCGAGAAGCCTAAGTAAGCTTCATATGTAAGGATTCTATGTAAATTCCCTATGTATATATATAATGTGTAAGCGAGAGGTGTATGTAAACCTCGTGAAGTAGATCTAGATAAAAAGTTTTAAATTTTTCAGCATTTTGGACCTATGATGTGCTATGATGTATGCTAAGGGCTTGTCTTAGTCCTATACAAAGACGATGATGTCGGTAACAACTAGGTTGTACATTGGGTCGTTACAAATATGGTATCAGAGCCAGGTTGAGTAATGTTAGGATTGATGTCTCACTAAACCACATCTACGTAAGGTCTTATTCTTAATTGTGAAGCGCGCCACACTTATGAATAAGAGACTATGGGATGCTTAGGAACTTTCACTCTCTTGTTATTCCTTATTAGTGCCTAAGCGTCTTAGATCAATCTGGTTCTTTTTTTTAATCCTTTTTATTATGCAGATAGGCAATTAATACAAGTAGGAACAACGCTAGAAGGGCCGAGGAGGAGAATTTGAATAAGGCGGTTCCCCCTCAAGCTCAAAACCCTCAAGTTCCTATTGATGAAGTGTCTATGATTAACGCTGAGATAAGGGCCGCTATTCATAACTTGACTCAAATGCTGGCTACCCATGTTGCTAGATATGCAAGGGTGCAAGTGAACACTAATTATAGCACTACCGCTTCAAGGATTACGGATTTCAGAAGGATGAATCCCCCTAATTTCTATGGTTCTAAGGTGGAGGAGGACCCACAAGGGTTAATTGATGAAGTGTTTAAAGTTCTTGATGTTATGGGTGTGTCTTGTCAAGAAAAGGTGGAACTAGCCACCTACCAACACAAAGATGTGGCTATAGTTTGGTATAAGCAATGGAAGAATGAGAGACCGGTTAGAGAAGGTCGGATTAAATTAGGAGATTTCAATACGGCTTTCCTTGATAGGTTCATTTCCTTGGAATTAAGGGAGAGGAAAATGCAAGAATTCATCAACCTTCATCAAGAAGGTATGAGTGTGAAGGAGTATATCCTCAAGTTCATTCAACTATCAAAGCATGCTCCTACTATGATTGCAGATTCTAGAGCTAAGATGAACAAATTTGTTATGGGGATATATGGTTAATGAGTGTAGGTCGGCTATGTTGATTCCTAGCATGGACTTCTCTCGTCTTATGGTTCATGCCGAACAAATTAAGGAGCAAAATCTTAACAAAGTTGGTAGGGAGTTGAAGAAGGTAAGAAGAGAAGATAGGAATTCTTCCAAGACTAAATTTGAGGTGCAAGACAAACCAAGGTTCAAAAGGAGGTTTTCCAACCATGGACCTCCTCATGCTGCAAGGGTCAATAAGAGTAACGTGTCTACTACTAAGCCCCAAGAGGGGAAAGGTGTTTGTTATTATGTTGATAATCCTCTTTGTTCAAAATGTGGTAGAAAACATGATTGTAAGTGCCTAGTTTGCATGGGTAATTGCTATGATTGTGGCAAGAGTGGTCACATGAAGAGAGATTCCCCTATGATGAAAGCTCCAAGAAGGGAAAATGCTCAAGCTCAAGCAAGTGCCCCAAATCCAGCTTCTCCTAAGAAGAATCGGTTTTATCTTGTCCAATCCCGAGGTGATTAAGAGAGCTCACAGGACATTGTTACCGATATGTTACAATTATTTTCCTTTGATGTATATGCTTTGTTGGAACAGGGAGCTACATTGTCATTTGGGACCACTCTTGTAGCAATGATGTTTGATATACTACCTGACATATTAGATGAGCCTTTTTTGGTTTCTACCCCATTGGGTGATGCCGTGATGGCTAAAAGAGTCTATAAAGGTTGTCCTATTTCCTTGCCCAATAGAGTTACATTAGTTGACTCGATAGAACTTGATATGCTAGATTTTTATGTCATATTGGGGATGGGTTGGTTGCATGGTTTCTTTGCCTCTATTGATTGTAGGACAAGAGTAGTAAAATTTCAATTTCCAAATGAACCCATTTTGGAGTGGAAGGGAGGTAACTCAAATCTTAGGGGAAAGATCATTTCGTGTCTAAAATCTTGCAAGTTGATTCCAAAGAGTTGTCTCTACGACATAGGAAGAGTTAGGGATCTTGAATCCAAGGTCCCTCCCATAGAGTTTGTACCTGTAGTAAGGGAATTTCTGGAGGTCTTTCCCGATGACCTTTCCGGAATTCCTCCCGAATGGGAGATTAACTTTGGCATTGATTTATTGCCGGATACTAAACCTATTTCAATCCCACCCTATCGGATGGGCCCGACGTAGTGGAAATAATTAAAGGCTCAACTCAAGGATTTGCTAGATAAGGATTTTATTCAACCAAGCATATCTCCATTGGGTGGCCCGGTATTATTTGTGAAGAAGAAATATGAGTCTTTGAGAATATGTATCGGCTATCGTCAAAATAACAAAGTAACTATAAAGAATAATTCCCACTCCCTAGGATTGATTGATCAACTCCAAGGAGCGAGTTACTTTTCAAAGATGGACTTGAGGTCGGGTTATCACCAACTTATAGTGAGGGAGGTTGATATTCCAAAAATGGCATTCCGAACAAGGTATGGTCACTTTGAATTCCTAGTTATGTCATTTGGTCCAAAAATTCCCCGGCGGCTTTCATGGACCTTATGAATTGAGTTTTTACAAATTATATTGATTTGTTCGTGATTTTCTTCATTGATGACATTTTGATATACTTTGGGAGTGAGAATGATCATATGAGCCATTTGAGTATAGTTTTGCACTATGAGAATGATCATATGAGCCTTTTGAGTATAGTTTTGCAAGTTCTCAAGGATAACCAACTTTTTTCTAAGTTTAGCAAGTGTGAATTTTGGTTGAGATGAGTTGCATTTCTTGGTCACATTGTCTCCAGTGAAGAAGTAGAGGTTGATCATAGGAAGACGGATGTGGTCAAAAATTGGCCTATACCTTTGAATCCTACCGACATCCAAAGTTTTCTAGGGTTGGCCGGTTATTATAGGAGTTTTGTTGAGGGATTTTTATCTATCGAATCTCCATTAACGGCCTTAACCATAAAGAAGACCAAGTTCGAATGGTCAGAATCGTGTGAAAAGAGCTTCCAATTATCGAAAGATAGACTCACCTCCGCTCAGGTATTGACCTTACAGGAGGGTACCGAAGGGTTTGTAATTTATTGTTATGCCTTCCAGTGGTTCTAGGTTTTGTGCTCATGCAACATGGCAAAGTCATAGTGTATGCCTCTAGACAACTCAAGCCACATGAGAAGAATTATCCAACTCATGACCTTCAACTTGCTGTCGTGGTGCTTGCCTTTAAAATTTTTAGGCATTATATCTGTGGGGTACATGTTAATGTGTTCACGGATCATAAGAGTCTACGATATGTATGGGTAACTAGAATCTCTTTTAGAAAGTTGGAGAGCTTTGTTTATTGTTTATGAATTTTTTTTGGTCAAATAAAAATGGGAGGGAGAGTTTAATTTGTTGGAGGGAGAAAAATATTTTAGTGAAAACTATAAGGCTACACTTGGCAAGTGTTGTTTTTATAATTATAAAAATAGATCACTTTAAAAGTGTAGTCATTTAGATAAATACGTGAGGCCAATTATATCATGATGTGACAACACTTATAAAGTGTAGTCTGTACTACTAAAGAGCACGTTTTATAAGTGTTGCCAATATTATCGTGGCCAAAAGCTAAAAGCTAAGGATACGCTTTAAAAGTGTAGACTTAAAAGGTTTAGGCAACACTTTACAAGCGTTGCCTTGACTTAGTGTTGCTTTAGGCCTAAAATGGTGTAGTGTGTATTCACTCAAAGGGACTTGAATGTACGACAAAGAAGGTGGTTATAACTTTTAAAAGATTATGACATGAGTGTCCTCTACCATCATGGGAAAGCCAATGTGGTTACGGATGCACTAAGCCGAGTGTCCATGGGTAGTGTGGCTCATGTTTTTGATGATAAGAAAGATTTGGTAAAGGAGGTTCATAGGTTGTCCCGGTTAGGTTTCCCACTAGAAGAATCTTCATAGGGTGGTTTCATGGACCGTCATAACTCCTACTCATCTCTAGTGGTAGTTGTGAAGTACAAGATACATCTTGATCCTCTATTGATGGAGTTGACATAATTGGTCCTTAAGAAGAAGAATGAATCTTTAAACCATATTTCTGTTACACCCTAAAAATGAGCTAGGTTGAACTAACCCATATTTCTCTTACGCCCTAAAAATGAGCTAGGTTGAAGTATAGCCTAATACTTGTATTATGATGATTTAAAGTCATACAATGATTAATAATGGTGATCTTAGACAGTATATAAAATTTGGAACTTTTTGGTGGTCAAACGTCCAAGACATCCGGAAACTAGTCGAAGTTGAACTAGTGTGTCGTAGTGCTTTGTAGTGATGTTTTGGGGAATGGTTTGAGCTTGAAATTGAGTATGGATGGTTCCTATGCGTAGAATTACATGCAAAGGGTCGAAATTTCCGAGAACGATGCCTTGGGGACCAGTCAAAGGGTCCCCAAGGAGGACACAAAGTTGTCCAAGGAAGCTGCCGCGCCAGCAAGAATCTGGCAGTAGCTGCCCATCGCGCAGCTGACACTGAAAGGGAAAAAATTTTGCCCAGAGATGCGGGGATGTTACAAACCATTCTCTATTAAACTTTTCCAAAAAAAAAAGATTTGAAAATGCCTCCGCGATGCGCAGCAAACTCCCAGATTTGGTCGCGTCATTTTTATGTCAAATTTGAGTTAGTCAAAATGTTTTATAAGTGCAGGGATCTTTTGGTTAATTTAGGGATGAAATATTGATGATTATTGATACTTTTTATACCCCTAAATTCACCAGTCAAATCTAAACCCTAAATTGAAAACAAAACCTCTCCATTCTTCTCTCCAAAACCTTAGTTGTTGAAGCTTCGAACATCCAAGGAAGAAGACTGATTTTCCTAGTTTTTTCTCCATAAATTTCGTGGGTTAATCTTCTATATTAAGGTATGTTTTATTCATACTTTAAATCTCTTTCTTCAGGGAGTCAATTCCAATGATTTTTAAAAGATGATCAAAAACATGAATTTTCCAATTTAGTGATCTAGCCATGTGTTCTTGCATAAAATGTTTTGAATCGTTGTATTATTACTAAATTTAATTTAATTTGATGATTTTAACCTAAAAACACTATGAACCCAGGCAAACTATGCAATCCTAGTTTTGACTATTTTATGGGTTAAGTGATCATGTCTCAATGCTTATGAATTCTAGTGTAGTTTTCTTTGGATCATAGAACGATGTAAGAATTGTATTGGATTGATGCATAGGCTATCTTATAGTGATAAATATATATTGAATTTGTTTAGATTCATTGATTATTAATATTTTTGTATTGAATTGATGATCATGGTCATATGTAAGGGCATTTTAGTATTGTATTGGATGATTTAGCTATGGATTAAAGTGATGAGAATGGATTGGTGGTACGCTGCCCTAATTCTCTTTATTTTATGTAATGTAGGTCTTGAATTATGTTGTGATTGGTATGGTCAACTTATGGTGGCGGTACTTATGTGTTATGCTTGAGATGATGTGGCCTCATCGGTATTACTTTATGAATTGTATTGAACATGGCCTTGTCGGCATTACTTTATGAATAGTGATATTATCATGTTAAGACTTGATAATGATAAATGTGAAGGACTATATGATATACGTGTATGTGTGAGATTGAACTCTCCTAATTGACTATATGTGATCTTGATTGACTAGGGTGATGTCTCTAATTGTGTTACTAGTATGTCTTGATAGGTTAACTTGGTTATTCCCACATGATACTTGATCACTATTGTACATGTCATATGGAGATGATGTGTGTGCCTTGATAGGTGGACTATGTAATCTTCTTATACGAAGGATCTATGTATACTCGATATAAATATATTATTTGTATGCGAGAGGTCTATATAAACCTCATCATTGACATAGAAGCAAAGTTTTAAATTTTTCGCGTTTTTAAGCTATGAATATGATGATAAAAGCTAAGACTTAGTCCTCTATGAGTATGACGCCGCCGGTTACGTCTAGGGGGTGCTCCCCGGATGTGACATATACATAGATATATAGGTGGATCCACTAAGCTACAGTCCTATATGGGCACATAGTTAAGGGTCAAGGAGATTGTTATTAGGAACCCTAACTTACTAATGTGAGAGTTACTATCTCATGAGCCAACACATAACTTGGGAATCCAGTCTTACTAACGTGAGGAAACCCATGTGGGAGGCCGGACGTACTAAATGTGAGACCTCCATATCATTTACATGCCCTTTCGGTGCTAAGCACTTATTACCTTTAGTAATCATATTACTTCATCATACAAGTTCACATTGGTCTATTCTAGACCCCAACGTAAACATCTTATCATATTATCTCATAGGTCATCACAAGTGAGAACTATCCTTTCACTTTAGACACCACTTCACAAGTGAGTAAACCTTTAACTTAACATTTTATTATAATCATGAGAAACTACTTTCATCATATAATAATTGTATCATAACATGCATACATAATTCATGTTTTATTAGATGTCTTAGGATGAAGGATGAGGAAAACATAGAATCAACATCACAACCACACATTAGACATAGAAGCATTACTATCTAACTAACTCATATTTCATAATAGAATTCAACAAAAACCAATCAACATACCTCCTTGTCCCTTTAAAGAAGCTTCATACTTCCATTACCAATAAGTCTTAACCAATTGAATAAAAAATTTAAATTAAAGAAGAAAATACATAATTAACAACAATGTAGTCAATCTACATGTTCAAAGTCTTTACAACTCACCATATCAATTCAAGGTTTTCATGAAATTGGGGAAACAAGTAACACCCCATAATTTCCATGACCTATACTAGAGCATAATATGTTGAATAATGAGTGTTTTAGACCTACATAACTGTACATAACTTTTTTGAAAAATATTATAGCCAAAGCATCAAAGATAGGTCTTAACATCCGGAAACTAGCAAAATTTAACTAGTAGACGTCCCTATGTTTGGTGAAGGTTTGGGAGGGTCATATTGAGTCTAAAGCTTGTAAAACGACTTTAAATAGTTAACATATAGTATAGAGGGTAAAAACGTACAGTCAAGACTCCCCAAGTACCACCGGAAGGGTCCTTGAGGAGGACACGAACATGGGCGATCAGGTTGCCAAAGCAGCCTGCGCGCAGCCAAGAAATAGGTGGCTGCTGCGCGATTCGCAGCAAACACATGAAGATCAAAAAAATTCCTCGCGACACGGGGTATACACGAGGATCACTTCCTCAAGCCGGATTGTAAAAATAAATTGTGAAATTGACCCCGCGATGCACCCACTTCCCAGATTCGTTAATGTCATATTTTAGTCAATTTGACTTCACAAAAAGACCCAATTTAGTGAGGGGTCTCTTGGGTATATAGGGGGGGGGGGGAATAGATATTGATTAAGGGTATGTTTTAATTCATTTTAACCGCTCCAATCAAATCTCCAAAATAAAAACCCAAAAGCTCTTATCTTTTTTTACTTTCTCTCTCACTAAATCCTCCATTGAAGAAGCAAGAAAGCTTGAAGATGAAGAGACCAATTTATCTAGGATTTCACTTGAATTTCATGGATTAAGCTTCATTAAGGTATGGTTTACTTCACTCTTGAGATTGTTTTCACCAAGAGGTCCCTCCACAAGATGATTTCAAAATCCCCCAAATCAAGGTTTTTCTTCTACACATGGGTCCTCTTTGAAAAATGAAATTATAAATCAATTGTGATGAATTATGATGAATTAATGTTGTTTAAATATATATTTATGTTTAATTGATCAGTTCCTATGATATTTCCCTAGACCCATGTGGTTCCCCCAATTTCATCAAAACCTTAAATTGATATGAAGAATTGTGAAGATCATGAACATGTAGATTGACTACATTGTTGTTAATTATGTAATTGATTCTTGAATTTACATTGTTTCTGTAATTGGTTATGTATTCTTGGTAATGGAAGTACGAAGGTCCTTCGAAGGGCAATGACGTATGTTGATTGTTTCTTCTTAGATTCAATTATGAAGTATGAGTTACTTAGATAGTAATGCTCCTATGTCTAATATGTGGATTTGATGTTGATACTAAGTATTCCTCATCCTTAACCCTATACTATTGAATTGGTTATGAATATGCATGTATGTTATGGTATTATTATGATATGATTTAAAGTAATTTCTCATGATTATAATAATGTGTTGATTAAGAGGTTTAATCACTTGTATGTGGTTTCTAAAGCAAAATGACTGTTCTCACTCATGAATTCCTATAAGCTATTATGATAAGATGTTCTCATAGGGGTCTAGAAGAGACTAATGTTATCTTGTATGATGAGTATGATTATTACAAAAAGGAATACATGCTTATCACAAAAAGGGCATGTAAATGAGCTGGAGGTGTCACGTTTAGTAAGTCCGACCTTCCACATGGGTTTCCTCACCTTAATAAATCTGGATCCCCTAGTTATATGTTGTCTCATGAGATGGAAATCTCCACGTCTAGTAAATCAAGGTTTCTAGAAACAATCTTCTTCACCCTTAACTATGTTCATACATAGCGCTCTATCTTAGTGGATCCACCTAGATAGCTACGTACGAATAGTTAAACCTTAGGCAAGTGTTAATCCTCTCTTTTCGGTGTGGGAGTAGAACACGGAATTCCTATAGCTCACATGCTCTCATGTCGGCTATTGCACTTCATTCCCTAACATAAAAGGTAAATGAACAAGTTAAGTATGTGAACTCTTATTAGGGTTGTCTTAAAGGCTACTATATAGTGTGAGGGAGGGTATGGGACTTCTCTTACACATTGCACATGTGGATCCTAAGGTATGGTTCTAGTAGTGTTCTTTTATTATTATGACTATGATTATGTTGTTATGCTATGATTAGTATTGATGTATTAACCATGTTACGATAAAGTATGTGAATATGTTCTAAGTATGAAGTGGGTGGCTTAATGTGATTACTTAGCTTGGAATGGGATTATGGGGTTCTATTCTTTGCATTGCACAAGTGTTGATTGAGTTTCTTATGTGTTGGGTTGATATTATGTTAAATTGACTTACAATGCTTATTATAATTGCATGTTCAGTTAAGTTGACAGAAAGCATGGTTTTGACTAAATTGTCTTTTTCTCATGCATTGATGATTTTGTGCATAGAAGTCATACTTAGTACATGTGGTTTGTACTAACCCATATTTCTCCCCTTTTTCCCAAACATTTTAGGTGGGCGATGCAAAGTTTGTGGTTGATTGGAAGAAAGACTTGGATCTTTTCCTGATTCATTGGTGAGTCCTCATGTTCGGGGACGTTGCCAAGGTCCACTCTAGCTATGATGTTGTTTATGTTTAGAAACTTATTCTTTATTTTATCATTGAGACGATTATTCTAAGCCTATAATGGTGTATTGTTTTTTATTGGCTATGTCCAAACGGTTGTACTCTTATAGATGGTTCAATGTGAGACAAAGTGTTAGACTAAATTCCTATATGTTGGTTATGTTGTCTATGCGAGAAGCATAAGTAAGCTTCATATATGAGGAGTCTATGTAAACTCCATATGTATATATATAATGTGTAAGCGAGAGGTGTATGTAAACCTCGTGAAGTACATCTAGATGAAAAGTTTTATATTTTTCCGCATTTTGGACCTATGATGTGCTATGATGTATGCTAAGGGCTTGTCTTAGTCATCTTCGAAGACGTTGACGCCTGTAACGACTAGGTTGTACTTTGGGTTGTTACAAACACGGTATCAGAGCCAGGTTGAGTAATGTTAGGATTGATGTCTCATTAAACCACATCTATGTAAGGTCTTATTCTTAATTGTGAAGCGCACCACATTTATGAATGAGAGACTATAGGATGCTTAGGAACTTTCACTCTCTTGTTATTCCTTATTCGTGCCTAAGCGTCTTAGATCTATCTAGTCATTTTTTCTAATCCTTTTTATTATGCCTATAGGCAATGAATACAAGTAGGAACAACGCTATAAGGGTGTCACGACCGGAATCTAGACCCCAGATGAGGGTGGCGTCATTGACCTCTGAGAGGTCGAAGACAAGCCTACATCGGTCGTCGTTACTTCATCTAGGTTAATTTTAGCAGAAAATTTAAACTTTTATTTACTTAAACTTTATATTGGAAAATATTGATCTCGCATAATACTATATACGTAAACTCATAAGCGTTAACAACAACCATCTACATCAAGATAATCAAATGAAAGTTATAGTCATAAATATAGAGTTACCAAAAATTGCACCAATACAACGTCTGAAAGTAAATACGAATGAAACGCTAGTGGAACATACTCCACTAGCTACGTATACACTAAAATAAATCAGCAATTATCCTCGAAAGCATGAGGGCCTACCAAATCAGAATGAAAGCTCCACGTCCGGATAACTTCTGCGTCGACTCATAAGCTCTAATGTCCAACTGCACCTGCACCTAAAAGTAGCTAAATGTATGGAATTAGTACATACTTGTAGTAAGTATGGGTATAGGCAAGAACACACCACGGACATGCATGATTTAGAATAGCTCTCTCCTAACGATATGAGTTATGGAAAGTCAAGTTAATGGACTTGCCAAAATCGGATTAGAAAAGTCATGCCATGAGAGTAACATGCATCATCATACGTATCATATTGCACACAACACATAACATATTGCATATAGCACATAACATATTGCATATACCACATATCATATTTAATTTCATTCGTTCATATGCCATGAGACCCTGGAATCATGGACTTAACATTAGGACTTCCCAAAATAAGGGCTCAACATATGGGACCTCAACTAGGGAGCCTTCTTAAGTAAACACAGAGTCTACATCATTCATTCATACGTACTTCATTTCATTTCATTTATAGTCTAGTGTAAACACCAGTTATACCTAGGATGTAGTTTAAGACTCTCATTGGTTTCACTATGCAATGACTAAGAATGACCTAGTGTCATTACATAAGTCTAGTTCATCATTTGATTATCCTACCCAAACATCTTTGGTATCGTTCATTTCATTGTGTGCATTACATGAGGCTGGCCTCATTCTTTCTTTGGGAACATTAACTTTAACCGACATAGATCATGTGAGCTCCATGAAATCCTGTGTCTACCCCACACAAAAAAAAGGTGGAATCACCGGCCAAAGTGAAACCAAAACATGCTAGCGTATATAGGGAATTGAACCCTGATAGATCCCTATGTTGGCTGCATAGGTTCAAAGACTAGGAGATATAAGGAGACCCATACCCGTCTTGACGGGCAGTCTAATCTAATGAGAATTACACGAACCTCTGCCTTCCTGAAAGAAGAAATCGCCACTCATAGCTAGCCTATCGGTGCTCAGTATAAAATTCCATTACATTCATCTCATACATCATAGAAGTTGGCTTCTAACATGAGGGCATCATTGCTCATTAGATAATTTCTCATCTCATCATTATTATTAAGTGTGCATTAACTTTAATACTTTCATTAGAGTGTTCATAGAGACCGGTCTCTTCATTAACTTTACACTCTCATAGGTGAGTACGTTTTGGTAACATTTACTTAGGCTCATTTGAGATCGGTCTCATCTTTCATATTAGCCTCTTATCGTGTTGTCACCACATTCATTAGCTTTAGAACAATTGCTCTTCATAATTACTCACCCCTCTACGTTAATGTTCATTTTATCATATGCCAACGCACTTTACCCTTTTTAGCCTGTTTCACACTCTTACTTAACCCTTCTAGGGTCGCATCATTCATCACATAACATCTTAGGTTCACTTACTTTATAAACGTATGCTGAACTTATGAGTCCATACACAAAAGCCATGAGGCTTCATTCATAGCTCACTTAAGTGATTCATATTACCCAAGATTATGTGGTACAAGAATTATGCATCTTGTAAGTATGCCAAGGTCTCAATTTTGATTCCCATGGGCAGCATTCATTAATTATTTAATTACGTAAGACTTACGTGTCAATACGGAATTGGGCAAGGGAACCCTATTTTAAATCCCTTGTATAACACTTAGTTAGTTTTCTTTATAATTTGTTGACATAAAAGTCTTGGCTAGGGAACCCGAGATCCATCCCCCACACCTACACTTCCTTTCTTTCTTTTTCTTGATTTTTTTGTCTTAAATATTTCGGCCTGGGGGACCCAAGATCGAATCCCAACATCCACATTTCTTTCTTTTTCTTTCTTTACTTGATTCCTTTGTTTAGACCAAGAGGGTGTGGGATCGATTCCCCACAACCTCACCCTATTTTTATTTATATTTTCTCCTTACTTTCTCATTCGGCTGAGAGGTTGTGGGTTCGATCCCCACATACCTCATTTTATTATTTCTTTATTTCATTTTTCTCCTCTCTCCTTCACCCATCCAAGTGGTTGTGGGTTCGAACCCCACACGCCTCACTTCATTTTTCTTTCATTTTTCTCCTAACTTTTCACTTGAACCTTACCCCATTTCGAATCCCCCTTACCACATTTTTATTATTCAATTTTTATATAACTTCTATTTGGTGAGGTCTTGGGTTCAATCCCCACTGACCTCATGTATTTTTAAAAAAATTTAAAACTAATTTTTCTTAGAGTAAGATGGCCGAAATAAATTTCCAGAATGCTGGAAATTTGTTCACCTTTTTGCAGTCCATTTTCTCACCCTCTTTCACGTTAAACATTAAGACATTCCGAGTAGTTTTTAGGGAGATCTTTAGGTGCATTTTCAAGGTTGCTTTCAGTGAAGAATTATCATTCAATTCAGCAACTTTGAACTCATATGAACATCAGGTTTTTAATGTATTCGCACACACTTAATTCATAACATTTTAACATGTCAATATCAAGATTAAAATCATGGCTAATTCACGGCACACACATGCACAAACAAGTTAAGGAACTTCACCTTTTCGGAACACCTCTTTCATTTCTACATAATTCCGAATACACATTCAAACACGTAATCACAACCAGCCCTAAAATCATCTACCAAAAGTCATACCAACGGGCAAAAACCTTAGTTTTCGATTGTGAATAGACTGAACCTTAGCGGTCTCTTGGGAAATGGACCAAGAGGGAAGAAAACCCATACCTGAAGTCGTTCAACACTTGTTTCAATGCTGCCAATTCTCATGAAACCAAGCCTCACCACCAAAACCTTAGCACAATCCCATCGAGAAACCCCTTTTTACTTTATGTTTTCAGATTCTCTTCACTTTTGAGTTTTAGCGTTCAAGTTCTTGATGAACTTTATATTCTTTTGTTCTGTTCTCTTCTTTTACTGAAGAGTGATCGTGTCAATAAGGTGAGAGTAGAGAGAGACGTGAGTTAGTGTTAGCTTAGGATTAGGAGATTACGTGGAGATTTGACAGTCAAATTAGGACTTCTCTGAATTGTTTAATAATCTGATTTTTTTAAAAGGCTACGTGAAATGACATCCATGCCCCTACAAAATCAGGTAATAAACATCAATTAAATCCACCTAAACGTCGCTTCCACCAAGGCTCGAACCCGGGTGAAGCTTAACTTGCGAAAAAGGGTCAAATTTGGCCAACCCTACCCGAATTGCCCCACCTCTTTAAATTAATTAATTAATTAATTAATTAATTAGAGTAATTACAATACTACCCCTAGCTTGAAAAAGACCATTTTACCCCTAGACCCTCCAAACCTAAGATTACCCCTTTTAAGTCCGGTAAAACTCATCCAGGTGAATCTCTTCAATTCGGGTGCCCTACATGGTTGGTTCTCACCTTGCCTAGCTCAACAAACTCACCAAGTTGGTTGGCTGGGCTAGTGCATAGGTTTTGATGTCTGGTTCTACGCGCAACAAGCCGTGTGAACCCAGTCTAATCCAGGCATTCTAGGTACGTTTAAGCAATACTTAGCATAGTCATTTTCAGGTTGTTACATTATCCCCCCCCCCCCTTAGGAACATTCATCCCCAAAAAACACTACTAATTATCTCGTACAATACTAGTCATATCATAATATAAGTACTTTAGACAGTCAAGCAATATCAACAAAGAATAGAAGAGACAAGGAAACTTAGACTTAAGAGTAAGGAGTCTAACCACAAGAGCTGAAACATGAGGATAGCGGGATCTCATATCGACCTCGGCCTCCCACGTAGCACCCTCAACAAGATGGTTCATCCACAATACCTTCACTGTGGCAACCTCCTTGTTTCTCAGCCACTTTACCTGCCGGTCTAAAATCTCAACAGGAACCTTCTCATAGGACAAGTCTTCATCAACCCCCAAACCTTAAACAAGAAGAATCGATGCTGGATCACCAAGGCACTTCTTTATCATAGAGACATAAAAGACTGGATGAACAGAAGCTAGCTCCGCAGGAACCGCTAACTCATAGGCCACCTCACCCACACGCTGTAGAATCTCATATGGCCCGACGTACCTCGGACTCAGCTTCCCCTTCCTGCCAAATCTCATCACCCCCTTCATGGGTGATATCTTTAAGTATACTTGGTCACCAACATCAAACTCTAAGGGCCGCTTCGTGTTATCTGCATAAGAGTTCTGCCAACTGTAAGTAGTAGCCAACCTGTCCCTAATCACTTTGACCTTCTCTGAAGCATCATGAATGATCTCTACACCCAAATTGGATGACTCTTCAACCTCGAACCACCCAACTAGAGACCTACACCTGCTACTATACAGTGCCTAAAACGGGGCCATCCTAATACTGGAGTGATAGCTCTTATTATATGAGAACTCTATCAATGACAGATGGTCATCCCAACTACCTCTGAAGTCGATCACACACGCCCTCAACATGTCCTCCAATGTCTGAATGGTGCTCTCTGCCGGCCCATCTGTCTGAGGATGGAAGGCAGTACTTAACTTTACTTGCGATCCTAAGCTCTTCTAGAAGGATCTCCAGAAATGCGAAGTGAACTGAGCCACTCTATCTGAAATGATAGACAAAGGAATCCCATGCTACCTCACAATCTCATCAATGTAGAGTCTCGCATAATCCTCGGCCCTGTAAGTAGACTTCACAGGGATAAAGTGGGCAGACTTAGTCATCCTGTCCACAATAACCCATATGGAGTCATGCTGTCTCCTAGTCCTCGGAAGACCAACCATGAATTCAATGTTAATGGCCTCCCTCTTCTAAGTGGGAACCTGAATCATCTGACTGAGACCACAAGGCTTAAGATGCTCCACCTTAACCTGCTGACAATTAGGACACTTGGCCACATACTCAGCAATGTCCTTCTTCATGCCATCCCACCAATAGATCTACTTGAGGTCATGATACATCTTTGTGGAACCTGGATTTATTGAATAGCTGGAACCATGGGCCTCTGCAATAATCTTGGTCCACAACTCATCCACGTCTGGTACACACAGTCTGTCCTGGTACCTAAGTATGCCGTCACCTCCTAAAGCAAATAACTCATCATCTTCATCAACACTTAATCCTTTAACTCCATCAAAACAGGATCAAGATTCTGACCGTTCTTGACTACAACTACCAAGGATGATTCACAACTAGGATGAACTGAAACACCCTCGCTAGTAGAAGCCATCAACCGCACACCCAGTCTTACCAGTCTGTGTACATCCTTCACCAAATCCTTTTTCCCATCATCAATGTGGGATGTACTCCCCATACTCAACCTTCTCAAAGCATTAGCTACAACATTTGCTTTTCAGTAGATGGTAGTGGACACTCATATCATAGTCCTTCAACAGCTCCAACCATCTCCGCTGACATAGATTCAACTCCCTCTATATGAACACGTACTGGAGACTCTTGTGGTTTGTGAACACATCCACGTGCACTCCGTACAAGTAATGCCTCCATAGCTTCAATGCAAACATTACAGCTGCCAACTCCAGGTCATGAGTGGGATAGTTCTTATCATGAACCTTGAGATGTCTGGACGGATAGGCTATCACCTTACCACCCTGCATAAGAACACAACCCAAACCAACCCTAGATGCGTCACAATAAATAGTGTAATTCTCACCATATTTAGGTAACATAAGCACTAGGGCTGAAGTGAGTCTGTCCTTGAGCTCCTGGAAACTCTTCTCACAAGTCTCCGCCCATTCGAACTTGGCTTTCATCTGAGTCAAAGTTGTAAGTGGGGCAGCAATGCAAGAAAAACTCTTCACGAACCTGCGGTAGTAACCATCCAATCCAAGAAAGCTACGGATATCGGTGGGAGTAAGAGGTCTTGTCCAGTTATTAACAGCCTCAGTCTTCCTGAGGTCCACCTCCACACCCTGATCAGACAGTACATGACCCAGGAAGGTCACTGATCTAAGCCAGAATTCACACTTGCTGAATTTGGCATACAACTGATATTGTCTAAGTACCTGCAAGGTTAGTCTCAAATATTGTTCATGCTCTTTCTTGGTCTTAGAGTAGATGAGGATGTCATCAATGAATACTATAACGAAAGAATCAAGGTATTCACGGAATACTCGGTTCATGATGTCCATAAATACAGCTGGTGCATTAGTGAGGCCAAATGACATGACTAGGAACTCATAATGACCATAACGAGTACGAAATGCTGTCTTTGGGATATCTTCATCCCTAACCCTAAGCTGATGATACCTGGAATGAAGATCAATCTTTGAGAAGAAACTAGACCTTTGGAGCTGATTGAATAAGTCATCTAATTAGGGAAGTGGATAATTGTTCTTTATAGTGACTTTTTTGAGCTGCCGATAATCGATACACATCCTAAGGGTTCCATCCTTCTTTTTCACAAACAAAACTGGAGCACCCCAAGGGGATATGCTCGTCTGGATGAAGCCCTTATCAGTGAGATCTTTTAACTGCAGCTTCAAGTCTTTGAGTTCAGCTGGAGCCATTCTGTAGGGAGGAATTGAAATTGGTTTGGTATCGGGATCTAGGTCGATACCAAAATCAATTTCTCAAGGGGCAGGACTCCAGGAAAAGCATCGGGGAAAACATCTTGGAACTCATTCACTACAGGCACAGAGTCTATGGAAGGAATGTCATGATCTAGGTCATTGTTACTCACAATATAACATAACAATCCCTTGGACATCATTTTATTAGCTTTTAGGTTCAAAATCAAGGGACTTGAACGACTCAAATTGTACCCCTCCCAGACCAGCTCTAATTCATTAGGGAAACGGAATCTCACAACCCTACTACAACAATCCATGAAATCATAACATTTATAGATCGAGTCCATACCATGTATAATATCGAAGTCATTCATGGGTAACTCAACAAGGTCTGTACACATAGTCTTACAACATACTACTATTGGGCAGTCTTTATGAACCCTATCAGCGCTCCCATTTTCTCCCAAGGGAGTACTAACTACAATAGGATCATGCAAAACCTCAGGTAGTGTTTCAAAAGGAAGAGCAAGCAAGGGAGTCATAAAACAAAGTGTAGACCCTGGATCAAGTAAATCATAAACAGAGGTTGAGAAGACTTGCAACATCCCTGTGACCACATCAGCAGACTTCTCCTACTCCTTCCTGCCCTGAAAGGAGTAGAATTTGTTCCTCTTATGAGGCTCGGCTGCAGTAGCATTCTGGGGATTAGTCCTAGGCTGAGCATTACCTCCAGCCTGACCCCTATTCTATGGACAGTCCCTAACCATGTGTCCGCTCTTTCCGCAACCGAAGTAGGCATTAGTACCTAGTCTGCACTCTCCACTGTGAATACGGCCACACTTGCCAGATTTCTTTCTAGGAAGCTGCACATCACCTCCATTGCCCTTCTTGGATTCGGGTTTGCTTCCTCTGGGTGCTGCTCTCTTCTTAGAGTTAGAGTTCCCTGAACTCTGATGCAGTTTCTTAAATTTGGGCTGATCACAAACTCCGAAAGTGCTAATTGATTTTAGATATGCTCATAGCACCAAGAAATCAGACATTAAGGAAAGCACGATAAGATCAGAAGAAGGGAAATTTTCCTACGCATCATGCAATCTCTAATTCATGATAGTGGTGCACTTCACTACCATAAATTAGAAACTACTCGATGTGGTTGATGTGAACTTATTATCCTTGGAATTTAACCTAATGCTCAGATACCAACTTTGTCACGACCGGAATCTAGACCCCAGATGAGACCGGCGTAGTTGACCTCTCAGAGGTCGCAGACAAGTCTACATACGTCGTCGTTACTTCATCTAGGTTAATTTTTGCGGAAAATTTGAACTTTTGTTTACTTAAACTTTATATTAGAAAACATTGATCTCGCATAATACTATCTACGTACACTCGTAAGCATTTACAACAACCATCTACATCAAGATAATCAAATGAAAGATATAGTCATAAATATAGAGTTGCGAAAAATGGCACCAATACAACGTCTGAAAGTAAATACGAAAGAAACGCTAGTGGAACATACTCCACTAGATCATGCCTACGTCTACGCTAGAATAAATCAGTAAGCATCCTCGAAAGCATGAGGGCCTACCTAATACGGATGAAAGCTCCACGTCCGGATAACTTCTGCGTCGACTCGTAAGCTTTAACGTCCAGCTGCACCCGCACCTAAAAGTATATAAATGCATGGAATAAGTACACACTTGTACAAAGTATGGGTATATGCAAGCACACACCACCGACATGCATGATTTTGAATAGCTCTCTCCTAACGATATGAGTTATGGAAAGTCAAGTCAGTGGACTTGCCACAATTGGATTAGGAAACTCATGCCATGAGAGTAACATGCATCATCATACGTATCATATTGCACACAGCACATAACATATTGCATATAGCACATAACATATTGCATATAGCACATATCATATTTTATTTCATTCGTTCATATGCCATGAGACCCTGGAATCATGACTTAACATTGGGACTTCCCAAAATGAGGGCTCAACATATGGGGCCTCAACTAGGGAGCCTTCTTTAGCAAACACAGAGTCTGCTTCATTCATTCATACGTACTTCATTTCATTTCATTCATAGGATAGTGTAAACACCATTTATACCTAGTATGTAGATTACGACTCTCATTGGGTTAACTATGAAATGACTAAGAAGGACCTAGTGTCATTACAGAAGTCTAGTTCACCTCTTGATTATCCTACACACACACATTCGGTATCGTTCATTTCATTGTGTACATTACATGAGGCTGGCCTCATTCTTTCTTTGGGAACATTAACTTTAACAGACATAAATCATGTGAGCTTCATGAAATCCTGTGTCTACCCCACACCGAAAAGAGGTGGACTCACCGGCCAAAGTGAAACCAAAACATGCTATCGTATATACGGAATTGAACCATGCTAGATCCCTATGTTGGCTACATAGGTTCAAAGACTAGGAGATATAAGGAGACCCATACCCGTCTTGACGGACAGTTTCATCTCATGAGAATTACACGAACCTCTACCTTCCCAAAAGAAGGAATCACCACTCATAGCTAGCCTATCAGTGCTCAGTATAAAGTTCCATTTCATCCCATACATCATAGAAGCTGGCTTATAACATGAGGGCATCATTGCTCATTAGATTCATCAGTAGTATTAAGTGTGCATTAACTTTAATACTTTCATTAGAGTGTTCATAGAGACTGGTCTCTTCATTAACTTTACACTCTCATAGGTGAGTACGTTTTGGTAACATTTACTTAGGCTCATTTGAGATCGCTCTCATCTTTCACATTAGCCTCTTATCATGTTGTCACCACATTCATTAGCTTTAGAACAATTGCTCTTCATAATTACTCACCCCTCTACGTGAATGTTCATTCCATCATATGTCAATGCACTTGGCCCTTTTTAGTGAGTTTCACACTCTTACTTAACCCTTCTAGGGTCGCACATCATTCATCACATAACATCTTAGGTTCACTTACTTTATAAACGTATGCTGGACTTATGAGTCCATACACACAAGCCATGAGGCTTCATTCATAGTTCATTTAAGTGATTTATATTACCCAAGATTATGTGGTACAAGACTTATACATCTTGTAAGTATGCCAATGTCTCAATTTTGATTCCCATGGGCAGCATTCATTAATTATTTAATCACGTAAGACTTATGTGTCAATAAGGAATTGCGCAAGGGAACCCTATTTCAAATCCCTTGTATAACACTTAGTTAGTTTTCTTTATAATTTTTGTTGACATAAAATTCTTGGCTAGGGAACCCGAGATCCATCCCCCACACCTACACTTTCTTTCTTTCTTTTTCTTAATTTTTTTGTCTTAAATATTTCGGCCTGGGGGACCCAAGATCGAATCCCCATGCCCACATTTCCTTCTTTTTCTTTCTTTACTTGATTCCATCGTTTAGACCAAGAGGGTGTGGGATCGATTCCCCACAAACTCACCCTATTTTTATTTATATTTTCTCCTTACTTTCTCATTCGGCTGAGAGGTTGTGGGTTCGATCCCCACATACCTCATTTTATTATTTGTTTATTTCATTTTTCTCCTCTCTCCTTCACCCATCCAAGAGGTTGTGGGTTCCAACCCCACATGCCTCACTTCATTTTTCTTTCATTTTTCTCCTAACTTTTCAGTTGAGCCTTACCCCATTTCGAATCCCCCTTACCACATTTTTATTATTCAATTTTTATATAACTTGTATATGTTGAGGTCTTGGGTTCAATCCCCACTGACCTCATGCATTTTTAAAAAAAATTAAAACTAAAGTTTTTTACATTAAGATGGTCGAAACAAATTTACAGAATGCTGGAAATTTGTTCACCTTTTTGCAGTCCATTTTCTCACCCTCTTTCACGTTAAACATTAAGACATTCCGAGTAATTTTTAGGGTGATCTTTAGGTGCATTTTTAAGGTTGCTTTCAGTGAAGAATTATCATTCAATTCAGCAACTTTGAACTCATATGAACATCAGGTTTTTAACATATTCTCACACACTTAATTCATAACATTTTAACATGTCAATATCAAGCTTCAAACCGTGGCTAATTCACGTCACACACATGCACAAACAAGTTAACGAACTTCACATTTTCGGAACACCTCTTTCATTTCTACATAATTCCGAATACACATTCAAACACGTAATCACAACCAGCCCTAAAATCATCTACCAGAAGTCATACCAACGCACACTTGAATCTTTCAAAGGATCTAATGACAAGGGCATGCAAAGGGGACAACCTTAGTTTTCTATTGTGAATAGACTGAACCTTAGGGGTCTCTTGGGAAAGGGACCAAGAGGGAAGAAATCCCATACCTGAAGTCTTTCAACACTTGTTTCAATGCTGCCAATTCTCACGAAACCAAGCCTCACCACCAAAACCTTAGCACAATCCCGTCAAGAAACCCCTTTTTGCTTTACGTTTTCAGATTGTCTTTACTTTTGAGTTTTAGCGTTCAAGTTCTTGATGAACTTTATATTTTTTTGTTCTGTTCTCTTCTTTTACTGAAGAGTGATCGTGTCAATAAGGTAAGAATAGAGAGAGACGTGAGTTAGTGTTAGCTTAGGATTAGGAGATTAGGTGGAGACTTAGTCAAATTAGGACTTCTCTTAATTGTTTAAAAATCTGATTGTTTTCAAAGGCTACGTGAAATGACCACCATGCCCCAACAAAATCAGGTAATAAACATCAATTAAATCCACCTAAACGTTGCTTCCACCAAGGCTCGAACCCGGGTGAAGCTTAACTTGCGAAAAAGGGTTAAATTCGTCCAACCCTACCCGAATTGCCCCTCCTCTTTAAATTAATTAATTAATTAATTAGGGTAATTACAATACTACCCCTAGTTTTGAAAAGTCCATTTTACCCCTAGACCCTCCAAACCTAAGATTACCTCTTTTAAGTCCAGTAAAACTCATCCGGGTGAATCTCTTCAATTCGGGTGCCCTACATGGTTGGTTCTCACCTTGCCTAGCTCAACTAACTCACCAAGTTGGTTGGCTTGGCTAGTGCATAGGTTCTGATGTCTAGTTCTACGCGCAACAAGCCGTGTGAATCCGGTCTAATCGAGGCATTCTAGGTACGTTTAAGCATTACTTAGCACAGTCATTTTCAGGTCGTTACAAAGGGCCTAGGAGGACAATTTGAATAAGGAGGTTCCCCCTCAAGCTCCTCAAAACCCTCAAGTTCCTATTGAAGAAGGGTCTATGATTAACGTTTAGATAAGGGCCGCTATTCATAGCTTTACTCAAGTGTTGGCTACCCAAGTTGCTAGAGATGAAAGGGTGCAAGTGAAAACTAATTCTAGCAGTACCGCTTAAAGGATTACAGATTTCACAAAGATGAATCCCCCTAATTTCTATGGTTCTAAGGTGGAGGAAGACCCACAAGGGTTCATTGATGAAGTGTTCAAAGTGCTTGATGTTATGGGTGTGTCTTGTAAAGAAAAGGCGGAACTAGACGCCTATAAACTCAAAAATGTGACTCTAGTTTGGTTGGAGCAATGGAAGGATGAGAGACTGGTTAGAGAAGGTCAGATTACTTAGGAGCTTTCAAGACGGCTTTCCTTAATAAGTTCTTTCCTTGGAATTAAGGGAGAGGAAAATGCAAGATTCATCAACCTTCATCAAGGAGGTATGAGTGTGAAGGAGTATATCCTCAAGTTCATTCAACTATCAAAGCATGCTCCTACTATGATTGCAGATTCTAGAGCTAAGATGAACAAATTTATTATGGGGATATCCGACCTTTTGGTTAATGAGTGTAGGTAGGCTATGTTGATTCCTAGCATGGACTTCTCTCGTCTTATGGTTCATGCCGAACAAATTAAGGAGCAAAATCTTAACCAAGTTGGTAGGGAGTTGAAGAATGTAAGAAGAGAAGATGGGAATTCTTCCAAGACTAAATTTTAGGTGCAAGACAAACCAAGGTTCAAAAGGAGGTTTTCCAACCATGGACCTCCTCATGCTCCAAGGGTCAACAAGAGTAAGGTGTCTACTCCTAAGCCCCAAGAGGGGAAAGGTGGTTGTTCTTATGTTGATAATCCTCTTTGTTAAATATGTGGTAGAAAACATGATTGTAAGTGCCTAGTATGCACGGGTAATTGCTATGATTGTGGCAAGAGTGGTCACATCAAGAGAGATTTCCCTATGATGAAAGCTCCAAGAAAGGAAAATGCTCAAGCTCAAGCAAGTGCCCCAAATAAAGATGCTCCTAAGAAGAATTGGTTTTATGCTGTCCAATCCCGAGGAGATCAAGTGAGCTCACTGGACGTGGTTACCGGTATGTTACAATTATTTTCCTTTGATGTATATGCTTTGTTGGAGCCCGAAGCTCAAGGTTATTTGGCATCACACTTGTAGCCATGAATTTTGATATACTATCTGACATATTAGATGAGCATTTTCGGTTTCTACCCTTGTGGGTGATGCCATGATGGATAAAAGAGTCTATAAAGGTTTTCCTATTTCCATGCCCAATAGATTTACATTAGTTGACTTGATAGAACTTGATATGCTAGATTTTTATATCATATTGGGGATGGGTTGGTTGCATGGTTTCTTTGCCTCTATTGATTGTAGGACAAGGGTAGTAAAATTTCAATTTCCAAATGAACCCATTTTGGAGTGGAAGGGAGGAAACTCAAATCTTGGGGGAAAGATCATTTCGTGTCTAAAATATTGCAAGTTGATTCCAAAGAGTTGTCTCTACCACATAGGAAGAGTTAGGGATCTTGAATCCGAGGTCCCTCCCATAGAATCGGTACCCGTAGTAAGGGAATTTATGGAGGTCTTTCCCTATGACCTTCACAGAATTCCTCCTGAATAGGAGATTGACTTCGGAATAGATTTATTGCCGATACACAACCTATTTCAAGACCACCATATCGGATGGCCCCGACTGAGTTGAAAGAATTAAAGGCTCAATCAAGGATTTTTTAGATAAGGGTTTTATTCGACAAGCATATCTCCATGGGGTGCCCCAGTATTATTTTCAAGAAGAAGGACAGGTCTTTGAGAATGTGTATCGGCTATCATCAAATGAACAAAGTAACTATAGAGAACAATTTGTTCTCCCTAGGATTTATGACTTGTTCGATCAACTCCAACGAGCGAGTTACTTTTCAAAGATTGACTTGAGGTCGGTTTATCACCAACTTAGAGTGAGGGAGGTTGATATTTCGAAAACGGCATTCTGAACAAGGTATGGTCACTTTGAATTCCTGGTTATGTCATTTTGTCCAAAAAATTCCCCGACGGCTTTCATGGACCTTATGAATCGAGTTTTTAGAAAGTATATTGATTTGTTCGTGATTGTCTTCATTGATGACATTTTGATATACTCTAGGAGTGAGTATGATCATATGAGCCATTTGAGTATAGTTATGCAGAGTGAGAATGATCATATGAGCCTTTTGAGTATAGTTTTGCAAGTTCTCAAGGATAACTAACTTTTTGCTAAGTTTAGCAAGTGTGAATTTTGGTTGATATGGGTTGCATTCTTGGTTACATTGTCTCTAGTGGAGGGGTAGAGGTTGATCATAGGAAGAATGATGTGGTCAAAAGTTGGCCTAGACCTTTGAATCCTACCGACATCCAGAGTTTTCTAGGGTTGGCTGGTTATTATAGGAGGTTTGTTGAGGGATTTTCATCATTCAAAACTCCATTAACCGCCTTAACCATAAAGAACTCCATGTTTGAATGGTCGTAATCGTGTGAAAAGAGCTTCCAATTGTTGAAAGATAGACTCACCTCTGCTCCGATATTGACCTTACAAGAGGGTACTCAAGGGTTTAGGATTTATTTTTTTGCCTCCCGAGTGGGTCTAGGATATGTGCTCATGCAACATGGCAAATTTATAGTGTATGCCTCTAGACAACTCAAGACACATGAGAATAATTATCCAAGTCATGACCTTCAACTTGCGGTCGTGGTGCTTGCCTTTAAAATTTTTAGGCATTATATCTATGGGATACATGTTGATGTGTTCACGGATCACAAGAGTCTACAATATGTATTCACTCAAAGGGACTTGAATCTACGACAAAGAAGGTGGTTAGAACTTTTAATGGATTATGACATGAGTGTCCTCTACCATCCCGGGAAGGCCAATGTGGTTACAGATGCGCTAAGACGAGTTTCCATGGGTAGTGTGGCTCATGTTTTTTATGATAAGAAAGAGTTGGTAAAGAAGGTTCATAGGTTAGCTCGATTAGGTGTCCGACTAGAAGAATCTTAAGAGGGTGGTGTCATGGTCTGTCATATCTCCTAGTCATCTCTTGTGGTTGTTGTGAAGTACAAGAGACATCTTCTCTATTGATGGAGTTGAAAGAATTGGTCCTTAAGAAGAATAATGATTGTTTAAACCATATTTTTGTTACACCCTAAAAGTGAGCTACGTTGAACTAACCCACATTTCTGTTACACCTTAAAAATGAGCTAGGTTGAACTAGAGCCTAATACTTGTGTCATGATGTTTTAAAGTCAGACAATGATTAATAATGGTGATCTTAGGCAATATATAAAATTTGGAACTGTTTGGTGGTCAAACATCCAAGACATCCGGAAACTAGTTGAAGTTGAACTAGTGTGTCGTAGTGTATTGTAGTGATGTTTTGGGGAATGGTTTGAGGGTGAAATTGAGTATGGATGGTTCCTATGCATATCCTGACATGCAAAGGGTCAAAATGTCTGAGAACGACGCCCCGGGGACCAGTTAAAGGGTCCCCAAGGAGGACCCAAAGTTGGCCAAGGAATCTGCCGCGCCAGCAAGAATCTGGCAGTGGCTGCCCGTCGCGCAGATGACACTGAAAGGAAAAAATTCTTACCCGGCAATGCGGGGATGTTATGAACCATTATGTTTTGAAATGTTCCAAAACAAATATTTGAAAATGCCTCCGCGACGCGCAGCAAACTCCCAGATTTGGTCGCGTCATTTTTATGTCAAATTTGAGTTGGTTAAAATGTCTTATAAGTGCAGGGGTCTTTTGGTTAATTTGAGGATGAATTATTGACGGTTATTGTGCCTTTTTATACCCCTAAATTAACCAATCAAAGCGAAACCATAAATTCAAAACAAAATCTTTCCATTCTTCTCTCCAAAACCTCCATTGTTCAAGCTTCGAAGTTCCAAGGAAGAAGACTGATTTTCCAAGTTTTTTCTCCATCAATTTCGTGGTTAATCTTATGTATTAAGGTATGGTTTCTTCACACCTCAAATCTCTTTCTTCAAGGAGTCAATTCCAATGATTTTTCAAAGATGATCAAAAAGATGAATTTTCCAATTTTGTGATCTAGCAATGTGTTCTTGCATAAAAAGTTTTGAATCATTGTATTATTATTAAATTGAATTTAGTTTGTGATTTTAACCTAAAAACACTATGAACCCAGGCAAACTATGCAATCCTAGTTTTGAATATTTTATGGGTTAAGTGATCATGTCTCATTGCTTATGAATTCTAGTGTAGTTTTCTTTGGGCCATAGAACAATGTAAGAATTGTATTGGATTGATGCATAGTCTATCTTAGAGTGATAAATCTATATTGAATTTGTTTAGATTCATTGAGTATTATGAATTTTGTATTGAATTGATGATCATGGCCATGGTTAGGGCCATTTGGTATTTTATTGGATGATTTAGCTATGGATTGAAGTGGTGAGAATGGATTGGTGGTACGCTGCCCTAAATGTATTTATTTTATGTAATGTAGGTTTTGAATTATGTTTTGATTGGTATGGTCCATTTATGGTGGCGGTGCTTATATGTTATACTTTAGATGATGTGGCCTCGTCGGCATTACTTTGTTAATTGTATTGAACATGGCCTTGTCGGCTTTACTTTATGAATAGTGATATTATCATATTAAGACTTGATAATGATCGATGTGAAGGACTATATGATATACGTCTATGTGTGAGATTGAACTCTCCTAATTGACTATATGTGATCTTGATAGACTAGGGTGATGTCTCTAATTGTGTTACTAGTGTGTATTGATAGGTTAACTTGGTTATTCCTACATGATACTTGATCACTATTGTAGATGTCATATGGATATGATGTGGGTGCCTTGATAGGTGGACTATGTCCTTCTTCTTGGTACATGAAAGATATGGGAATATGTACATCTTGACTTAGAAGGATTATGCACCTTTGTCTTGTATGTGTATGGATGAATGTAGAACGAAAGTCTAAGGATCGGTAGACCTAAGATGGTGCCCTTCTAAGCAAAACTAAAATGTGGAACCTTCTATATATAAAGAAGGTTAACAATGAGCTATCCTTATAGACTATTGAGTGGCATCCCTAGTGGACCCATCTTTAGTAGGTGCATTATGCCTAGATATTGACTAAGTAATGGTACCTTTTCATATTCCCCTTTTGGTGAACTTACTCTATGAGAACAAAGTCTAGCACCGAGTGAATATGTTATGCGATGTAGCTCTACTTGAGAAAGATACTAGAGTACAATGAATCTCTACTTGAGAAAGAGACTAGAGTGCATGAAAGACCTTGATATTCCTTAGACATGTGCCTACATGGGATGTGTCCTAGTTCTACCCTTGGCAAGTAAAACACCCTCCATCGGAGTAGGGTAGACTGCGGATTCCATGCTAAGCTAGTGTGTTCTATGTCGGTTATTGTGTATTCTCATCATGTGGGATACATTCTAGTATTTGATAAGTTCTACAACGTTTAGATAGTGGTATGGGACACTATCTTGACATGGCACAAGATGTCTTTGATGGTGCTATAATGTACGTTCCCTAGGCATTTCTAAGACCATCATGTAAAGTCCTTAATGAATGAAATGCCTTCTAATTTACTCAATGAATGATTATGACTTTAGTTATTGTATGTTAACTAGAATGTACTCTATATAGGGTAGCTATAAGGGTTGCTTAGGTAGGCTTGAAGAGGGTGTATGGGCGGTCTCCTCTTGTCTTACTTAAGTAAGTCTTAGGATAACCTTTTGTGGGAGGTGTATAATGTCACATCCGAGAGTAACCCCTAGACGTAACCGGTGCTGTCGTCCTCTTCGAGGACTAAGACTAGCCTCTTAGCTTACATCATTACCTTCATAGGTTAAAATACGGAAAATTTAAAATTTTCATTAACTTCTACATTGAGGTTTATATAGACCTCTACATACACATAATATTTTCCTATCGAGTATACATAGACCCTTCGTATAGGAAGATTACATAGTCTTCTACTTTTATGGGACACACACACACACACACACACACACACACATATATATATATATATGTATGTATGTATATATACGATATCATATTGTCTTAAAACGGATGTCTCATATCATAACCATCTAAACAAGAGTATAACGATTGGGCACAGCTTATACATAAAATATAGAAGAATAGGCTATTACAACAAACTTTTTCAATGAAAAGGAAAGAATATAGAAGTCGTAAAACCAAAACAACATTAGTTTCTTGATAATGGCATTGTCCTGGGAAAGTGAGGACCTACCAAAACACTTGGGAAATGTCTAAGTTGTCTTCAATGGCCTTCAACTAAGCTCAATGGTCGGATCCTACATTTTGTAGTAAACATAACATGGGGTTCGTACACACTTGTACTAAGTGTGAGTATATGCACATAAACAAGTAGAACCATGCTAAAGAGGATATTTGTTCAAAACATGATAATTTACTTTGAAAAGACTTTGGATGATTTAGCTGGATTGAAGTGGTGAAAATCGATTGGTGGTACGCTGCCCTAATTCTCTTTATTTTATGTAATGTAGGTCTTGAATTATGTTGTGATTGGTATGGTCCACTTATGGTGGCGATGCTTATGTGTTATACTTGAGATGATGTGACCTCATCGGCATTACTATATGAATTGTATTGAACATGTCCTTGTCGGCTTTACTTTATGAATAGTGATTTTATCATATTAAGACTTGATTATTATCAATGTGAAGGACTATATGATATACGTGTATGTGTGAGATTGAACTCTCCTAATTGACTATATGTGATCTAGATAGACTAGGGAGATGTCTCTAATTGTGTTACCATTGTGTATTGATAGGTTAACTTGGTTTTCCTACATGATACTTGATAACTATTGTACATGTGATATGTAGATGATGTGTGTGTCTTGATAGGTAGACTATGTCCTTCTTCTTGATACATGAAAGATATGTGAATATGAACATCTTGACTTAGAAGGCTTAATCAACTTTGTCTTGTATGTGTATGGATGAATGTATAATGAAAGTCTAGGATCGGTCGACCTAAGACGGTGCCCTTCTAAGCATGACTAAAATGTGGAACCTTCTATATAGAAAGAAGTTTAACAATGATCTATCCTTATAGACCATTTAGTGGCATCCCTAGTGGACCCATCTTTTGAAGGTTCATTATGACTAGGTATGGACTAAGAGATGGTACCTTTTCATATGCCCCTTTTTGTTGAACTTACTCTATGAGAACAAAGGCTAGCACGGAGTGAATATGTTATGGGATGTAGCTCTACTTGAGAAGAAGACTACCGTACAATGAATCTCTTCTTGAGAAAGAGACTACAGTGCATAAAATACATTGATATTCCTTAACCATGTGCCTACATGCGATGTATCTTAGTTCTACCCTTGGAAAGTAAAACACCCTCTATCGGAGTACGGTAGACTCCTGATTCCATTCCTAGATAGTATGTTCTATGTCGGTTATTGCCTATTCTCATCATGTGGTATACATTCTAGTATTTGATAAGTTCTACAACGTTTAGATAGTGGAATGGGACGCTATATAGACATGACACAAGAAGGATTTGATAGTGCTAGAATGTAGGTTCCCTAGGTCTTTCTAAGACCATTATGTGAAGTCCTTAATGAAACAAATGTCTTCTAATTGACTTAATGAAATGTCTTCTAATTGACTTAATGAATGATTATGACTTTAGATATTGTTTGTTGACTAGAATGTGCTCTATATAGGGTAGCTGTGAGGGTTGCTTAGGTAGGATTGTAGAGGGTGTATGGGCGGTCTCTTCTTGTCTTACATAAGTAAGTCTTAGTATAACCTTTGGTGGGAGGTGTATAATGTCACATTCGGGGAGCAACCCCTAGACGTAACCGGAGTCAGGGTCCTCTTTGAGCACTAAGACTAGCTTGTTAGCTTACATCATTACATTCATAGGTTAACAATGCGGCAAATTTAAAACTTTTCGTTAACGTCTACATTGAAGTTTATACAGACCTCTTCATACACATAATATTTTCCTATCGAGTATATGTAGACCCTTCGTATAGGAAGATTACATAGTCTTCTACTTTTATTTCGCACACACACAAACACACATACGCACACACACACATATTGTCTTAAAACGGATGGCTCATATCATAACAATCTAAACAAGAGTATAACAATTGGGCATAGCCCATACATCAAAGATAGAAGCGACATAGAGGCTAATACAACAAACTTTTTCAATGAAAAGGAAATAATATAGAAGTCATAAAACTAAAATAACATTAGTGGCTTGATAGTGGTATTGTCCTGGGAAAGTGAGGACCTACCAAAACACTTGGGAAATGTCCAAGTTGTCTTCAATGGCCTTCAACTAAGATCAACGTCCGGATCCTACAATTTGTAGTAAACATAAACAGGGGGTTAATACACACTTGTACTAAGTATGAGTATATGAACATAAATAAGTAGAACCATGCTAAAGAGGATATTTGTTCAAAACATGCTAATTTACTTTGAAAATCCTTATGCACATACTAAAACCCATATAAATCAATGAGCACGTAACTCTTAAGTCAGTTCCATATACAACAAAAGACCAACATCATCAATTATAGTCAAGTCAACATATATAAGAGTTCATAACATAATAATATAATCACTACCCTTACCAATAAACCATCATTTAGACTAAAAGTGCAATGCTAAGTAAAGCCCCATAACCTTACTCAATCAAGTAAACAAAACAAAGGATCATAAGCAACGTCCAACTGAATATAACATAGCATCAACAATATTCATCATCACATTTAGCAATATAAACCAATAGCATGTTCATAAATGAAATTAACAACCTATAGGATCATCAACATGTAAACTCATAATATCCATATCATATGCATTATAATAACACAAGAACAACCTCCTAAGGATTCCCTCAAGAAAAACTAGTGCAAGGCATAGGTAGAGTCCCATACCCTTACCTAGTCTAAGTCAAACTTGCCAAGCCACCCTAGTTAGTGTATAGAACATTACTTTATTTTAAATTTGGGAACACTTTCCTTAACCGACATATACCACAAGAGATAAGTGTGGAATCTGGTGTTGTAAAACCTTACACCGATGGAAGGTGGTCTACCAACCAAAGTAGTACCAAACATGAACATAGCATCTTGGTGGATCCACTAGCTATTATTACGATTGTGGCAACATAATTTATGGAGCTTGGGGGACTGTCATGGAAACATCACACTATGCTCTTTTTGGACTATGAGGCTATCCACCCCGTGAGCACTATGGTGAACCCTACCTTCACTCCTTGGGAAGGTGTCACCCCTCATCTACAAGATCACTCGGCGGTAAGCTAGAGTCCCTTTTGAAATGTCTTTCTTTATCAATAATAAGCTTAGTTTAGGTCATAGGGTCTAATCCCTTGTATAGTCATTGTCATTAGCTCATTAGGAATTGCATGAGAATATCCTTTCATGGCAACCGTCATATGTGAGATTAGCATAAAATCATCATCATATCATAATAAGACACATATGTACTTCATAGCCAACCTTATATCATTTCTTCATAAACATAATCTCACAAATAGTCAAGACATTTCAATTCAACATCATACCAACACCCACTTAGGCCAATCACAACTCATGGTTCAATTGAACTACATCATCAATCATAAAACATCATAATTAAAGTAAAGCTTAGTAGAATAAATACTTACTCAATCTCATTTAATAGCCATCATTATGGTCTTACCATAAACCAACAAATTACATCCAAAAATAGGTGTAGTAAGATCAATCAATAATAATTAACACAAGAACTAAGTCAATTACATCATCACTATCCAATTAACATCTATTCATAACCTACGGTTAGGGGAAATAAGGTTCATCATGAATTCATAAATAATTTGATCCAATCCCCGCAATACCTTACCCTAGTTATTCCATACATGAATTAGAATAGATAAAACAAGTCGAATGATCAAATCATACTTCAATTCCCATCAATTTACAGTCAAGATACAAGATTTGGGGAAATTGGGGAAGGGACTTGATCTTTTTGAAATTCAATAAATTAACATCAATTAACAAACAATATATACTCAATTAGTCATAAGTAATAACAATTAATCGATATCAATCATCAATTTGAAGTTTAGAAGAAAACCCATTAGAATTGGAAAACCCTTAGAATTGGGTAATTTAGAAATCAACTTTGAAAGAAACTCTTGGGTAAAGGATTCCCAAGAGTGAAGAAACCATAGCTTAATGAACATTAATTCACGAAATTGATGTGAAATCCTTGAGAAATTGACCTTCTTCCTCAAGCTTTCTTCCTTCTTCAATGGAGGATTTGGGGAGAGAGAAAGTAGAGTGAGATGAGATTTTCTGGGTTTGTTTGAGGAATTTAGTTTAGGTGTGTCAAAAATTACTTAAAACTGACCCTTAGGATATATATAATCACCCCCTAAATTACCGCCCCTAAAAATGGGTCTTTTTGTGAAGTCAAAATGTCAAAAATACGATTTTACCGAATCTGGGAATTGGCTCTGCGTTGCAAGGCTAATTCCCATATTTATTTTTGAAAAATTGATCTGACGCATTAGGGTTCATGTGGGCTGCACGTCACGCAGCAGCCCCTTGAATCTTGACTCACGCAGGCTGCTTTGGCAGCCTGCTCACGCATGTTGGGGTCTTCCTCAATGATCGTTCGAGTGGTCCTTGAGGCGTCATTATTGGACGTTTAGACCCTCTATACAACACTCTACCTAACAAAAGTCTTTTTAAAAGATTTAGACTTCATTTGACCCTCTCAAACCTTTAATAAACATAGCGATGTCAACTAGTTCAATTTAGCAAGTTTCTGGACGTCATGGACATTATTTGACGTCTTGGATCTAAAACTTCTCGGATGACTTATAAACATTATTTCAGGTCTTAAAATAGTATCTAAACCCCTAGACACTTTTTTTAGTCTCTAGATTTGGTCTTGATTTTTCGGAGTGTTACATTATCCCCCCTTAGGAACATTCGTTCCCGAATGACACTAAACTTTTAAAAGGGAATGGATAGACTCAGCACTAGCAGCCCAACCAACAATATACAACATCAACATGAGTTACAACTCAAGGAGTGTTGAACAACACATTCAACAGATACTCATGGCATTTACATAAATGACTCAAAGCATAAAGTTTCACACATAAGACTCAAAGTCACAACATGAGGAATTTCATTCTCACAACAACGTGAGCTCAACATATCTTTAATGAGTCAATTATGCCAAAGTTACTTTCTCAACATATCAACATGCTCAATATCACTTCATGAAGGCAAAATTATACAAATTACACAAAATAGTGCAATTCAAGCAAAAGAATATTTTCCTTATAGTTCATTATAGCATAAACCTTTTACCGTAAACATGCATATCTTTGCAAAACAAGTCAAATTCAAATAAACTCATTATTTTCATTATTAATAGGAATAACTATCTTAGTAGCAAAGATAATAGTATAATGGGACTTCATGTCAGCCTCGGGCTCCCATGTTGCTCCATCTACTAGGTGGTCTCAACCTCTTCACTTGTCGATCAAGGATTTGAACTGGAACCTCTTCATAGGAGACGTTCTCTTTCACTCCAAGACCTTCAGTAGGAAGAATTGACTAGGGTCACCAATGCATTTCTTTAGCATTATTACATGGAAAACCGGGTGAACCGAAGATAGCTCACTAGGTAATCTTAACTCGTATACAACCTTGCCAACTCTTTGCAAAATTTCATAGGGACCCACATAACGAGGACTTAACTTCCCTTTCTTGCCAAATCTTACCACCCCATTTATGGGTGAAACTTTCATATACACATTATCACCTTCTTCAATCTCTAATTCTCTTCTCCTATTGTCTGCATAAGACTTTTTCCGACTATAGGTTGTTTGCAAGCGATTTATTATTCGGTGAAATTTTTCCAAGGTCATTTAGTTCATGTCGCAACCAAGAAGCGAAGATTCTCCAACCTCAAACCATCCAATACGAGACCTACACCTCCTACCTTACAATGCTACAAAATGAGCCATGGATATTGAGGAATGATAACTATTGTTATAAGAGAAATCAACCCAAGGAAAGTGCTCATCCCAACTACCCTTGAAGTCAATGATACAACCTCTAATCATATCCTCACGAGTTCGGATAGTTCGCTCCGCTTGACATTCTGTTTGGGGATGAAAAGCGGTGCTCAACTTCACTTGCGTACCCAACCCTTTTTGAAACGATCTCCAAAACCTAGATGTGAATTGTGCGCCCCTATCTGATATGATGGATAACGAAATACCATGAAGACTCACAATAGTATATATATATATATATCTCTTTGCATAATCTTCCGTCGAATAAGAGGACATAACGGGAATAATGTGGGCGGACTTGGTCAGTCTATGCACCACCCCCCATATAGAGTCATTTTTCCTTTGAGTCCAAGGCAAACCCATTATAAAGTCCATATTAATGTCTTTCCACTTCAAAGCGGGAACTTAGATTTCTTGAAGTAAACCACCCGGCTTTTGTTGCTCGGCTTCACTTGTTGGCAATTCGAACACTTTCCAACAAACTTCACTATGTCCTCATTTAAGCCATCCCACCAAAATACTTCTCTAAGGTCATGATACATCTTATTTGAAACCGAATGAATCGAATAAGGGGACCCATGAGCTTCCTCTAGGATCCGATTCCTCAAATCATCCACATTGGGTACACACAACCTTCATTGGTACCTCAGAACACCATCCCCCATTGGCAGAATGACTCATTAAGATTACGAAGGACTGATTCCTTCAACTCCATCAATAATGGATCAAGGTGTTGCTTAGATTTTACCTAAACCATCAAATATGATTCAGAGTTATGATGAACCACAATACCACCATTCGGAGAATCTTCAAAACGAATACTCAAATGAGCCAACCTATGAACGTCCTTCACTAGGTATTTCTTGGATTCATCTACATGAGACATACTACACATGGTCATACGACTTAGTGCGTCTGCAACCACATTAGCTTTACCGGGGTGATAGAGCACACTCATGTCGTAATCTTTCAACAACTATAACCACCTTCGTGGTCAGAGATTCAACACCTTTTGGGTAAACACATATTGAAGACTCTTATGGTCAGTATACACATCAACATGAACCCCATACAAGTAATGCCTCCATATTTTCAAAGCGAAAACAACCGCCGCTAACTCAATATCATGAGTCGGGTAATTCTTATCATAAATCTTAAGTTTCCTATATGCATAGGCTATGACTTTCCCATGTTGCATAAGAAGACAGCTGAAACCAACTCGGAATGATTCACAGTATACCACAAAGCCCTTAGTTCACTCCGATAGGGTCAATACTGGAGCTGAGGTAAGCCTATCTTTCAATATTTGGAAGCTTCTTTCACAATCCTCTGACCACTCAATTTTCATATTCTTTTGGGTCAAGGTAGTCAACGGAGAAGAAATGGACTCAAACTCATCCACAAACCTTCTATAATAACCAGCAAGCCCCAAGAAACCCCTAATGTCGGTTAGAGCAAAAGGTCTAGGCGAAGTCTTGAACGATTTGGTCTTTCTCGGATCCACATCTACCCCTTCACTAGAGATGATATGACCAAGAAAAGCCACCGACCTCAACCAAAACTCAAATTTGTTATACTTGTCAAAGAGTTGATGTTCTTTAAGGACTTGCAAAACCACTCTCAAGTGGTCCACATGCTCACCCTCATTCTTTGAATATACCAAATGACGTCAATGAACACAATGACAAATAAATCTAGGTAACTTCAAAACACCCTATTCATAAGGTCCATAAATGCCACCGGTGCATTTGTCAACCCAAATGACATCACCCTAATCTCATAGTGACTATATCTTGTTCTAAAGGTCGTTTTAGGAATATACTCATTTCTCACCCTAAGTTGGTGATATACCGACCTCAAATCAATCTTAGAAAAGTATCTTGCCCCTTGGAGTTGATCAAACAAGTCGTCAATACGAGGGAGTGGATACATATTCTTAATGGTCACTTTGTTAATTTGCCGGTAATCGATACACATTCTAAGGGACCCATCCTTTTTCTCTACCAAAAAAAATTGGAGCACCCCATGGGGAAATACTAGGTTGTGTGAAACTCTTGTTTAGTAAATCCTTGAGTTGATCCTTCAACTTTTAAAATTAGGCCGCAGTAATCCGATAAGGAGGAATTGAAATGGGATTTGTATCCGGTAGAAAGTCAATAAAAAATCATTTTCTCGTTCGGGAGGCATTCTGGGAAGAACATTTGGAAAGACCGAGGAAATTCCCTCACTACGGGGACCATCTTAATGGGAGGAATCTCGGAGTCTAAATCTTTGACTCTTACAATATGGTATAAACACCCTTTAGAGATCATTTTGCACGCTTTCACACAAGAAATTATTTGACCTCTAGGAATATAATTTCCCCCCTTCCACTCAAACACGGGTTCATTTGGAAAGTTAAACTTCACCACCCTTGTTCTACAATCTATTGAAGCAAAGCAAGCATGCAACCAATCCATACCTAATATAAAATCAAAGTCAACCATATAAAGTTGAACTAGTTCCACATAACTAATTCGATTGTAAAACATTATGGGACAATTACTAAATACTCTCTTTGCAACAACTGACTCACCCACCGGGGTAGTCACGATAAATGGCTCTTTTAGAATGTTTGGAAAAATATCAAACTTTTTAGCTATAAGAAAGTAACAAAATACAATGTAGCGCCCGGATCAAGTAAAGCATATACATTAATAGTAAAGACTTTTAACATACCGGTCACCACATCGGGAGAACTCTCGTGTTCACCCCTAGAACGGAGAGCATAGAAGCAATTCTTCTTTGGAGGATCAACACTTGAACCTCTTGCTTGTCCATTCCCCTTGTATGTCCCCTTCACATTTGGGCAATCTCGAACCGTATGCCACTTTTACCACATCCATAACAATTGTTTGTTCCAATAAGGCAATCACCATAGTGCTTTTTGCCACAGTTTCCACAAGTTGGCTTCTTTCTTGGTGAACTAGTGTCCCCTTCCATTTTGAGTCTTAAGGTTAGGAACCCTATCATCATGAGTCTTAGGGAACTTGGAAGGAACTTGATTAGAAAACCTCTTTTTGAACCTAGGCTTGTCTGGGATATCGAGCCTACCATTTGAAGAACCACCATCATAGGACCTTGCCCTACTTGCTTCTCTACTCTTCTTCTTAACCCTTGCCTATTACACTTGTTGATATTGAACTATGAGACGAGAATTATTCATATTGTCATGTATCATAGGCGAAATACATTTATCTTTCAAGTCATCTGACACTCCCATCACAAAGCGGCTTATTTCATACCTAGGGTCGAAAACCATAGAAGGAGCATACTTGGACAACTTATTAAAAAGTAGTCAAGCACACTCATACCTCCTTGATGAAGGTTGATGAATTATTCCACTTTGGCTTCCCACTTATCCCTTGTAAAGAACCTATCAAGAAAAGCCTTCTTGAAAATCTCACATGTCACTAGACGACCCCTCAAAGGCCTATTGTCCCTGCATTGAACATACCAAGTTTGGGCCACATCCATGAGTTGGTAAGTAGCCAACTCGACCTTATCACTAGTAGTCAATCCCATAGCAAATAGAATTTTGTAGACTTCTTCTAGGAACTCTTGCGGGTCTTTCTCCGCTTTGGACCCATATAGAGTAGGGGGATTCGTCCTAGTGAAATCCCGCAAGTGGGAGGCCATGGTGCTCACATGTTGGTCTCCTTGGGGTACCACATCCCAATTTGTTTGGGCCGTCATAGCTTGAGCTTGAGTAGTGATGACTTGTGCTTGGGTAGTAATTGCTTGAGCTATTTGTAGAAAGGCTGCTCTTATGTCCCCATCCGACAAGGCTGGAGGATTGGCCGGAGCTTGATCATCATTAGCAACTTCTTTAAGAGGATTGACTTGATTGCCTTGGGAGGAACTCCCACATTAGAATTCTCTTCATAAAGTCTTTCTGCGTATGCCCATCGAGTATTCCTACCTATAACCACAATACAAGGTTTAGGTGAAAGCACACATAAAATAGACTCTAGAGGCACGACTTTGATTTCCAAGACAAGGAGAATTTCCTAAGCATCATATAGTTTCCTATTCATAAGTGTGGCGCGCTTCACAATTATGAATATGATTCTACATAGACGTGGTTTAATGAGACATCATCCTAAATATATTCAACCTCATGCACTGATACCTAGTTTGTCACATCCGGGGAGCAACCCCTAGACGTAACCGGCAACATCATCCTCTTTGAGGACTAAGACTATCCTCTTAGCTTACATCATTACATTCATAGTTCAAAAATGTAGAAAATTTAAAACTTTTCGTTAACTTATTGAGGTTTACATAAACCACTACATACACATAATATTTTCCTATTGAGTATACATAGAACCTTCGTATATGAAGATTACATAGTCTTCTACTTTTATTGCACACATATGTATATAAGATACGATATTGTCATAAGACGGATGTCTCATATCATAACCATCTCAACAAGATTATAACAATTGGACATATCCCATAAACCAGTAATAGAAGCCACATATAGGCTATTACAACACACGTCTTCAATGAAAAGGAAAGAACGTAGAAGTCTTAAAACTAAAACAACATCTGTGGCTTCATAATGGTATTTTCCTCAAAAATTGAGAACCTACCGAAACACTTGGGAAATGTCCCTTAAGCCTAAAACACTTAGAAGATTTCATTCTTCAAAATCAAAACCCAAATTCCCTTAGAAATTCCCTAGAACTCCATTGGAGCCAAAACTCAAGGAAGGGCTTGGATTGAAGAATTAAGTGGATATTCTTCATCAAATTGAAGGATTAGCTTCATTGAGGTATGGTTTTTGATCCTTGAAACACTATTCATCAAGGAGCCCAACTTTTAAAGATGTTTTCTAAAGTTTTCAAAGATGAATTATCTAATTTCATGATCTATGCATGGGTTCTTGCATTAAATGTTTTTAAGAATTGAATATTCATTGAATTGTTATTAATTAGATGATTTTAACTCAATTAACCTATGAACCCAAGTAATTGATGAACCTTAGTTTTGACTACTTTATGGGTTAAGTAATATTGATCTAATGCTTATGAATTCTAGTTTAGTTTTTTATGGGCATTTGATTTATGTAATAATTGTATTGAATTGATATCTAGGTTGTCTTATATTGATGAATCTATATTGAATTGACCAAGTTTAATTGAATATCATAGTTTATGTATTGAATTGATGTTCATGGCCATGGGTAAGGGCATTTTGGTATTGAATTGGATGATTTAGCATTGGATTGAGGTGTTGAGGATGGAGTGGTGGTACACTGTCTTAATTCCCTTTATTTCATTTTAATTAGACTTCAATTATGTTGTGATTGGTATGGTCCACTTATAGTGGTGGTGTTATGTGCTTTACTTGCAATTGATGTGGCCTTGTCGGCGTTACATTATGTATTTTAATGATCATGGCCTTGTCAGCAACTACTTAAAGTATTATGATTATTTTGTGAAGTTGGATAATGTCTATCTACATGATAAGTAATGTTAAAGTATATGTGTTCTTCTATTGATGTTGTTTAGGTGATCATGTTAGACTATGACTATGGCTTTGTGTGTATAGTCTTAGGGTTGATGTATGTTATTCCTACTTGTCATATGAGTCTATGATGGTCATATTGATGATAATATAATAGTGTATAGGATGACTTAAAGAGGATATTGTTATTTCTATGTGCTTATAAAATGACATGTAATATGTGTTAAAGTGAAGTATGTTGTGTCTTCTCTTGGTTGACTTTTGTCCCTTACCTGATGCATGTATGAATGTGAATATGAGATGCCTTGACTTAGGATGCTAAAGCCTCTTAATCTTGTATGTATGAATGACATGAGACATTAAATGATGTTAAGAGTGTCCTTTTTATGTGAAACCTTGAACCTAGTGGTAAGGTTATGAATTTTGAAGTCAAAAGTCGTAATGATATCCTTCAAGTAAAGAATGATAGACATAAGGTTGATTGGCTGGAACGGGATCATATCAATCCTTATGAAAGTCATCATGAGTTTTTTGTCGCCATTGTATGGTAGACCTAGAGGACCTCTTTGGTAGGGTAAATGTGATTAGGTTATGAACTTTATATGAAACTTAAGTGTAAATTACTCTATGAGAACAAAGGCTAGCACAGAGTGAGTATGGTATGAAAAGTAGTTCTAGTGAAAAATGGCATGTTTCTAAGTTCTACCATTGGCAAGTAGCCACGTCTAGTAGGGTCTTGTTCATTGGTGTGAGTCGCGACACATCAATGAGCGAGAGGATATAGGACGATAGATTTTCCCTTCTTCTCTACTCTTTTGTCGTGCCGTAGAGTTAAAACTTATAAGAGTCCTTTCTTAATGTTTTCTATAATGTTTATAGGATATGAGTACGAGAAGGACACCGGCTATGAGGGTTGATAAGGAGGTGGTGATTGGGGGAGTTCCTCCCAGATTTGAGCAATTTGAGCAAGTGGAACAAGTTCATCAAGGCGCTCAAGTTCCTCCCCAAAGTGATCAAGTCCCTATTGTGAGTGGAGGTAATGATGTTTCGGTGGTTCCCCCGGTTAGGGCTAATGGGGAGATTATAGAGGCTCTCCTTACCCTAGCCTGAGCTATGACAACTCAAGTGAATAGAGACTTTGGGCCTAGGGTGAATGCTATGGATAGTACTATGACCTCTATATTCAGAGACTTTGTGAGGATGAATACTCCTATCTTCTTTTGTTCTAAGGTGGGAGAAGATCCCCAAGCTTTCTTGGATGAGGTGTATAAGATAGTGCATGCTATGGGAGGGACTTATAGGGAGAGAACGGAGCTATTTTCGTATCAATTGAAAGATGTTGCTTAAGTATGGTTTACTCAATGGAAGGATGGTAGACCGGTTGAATCGGGTTCCTTAGAGTGGTAAGTGTTTTAGGAAGCATTCCTAGAAAGATACTTTCCCCGTGAGAAGAGGGAGGTTAAGATTGAGGAATTTATAAACCTTAGGCAAGGTATCATGAGTGTTGAGGATTATTCCTTAAAGTTTATCCTATTGTCGAAGTATGCTCCATCCTTGGTGTCTAACCCTAGGGATGAAATAAGTAGGTTCTTGATCGGTGTTTCGGATATAATGAAGGAAGTGTGTCTTACACCCATGCTCATAGTGACATGACTCGATCTAGGCTTATGGTGTATGCTTAATCTATTGAAGAGTCTAAACATGGGAGGAGAAGTAGATATGCTAAGAGGGGAAGAACAGATGAGCAAGTTCAACCTATGTTTAAGAAGAGGGATACAAATCAAGATGGTTCTAGTGCTCCTAAGGCTAATTATGAGAGAGGTGGTGGTTCCCAAATAGTAAAGCCTACTTGTGCTACTTATGGGAAGAAGCACTTTGGGAAGTGTCTAGCCGGTACTAGTGGGTTCTTTGGTTGTGGGAAGGATGATCACAAGGTGAGAGATTGTCCTACTATTGCCGCTAGAGAAAGAGAGGCCAAGCAAGTTCCTCCTAATGTTCCAGATGGTGGTGCACCAAAGAGGAACCGTTTCTAAGCTCTCCGAGCCAAAGGAACAAAATCGGATGATGTTGATGATGATGATGCCGTTAAGTTATAGTTTTCTCTTTTTGTTGTGATGGGTTCCTTCCAAGTGGGGGAGTATGTTGGGTAGTTGGGTTGTAGATTGTTATCACTTCTCTTCTATTCCATTCATGCTTGAGAGGTAGAATATCATAGTAGTATGTTGCATGTTGCATTTTGTTTAGGAGTCTAGTTGAAATTGAATTTCATTGATTCCTTGCATTGTGCATTTCATGAAGTTATAGTTATGTTGTAAATTGAGTTTATATGGAATATTTTCTTATATTTTCATGCTTCAATCATTATTTGCTTAAGAGTTGCATTTTTGAAACTCGATCATATTTCATAGTAAGGCTTTGGTAGTTCACTGTAAAGATTTTGAAAATTTGACTAAATTTTTCTTTCATGAAAAATGGTTATAATATTCATAGAGTTGATGTATATGATCATGATAATGTGTGGAGAAGGAAGTACCTCCTATATGAAGTGAAAAGGTTGAGTCTTATTGCATGATGAGTTGTAGGATTAGTTTCTATCTACTTGTTGTGTTTGAGACTCTTTGATATGTGGAGTTGACTCTTCTCCTAATGTTGTATGGTGTATAGTATTGTATGGGTATATGCTGCAATTTTTGAGTTTCTTATCAAATGAATGAGCCTAAAGAATAGCAAGTGTCATTCGAGGACAAATGTTTCCAAGTAGGGGAGTATTGTTACATGCTAAAAATGATCTAGATTGAACTAGAGCCTAATACTAGTGTCATGATGTTCTAATGTCATAAAATAGTTAATAATTGTGTTCTTATGCAGTATATAACATTTGGAAGTGTTTGGAGGTCAAACGTCCAAGAACGTCCAAGACGTCCGGAAACTAGTCGAAGTTGAACTAGTGTGTCGTAGTGTTTTGTAGTGATTTTTTGGGAGATGATTTGAGAGTGAAATTGATTATCGACGGTTCCTACACGTAGACTGACATGTAAAGGGTCTTAACGACCGAGAACGACGCCCCAGGGACTGTCCAAAGGGTCTCCAAGGAGGACCCAAAGTTGGGCATGCAAGCTGCTGCGCCAGCAAGAATCTGGCAGTCGCTGCGCGTCGCGCATCTGACACTGAAAGGGAAAAATTCTTGTACTGCGATGCGGGTCTGTCACAAACCATTCTGTCTCAAAATTATCCAGAAACAACATTTGAACATGCCTCTACGACGTGTAGTGAACTCCAAGATTTGGTCGCGTCGTTTTTATGTAAAATTTGAGTTGGTTAAAATGACTAATAATTGCAGGGGTCTTTTGGGTAATTTGGGGATGAATTATTGACATTTATTGAGTGTTTTTATACCCCCTAAACTCACCAATCAAAGCTAAACCCTCAACTCAAAACAAAATCTCTCCTTTCTTCTCTCCAAAACCTCCATTGTTGAAGCTTTGAAGCTCCAATGAAGAAGACTGATTTTCCAAGCTTTTTCTCCATCAATTTCGTGGGTTAATATTCTATATTAAGGTACTATTTCTTCATCCTTTAAATCTATTTCTTAAAGGATTCAATTCCAATGATTTTTCAAAGATGATCAAAAACATGAATTCTCCAATTTTGTGATCTAGCCATGTGTTCTAGCATAAAACGTTTTGAATCATTGTATTATGATTGAATTGATGTTAATTTTATGATTTTAACGTAAAATTATATGAACCCATGCAACCATGCAATCCTAGTATTGACTATTTTATGGGTTAAGTGATCATGTCTCAATGCCTATGAATTCTAGTGTAGTTTTCTTTGGGCCATAGAATAATGTAAGCATTGTAATGGATTGATGCATAGGTTGTCTCAGATTGATAAATCTATATTGAATTTGTTTAGATTCATTGAGTATTATGATTATTGTATTGAATGATGATCATGGTCATGGGTAAGGGCCTTTTGGTATTTTATTAGATGATTTAGCTATGGATTGAAGTGGTGAGAATGGATTGGTGTTACGCTACCCTAATTCTCTTTGTTTTATGTAATTTAGGTCTTAAATTATATTGTGATTTGTATGGTCCACTTATGGTAGACATGTTTATGTATTATACTTAAGCTGATGTGGCCTCGTCGGAATTACTTTATGAATTGTATTGAACATGGCCTTGTCGGCATTACTTTATGTATAGTGATATTATCATGTTAAAACATGATTATGATCAATGTGAAGGACTATATTATATACATGTATGTGTGAGATTGACCTCTCCTAATTGACTATATGTGACCTTGATAAACTAGGGTGATGTCTATAATTGTGTTACTAGTGTGTCTTTATAGGTTAACTTGGTTATTCCTACGTGATACTTGATCACTATTGTACATGTGATACGGATATGATGTGTGTGTCTTGATAGGTAGACTATGTCCTTCTTCTTGATACATGAAAGATATGTGAATATGAAAATCTTGACTTAGTACGCTTATGCACCTTTATCTTGTATGTGTATAGATGAATGTAGAATGAAAGTTTAGGATCGGTAGACCTTAGATGTTTCCCTTCTAAGAATGACTAAAATGTGGAACCTTATATATAGAACGAATGTTAAGAATGAGTTATCCTTATAGACCATTGAGTGGCAGCACTAGTGGACCCATCTTTTATTGGTGCATTATGACTAGGTAATGACTAAGATATGGTACATTTTCTTATTCCCATTTTTATTGAACTTACTCTATGAGAACAAAGGCTAGCACCGAGTGAATATGTTATGGTATGTAGCTCTACTTGAGAAGGAGACTAGAGTACAATGTATCTCTACTTGATAAAGAGACTAGAGTGCATAAAAGACCTTGATATTCCTTAACTATGTTCCTACATGGGATGTGTCCTAGTTCTACCCGTTGCAAGTAAAATACCCTCCATTGGAGTATGGTGGACTCCGGATTCCATGCCTAGCTAGTATGGTCTATGAAGGTTATTGCCTATTCTCATCATGTGGGATACATTCTAGTACTTGATAAGTTCTACAACGTTTAGGTAGTTGAATGGGACGCTATCTAGACTTGGTACGAGTAGGCTTTGATGTTGCTAGAGTGTACGTTCCCAAGGTCTTTCTAAGACCATCATGTGAAGTCCTTAATGAATGAAATGTCTTCTAATTGACTTAATGAATGATTATGACTTTAGCTATTGTATGTTGACTAGAATTTGCCCTATCTAGGTTAGTTTTGAGGGTTGCTTAAGTAAGATTGAAGAGGTTGTATGGGCGGTCTCTTCATGTCCTACTTTGGTGAATCTTTTGGTAACCTTAGGTGGGTAGTAAATGAAAGGAAAAAGGAACAATCCTATCTTAGTTAATCTTAAGGATTGTTTAGGTAGGCTTGAATAGGGTGTATGGCGGGTTTCTTCTTGTCTTACTTAAGTGAGTCTTAGGATAACCTTATGTGGGAGGTGTATAATGTCAGATCCGGGGAGCAACCCCTATACATAAACGGCGGCGGCGGCCTCTTTGAGGACTAAGACTAGCCTCTTAGCTTACATTGTTACATTCATAGGTTAATAATTAGGAAAATTTAAAACTTTTTGTTAACTTCTACATTGAGGTTTACATAGACCTCTACATACACGTAATATTTTCCTGTCGAGTATACATAGACCCTTTGTATAGGAACATTACATAGTCTTCTATTTTTATTGGACACACATATATATATAAGATACAATATTGTCTTAAAATGGATGTCTCATATCATAACTATCTAAACAAGAGTATAACAATTAGGCATAGCCCATACATCAATTATAGAAGCCACATATAAACTATTACAACAAACGTCTTCAATGAAAAGGAAAGAACATAGAACTCTTAAAACTTAAACAACATTAGTGGCTTGATAATGGTATTGTCTTGGAAAGTGAGTACCTACCGAAACACTTGGAAAATTTCCAAATGGTCTTCAATGGCATTCAACTAAGCTCAACGGCCAAATCCTACAATTTGTAGTAAACACAAACATGGGGTTAATACACAGTAGTACTAAGTATAAGTATATGCAGATAAATAAGTAGAATCATTCTAAAGAGGATATTTGTTCAAAACATGCTAATTTACGTTGAAAAGCCTTATGCACATACAAGAACCCATATAAATCAATGAGCACGTAACTTTTAAGTCAGGGCCATATACAACACAAGACCAACATCATCAAGAATTGTAAAGTCAACATATATTAGAGTTCATAACATCATAATATAATCAAGACCCTTACCCAAAACCAATCATGGAGACTACAAGTGCAATGACTAAGTAAAGACCCATAACCTTAAGTAAAGCAAACAAAGGATCATAAGCAACGCCCAACTCAACATAACATAGCATCAATAGTAGTCATCATCACATTTAGAAATATAGACCAATAGCATGTTCATAAATGAAACTAACAAAATACAGGATCATCAACATGTAAAGTCATCTTATTCATAACATATACATTATAAGAACACAAGAATAACCTCTTAAGGATTCCCTCAAGGCAAACTAGTGCACGGCATAGGTAGAGTCCCACACCCCTACCTAGGCTAAGTCAAACCTCTCAAGTCACCCTAGCTAGTGTATAGTCCAGTACTTCATTTTACTTTCTGGAACACTTGCCTTAACCCATATAGACCACAAGTGCTAAGTGTGGAATCCGGTGTCATAAAACATTACACCAATGGAAGGTGGTCTACCAGCCAAACTAGTACCAAACATGAACATAGCATCTAGGTGGATCCACTAGCTAGTATTCCTACCGTGGCAACATAGTTTATGGAGCTTGGGGGCTGTAATGGAAACATAACTCTATGTTCTTTTTGTACTATGAGGCTTTTCACCCCATGAGGACTATGGTGAACCCTACCTTCCCTCCTTGGGAAGGTGTCACCCCTCATCTACGAGATCACTCAGTGCTAAGCTAGAGTCCCTTTTGAAATGTCTTTCTTTATCAATCATAATCTTAGTTTAGGTCATAGGGTCTAATCCCTAGTATAGTCATTTCATTATCTCATTCGGAATTGCAAGAAATATCCTTTCATGGCAACCCTCATATGTGAGATTAGCATAACAACATCATCAAGACATAATAAGGCACATAGGTACTTCATAATCAACCTTATATAATTTCATCTTCAACATAATTTCATAATCACTTAGTCAAGACAGTTCAATTCTACATACTACCAACTCCTACTTAGGCTAATCACAAGTCATGCTTCAATTGAACTACATCATCAATCACAAGCCATCATAATTGAAGTAAAGGTTAGGATAATAAAGACTTACTCAATCTCCTTCAATATCCATCATCATGGTCTTACCATCAACCAACAAATTACATCCAACAATAGGTGTAGTAACATCAATCAATAATAATTAACACAAGAACTAGGTCAATTACATCATCACTATTGTAAGACCCCCAAAATGAGTTAGGGTGTATATAGCCTCACATGTGACTATAAGATTTTTAACATTTTAATTATGTCTTTTAAAGTATTCATGGATGATTTGATGTCATTTGGAAGTCAAACATCAAGGGACGACCAAGACATTCGACCACTAGTCACCAAGGGTCCTTATGTATTTTTATCTGCTTATATGTGTGTGATGAGCTTATGAGGTCTTTATTTTAGTTCTAATGAATTTTTTATATAGTATGTTGAGTTTCATGAAGTTTAGAGGTCAAACGTTCAAAAACGTCCAAGACGTTCGAAAATTAGCCCTTGAGTCGTGCATGTGTGTGTCTTGAGTGTGCCTAGCATGTTTGGACATGTTGTGTGTAGTTATTTTGGGTGAAACTGATTTGTAAGGTCCTTTAATATTTAAGCTATACATTTACATTGGAAATGTCAGGGTACGACTCCTCAAGGGACCCGCAAGAGGCCCTCAAGAATGACCCAAAGGCTGTCAAGACAGTGCCTTGGCAGTGTCAATCGACTGAGCCAACGACACCTCATCAGTTAATTGACGCCCCATCGATGAGGGGGTTATAGTTCAGGACTTAGCCTGGTGAAGGCTTAAGTCAGTAGACAAGCCTCTGATCCAAACGACGTCCAGAAGAACCGTCCGTCGATGGACCTACTAGGCGTCGATGGGTCCGATGATGCAGGTTTTGTCAAACTGACAGGCGACTGTTTTATTTAAGGGGTGAATGGGAAATTCACCCCACGTGCTAACCTGACCCTACATGGTTTATTTGGTTATTTTTGGGTGTATTTAAGTGATAAAAAACGTGACAACCCTTTGCCAATTCAATTCACACAAATTATATTTCCCTCCACAAATAATCTCTCTAGAACTTTCATTGAAGGTGAAGCTCAAGAACATCTTGGAGATTTGATTTATATGGGTTATTCACCAAGTTTTAGTCGTCTTCTTCTACATTAAGGTATGGTGATCCTTCATCTCTAGTTAATCTTCCATCTAGATATTTCCTTTCAATGATTTTCAAAGAAGTTTCAAGATCAAATCTCTTCTTCTTCAATCTAGCCATGGGTTCTTTCTCAAATCATTTTTAAAGGCTTAATCATGATAAATGGATGATAATGTATTGATTTTAACGTGGATTTGAATCCAATTGCATGACGAACGCATGTACCCTTCAACTCTCGGTTTAGCCTATGTATGCGCATTGGGATCGTGACTTTGTATTGATTGAATTATGATTCAAGCATGTTGAATTCTTTATATAAAATGGGTATATTGTATATTGTAGGTGACTTTTTGATGAATGACCCATGAAAATGATGTTTTGATTGTTTGAAAGGCTAGCCTATGTTCTTCTACATGCTCACTTTAATCTCAATTTCTTGGAAATTGTAGTACGATTTCGTTTAAGTTATGGTCTCTTTAACTACTGCCATATATGTGTATTGTTGATGAATTTTGAGTATGAATAATTGTTGAACAAATCAAGAGATATTGGTAAGTGATCTATGTTTCTCTACTTGCTAGAGAATTGATGATGTTGCGTAGATACTAGTAGCATGATCTTATAGTAGCTTATGCATGACTTCGTATATGATTAATTGTACTTTAGCTACTGCACATAATATGTTATGATGATGGATTATGTGTTGTTGTCCTAATGTGGATTGATACTTGAATAACTTAATCTCTACTTCTTATAGCATGGTATTTACTGTAATATAGACTTTATAAGGTATGAATGTATGATTTCGTCTGTAAAGGATACTTGTAGTTACTGCCCTATACTTGCAGATGAAAGATTTGTATTGATCAAGGATGATCAAAGGCTAAAGTATTTGGCAATTATTTCTCTATTTCTATACTTCTCTACTTTTTTATAGTATTGGTAGTTGATGAAGCCTTGTATTGCATTGTGTGGCGTGGTCTACTTATGGAGGCAGTGTTTAATTTATTGTAAATATATATGTGATGTTATCATGGCCTTGAAGGCAATTATACTATGAATGTGTGTTGGTGATGATCACTCAATGTGAAGCCTATGCCTATTTTCCTATTTTAGCTATGGTGTAGGTTGTATGGCTAATGTTATGAGTATGTAAATGGTTATGTTAACTTTATGTGTATGTGCTGCCGATGATGAGGTATTATAATGTTATATGTGAAGTAAGTTAATATAGGTGCATACTGACAAGAGCTTACTATAATGATATAGTAAATCTTGAATAAATGAGTCTTATTCTATGTTATCCATTCTATGTGAAAGTATGTGATGTATCATAAACTAGGATGACTTGATAGGTGTACTAGTATGAGCAAGGGTATGGGACCGTGTCTATTCATTTCACATGTGTACCTTGGTAGGATAGTTCCTGGGTTGGTCTTTTAAGTACATGCATAGGAATGTATGAACATGTTACGAATATGACTAACATGCTATGACATTATGTATATGATATGATGAAGTATTAATGTGCATAGTGTCTTAATGTGTTGATATGAAAGGATTAGTCATATAGTTACTCCTATAGACCTATGTATTAATATATGAACATGTGTGACATTAATGTTTTATGTGAAAGGTTTGCTCACATATATGTATTCACTCATGTATGATAATCTAGTCAATGGAGGGGCCTTGAAAGGTGTGCTCAAGTGTACCCTAAAACTAGATAGGTGCTTGAATATTCTATAAGCCTTTGAGGAGTCAATATCCTAAGACTATGTTTTATGAAATAATGTAATAAAGTCTTTTAAATAAAGGGAACTTAGCTAGCACCGAGTGAACTTGACAATGAGAGGTTTTGGCTTCCCTTGGATGAATATTCACCATTGGTTTCTCTTAAGGTGTTGACTTCCATTGGAGAAATATTCACCTATGGTTCCACATGAGGTGTTGACTTTCCTTGAGGAAGATTCACCCATGGTTTGTAATGATATGAGGATCCAATGATCATGATCATGTAGAGGCTTATGTATGTCTCTTAGTTCCATAAACTATGCTTTCCACATAGGATGTAGCAAGTTATTTTACTAGTTTGCTAGCATGTGTTAATGTTCAACCTTGGCTAGGTAAGAACACCTTCCATTGTTGTAAGGCTCTACGACACCAAATTCCATGTTTAGCACCCATGGTTTTAGTGTCGGTTGAGGCTATAGTTTCCCTAAAGTAAATTTGGCAATGGAAGTAAAGTAAGGACCCTAAGTAGGATAACCTAAGGGTAGTTTCTTAGCGTAGGTGGGGGTATGAGATTTCACTTATGCATTGCACAAGTGGCTCTTGAGGGAAGTGCTAAGAAGGTGTTCGAATGCATGTGTCTATGTACTTGTTCCTTATGCATGACTTTGTAGTATTTGTCTACTTGTTGTGATGAAATGCATGGTATGAGCTTATATAGAGTGGTCTTGTTGTATATGCATGATATTGGTCTTAATTACTACATGATGAAGGTTTTGTTGACATGAATGAAGTTGTCTTCACTTACTATGTTGATGCTTTAATTGGATGTTAAGGCTTGTTATCTCATGATAGGTTTACTAAGTATATGTGAGGTTATGGGGCTTCAGATGTACATTGCACTAGTAGACTTAGATTGGGATTGTGAGTAAGGTCTCATAAGGTTCTATGTGAAGTGACATTAGAACATGAGCGAAGTGAATGGAGTTAACTTTAATGTCTCTATGGTCTTGGCTTAAATGTGTCTATAATGTGCTATACTCCTATGATGGTATGTGTTGGCATTGTTTAGGTTATATGTATCATTTCTTATGACCTTAAGGTGATGCATTTCACCATGTATCACTAGAGGTTTACTTGGCGGAAGAAGAAATTAGGAAGGAAATGATTCACTGTAAAACGAGATAGCTCACTATAAAGAAGAAAATAGTTTACTGTAATGTGGTTCTAAAATTCCTTAAATAAAATATGTGATTTTATAGGATGGATGACCATTGAATATGCTTATATAAAGTATATAAATGATATAACTCTTATTGTATAAAATTTTATGAAGATTTTCACAAAAAGGCATGAAGTATGATTTAAAGAAAAATATCCCTTTTAAATGCATGTTTTTGCATGATTGTCATACTTAGTGCATTCTTGTCCTAACTCCATTCTTTTATCAACTTTTTACACAAAATTTAGGTTATGGATACTTAAGGTATGTCTTTAAAAGATTAGGAGCTTGATATGTAATTCTCAAGCTCAAGGAAAGGAATCCTTATGATATTTTAGATATATGAAGTGAAGTTTCTAGCATATGATGTGCTATGAAAAGTTTTAAATTATTGTACTTATGTATTATGTTATAAGGGTCGTATCCTTAAAGTAATCTTATGATGTTGAGTCTAGGATGAAAAAAAAAGACAAGAGTCTAAATATGTACTTATGATATTTTATATATATGAAGTGAAGTTTCTAGCGTATGATGTGCTATCAAAAGTTTTAATTTTTCCGCTAATTTACCTATGACAATGCGATTAATGATAACTATGAGCTTGTATAAGACCTACGAATGGTCAAGTACTCAATGTTACTTCTACGGGGTTCTCCCCGGTAGTGACAAACGTGGTATTAGTGCATGAGGATTATGAAAGTGGTTTTAGATTCTAAAAATCTCGTATTGCCACGTCTAGTAGAGTCTCGTTTCATTGTTTGTGAGTCAGGACACGTCAATATGTGAGAGGCTATAGGACGATTGAGTTTCCCTCCTTCATCATTCTCATGTCGTGCCATAGAACTTAACTCTATAAGAAATCTCTCTTATGTTTTCTTGTCCGGTGGCCTTTTATATATGATTGTTTGGATGAGATGGTATTTATATGCTTGAGGGAGAAAAGGTGAGATTTAATACTTATGTTGTTTTTATGGTTTGATAAGTATGTGTAAAGGTTAATTTGGCATGCTTTGATTATGTGATGTCAATTATGGCTATGTTTGTGAAATATGGAAAATGATATGTTCTGTTGATATGATGTCCTTTGTGGCTATATATGAGAGCTATGTGAAATGGCATGTTTTGTTGAAAATTATGTGTCATGATATAGTTAAAGCATGTTAGAAGTAATTAAAGTTGAAATGAGCTTCCTTTTTGGATTATGTGTTGTTTTATGACTTAGCATGATGATAGTCTTATAATATGGTTTAAACTTGAAATTCTTTGAAGAATGTGGTAAATAGCAAATTGTGCATGTGGCCTAATTATATGTGTTTCCTTGTTTGGATTGGAGTCCTTTGTATAGGCTTGGTTTTAGAAGCAAGGGTAGTATGATTGTCTTGGTAGGGTGATGATGTGTATTTGATTGACCTACAATTTATCTACTATAAAGTAGAAATAAAAAGAAAGAGGCTTATGGCGAAGTCTTCTCTAATGTTCCCCTAATGTTTGAGACCTCTTATGTTCATGTTATAGTTGAGACTTTATGTGGTTGGGAAGTATGACCTATCTTGAATGTTCTGGATTTCCTTTTGGTGTTAGGCCTAGAGGTATGATGATAGTTGAGTAAAGTTGCTCTTAATTGGTCTACCCTAAGTGGAGGATGGTGATGTGATTAACAAGGTTGTAGATATTTTTGTCTTTTACTTCTATGTTTATTTGAGCTTGAGACTAATGAGTTTCTAGTAGCTTGTTCATGATGGAAGTCTTTCATGAAGGGATGAGTTGCATGTTCTCCATATGTTTTGTATGTCTTGATTGACACTATGTTAAACATGTTTTGAGGATTTTAAATTGCATGAAAAAGGATTTTTGAGCAAAATTATGGTTTTCATGTTGATTGTACATCCTAATATACTAGTTTTGCAATTAACTTCATGAGATAAGGTAAGAAACATGTTTAAAGGCACTCTTATTCAGTAATGTTTAGTCTTATAAGGAGAAATTGAACCTCTTTAAAATGAAAAATGATGAATCTCTTGAAAATTATGTGACTTTGGTTCAACACTGAGTCTTTCAACTCCATGAGTACTGGGTCGAGATGCTGCTTAACTTTAACATATACAAAATATGAGAATTCGGAACTTGAATGAATCGAAACACCCCCACATGGTGTATCTATCAGCCGTACACCCAATCTTGTCAATTGGTGTACCTCTTTAACTAGCTCCTTCTTCTCATCATCAACGTGAGACATGCTACCCATGTTCAATCTACTCAACGCATCGGCCACTACATTAGCCTTACCTCAGTGATAGTAAACACTCATGTCATAATCCATGAGGTGTTCTAGCCATCTTCTCTGACGAAGGTTCGATTCTCTCTGCGTAAAAACATACTGAAGACTTTTATGGTCAGTATAGACATCAACATGTACACCATATAAGTAATGTCTCCAAAGTTTTAACGCAAATACAACCGCGGCTAACTCAAGATCATGAGTAGTGCAATTCTTCTTGTAGACTTTCAACTGTCTCGATGCATATGCAATCACCTTGCCATCTTGCATAAAAACACATCCCAAACCTACTCGGGAAGTATCATAGTATACCACATACCCTGCACGAACTTCTCGGCAACGTGAGCACTGGGGCTGAAGTGAGTCAGTCTTTGAGCTCTTGGAATCTATACTCATACTTTTCAGACCACTAAAACTTCACCTTCTTCTTCATTAAGGCAGTCAACGGAGCTGCAATAGTGGAAAAACCCTCCACAAACCTGCGATAATAATTTGCCAGAACCAAGAAACTCTGAATATCTGTAGGAGTGAGGGGTCTCGGCCAATTCTTCTATGCTTCAACCTTTTTTGGATCAACTTCAACACCCTGGTCGGTCACAACATGACCAAGGAAGGTCACTGATCTCAACCAGAATTCACATTTACTGAACTGTGCATACAACTTATGTTCTCTGAGTACTTACAATGTCTTTCTTAAGTGTTCTTCATGCTCTTATCTAGTCTTAGAGTATATGAGGATGTCATCTATGAATACTATGACGAAAGAATCAAGATATTCACGGAAAACCCTATTTATAAAGTCCATAAATGCGGCTGGTGCATTAGTGAGACCAAATGACATGACAAGAAACTCGTAATGTCCGTATCTAGTACTAAAATCAGTCTTAGGAACGTCTTCTCGTCTCAATCTAAACTGATGATACCCTGACCGAAGTTTTTTTTTTGGAAAAGAAGCTTTAGCCTAGGAGTTGATCAAATAGATCATCGATTCTGGGAAGAGGGTACTTGTTCTTTATAGTGACTTTGTTAAGTTGCCGATAATCGATACACATTCTAAGGGTTCCATCCTTTTTCTTAACGAACAACACTGGAGCACTATGCTCGGCTGGATGAAGCCCTCATCTACTAAATGTTTTAACTGCAACTTTAACTATTTGAGTTCGGCTGGTGCCATCCTATATGGGGGAATGGAAATTGGTTTGGTGTTGGGATCTAAGTCAACACCAAAATCAATTTAGCGTTCAGGAGGAATTCCGGGCAAATCCTCCAGAAAGACATATTGAAACTCATTCACTTTTGACACAGAGTCTATCAAAGGAACCTCATGCTCTAAGTCATTGACTCTAACTAAGTGGTATAAATACCCCTTAGATATCATCTTATTGGCTTTTAGATGGGAAATGATTTGGCATGTTGGATTTGAACCACACCCTTCCCATTCCATCTCTAACTCATTTGGAAACTGAAACCTCACTACCCTGTTTCGACAGTCTATCGTAGCGTAACACTTATGGAGACAATCCATACCCAAGATTATATCAAAATCGAGCATGGCTAACTCTACTAGGTCAGCGTGGGTGAATCTATCAAGGACATTAATTGGACAATCTTTATACACTCTTTCTGCTCTAATGTTGTCCCCTATTGGAGTACTAACTAGAAAAGGCTCATGCAAGATCTCAGGAAGTACGTCAAATCTACTAGTTATCAAAGGAGTAACAAATGACAAAGTGGATCCTTGATCTAACAATGCATACACAGGAAAAGAAAAGACATGCAACGTACCCGTGACCACATCAGCTAACTTCTCTTGCTGCTCTCTACCTTTCACCGCATAAAATCTGTTCCTCTTGTGAGGTTCGGCTGCAGCATTTGGATTCGGCCGAGGCTGAGAATCTGTCCTGGCCTGATTCTTGACGTGTGGGAAGTCCCTGACCATATTCCCACTATTTTCACATCCAAATCATGAATTAGTACCTACCAGGCACTCACTTCCGTGCAAACGCCCATATTTACCACATGGCTTGCTATTTCGCTGGGCATTTCTATCATTGCCCTTTTTAGGCAAAGACTTGTCCACTTTGGCATTCGAATTCCTGGAATGAGTAGGATTACCTGAGTGCTTATTGAACTTAGTCCTGTTCTGAACTCCAAATGTACCCCTACTAGAGCTAGAACCAGTCTGATCCGCGGGCCTAGGCTTCTTGCCTTCCTGACCTCTCCTTTTCCGACGACTCTCCTCCACCTGTTATGCATGTACCATCAATCTACCCTGGTCCATGTTATCATTCTACATGGCTTCCCGACAATCCTCCAGTAGATCCTCCAACACACTAGTCACAAACCTGCTCATCTCATCCCTGCTATTGGACACCAGAGAAGAAGCATATTTTGAGAGTTTATCAAAGTTCAACGAATACTCCTTGACCAACATACCTCCCCGTCTTAGGTTGATGAACTCTTCAACCTTTGATTCTCGTTGCTATCTGGGAAAGAATCTCTCCAAAAATGCAGTCTTGAGAATGTCCCAGGTGATGGGGACATCTCCGGGTGCTCGGCCATCTGCCCATATTTTGTACCACACCTGAGCCACATCTTTTAGTTGATCTGCAGTCAACTCAGTCTTTGCCTGTTCATCAACAACCATGGCACAGAGAATTTTGTAGACCTCATCCACAAACTCCTGGGGATCCTCATTATTCTTGGACCCGTAGTAGACTGGAGGATTCATTTTGGTGAAATCCCTCAGTCTGCTAGCCATGGTGCTAGCATGCGGGTTCTCCCTGGGAGCACCCTCTCTAGTGGCTTGAGCCGTGATGGACTGCGCCTGAGTAGTGATGGCATATGCCATCTGCACCAATGATTCTCTCACTTCACCACCAGTCAACACAGCTGGGTTGACAGGCACTTGAACTCTAACAGCTGGGGCTTGAGGAGGAGCTTGGTTTCCTTCAGCAGCTGCTTTTTCAACTCGACTGGCGACATTTCTCCTTGTGTTCATTGTTATACACGCATACACAAGAAGCAAGTTAGATTCTTAAATGACAAGAAATGTCAGAACTCTACATAGCACGATAAACACTAGAAGAAGGGAAATATTTCCTAACATCATATAGTCTGTAAGTCATAATTGTGATACACTTCACAACCATAAGTTAGAAACTACGTAACGTGGTTGTTTTGAGATTTAATTCCTTGGTAATTTAACCTTATGCTCTGATACCAAGTTTGTCACGACCCAGATTCTGGAATCCGGAACGTGACATGTGTCGTTAACATCTCAGAGGTCGCAGACAAGCTCTTCTTAGCTTTTCATCACATTCATATAGTTAAACTTACGGAAAATTTAAAAATTTAAAAACTTGATGAAGTTTACATAGAATTCATATAAATACTACGTAAATTCATATGCTAACAAGCTGAACTGAACAACCATCTAATAACGATTAAGCAATTCAGAAGAAGAATTCAATATATAACATAATAGTCTGCCAAAAACGGCCTTAATACAAAGCTTTGAAATATATATCTGGAAATGAAACGCTAGGGATAACATCCACTAGCTATGTCTAAATACTAATAATGGAACGATAGGAGTAGCATCAACGTATTCAAGAGGACCTACCAAAGGTCTGGAGATCGCTGAGTCCAAACCGCTGCAATGAGTCTTGAACATTCTCTCTGACCTGCACCTATAAAAATAGTAATAGCATAGGGTTAGTACACACTTGTACTAAGTATGGATGTATGCACACATACACGTAAGGCTATGCATGATCAAGGAAAGCTCATCCTAAACAACATGCCATTTTTGGAAAGTGAAGTCACTAGACTTTCCTAATTCGTTATTTGTGATTCATGGTGTGAATATGACGTATTTTAATGAAATCAAAACACACAACTCATTTTCTATATGAACACAAGACCTTGGAATCATGCACATAGCTTTAGAACATCTAAGACGAGAATTTATAATTTTGCTCCTCCCAAACCAGAGAGCACCTTATTCCAGACTTAGAATATTTTTCAGTCTTTTCTTCTTTTGTTGTCTAGTTCGATTATCTCCTTTGGTCTTATCTTTTACTTATAAGTGCAATGATTCATTGTAGTCCCATACCTACAATGAATCAAGTAAGTAATCCAAGAGATTAAGGAAATGATTTAACTACAATTTGTGCATGAAATCTTTGTACGCCAATCTTTATTGGTTAAGCCTATTTTTTGATATTGGCCTAATAAAAGAAGTCATTATAAGCCAATCTTATTTTTCTATGATAATTTGCCAATTATATAAAGTCATTATAAGCCAATCTCATTTGGCTTTGATCATTTTCATATTATGAAGAGTCATTATTGGCTATGCCCTTTTCTTATAGAAAACTTCATTCTTATCGAACATTGATATTCTTAAACTCTTGCTTTCTTAGTTCACTTTGAACTTACATCTCTTCTTCCTTCTTACTTTCTTAAAGAAGTCTTTGGCATTTAAGATCATGTGAAGTGACATGAAATATAGTGTCTGCCCCACACCGAAAAGGGTGGTTCACCGATCAAAGTGAACCTAGATCATGTGATTTGACATGAAATCCAGTGTCTGTCCAACACCGAAAAGGGTTGATTCACAGGCTAAAGTTAATCCATGTCCAGTGTCTACTCCACACCATAAAGGGGTGGTCCACGGCTAAAGTGAACCAAGGAACATTCTTTTGAGCATTAACCGACATAAATCATGTGAGCTAAACATGAAATACGGTGTCTTCCCCACACCAAAAAAGAGGTGGAATCACCAGCCAAAGTGAAACCGAAACTACCTAGCTCTATTAGGTGGAATCCACTGGCTAGTTCATATGTTGGCTAAACATAGTTCGAAGACTAGGAGATTTTTGGAGACTCTTATCCACCGTGGTGGAGCCTCATCTCATGAGGCTTACATGTGATAGCATAAGCTAATTGCTAGTCTATCGGTGCTTTGCTCACTTTCTTTTACTTCATTACTTTTAGAGTTGACTCAAAAATTATGGAAGCTTGCTTCTAGATTGAGGTTTACTTACTCTTTGGATAACTTTTAATCCCTTTCTTTGCTTGATGAAAATGTGAATTTAACCTTACATTATCATCTTGGTATTAATGAGACCTGTCTCACACTTTCTAACACCCTCTTATGTGAGTATCTTTAACATAGTTGTTTTAGGTGTAAGTGAGTCTTTACTCACTTCTTTTAACACCCCATTCTGGTCACCTTCGTTACTTTTAAACTTGTAGTTATATTAATACTCACTTTATCTTATTCACATTCATTTGGTAGCTTATTACCATTATTTATGGACGTTGTGAACTTCATTCATATGGTACTTGTATTCATAGTTCATTTTGATAAAGTATGTTGGGACTTATCCCAATGATTGGCATACTATTGGTTATGGATTCATTGAGTTACCTTAGGTATACTTATATTGGTTTAACTCATTCATTAGCCAATTTTATATCATATTTTTGAAATAACATAGTAAGCCAATTCTATTGAACATTTTTGGACATAACATTGTAAGCCAATTTGTTGGCATTAGCTAAACTTTCACTAAACAATTGTCAAGTAAATTAACTTCATGAATCTTCTATAGTAATTATAATCCCTTAAGAAAATCGACATTTACAGTACACTTAACTTCATGACCAACTCATAGCAATTTCATCATCTCGGATACAATTGAGCCTTATAACATTTTTTATTTCGTGTAGATAATACTTAAAATCGTACGAATCTAACTAATATGCTTCATTCGACATTTAAAAATCAATAACCCTACACATTAGGATAAATTAGCACCACATACCAACAACATGTTTTAGATTACATCTACATACTCAATAGAATCGAATACTAGGATAACTAGGGAGAAGGACGTTCAACAATATGGTTGGGAAGAAACCTTAGTTTTGAGATTCATAGATTTAAAGCGATTGAAGATCCTCTTGGAGAAATAATTCCAGGAAAGAAATCCATACCTTATGTATATTGAATCTATGACGATCCCTTGTTGCACGAAAATCTTGAAATCGCCTAAGAAAGACTTTATCGTTCTACGTTTTTGTGGTTTCTGCTGACTGCCTTAGCGTCGTGAGTCTCTAATGTTTAAACGTGGTTATTAGGTCTTAGGAACTGATGTTGAATTATTCAACTTTAGAATAATTAACTTAATTAATAAATTAATTAGGTAATTACTAAAATTCCCCTCCTAAGTTGACTAGACATAGGAGAACCATTGACTTAGCCAAATTCGAAATTGGCTAAGGGTCTTGGCTTGACCAAGGCTCTAAATTAATTAATTTGATTGCTTATGAATTAATTAAGAGACCTAATGAAATTACTAAAACACCCCAAATTCATTAGGACTACAACTAACAACTTTGGACCATCCTAGGTTAGGTACTAGGTTGTCCCTAAGTTAGTTAGGTTAGTTAGGTGTCACCTGAGAAGGTCTTAGGTTGTCGGGTCCCTTCGCTGGTCATTTTTGATTGATCATAGGTTAGTTAGCTAGTTGGTTAAGTTAGTTAGGGCGTAGAGTTGGTTAGGAATCTAGGGCCCACACGACTGGACCCGTGCACGCCTTCCCCTAACCGCCTAACCAAATGCGGTTAGCTTGTCACATGGTCCCCCTCTTGGCCGTTGCACATGTGTTGCTACCCATTTCTCCCAACAGTGCACCCTATGGTTGCATTTGGAAAGTTCACTCCTTGTCCAAGGATCCTCAATATGTCCTTGGACACTACTTAATCTGCATGATCATTTTCATTGATCATGTGCTATGGTATCTAGTCTTGACACTTGGATGCCTTATACCATATGTGTTGATATGGTTGAATACAGAATTTTAGCTTAGGGTCTTCCTTGCAGGTATAATTCTTAAACAATGCTTATTCATACTTAGAAAAATTGGCTAACACCCTTAGACAATATTTACTAATATGCCCAATATTATTCAATATTGGGCATTGGGATGCCTATGTACCCCAATACGCATTCTTAAAACCTATTTAACCAATAATCAAGTCGATTAAATTAATCCCAACATAATTCACATCAAGATCAAACCTAGGGTTGAGGGTTAAAGGTCATGTTATACAATCTAGACCAAACCATCATAATTCATAATAATCAAGTTAAAATATATGTTAATCTTTTCATTATATCCTAAGAAATTCATAAACAACTCAATTCATAACATCAAATTCGTAATTGGATGAAACCTATATGAAAGCTTAAATTTTAGGAATACTTTGAAAGAGCCCTTTGAGGAAAAAAGTGTCAAAGGTGAATTAGATCCCATACCTTAACGTTTTGACAAAGATTTGAACATGAATTCGCCCCTTTCCAGCCCCCAAAGCCCTTCCTTAGCCTATTCTCCAATGATGTCTTCCAATAGAGAGAGAAAGTAGAGAGAAGGAAGAGAGTTTATTTTGTGAGTTGTAATTAGATTAATTGGGGTTGGGTCCTTTATATGGGAGTTAAATTAGTTAATTAGTCTTCCCTTAATCTCTAACTAACCACTAAACCACTTAATTAATTAAATGAACTTAAATTAAAACATGCAGGGAAAATAAGACCCTCATAGACGGAACCCCGTCGATGGGCCGTCTGTGAGTCGACGGACAGACGTCCCTTCGTCCTACACCTCGTCAACGAGCTCAGAGACTTGTGCAGGCGAGGGCTTCCTCAAATTGGCTAAGTGTTGGATGAAAGTGGCATCAATGCCCCGTCAGTCCACAAACGATCCGTTGATTGTTCCTTCGATGCACACTGCCCACGCAGAGTTACCTTATCCTGCAGGAGTCTGGCCCTTGGTTTGTCCTTGGGGAGTCGTACCCGGACGGTTCGACCATGAAACATCTCTAACATGTGTTACACACATTTTTACAAAATTTCATTAATTTCCAACTCTTAAAAACTAGTCAAATAGGCTAAGGCACACTAGTACCTCTTTGGACCAACTTTCGAACATCATGGACTTCATGACGCCTATGTTTGGCTTAACGAAACGTCTTCGATTGTTGAAATGTTACATTATCCCCCCCTTAGGAACATTCGTCCCCGAATGACACAAAATTCTTTTAAAGAAAGGAAATAGACTCAAGACTAGCAGCCCAACCAACATCAACCCAATACAACATAATACATATAATTTCAATCAAGGCAATTCAAAACTTCAATTACCAAATATGAGACTCAAACATTACTTCATGAGGCATTTCCTTCTCACAACAACAACATGAGCTCAACATGACACACATGAGTCAATTATAATCATGTTCAACTTGTCAACATGATATACACTAATTCATAATGACTCAATCAAGTCAAATAGCACAACATAACTCAAAACAAGCCAAAAGCAAAATTTCAAATTTAAGGGAAAAATCACTCTAACCTCACTATAAGGATTTGAAAATTGCAACTTTTGCAAATCTTCGCCCAAAAATCATGACACTTCAATTTCTAGTCATATTTATATTATTAGAAAGAATGATTAACCTTAATTATCAAAAAGATTAGGGTAACGGGACTTCATGTCGGCCTCGGCCTCCCATGTTGCACCCTCAATTAGGTGATTTTTCCATTACGGATACCACCTCTTTGTTCCTCAACCTATTCACTTGCCTATCAAGGATTTGAACCGAAACCTCCTCATAAGAGAGGTTATCCTTGACACCAAGATCCTCAATAGGAAGAATGGGCTCGGGATCACCGACACACTTCTTAATCATAGAAACATGGAAAACTGGATGAGCCAAAGCCAATTCACTAGGAAACCTCAACTCATAGGCAACCTTACCAACCCTTTGCAAGATTTCATAGGGACCAACATAACGAGGACTCAACTTCCCTTTCTTTCCAAATCTAACAACTCCTTTCATAGGTGAAATTTTCAAATACACCTTATCACCTTCTTCAAACTCAAGATCCCTCCTCCTATGATCGGCATAAGACTTTTGTCGAATATAGGCGGTTTGCATGCAATTTCTTATAATATGAACTTTTTCCATAGTCTTATAAATCAAATCGGGACAAAGAATCGAAGACTCACCGACTTCAAACCACCCAATAGAAGACCTACACCTCCTACCATACAAGGCTTTAAAGGGAGCCAAGGAAATGGATGAATGAAAATTATTATTATAAGCAAACTCTACCAAAGGCAAGTGCTTATCCCAACTTCCTTTGAAATCGATGACACAAGCTCTAAGCATATCCTCAAGGGTTTGAATAGTACGCTCTGCTTGACAATACATTTGGTGATGAAAAACGGTACTCAATTTCACCTTTGTAGCAAAACCTTCTTGGAATGACCTCCAAAACCTAGATGTGAATTGTGCACCCCGATATGATATGATGGATAATGGAATACCATGGAAACACACAACCTCATCTATAAGGATCTTTGCATAATCCTCTGCCGAATAATTGGACTTGACGGGAATGAAATGGGCGGAATTAGTCAACCTATCCACAATAACCCATGTTGAGTCATAAGACTTTTGAGTCCGCTATGTCCTTCTTCAAACCTTCCCACCAATATATCTCCCTTAGGTCATGGTACATCTTTGTCGAATCCGGTCCCTCAACCCATCTACATCGGGAACACACAATCTCCCTTAGTACCTCAACACACCTGTAAAGATCCGGATTCTTGAATCCGAATCGCCACCGGCGTCGTTGACCTCTCATAGGTCGCAGACAAGCCTCATCTTGCATTAATCATATTCATATAGTTAAATTTTTGCGGAAAATTTAAAACTTTTTATATGTATGAATCATACATAGACTTCAAATAATTATTAACTAGATACATCATATATTAAGCTCAACATAAGATAACAACCATCTAACATAAAGAATAAATTTGAAACTGAAGATGAATATATCATAAATAGTTTGCCAAACACGGCCTTATTACAAAGCTTCAAAATGAAGGTACGAAAGAAACGCTAGGGACAACATCCACTAGCTATGTCTAAAACTAAGGCTATACTAAATCTGTAGCATCCTCAAAATCATGAGGACCTACCAATTGGTTTGGAGAAACGCTGAAGTCCAAACCGCTACAAGTGTCGTCAACCTGTCCTTTGACCTGCACCTATAAAAATAGTAAATAGTAGGGGTTTAGTTCACCACTTGTACTAAGTATGGGTGTATGCACACATACACATAAAGCTATGCATGATCAATGAAAGCTCTTCCTAAGCAACATGCCATTTCTGGAATGTCTAGTCATTAGACTTTCCTAATTCGTTAGTTGTGAATTGTGGTATGAATATGATGTATTTTAATTCATTCAAACCACACAACTCATTTTCTATATGATTACAAGACATTAGTATGATCAACATAATTTTAGAACCACTCGGGCGAAGATTTAAATTTTTGATCCTCCAAACCGGAGAGCTCCTCTTTGTACACTAAGATTATTTTCCAGTCTTTTTCTTCTTCTTGTTGTGTAGTTCAATAACTACTTTGGTCCTATGTTTTACTTACAAGTGCAATGATTCATTGCAGTCCCATACCCATAATTAATCAAGTAAGTAATTCAAGAGATTAAGGAAATGACTTAACTACAATTTGGGGCATGGATATATTTATAAGTCAATACTTATTGACTATACTCATTCTTTAGTTGATTGCATAATGCGCATAGATCTTGGGGCATATCATTTAAGCTTATGATCTTGCTTACTTTGGGCATGAATTCTTTATAAACCAATCTTTAGTGACTATTCCTATTATTGTATTATTGGCATAATGTAAGAAGTCACTATAAGTCAATCTTATTTGGCTAATATCTTTTGCCAATTATAAAAAATCATTATAAGACAATTTATTTGGCTTTATCATTAACATGAGGATTCATTATTAGTTATTCCCTTTACTTATTGTAAACTTTATTGGACACGATGTGACTATCCTTAAAACAAGTTATTCATTACATCAAGTATTCATTACATTTCATAAGACATTCTCTATTGATTATGTAATTGATTTCATTACTTTCATGTTTTATATATTATACATTTCATATACACGAGACCTTGGAATCGTTGATATAGAATTAAGACATCTCAAGTGAGTGCCCAACATATGGGACCTCAACCCGAGGGCCTTCTTTAGCAAACACAGAGTCTGCTTCATTCGTTCATTCGTACTTCACATTATTCATTTCATTCATTCGTAGGCTGATGTAAACACCAGCTATACCTAGGATAAAGTTTAAGACTCTTATCAGGATCATGAAGTGCAATGACCAAGAATGACCTAATGTCATTAGTTGAATCTGATTTCACCTCCTGATTGTCTTGCACAAACACCCTCGGTATCATTCATTTCATTATCTTTCATACTTTGAAGAACTCCAACCTTAACCGACATAGATCATGTGAGCATCATGAAATCCGGTGTCTTCCCCACACCAAAAAGAAGTGGAGTCACTGGGCAAGGTGAAACCAAAACATGCTAGCGTATATAGGGAATTGAACCCTGATAGATCCCTATATTGGCAGTATAGGTTCAAAGACTAGGAGATATAAGGAGACCCCATACCCTTCATGTCGGACAGTCTCATCTCATGAGAGTTACGTGAACCTCCGCCCTTCCCGAAGGAAGGCATCACCGCTCATAGCTAGTCTATCGTTGCTCAATATAAAGTTCTATTACATTCAACTCATACATCATGGAAGCTGGCTTCTAGCATGAGGACATCATAGCTCATTATATGATTTCTCATCTCATCATTAGTATTATGTGTGAACTGTCCTTATACTTACATATAGAGTATGATTGAGACTTATTTTCTCTTTTGATGAAATGTGAATTGTCCTTACATATCATCCTTACTTTACATTGATGAATGTGAATTGTCCTTACATATCATCCTTACTTTACATTGATGAATGTGAATTATCCTTACATATCATCCTTACTTTACATTGATGAATGTGAATTTTCCTTACAGATCATCCTAAGGTGTTAATGAGACCAGTCTCACACATTCTAACACCTTCATTCGTGAGTATTCTTTTAACAAATTAGGTTTGGTGTAAGTAAGACTTGTCTCACTTCCTTTAACACCCCATTCTGGTCACTTACTTAATTTAGACCCCTTTAATTATGTTATAACTAACGTTACTTACTTACTTTAGTGTAGTAGCTTCATATCACCGTTTATGGATGATGAGCACTTCATTCAATGAGTTTCATGTGTTTATAGTTAATTCTTGTGGAGCATGTTGGAAGTTTTCCCAATGAATGTCATGCCCTTGGTTATGGATTCATTGATATTACTTTAGAAGTGCTTAAAATATATTTTATACTCTTGCTGCACAAGAATTGACATATGATTAGTATTGGCTCAAGATTTGGGATGTTAAACTAACAAATTCATTCTTTTTGGCATAAGCCAATTTTTACGTATGTTTATATTAAAATTGTCATATGTATGAACCATTAGCCAATCTTTTAATCATTTACATAAGTTCCTAGCCATTAGAATATATTCATATTGAAGAAATAGAGTTAGCCAACTTTATTGGAACCCAATAGCCAATTTATTCAAGATATGATTTCATAGATGACTTTGAGCCAATTCTTAGTTTATGCCTTTTAGTGTCACGTTTTAAGAACATATTGGACAGCATCATATTAACATTTGATGGCTTTTGCATCTTCAAACATCACAACAACAGCAAGTCAACATTCAGCCAAAGGCACATAATTAACTTAACACATCACAGACTTATCTTAGCATATTATCTATCCTTAATTATCATGATAAGACTAACTTTACGCAATTACAAGTTCATAAGTTCATTCGATACTCATCATTCAAGAACAATACATGTTAAGAACAGCCAGCACCACATACCAACAACATGATCTCTAACCTATTCAACATTGATATCGAAAAGGATACTAGGGAAGGGAAGTTCGACGAGAACGACTAAAACAACCCTAGTTTTCAAGATCTTGTGATTCGTTCGAAGGAAAATACTCTTGGAGAAATAATTACAGGAGAGAAACCCATACCTTAAGTAGAACTTAATCTACGAAGACCATCTTGAACTTAAACATGGAGAAACCTTGAAATCGCCTAGGAGAATCAATGGAATTTTCTACCTTTTTCTTGCGTTCGTTTCTTGCTGTTTTTGCGTCGCCTTTTCTATGAGTTTGAACTTGATTTTTAGGTTTAAGAACTGATCTTGTATTATACAACTTAGTTTTAATAAGTTAATTTAATAAATTAATTAACTATAACCAAAACGCCCCTCTTATGTTGACTAAACATAGGAGAACATAACACTTAGTCAAATCTGGAAATTGTTGTTGACTATGGTTTTGGTCAACATTTTGACTTTAATTAATTAAATCCCTAATTTAATTAATTTAGGTACCTAGGGTAAGTACTAAAGTACCCCTAAGTCATTGGAACCAAAATTAACCCTTTTGGACCATCCTAGGTTAAGTACTAGGATGTTTCTTGAGTTGTACTAGGTTAGTGTAAGAATTTTGTTATGATCATTTAAACTAATTAATTAAATTGTTAATTTAATTAATTAGGTGACCTAAGGTAACTACTAAAGTACCCTTAAGTCGTTAGGACCATAACCAATCCTTTGAACCATCCTAGGTTAGGTACTTGGTTGTCTTTTTCTTATTTTAACCGAAATCTGAAAATTGCTTTGTGATTTCGGGTTTGACCCTTTAAATTAATTAATTAAGTTGCTAAATTAATTAATTCAGTAGCCTATGGTAATTACTAAAGTTTACCTAGATTTTTAGGACCTTAACTAATTCTTTGGACCATCTTAGGTTAGGTACTAGGTTGTCTTTTTCTTGTTTTAACCGAAATCTGGAAATTGCTTTGTGATTTCGGTTTGCCCCCTTTAAATTAATTAATTAAGTTGCTAAATTAATTAGTTAAGTATACTAGGGTAATTACTAAAGTATCCCTAGGTTGTTAGGACCTTAACTAACTCTTTGGACCATCCTAGGTTAGGTACTAGGTTGTCCCTTTCTTGTCTTAACCGAAATCTGAAACATTTCCTTTTTAGTTTCGGTTTTAACCCTTTTAAATTAATTAATTAATTTGCTAAATTTATTAATTAGGGAACATAGGGTAATTAAAAAAGTACCCCTAAGTTGTTAGGACCATAACTAACCTTTTGGACCATCCTAGGTTAGGTACTAGGTTGTCTCTTGAACTAGTACTAGGTTAGTGTCAACCCGGTTTTGGTCCTATGTTGTCGGGTGCCATAATGGGTCCATTTTGATTGGTCCTAGGTTAGTTATATAGTTAGGGCAGTAGGGTAGAGTCTAGAATTTGTTAGGAAGTTAGGCCCCACATGGAGGGGTCCCTTGTGCACGTTTTTCCCCCTAACTACCCTAACCGAATTCGGTTAGGGTGGTCCCCTCCTTTGGCCACTTCTTCACATGTCTTGCACATGGGTTGGTTGTACTTTCCTAATTAACTATTATTTATGGTTCATTTCCCAAGGACCCTCACTATGTCCTTGGGCACTGCTTAATTTACATGATCATTTTAAATGGTCATGTGCTATGGTACTAGGCTTGACACTTGGATGCCTAGTACATGATATGTATATTGGGCATATGTGAAGATTATAGTTATTTTAGGGTCTTCATTGCAGGTACAATTCTAAAAAGGCTCATTAATGTTAGAAAATTGGCTAACACCCTTTAAGCCAATATTTCTAATATGCCCAATATTTTGCTTATTTGGGTATTATATAGAAATTGGCTAATACCCCTTAGCCAATTTTGTATACTATGCCCAATATTTCTCAATATTGGGCATTGAGATGCCTACGTATCCCCAATACGCATTCTTAAAGACCCATTGGCTCTTCACTAGACATGAAATTTTCCAGAATGTTACATTTCCCCCACCTTAGGAACATTTCTCCCCGAATGACACTTACACATCACTTAAACAAAGAGGGTGACTTTCGAAAGTTACTTTGTCATACTTAAACATTTCTCTTTTATGAATATCTGATTCACACTTATTTGGATGATGCATATCATTCAAGATTATCTGAAGCTTCATATTTGAGATTGAGGAATTTCTTTCTCAATCCCACCTAACTTAATGCACATCACAAATCATGCAACACAGAAAACATGCCTATGCTACACAAAACAGCACCATAAAATTCAATATAACTTCGTATTAACTCACATAGGCTATTATAAGACATACGATTAGGGACTTACCACACCAAATCCACTAAAGCACTTAAACTTAGAGTTTCTTAAACATAAACCAGACTTAGTAAGAGTATATCTAACCTCTTAGATAACATCTTGTTGGCCTTAAGATTTGAACCACACCCTTCTCATTTTAACCCAACTTATTTTGAAACTGAAGCCTTACTACCCTGTTTCTATAGTCTATTATAGCATAACACTTATGAAGCAAATCCATGTCTAAGCCATATTCTTGTGTTAGTATGCAGCCAACTTAGCCTCCTCCTCTTCATTAACACCCGTGGCATGCAGTTAGAATCTACCATGTACTCACCTCCATGCGAACAGCCACACTCACCACACGTCTTTCGTCCACGTTGGGTATTTCCGTTATGGCCCTACTTGGGAAGGCCAGATCCTGAATCTGGCGCCTAAGACCACTTGGCCATCCTAATTCTTGTGTGTATTCTTCTACGCGTTCACACAAGAAGGAAGTTAGATACTTAGAATGACACAAAGTGTCAAAGCTCTAGTTAGCACGATAAAGAGTAGAAGAAGGAAAGATTTTCCTATCATCGCGCAGTCTCTAAGTCATTATTGTGGCGTGCTTCACAGCCATAAGTTAGAAACTACGTAACGTGGTTGTGTTGAGCTTTAGATCCTAGGTAATTTAACTTCATGCTCTGATACCAAGTTTGTAACGACCCAGATTATTGAATCCGACCCGCCACCGGCATCGTTGACCTCTCAGAGGTCGCAGACAAGCCTGATCTTGCATTCTTCACATTCATCTAGTTAAATTTGCGGAAAATTTAAAACTTTTTATATGTATGAAGCATACATAGACTTCATATAATTATTAACTAGATACATCATATACTAAGCTCAACATAAGATAACAACCATCTAACATAAAGAATCAATTCGAAACTGAAGATGAATATATCATAAATAGTTTGCCAAACACGACCTTATTACAAAGCTTCGAAATGAAGGTACGAAAGAAACGCAAGGGACAACAACCACTAGCTATGTCTAAAACTATGGCTAGACTAAATCTGTAGCATCCTCAAAATCATGAGGACCTACCAATTGGTTTGGAGAAACGCTGAAGTCCAAACCGCTACAAGTGTCGTCAACCTGTCCTTTGACCTGCACCTATAAAAATAGTAAATAGTAGGGGTTTAGTTCACCACTTGTACTAAGTATGGGTGTATGCACACATACACATAAAGCTATGCATGATCAATGAAAGCTCTTCCTAAGCAACATGCCATTTCTGGAAAGTCTAGTCATTAGACTTTCCTAATTCGTTAGTTGTGAATTGTGGTATGAATATGATGTATTTTAATTCATTCAAAGCACACAACTCATTTTCTATATGATTACAAGACATTAGTATCATCAACATAATTTTAGAACCACTCGGGCGAAGATTTAAATTGTTTATCCTCCAAACCCGAGAGCACCTCTTTGTACACTTTGAAAATTGTTCAGTCTTTTTCTTCTTCTTGTTGTGTAGTTCAATAACTCCTTTGGTCCTATGTTTTACTTACAAGTCCAATGATTCATTGTAGTCCCATACCCACAATTAATCAAGTAAGTAATTCAAGAGAATAAGGAAATGACTTAACTACAATTTGGGGCATGAATATATTTATAAGTCAATACTTATTGACTATACTCATTCTTTAGTTGATTGCATAATGTGCACAGTAATGGGGCATATTATTAAAGCTGATGATCTTGCTTACTTTGGGCATGAATTCTTTATAAACCAATCTTTAGTGACTATTCCTATTATTATATTATTGGCCTAATGTAAGAAGTCATTATAAGACAATCTTATTTGGCTAATATCTTTTGCCAATTATATAAAATCATTATAAGCCAATTTATTTGGATAATATCTTTTGCCAATTATATAAAATCATTAGAATCAATTACCAAAATTCCCCTCCTAAGTTGACTAAACATAGGAGAACATAACACTTAGTCAAATCTGGAAATTGGTGTTGACTATGGTTTTGGTCAACATTTTGACTTTATATTAATTAATTAAATCCCTAATTTAATTAATTTAGGTACCTAGGATAAGTACTAAAGTACACCTAAGTCATTGGAACCAAAATTAACCCTTTTAGACCATCCTAGGTTAAGTACTAGGATGTTTCTTGAGTTGTACTAGGTTAGTGTAAGAATTTCGTTATGATCATTTAAACTAATTAATTAAATTGTTAATTTAATTAATTAGGTGACCTAAGGTAACTACTAAAGTACCCTTAAGTCGTTAGGACCATAACCGATCCTTTGAACCATCCTAGGTTAGGTACTAGGTTGTCTTTTTCTTATTTTAACCGAAATCTACAAATCGCTTTGTGATTTCGGGTTTTACCCTTTAAAGTAATTAATTAAGTTGCTAAATTAATTAATTAATTAGCCTATGGTAATTACTAAAGTATCCCTAGGCTGTTAGGACCTTAACTAACTCTTTGGTCCATCCTAGGTTAGGTACTAAGTTGTCTTTTTCTTGTTTTAACCGAAATCTGGAAATTGCTTTGTGATTTCGGTTTTGCCCCTTTAAATTAATTAATTAATTTGTTAAATTAATTAATTAAGTATCCTAGGGTAATTACTAAAGTATACCTAGGTTGTTAGGACCTTAACTAACTCTTTGGACCATCCTAGGTTAGGTACTAGGTTGTCCCTTTCTTGTCTTAACCAAAATCTGAAAATTACCTTTTCAGTTTCGGTTTTAGCCCTTTTAAATTAATTAATTAATTTTCTAAATTAATTAAATAAGTAATCTAGGGTAATTACTAAAGGACACCTAAGTTGTTAGGACCATAACTAACCTTTTGGACCATCCTAGGTTAGGTACTAGGTTGTGTTTTGAACTAGTACTAGGTTAGTGTCAACCCAATTTTGGTCCTAGGTTGTCGGGTGCAATAATGGGTCCATTTCGGTTGGTCCTAGGTTAGTTATCTAGTTAGGGAAGTAGATTAGATTCTAGAATTTGTTAGGAAGTTAGTCCCCACATGGAGGGGTTCCTTGTGCACGTTTTTCCCCCTAACTACCCTAACCAATTCGGTTAGGGTGGTCCCCTCCTTTGGCCACTTCTTCACACGTCTTGCACATGGGTTGGTTGTACATTCCTAATTAACTATTATTTATGGTTCATTTGGGAGTGTTTACATATTGTACCAAGGAACCTCACTATGTCCATGGGCACTGCTTATTTACATGATCATTTTAAATGGTCACGTGCTATGGTACTAGGCTTGACACTTGGATGCCTAGTACATGATATGTATATTGGGCATATGTGAAGATTATAGTTATTTTAGGTTCTTCATTGCAGGTGCAATTCTAAAAAGGCTCATTTATGTTAGAAAATTGGCTAATACCCCTTTAAGCCAATATTTATAATATGCCCAATATTTTGCTTATTTGGGTATTATATAGAAATTGGCTAATACCCCTTAGCCAATTTTCTATACTATGCCCAATATTTCTTAATATTGGGCATTGGGATGCCTACGTATCCCCAATACGCATTCTTAAAGACCCATTGGGATCTTCACTAGACATGAAATTTTTTGGAATGTTACAACACCATCCCCCCTAAGGAGAATGACTCAATTAACTTGCCGAGAACCAATTCCTTCAACTCCATTAATGGTTGATCAAGGTGTTGTTTGGACTTCACCTCAACCAGCAAAGATAACTCGGAGTTATGATCAACCGTAGCACCATCATTAGGAGAATTTTCCAATCGCACACCCAACCTAGCCAACCTATGAACATCTCTCACTAGGTATTTCTTGGCTTTATCTATGTGTGACACACTACCCATATTCATTCGACTTAGGGCATCCGCAACAACATTGGACTTGCCGGGGTGATATAGGACACTCATATCGTAATCTTTCAACAATTCTAACAACCACCTTTGTCGAAGATTCAACTCCTTTTGGGTAAACACATATTGGAGACTCTTATGGTCGGTAAAGACATCAACATGAACACCATACAAATAATGCCTCCAATTATTCAAAGCAAACACCACGCCGCTAACTCAAGGTCATGAGTGGGATAGTTCCTCTCATGCACCTTAAGTTTCCTAGAAGCATAGGCAATCACCTTACACTGTTGCATAAGTACAAACCCCAAACCCACACTGCATGTATCACAATACACAACGAAACCCTTTGTTCCCTCCGGTAAGGTCAACACCCGAGCGGAAGTAAGCCTATCTTTCAAATTTGGAATCTCTTTTCATATGCCTCCGACCACTCAAACTTTTTACTCTTTTGAGTCAACGTAGTCAAAGGAGATGTTATGGACGCAAAACCGTCCACAAACCTCCGATAGTAACCCGCTAGACCCAACAAACTTCTAATGTCTGTTGGAGTCAATGGTCTAGGACAATTTCTTACCGCCTCCGTCTTCCTTGGATCAACCTCAACTCCCTCACTAGAGATGATATGGCCAAGAAATGCCACCGACCTCAACCAAAACTCACATTTTCTATACGTGGCAAACAACCGATGCTCTTTAAGGGTTTGCAATACCACCCTCAAATGACCCATGTGATCACTCTCATTTTTTGAATATACCAAGATATCGTCAATGAACACAACGACAAAAGAATCTAGGTAACTATGAAACACCCTATTCATTAGGTCCATAAATGCCGCCGGAGCATTAGTAAGACCAAAGGACATAACTTCTCATAGTGCCCATATCTAGTTCGGAATGGCGTCTTGGGTATATCCTCACCTCTCACCCTAAGTTGGTGATACCCTTATCTCAAGTCAATTTTGGAAAAGTAGCTTGCCCCTTGGAGTTCATCAAACAAGTCGTCAATCCGAGGGAGAGGATACTTATTCTTAATTGTGACCTTGTTTAGTTGGCGGTAGTCGATACACATTCTCAAGGACCCATCTTTCTTCTTTACAAAAAAAAACGGAACACACCATGGAGATATACTAGGCCTTATTAAACTCTTGTATAGTAAATCCTTGAGTTGTGCCTTCAACTCCTTTAATTCGGCCGGAGCCATCCGATAAGGAGGAATCGAAATGGGGTTTGTTTACGGTAGCAAATCGATACCAAATCAATTTCCCGTTCGGGAGGAATACCGGGAAGTTCATTAGGGAAGACCTCCGGAAAATCACTCACTACGGGGACCGACTCAATGGGAGTAATTTCGGAGTCAAGATCTTGGACTCTAACTATATTCATAAGTGTGGTGCATTTCACAATTACGAATACAAACCTACATAGATGTGGTAGAGAGAGACATCAACATCAAAGATATTCAACCTCATTCTCTATTACCAAGTTTGTCACATCCGGGTTTACCCCCTAGACGTAACCGGCTTCTCCGTCCTCTTTGAGAAATAAGACTAGCCCATTAGTTTTCATCATCGCATTCACAAGTAAAAAATATGGTAGAATTTAAGACATTTAACCATATCTAATTGGAGGTTTACATAGACCTCTACATACACATAATATATATTCGTATCGAGTATACATAGACCCTTCGTATAGGAAGGTTACATAGCCTTCTACTTTTATTGAACATATATATATATATAAGATAGAATAAAGTCTCAATAATTGTATCATCTCTACCATCTAAAAGATTATAGCAATTTGGGCATAGCCCTATATCAATGTAAAGGAGCCACATATAGGCTTATACAAATCGTACTGAAAGTAGAATGAACATAAAAGTCTTAGAAAATAAAGCAACTCCATAATATAGATATCGGCATCTCCCTCGGAAAGTGAGGACCTACCCCTTGGATGATTGAGAATATCCATGTCTTCTTCAAGTCGTCTCAAATGAGCCTTCAACGATCGAAACATAAAATGTTTGGCATAAGAGGGAGAAAATGGGGTTAGTACGCAACATGTACTAAGTATGAGATCATATGCAAATATAACAACAAAACATGATAAAAAGGTACATTTAGTTAAATAATGCCATTTTATCTAGTTAAAGACTTATGCACAATCAACAAATCAAGTAAGCTACATGTATATCAACATATTTAAACCCATAATCTTATATAACTCTATCACCAAGTAGTAACTTCACAAGCATAAATAAAAGTTCATTATGTAAATAGCAAGGCAAGACAACTAATCATAAATCCTCATAAAGTAATCAAGTGCAATGACCAAGCAAAGACCCATAACCTTACTTAATCAAGTAACCCAACAAGAACCATAAATAGTAACTCACTCCACATAACATAGTCTTCAATTACACTTAAATTCATATTTTAACAACAAAAGACCAATTGCATGATCATATTTATCATAATCATCATATAAAATCATTCACATTTATCATCATTTACATACATAATATTAACTTCCTAAAGATCCTATCATGGCAAACTAGTGCAAGGCAAAGGTAGATTCCCATACCCCTATCCAAGCTAAGTCAATCCCCTCAAGTCACCATAGTTAGTTTATACTTCATTACTTCATTTTAATTTAGGGAACACTTGCCTTAACCAACATATACCACAAGATCTAAGTGTGGAATCCGGTGTCATGAAACCCTACACCGAAAGAAGGCGGACTACTTGCCAAAGTAGTACCTAGAACATGAACAAAGCAACTACATGGATACAATAGCTAGTATTCCTATAGGGGCAAAATAGTTCAAGAAGTAGTAGATATTATTGGGACCCTCTTTTTGTCTCATGCAATGTAGTCTCCAATAACTTTGAGTACATTAGTGTTCCTACCTTCCCTATGTAGGAAGGACACTTCTAATCTAGTTCACTCGGTGCTAAGATAGGTCCCTTTATTGAAATGCTTTTAAGTCTTTACCCCAATACGCATTCTTAAAACCTATTTAACCAATAATCAAGTCGATTAAATCAATCCCAACATAATCACATCAAGATCAAACCTAGGGTTGAAGGTTAAGGGTCATGTTCTACAATCTAGACCAAACCATCACAATTAATCATAATCAAGTAAAATATATGTTAATAAATTCATTATATCCTAAGGAATTCATAAACAAGTCAATTCATAACATCAAATTCGTAATTGGATGAAACCCATATAAAAACATAGCTTTAAGAAATACTTTGAAAGAGCCCTTTGAAGATAGAAGTCTCAAAGGTGAATTAGATCCCATACCTTAACGTTTTGAAAAAGATTTGAAGATGAATTCTCACCTTTCCATCCCCCAAATCACTTCCTTAGCCTATTCTCCAATGGTGTCTTCCAATAGAGAGAGAAAGTAGAGAGAAGGAAGAGAGTTTATTTTGTGAGTTGTAATTAGATTAATTGGGGTTGGGTCCTTTATATGGGAGTTAAATTAGTTAATTAGTCTTACCCTAATATCTAACTAACCACTAAACCACTTAATTAATTAAATGAACTTAACTTAAAACGTGTAGGGAAAATAAGACCCTCACAGATGGAACCCCGTCGACGGGCCGTCTGTGACTCGACGGACAGACCCCCCTCCGTCCTGCACCTCGTCGATGAGTTCAGAGACTTGTGCAGGCGAGGGCTTCCTCAAATTGGCTAAGTGTGGGACGACGGTGGCATCGATGCCCCGTCAGTCCACAAATGAGCCATTCCTTATCCCGTCGATGCACACTGCCCAGACACTGTTGCCTCATCCTGCAGGGGTCCTCCTCAAGGGCCCCTGGTTGTTCTTTGGGGAGTCCTACCCGGACGTTTCGACCATGAAACATATCTAACGCGTGTTACACATATTTTTACCAAATTTAATTAATTTCCGACTCTTAAAAACTAGTCAAATAGGCTAAGGCACACTAGTACCTCTTTGAACAAACTTTCGAACGTCATGGATGTTCTTAGACGTTTTGGTTCTTAAACTCCCTAAATTACCTATATTAATTAAACTAACCTTAAAAACAGTGTCTAGACTTCATGACACCTATGTTTGGCTTAACGACACATCTTGGATTTTCGAAAAGTTACAGTTCAAGGTTTCACATAAAGGAACCTCTTAACATCTTTTAAGGTCTCATGTCATTCATACGTACAAGACTAGGAAGCTTTGGCATACTAAGACAAGATATCACATATTCACTTTCATACATGTAACAACTAAGGGACACAAGTCAACCAAGACAAGACACAACATACTTCACTTTAACACATTACATGTCATTCTAGAAACACATAGACATAACAATATCCTTTTTAAGTCATCCTATACACTATCATATCATCATCATCAATATGATCATCGTAGAATTATATAGTCAAGTAGGAATAACATACATCAACCCTAAGACTATACATATAAAGCCAAAGTCATAGTCTAACATGATCACCTAAGTAACATTAATAGAAGAACACAAATACTTTCACATTACTTATCATATCGGTAGATATTATCATACTTCACATAATCAACTACACAAACAACCACATTACTTCAAGTAGTTGCCGACAAGGCCATAATCATCACAATACTTAAAATAACACCGACCAGGCCATATGAATTGCAAGTAAAGCACATAACACCGCCACCATAAGTGGACCATACCAATCACAATTTAATTGAAGTCTAAAATACATAAATTAAAGAGAATAGGGCAGCGTACCACCACTCCATCCTCAACACCTCAATTAGATACTGAATTAACCAATTCAATATTGTAAGACCCTTACCAATGGACATGAATAATAATTCAATGCAATTTAACAATTATCAATGAAACTAGGTCAATTCCATAGATATTCATCAATCTAATACAACCTCGATATCAATTGAACACAATTCCTACATCATTAGAGAGCCCATAGAAAACTACACTAGAATTCATAAATATTAGATCAATATCAAGTAACACATAACAAAGTCAAAAACTAGCGTTCATCAAATTCATGGACTCATAGGTTAATTTAGTTAAAACATCTAATTAATAACAATTCAATCCATAATAAATGTTTAAAAACCATTATTGCAAGAACCCATGCATAGATCATGAAATTGGACAAATCAACTTTGAAAACTTTAGAAAACATCTTTGGAAGTTGGGCTTCTTGATGAATACAGTTTGAAGGATCAAAAAACATACCTAAATAAAGCTAATTCTTCAATTTGATGAATAATATCAACTCTAATCTCCTATCCAAGCTCTTCGTTTAGTTTTTGCTTTAATGGAGTCTTAAGGAATTTCTAAGGGATTTTGGGGTTTTGATTTTAAAGAATGAAATCTTCTAAGTGTTAAAGACAAATATACATGTCTAAAACACCCAAAAGACCCCTTAGGAACCTACAACATTTGGAAGTGGGGTGAATTGGTAAATTCACCCCTAACTTAACAGTCGACTCCACGCAGGGACAGACCCAATCGATGGTTGCGAAACGACGGCCCATCCTTTGACCAACGGACCATCCTGTTGGTCCATGGTCTTGGACTGAGGCTGGTCGTCGGCCTCACCACTCCCCTGACTAAGTCCTAAACAATGATACACCACCAAAGGGGCATCGACTGACCCACAGGGCGTCGATTGCCTTCCGTTGGTAGGCTGTCTTGGGCAGTCTTTGACACAAATGTTGGATCCTTTCTCAAGGACCCTTAGATGGTCCTAGGGTATGTTTGCACTGACGTTTCCAAACCAAACATGCTCGTATATGATTTTATCACCTCTCACATGAATTTCATCCAAAACGAACACGTAAAACTCGATGAAATATGCTTAGACACACAAGGTCGTTTCAAGGCAAAACTTTCGAACGTCATGGACGTTTGGCCTCCAAACTTTACGAAACTTGACACAATGCCTATATACACCATAATAACTTATTTAATTAACTTAAAACCTCATTAATCACACATAAAAACATATAACCACATATGAGGCACATAAGTGACTTAGTCGTCGAACGTCTTGGTTGTCCCTTGATGTTTGATTTCCAATGCACCTAAAATCTTTAGACACTGCCTCAATACCACATTATAGACCTATTTAGTACCTTATAACATCATTACCAACATGTTAGGCTCTAGTTCACTTAAGTCATTTTCGGGATCTTACATTCTTCCCCACATGGACAACATTCGTCCTCGAATGACACTTGCCACTCTCCGAACACTTCCAAGAATAGAGACTCAACTATCAGCTCATGAACATACCATATAACACATAATAAAGAAGAAAACATCAATTTCCCATAATCTAGAGATTCACAACACAACAAGAAACTAGAAGAAAATTCTATAACTCATTATGCTATAAAACTCACATGCTTCATTCCAAATAACAAAAACTCATTTTATATTCAATATCATACTCATATAACTCGGTTAGAACAACATTGCAATAATTTTCTACAAAAGAATGAATTAGTCATATTTTGTAAATTTTAACAGTGAGCAGTTTCCAAGCTATAGTGATTTAGGCCATTTTCCCAAAAATACAACTTTTAGGAAATTCATGATAGGAACATGCTAATATGTAAGATAACATCATATGAACACATTTTACAACATAATCATAACTTCATAAATACCCAATGCAAGAAGTTAATGAAATTCAATTTCAAAAAAACTCCTAAACACCATGCACATGCAACATGCTTCTATCACTTTCTAACCCATCTACTAACAATACTCCCCCACTTAGAGGGAACTCATATCACTAAAAAAAATGCAAGGACTTACCCTCATCATCATCACCATCCGGCTCTCCTCTAGTCCGGAGCGCATAGAATCGCTTCGTTGCTTGAACATCATCCTTTGGAACATTTGGAGCAATTTTCTTACCCTTTCTTACTCTAGAAGCCATGTATGGACAACCTCTCAATTTCTGTTTTTCCTTACCACAACCATAGAAACTCCCGGTACCGCTTAGACACTCACCATAATGCCTCTTTCCAAAAGTGACACATGTAGGTTTGACATTTTCAGAACCACCTCCTTTATTCGATTTCACCTTAGCACTCCGAGGTTCTTCTTGAGTTTGAACCCTCTCCTTAAACCTAGATTGCTCTTGGTCACTAGAACCACCCTTTTTCAAGTTTCTAGACATCCTCCTAAGTTTAGACTCTTCAATCGATTGGGCATACACCATGAGTCTAGCTAGGGTCATATCATCATGTAACATCGCCGTACAACATTCCTCCCTCACTAGATCGGTGACACCCAACACAAAATGACTCATTTCATCCCTCGGATTAGACACAAGGGATGGGCATATCTAGATAACATAGAGAACTTCAAAGAGTATTCCTCAATGCTCATATTGCCTTGATTGAGATTGATAAATTCCTCTACCTTAACTTCCCTCCTCTCACGGGGAAAGTATTTTCCAAGAAAAGCTTTCTTGAATTCTTCCCAATCGATAGGACCTGTATCCTCCAGCCTATTGTCCTTCGATTAAGTGTACCATATTTGAGAAACATACCTCAATTGGTACGAAGCGACTCCGCCTTATCACTAGATGTAACCCTCGTAACACTCAACACCTTGTACACTCCATCTAGGAACTCTTGTGGATTCTCTCCTACCTTAGAGCAAAGAAAGATAGGAGGATTCATCCTCACAAAGTCTCTCAACATAGACGTCATAGTGCTCTACACAACATTCACCCTAGACACCATACTCAAATTCACTTGAGTAGTCACGGCTAGGGCTAAAGCAAGGAAAGCCTCTCTAATGTCACTATTACTCAACTCCGGGCGAACCACTGGAACATCATTACCTCCACCCACAATAGGGACTTTGTCACCTTGATCACGTTGAAGAACTTGCTCAACTTCCTCAACTTGTGGAGGAATCTCCTCTTGAACATCATTCTCTTCAAATCTCCTAGCCGGTGTCCTCCTCGTATTCATCTTCCTAGAAACACAAGGAAAACCATAAGAAAAGAGTACTCAAAACCTTTACTCTACGATACGACATAGGAGTAGAAAAGAAGGGAAACTCTATCACCCTATAGCCTCTCGCCCATAGATGTGTCGCGACTCACACCGATGGTCAAGACTCCAATAGACGTGACTTGATGCGACTTTTCGATTCCTAATACTACTCTCATAACCTATGCTCTAATACCAGGCTTTTGTAACTTCCCGACACCACACCCTAGAAGTTAGGGTCAATTTCAGATTCCAACCGGCGTACTTGACCTATCGGAGGTCTTGTATAAGCCCTTACATATCATTTATCGCATATACATAATGAAAAGTAGTGCGGAGTTAAAACTTTTCACAAAACATTTCATAGTCTTTTAAAAACTCTTTCATATAAAATCATAGGAAATACTAAGTCTCAATCTCATCAACCTTAAGACACGAGAATACTTTTTGGGACACGGCCCATACCTCAAAATATAGAAATACTTAGTCTATTACAATAATTTGAAATAAAAGACATAAAAGTCATCCATATATATTCCCTTGAGTCAATTGAGGACATACTTCAACTTCACGTGAATGATGCTACAGTCCAAGTCTTTCTTCCCAAATGCTCCTCACCTACAACCAACTATAGAGATAGATAAAAGCATGGAATTACTACAACCACATGTACTAAGTATGACATTATGCATAAAAATCGTGAAAACGGACATTTATTAGAAATATGCATCTTTTCATTTAAAAATCAAATCCTAATCATAAGAACAACATTTAACACCTTAGAAACACATAATATAACATTTAGACAATTTAACACATTTTTGGAAGCACATTAAAGTAGGCTCAGTTCACTGTACAGTGAATTGCTTCACTGTTACAGTGAAGTACGTCTTCTTCTCTTTTAACACTTCCTAGCATGTAGTCTTCTCACTAATAACTATCCTAAGACTAACTTAAACCACACGAAGAGAGACCGCCCATAAAACCTCCCTAATCATGTCTAAATGACCCTCAAGACTACATATAATAAGACACATACACACTCAAGACATCAACACATAGGTAACATGACATTCTCTTTCCAGAGGCTATAAAAAGACTTAATTAAATCAAGAAGATAATGTCCATGATTGACCTCTTCAAGACTACCTATATAATCGTTAAGACTACCTAATATTATATCATGTCTATATAATCAACATCTTCCCTAACTAGAGTCATTCTTAAGACTTATCTAGGTAAGATACGAAGTGACCATTCCTATGCCCCCTTCACACCTTAACTAGACAACCCTTAACTACTCTAGATAATTACTTATTCAATTAGCATACTTTCTTACTTAAGTCATTACAGTTCATTTAGGATACATTCATCACATAAAGGACATTCAAATAATGGTCATGGACAAGACCTAGGGACTCTCACTAACACCGTCAAAGCCTATTGTGCAATGTCTAGATAGCGTCTTATACCACCACCTAAACTTCATAGAACTTCTCTAATGCTAGTAGGTATCCCATATGATGAGAATAGGCAATAAATGACATAGACCATGATAGAAAAGCATGTAATCCGAAGTTCTAACCTACTCTGATGAGGGTGTTCTACTTGCAATTGGTAGAAATTGGACACATCCCAAGTATGCACATGGGTAAGGAATATGAAGGGCATGCTTTGTAATCTAGTCTCATTCTTTAACTAGAACTACTTCCCTTACCATAGTCACTCGGTGCTAGTCTTTGTTCTCATAGAGTAATTCACATTTAAGGTTCATATAAAGGGGTTCCATATCATGTTCATAACCCAATTACATTTAACCTACCAAGGAAAGGTCCACTACGACTACCTCACAATGGCGACAAGAATCTCATTATGACATTACTAAGGTTTGATATGATGTCGTTCCAGCCAATCAACCATAAGTCTATCATTCCTTTACTTTGAAGGATATCATTACGGCTTTTGACTTCAACATTCATAACCTTATCACTAGGTTCAAGGTTTCACATAAAGGACCCTCTTAACATCATTTAAGGTATCATGTCATTAATACATACAAGACTAGGAAGCTTTAGCATCCTAAGTCAAGACATCACATATTCACTTCCATACATGTATCAAGTAAGGGACACAACTCAACCAAGATAAGACAAAACATATTTCACTTTAACGCATATTACATGTCATTCTACAAAGATATAGACATAACCATATTCTTTTTAAGTCATCCTATACACTATCATATCATCATCCTCAATATGAGCATCATAGACTCATATAGTCAAGTAGGAATAACATACATCAACACTAAGACTATACACATAAAGCCGACGTCATAGTCTAACATGATCACCTAAGTAACATCAATAGAAGAACGCATATACTTTCACATTACTTATCATATAGGTAGATATTATCATACTTCACATAATCAACTACACAAATAACCACATTACTTCAAGTAGTTGCCGACAAGTCCATAATCATCATAATACTTAATATAATGCCGACAAGCCCACATCAATTGCAAGTAAAGCACATAACACCCAAAACATAAGTGGACCATACCAATCACAATATAATTGAAGTCTAAAATACATAAATTAAAGGTAATAGGGCAGCGTACGACCACTCCATCCTCAACACTTCAATTCAATGCAAAATCAAACAATTCAATATCATAAGGCCCTTACCAATGGCCATGAACAATAATCCAATGCAATTATAACAATAATCAATTAAACTAGGTCAATTCCATAGAGATTCATAAATCTAATACAACCTAGATATCAATTTAACATAATTCTGACATCATTAGAGAGCCCATAGAAAACTACACTACAATTCATAAACATTAGATCAATATCAAGTAACACATAACAATATGGGTTCATAGGTTAATTTAGTTAAAACTATACAATTAATAACAATTTAATCCATAATCTATGTTTAAAAACCTTTAATGCAAGAACCCATGCATAGATAATGATATTGGACAACTGAACTTTGAAAACTTTAGAAAACATCTTTGACAGTTGGGCTCCTTGATGAATAGAGTTTCAAGGATAAAAAACCATAACTCAATGAAGCTAATTCTTAAATTTGATGAAGAATCTCCACTCAAATATCCAATCCAAGCTCTTCCTTGAGTTTTAGCTTTAATGGAATCTTAAGGAATTTCTAAGGGATTTTCGGGTTTTGATTTTGAAGAATGAAATCTTCTAAGTGTTAAAAACATATATACATGTCTAAAATACCCAAAAGACCCATTAGGAACCGCCAAACATCTTATTTTGAAGTGGGGTGAATTTAACTTAACAGTGGCCTGCACGGAAGGACAATCCCAATCGATGATTGCCAAATGACGGGCCATCCTTTGACCAACGAACCGTCCTATTGGTCAGTGGTCTTGGAATGAGGCTGGTCGTTGGACTCATATCTCCCTTGAATAATTCCAAATGATGAGACACCACCAACGTGGCATCGATTTACCAATAGGGCGTCGATTGCCTTCCGTTGGTAGGCTGTCTTGGGCAGTCTTGGACACCAACTTTGGGTCCTTCCTCAAGGACCCTTGGATGGTTCTTGGGGATGTTTGACCAGAAGTTTCAAACTCAAACATGATCGTATTTGAATTAATCACCTCTCACATGAACTTCCTCCAAAACGAACACATAAAACTCGACGAAGCACGCTTGGTCGTTTCAAGGCAAAACTTTTGAACGTCATGGACTTTTTGGATGGTTGGCCACCAAACTTCACGAAACATGACACACTGACTATATACACCATAATAACTCATTTAAGGACCTTATAACTTCATGAATCATATATAAAACCATAGAACCACATATGATCCACATAAGTGACTTAGTCGTCGAACGTCTTGGCCGTCCCTTGACGTTTGACTTTCAATGCACCTACACTCTTAGACACAGCCTCAATACCACATTAGAGACATATTTAGGACCTTAGAACATCATGACAAACATGGTAGGCTCTAATTCACCTAACTCATTTTTCGGATCTTGCAATAGTAGACCAATAGTAGCGGGTTCCTTTAATAGGAGACTTTTAAGTTGGCTTTCCTTGATAGGTTCCTTCCTAGGGAATTGAGGGAGGCGAATTTGGAGGAGTTCATAAACCTCAAGCAAGGTAATTTGAGTATCAAGGAGTATGCTTCGAAGTACACTCTTTTGTCAAAGTATGCTCCATGCTTGGTGGCAAATCCTAGAGACTTGACGAATAGGTTAATGGCGGGGGTGTCCGATCTAGTCGAAGAAGTATGTCGTAAGGCCATACTTGTTGATAACATGGATATTTCCCGACTGATGGTGTTTTCCCAACAAATAGAAGAGTCAAAACTAAGAAAGGAGAGGACTAGAGAGAAGAAGAGGTCTAGGTATGGAGGTGATAAGTCTTTCCATGCAAAGTTCGAGGGACAAGATAGGCCTAGATCCAAACCAAGATATTACATTCAAGATTCTTCCAACACCTCTAAGGTTGATAAGGAGAAGGGGAGTGGGTCTTCTAGATCTAGTTGCCCCAAGTGTGGAAGGAGTCACTATGGTAAGTGCCTAGCCAGCACGGATGGTTCCTTTGGGTGTGGGAAGGATGGGCATAGAGTTAGAGATTGTCCAGATCTTAATTCTAAGGGAAGGGAAGAAACGCAATCTGCTCCTAGTGATGACGAAAATGTTCCTAAACAAGAGCTAGGTTCTATGCTTTCAGATCCAAGGAATATCCAAAGTGATCTCCTTATGTCCCTTCTGGTATGTGCTTCTTTCATGATTTATGAAGATTTCCAGATTTTGTTATGATTATGATTTGCTTTACGGATTTTGTTGATCTTAATGATGATGTATAATGTTAGAGAGACATGTGTGGCTTACTCCCATGCGGGGGATAATGAACTATATGTGTTTAAGAGGTTCTTATATGATTGTATGTAGTTATGATTAGCTTGAAATTAAATTGTTTAATTGATTTGGGTATGTTCATTTTGGTAGAATGCATATACTATGTGCTGCTAGTCTAGAGTTGGTCCTATTGAGAAGTGTTTAGTCAAGTATCATTCGAGGAAGAATGTTCCCAAGTGGGGGAGTATTATTACACCCTAAAATGACCTAGGTTGAACTATATCCTAACACTTGTATCATGATGTTTTAAAGTCATAAAATGGGTGATAATGGTGTTCTTAGGCAGTATATAATGTTTGGAAGTGTTTGGAGGTCAAACGTAAAAGACGTTCAGAAACTAGTCGAAGTTGAACTAGTGTGTCGTAGTGTTTTGTAGTGATGCTTTGTGGGATGGTTTGAAGGTGAAATTTAGTAAAAATGGTTCCTACGCATAGCGTTATATACAAAGGGTCGAAAAGTCCGAGAACGATGCCCCGGGGACCATCAAAATGGTCCCCAAGGAGGACCAAAACTTGGACTGCCAAGCTGCCGCGCCAGCCTGTTTTGGGCAGTGGTTGCGCGTCGCGCAGCTGTCACGCATTGGGGAAAAATCTTGCCCTGCAATGCGGGGCTGTCAAGTACTATTCTGTCCATGAATTTTTAAAAAAGAAGATTTGTATGTGCTTCCGCGATGCGCAGTAAGTGCCCAGATTCATTGGGTCGTTTTTAAGTCAAATTTAAGTTGGTTAAAATGTCCAATAGTTGCAGAAGTCTCTTGGGTACTTTAGGGATCAATTATGGGCGCTTATTGTAGGTATTTGAAGAGTATTTAATCAACACAATAGCGAATAAGACCCTAGAATCCAAATCAAAAACCTTTATCTCCCAAAACCCTCCCAAAACCACCATTGAAGAAGAAGAGAAATTGGAGGCTTCTTTAAGACGATTTCACCAAGGTTTGAATCTGGGTTTAAGCCTATAATATATGGTATGTGAAGATTATTCATTAATGGATTTTTCCATCCATGAATCCCCCGTTGTTTCCCTTCAATTATGAATCTAAAGAACCCCATTCAAGAGAGCGTTGTGATTGCATTGTGGGTAAGGCTTGATTGTGATCCCAATCTAGTGGGTAGCATTCAACGATGTTTATATGATGATTATATATTGTTTTTATGGAGTTTTAATGGTGAATTATAGTAATTGAGTTGAAGGTGATCATGATGATCATAGGACATTAGAGGCTAGATAAAGGAATTTTGTTGATTCTTTTTAACTTGATTGTATTCTATATCAATTGATCATGATTAAATCACCTAGGTATGAATTGAACTAGACTTGACTGATTAAAGATTAACTATGGCTATATTTTCCTAGTAATGTTGAGTATGAGAAGAAAGCTTAGGCTACAAGACTCTATAATCTACCTATGAATGAAGATAAAATGAATTGATGAATAATGAACCTTAGGATGGTTGTGTTGGCTGTAGATTTATTATGACTGACTGAAAGTGATAGAATTCACTTGAGCATGGAGAGATTGTCTAGGACATCCCTCCATGAGAAAGAATGTTGAGTAAGGCTTGACAAGAAAACCTTGGAGTATATGCTTGACTCCAAGTGGATATGCAAAGTGAGACGGATAGTCTAGCATGGGTCCGGGATCCAAGTATAAAGGAGAGCCACATTTAGTAGTTGTGATGAATATACCATTAGGTCTCATGAGGCGGGATTCCTTCACGTAGTATAGTCCAGGTATCCTAGAAGAGATCTCCATATCCTAGGAACTTAGAAATCATTGAGAAGCATCTCGTAGTGTTCAAAGCAAACATGAACTTAGACATGACCAAGGGGTATCGCGTAGTGTTCATAATGAACTTAGACATGCCCAGGGGTATCTCGTAGTGTTCATAATGTTTCAATAAACTTAGACATGCACAAAAGGTATCTCGTAGTGTTCATGATTAAGAGATTAAGACATACCTTTAAAAGTATCTCGTAGGATCCATATGATTAAGGAACTTAGACATACTTAAAGAAGTATCTCGTAGTGTTCAAAATATAAACATAGGGGCTAGGCTCGAATGTAAGAAGTAATAAAAAAATCCAAAAGTAGTACCTTGCATGAATAGTGGTATGGGACATCATGAGTGCATTGCACAAGGTATAACCTAGGGTCACTTTTGAAGAAGATATTGAAGGTAGGATTGGATTAGAGTTGGCTTTCCTAGTATAGTAGAATAAAGATGAGAGAATCTTAGTAATTGAAGTTAAGTAATAAAGAAGCTATGAAGGGTGAACTTGTTAAGGATGGATTTCAAGATAGGATTAGTATGTAGGGTAGTACGGTCTGCCTTATGTACATTGCACAAGCATGTTTTGAGATGACCACAAGGGTATTGTACTCTTTAGTATGAAGAACATAGGTCTTAATTATGATAGTGGATTATGATTAAGAATGACCAAAGAGAGGTACTTAGCTTTGGTAGTAGTATGGTATGCTACCTTAGCCTTGCACAAGTATACTTAGAGGTAGCTTGTGGTGTAGTTCACTTGAGTAAGAAGGACAAGTAAGTAGTAAGTATGAGCTCTTATATTATTTATGATGCATTATTATGATATGATATTCATGTTATTCTGATGTATTTATCTCTTGTGATTATGTCAATTATTGAATAAACAATTGAGATGTCTTATGTTTGGTGTGATATTTTCCATACTTAGTACATATTGTACTAACGCATATTGCCTAGATGTTGTCCATGTAGCTTCTTGAGAAGGTTGAGTTGTTTTCAAGGGTAGAGTTCCAAGATTTCCAAGAAGATAAGAATTGGTGAGTCCTAAGATCTTCGAGAACGAACCTTTATGTTCCTTTATCTTTTCGTTATGATTTAGACTTTATGAGGGTTGCGTCCTAAGATGTATCATTCATGTCAAAGTTAGATGATTTTTGAGAAAATGTTATTAGAGATGCTTCTGCTATTATGAAATACCTTTTGGTTTACATTTAAAGAATGTTTTCAAATTCCCTCCATTTATGCATGATGTTATGTAATGAAGTCAGGAGACTTGTACAAGACCTCAGAGAAATTTAGTACAGCGTTTTGCGATCCGAGGGTTTCCCTAACTTCTAGGGTGTACTTGCGGGTCGTGACAAGCTTCATATCAGAACATAAGTTTATGAAAATGGACTTAGGATGTCTCAAAACTACGTCTAGTAGATTATTATTATTCGGTGTGAGTGGCGACACATGTATGAGTAGGAGGCTATGGGATGCTTAGAAAAGTTTCACTTCTTGATTCTTCAAGTAGTGCCATTGAGTTTGGATTTAGTAGGCCCTCTTTTAAATGCTTGCCTATGATTTTGTAGGTTATGGCTAACACTAGGGCTAATGCTAGGAGGGAAGGATATTGGAATGGGGAGTAAGAGATTCCTCCCCAAGTTCAAGAACGAGTTCCTCCCCAAGTGCAAGAACAAGTTCCTCATCAAGTTCCTAATGATCCTCTAATAGGGAATGCTATGTTGGAGAAATTGAGGGCTTCTATGAATTTTTTGTCCCAAGCCTTAACGGCACAAGCTAATAGAGGAGAGGTGGCTCTGGCTAATCCTATAGGAGGAATGGGTCCTACTAGAGTAAGAGTTTTCTTGAGAATGAATCCACCAGAGTTCTATGGATCCAAAGTTTATGAAGATCTAAATGGTTTTATTGATGAGGTGTATAAGCTTCTTGCAATCATAGGAGTGTCTTCCATTGAAAAGGCAGAGTTGGCTGACTATCAATTGAAAGATGTTGCCCAACTTTGGTATAAGCAATGTAAGGATAGTAGACAAATAGGAGCGGGTTCCATTGAGTGGGAGACTTTTAAATTGGCTTTCCTTGATAGGTTCTTTCCTAGGTAATTGAGGGAGGCGAAGTTGGAGGAGTTCATAAACCTGAAGCAAGGTAGTTTGAGTGTCATGAAGTATGCTTTGAAGTTCACACTTTTGTCTAATTATGCTCCAAGCTTGGTGGCAAATCCTAGAGACTTGATGAATAGGTTCATTACGGGCTTTCCGATCTAGTAGAAGAAGATGTCGTATGACCATGCTTGTTGATGACATTTGATATCTCCCGACTGATGGTGTTTGCCCAACAAAAAGAAAAGTCAAAACAAAGAAAAAAGAGGGATAGAGAAAAGAAGAGGTCTAGGTATGAAGGTGATAAGTCTTTCCATGCTAAATCCGAGGGACAAGATAGGCCTAGAAATAAACCAATATATTCCCGTCAAGATTTTTCCATCACCTCTAAGGTTTATAAGGAGAATAGGAGTGGGTCTTATAGATATACTTGCCCCAAGTGTGGAAGGAGTCACTATGGTAAGTGCCTAGCTGGCACGGATGGTTACTTTAGGTGTGGCAAGGATGGGCATAGAGTGAGTGATTGTCCGGATCTTAAGTCTAAGGGAATGGAAGAAGACAAAGCTGCTCCTAGTAACGGGGAAAATGTTCTTGAAGAAAGAGATAGGTTCTATGCACTCAAATCCAAGGATGCTCCAAAGTGATCTCCTTATGTCCTTTCTAGTATGTGCTTCTTTAATGATTTATGAATATTTCCAGAATTTCTTATGATTATGATTTGCTTTACAGATTTGGCTGATCTTAATGATGATGTATTAATGTTAGAAAGACATGTGTGGCTTACTCCCAAGTCTGGGATAATGAATTATATGTGTTTATGAGGTTCTTATATGATTGTGTGTAGTTATGATTAGCTTGGAATTGAATTGTTTCCTTGATTTGGTTATGTGAATTTAGGTAGAATGCATATACGATAGGCTGCTAGTCTAGAGTTGTTCCGATAGAGAAGTGTTTAGTAAAGTGTCATACGAGGACGAATGTTCCCAAGTGGGGGAGTATTGTTACACCCTAAAAAAGAGCTAGGTTGAACTAGAGCAAAAAAAATGTGTCATGATGTTTTAAAGTCATAAAATGGTTAATTTTGGTTTTCTTAGATAGTATATAAAGTTTGGAAGTGTTTGGAGGTCAAACGTACAAGATGTTCGAAAACTAGTCGAAGTTGAACGAGTGTGTCGTAGTATTTTGTTGTGATGTTTTTGGGGATGGTTTGAAAGTGAATTTTGTACCGATGGTTCCTACACGTATCCTGATTTACAAAGAGTCGAAATGTCTGAGAACGACGCCCCGGGAACAATCAAAAGGGTCCCTAAGGAGGACCCAAACTTGGACTACCAAGCTGCCGCACCAGCCTATTTTGGGCAGTGGTTGCGTGTCTCGCAGCTGTTACACACTGGGGAAAATCTTTCCCTGCGACGCGGGGCTGTCACGAACAATTCTCTCCAAGAATTTTTGAAAAATATGATTTGCAAGTGCCTCGCGAAGAGCAGTAAGTTCCCAGATTCGTTACGGCATTTTTAAGTCAAAATTAAGTTGGTTAAAATTTCGAATAGTTGCAGGGGTCTTTTGGGTACTTTAGGGATTAATTATGGGCGGTTATTTTAGTTATTTGAAGAGTATTTAAGCAGCACAATAGCCAATAAGACACTAGAATCCAAATCAAAAACCTTTCTCTCCCAAAACCCTCCCAAAACCACCACTGAATAAGAAGAGAAATTGGAGGATTCTTTAGGACGATTTCAACATGGTTTGAAGCTGGGTTTAAGTATCTAATCTAAGGTATGTGAAGCTTATTCATTCATGAATTCTTCCATCCATGAAGTCCCCCCTAGTTTCCCTTTAATTGTGAATCCAAAGAACCCCATTGAAGAGAGGATTGTGATTGCGTTGTGGGTAAGGCGTGATTGTGATCCCAATCTAGTGGGTAGCATTCAACAATTTTTATATGATGATAATATATTGTTTTAATTGAGTTTTCATGGTTAATTATAGTAATATAGTTGAAGGTGATCATGGTGATCATATGCCATTAGAGGCTAGATGAAGGAATTGTGTTGATTCTTCTTAACTTGATTGTATTCTATGTCAATTTATCATGATTAAATCACCTAGGTATGCATTGAACTAGACATGATTGATTAATAACGGTTTTGATGGAATTCAACCTTAAAGATTAACTATGGCTATATTTTCCTAGTAATGTTGAGTATGAAAAGAAAGCTTAGGCTAGAAGACTCTATAATCTACCTATGAATGAAGATAGAATGAATTGATGCATAATGAACCTTAGGATGGTTGTGTTGGATGTAGATTTATTATGATTGATTGAAAGTGATAGAATTCACTTGAGCATGGAGAGATTGTCTAGGACATCCCTCCATGAAAAAGAACGTTGAGCAAGGATTGACAAGAAAACCTTGGAGTATATGCTTGACTCCAAGTGGATATGCAAAGTGATACGGATAGTCTAGCATGGGTCCGGGCTCCAAGTATAAAGGAGATCCACACCTAGTAGTTGTGATGACTATACCATTAGGTCTCATGAGGCAGAAGTCCTTCACATAGTATAGTCCAAGTATCCTAGTAGAGATCTTCATATCCTAGGAACTTAGACGTGATTGAGAAGCAACTCGTATTGTTCATAGTAAAAGATGAACTTAGACATGTCCAAGGGGTATCTCGTAGTGTTCATAATGTGTGAATGAACTTAGACATGCCCAAGGGGTATCTCGTAGTGTTCATAATGTGTGAATGAACTTAGACATGCACAAGGGGTATCTCGTAGTGTTCATGATTAAGGGATCAAGACATACCTTTAAAAGTATCTCGTAGGATCCACATGATTAAGGAACTTATACATACTTATAGAAGTATCTCGTAGTGTTCAAAAGATAAAGATAGGGGCTAGGATCGAATGTAAGAAGTAATAAAGAAAAAATCCAAAAGTAGTACCTTGCATGAATGGTGGTAAGGGACATCATGAGTGCACTGCACAAGGTATAACCTAGGGTCACTTTTGAAGAAGAGATTGAAGGTAGGATGGGATTAGAGTTGTCTTTCCTAGTATAGTAGAATAAAGATGAGAGAATCTTAGTAATTGAAGTTAAGTAATAAAGAAGCTATGGAGGGTGAACTTGTTAAGGATGGCTTTCAAGATAGGATTAGTATGTAGGGTAGTATGGTCTGCCTTTTGTACATTGCACACGAATGTTTTGAGATGACCACAAGGGTATTGTACTCTTTAGTATGAAGAACATAGGTCTTAATTATGATATTGGATTATGATCAAGAATGACCAATGAGAGGTACTTAGCTTTGGTAGTAGCATGGGATGCTACCTTAGCCTTGCACAAGTATACTTAGAGGTAGCTTGTGGTGTAGTTCACTTGAGTAAGAAGGACAAGTATGTCATAAGTATGAACTCTTATATGATTTATGATGCTTTATTTTGATATGATATTCATGTATGCTTATGTCTTTATCTTTTATGTTTATATCTATTATATCTATTATTTATTAACCCTTTGATATATCTTATGTTTGATGTTATAGTTTCCATACTTAATACATATCGTACTAACACATATTGCCTACATGTTGTCCATGTATGGTATTGAGAAGGTTCAGTTGCTTTCAAGGGTAGAGTTCCAAGATTTCCAAGAAGATAAGAAGTGGTGAGTCCTCATAGCTTTGAGGACGAACCTTTATGTTTTTTTCTTTTTTCGTTATGCTTTAGACTTTATGAGGTTTGCGTCCTAAGATGTATCATTCATGTCAAAGTTAGATGGTTTTTGAGAAAATGTTATTAGAGATGCTTCCGCTATTATGAAATACCTTTTGGTTTACGTTTAAACAAAGTTTTTAAATTCCCTCCATTTATGCATTATGTTATGTAATGAAATCAAGAGGTTTGTAAAAGACCTCCGAGAGGTCGAGTACGCCGTGTTGCGATCCGAGGTTTGCCCTAACTTCTAGGGTGTACTTGCGGGTCGTGATAGAAAGTTTGATATTTTTCCTGATATTCTAAATGAACCTTTTATGGTAACTACCCCGATAGGTGAGTCAAAGGTTGCAAAGTGGGTACATAGAAATTGTCCTATAATGTTGCCAAATAGAAATACTCATGTTGAATAAGTAGAACTTAATAGGGTTGACTTTGATGTCATTTTGAAGATGGATTGGTTGCATGATTGTTTTGCTTCCATTGATTGTATAACAACAATTGTAATGTTCAATTTTTCAAATGAACCCATCTTAGAGTGGAAGGGGGGAAATTCTATTCCTAGAGGTCGTATTATCTCTTGTCTTAAGACTTGTCTATATAACATTTTAAAAGTCAAAGATCTAGACTCCGAAAATCCTCCCATTGAGTTAGTCCCCGTAGTAATGGAATTTCCGGAGGTCATTCCTAATGATCTTCCCAGAATCCTTCCCGAACGGGAAACTAATTTTGGTATTGACTAGCTACCGGATAGCAATCCCATTTCAATTCCTCCTTCTCGGATTGCTCCAACCGAATTGAAAGAGTTGAAGGCTAAACTCAAGGACTTACTAGACAAAGGCTTCATTAGACCTAGTATTTCTCCATGGGGTGCTCCATTTTTTTTGTGAAAAAAGAACGATGGGTCCCTTAGAATGTGCATTGATTATCGCCAAATCAACAAAATAACTACTGAAAACAAGTATCCTCTCCCTCGGATTGACAACTTGTTTGATCAACTACAAGGGGCAAGCTGCTTTTCTAAGATTGACTTGATATTGGGGTATCACCAACTTAGTGTGAGAGGTAAAGATATTCCGAACACAGCATTTCAAATAAGATATTGTCACTATGAGTTCTTAGTATTGTCCTTTTGTATCACTATTGACCCGTCGGTGTATATGGATCTTATGAATAGAGTGTTTCGAAGTTACCTAGATTCATTTGTCGTTGACTTCATTGATGACATCTTGGTATATTCAAAAAATGAGGGTGAACGCATGTATCATTTGAGGTTGGTGTTACAAGAGCTTAAGGAGAATCAATTATTTGACAAGTATAGAAAATGGAATTATGGTTGAGGTCGGTGGCGTTTCTTGGTCATATCATCTCTAGTGAGGAATTTGAGGTTGATCTAAGGAAAACAGAGGCAGTGAAAAATTTTCCTACGCCATTGACTCCAACCGACATTAAGAGTTTCTCGGGTATAGAGGTTATTATAGGAGGTTTTTGGATGGTTTTGCGTCCATTGCATACCCCTTGACAACTTTAACCCAAAAGAGTATGAAATTTGAGTGGTCGGAGGGATGTGAAATAAGTTTCCAAATCATGAAAGATAGTCTTACTTCCGCTCCGTTGTTGAGTTTACCGGAGTCTACCAAGGTCTTCGTTGTGTATTATGATGCATCCCGAGTGGGCTTAGGGTGTCTCATTATGCAACATGGGAAACTAGTATCATATGCCTCTCTGCAACTTAAGGGGCATGAGAAGAATTATCCAACTCATGATCTTGAGTTAGCGTCCGTGGTATTTGCCTTGAAAATATGGAGGCAATATTTGTATGGCGTCCATATCGATGTGTATACCGACCACAACATTCTTCAATACGTGCTTACTCAAAAGTTTAATTTCCGACAAAGAAGGTGGTTGGAATTGTTGAAAGATTACGACATGAGTGTCCTCTACCACCCCGACAAGGCCAATGTGGTTGCGGATGCTCTAAGTCGTATGACCATGGGCAGTGTGTCTCATGTAGAAGAAGCCAAGAAAGACCTAGTGAAAGATGTTCATATGTTGGATTGTTTGGGAGTTACATAGGAAGATTCTCCAAATGGTGGTTTTATGGTCCAAATCTTCTTTGGTGGTTGAGGTGAAGTCCAAACAACACCTTGATCAACCATTGATGCAGTTGAAGGAGTCGGTTATTGGTAAGCTTAATGAGTCATTATCTTTAGGGGGGGATGGTGTCTTGAGGTATCAATGAATGTTGTGTGTTCCCAATGTACATGACTTGAGGAATCGAATTCTTGAGAAAGCTCACGGGTCCCATTACTCCATTCATTTGGGTTCTACAAAGATGTACCATGACCTTAGAGAGGTCTTTTGGTGGGAAGGATTAAAGAAGGACATAGAGGAATTTGTTGCAAAGTATCCAAATTGCCAATAAGTGAAAGCCGAACACCAAAAGGCGGGTGGTTTACTTCAAGAAATCCAAGTTCCTACTTGGAAGTGGGAAGACATTAATATGCAGTTTATAGTAGGTTTCCCTCGTACACAAAAGTAATAAGACTCCATATGGGTGGTTGTGTATAGGTTGGCTAAATCTGTTTATTTTATTCCGATCAAGTCCGCTTACTCGGTGGAGGATTATGCTAGGATCTTCGTAGATGAGATTCTGTGTCACCATGGTATTTCGTTATCCATCATATCGGATAGGGGTGCACAATTCACATCTAAGTTTTGTATGTCATTCCAAAAAGGGTTAGGTACCAAGGTGAAGTTAAGCACCGCTTTTCATCCCACAACGGATGGTCAAGCGGAGTGTACTATTCAAACCCTTGAAGATATGCTTAGAGCTTGTATAATTGATTTCAAAGGAAATTGGGATAAACACTTGCCTTTGGTTGAGTTTTCTTACAACAATTGTTACCATTCATCTATATCAATGGCTCCTTATGAAGCCTTGTATAGTAGGAGATGTAGATCTCCAATTGGATTGTTTGAAGTGGGCGAGTCTTCACATTTGGGTCTCGAATAGATTTATAAGAATTTGGAGAAGGTTCATATCATAAGGAACCTCTTGAAAACATCATATAGACAGCAAATGTCTTATGCCGACCATAGGAGGATGGACTTATAGTTTGAAGAAGGTGATAAAGTGTACCTAAAAATTTCTCCTATGAAAGGGGGTGGTGAGATTTAGCAAGAAAGGGAAGTTGAGTCCTCATTATGTGGGTCACTATGAAATTTTGCAAAGGGTTGGGAAGGATTTATATGAGTTGAAGTTGCCTAGTGAATTGGATTTGGTTCATCCGGTGTTCCATGTTTCTATTCTTTAGAAATATATCGGTTATCCCGGGTATATTCTTATTATTGAGGGTATCGGTGTTCAAGAGAACCTCTCCTATGAAGAGGTTCCGGTTGAAATACTTGATAATCAAGTAAACAAGTTAAGGAACAAACAGGTGGTTTCCATAATGGTGTTATGGAAGAACCACCTAGTTGAGGGTGCAACATGGGAGGCAGAGACCGACATGAAGTCCCGTTACGCTCATCTAATGTAGAGCCTAAAATGAGAGTCTAAGAGCTTTTTACACTGTTTTAGAGTGAATTATAATGTATATAAGTCATTTAGGGTATTTTAGAATCAAAACATCTAGGAACGTCCATGACGTCTGGAATATAGTTCAAGAGGATCTAGTGTTCCTTAAGCCTATTTTACTAAGTTTAAAGAGTCGGAAAATGATTAGATTTTGTAGTAAGGCGACTAACACGTATTAGATTTTGTTTATGATCGAAACGTCCGGGTACGACTCCTAAGGACCATCCAAAGGGTCCTTCTGGAGGACCCTTGCAATTTGGCAAAAAGCTGTCAAGTAAGGCAGTGTGGTCAGTGTCCATCAACGGACTGCAGGCGACAGAGCGTAGGCTGATCTATGGGGCGTCAATGCCTCCAACGACCAACACTTTGACATTTTATCTAATGGTCCAATTACACCAATATCTGTAGCAAACCACGGATGTGCAGCATGGAGGCCACACTGGCCGTCGACTGACTTATAGCCTGGAAGGCTGGGTCTCGTTGGTCAGGTCTCTGTGTTGCTGTTTCGTTTTGATTAATTTAATTAGTTAAGTAAGTGGTTAGTTAATTAGTTAGGGGTTAAGGGAGGACTAATTAAGTTATTTAATGACTCCTATAAAGATCCCAAACCTAATTAGACAAAAGCTAACTTTCACAATTCCCAAAACCCAATTGCTCTTCCTTCTCTCTTCTTTCTCTCTCCCAAAGAAACTCCATAGAACACCAACCCAAGGAGGGTTGTACGGATGTATTGAGGGGATTTTATCCATCAAGCTTCATCAATTAATAAGGTATGATATTCCTTTCACCTTTGGGATATCATTCCCCAAAGTGTTCTTGCAAATTAATTCCAAAAACATGAGTTTCAAGTGGGTTTCCTTCAAATACGAAATTGATCTTGTGAATTGCTTTGTTTATGATAAATTTTTTTTATTATGAGTATATTATCATGTATTATGATTCAATTATACTACTTCTTGATTAATTGACCTAGTTTGTGGAAGATGACATTTTCCCCTAAACCCTAGGTTGTGATCTTGAATTGAATTATCTTGTACTGATAAAATTGGCTTGGTTAATTTGTGAATTACTATTCTATGTTGTTATAATGCCAACTTATGAGTAGATGGTTATTTATTGTAATCCAATTACGCTAGTTCTTGATTAATTAACCTAGGTTGTGAAGTAGATATTGCATTTGACCTAAGTGCCTAACCCTAGGCTATGAACTAGTGATAAATTGTTGTGCAGTGATTTAATAGACTTCATTATTATGTTGATTACTATTTTCTTATGATATTACACTCACTGCAGGGTCGAATTGGATTGTTGATGGTAAAACCTTGATGATGACTTGTGAAGGAGATTGGGGTAAGTCTTGTGATCTCAATTCTTTACTTCAATTATGATAAATTGTGTTTACTAATGAAGTTGTATTGAAGTATACCTTATGTTAAGATTGATAGGGTTGGTATGATGTTGAATTTAAATTTCTTGAATTATGGTTTGTTAGTTATTGTCTAAGATGTAAATGTCATAAGGATATTGGTAACTTATCAATGTTCCTTTTTATGATATTACTATCTAAATGTGCTAACCTCATATGTATGAATTGTAATGAAAGGAAAATACTCATGCAATTCTTATTGAGCTATGATGATGATTATATAAGGAATAGACCCTATGACCTACATTAAGCTATGATCATTAATAAAGGCTTAAAGACATTTCAAAAAGGGACTCTAGCTTAGCACCGAGTGAACTAGAGTGAGGATTATCCCTTCCCACATAGGGAAGGTAGGATTACAAATGTACTCATGAGATTGGAGATTATAATGCATGTAGCATAAATAGGGTCACAACTACATTTCCTAGTTCTTGAACTATGTTGCCTCCATATGAATACTAGCTAGTGGATCCACATAGATGCTATGTTCATGTTTTAGTAGTACCTTGGTAAGTAGTCCGCATTCTCTCGGTGTAGGGTTCCATGACACGGGATTCCACATTAGCTCGTGTGGTTTATGTCGGTTAAGGGAAGATGTTCCCGAAATGTAAAAATGGAGTAATGAAGTGAACTCTAACTAGGACGACCTAAGGGATTTAACTTAGTCTAGGTAGGGGTGTGGGACTCTACCTATACATTGCACTGGTTAGCATTTAGGGAATTCTTTGAAGGATGTTTTTATGTATATATATGCTTTAAAATGTTAGTGATTTGTGTATGATGATCGTACATGTTTATGACATTATGTGATGTTGGTTTCAATTATGAAAATGTGGTTGGATTCTATTTCTAAAGTATAATGATGTTTATTTTAAGTGATATAGTATGTGAAGTTGGACACTGGTTATGGTTCTTGTTAGGTTAACTTGATTGAGTTAGGTTCGGGGGCTTTGCTTTGTCATTTAACTAGTGGACTTAATGAGGGTTCATCAGTAATGGTCTTGCTTTGGTTATGATGTTATTAACTCTTATACAGGCTTGTTGATGTTATAACTTGATGATAGAGTTGTCTTGATTATGTGTTCAATTATGTTTATATGCATGTTGACTTCACTAGACTTAGTACTGTTGGTCTTGTGATGTACATGGTCTTGACTTAATTAATATGTATTATTGACTTGTATTGGTTCTTGAATGTGCATAAGGCTTTTCAAAGTAAAATATCATGATTTAATGAAATGTCCCTTTTTAGCATGATTTCTATATTGTCTGTGCATATGGTCCTATACTTAGTATAAGTGATGTGCTAACCCCATTTCTGCCTTTTCCCCTAACATTTTAGCTTCCGTTGTTGAAGGACTTGTGACGACTTTCGAAGGAAGACTTGGATTTTCATTTTCCAAGTTGGGTAGGTCCTCACCACTTCGAGGATAATGCCAATTTCTAGCATTGGATGTTGATTAGTCTTAAAGACACTATGTTCATTTCCTTTCATTTGAGTAATAAGATTGTATAGCCTATATTCGACATTTATTATATTGATGTATGGGCTATGCACAATTGTTATACTCTTGTTTAGATGGTTATGAGATGAGACATCCATTTTAAGACTATGTTATATCTTATATCTATATATATGTGTGTGCAATAAAAGTAGAAGACTATGTAATCTTCTTATACGAAGGTTCTATGTATACTCGATATGAATATATTTTGTGCATGTGAGAGGTCTATGTAAAAATCATGATAGACAGAGAAGAAAAGTATGAAATTTTCCGCTTTTTTAACCTATGAATTTATTGATGTAAGCTAAGAGGCTAGTGTTAGTCCTCTCTGAGGACGACAATGTCGGTTCCGTCTAGGGGGTACTCCCTGTATGTGACAACCTTGGTATCAGAGCATGTGGTTTATTAACTTTAGAGTCGATGTCTTATTAAACCACATCTATGTAGATTCTTATTCATAAATGTGAAGCGCGCCACACTTATGAATAGGAAACTATATGATGCTTAGGAAACTCTCTTTTTCTTGGAAATCCAATATCATGCCTCGAGAGTCTTGACTCTATGTTCCCTTAGCATCTAATCCATTTATTCTGATTATAGGCAATGAATACCCTAAGAACAGTCGCTCGATGACTTAATAAAGAGATTGACAATGCGGGGATTCCCCCCGAGGCAATCAAGTCCCTCCTCTTAAAGAAGTTGCTAATGATGATCAAGCTCTGGTCAACCCTCCGCTTTTGACATATGGGGACATAAGGGAAGCCTTTCTCCAAATGGACTAATCCATTAATACACAAGCACAAGTCATCACTACTCAAGCACAAGCCCTGAATGTCCAAGCTAATCGGGAGGTGGTACCCCGAGGAAACCAACATGTTTGCATCATGGCCTCCCGTTTGAGGGATTTGACGAGGATGAATCCCCCTACTTTTTATGGGTCCAAGGTCGAGGAAGACCCCCAAGAGTTCATTGATGAAACCTACAAAGTTCTCTATGCTATGGGGTTGACCCTTAGTGAAAAGGCGGAGTTAGCCGCTTACCAACTCAAATATGTGGCCCAAACTTGCACCGGTGACATGGGAGAGTTTCAAGAAAGCTTTTCTTGATAGGTTTTTTCCTCGAGAGAAGATGGAATCCAAAGTGGACAAATTCTTCAATCTTCGTCAAGGAGGTATGAGTGTACTTGACTACTCTTTGAAATTTACTAAATTGTCAAAGTATGCTCCTTCTTTGGTTTCCGACCGTAGGGATGAAATGAGCCGCTTTGTAACGGGGGTGTCTCATGACTTGAAAGAAGAATGTCGTTCGTATATGCTAGATGATAATATGATCACTTCTCGTCTCATGGTTCATGCTCAACAATTGGAAGATACAAGGGTTAAGAGGAAGAGTAGGGAGGCCAATACGGTAGGGTCTTATGATGGTGGTTTTTCAAAGGGTAGTCTTGATATCCAAGACAAGCCTAGGTTCAAGAAGAGGTATTCTAATCAAGTTCCTACAAAATTTTCCAAGGCTTCTGATGATAAGGTGTCTAACCCTAAGTCTCAAAAGGGAAGAGGTACTAGCTCACGAAATAAGAAACCAACTTGTGAAAAGTGTGGCAAGAAGCATTATGGTGATTGCCTTGTTGGGACGGACAATTGCTTTGGGTGTGGCAAGAGTGTCCACAAGTTTAGGGATTGCCCAAATTTGAAGGGGCAAGACAAAGGTTGTGGGCAAGCTCATGCAAGTGGTTCTAATGTGGATTCTCCAAAGAAGTATCAATTTTATGCACTCGCTATAGGGGTGAACAATAGAGTTCTCCCAATATGGTGACCGATATGTTAAATATTTTCTCTATTGATGTATATGCTTTACTTGATTCGGGTGCTACATTATCTTTTATTACTCCCTTTATAGCTAGAAAGTTTGATATTTTGTCCGATATTCTAAATTAACCTTTCCTGGTAACTACCGCGATAGGTGATTCAGTGGTTGCAAAAAGGGTATATATCAATTGTCCTATAATGTTGCCCAATAGAGTTAATCATGTTGAATAAGTAGAACTCGATATGGTTGACTTTGATGTTATTTTGGGGATGGATTGGTTGCATGATTGTTTTGCTTCTATTGATTGCAGAACAAGAATTGTCAAGTTCAATTTTCCAAATGAACCCGTTTAAGAGTGGAAGGGAGAAAATTCTATTCCTAGAGGTCGTATTATCTCTTTCCTTAAGGGTTGTAAAATTATCTCAAAAGGGTGTCTATGTCACATTTTAAAAGTCAAATATCTGGACTCCGAAAATCCTCCCATTTAGTTAATCCCCGTAGTAAAGGCCTAATGATCTTCCCAGAATCCCTCCCGAATGGGAAATATATTTTGGTATTGACTTGCTACCAGATAACAATCCCATTTCAATTCCTACTTATCGGATGGCTCCGGTCGAATTGAATGAGTTGAAGGCTCAACTCAAGGACTTACTAGAAAAAGGCTTCATTAGACCTAGTATTTCTACATAGGGTGCTTCATTTTTTTTTGTGAAGAAGAAGGACGGGTCCCTTAGAATGTGGATGGATTAATGCCAACTCAGTAAAGTCACTATTGAAAACAAGTATCCTCTCCCTCGGATTGACGACTTGTTTGATCAACTCCAAGGGGCAAGCTACTTTTCTAAGATTGACTTGAGAACAGGGCATCACTAACTTAGGGTAAGAGGTAAATATATTCCCAAGACGGCATTTCAAACAAGATCTTGTCACTATGAGTTCTTTGTAATGTCGTTTGGTCTCACTAATGACCTGGAGGCGTTTATGGATCTTATGAATAGAGTCTTTCGAAGTTACCTATATTTATTTGTCATTCTCTTCATTGACGACATCTAGGTATGTTCGAAAAATAAGGGTGAACACATGGACCATTTGAGGGTGTGTTACAAGTGCTTAAGGATAATCAATTATTTGACATGTATAGAAAATGTTAGATTTGGTTGAGGTCGGTGGCGTTTCTTCGTCATATCATCTCTAGTGAGGGAGTTGAGGTTGATCCAAGGAAAACAGAGGCGGTGAAAAATTTGCCTATGCCATTGACTGCAACTGACATTAGGAGTTTCTTGGGTCTAGCTGGTTATCATAGGATGTTTGTGGATGGTTTTGTGTCCATTGCATCTCCCTTGACTACTTTGACCCAAAATAGTATGAAATTTCAGTGGTCGGAGGCATGTGAAAAAAGTTTCAAAATCTTGAAAGATAGTCTTACATCCGCTTCGGTGTTGACTTTACGGGAGAGTACCAAGGGCTTCGTTGTGTATTGTGACACATCCTGAGGGGGCTTAGGGTGTGTCCTTATGCAACATGGGAAAGTAGTATCCTATGCCTCTATGCAACTTAAGATGCATGAGAAGAATTATCCAACTCATGATCTTGAGATAAAAGCCGTGGTATTTACCTTGAAAATATGGAGGCATTATTTGTATGGAATCCATCTTGATGTGTATACCGACCACAAGAGTCTTCAATATGTTCTTACTCAAAAGAAGTTGAATCTCCGACAAAGAAGGTGGTTGGAATTGTTGAAAGATTACGACATGAGTGTCCGCTACCACCCCTGCGAGGGCAACGTGGTTGCGGGTACTCTAAGTCGTATGACCATGGGTAGTCTGTCTCATGTAGAAGAAGCCAAGAAAGACCTAGTGAAAGATGTTCATAGGTTGGATTGTTTCGGTGTTAAATTGGAATATTCTCCAAATTGTGGTTTTATGGTCCATTATAAATCCAAAGCGTCTTCGGTGGTTTAGGTGACGTCCAAACAACACCTTGATCAACCTTTGATGGAGTTGAATTAGTCGGTTATTATTAAGCTTAATGTGTCATTCGCCTTAGGGGGGATGGTGTCTTGAGGTATCAAGGAAGGTTATGTGTTCCCAATGTAGATGACTTGAGGAACTGGATTCTTGAGGAATCTCATGGGTCCTATTACTCCATTCATCCGGGTTCTACAAAGATGTACCTGACCTTAGAGAGGTGTTTTGGTGGGAAGGCTTAAAGAAGGACATAGGGGAATTTGTTGCAAAGTATCCAAATCGCCAATAAGTGAAATCCGATCATCAAAAGCCGGGTGGTTTACTTCAAGAAATCCAAGTTCCTACTTGGATGTGGGAAGACTATAATATGGATTTTGTGGTAGGTTTGCCTTGGACACAAAAGCATTATGACTCCATATGGGTGGGTTTGGATAGGTTGACGAAATTCGCTCATTTTATTCTCGCCAAGTCAACTTACTCAGTGGAGGATTATGCGAGGATCTTCGCAGATGAGATTCTGTGTCTTCATGGTATTCCGTTATCCATCATATCTGATAAGGGCGCACAATTCACATCTAAGTTTTCTATGTCATTCCAAAAAGGATTGGGTACCAAGGTGAAGTTAAGCACCGCTTTTCATCCCCAAATGGATGGTTAAGCGGAGCATACTATTCTAACCCTTGAGGATATGCTTAAAGCATGTATAATTGATTTTAAAGGAAATTGGGATAAACAATTGCCTTTGGTTAACTTTTCTTATAACAATAGTTACCATTCATCTCTATCTGTCGCTCCTTATGAAGACTTGTATGGTAGCAGATGTAGATCTCCAATTGGATGGTTTGAAGTGGACGAGTCTTCACTTTTGGGTCCAGAATTAATTCATAAGAGTTTGGAGAAGGTTCATATCATAAGGAATCGCTTGAAAACATCCTAAAGCCAGCAAAGGTCTTATGCCGACCATAGGAGGAGGGACACATAGTTTTAACAAGGTGATAAAGTGTACCTAAGAATTTCTCCTATGTAAGGGGTGGTGAGATTTGGCAAGAAAAGGATGTTGAGTCATCATTATGTGGGTCAGTATGAAATTTTGCAAAGTGTTGGCAAGGTTGCATATGAGTTGAAGTTGCCTAGAGAATTGGATTCGGTTCATCCGGTGTTCCATGTTTCCATGCTTAAGAAATGTATCGGTGATCCCGAGTCTATTGAGGGTCTACGTGTACAAGAGAACCTTTTCTATGAGGAGGTTCCGGTTGAAATACTTGATAGACAAGTAAAGAAGTTAAGGAACAAAGACTTGGTTTTGTAAAGGTGTTATGAAAGAACCACCTAGTTGAGGGTGCAACATGGGAGGCCGAGGCTGACATGAAAGTCCCGTTACCCTCATCTATTGATAACTAAGGTTAGTTGTTCATATTTATAGTGAAAATTAATGAGCATTTTAATTTGCCTTGATTTTTGGTAAAATGATGAATTTTATGTTTTGTTACAGTGAGTTACAGTAGACTATGCCAATTAAAATGAAATTTTTCAAGAAAAATGCTTTTTGCTTGAATTGAACTGATGTGGTGAATTTTGGTATATTGTGCCTTCATGGAATGTATTGAGCATATTGATATGTGTTGAATAAAGGTTTTGCATAATAATAACCAGAAAATGAATGTTGAACTCTTATGAGTTGAAAATGATGTCTTGAGTTGCATTGTTTAAAAGTTCATGTGGTTATGTTGACTTTGATTGTTACTCACGTATTGATATGTTATTGTTGGTTGGGAAGCTAGTCTTGAGTCTATTCCTTCCTTTTAAAGAATTTTAGTGTCATTAGGGGACGAATGTTCCTAAGGGTGGGATAATGTAATACTCCGAAAGTCTAATGCCTAATCTAGATCCTAACTTAGGATTCTAAGAGTTTTAACACTATTTTAGAGTCAATTATAATGTATATAATTCACCTCGGAAATTTTAGAATGAAAACTTCTAGGAACGTCAATGACATCCGGAAACTAGTTCAAGAGGTGCTAGTGTTCCTTAGCCTATTCGACTAAGTTTAGAGAGTCGGAAAATGATGAAATTTGGTGGTAAGGTATCTAATATTAGAGTTTGTTTATGGTTAAAACGTCCGGTTAAGACTCCCCAAGGACCAACCGAAGGGTCCTTGAGGAGGACCCTTGCAATTTTTTAAAAAGCTGCCAAGTAAGGCAGTGTGGATAGTGTCCATCGACGTACTGTAGGAGACGGAGCGTAGGCTGATCGACGGGGCATCGATGCCTCCATCGACCAACACTTAGCCATTTTGTCTAAAGGTCCATTTGTACCAATCTCTGTCGCAGACCACGGATGTGCAGCACGGAGGCAACACTGGCCGTCGACTGACCTACAGCCCGTAAGTTGGGGTCTTGTAGGACAGGTCCCTGTGTTTATGTTTCGTTTTAATTAATTCAATTAGTTAATGAAGTGGTTAGTTAATTAGTTAGGGGTTAAGGGAGGCCTAATTAGGTTAGTTAATGACTCTTATAAAGACCCCAAACCTAATTAGACAAAACGTAACTCTCATAATTCCAAAACCCAATTGCTTTTCCTTCTCTTCTTTCTCCATCCCAAAGAAACTCCATAGAAGACCAAGCCAATGAGGGTTGTAGGGCTGCAAGGAGTGGTATTTTCTCTATCAAACATCATCAATTAGTACGGTATGAGATTCCTTTCACCTTTGGGATGTCCTTCCCCAAAGGGTTCCTCCAAAGTGATTCCAAAAAGCTGAGTTTCAAGTGGGTTTCCTTCCAATACGAAATTGATCTTGTGAATTACTTTGATTATGATTCCTTTTGGTTATTATGAGTAGACTAACATGTATTTTTATTCAATTATACTACTTCTTGAATAATTTACCTAGTTTTGGGACATTTCCCCCTTAACCTTAGGTTGTGATCTTGAATAGAATATCTTGTATTGATACAATTGTCTTGATTAATGTGTAAATTACTATTATATGTTGTTATTATGCCAATTTATGAGTATATGGTGATGTATTGTAATACAACTATATGCTAGTTCTTGATTAATTAACCTAGGTTGTGAAGTAGATCATGAATTTGACCTAAGTCCCTAACCCTAGGCTATGAACTAGTGATGAATTGTTGTGTAGTGATTCAATTGACTTAATTATTATGTTGAGTACTATTGTGTGATGATATTACACCCATAGTTGGGTTGAATTGGATGGTTTATGGTAAAACCTTGATGATGGCTTTTGAAGGAGATTGGGGTAAGTCTTGTGATCTCAATTCTTTACTTCAATTATGATAACTTGTGTTTAGTAATGAAATTTTATGTATGTATACCTTATGTTAAGATTGATAGGGTTGGTATGATGTTGAATTGGAATGTCTTGATTTATGGTTTTTGAGTTGTTGGATAAGATGTAAATGTTATAAGGATGGTGATAACTTATCAAAGTGCCTTATTATGATGTGACTATGTAAATGTGCTAACCTCACATGTATGAATTGTCATGAAATAAAAGTAATCTTGCAATTCTTATTGAGCTATGATGATGATTATATAAGTGATAGAACCTATGACCTACAATAAGCTATGATCATTAATAAAGGCTTAAAGACATTTCAAAAAGGGACTCTAACTTAGCGCTGAGTGAACTAGAGTGTGGAATGTCCCTTCCAACATAGGAAATGTAGGATCACTAATGTACTCATGAGATTGGAGACTATAACGCATGTAGCATAAAGAGTGTCCCAACTACATCTCCTAGTTCTTGACCTATGTTTCCCCGATAGGAATACTAGCTAGTGGATCCACATCGATGATATGTTCATGTTTTGGTGCTACCTTGGCAAGTAGTCCGCCTTCTTTCGGTGTATGGTTCCATTACACCGGATTCCACAGTAGCTCATGTGTGTCTATGTCGGTTAAGGAAAGATGTTCCCAAAAGGTAAAAGTGAAGTAATGAAGTGAACTCTAACTAGGATGACCTAAGGGGTTTAGCTTAGTCTAGGTAGGGGTATGGGACTCTACCTATACATTGCACTAGTTTGCCTTGAGGGAACTCTTATAAGGATATTATTATGTATGTATATGCTTATAAATGTAAATGATATGTGTATCATGATCTTACATGTTGATGACATTATGTGATGTTGGTTTAACTTATGAACATGTGGTTGGTCTTTATTGATAAAGTATGATGATTCTAAATGATATAGTTTGTGAAGTTGGACATTGGTTATGGTTCTTGTTAGGTTAACTTGATTGAGTGAGTTTATGGGGCTTTGCTTAGTCATTGCACTAGTGGACTTAATGATGGTTCATGAGTAATGGTCCTACTTTGGTTATGACGTTATGAACTCGTATACATGCTTGTTGATGTTATAACTTGATGATAGAGTTGTCTTGATTGTGTGTTCAATTATGTTGATATATATGTTGACTTGACTACACTTAGTATTGTTTGTCTTGTGATGTACATGGTCTTGATTTATCAATATGTATTATTGACTTGTATTGGTTCTTGAATGTGCATAAGTCTTTTCAAAGTAAAATAGCATGATTTAATGAAATGTCCCTTTTAGCATGATTTCTATGTTTTGTGTGCATCTGGTCCTATACTTAGTACAAGTGATGTGCTAACCCCATTTCTCTCTTTTTCCCCAACATTTTAGGTTTCGGTCGTTGAAGGGATTGTGACGACTTTTGAAGGAAGACATTGATTCTCATTCTCCAAGTTGGGTAGGTCCTCAGCACTTCGAAGACAATGCCACTTTCTAGCATTGGATGTTGATTATTCTTAAAGACACTATGTTCATTTCCTTTCATTTGAGTACTTAGATTGTATAGCCTATATGAGTCTTTTATTGTGTTGATGTATGGGCTTTGCCTAATTTTTATACTCTTGTTTAGATGGTTATGATATGAGACATCCGTTTAAAGACTATGTTATATCTTATATATATATATATATATATATATATATATATATATATATGTGTGTGTGTGTGTGTGTGTGTGCGCGCGCTATTAAAGTACAAGACTATGTAATCTTCCTATATGAAGGGTCTATGTATACTCGATATGAATATATTATTTGTATGCGAGAGGTCTATATAAACCTCATCATAGACATAGAAGAAAAGTTTTAAATTTTCCGCGTTTTTAACCTATGAATGTAATGATAAAAGCTAAGAGGCTAGTCTTAGTCTTCTACGAGGATGACGACGCTGGTTACGTCTAGGGAGTGCCCACCGGATGTGACATATACATAGCTATCTAGGTGGATCTACTAAGATATAGTCCTATATGGGCACATAGTTAAGGGTCAAGGAGATTGTTATTAGCAACCCTAACTTACTAATGTAGAGTTACCATCTCATGAGACAACACATCACTTGGGAATCTGGACTTACTAACGTGAGGAAAGCCATGTGGGAGGCCGGACATACTAAATGTGACACCTCCATCTCATTTACATGTCATTTCAGTGCTAATCACTTATTCCCTTTAGTAATCATATCAGTTCACAAAACAAGTTCACATTGGTCTCTTCTAGACCCCTATGTAAACATCTTATCATATTAGCTCATAGGTCATCACAAGTGGGGATAATCCTTTCACTTTAGACACCACTTCACAAGTGAGTAAACATTTCACTTAACCTTTTATTATAATCATGAGAAACTACTTTCATCATATAATTATCGAATCATAACATACATACATAACTCATGTCTAATTAGATGTCTTAGGATGAAGGATGAGGGATGCATAGCATCAACATCACAACCATACATTAGACATAGAAGCATTGCTATATAACTAACTCATATTTCATAATTGAATTCAAGAAGAACCAATCAACATAACTCATTGTCCCTATAAAGAAGCTTCATACTTCCATTACCAATACTTCTTAACCAATTACATAAAAAATGTAAATTAAAGAAGAAAATACATAATTAACAACATTCTAGTCAATCTACATTTTCATAATCTTTACAAGTCACCCTATCAATTCAAGGTTTTCATTAAATTGGGGAAACAAGTAACACCCCATAATTTCCATGACCTATACTACATAGTCATATGTTTAATAATGATTGTTTTAGACCTAAATAACTGTAAATAACTTATTTGAAAAGTATTAGAGCCAAAGCATCAAAGAAAGGCCTTAACATCTGGAAACTAGCAAAATTGAACTAGTAGACGTCCCTATGTTTGGTGAAGGTTTGGGAGGGTCATATTGAGTCTAAATCTTGTAAAACGACTTTAAATAGGTAACATATAGTATATAGGGTCAAAACGTACAGTCAAGACTCCCCAAGGACCACCGGAAGGGTCTTTGAGGAGGACAAAAACATGGGCGAGCAGGCTGCCAAAGCAGCCTGCGTGCAGCCATGAAATGGGAGGCTGATGCGCGACTCGCAGCCAACACGTGGAGATAAACAAATGGCCTCATGAAACGGGGTATAGACTAGGATCACTGCCTCAACCCAGATTTCAAAAATAAATTGTGAAATTGACCCCACGACGCAGACGTTTCCCAGATTCATTAACGTCGTATTTTAGACAATTTGACTTCACAAAAAGACCCAATTAAGTGAGGGGTCAGTTGGGTATATAGGGGGTGATTATATATCGACTAAGGGTATGTTTTAAGTCATTTTAACCACTCCAATCAAATCCCCAAAATAAAAACCCAAAAGCTCTCATCTTTCTTTACTTTCTCTCTCCTCAAATCCTCCATTGAAGAAGCAAGAAAGCTTGAAGATGAAGACCAATTTTTATAGGGTTTCACTTTAATTTCGTGGATTAAGCTTAATTAAGGTATGGTTTATTTCACTCTTGAGATTATTTTCACCAAGAGGTCCCTCCAAAAGATTATTTCTAAATCCCCCAAATCAAGGTTTTTCTTCTACACATGGGTCCTCTTTGAAAAATTAAATTATAAATCAATTGTGATGAATTATGATGAATTATGATGAACTAATGTTGTTTAAGTATATATTGATGGTTAATTGATCATTTCCTATGATATTTCCCTAGACCCATGTGCTTCCCCTAATTTCATGAAAACCTTGAATTGATATGGTCAATTGTGAAGATATTGAACATATAAATTGACTACATTGTTGTTAATTATGTAATTGCTTCTTGAATTTACCTTGTTTATGTAATTGGTTATGTATTCTTGGTAATGGAAGTACGAAGGTCCTTCGCAGGGAAATGAGGTATGTTGATTGTTTCTTCTTAGATTCAATTATGAAGCATAAGTTACTTAGATACTAATGCTCCTATGTCTAATGTGTGGGTTTGATGTTGATGCTAAGTATTCCTCATCCTTAACCCTATACTATTGAATTTGTTATGAATATGCATGTATGTTATGTTATTATTATGATATGATTTAAAGTAATTTCTCATGATTATAATAATGTGTTGATTGAGTGGCTTACTCACTTGTATGTGGTTTCTAAAGTGAAAGGATTGTTCTCACTCATGAATTCCTATAAGCTATTATGATAAGATATTTTCATTGGGGTCTAGAAGAGACTAATTTTATCTTGTATGATGAGTATGATTATTACAAAAGGGAATAAATGCTTAGCACAAAAAGGGCATGTAAATGAGATGGAGGACTCACGTCTAGTAAGTCCGACCTTCCACATGGGTTTCCTCACCTTAATAAATCTGGATCCCCTAGTTATATGTTGTCTCATGAGATGGAAATCTCCACGTCAAGTACAGCAAGATTTCTAGAAACAATCTCCTTCACCCTTAACTATGTTCCTACATATGACTCTATCTTTGTGTATCCACTTAGATAGCTACGTACGAATGGCTACACCTTAGGCGAGTGTTAATCCTCTCTTTTCGGTGCGGGAGTAGAACACCAAATTCCTGTAGCTCACGTGCTCTCATGTTGGCTATTGCACTACATTCCCTAACGTAAAAGGTACATGAATAAGTTAAGTATGTGGACTCTTATTAGGGTTGTCTTAAAGGCTACTATATAGTGTGAAGGAGGGTATGGGACTTCTCTTACAGATTGCACATGTGGATCCTAAGGTATGGTTCTAGTAGTGTTCTTTTATTATTATGAGTATGATTGTGTTGTTATGCTATGAGTAGTATTGATATATTAACCATGTTATGATAAAGTATGTGAATATGTTCTAAGTATGAAGTGGGTGGCTTAATGTGATTACTTAGCTTGTAATGGGATTATGGGGTTCTATTCTTTGCATTGCACAAGTGTTGATTGAGCTGCTTATGTGTTGGGTTGATATTATGTTAAATTGACTTACTATGCTTATTATAATTGCATGTTGAGTTAAGTTGAAAGAAAGCATGGTTTTGACTAAATTGTCTTTTTCTTATGCATTGATGATTTTGTGCATATAAGTCATACTTAGTACATGTGGTTTCTACTAACCTGTATTTCTTCCCTTTTTCCGAAACATTTTAGGTTCGGGCCAATGTGAAGTTTGTGGTCGATTGTAAGAAAGACTTGGATCTTTTCCCGAATCATTGGTGAATCCTAATGTTCGGGGATGTTGCCAAGTTCCACTCTAAGTATGATGTTGTTTACATTTAGAAATATTATTCCTTATTTTATCATTGAGAAAATTATTCTAAGCCTAATATGGTGTATTGTATTGAATTGGCTATGTCCAAACGGTTGTACTCCTATAGATGGTTCAATGTGAGACAAAGTGTTAGACTAAATTCCTATATGTTGGTTATGTTGTCTATGCGAGAAGCCTAAGTAAGCTTCATATGTGAGGAGTCTATGTAAACTCCCTATGTATATATATAATGTGTAAGCGAGAGGTGTATGTAAACCTCATGAAGTAGATCTAGATAAAAAGTTTTAAATTTTTCCGCATTTTGGACCTATGATGTGCTATGATGTATGCTAAGGGCTTGTCTTAGTCCTATTCAAAGACGATGATGCCGGTAACAACTAGGTTGTACTTTGGGTCGTTACAAATATGGTATCAGATCCAGGTTGAGTATTGTTAGGATTGATGTCTCACTAAATCACATCTACGTAAGGTCTTATTCTTAATTGTGAAGCGCGCCACACTTATGAATAAGAGACTATGGGATGCTTAGGAAATTTCACTCTCTTGTTATTCTTTATTAGTGCCTAAGCGTCTTAGATCTATCTAGTTCTTTTTTTTAATCATTTTTATTATGCAGATAGGCTATGAATACAAGTAGGAACAATGCTAGAAGGGCCGAGGAGGAGAATTTCAATAAGGCGGTTTCCCCTCAAGCTCCTCAAAACCCTCAAGTTCCTATTGAAGAAGTGTCTATGATTAACGCTGAGATAAGGGACGCTATTCATAACTTGACTCAAGTGTTGGCTACCCAAGTTGCTAGATATGCAAGGGTGCAAGTGAACACTAATTATAGCACTACCGCTTCAAGGATTGCGGATTTCAGAAGGATGAATCCCCCTAATTTCTAAGGTTCTAAGGTGGAGGAGGACCCACAAGGGTTAATTGATGAAGTGTTTAAAGTTCTTGATGTTATGGGTGTGACCTGTCAACAAAAAGCGGAACTAGCCGCCTACCAACACAAAGATGTGGCTATAGTTTGGTATAAGCAATGGAAGGATGAGAGACCGGTTAGAGAAGGTCGGATTACTTAGGAGCTTTCAAGACGGCTTTCCTTGATAGGTTCATTTCCTTGGAATTAAGGGAGAGGAAAATGCAAGAATTCATCAACCTTCATCAAGGAGGTATGAGTGTGAAGGAGTATATCCTCAAGTACATTCAACTATCAAAGCATGCTCCTACTATGATTGCAGATTCTACAGCTAAGATAAACAAATTTGTTATGGGGATATCCGACATTTTGGTTAATAAGTGTAGGTCGGCTATGTTGATTCCTAACATGGACTTCTCTCGTCTTATGGTTCATGCCGAACAAATTAAGGAGCAAAATCTTAACCAAGTTGGTAGGGAGTTGAAGAAGGTAAGAAGAGAAGATGGGAATTCTTCCAAGACTAAATTTGAGGTGCAAGACAAACCAAGGTTCAAAAGGAGGTTATCCAACCATGGTCCTCCTCATGCTCTAAGGGTCAACAAGAGTAAGGTGTCTAATACTAAGCCCCAAGAGGGGAAAGGTGGTTGTTATTATGTTGATAATCCTCTTTGTTCAAAATGTGGTAAAAAACATGATTTTAAGTGCCTAGTTTGCATGGGTAATTACTATGATTGTGGCAAGAGTGGTCACATGAAGAGAGATTTCCCTATGATAAAAGCTCTAGGAAGGGAAAATGCTCAAGCTCAAGCAAGTGCCCCAAATCCAGCTGCTCCTAAGAAGAATCGCTTTTATCTTGTCCAATCCCGAGGTGATTAAGAGAGCTCACAGGACATGGTTACCGATATGTTACAATTATTTTCCTTTGATGTATATGCTTTGTTGGAGCCGGGAGCTACATTGTCATTTGGGACCACTCTTGTAGCAATGAAGTTTGATATACTACCTGACATATTATATGAGCCTTTTTTGGTTTCTACCCCATTGGGTGATGCCGTGATGGCTAAAAGAGTCTATAAAGGTTGTCCTATTTCCTTGCCCAATAGAGTTACATTAGTTGACTCGATAGAACTTGATATGCTAGATTTTTATGTCATATTGGGGATGGATTGGTTGCATGGTTTCTTTGCCTCTATTGATTGTAGGACAAGGGTAGTAAAATTTCAATTTCAAAATGAACCCATTTTGGAGTGGAAGGGAGGAAACTCAAATCTTAGGGGAAAGATCATTTCGTGTCTAAAATCTTGCAAGTTGATTCCAAAGAGTTGTCTCTACAACATAGGAAGAGTTAGGGATCTTGAATCCGAGGTCCCTCCCATAGAGTTTGTACCTGTAGTAAGGGAATTTATGGAGCTCTTTCCCGATGACCTTCCCGGAATTCCTCCCGAATGGGAGATTGACTTTGGCATAGATTTATTGCCGGATACTAAACCTATTTCAATCCCACCCTATCGGATGGCCACGACCTAGTGGAAACAATTAAAGGCTCAACTCAAGGATTTGCTAGATAAAGATTTTATTCAACCAAGCATATCTCCATGGGGTGTCCCGGTATTATTTGTAAAGAAGAAAGATGAGTCTTTGAGAATGTGTATCGGCTATCGTCAAAATAACAAAGTAACTATAAAGAACAATTCCCACTCCCTAGGATTGATTGATCAACTCCAAGGAGCGAGTTACTTTTCAAAGATGGACTTGAGGTCGGGTTATCATGAACTTATAGAGAGGGAGGTTGATATTCCAAAAACGGCATTCCGAATAAGGTATGGTCACTTTGAATTCCTAGTTATGTCATTTGGTCCAAAAATTCCCCGGCGGCTTTCATGGACTTTATGAATTGAGTTTTTACAAACTATATTGATTTGTTCGTGATTGTCTTCATTGATGACATTTTGATATACTCTGGGAGTGAGAATGATCATATGAGCCATTTGAGTATAATTTTGCACTGTGAGAATGATCATATGAGCCTTTTGAGTATAGTTTTGCAAGTTCTCAAGGATAACCAACTTTTTTCTAAGTTTAGCAAGTGTGAATTTTGGTTGAGATGAGTTGCATTTCTTGGTCACATTGTCTCCAGTGAAGAGGTAGAGGTTGATCATAGGAAGACAAATGTGGTAAAAAATTGGCCTATACCTTTGAATCCTACCGACATTCGAAGTTTTCTAGGGTTGGCCAGTTATTATAGGAGTTTTGTTGAGGGATTTTTATCTATCAAATCTCAATTAACGACCTTAACCATAAAGAAGACCAAGTTCGAATGGTCATAATCGTGTGAAAAGAGCTTCCAATTATTGAAAGATAGACTCACCTCCGCTCAGGTATTGACCTTACAGGAGGGTACCGAAGGGTTTGCAATTTATTGTTATGCCTTCTAGTAGGTCTAGGATTTGTGTTAATGCAACATGGCAAAGTCATAGTGTATGCCTCTAGACAACTCAAGCCACATGAGAAAAATTATCCAACTCATGACCTTCAACTTGCTGTCGTGGTGCTTGCCTTTAAAATTTTGAGGCATTATATCTGTGGGGTACATGTTAATGTGTTCACGGATCACAAGAGACTACAATATGTATTCACTCAAAGGGACTTGAATGTACGACAAAGAAGGTGGTTACAACTTTTAAAGGATTATGACATGAGTGTCCTCTACCATCCTGGGAAAGCCAATGTGGTTACGGATGCACTAAGCCGAGTGTCTATGGGTAGTGTGGCTCATGTTTTTTATGATAAAAAAGAGTTGGTAAAGGAGGTTCATAGGTTGGCCCGGTTAGGTGTCCGACTAGAAGAATCTTCATAGGGTGGTTTCATGGACCGTCATAACTCCTAGTCATCTCTTGTGGTTGTTTTGAAGTACAAGAGACATCTTGATCCTCTATTTATGGAGTTGACAGAATTGGTCCTTAAAAAGAATAATGAATCTTTAAACCATTTCTGTTACACCCTAAAAATGAGCTAGGTTGAACTAACCCATATTTCTCTTACACCCTAAAAATGAGCTAGGTTGAACTAGAGCCTAATACTTGTATCATGATGTTTTAAAGTCATACAATAATTAATAATGGTGATCTTAGACAGTATATAAAATTTGGAACTTTTTGGTGGTCAAACGTCCAAGACATCCGGAAACTAGTCGAAGTTGAACTAGTGTGTCGTAGTGCTTTGTAGTGATGTTTTGGGGAATGGTTTGAGCGTGAAATTGAGTGTGGATGGTTCCTATGCGTATAATTACATGCAAAGGGTTGAAATTTCCGAGAACGACACCTCGGGGACCAGTCGAATGGTCCCTAAGGAGGACCCAAAGTTGTCCAAGGAAGCTGCCGCACCAGCAATAATCTGGCAGTGGCTGCCCATCGCTCAGCTGACACTGAAAGGGAAATTTTTTGTCCAGAGACGCGGGGATATTACTAACCATTTTTTATTAAAAATTTCAAAAAAATAAGATTTGAAAAATGACTTCGCGATGCGCATCAAACTCCCAGATTTGGTCGAGTCATTTTTATGTCAAATTTGAGTTAGTTAAAATGTTTTATAAGTGCATGGGTCTTTTGGTTAATTTGGGGATGAAATATTGATGATTATTGATACTTTTTATACCCCTAAATTCACCAATCAAATCTAAACCCTAAATTCAAAACAAAACCTCTCCATTCATCTCTCCAATACCTTAGTTTTTGAAGCTTCGAAGATCCAAGGAAGAAGACTGATTTTTCAAGTTTTTTCTCCATAAATTTCGTGGGTTAATCTTCTATATTAAGGTATGTTTTATTCATACTTTAAATCTGTTTCTTCATGGAGTCAATTCCAATGATTTTTCAAAGATGATCAAAGACATGAATTTTCCAATTTAGTGATCTAGCCATGTGTTCTTGCATAAAACATTTTGAATCGTTGTATTATTACTAAATTTAATTTAATTTGATGATTTTAACCTAAAAACACTATGAACCCATGCAAACTATGCAATCCTAGTTTTGACTATTTTATGGGTTAAGTGATCATGTCTTAATGCTTATGAATTCTAGTGTAGTTTTCTTTGGGCCATAGAACGATGTAAGAATTGTATTGGATTGTTGCATAGGCTGTCTTAGAGTGATAAATCTATATTGAATTTGTTTAGATTCATTGATTATTAATATTTTTGTATTGAATTGATGATCATGGTCATAGGTAAGGGCATTTTGGTATTGTATTGGATGATTTAGCTATGGATTAAAGTGATGAGAATGGATTGGTGGTACGCTGCTCTAATTCTCTTTATTTTATGTAATGTAGGTCTTGAATTATGTTGTGATTGGTATGGTCCACTTATGGTGGCGGTGCTTATGTGTTATGCTTGAGATGATGTTGTGCTTATGTGTTATATAATGGCCTCATCGGCATTACTTTATGAATTGTATTGAACATGGCCTTGTCATCATTACTTTATGAATAGTGATATTATCATGTTAAGACTTGATAATGATAAATGTGAAGGACTATATGATATACGTGTATGTGTGAGATTGAACTCTCCTAATTGACTATATGTGATCTTGATAGACTAGGGTGATGTCTCTAATTGTGTCACTAGTGTGTCTTGATAGGTTAACTTGGTTATTCCCACATGATACTTGATCACTATTGTACATGTCATATGGAGATGATGTGTGTGCCTTGATAGGTGGACTATGTAATCTTCTTATACGAAGGATCTATGTATACTCGATATGAATATATTATTTGTATGCGAGAGGTGTATATAAACCTCATCATAGACATAGAAGAAAAGTTTTAAATTTTCCGCGTTTTTAGCCTATGAATGTGATGACAAAAGCTAAGACGCTAGTCTTAGTCCTCTATGAGGATGGCGATGCCGGTTACGTCTAGGGGGTACTCCACGAATGTGACATATACATAGATATCTAGGTCGATCCACTAAGCTACAGACCTATATGGGCACATAGTTAAGGGTCAAGGAGATTGTTATTAGGAACCCTAACTTACTTATGTGAGAGTCACTATTACTAACGTGAGGAAACCCATGTGGGAGGCCGGACGTACTAAATGTGAGACCTCCATATCATTTACATGCCCTTTCGGTGCTAAGCACTTATTACCTTTAGTAATAATATTACTTCATCATACAAGTTCACATTGGTCTCTTGTAGACCCCAATGTAAACATCTTATCATATTATCTCATAGGTCATCACAAGTGAGAACAATCCTTTCACTTTAGACACCACTTCACAAGTGAGTAAACCTTTCACTTAACATTTTATTATAATCATGAGAAACTACTTTCATCATATAATAATTGTATCATAACATGCATACATAATTCATGTGTAATTAGATGTCTTAGGATGAAGGATGAGGAATACATAGAATCAACATCACAACCACACATTAGACATAGAAGCATTACTATCTAACTAACTCATATTTCATAATAGAATTCAAGAAAAACCAATCAATCCTCCTTGTCCCTTTAAAGAAGCTTCGTACTTCCATTACCAATAATTCTTAACCAATTACATAAAAAAGTTAAATTAAACAAGAAAATACATAATTAACAACAATGTAGTCAATCTACATGTTCAAAATCTTTACAACTCACCATAGCAATTCAAGGTTTTCATGAAATTGGGGAAACAAGTAACACCCCATAATTTCCATGACCTATACTAGAGCATCATATGTTGAATAATGAGTGTTTTAGACCTAAATAACAGTACATAACTTTTTTGAAAAATATTATGGCCAAAGCATCAAAGAAAGGCCTTAAAATCCGGAAACTAGCAAAATTGAACTAATAGACGTCCCTATGTTTGGTGAAGGTTTGGGAGGGTCATATTGAGTCTAAAGCTTGTAAAACGACTTTAAATAGGTAACATATAGTATATAGGGTCAAAAATTACAGTCAAGACTCCCAAAGTACCATCGGAAGGGTCCTTGAGGAGGACACGAACATGGGCGATCAGGCTGCCAAAGCAGCCTGTGCGCAGCCACGAAATGGGTGGCTGCTGCGTGACTCGCAGCCAACACATGAAGATCAAAAAATTTGCTCGCGACAAGGGGTATACGCGAGGATCACTTCCTCAAGCCGTATTTTAAAAATAAATTGTAAAATTGACCCCGTGACGCACCCACTTCCCAGATTCGTTAATGTCATATTTTAGTCAATTTGACTTCACAAAAATACCCAATTAAGTGAGGGGTCACTTGGGTATATGGGGGGGAATATATATTGATTAATGGTATGTTTTAATTCATTTTAACCACTCCAATCAAATCCCCAAAATAAAAACCCAAAAGCTCTCATCTTTCTTTACTTTCTCTCTCACTAAATCCTCCATTGAAGAAGCAAGAAAGCTTGAAGATGAAGAGACCAATTAATCTAGGGTTTCACTTGAATTTAATGGATTAAGCTTCATTAAAGTATGGTTTACTTCACTCTTGAGATTGTTTTAACCAAGAGGTCCCTCCACAAGATGATTACTAAATCCCCCAAATCAAGGTTTTTCTTCTACACATGGCTCCTCTTTGAAAAATGAAATTATTAATCAATTGTGATGAATTATGATGAATTAATGTTGTTTAAATATATATTTATGTTTAATTGATCATTTCCTATGATATTTCCCTACCCATGTGCTTCCCCCAATTTCATGAAAACCTTAAATTGATATGGTGAATTGTGAAGATCATGAAAATATAGATTGACTACATTGTTGTTAATTATGTAATTGCTTCTTGAATCTACATTGTTTATGTAATTGGTTATGTATTCTTGGTAATGGAAGTACGAAGGTCCTTCGAAGGGCAATGACGTATGTTGATTGTTTTTTCTTAGATTCAATTATGAAGTATGAGTTACTTATAGTAATGCTCCTATGTCTAATGTGTGGGTTTGATGTTGATGCTAAGTATTCGTCATCCTTAACCCTATACTACTAAATTGGTTATGAATATGCATGTATGTTATGGTATTATTATGATATGATTTAAAGTAATTTCTCATGATTATAATAATGTGTTGATTGAGAGGTTTACTCACTTGTATGTGGTTTCTAAAGCGAAAGGATTGTTCTCACTCATAAATTCCTATAAGCTATTATGATAAGATGTTCGCATAGGGGTCTAGAAGAGACTAATGTTATCTTGTGTGATGAGTATGATTATTACACAAAGGAATAAATTCTTAGTACAAAAAGGGCATGTAAATGAGCTGGAGGTGTCACGTTTAGTAAGTCCGACCTTCCACATGAGTTTCCTCACCTTAATAAATCTGGATCCCCTAGTTATATGTTGTCTCATGAGATGGAAATCTCCACGTCTAGTAAATCAAGGTTTCTAGAAACAATCTTCTTCACCCTTAACTATGTTCATACATAGGACTCTATCTTAGTGGATACACCTAGATAGCTACGTACGAATGGTTACACCTTAGGCAAGTGTTAATCCTCTCTTTTTGGTGTGGGAGTAGAACACCGAATTCCTGTAGCTCACATGCTCTCATGTCGGCTATTGCACTTCATTCCCTAACGTAAAATGTAAATGAAAAAGTTAAGTATGTGAACTCTTATTAGGGTTGTCTTAAAGGCTACTATATAGTGTGAGGGAGGGTATGGGACTTCTCTTACACATTGCACATGTGGATCCTTAGGTATGGTTGTAGTAGTGTTCTTTTATTATTATGACTATGATTATGTTGTTATTCTATGATTAGTATTGATGTATTAACCATGTTATGATAAAGTATGTGAATATGTTCTAAGTATGAAGTGGGTGGCTTAATGTGATTACTTAGCTTGGAATGGGATTATGGGGTTCTATTCTTTGCATTGCACAAGTGTTGATTGAGTTGCTTATGTGTTGGGTTGATATTATGTTAAATTGACTTACTATGCTTATTATAATTGGATGTTGAGTTAAGTTGACAGAAAGCATAGTTTTGACTAAATTGTCTTTTTCTCATGCATTGATGATTTTGTGCATAGAAGTCATACTTAGTACATGTGGTTTGTACTAACCCATATTTCTCCCCTTTTTCCCAAACATTTTAGGTTTAGGCCGATGCAAAGTTTGTGGTTGATTGCAAGAATGACTTGGATCTTTTTCCGATTCATTGGTGAGTCCTCATGTTCAGGGACGTTGCCAAGTTCCACTCTAGCTATGGTGTTGTTTACGTTTAGAAACTTATTCTTTATTTTATCATTGAGACAATTATTCTAAGCCTATAATGGTGTATTGTTTTGTATTGGCTATGTCCAAACGGTTGTACTCTTATAGATGGTTCAATGTGAGACAAAGTTTTAGACTAAATTCCTACATGTTGGTTATGTTGTCTATCCGAGAAGCATAAGTAAGCTTCATTTATGAGTAGTATATGTAAACTCCATATGTATATATATAATGTGTAAGCGAGAGGTGTATGTAAACCTCGTGAAGTACATCTAGATGAAAAGTTTTATATTTTTCCGCATTTGGGACCTATGATGTGCTATAATGTATGCTAAGGGCTTGTCTTAGTCATCTTCGAAGACGTTGACGCCTGTAACGACTAGGTTGTACTTTGGGTCGTTACAAACATGGTATCAGAGCCAGGGTGAGTAATGTTAGGATTGATGTCTCACTAAACCACATCTATGTAAGGTCTTATTCTTAATTGTTAAGTGCACCACACTTATGAATGAGAGACTATGAATTGCTTAGGAACTTTCACTCTCTTGTTATTCCTTATTCGTGGCTAAGCGTCTTAGATCTATCTAGTCATTTTTTGTAATCCTTTTTATTATGCATATAGGCAATGAAAACAAGTAGGAACAATACTAGAAGGGTGTCACGACCGGAATCTAGACCCCAGACGAGGCTGGCGTCGTTGACCTCTCAGAGGTCGCAGACAAGCCTACATCGGTCGTCGTTACTTCATCTAGGTTAATTTTAGAGGAAAATTTGAACATTTATTTACTTAAACTTTATATTGGAAAACATTGATCTCGCATAATACTATCTACGTAAACTCATAAGCGTTCACAACGCCCATCTACATCAAGATAATCAAATGAAAGATATAGTCATAAATATTGAGTTACCAAAAATGGCACCAATACAACGTCTGAAAGTAAATACAAATGAAACGCTAGTGGAACATACTCCACTAGCTCATGCCTACATCTATGCTAAAATAAATCATTAAGCATCCTCCAAAGCATGAGGGCCTACCAAATCCGGATGAAAGCTCCACGTCCGGATAACTTCTGTGTTGACTCGTATGCTCTAACGTCCAGCTGCACCTGCACCTAAAAGTAGCTAAATGCATTGAATTAGTACACACTTGTACTAAGTATGGGTATATGCAAGCACACACCACCGACATGCATGATTTAGAATAGCTCTCTCCTAACGATATGAGTTATGGAAAGTCAAGTCAGTGGACTTGCCAAAATTGGATTAGGAAAGTCATGCCATGAGAGTAACATGCATCATCATACGTATCATATTGCACACAGCACATAACATATTGCATATAGCACATAACATATTGCATATAGCACATATCATATTCATATCATTCGTTCATATGCCATGAGACCCTGGAATCATGGACTTAACATTAGGACTTCCCAAAATGAGGGCTCAACATATGGGCACTCAACTAGGGAGCCTTCTTTAGCAAACACAGAGTCTGCTGCATTCATTCATACGTACTTCATTTCATTTCATTCATAGGCTATTGTAAACACCATTTATACCTAGGATGTAGATTAAGACTCTCATTGGGTTCACTATGCAATGACTAAGAATGACCTAGTGTCATTACAGTAGTCTAGTTCACCTCTTGATTATCCTACCCAAACACCTTCGGTATCGTTCATTTCATTGTGTGCATTACATGAGGCTGGCCTCATTCTTTCTTTGGGAACATTAACTTTAACAGAGATAGATCATGTGAGCTCCATGAAATCCTGTGTATACCCCACACCGAAAAGAGGTGGAATCACCGGCCAAAGTGAAACCAAAACATGCTAGTGTATATAGGGAATTGAATCCTGCTAGATCCCTATGTTGGCTGCATAGGTTCAGAGACTAAGAGATATAAGGAGATCCATACCCGTCTTGACGGACAGTATCATCTCATGAGAATTAAACGAACCTCTGCCTTCCTAAAAGAAGGAATCACCACTCATAGCTAGTCTATCGGTGCTCAGTATAAAGTTCCATTACATTCATCTCATACATCATAGAAGCTGGCTTATAACATGAGGGCCTCATTGCTCATTAGATGATTTCTCATCTCATCATTAGTATTAAGTGTGCATTAACTTTAATACTTTCATTAGAGTGTTCATAGAGATCGGTCTCTTCATTAACTTTACACTCTCATAGGTGAGTACATTTTGGTAACATTTACTTAGGGTCATTTGAGATCGGTCTCATCTTTCACATTAGCCTCTTATTGTGTTGTCACCACATTTATTAGCTTTAGAACAATTGCTCTTCATAATTACTCACCCCTCTACGTGAATGTTCATTTCATCATATGCCAATGCACTTGGCCCTTTTTAGTCTGTTTCACACTCTTACTTAACCCTTCTAGGGTCGCATCATTCATCACATAACATCTTAGGTTCACTTACTTTATAAACGTATGCTGGACTTATGAGTCCATACACACAAGCCATGAGGCTTCATTCATAGTTCATTTAAGTGATTCATATTACCCAAGATTATGTGGTACAAGACTTATGCATCTTGTAAGTATGCCAAGGTCTCAATTTTGATTCCCATGGGCAACATTCATTAATTATTTAATCACGTAAGACTTATGTGTCAATAAGGAATTGGGCAAGGGAACCCTATTTCAAATTCCTTGTATAACACTTAGTTAGTTTTCTTTATAATTTTTGTTGACATAAAATTCTATGCTAGGGAACCCGAGATCCATCCCCCACACCTACACTTCCTTTCTTTCTTTTTCTTAATTTTTTTGTCTTAAATATTTTGGCCTGGGGGACCCAAGATCGAATCCCCATGCTCACATTTCTTTCTTTTTCTTTGTTTACTTGATTCCTTCGTTTAGAAAAAGAGGGTGTGGGATCGATTCCCCACAAACTCACCCTATTTTTATTTATATTTTCTCCTTACTTTCTCATTCGGCTGAGAGGTTGTGGGTTCGGTTCCCACATATCTCATTTTATTATTTGTTCATTTCATTTTTCTCCGCTCTCCTTCACCCATTCAAGAGGTTATGGGTTCGAACCCCACACGCATCACTTCATTTTTCTTTCATTTTTCTCCTAACTTTTCAGTTGAGCCTTACCCCATTTCGAATCCCCCTTACCTCATTTTTATTATTCAATTATTATATAACTTGTATACGGTGAGGTCTTGGGTTCAATCCCCACTGACCTCATGCATTTTTTTAAAAAAATTAAAACTTAATTTTTTTGCAGTAAGCTGGCCGAAACAATTTTCCAGAATGCTGGAAATTTGTTCACCTTTTTGCTGTCCATTTTCTCACCCTCTTTCACGTTAAATATTAAGACATTCCGAGTATTTTTTAGGGAGATCTTTAGGTGCATTTTCAAGGTTGCTTTCAGTGAAGAATTATCATCCAATTCAACAACTTTGAACTCATATGAACATCAGGTTTTTAAAGTATTCGCACACACTTAATTCATAACATTTTAACATGTCAATATCAAGCTTCAAACCGTGGCCAATTCACGGCACACACATGCACAAACAATTTAACAAAGTTCACATTTTCGGAACACCTCTTTCATTTCTACATAATTCCGAATACACATTCAAACACGTAATCACAACCAGCCCTAAAATAATCTACCAGAAGTCATACCAACGCATACTTGAATCTTTCAAAGGATCTAATAACAAGGGCAAGCAACGGGGACAACCTTAGTTTTCGATTGTGAATAGACTGAACCTTAGGGGTCTCTTGGGAAAGGGACCAAGAGGGAAGAAAACCCATACCTGAGGTCTTTCAACACTTGTTTCAATGCTGCCAATTCTCACTAAACCAAGCCTCACCACCAAAACCTCAGCACAATCCCGTCAAGAAACCCCTTTTTGCTTTACGTTTTCAGATTTTCTTTACTTTTGATTTTAGCGTTCAAGTTCTTGATGAACTTTATATTTTTTTGTTCTATTCTCTTCTTTTACTGAAGAGTGATTGTGTCAATAAGGTAAGAGTAGAGAGAGACGTGAGTTAGTGTTAGCTTAGGATTAGGAGATTAGGTGGAGACTTAGTCAAATTAGGACTTCTCTTAATTGTTTAAAAATCTGATTTTTTCAAAGGCTATGTGAAATGAACACCATGCCCCTACAAAATCAGGTAATTAACATCAATTAAATCCACCTAAACGTTGCTTCCACCAAGGCTCGAACCTGGGTGAAGCTTAACTTGCGAAAAAGGGTCAAATTTGTCCAATCCTATCCGAATTGCCCCTTCTCTTTAAATTAATTAATTTATTAATTAGGGTAATTACAATACTACCCCTAGCTTGGAAAAGACCATTTTAACCCTAGACCCTCCAAACCTAAGATTACCTCTTTTAAGTCCAGTAAAACTCATTCGGGTGAATCTATTCAATTTGGGTGCCCTACATTGTTGGTTCTCACCTTGCCTAGCTCAACTAACTCACCAAGTTGGTTGGCTTGGCTAGTGCAAAGGTTCTGAGGTCTGGTTCTACGCGCAACAAGCCGTGTGAATCCGGTCTAATCCAGGCATTCTAGGTACGTTTAAGCATTACTTAGCATAGTCATTTTCAGGTTCTTACAAAGGGCCTAGGAGGAGAATTTGAATAAGGAGGTTCCCCCTCAAGATCCTCAAAACCCTCAAGTTCCTATTGAAGAAGGGTCTATGATTAACGTTGAGATAAGGGCCGCTATTCATAGCTTGACTCAAGTGTTGGCTACCCAAGTTACTAGAGATAAAAGGGTGCAAGTGAACACTAATTCTAGCAGTACTGCTTAAAGGATTACAGTTTTCCCAAAGATGAATCCCACTAATTTCTATGGTTCTAAGGTGGAGGAGGACCCACAAGGGTTCATTGATGAAGTGTTCAAAGTTCTTGATGTTATGGGTGTGTCTTGTAAAGAAAAGGCGGAACTAGCCGCCTACAAACTGAAAAATGTGACTCTAGTTTGGTTTGAGCAATGGAAGGATGAGAGACTGGTTAGAGAAGGTCAGATTACTTAGGAGCTTTCAAGACGGCTTTCCTTAATAGGTTCTTTTCCTTGGAATTAAGGGAGAGGAAAATGCAAGAATTCATCAACCTTCATCAAGGAGGTATGAGTGTGAAGGAGTATATCCTCAAGTTGATTAAACTTTCAAAGCATGCTCCTACTATGGTTGCAGATTCTAGAGCTAAGATGACCAATTTTTTATAGGGATATCCGACCTTTTAGTTAATGAGTGTAGGTCGGCTATGTTGATTCCTAGCATGGACTTCTCCCATCTTATGATTCATGCCGAACAAATTAAGGAGCAAAAGCTTAACAAAGATGGTAGGGAGTTTAAGAAGGTAAGAACAGAAGATGGGAATTCTTCCAAGACTAAATTTGAGGTGCAAGACAAACCAATCATGCTCAAAGGGTCAACAAGAGTAAGGTGTCTACTCCTAAGCCCCAAGAGGGGAAAGGTGGTTGTTCTTATGTTGATAATCCTCTTTGTTAAAAATGTGGTAGAAAACATGATTGTAAGTGCCTAGTATGCATGGGTAATTGCTATGATTGTGGCAAGAGTGGTCACATGAAGAGAGATTTCCCTATGATGAAAGCTCCAAGAAGGGAAAATGCTCAAGCTCAAGCAAGTGCCCCAAATAAAGATGCTCCTAAGAAGAATTGTTTTTATGCTGTCCAATTCCGAGGAGATCAAGAGAGCTCACCGGACGTGGTTACCGGTATGTTATAATTATTTTCCTTTGATGTATATGCTTTGTTGGAGCCCGGAGCTCAATGTTATTTGGCACCACACTAGTAGCCATGAAGTTTGATATACTATCTGACATATTAGATGAGCATTTTCGGTTTCTACCCCTGTGGGTGATGCCATGATGGCTAAAAAGTCTATAAAGGTTGTCCTATTTCCATGCCCAATAGATTTACATTAGTTGACTCGATAGAACAAGATATGCTAGATTTTTATGTCATATTGGGGATGGATTGGTTGCATGGTTGCTTTGCCTCTATTGGTTGTAGGACAAGGTAGTAAAGTTTCAATTTCCAAATGAACCCAGTTTTGAGTGGAAGGGAGGAAACTCAGAACTTAGGGGAAAGATCATTTCGTCTCTAAAATCTTGCAAGTTGATTCCAAAGAGTTTTCTCTACCACATAGGAAGTGTTAGGGATCCTGAATCTGAGGTCCCTCCCATAGAGTCGGTACCCGTGGTAACGGAATTTCTGGAGGTCTTTCCCGATGACCTTCTCGGAATTCCTCCTGAATAGGAGATTGACTTCGGCATAGATTTATTGCCGATACACAACCTATTTCAAGCCCACCTTATTGGATGGCCCCGACTGAGTTGAAAGAATTAAAGGCTCAATCAAGGATTTTTTAGATAAGGGTTTTATTCAACAAAGCATATCTCCATGGGGTGCCCCAGTATTATTTTGAAGAAGAAGGATAGGTCTTTGAGAATGTGTATCGGCTATCGTCAAATGAACAAAGTAACTATGAAGAATAATTTCCGCTCCCTAGGATTTATGACTTATTTGATCAACTCCAAGGAGGGAGTTGCTTTTCAAAGATTGACTTGAGGTCGGGTTATAACCAACTTAGAGTGAGGGAGGTTGATATTCCGAAAATGGCATTATGAACAAGGTATGGTCACTTTGAATTCCTGGTTATGTCATTTAGTCCAAAAAATTCGCCGACGGCTTTCATGGACCTTATGAATTGAGTTTTTAGAAAGTATATTGATTTGTTCGTGATTGTCTTCATTGATGACATTTTGATATACTCTACGAGTGAGAATGATCATATGAGCCATTTGAGTATAGTTATGCAGAGTGATAACGATCATATGAGCCTTTTGAGTATAGTTTTGCAAGTTCTGAAAGATAAACAACTTTTTGCTAAGTTTAGCAAGTGTGAATTTTGGTTGATATGGGTTGCATTTCCTGGTTACATTGTCTCTAGTCGAGGGGTAGAGGTTGATCATAGGAAGAAGGATGTGGCAAAAGTTGGCCTAGACCTTTGAATCCTACCGACATCTGAAGTTGTCTAGTTTGGCTGGTTATTATAGGAGGTTTGTTGAGGGATTTTCATCATTCAAAACTCCATTAACCGCCTTAACCATAAAGAACTCCATGTTTGAATGGTCGTAATTGTGTGAAAAGAGCTTCCAATTGTTGAAAGATAGACTCACCTCCGCTCTGGTATTGACCTTACAGGAGGGTACTCTAGGGTTTGTGATTTATTTTTATGCCTCCCGAGTGGGTCTAGGATGTGTGCTCATGCAACATGGCAAATTTATAGTGTATGCCTCTAGACAACTCAAGCCACATGAGAAGAATTATCCAAGTCATGATCTTCAACTTGCGGTCGTGGTGCTTGCCATTAAAATTTTTAGGCATTATATCTATGGGGTACATGTTGATGTGTTCACGGATCACAAGAGTCTACAATATGTATTCACTCAGAGGGACTTGAATCTATGACAAAGAAGGTGGTTAGAACTTTTAATGGATTATGACATTAGTGTACTCAACCATCCCGGGAAGGCCAATGTGGTTAAAGATGCACTAAGCCAAGTGTCCATGGGTAGTGTGGCTTATGTTTTTTATGATTAGAAAGAGTTGGTAAAGAAGGTTCATAGGTTGGCTCGATTAGGTATCCGACTAGAAGAATCTTCAGAGGGTGGTGTCATGGTCTGTCATAACTCCTAGTCATCTCTAGTTTTGAATATTTTATGGGTTAAGTGATCATGTCTCATTGCTTATGAATTCTAGTGTAGTTTTCTTTGGGCCATAGAACGATGTAAGAATTGTATTGGATTGATGCATAGTCTATCTTAGAGTGATAAATCTATATTGAATTTGTTTAGATTCATTGAGTATTATGAATTTTGTATTGAATTGATGATCATGGCCATGGTAAGGGCCATTTGGTATTGTATTGGATGATTTAGCTATGGATTGAAGTGGTGAGAATGGATTGGTGGTACGCTGCCCTAAATGTCTTTATTTTATGTAATGTAGGTCTTGAATTATGTTGTGATTGGTATGGTCCATTTATGGTGGCGGTGCTTATGTGTTATACTTTAGATGATGTGGCCTCGTCGGCATTACTTTGTTAATTGTATTGAACATGGCCTTGTCGGCTTTACTTTATGAATACTAATATTATCATATTAAGACTTGATAATGATCAATGTGAAGGACTATATGATATACATGTATGTGTGAGATGAACTCTCCTAATTGACTATATGTGATCTTGATAGACTAGGGTGATGTCTCTAATTGTGTTACTAGTGTGTATTGATAGGTTAACTTGGTTATTACTACATGATACTTGATCACTATTGTACATGTCATATGGATATGATGTGAGTGCCTTGATAGGTGGACTATGTCCTTCTTCTTGATACATGAAAGATATGGGAATATGAACATCTTGACTTAGAAGGATTATGCAGTTTGTCTTGTATGTGTATGGATGAATGTAGAATAAAAGTCTAAGGATCGGTAGACCTAAGATGGTGCCCTTCTAAGCATAACTAAAATGTGGAACCTTCTATATATAAAGAAGGTTAACAATGAGCTATCCTTATAGACTATTGAGTGGAATCCCTAGTGGACCCATCTTTAGTAGGTGCATTATGACTAGATATTGACTAAGTAATGGTACCTTTTCATATTCCCCTTTTTGTTGAACTTACTCTATGAGAACAAAGTCTAGCACCGAGTGAATATGTTATGCGATGTAGCTCTACTTGAGAAAGAGACTAGAGTACAATGAGTCTCTACTTGAGAAAGAGACTAGAGTGCATGAAAGACCTTGATATTCATTAAACATGTGCCTACATGGGATGTGTCCTAGTTCTACCCTTGGCAAGTAAAACACCCTCCATAGGAGTAGGGTAGACTGCAGATTCCATGCCAAGCTAGTGTGTTCTATATCGGTTATTGTGTATTCTCATCATGTGGGATACATTCTAGTAGTTGATAAGTTCTACAACGTTTAGATAGTGGAATGGGACACTATCTTTACATGGCACAAGATGTCTTTGATGGTGCTATAGTGTACGTTCCCTAGGTCTTTCTAAGACCATCATGCAAAGTCCTTAATGAATGAAATGCCTTATAATTTACTCAATGAATGATTATGACTTTATCTATTGTATGTTAACTAGAATGTGCTCTATATTGGGTAGCTATAAGGGTTGCTTAGGTAGGCTTGAAGAGGGTGTATGGGAGGCCTCCTCTTGACTTAAGTAAGTCTTAGGATAACCTTTTGTGGGAGGTGTATAATGTCACATCCGGGAGCAACCCCTAGACGTAACCGGCGCTGTCGTCCTCTTCGAGGACTAAGACTAGCCTCTTAGCTTACATCATTACCTTCATAGGTTAAAATGCAGAAAATTTAAAACTTTTCGTTAACTTCAACATTGAGGTTTACATAGACCTCTACATACACATAAGTTTTTCCTATCGAGTATACATAGACCCTTCGTATAGGAATATTAAAGAATATAGAAGTCGTAAAACCAAAACAACATTAGTTGCTTGATAATGGTATTGTCTTGGGAAAGTGAGGACCTACCAAAACACTTGGGAAATGTCCAAGTTATCTTCAATGGCCTTCAACTAAGCTCAACGGTCGGATCCTACATTTTGTAGTAAACATACCATGGGGTTCGTACACACTTGTACTAAGTGTGAGTATATGCACATAAATAAGTAGAACCATGCTAAAGCGGATATTTGTTCAAAACATGCTAATTTAGTTTGAAAAGACTTTGGATGATTTAGCTATGGATTGAAGTGGTGAAAATGGATTGGTGGTACGCTGCCCTAATTCTCTTTATTTTATGTAATGTAGGTCTTGAATTATGTTGTGATTGGTATGGTCCACTTATGGTGGCGATGCTTATGTGTTATACTTGAGATGATGTGACCTCATCGGCATTACTAGATGAATTGTATCGAACATGGCCTTGTCGACTTTACTTTATGAATAGTGATTTTATCATATTAAGACTTGATTATGATCAATGTGAAGGACTATATGATATACGTGTATGTGTGAGATTGAACTCTCCTAATTGACTATATGTGATCTTGATAGACTAGGGAGATGTCTCTAATTGTCTTACTATTGTGCATTGATAGGTTAACTTGGTTTTCCAACATGATACTTGATCACTATTGTACATGTGATATGTAGATGATGTGTGTGTCTTGATAGGTAGACTATGTCCTTCTTCTTGATACATGAAAGGTATGCGAATATGAACATCTTGACTTAGAAGGCTTATTCACCTTTGTATTGTATGTGTGTGGATGAATGTAGAATGAAAGTCTAGGATCGGTAGACCTAAGATGGTGCCCTTCTAAGCATGACTAAAATGTGTAACCTTCTATATAGAAAGAAGTTTAACAATGATCTATCCTTATAGACCATTGAGTGGCATCCCTAGTGGACCCATCTTTTGAAGGTTCATTATGACTAGGTATGGACTAAGAGATGGTACCTTTTCATATGCCCCTTTTTGTTGAACTTACTCTATGAGAACGAAGGCTAGCACCGAGTGAATATGCTATGGGACGTAGCTCTACTTGAGAAGGAGACTAGAGTACAATGAATCTCTGCTTGAGAAAGAGACTACAGTGCATAAAAGACATTGATATTCCTTAACCATGTGCCTACATGGGATGTATCTTAGTTCTACCCTTGGAAAGTGAAACACCCTCTATCGGAGTAGGGTAGACTCCTAATTCCATGCCTAGATAGTATGTTTTATGTCGGTTATTGCCTATTCTCATCATGTGGGATACATTCTAGTATTTGATAAGTTCTACAACGTTTAGATAGTGGAATGGGACACTATATAGACATGAGACAAGAAGGATTTGATGGTGCTAGAATGTAGGTTCCCTAGGTCTTTCTAAGACCATTATGTGAAGTCCTTAATGAAACAAATGTCTTCTAATTGACTTAATGAATGATTATGACTTTAGCTATTGTATGTTGACTAGAATGTGCTCTATATAGGGTAGCTATGAGGGTTGCTTAGGTAGGCTTGAAGAGGGTGTATGGGCTGTCTCTTCTTGTCTTACATAAGTAAGTCTTAGGATAACCTTTGGTGGGAGGTGTATAATGTCACATCCGGGGAGCAACCCCTAGACGTAACTGGCGTCAGCGTCCTCTTTGAGGACTAAGACTAGCTTGTTAGCTTACATCATTACATTCATAGGTTAAATATGCGGTCAATTTAAAACTTTTCGTTAACGTCTACATTGAAGTTTATACAAACCTCTACATACACATAATATTTTCCTATCGAGTATATGTAGACCCTTCGTATAGGAAGATTACATAGTCTTCTACTTTTATTTCGCACACACACAAACACACATACACACACACATATTGTCTTAAAACAGATGTCTCATATCATAACAATCTAAACAAGAGTATAACAATTGGGCATAGCCCATACATCAAAGATAGAAGCGACATAGAGGCTAATACAACAAACTTCTTCAATGAAAAGGAAATAATATAGAAGTCATAAAACTAAAATAACATTAATGGCTTGATAATGGTATTGTCCTAGGAAAGTGAGGACCTACCAAAACACTTGGGAAATGTCCAAGTTGTCTTCAATGGCCTTCAACTAAGATCAACGTCCGGATCCTACAATTTGTAGTAAACATAAACAGGGGGTTAGTACACACTTGTACTAAGTATGAGTATATGAACATAAATAAGTAGAACCATGCTAAAGAGGATATTTGTTCAAAACATGCTAATTTACTTTGAAAATCCTTATGCACATACTAGAACCCATATAAATCAATGAGCACGTAACTCTTAAGTCAGTTCCATATACAACAAAAGACCAACATCATCAAGTATAGTCAAGTCAACATATATAAGAGTTCATAACATCATAATATAATCAATACCCTTACCAATAAACCATAATTTAGCCTAAAAGTGCAATGCTAAGTAAATCCCCATAACCTTACTCAATCAAGTAAACCAATCAAAGGATCATAAGCAACGTCCAACTGAATATAACATAGCATCAACAATAGTCATCATCACATTAGCAATATAAACCAATAGCATGTTCATAAATGAAACTAACAACCTATAGGATCATCAACATGTAACTTCATCATATCCATATCATATACATTATAAGAACACAAGAACAACCTCCTAAGGATTCCCTCAAGAAAAACTACTGCAAGGCATAGGTAGAGTCCCATACCCTTACCTAGTATAAGTCAAACTTCTCAAGCCACCCTAGTTAATGTATAGTACATTACTTTATTTTAATTTTGGGAACACTTGCCTTAACCGGCATATACCACAAGAGCTAAGTTTAGAATCTGATGTTGTAAAACCTTACACCGATGGAAGGTGGTCTACCAATCAAAGTAGTACCAAACATGAACATAGCCTCTTGGTGGATCCACTAGCTATTATTCGGATGGTGGCAACATAGTTTATGGAACTTGGGGGCTGTCATGGAAACATCACTCTATAATCTTTTTGGACTATGAGTCTATCCACCCCGTGAGCACTATGGTGAACCCTACCTTCACTCCTTGGGAAGGTGTCACCCCTCATCTACAAGATCACTTGGCGGTAAGATAGAGTCCCTTTTGAAATGTCTTTCTTTATCAATCGTAAGCTTAGTTTAGGTCATAGGGTCTAATCCCTTGTATATTTATTGTCTTTAGCTCATTAGGAATTGCATGAGAATATCATTTCATGGCAACCCTCATATCTGAGATTAGCATAAAATCATCATCATGTCATAATAAGACACATAGGTACTTCATAACCAACCTTATATCATTTCTTCATAAACATAATCTCACAAATAGTAAAGACATTTCAATTCAACATCATACCAACACCTACTTAGGCTAATCACAACTCATGGTTCAATTGAACTACATCATCAATCATAAGACATCATAATTAAAGTAAAGTTTAGTATAATAAAGACTTACTCAATCTCCTTTAATAGCCATCATCATGGTCTTACCATAAACCAACAAATTACAACCAAAAATAGGTGTAGTAACATCAATCAATAATAATTAACACAAGAACTAAGTCAATTGCATCATCACTATCCAATTAACATCTATTCATAACCTCCGGTTAGGGGAAATAAGTTTCATCATGAATTCATAAATAATTTGATCCAATCCCCGCAATACCTTACCCTAGATATTCCATACATGAATTAGAATAGATAAAACAAGTCGAATGATCAAATCATACTTCAATTCCCATCAATTTACAGTCAAGATACAAGATTTGGGGAAATTGGGGAAGGGACTTGATCTTCTTGAAATTCAATAAATTAACATCAATTAACAAACAATCTATACTCCATTAGTCATAAGTAATAACAATTAATCAATATCAATCATCAATTTGTAGTTTAGAAGAAAACCCATTAGAATTGGAAAACCCTTAGAATTGGGTAATTTAGAAATTAACTTTGAAAGAAACTCTTGGGGAAAGGATTCCCAAAAGTGAAGAAACCATAGCTTAATGAACATTAACTCACGAAATTGATGTGAAATCCTTGAGAAATTGACCTTCTTCCTCAAGCTTTCTTCCTTCTTCAATGGAGGATTTGAGGAGAGAGAAAGTAGAGTGAGATGAGAGTTTTTGGATTTGTTTAAGGAATTTGGTTTAGGTGTGTCAAAAATTACTTAAAACTGACCCTTAGGCTATATATAATCACCCCCTCAATTACCGCCCCTCAAAATGGGTCTTTTTGTGAAGTCAAAATGACAAAAATACGATTTTACCGAATCTGGGAATTGGTTCTGCGTTGCGAGGCTAATTCCCATATTTATTTTTGAAAAATTAATCTGACGCATTAGTGTTCGTTTGGGATGCACGTCACCCAGCAGCCCCTTGAATCTTGACTCACGCAGGCTGCATTGGCAGCCTGCCCACGCATGTTGGGGTCTTCCTCAATGATCGTTCGGGTGGTCCTTGAGGCGTCGTTATTGGACGTTTAAACCCTCTATACAACACTCTACCTAACAAAAGTCTTTCTAAAAGATTTATACTTCATTTGACCCTCTAAAACCTTTACTAAATATAGCAACGTCCACTAGTTCAATTTAGCTAGTTTTCGGACGTCATGGACATTCTTTGACGTCTTGGATCTAAAACTTCTCGGATGACTTATAAACATTATATCAGGTCTTAAAACAGTATCTAAACCCCTAGACAATTTTTTTAGGCTCTAGATTCGGTCATGACTTTTCGGAGTGTTACATTATCCCCCCTTAGAAACATTCGTTCCCGAATGACACTAAACTTGTAAAAGGGAATGGATAGACTCAAGACTAGCAGCCCAACCAACAATATACAACATCAACATGAGTTACAACTCAAGGAGTGTTTAACAACACATTCAACACATAATCATGGCATTTACATAAATGACTCAAAGCATAAAGTTTCACACATAAGACTCAAAGTCACAACATGAGGAATTTCATTCTCACAACAACGTGAGCTCAACATATTTTTAATGAGTCAATTATGCCAAAGTTACTTTCTCAACATATCAACATGCTCAATATCACTTCATGAAGGCAAAAATATACAAATTACACAAAATAGTGCAATTCAAGCAAAATAATATTTTCCTTATAGTTCATTTTAGCATAAACCTTTTACCGTAAACATGCATATCTTTGCAAAACAAGTCAAATTTAAATAAACTCATTATTTTCATTATTAATAGGAATAACTATCTTAGTAGCAAAGATAAGAGGATAATGGGACTTCAAGTTAGCCTCGGCCTCCCATGTTGCTCCCTCAACTAGGTGGTCTCAACCTCTTCACTTGTCGATCAAGGATTTGACCCGGAACCTCTTCATAGGAGAGGTTCTCTTTCACTCCAAGACCTTAAGTAGGAAGAATTGACTAGGGTCACCAATGCATTTCTTTAGCATTGATACATGGAAAACCGGGTGAGGCGAAGATAGTTCACTAGGTAATCTTAACTCGTATACAACCTTGCCAACACTTTGCAAAATTTCATAGGGACCCACATAACGAGGACTTAACTTCCCTTTCTTGCCAAATCTTACCACCCCATTCATGGGTGAAACTTTCATATACATATTATCACCTTCTTCAATCTCTAATTCTCTTCTCGTATTGTCCGCATAAGACTTTTTCGACTATAGGTTGTTTGCAAGCGATTTATTATTCGGTGAAAATTTTCCAAGGTCATATAGTTCATGTCGCGACCAAGAAGCGAAGCTTCTCCAACCTCAAACCATCCAATAGGAGACCTACACCTCCTACCTTACAATGCTACAAAAGGAGCCATGGATATTGAGGAATCATAACTATTGTTATAAGAGAAATCAACCCAAGGAAAGTGCTCATCCCAACTACCCTTGAAGTCAATGATACAACCTCTAATCATATCCTCACGAGTTTGGATAGTTCGATCCGCTTGACCGTCTATTTGGGGATGAAAAGCGGTGCTCAACTTCACTTGCGTACCAACCCTTTTTGAAACGATCTCCAAAACCTAGATGTGAAATGTGCGCCCCTATCTGATATGATGGATAACGAAATACCATGAAGACTCACAATAACATATATATATATATATATATATATATATATATATATATATATATATATATATATATCTTTGCATAATCTTCCGTCGAATAAGTGGACATAACGGGAATAAAGTGGGCGGACTTGGTCAGTCTATGCACCACCACCCATATATAGTCATTTCTCCTTTGAGTCTAAGGCAAACCCACTATAAAGTCTATATTAATGTCTTCCCACTTCAAAGCGGGAACTTAGATTTCTTGAAGTAAACCACCCGGCTTTTGTTGCTCGGCTTCACTTGTTGGCAATTCGGACACTTTCCAACAAACTTTGCTATGTCCTTATTTAAGCCATCCCACCAAAATACTTCTCTAAGGTCCTGATACATCTTATTTGAAACAGAATTAATCGAATAAGGGGACACATGAGCTTCCTCTAGGATCCAATTCCTCAAATCATCCACATTGGATACACACAACCTTCATTGGTACCTCAGAACACCATCCCCCATTGGCAGAATGACTCATTAAGATTACCAAGGACAGATTCCTTCAACTCCATCAATAATGGATCAAGGTGTTGCATAGATTTTACCTAAACCATCAAAGATGATTCAGAGTTATGATGAACCACAATACCACAATTCGGAGAATCTTCCAATCGAACACTCAAATGAGCCAACTTATGAACGTCCTTCACTAGGTATTTCTTGGATTCATCTACACGATACACACTACCCATGGTCATATGACTTAGTGCGTCTGCAACCACATTAGCTTTACCGGGGTGATAGAGCACACTCATGTCGTAATCTTTCAACAACTATAACCACCTTCGTAGTCGGAGATTCAACTCCTTTTGGGTAAACACATATTGAAGACTCTTATGGTCAGTATACACATCAACATGAACCCCATACAAGTAATGCCTCCATATTTTCAAAGCAATAACAACCACCGCTAACTCAATATCATAAGTCGGTAATTCTTTTCATAAATCTTAAGTTTCCTATATGCATAGGCTATGACTTTTCCATGTTGCATAAGAAGACACCCCAAACCGACTCGGAATGATTCAAAGTATACCACAAAGCCCTTAGTTCACTCCGATAGGGTCAATACTGGAGCTGAGGTAAGCCTATATTTCAACATTTGGAAGCTTCTTTCACAATCCTCTGACCACTCAATTTTCACATTCTTTTGGGTCAAGGTAGTCAACGGAGAAGAAATGGACTCAAACCCATGCACAAACCTTCTATAATAAACCGCAAGACCCAATAAACCCCTAATGTTTGTTAGAGCCAAAGGTCTTTCTCGGATCCACATCTACCCCTTCACTAGAGATGATATGACCAAGAAAAGCCATCGACCTCAACCAAAACTCACATTTGTTATACTTGTCAAAGAGTTGATGTTCTTTAAGGACTTGCAAAACCACTCTCAAGTGGTCCACATGCTCACCCTCATTCTTCGAATATACCAAGATGACGTCAATGAACACAATGACAAATAAATCTAGGTAACTTCGAAAAAAACTATTCATAAGGTCCATAAATGCCACGGGGCATTTGTCAACCCAAGTGACATCACCCTAATCTCATAGTTACCATATCTTGTTCTAAAGGTCGTTTTAGGAATATACTCATTTCTCACCCTAAGTTGGTGATATACCGACCTCAATTCAATCTTAGAAAAGTATCTCGCCTCTTGGAGTTGATCAAACAAGTCGTCAATACGAGGTAGTGGATACATATTCTTAATGGTCACTTTGTTAAGTTGCCGGTAATCGATAAACATTCTAAGGGACCCATCCTTTTTCTCTACAAACAAAATCGGAACACCCCATGGGGAAATACTAGGTTGTGTGAAACTCCTGTTTAGTAAATCCTTGAGTTGATCCTTCAACTCTTAAAATTAGGCCGCAGTCATCCGATAAGGAGGAATTGAAATGGGATTTGTATCCTGTAGAAAGTCAATAAAAAAAATCAATTTCTCGTTCGGGAGGGATTCCGGGAAGAAAATTTGGAAAGACCTAGGAAATTCCCTCACTACGGGGACCATCTCAATGGGAGGAATCTCGGAGTCTAAATCTTTGACTCTTACAATATGGTATAAACACCCTTTATAGATCATTTTGCAAGCTTTCACACAAGAAATGATTTGACCTCTAGGAATATAATTTCCCCCATTCCACTCAAACACGGGTTCATTTGGAAAGTTAAACTTCACCACCCTTGTTCTACAATCTATTGAAGCAAAGCAAGCATGCAACCAATCCATACCTAATATAAAATCGAAATCAACCATATAAAGTTGAACTAGTTCAACATAACTAATTCGATTGTAAAACATTATGGGACAATTACTATATACTCTCTTCGCAACAACTGACTCACTCACCGGGGTAGTCACGATAAATGGCTCTTTTAGAATGTTTGGAAAAATATCAAAGTTTTTAGCTATAAGAGAGTAACAAAATACAATGTAGAGCCGGATCAAGTAAAGCATATACATTAATAGTAAAGACTTTTAACATACCGGTCACCACATCGGGAGAACTCTCGTGTTCACCCCTAGAACGGAGAGCATAGAAGCGATTCTTCTTTGGAGGATGAACACTTGAACCTCTTGCTTGTCCACTCCCCTTGTATTTCCCCTTCACATTTGGGCAATCTCGAACCTTATGCCACTTTTACCACATCCATAACAATTTTCTGTTCCAATAAGGCAATCACTATAGTGCTTTTTCCCACATTTTCCACAAGTTGGCTTCTTGCTTGGTGAACTAGTGCCCCTTCCATTTTGAGTCTTAAGGTTAGGAACCCTATCATCATGAGTCTTAGGGAACTTGGAAGGAACTTGATTAGAAAACCTCTTTTTGAACCTAGGCTTGTCTGGGATATCGAGCCTACCATTTGAAGAACCACCATCATAGGACCTTGCCCTACTTGCATCTCTACTCTTCTTCTTAACCCTTGCCTATTCCACTTTTTAATTTTGAACTATGAGACGAGAATTATTCATATTGTCATGTATCATAGCCGAAAGACATTTATCTTTCAAGTCATCTGACAATCCAGTCACAAAGCGACTTATTTCATCCCTAGAGTCGAAAACCAAAGAAGGAGCATACTTGGACAACTTATTAAAAAGTAGTCAAGCACACTCATACCTCCTTAATGAAGGTTGATGAATTATTCCACTTTGGCTTCCCTCTTCTCCCTTGTAAAGAACCTATCAAGAAAAGCCTTCTTGCAAATCTCACATGTCACCAGACGACCCCTCAATGGCCTATTGTCCCTGCATTGAACATACCAAGTTTGGGCCACATCCATGAGTTGGTAAGTAGCCAACTCGACCTTATCACTAGTAGTCAATCCCATAGCAAATAGAATTTTGTAGACTTCTTCTAGGAACTCTTGCGGGTCTTCCTCCGCTTTGGACAATAGACAGCAGGGGGATTCGTCCTAGTGAAATCCCGCAAGCGGGAGGCCATGGTGCTCACATGTTGGTCTCCTTGGGGTACCACCTCCCGATTTATTTGGGCTGTCATAGCTTGAGCTTGAGTAGTGATGACTTGTGATTGGGTAGTAATTGCATGAGCTATTTGGATAAAGGTTGCTCTTATGTCCCCATCTGACAAGGCTGGATGATTGACCGGAGCTTGATCATCATTAGCAACTTCTTCAAGAGGATTGACTTGATTGCCTTGGGAGGAACTCCCGCATTAGCAATCTCTTCATAAAGTCTTCGTGCGTATGCCCATCGAGTATTCATAACTATAATCACAATACAAGGTTTAGGTGAAAGAACACATAAAATAGGCTTTAGAGGCACGACTTTGATTTCCGAGACAAGGAGAATTTCCTAAACATTATATAGTTTCCTATTCATAAGTGTGGCGCGCTTCACAATTATGAATATGAATCTACATAGACGTGGTTTAATGAGACATCATCCTAAATATATTCAACCTCATGCTCTTATACCTAGTTTGTCACATCCGGGGAGCAACCCCTAGACGTAACCGACATCATCATCCTCTTTGAGGACTAAGACTATCCTCTTAGATTACATCATTACATTCATAGTTCAAAAATGCGGAAAATTAAAACTTTTCGTTAACTTCTACATTGAGGTTTACATATACCACTACATACACATAATATTTTCCTATTTACTATACATAGACCCTTCGTATATGAAGATTACATAGTCTTCTAATTTTATTGCACACATATGTATATAAGATACGATATTGTCATAAGACCGATGTCTCATATCATAACCATCTGAACAAGATTATAACAATTAGGCATATCCCATACACCAATAATAGAAGCCGCATATAGGCTATTACAACATACGTCTTCAATGAAAAGGAAAGAACGTAGAAGTCTTAAAACTAAAACAGCATCAGTGGCTTCATAATGGTATTTTCCTCAAAAAGTGAGAACCTACTGAAACACTTAGGAAATTTCCCTTAAGCCTAAAACACTTAGAAGATTTCATTCTTCCAAATCAAAACCCAAATTCCCTTAGAAATTCCCTAGAACTCCATTGGAGTCAAAACTCAAGGAAGGGCTTGGATTGAAGAATTAAGTGGATATTCTTCATCAAATTGAAGGATTAGCGTATATGGTTTTTGATCCTTGAAACTCTATTCATCAAGGAGCCCAACTTTTAAAGATGTTTTCTAAAGTTTTCAAAGATGAATTATCTAATTTCATGATCTATGCATGGGTTCTTGCATTAAATGTTTTTAGGAATTGAATATTGATTGAATTGTTATTAATTAGATGATTTTAACTCAATTAACCCAGGAACCCAAGTAATAGATGAACCTTAGTTTTTGACTACTTTATGGGTTAAGTAATATTGATTTAATGCTTATGAATTCTAGTGTAGTTTTCTATGGGCTATTGATTCATGTAATAATTGTATTGAATTGATATATAGGTTGTCTTATATTGATGAATCTATATTGAATTGACCTAGTTTAATTGAATATCATAGTTTATGTATTGAATTGATGTTCATGGCCATGGGTAAGGGCATTTTGGTATTGAATTGGATGAGTTAGCATTGGATTGAGGTGTTGAGGATGGAGTGGTGGTACGCTGTCTTAATTCCCTTTATTTCATTTTAATTAGACTTCAATTATGTTGTGATTGGTATGGTCCACTTATGGTGGTGGTGATATGTGCTTTTCTTGCAATTGATGTGGCCTTGTCAGCGTTACTTTATGTATTTTAATGATCATGGCCTTGTCAGCAACTACTTGAAGTATTATGATTATTTTGTGAAGTTGGATAATGTCTATTTACATGATAAGTAATGTTAAAGTATATGTGTTCTTCTATTGATGTTGTTTAGGTGATCATGTTAGACTATGACTATGGCTTTGTGTGTATAGTCTTAGGGTTGATGTATGTTATTCCTACTTGACTATATGAGTCTAAGATGGTCATATTGATGATAATTTGATAGTGTATAGGATGACTTAAAGAGGATATTTTTATTTCTATGTGCTTATAAAATGACATGTAATATGTGTTAAAAAGTGAAGTATGTTGTGTCTTCTCTTGGTTGACTTGTGTCCCTTACTTGATGCATGTATGAATGTGAATATGAGATGTCTTGACTTAGGATGCTAAAGCCTCTTAATCTTGTATGAATGAATGACATGAGACATTAAATGATGTTAAGAGTGTCCTTTATGTGAAACCTTGAACCTAGTGGTAGGGTTATGAATTTTGAAGTCAAAAGCCGTAATGATATCCTTCAAGTAAAGAATGATAGACATAAGGTTGATTGGCTGGAACGGGATCATATAAATCCTTATGAAAGTCATCATGAGTTGCTTGTCGCCATTGTAAGGTAGACCTAGAGGACCTCTTTGGTAGGGTAAATGTGATTAGGTTATGAACTTTATATGGAACCCCTTTATATGAACCTTAAGTGTAAATTAATCTATGAGAACAAAGGCTAGCACAGAGTAAGTACGGTAAGGGAAGTAGTTCTAGTTAAATAATGGAATGTTTCTAAGTTCTACCATTGTTAAGTAGCCACGTCTAGTAGAGTCTTGTTCATTGGTGTGAGTCGCGACACATCAATGAGCGAGAGGCTATAGGACGATAGATTTTCCCTTCTTCTCTACTCTTTTGTCATGCTATAGAGTTAAAACTTATAAAAGTCCTTTCTTAATGTTTTCTATAATGTTTATAGGATATGAGTACGAGAAGGACACTGGCTAGGAGGGTTGATAAGGAGGTGGTGATTGGGGGAGTTCCTTCCCGATTTGAGCAATTTGAGCAAGTGGAACAAGTTCATCAAGGCGCTCAAGTTCCTCCCCAAAGTGATCAAGTCCCTATTGTGAGTGGAGGTAATGATGTTTCAGTGGGTCCCCCAGTTATGGCTAATGGGGAGATTACAGAGGCTCTCCTTACCCTAGCCTGAGCTATGACAACTCAAGTGAATAGAGACTTTGGGCCTAGGGTGAATGCTATGGATAGTACTATGACCTCTAGATTCAGAGATTTAGTGAGGATGAATACTCTTATCTTCTTTTGTTCTAAGGTGGGAGAAGATCCCCAAGCTTTCTTGGATGATGTGTATAAGATAGTGCATGCTATGGGAGGGACTTATAGGGAGAGAGCGGAGCTATTTTTGTATAAATTGAATGATGTTGCTAAAGTATGGTTTACTCAATGGAAGGATAGTAGACCGATTGAATCGGGTACCTTAGAGTGGTAAGGGTTTAAGGAAGCATTCCTAGAAAGATACTTTCCCCGTGAGAAGAGGGAGGTTAAGATTGAGGAATTTATAAACCTTAGGCAAGGTATCATGAGTGTTGAGGATTATTCCTTAAAGTTTATCCTATTGTCGCAGTATGCTCCATCCTTGGTGTTTAACCCTAGGGATGAGATGAGTAGGTTCTTGATCGGTGTTTCGGATATAATAAAAGAAGTGTGTCTTACAGCCATGCTCATAGTGACATGACTCGATCTAGGCTTATGGTGTATGCTTAATCTATTGAAGAGTCTAAACATGGGAGGAGAAGTAGATATGCTAAGAGGGGAAGAACCGATGAGCAAGTTCTACCTATGTTTAAGAAGAGGGATCCAAATCAAGATGGTTCTAGTGCTCCTAAGGCTAATTATGAGAGAGGTGGTGGTTCCCAAATGGTAAAGCCTACTTGTGCTACTTATGGGAAGAAGCACTTTGGGCAGTTTCTAGCCGGTACTAGTGGGTTCTTTGTTTGTGGGAAGGATGATCACAAGGTGAGAGATTGAACTACTATTGTGGCTAGAGAAAGACAGGCCAAGCAAGTTCCTCCTAATGTTCCAGATAGTGGTGCACCAAAGAGGAACCGTTTCTATGCTCTCCGAGCCAAAGGAACAAAACCGGATGATGATGATGATGCCGTTAAGTTATAGTTTTCTCTTTTTGTTGTGATAGGTTCCTTCCAAGTGTGGGAGTATGGTGGGTATTTGGGTTGTAGATTTTTGTCTCTTCTCTTCTATTCCATTCATGCTTGAGATGTAGAATATCATAGTAGCATGTTGCATGTTGCATTTTGTTTAGGAGTCTAGTTGAAATTGAATTTCATTGATTTCTTGCATTGTGCATTTCATGAAGTTATAGTTATGTTGTAAATTGAGTTTATAAGGAATATTTTCTTATATTTTCATGCTTTAATCATTATTTGCTTAAGAGTTACATTTTTGAAACTCGATCATATTTCATAGTAAGGCTTTGGTAGTTCACTGTAAAGATTGTTCTTTCATGAAAAATGGTTATAACGTGCATAGAGTTGATGTATATGATCATGATAATGTGTGGAGAAGGAAGTACCTCCTATATGAAGTGAAAAGGTTGAGTCATATTGCATGATGAGTTGTAGGATTAGTTTCTATCTACTTGTTGTGTTTGAGTCTATTTGACATGTGGAGTAGACTCTTCTCCTAATGTTGTATGGTGTATGGTATTGTATGGGTATATGCTACAATTTTTGAGTTTCTTATCAATTGAATGATCCTAAAGAATAGCAAATGTCATTCGAGGACAAATGTTTCCAAGTAGGGGAGTACTGTTACACGCTAAAAATGATCTAGATTGAACTAGAGCCTAATACTAGTGTCATGATGTTTTAAAGTCATAAAATAGTTAATAATTGTGTTCTTATGCAGTATATAAAATTTGGAAGTGTTTGGAGGTCAAACCTCCAAGAACGTCCAAGACGTCTGAAAACTAGTCGAAGTTGAACTAGTGTGTCGTAGTGTTTTGTAGTGATTTTTTCGGGGATGATTTGAGGGTGAAATTGATTACGGACGGTTCCTACACGTAGCCTGACATGTAAAGGGTCTTAAAGACCGAGAACGACGCCCCATGGACTATCCAAAGGGTACCGAAGGAGGACCCAAAGTTTGGCATGCAAGCTGCCGCACCAGCAAGAATCTGGCAGTGGCTGCGCGTCGCGCAGCTGACACTGAAAGGGAAAAATTCTTGCCCTGCGACGCGGGTCTGTCACAAACCATTTTGTCTCAAAATTATCCAGAAACAACATTTGAAAATGCCTCTGCGACGCGCAGTGAACTCCAAGATTTGGTCGTGTCGTTTTTATGTAAAATTTGAGTTGGTTAAAATGACTAATAAGTGCAGGGGTCTTTTGGGTAATTTGGGATGAATTATTGACGTTTATTGAGTGTTTTTATACCCCTAAACTCACCAATCAAAGCTAAACTCTCAACTCAAAACAAAACCTCTCCTTTCTTCTCTCCAAAACCTCCATTGTTGAAGCTTTGAAGCTCCAATGAAGAAGTCTGATTTTCCAAGCTTTTTATCCATCAATTTCGTGGGTTAATATTCTATATTAAGGTATGATTTCTTCATCCTTTAAATCTCTTTCTTCAAGGATTCAATTCCAATGATTTTTCAAAGATGATCAAAAACATGAATTCTCCAATTTTGTGATCTAGCCATGTGTTCTAGCATAAAACGTTTTGAATAATTGTATTATGATTGAATTGATGTTAATTTTATTATTTTAACGTAAAAATATATGAACCCATGCAACCATGCAATCCTAGTATTGACTATTTTATGGGTTAAGTGATCATGTCTCAATGCTTATGAATTCTAGTGTAGTTTTCTTTGGGCCATAGAATGATGTAAGCATTGTAATGGATTGATGCATAGGTAGTCTTAGATTGATAAATCTATATTGAATTTGTTTAGATTCATTGAGTATTATGATTTTTGTATTGAATGATGATCATGGTCATGGGTAAGGGCCTTTTGGTATTTTATTGGATGATTTAGCTATGGATTGAAGTGGTGAGAATGGATTGGTGTTACGCTACCCTAATTCTCTTTGTTTTATGTAATTTAGGTCTTAAATTATATTGTGATTTGTATGGTCCACTTATGGTAGACATGTTTATGTGTTATACTTAAGCTGATGTGGCCTCGTCGAAATTACTTTATGATTTGTATTGAACATGGCCTTGTCGGCATTACTTTATGTATAGTGATATTATCATGTTAAAACATGATTATGATCAATGTGAAGGACTATATTATATACATGTATGTGTGAGATTGACCTCTCCTAATTGACTATATGTGACCTTAATAAACTAGGGTGATGTCTATAATTGTTTTTCTAGTGTGTCTTTATAGGTTAACTTGGTTATTCCTACCTAATACTTGATCACTATTGTACATGTTATACGGATATGATGTGTGTGTCTTGATAGGTAGACTATGTCCTTCTTCTTGATACATGAAAGATATGTGAATATGAAAATCTTGAGTTAGTACGCTTATGCACCTTTGTCTTGTATGTGTATAGATGAATGTAGACTGAAAGTTTAGGATCGGTAGACCTTAGATGTTTCCCTTCTAAGAATAACTAAAATGTGGAACCTTATATATAGAAAGAATGTTAAGAATGAGTTATCCTTATAGACCATTGAGTGGCAGCCCTACTGGACCCATCTTTTGTTGGTGCATTATGACTAGGTAATGACTAAGAGATGGTACATTTTCTTATTCCCATTTTTATTGAACTTACTCTATGAGAACAAAGGCTAGCACCGAGTGAATATGTTATGGTATGTAGTTCTACTTGAGAAGGAGACTAGAGTACAATGTATCTCTACTTGATAAAGAGACTAGAGTGCATAAAAGACCTTGATGTTCCTTAACCATGTGCCTACATGGGATGTGTCCTAGTTCTACCCGTTGCAAGTAAAATACCCTCCATTGGAGTAGGGTGGACTCCGGATTCCATGCCTAGCTAGTATTGTCTATGAAGGTTATTGCCTATTCTCATCATGTGGGATACATTCTAGTGCTTGATAAGTTCTACAACGTTTAGGTAGTTGAATGGGACGCTATCTAGACATGGCACGAGTAGGCTTTGATGGTGCTAGAGTGTAGGTTCCCTAGGTCTTTCTAAGACCATCATGTGAACTCCTTAATGAATGAAATGTCTTCTAATTGACTTAATGAATGATTATGACTTTAGCTATTGTATGTTGACTAGAATCTGCCTTATCTAGGGTAGTTTTGAGGGTTGCTTAAGTAAGATTGAAGAGGTTGTATGGGCGGTCTCTTCATGTCCTACTTTGGTGAATCTTTTGGTAACCTTAGGTGGGTAGTAAATGAAAGGAAAAAGGAACAATCATATCTTAGTTAATCTTAAGGATTGTTTAGGTAGGCTTGAAGAGGGTGTATGGCGGGTCTCTTCTTGTCTTACTTAAGTGAGTCTTAGGATAACCTTTGGTGGGAGGTGTATACTGTCAGATCCGGGGAGCAACCCCTAGACATAAACGGCGGCGGCGGCCTCTTTGAGGACTAAGAATAGCCTCTTAGCTTACATTGTTACATTCATAGGTTAATAATTAGGAAAATTTAAAACTTTTTGTTAACTTCTACATTGAGGTTTACGTAGACCTCTACATACAAGTAATATTTTCCTGTCGAGTATACATAGACCCTTCGTATAGGAAGATGACATAGTCTTCTATTTTTATTGCACACACATATATATATAAGATACAATATTGTCTTAAAATGGATGTCTCATATCATAACTATCTAAACAAGAGTATAACAATTGGGCAGAGTCCATACATCAATTATAGAAGCCACATATAAACTATTACAACAAACGTCTTCAATGAAAAGGAAAGAACATAGAAGTCTTAAAACTTAAACAACATTAGTGGCTTGATAATGGTATTGTCTTGGAAAGTGAGTACCTACCGAAACACTTGGGAAATGTCCAAATGGTCTTCAATGGCCTTCAACTAAGCTCAATGGCCAAATCCTACAATTTGTGTAAACATAAACATGGGGTTATATACACAGTTGTACTAAGTATAAGTATATGCACATAAATAAGTAGAATCATTCTAAAGAGGATATTTGTTCAAAACATGCTAATTTACGTTGAAAAGCCTTATGCACATACAAGAACCCATATAAATCAATGAGCACGTAACATTTAAGTCAGGGCCATATAAACACAAGACCAACATCATCAAGAATTGTAAAGTCAACATATATTAGAGTTCATAACATCATAATATAATCAAGACCCTTACCCAAAACCAATCATGTAGACTACAAGTGCAATGACTAAGTAAAGACCCATAACCTTAAGTAAAGCAAACAAAGGATCATAAGCAACGTCCAACTCAACATAACATAGCATCAATAGTAGGCATCATCACATTTAGAAATATAGACCAATAGCATGTTCATAAATGAAACTAACAAAATATAGGATCATCAACATGTAAAGTCATCTTATTCGTAACATATACATTATGGCATAGGTAGAGTCCCACACCCCTACCTAGGCTAAGTCAAACCTCTCAAGTCACCCTAGCTAGTGTATAGTCATGTACTTCATTTTACTTTCGGGAACACTTGCCTTAACCGATATAGACAACAAGAGCTAAGTGTGGAATCCGGTGTCATAAAACATTACACCAATGGAAGGTGGTCTACCAGCCAAAGTAGTACCAAACATGAACATATCATCTAGGTGGATCCACTAGCTAGTATTCCTACGGTGGCAACGTAGTTTATGCAGCTAGGGGGCTGTCATGTAAACATAACTCTATGTTCTTTTTGCACTATGAGGCTATCCACCCCGTGAGGACTATGGTGAACCCTACCTTCCCTCCTTGGGAAGGTGTCACCCCTCATCTACGAGATCACTCGGTGCTAAGCTAGAGTCCCTTTTTAAATGTCTTTCTTTATCAATCATAATCTTAGTTTAGGTCATAGGGTCTAATCCCTAGTATAGTCATTTCATTATCTCTTTAGGAATTGCAAAAGAATATCCTTTCATGGAAACCCTCATATGTGAGATTAGCATAACAACATCATCAAGACATAATAAGTCACATAGGTACTTAATAATCAACCTTATATAATTTCATCTTCAACATAATTCATAATCACTTAGTCAAGACAGTTCAATTCAACATAGTACCAACACCTACTTAGGCTAATCACAAGTCATGCTTCAATTGAACTACATCATCAATCACAAGCATCATAATTGAAGTAAAGGTTAGCATAATAAAGACTTACTCAATCTCCTTCAACATACATCATCATGGTCTTACAATCAACCAACAAATTACATCCAACAATAGGTGTAGTAACATCAATCAATAATAATTAACACAAGAACTAGGTCAATTGCATCATCACTATTGTAAGACCCCCAAAATGTGTTAGGGTGTCTATAGCCTCACATGTGACTATAAGATTTTTAACATGTTAATTATGTGTTTTAAAGTATTCATGGATAATTTGAAGTCATTTGGAAGTCAAACGTCAAGGATGACCAAGACATTCGACGACTATTCACCAATGGGCCTTATGTATTTTTATCTGCTTATATGTGTGTGATGAGCTTATGAGGTCTTTATATGAGTTCTAATGAATTTTTTATGTAGTATGTTGAGTTTCATGAAGTTTAGAGGTCAAACGTTCAAAAGCGTCCAAGACGTTTGAAAATTAGCCCTTGAGTCGTGCATGTGTGTGTCTTGAGTGTGCCTAGCATGTTTGGACATGTTGTGTGTAATTATTTTGGGTGAAACTGATATGTAAGGTCCTTTACTATTTAATCTATACATTTACATTCGAAATACCTGGGTACGACTCCTCAAGGGCCGCGCAAGAGGCCCTCAAGAAGGACCCAAAGGCTGTCAAGACAGTGTCTTGGCAGTGTCAATCGACTGAGCCAAATGACGCCTCGTCAGTTAGTTGACGCCCCATCGATGGGGGGTCATCATTCAGGACTTATCCTGGTGAAGGCTTAAGTCAGTAGACAAGCCTCTGATCGAAACGACGGCCAGCAGAACCGTCCGTCGATGGACCTACTGGGCGTTGATGGGTCCGTTGATGCAGGTTGTGTCAAACTGACAGGCGGCTGTTTTATTTAAGGGGTGAATGGGAAATTCACCCCACATGCTAACCTGACCCTACATGGTTTATTTGGTTATTTTTGGGTATATTTAAGTGATCAAAAACGTGACAACCCCTTTGCCAATTCAATTCACACAAATTATATTCCCACCACAAATAATCTCTCTAGAACTTTCATTGAAGGTGAAGCTCAAGAACAGCTTGGAGCTTTGATTTATATGGGTTATTCATTAAGTTTTTGTGGTATTCTTATACATTAAGGTATGATGATCCTTCATCTCTAGTTAATCTTCCATCTAGAGATTTCCTTTCAATGATTTTCAAAGAAGTTTCAAGATCAAATCTCTTCTTCTTCAATCTAGCCATGGGTTCTTTCTCAAATCATTTTCAAAGGCTTAATCATGATAAATTGATGATAATGTATTGATTTTAACATGGATTTGAATCCAATTGCATCACGAACCCATGTCCACTTCAACTCTCGTTTTAGCCTATGTATGCGCATTGTGATCGTGACTTTGTATTGATTGAATTATGAGTCAAGCATGTTGAATTCTTTATATACAATGTGTATATTGTATATTGATAATGACTTTTTGATGAATTACCCATGAACATGATGTTTGATTGTTTGAAAGGCTAGCCTATGTTCTTCTACATGCTCACTTTAATCTCGATTTCTTGGAAATTGTAGTAGGATTTCGTTTAAGTTATGGTCTCTTTAACTACTGACTTATATGTGTATTGTTGATGAAATTTGAGTATGAATAATTGTTGAACAAATCAAGGGATATTGGTAAGTGATCTATGTTTCTCTACTTGCTAGAGAATTGATGATGTTGTGTAGATACTAGTAGCATGATCTTATAGTAGCTTATGCATTACTTCGTATATGATTAATTGTACTTTAGCTACTGCACATAATATGTTATGATGATGGATTATGTGTTGTTGTCCCAATGTGTATTAATACTTGAATAACTTAATCTCTACTTCTTATAGCTTGGTATTTACTGTAATATAGACTTTATAAGGTATGACTGTATGATTTTGTCTGTAAAGAGATACTTGTAGGTACTGCCCTATACTTGCAGATGAAAGATTTGTATTGATCAAGGATGATCAAAGGCTAAAGTATTTGGTAAGTATTTCTCTATTTCTATACTTCTCTACTTTCTTATAGTATTGGTAGTTGATGAAGCCTTGTATGGCATTGTGTGGTGTGGTCCACTTATAGAGGCAGTGTTTAATTTATTGTAAATATATATGTGATGTTATCATGGCCTTGAAGGCAATTGTACTATGAATGTGTGTTGGTGATGATCACTCAATGTGAAGCCTATGCCTATTTTCCTATTTTAGCTATGGTGTAGGTTGTACGGCTAATGTTATGAGTATGTAAATGCTTATGTTAACTTTATGTATATGTGCTGCCGATGATGAGGTCTTATAATGTTATATGTGAAGTAAGTTAATATAGTTGCATACTGACAAGAGCTTACAATAATGATATAGTAAATCTTGAACGAATGAGTCTTATGCTATGTTATCCATTCTATGTGAAAGTATGTGATGTATCATTAACTAGGATGACTTGATAGGTGTACTAGTATGGGCAAGGGTATGGGACCGTGTCTATTCATTTCACATGTGTACCTTGATAGGATAGTTCCTAGGTTGGTCTTTTAAGTACACGCATAGGAATGTATGAACATGTTATGAATATGACTTACACGCTATGACGTTATGTATATGATATGATGAAGTATTAATGTGCATAGTGTCTTAATGTGTTGATATGAAAGGATTGATCATATAGTTACTCCTATAGACTTATGTATTGATATATGAACATGTGTGAAATTAATGTGTTATGTGAAAGGTTTGCTCACATATATGTATTCACTCATGTATGATAATCTAGTCAATGGAGGGGCCTTGAAAGGTGTGCTCAAGTGTACCCTAAAACTAGATAGGTGCTTGAATATGCTATAAGCCTTTGAGGACTCAATATACTAATACTATTTTTTATGAAATAATGTAATAAAGGCTTTTCAATAAAGGGAAGTTAGCTAGCACCAAGTGAACTTGACAATGAGAGGTTTTGGCTTCCCTTGAGGAAGATTCACCATTGGTTTCTCATAAGGTGTTGACTTTCATTGGAGGAATATTCACCTATGGTTCCACATGAGGTGTTGACTTTCCTTGAGGAAGATTCACCCATGGTTTCTAATGATATGAGGCTCCAATGATCATGATCATGTAGAGGCTTATGTATATCTCTTAGTTCCATAAACTATGCTTGCCACATAGGATCTAGCAAGTTATTTTACTAGTATGCTAGCATGTGTTAATGTTTAACCTTGGCTAGGTAAGAACACCTTCCATTGTTGTAAGTCTCTACGACACCAAATTCCATGTTTAGCACCCATGGTTTTAGTGTCGGTTGAGGCTATAGTTTCCCTAAAGTAAAATTGGCAATGGAAGTAAAGTAAAATGGGCATTGATGGGTCCGTCGATGCAGGTTGTGTCAAACTTCCAGGCGACTGTTTTATTTAAGGGGTGAATGGGAAATTCACCCCACGTGCGAAAATGACCCAACAGGGTTTATTTGGTTCTTTTTTGGTGTATTTAAGTGATAAAAAATGTGACAACCCCATTCCCAATTCAATTCACACAAATTAGATTTCCCCCCTAAAATATTCCCTCTAGAACCTCCATTGAAGGTGAAGCTCAAGAACAGATTGGAGCATGGATTTCCATGGGTTATTCACCAATTTTTAGAGGCCTTATTCAACATTAAGGTATGGTGATCCTTCGTCTCTAGTTAATCTTCCCTCTAGGGAGTTGCTTTCAATGATTTTTAAAGATGTTTCATGATCAAATCTCTTCTTCTTCAATCTAGCCATGGGTTCTTTCTCAAAACGTTTTCAAAGGATTAATAATGATAAACTGATGATAAAGTTTTGATTGTAATGTGGATTTCAGACCAATTGGATGATGAACCCATGTCCCCTTCAACTCTCATTTTAGCCTATGTATGGGCATTATGATCGTGACATTGTATTGATTGAATTATGATTCTAGCATGTTGAATTTCTTATATCTAATGTGTATATTTTATAGTATGGTTAATTGTTTATGAGTGACCCATGAACATGAATATTTGATGGTTTGAAAGGCCAGCCTATGTTCTTTTACATGCTCACTGTAATCTGGATTTCTTGGCAATGGTAGTAGGATTTCGTTTAATTTATGGTCTCTTTAACTACTGCCTTATATGTGTATTGTTCATTAATTATGAGTATGAATAATTGATGATCAAAGCAAGGGCGATTGGTAAGTGATCTATGTTTATCTACTTGCTAGTGAATTGATGATGTAGTGTAGATACTAGTTGCATGATCTTATAGTAGCTTATGCATGACTTCGTATATGATTAATTGTACTTTAGCTACTGCCCATAATGTTTTATGATGATGGATTATGTGTTGTTTTCACAATGTGTATTGATACTTTAATAACTTAAATTTTTACTTCTTATAGCTTGGTATTCACTGTAATATAGACTTTATAGGGTATGAATGTATGATTTCGTCTGAGAAGAGATACTTGTAGTTACTGCCCTATACTTGAACTTTTGATGAAAGATTTGTATTGATTAATGATAATCAAAGGCTAAAGGATTTGGTAAGAATAGCTCTGTTTCTCTACTTCTCTACTTTCTTATAGTATTGTTAGTTGATGAAGCCTTGTATGGCATTGTGTGGTATGGTCCACTTATGGTGGCAGTTTTTACTTTATTATAAATATATATCTGATGTGATCATGGACTTTAAGGAAATTATATTATGAATGTGTTTTGGTGATGATCACTCAATGTGAAGCCTATGCCTAGTTTCCTATTCTAGCTATGATCTATGTTGTATGGCTAATGTTATGAGCATGTAAATGGTTATGTTAATGTATATGTGTTGCCAATGGTGAGGTATTATAATGTTATATGTGAAGTAAAGTTAATATAGGTGTATAATGTAACACTAAAAAAATCCAAGACGTGTTTTAAAGAATAGCATGAGTGTCTTCAGGTCTAGACACTGTTTTAGTCCATTTTAATGAATATAGGCCATTTAGAAAGCTTAGAAACCAAAACGTCCACGAACGTCTATGATGCGAGGAAATACACTTCAAAGAGGTACTAGCGTGTCTTAGCCTATTTGACTAGCTTTTAGGAGTCCAAAATGCATGAAATATGGTGGAAGGGTTTCTAACATGTATTAAAGTCGATTCATGGTCAAACCGTCCGGGTACGACTCCCCAAGGACCAACCAAGGGCCCTTGAGGAGGACCATAGCACGTAGGAGGAAACACTACCTGGGGAGTGTTCAACTATGGATGCAAAGGACGGCTCGTGTGTGGATCAACGGGGCGTCGATACCAACCGGCGTCCATCACTTACCAAAATACTGGATTCCTCGCCTGCACAAGTATCTGACCGAAACTACGGTTGTGTAGCACGAAGGGAGGCCTGTCCATCGATGGACCAATGATCCGTCGATCGTGGTCCCGTTGATGGGCGTGCAATCTTCATGCACTTTTTAAGTTAGTCGCATTCAATTAGTTAAGGGGTTAGGTGGTTAGTTAGGGATTGAGGGAAGACTAATTAAGTTATTTAACCCCCCCCTATATAAAGACCCCAACCCCAATTAGTCTAACCATAACTCACAAAACCAATCTTCTCTCTTCTCTCTTCTTTCTTTCTCTATTGGAAGACACCATTGAAGACGACAAGCTAGGGGGAGATTTTGGGGGATGTAAAGGGGCGATTTCGCCATCAAATCTTCATGAAACGTTAATGTATGTGATCTAATTCACCTTTGAGACCTCTTTCCTCAAAGGGTTTATTCAAAGTATTTTTTAAAAGTTGGGTTTTATGTGGGTTCTAATCCATCTCGAAAATTATGTTGTGAATTGGTTTGTATATGTTTTCTATTCGATAATATGGGTAGATTAACATGAATTCTGACCTAATTGTGATATATCTTAATTGTTTGGTTTAGTTTGTAGAAGATGACCCTTAACTCTTAACCCTAGGTTGTGATCTTGACAGGTATTATGTCACGACCGGGGTCTAGACCCTAGCCGAAACCGGCGTCGTTGACCTCTCAGAAGTCGCAGACAAGCCTACATACGTCATCATTACATTGTATAGGTTAATTTTAGCAGAAAATTTTAAACTTTTGTTTGCTTTGAAGTATACATAGACTTCATAGTAAGAATTTCATTATGTCACATCAGTTCACCACAACCATCTAATAATGAGATATTCAAATGAAGGAAATAGTTCATAACTGCTTAAATATAAAATTGCCAAAATGGCACCAATATAACGTCTTAAAAAAAGTAAGAAAGAAACTCTAGTGGAACATCCTCCACTAGCTCATGCCTACATCTAAGCTAGAATATAAGAGATAAGCATCCTCGAAATCATAAGGGCCTACCAAGTCAAGATGAATGCTCCACGTCCAGATAGCTTCAATGTAGTCTCGTAATCTCTAGCGTCCACCTGCACCTGCACCTAAAAGTAGAGTATTGTATGGGATTAGTACACACTTGTACTAAGTATGGGTGTATGCCAGCACACACCAAGGACATGCATGATTAAGGAAAGCTCTCTCCCAACGATATGAGTTATGGAAAGCCAAGTCAGTTAGACTTGCCAAATCAGATTAGGAAAGTCATGCTATGAGAGTAACATGCATCATCATTCTTTTCATATTGCACACAACACATAAAATATTTCATATAGCACATACAAATACCACATATCATTCGTTCATATGAAATGAGACCTTGGAATCATGGACTTAACATTAGGACTTCCCATAATGAGGGCTCAACATATGGGACCTCAACTAGGGAGCCTTCTTTAGCAAAAATAGAGTCTGCTTCATTCATTCATACATACTTCATTTTCATTCGTTTGATTCATTCATAGGCTGGTACAAACACAAGCTATACTTAGGATGTAGTTTAAGACTCTCATCGGGTTTACTGTGTAATGATCAAGAACGACCTAGTGTCATTACTTGAGTCTAGTTCACCTCTTGATTATCCTAACCAAACAACTTTGGTATCATTCATTTCATTTTGTGCATTACTGAGGCTGGCCTCATTCTTTCTTTGGTAACTTTAACTTTAATCGACATAGATCATGTGAGATCCATGAAATCCAATGTCTACCCCACACTGAAAAGAGGTCGAATCACCGGCCAAAGTGAAACCAAAACATGCCAGCGTATATAGGGGATTGAACCCTGCTAGATCCCTATGTTGGCTGCATAGGTTCAAAGACTAGAAGATATAAGGAGACCCATACCCGCCTAAACGGACAATCTCATCTCATGAGAATTACACGAACCTCTGCCATCCCTAAAGAAGGAATCGCGACTCATAGCTAGCCTATCGGTGCTCCGTATAATGTTCCATTACATTCATCTCACACATCATAGAAGTTGGCTTCTAGCATGAGGGCATCATTGCTCATTAGATGATTTCTCAACTCATCATTAGTATTACGTGTGTGTTAATCTCAATACTTTCATTAGAGTGTTTCTTAGAGACTGGTCTCTTCATGAACTTTACACTCTCATAGGTAAGTACGTTATTGGTAACACTTACTTAGGCTCATCTGAGATTGATCTATCTTTCACATTAGCCTCTTATAATGTTGTCACCACATTCATTAACTTTAGCATATTAGCTCATCATAATTACTCACCCCTTTTATGTGAATGTTCATTTCATTATATGCCAATGCACTTGGCCTTTTAGTGTATTTCACACCCTTACTTGACCCTCCTAGGGTCACATCAATTCATTATATACATCTTAGGTTCACTTACTTTTAACCTACGCTGGACTTATGAACCTATACGTACAAGCCATGAGGCTTCATTCATAATGAGTCTAAGTGACTTATACTTACCCAAGAATATATGGTACAAGACTTATGCATCGTGTAAGTATGCCAAGGTCTCAATTTCGATTCCTATAGGATATTTTAATCACGTAAGACTTATGTATCAATAAAGAATTGGGCAAGAGAACCCAATTTTAAATCCCTTGTATAACACTTAGTCTTTTTTATAAATTTTTTGATTTACAATTCTCGGCTTGGGGACCCGAGATCGAATCCCCACACCTACACTTCCTTTCTTTCTTTTCTTCAATTTGTCTTATACATCTCGGCTTGGGGACCCAAGATCGAATCCCCACGCCCACATTCCTTTTATTTTATTTCTTTCCTTAATTCTTCCGTTTAGACCAAGAGGATGTGGGATCGATCCCCCACTACCTCATTTTTCTTTTATTTAATTTTTCTTCTAACTTCCTTATCTATCCGAGAGGTTGTGGGTTCGATCCCCGCGCACCTCATTTTGTTTATCTTACCTTTTTCTTTTTGTTTCTTCACCAGCCTCACCCCATTTCGAATCCCCCTCACCTTACTTTAAAAATTAAATTTTTCAGCAACCTTCATATAGTGAGGTCTTGGGTTCAATCCTTGATGACCTCACTTGTTTAAAACAAAATTTAAATCTCCAATTCTTCAAGTAACTTAGCCGAAACCAAATTTCCAGCAAGTCTGGAAATTTGATCACGCTTTCCAGTCCATTTCCTCAACATTTTATATGGTAGATTTTAGGACAATTCATTGGACATTTCGTACGTTTATTTTGTGCATTTTCTTGGATACATTTGATCAAGAGATTTCACTCAATTCAGAAACATTACACCACTTATGAGCAATCACGATTTATTTCAAGTAATTGAATACAAAACATAGGAATTTAACATGCATATTACACACTTCAACCCGTGACCAAAGTCATGGCCTACACAATGCACACACACGTTAACACATAGTTTCGGGAAGCATGCTTATTACTCACTTAAATACGAACATACATAAATGAACAAAATCATCACAAAAACGCATCACATCCCTTAATTCTACCAGCAAAACATACCCAACCTACAAAATCGATGGGAGCTATTGACAGGGACATGCAACGGGGAACATTCCTAGTTTTTGAATTAGAATTCGACTGAATCCTAGGGGTCTCTTGGGAAAGGGACCAAGAGGAAGAAAACCCATACCTTTTGTCTATCGACACCCTCTAAATCGTCTCCAATGGAAGCCAACTCCCATGACACTAAATCCTCACCACCAAACTTCAAGCACAACCCGTCAAGAACATTGTTTTTGCTTTTCGTTTTTAGTTTAGTTTTTCTTTTGAGTTTTAGCGTTCAAATTCTTCAAGTGTGATGAACTTTTGATTTTTGTTGTTTTACTGATAATGAACGTGAGAATGAGAGTAAATAGGCGTGAGAAAGAGAGTGGAGAATCGTGAGAATGAGAGTGGTGAGATGTTATGGTAAGCTTAGGAGTAGGAGTCTTAGTTGAAGACTTAGTCAAACTAGGATTCCTTGCAATTTATTATTAAATATCTGATTTTTAAAAGGCTTAGGTGAAATGGCTAATCATGCCCTTACTTAAATCAGATAATTAATATAAATTAATTAGATTTAACATTGCTTCCACCAAGGATCGAACCCGGGTGAAGCTTAACTTGCGAAAAGGGTCAAATTCGGCAAACCCTACCCGAGTTGTCCATCTTTTTATATTAATTAATTAATAATTACAATAATACCCCTAGACTTGAAAAGACCATTTTACCCCTAGACCCTCCAAACTTAAGATTATCCCTTTCAAGTCCGGTTAAGACTCATCCGGGTGAATCTTAATATTCGGGTGCCCTACATGGCTGGACCCAACCTTGCCTATATCCACTAACTCACCAAGTTGGTTGGCTTGGCTGGTGCATAGGTTCAGAAGTTTGGTTCCACGCGCATCAATCCGTGTGAACCCGGTCTAATCTAGGCATTCTAGGTACGTTTAGGCATTACTTAGCATAATCATTTTCGAGTTGTTACATATTGTATAGTGATCATTCAATTGACTTGGTTATTGATAAAATTACTATTCTATGATGTTATTATGAATAGATTAAGATAAATTTTAGGCCTATTATGCTAGTTCTTGAGATGTTGATTTAGATTATGAAGTATATTGTGAAATCGACCTAAGTATCTTTGTCTTAAGTTATGATCTAGTGATGAATTGTGTTGTAATGATGAAATCGGCCTTGCTATTCTATTGGTTGTCATCGTGTGATGATGTTACTCCCCTAATTAGGTTGAGTTATTGGTTGATGGTAAGACCGTTATGATAAACGATGAAGGATACTTGGTAAATCTTATGATCCATATACTTTACTTCAAATTATGGTTAATAGTGATTAATTCATGATATTGTGTTTGAGTATGCCTTGTTTAGGATCGATAGGGTGGTATGATGTTGAATTGAAATATCTTTACTATGGTTGTGAGGTTGATTAAGATGTAAAGGTTATAAGGATGTTGATGATTACAAATGTGCCTTATCATGAATTAATTTGTAAATGTGCAAACCTCACCTAATGAATTATAATGAAAGGATTTATACTCATCCAATTCTTATTGAGCTATGATGATGAGGATGTTATACAAGTTTTAGACCCTATGACCTAAACTAAGCTATGATTGATAATAAAGGCTTAAAGACATTTGAAAAAAGGACTCTAGCTTAGCACCGAGTGAACTAGATTGATGAGTGTCCCTTCCCACATAGGGAAGGTAGGAGCACTAATGTACTCTTGAGATTGTAGACTACAATGCATGTAGCATAAAAAGGGTCCAAATTATATCTCCTAGTTCATGAACAATGTTGCGCCATAGGAATACTATCTAGTGGATCCACGTAGTTGCTATGTTTTATGTTTTGGTACAACCTTGGCAAGTTGTCTGCCTTCTTTCGGTGTAGGGCTTTATGACACTGGATTCCACACTAGCTCATGTGGTCTATGTCGGTTAGGGCAAGATGTTCCCAAAAGGTAAAATCAACTAACGCATTGAACTCTAACTAAGATGACCTAAAAGGTTTAACTTAGTCTAGGTAGGGGTATGGGACTCTATCTAAGCATTGCACTAGTTAGCCTTGAGGGAAGTCTTGGGAGGATGTTCTTATGTTGAATATGCTTATAATGCTATATGAAATGTATGTGATGAACTTGCATTTTGTTGATACTATATGATGATCAGTTTAACCTATATATATATATATATATGTTGGTCTATATGGTTAAACTAAGATGATATGTGCTCTTAAATGGTTTGTTATGAGAAGTAGGATGTTATTCATGATTCTTGTTGGGTTACTTCATTTAGTAAGGTTTTGGGGCTTTACGTTGTCATTGCACTTATTGACTAGATAGGGGTTCATGGTTAGTTTTATTTCTTTGGTTATGTTGGAAGGTAATCTTATTCATGCTTATTGTTAATATAACTTGATGATAAAGTTACATTGAATATGTAGTTACTTATATGATAAGTATGGTGGACTTAACTACACTTGATGTTGTAGTCTTTGTAATGTACATGTCTATGACTTAAGGAATATGCAATATTGATTGGTGTGATCTTGTTGAATGTGCATAAGGATTGTAAATGAAAATTGACTGTTTTATAAAATGTCCTTTTTAGCATGATTTGACATTATATGTGCATATGGTCTCATACTTAGTACAAGTGGCGTACTAACGTATTTTCTCCCTTTTCCCAAACATTTTAGGTTCCGGTCGTTCAAGACTCAATCGAGACGAGTTGAAGAAGACTTGGATATTCTCTAACATCCAAGTGGGTAGATCCTCACTTCCCAAGGGCGATACCAATATCGTGCTTATGTTGTTGTTTAGTTCTAAAGACTCTTATGTTCCTTTTATTTTCATTTGACTACGAATTGTATAAGCCTATATGTGGCTTCTTCACATTGATGTAGGGCTATGCCCAAATTTCTATGATCGTTTAGATGGTTATGAGATGAGACAATCTTTAAGACTATGTTCTATCATATATATATATTTATGTGCAATAAAAATAGAAGGCTATATAACCTTCCTATACGAAGGGTATATGTATACTCGATATATATATGTTATGTGTATGTAGAGGTCTATGTAAACCTCCAATTAGAAGTAACGAAAATTTTTAAATTTTTCGCTAAATTTGGCCTATGAATGCAATGATGTAAACTAAGAGGATAGTCTTAGTCATCAAAGAGGACGACGATGTCGGTTGCGTATAGGGGGTATACCCGGATGTGACAAACTTGGTATTAGAGCATGAGGTTGAAATATCTTAAAGTCAATGTCTCTCTCAACCACGTCTATGTAAGTTCCTTATTCATAATTGTAAAGCGCGCCACACTTATGAATAGGAACCTACATGATGCCTAGGAAACTCTCACTTTCCTTGAAATCTAATATCGTACCATTAGAGTATACTTATGGTGTGTTTTTGCATCTAATCCTATTGTTTTGATTGTAGGAAAAATTAAAACTCGAAGGAATGCGGCACAAAGACTTAATGAGGAGATAGCTAATGCGGGAGCTCCTCCTCGTGGTGATCAAGTTCCTCCTCAGGAAGAAGAATCTAATGTTGAACAAGCTCCGGTCAATCCTCCACCCTTGACGGATGGTGACATAAGGGCTGCAATCATCCAATTAGCCCAAGTCGTCACTACACAAGCCCAAGATATGACGGCCCAATCAAACCGGGAGGTTGTACCCCGTCCAAATCAATAAGTTATTACTATGGCCTCCCATCAAAGGGATTTCACTCAGATGAACCCTCCTACTTTCTATGGGTCAAAGGTTGAAGAAGACCCCCAAGTGTTCATCGATGAAGTCTATAAGATACTCTTGGCTATGGTGTTGTCCACAAGTGAGAAGGCTGAGTTTTCCACTTATCAACTCAAGGACTTGGCTCAAGCATGGTACGTCCAATGGAGAGATAATAGGACATTGAGAGGTGGTTTGGTGACTTGGGAGATTTTCAAGAAGGCTTTTCTTGAACGGTTCTTTCCTAGGGAATTGATAGAAGCTAAAGTGGTGAAGTTCATCAACCTTCGACAAGGAGGTATGAGTGTTCATGAATACTCCCTGAAATTAACTAAATTGTCAAAATATGCTCCTTCTTTGGTTTTCGATCCTAAAGATGAAATAAGTCGCTTTGTGATAGGGGTGTCGGATGATTTGCAAGAGGAGTGTCATTCGGCTATGCTACATGACAATATGAACATTTCTCGTCTTATGGTCCATGCCAAGCATGTGGAAGAGGCAAGGTCTAAGAGGAAGAGTAAAGATGCTAAGAGGGCAAGATCTTTTGATGGAGGTTCTTCAAATAATAGGCTTGAGATACAAGACAAGCCTAGATCTAAGAAGCGGGTTTCTAACCAAGTTCCTTCCAAGTTCCCTAAGGCTAGTTGTGTTAGGGTGGCTAACCCTAAGCCTAAGAAGGGAAATGGCACTAGTTCACCGACCAAAAAGCCAACTTGTGGAAAGTGTGGCAAGAAACACTATGGTGATTGTCCTAAGGGGATGAACAATTGTTTTGGTTGTGGTAAAAGTGGGCACAAGGTTAGGGATTGTCCTAATGTGAGGGTTCAAGACAAGGTTAGTCGTGAAACTCAAGTAAGTGGTTCAAATGAGACTCCAAAGAAGAACCGCTTTTATGCTCTCAACTCTAGGGGTGGGCAAGAGACTTCTCCCGACTTGGTGACCGATATGATGAAAGTCTTCTCTATTGATGTATATGCCTTACTTGATCCTGGTGTTACTTTATCATTTGTTACCCCTCTAGTAGCAAAAAAGTTTGACATTTTTCTCGATATTTTAAATGAACCTTTTATAGTGTCTAATCTGGTGGGTGAGTCGGTTGTTGCAAGAAGGGTGTATAGAAATTGTCCAATAATGTTTCCCAATAGAGTTTCCTATGTTGAACTAGTAGAACTTGATATGCTTGATTTTGATATTATTTTGGGTATGGATTGGTTGCATGCTTGCTTTCCCTCTATTGATTGTAGGACAAGGGTGGTGAAGTTTAACTTTCCAAATGAACCCATTGTAGAATGTAAGGAGGGAAATTCTATTCCTATAGGTCGTATCATCTCTTGTCTAAAAGGATGCAAAATGATCTCTAAAGGTTGTCTATACCATATTGTAAAAGTCCAAGATCTAGACTACAAAATTCCTCCAACTGAGTCGGTCCCCGTAGTGAGTGAATTTGCAGAGGTCTTTCCTAATGATCTTCCCAGTATTCCTCCCGAACGGGAAATTGATTTTTGTATCAATTTGCTACCGGATACAAATCCCATTTCTATTCCTCCTTTTTAGATGGATCTAGCCGATTGAAAGAGTTGAAGGCTCAACTCAAAGATTTACTAGAAAAAGGATTCATTAGACCTAGTATTTCTCCATGGGGTGCTCCAGTCTTGTTTGTGAAGAAGAAGGATGGGTCCTTAAGAATGTGTAATGATTATCGCCAACTCAATAAGGTCACTATTAAAAACAAGTATCCTCTCCCTCGGATTGACGACTTGTTTGATCAACTCCAAGGGGCAAGCTACTTTTCTAAGATTGACTTGAGGTCGGGGTATCACCAACCTACGGTGAGAGGTAAGGATATACCAAAGACGGCATTTCGGACTAGATATGGTCATTATGAGTTCTTAGTAATGTCTTTTGGTCTCACAAATGCTCCGGCAGCGTTTATGGACCTAATGAATAGGGTGTTTCGAAGTTACCTAGATTCATTTGTCACTGTCTTCATTGACGACATCTTGGTATATTCAAAAAATGAGGGTGATCACATGGGTTATTTGAGGGTGGTATTGTAAACCCTTAAAGAACATTAATTATTTGCCAAGCATAGCAAATGTGAGTTTTGGTTGAGGTCGGTGACGTTTCTTTTTCATATCATCTCTAGTAAAGGAGTTGAGGTTGATCCAAGGAAAACAGAAGCGATGAAAAATTGTGGTAGACCATTGACTCCAACCGATATTAGAAGTTTCTTAGGTTTAACGGGTTATTATCGGAGGTTTGTGAAGGGTTTTGCGTCCATTGCATCTCCCTTGACTACTTTATCCCAAAAGAGTAAGAAATTTGAGTGGTCTGAGGCATGTGAGAGAAGTTTTCAAATGTTGAAAGATAGGCTTACTTCCGCTCCGGTGTTGACCTTACCAGAGGGAACAAAGGTTTTTTTTGTGTATTGTGATGCATCATGAGTGGGTTTGGGGTATGTGCTTATGCAATATGTGAAGGTGATATCCTATACTTCTATGCAACTTAAGGTGCATCGGAGAAACTATCCAACTCATGACCTTGAGTTAGCAGCCGTGGTTTTTGCTTTGAAAATATGGAGGCATTACTTGTATGGTGTCCATGTTGATGTCTATACCGACCATAAGAGTCTCCAATATGTGTTTTCCCAAAAGTAGTTGAATCTCCAATAAAGAAGGTGTTAGAATTACTTAAAGATTACGACATAAGTTTCCTCTATCACCCCGGCAAGGCCAATGTGGTTGCGGATGCTCTAAGTCGTATGACTATGGGTAGTGTATCTCACATAGATGAAGCAAAGAAAGACCTAGTGAAAAATGTTCATAGGTTGGGTGTGAGGTTGGAAAATTCTCCGAATGGTGATTTCATGGTTCATAATAACTCCGAGTCATCATTCATAGTTGAGGTGAAGTCCAAACAACACCTTGATAAATCATTGATGGAGTTCAAGGAATCGGTCCTTGGCAAGCTTAATGAGGCATTCTCCCTTGGGTGGAATGGTATTTTAAGGTGCCAAGGAAGATTGTGTGTTCCCAAGGTAGATGAGTTGAGGAACCGGATCCTTAAGAAAGCCCATGGGTCACGCTATTGCATTTATCCGGGTTCGACAAAAATGTACCACGACCTTAGGGAAATATATTGGTGGGAAGGTATGAAAAAAGACGTAGCAGAGTTCGTCACTAAGTGTCCAAACTGCCAACAAGTAAAAGACGAACATCTAAAACTGGGTGGCTTGCTACAAGAAATCCAAGTTCCTACTTGGAAGTGGGAAGTCATCAATATGGATTTTGTAGTGGGTTTACCTTGGACTCAAAAGCAGCATGACTCTATATGGGTGGTTGTGGATAGGTTGACCAAGTCCACTCACTTTATTCCCATCAAGTCTACTTATTCGGCGGAAGATTATGCTAGGATCTTCATAGATTAGATTGTGTGTCATCATGGTATTCCGTTATTCATCATATTGGACAGGGGTGCACAATTCACATCTAGGTTTTGGAGGTCATTCCAAGAAGGGTTGGGTACTAAGGTGAAGTTGTGTACCACTTTCATCCCCAAACGGATGGTCAAGCGGAACGTACTATTCAAACCCTCGAGGATATACTTAAGGCTTGTATTATTGATTTCAAGGGAAATTGGGATAAGCATTTGTCTTTGGTAAAGTTTGCTTATAATAATAGTTTTCATTCATCCATTTCCATGGCTCCCTATGAAGCCTTGTATGGTAGGAGGTGTAGGTCTCCTATTGGATGGTTTAAAGTGGGTGATCCTTCGCTTCTTGGTCCTGATTAGATTTTTTAAGACTTTTGAGAAAGTTTATATCGTAAGAAACCGGTTGCAAACGGCCTATAGTCGGCAAAAGTCTTATACCGATCATAGGATAAGGGATTTGGAGTTTGAAGAAGGTGATAAGGTGTATCTAAAAATTTCACCTATAAAATGGGTGGTTATATTTGACAATAAAGGAAAGTTCATTCCTCGTTATGTGGGTCCCTATGAAATCTTGCAAAAGGTTTGTAAGGTTGCCTATGAATTGAAACTTCCTAGTGAATTGGCTTTGGTTCATCCGGTTTTCCATGTTTCTATGTTAAGGAAGTGTATCGGTGATCCCGAGTCTATTCTTCCTATTGAGGGTCTTGGTGTCAAGGATAACCTCTCCTATGAGGAGGTTCTGGTTCAAATCCTTGATAGGTCAGTAAAGAGGTTGAGGAATAAAGAGGTGGTTTCCGTAAAGGTGTTATGGAAGAATCACCTAGTTGAGGGTGCAACATGGGAGGCCGAGGCCGACATGAAGTCCCGTTACCCTCATCTTTTTTATAACTAAGGTTAGTTACTTTTCTTAATAATGAAAATAATGACTAGGAATTGAAGTTTCTTGATTTATGGTGAAGTCTTGCAAAATGTGCATTTTTGCTTACCTTTACAGTGAGTTAACAATGAATTGGTGCATGAAACTTGAAATTTTGCCTTTTTGAGTTTGTTTGAGTTATGTTTCGCATTTTTGACATGGTGTATCTTTATGAAAAGTTATGTAACATGTTGATAAGTTGAACTTGTTCTAATTGACTCATGTAGAGTATGTTGAACTCATGTGGTGGTTGTGAGAAGGAAATTCCTCATAATGTGATGTTTGAGCCTATTGTGTGGTAATTGAGATTTTGAAATTTGCCTTGTTAAAATGGTATGATTCATGTTGTTATGTATTGCTGATTGGTTGGGATGCTAGTCTTGAGTTTATTCCATCCTTCAAAAGAATTTTAGTGTTATTCGGGGACGAATGTTCCTAAGGGGGGGATAATGTGACACTTCGAAAATGCAAGACATGTCTTAAAGCCTAGAATGAGTGTCTTGAGGTCTAGACACTATTTTAAGTCCATTTTAATAAATATAGGTCATTTAGGAAGATTAGAAACCAAAACATCCAAGAACACCTATGATGCCCAGAAATTTAGCTCAAAGAGGTACTAGCGTGTCTTTCCCTATTAGACTAGATTTTAGGAGTCGGAAATGCATGAAATAAGGTAGAAGGGTGTATAAAATGTATTAAAGTCGATTCATGGTCAAAACGTCCGGGTACAAATCCCCAAGGACCAACCAAGGGCCCTTAAGTAGGACCCTAGCATGTAGGAGGCAACACTATCTGGGCAGTGTGCAACCACGAGATGCAAAGGATGGCTCGTGTGTGGATCGACGGGGCTTTGATGCCAATCGGCGACCAATACATAGCCAAAATTCTATCGTCCTCTCCTGTACAAGTCTCTGACCAAAACTACGTTTGTGCAGAACGGAGGGAGGCCTGGCCGTCGATGGACCAACGATCCGTCAATCGTGGTCTCATCGATGGGCCTGCAATTTTCCTGCACTTTTTAAATTAGTCTCATCTAATTAGTTATGGTGTTAGGTGGTTAGTTAGGGATTGAGGGAAGAATAATTAAGTCATTTAACCCCCCATATAAAGACCCCAACCCCAATTAGTCTAAACATAACTCACAAAACAAATAATCTTCCTTCTCTCTTTTTTCTCTATCTATTGTAAGACACCATGAAGACAAGCTAGGGGGAGATTTTGGGGGCTGTAAAGGGGCGATTTCACCCTCTATACTTCATAAAACATTAAGGTATGGAATCTAATTCACCTTTGAGACCTATATCCTCAAAGGGTTCCTTCAAAAGTATTTTTCAAAAGTTGGGTTTTCATGTGGGTTCTTCTCCATCTCGAAAATTATGTTGGGAATTGGTTTGTTTATGTTTTCTATTGGATAATATGGGTATATTAACATGAATGTTAACCTAATTGTGATATATCGTAAGTGTTTGGTTTAGTTTGTAGAAGATGACCCTTCACCCTTAACCCTAGGTTGTGATCTTGACATGTATTGTATAGTGATTATTCAATCGACTTGGTTATTGATCAAATTACTATCCTATGATGTTATTATGAATTGATTAAGATAATTTTTAGGCCTATTATTATAGTTCTTGAGATGTTGATTTAGGTTATGAAGTATATTCTGAAATTGACTTATGTATCTTGTCTTAAGTTATGATCTATTGTTCAATTTTGTTGTGATGATGCAATTGGCCTTGTTATTCTATTAATTATCATCATGTGATGATGTTACTCCCCTAATTGAGTTTAGTTATGGGTTGATGGTAAGACCGTTACGATAAACGATGAAGGATACTTGGTAAGTCTTGTGATGCCTATACCTTACTTCAAACTATGGTTATTGTGATTAAGTCATCATGTTGTGTTGGAGAATGCCTTGTTTAGGATCGATAGGATGCTATGATGTGGAATTGAAATGTATTTACTATAGTTGTGAGGTTGATTAAGATGTAAAGGTTATAAGGATATTGATGACTACCAATGTGCCTTATCATAAATAAACATGTAAATATGCTAACCTCACCTATATGAATTGTAATGAAAGAACTTATACTCATGCAATTCTTATTGAGCTATGATGATGATTATGTTATACAAGGGTTAGACCCTATGACCTAAACTAAGCTATAATTGATAATAAAGGCTTAAAGACATTTCAAAAACGGACTCTAGCTTAGCATTGAGCGAACTAGATTGAGGAGTGTCTCTTCCCACATAGGGAAGGTAGGAGAACTAATGTACTCTTGAGATTGGAGACTAAAATGCATGTAGCATAAAGAGGGTCCCAATTATATCTCCTAATTCTTGAACTATGTTGCCCCATAGGAATACTAGCTAGTGGATCCACGTAGTTGCTATGTTTTATGTTTTGGTACTACTTCGGCAAGTAGTCCCCCTTCTTTCGGTGTAGGGCTTTATGACACCGGATTCCACACTAGCTCATGTGGTCTATGTCGGTTAGGGCAAGATGTTCCCAGAAGGTAAAATGAACTAAAGGATTGAACTACAACTAAGATGACCTAAGGGGTTTAGCTTAGTCTAGGTATGGGTATGGGACTCTACCTAAGCATTGCACTAGTTAGCCTTGAGGCGAGTATTGGGAGGATGTTCTTATGTATGAATATGTTTATAATGCTATATTGCATGTATGTGATGAACTTGCATATTGTTGATACTATATGATAATTAGTTTCACTTTTGTATATATGTTGGTCTATATGGTTAAAGTAAGATGATATGTGCTCTTATATGTTATGTTATGTGAAGTAGGATGTTAGTCATGATTCTTGTTGGGTTACTTGATTTAGTAAGGTTATGGGGCTTTACTTGGTCATTCTTGTTGACTGGATAGGGGTTCATGGTTAGTTGTCTTCCTTTGGTTATGTTGGAAGGTAGTCTTAGTCATGCTTATTGTTAATATAACTTGATGACTAAGTTACATTGAATATGTAGTTACTTATATGATAAGTATGGTTGACTTAACTAGACTTGATGTTGTAGTCTTTATAATGTAAATGCCTATGACTTAAGTAATATGCAATATTGATGGTATGGTCTTGTTGAATGTGCATAAGGATTTTAAATGAAAAGTGCATGTTTTATAAAATGTCATTTTTAGCATGATTTGACATTATATGTGCATATGGTCTCATACTTAGTACAAGTGGCGTACTAACCCCATTTTCTCCCTTTTCCCAAACAATTTAGGTTCCGGTCGTTAAAGGCTCAATCAAGACGACTTGAAGAAGACTTGTATATGCTCTACCATCAAAGTGGGTAGGTCTTCACTTCCCGAGGGTGATACCAATATCAAGCTTATGTTGTTGTTTAGTTCTAAAGACTCTTATGTTCCTTTTATTTTCATTTGAGTACGATTTGTAAAAGCCTATATGTGGCTTCTTTACATTGATGTATGACTATGCCCAAATTGCTATTATCGTTTAGATGGTTATGAGATGAGGCAATCTTTAAGACTATGTTCTATCTTATATATATATTTATGTGCAATAAAAGTAAAAGGCTATGTAACCTTCCTATACGAAGGATCTATGCATACTCGATATTATGTAGAGGTCTATGTAAACCTCCAAGTAGAAGTAATAAAAAGTTTTCAACTTTCCATTAAATTTGGCCTATGAATGCAAAGATTTAAACTAAGAAGCTAGTCTTAGTCCTCAAAGAGGACGACGATGCCGGTTGTGTCTAGGGGGTAAACCCGGATGTGACATGTAATGACTAGAGATTACTGTAATGATATAGTAAATCTTGAATAAATGAGTCTTATGCTATGTTATCCATTCTATGTGAAAGTATGTGATGTATCATTAACTAGGATGACTTGATAGGTGTACTAGTATGGGCAAGGGTATGGACCTTGTCTATGCATTGCACATGTGTACCTTTATAGGATAGTTCCGAGGTTGGTATTCTAATTACACGCATAGGAATGTATGAACAAATTATGAATATGACTTACATGCTATGACGTTAAGTATATGATATGATGAAGTATGAATGTGCATAGTGTCTTAAAGTGTTAATATGAAAGGATTGCTCATATAATTACTCCTATAGACTTATGCATTGATATATGAACATGTGTGACATTAATGTGTTATATGAAAGGTTTGCTCACATATAAGTATTCACTCATGTACGATAATCTAGTCAATAGAGGGGCCTTGAAAGGTGTGCTCAAGTGTACCCTAAAACTAGATAGGTGCTTGAATATGCTATAAGCCTTTGAAGACTCAATATCCTAAGACTATTTTTTATAAAATAATGTAATAAAGGCTTTTCAATAAAGGGAAGTTAGCTAGCACCAAGTGAACTTTACAATGAGAGGTTTTGGCTTCCCTTGAGGAAGATTCACCATTGGCTTCTCATAAGGTGTTGACTTTCATTGGAGGAATATTCACCTATGGTTCCACATGAGGTGTTGACTTTCCTTGAGGAAGATTCACCCATGGTTTCTAATGATATGAGGCTCCAATGATCATGATCATGTAGAGGCTTATGTATATCTCTTAGTTCCATTAACTATGCTTGCCACATAGGAACTAGCAAGTTATTTTACTAGTATGCTAGCATGTGTTAATGTTCAACCTTGGCTAGGTAAGAACACCTTCCATTGTTGTAAGGCTCTACGACACCAAATTCCATGTTTAGCACCCATGGTTTTAGTGTCGGTTGAGGCTTTAGTTTCCCTAAAGTAAAATTGCCAATGGAAGTAAAGTAAGGACCCTAAGTAGGATAACCTAAGGGTAGTTTCTTAGTGTAGGTGGGGGTATGAGACTTCACTTATGCATTGCACAAGTTGCTCTTGAGGGAAGTGCTAAGAAGGTGTTCTAATGCATGTGTCTATGTACTTGTTCCTTATGCATGACTTTGTAGTATTTGTCTACTAGTTATGATGAAATGCATGGTATGAGATTATATGGAGTGGTCTTGTTGTATATGCATGATATTGGTCTTAATTACTACATGATGAAGGTTTTGTTGACATGAATGAAGTTGTCTTCACTTACTATGTTGATGCTTTAATTGGATGTTAAGGCTTGTTATCTCCTGATAGGTTTACTAAGTATATGTGAGGTTATGGGGCTTCACATGTACATTGCAGTAGTAGACTTAGATTGGGATTGTGAGTAAGGTCCCATAAGTTTCTATGTGAAGTGACATTACTATATGTGCGAAGTGGATGGAGTTCACTGTAATGTCCCTATTGATTGGCTTAAATGTGTCTATAATGTGCTATACTCCTATTATGATATGTGTTGGCATTGTGTAGGTTATATGTATGATTTCTTGTGACGTTAAGGTGATCCATTGAGTTCTAAATGGTTTGACGTTGTGTTCCTTGTAGGTTTGGTGCATTGAATTCTATATGATGATGTTATGAATACGGTAAGTTTCTCTTTGATTCATTAAAGTCCTTCTTGTGTTAAAGTGTTCTAAATGGCATTCGAGAACGAATGTTCCCAATTGGGGGATATTGTAAGACTCCCAAAATGAGTTAAGGTATATAAAGCCAAACATGTTTGTCATAAAGGTCTACAGTACTAAAATGGTTTATAATGTGGTATTGAGGTAGTGTGTAAAGTTTGAGGTGACTTGGAAGTTGAACGTCAAGGGACGACCAAGACATTCGACGACTAGTCACCAAAGGGGCCTTAGATGCTTTTAGGTGTTTATATTTGTGTCATGAGATTATGAGGTCCTTGTATGAGTGATAATGGTGTTTAAATACAGTATATTAAGTTTCATGAAGTTTGGAAGTCAAACGTCCAAGAACGTCCAAGAGGTTTGAAAGTTAGCCCTTGAGATATTCATGTGTGTCTTGAGTGTGCCTTGCATGTTTGGATGTGTTTTACGTGTTAATTTTGGGTAAAACCTGAATGGAAGGTCTTCAACATATTAAGGTGTATATTTATGTTGGAAACATCCGGGTATGACTTCCCAAGGGCCCGCAAGAGGCCTTCAAGAAGCACCCAAAGGTTGTCGAGACACTGCCTTGGCAGTGTCAATTGATGAAGCCAAAGGACGGCTCGTCAGTCCACCAACGTCCCGTCGATGGTGAGGCGTTGATGGAAATTTAGCCAGGGGAAGGCTCAGCCAAAGTACAGCCAAAGACCCAAACGATGGAAGCCACAAACGGTCCGTCGATGGGCCAAAGGGGCGTCGATGGCTGGCTGTCGATGCAGGAAGCAGCTACTCCCTAGAGACTATTTTAATTATGGGGTGAATGGGAAATTCATCTCACGTGCTAACAGTAAATCCCTAAAACGAACTAAGGTGAACTAGATCTTCGTGGTTGTTTCTTTAATTAATTTTAAGTTAAAATGAGTTATCTTAGTGTCCTTAGTCAGTGTGTGAGGTTTGGTTAAGTTTGGAGGTCAATCGACTAAGAACTTCCATGACGTTCGAAAGGTGTGCCCTAGAAAGTACTTGTGTGTCTTGATGTATTTGAGTGAGTTTTACGTGTTTTTTTTGGTTGAAACTTGCATAAGATGTTCCTAAGACCTATAAGACCATGTTTAGGAGTTTAACGTTTGGGCACGACCCCACCTAGGACCCGCAAGGGCCCCCCATAGAAGGGCCTACGACTTGGACCAAACTGCCAAAGAAGTGACAGGAGGGCTGGTTGGGATGTGTTCTTCATCAAAAATCAGTGGGTTGTCTTGCATTTGAGGTATGGTATCTATCCTTCAACTCTCTTCCATTCAAGGAGCCAGTTCTAATGAATTTTCAAAAAGGGTTACCCTAGTTTCCACTACTTTCAACTCTAAGTATGGGTCTTGCATGAAAGCATTTCTAATGACTAATTAATGATGTTTCTAATGTTAGTTGTTGATTTTAAGGTTAAAACTTCAATGAAATCATGTTGAATCTTTTCTTCAAATGTTCTCTTAAAAAATGGGTCAAATGAGCATGTTTATGTAAATAATGAACTTTGGATTTCTTGTGTTGTTATGTTGGTTTTGCTACTTCCCTAAGGGCCTTATTATGTTGAAATGTAGATAAAATGCTTATAGGTTGTTATGGCTTGGTTTAATGATGAATGGCTTATATTGTATTGTTCTTATTATAAATTGATTCTTGAGTGGTATGGTCCACCTTCTTGGTGGCGGTGTTTACTTGATGAATTAGTTATGTTTATTATGTATTGAGAATGTTATCTTGAAGGTCTAATATGTTAAATGAAGAGATATTGGTAATGGGTCTTGTATTGTATTTTGTGAAGCTTGAATTGTAAGTTTGACCTAGATTATGTCTAAATAAAGTATATGATTATTTCAAGCATGTAAGGTGTCACAACCCAAAGGCATACGCTAGAAGATAGGGTACAATCTTGGATTGTAACCGGCGTCGTCGACCTCTCGGAGGTCTAAGACAAGCCTCTCATATCATTCATTGCATTGAGATAGTAAATTTAGCGGAAAATTTAAAACTTTTCATAGCACATCATATGCTAGAAACATCACATCTGATATATATATATAAAACATAAGTCATAATACATATTTAGACTCTAAGTCTCTTTGCCATCTTAGACTCAATAACTTTAGAATACATTAGGGACACGGCCTATACAACACCTTACATAACTTATACAATATTTAAAGACTTCATATTAAAGACATAAGTAGGACATCCTTGAACTTAAGGATTCCTTTCCTTGAGCTTGAGAAAACACCTATCAAGCTTCTCGATCATAGATCTCCTTTAAGCATTCCATAACCTACACTTTGTGTAAAAAGTAAAGAAGAATGGGATTAGCACAAGAATGTACTAAGTGTGGAAACCATGCGAAAACATGCATTTAAAGGGACATTTCCTTTGAAATCATACTTCATGCCATTTTGAGTAAATCATCATAAAACCTTTGTTAACATCATTTATATCATCCACATACGTCATAGAAACACAATCAAAGGCCAAAAATCATAGAAAAGCACATATACAATTTAAGTACAAAGAGAGGTCACTTTACAGTGAACTCACTCTCCTTGACATTAACTCTTTCTTTCAATTCATTTGCTTACTAACAAATCCTTTAGAGATACTTGGTGCAATGCATCACCTTAGGAACATAAGAGAATACCATATATAGTACTACACAAGACAACACATGACATCATAAAAGTATAGTACAACATAAACATAGTCAAACCAAGACTACAATATCATACATAAAGGACACATACATAATCATATGCGTTAGAGAACCTTCCTAAGACTTTCTAAGGAGTCACTTGTGCAATGTCTAGATGGGTTCATTACTTCCACCTATCCTAAGTAACTTGCCTTAAGTCCTCCTAGTTAGGATCCTGTTCAATTACTTCCATTGTCCATTTTACCTTTAGGGAAACCATAGCCTTAACCGACACTAAGACCATGGGTGCTAATCATGGAATTTGGTGTTGTAGAGCCTTACACCAAAGGAAGGTGTTACTACCTAGCCAAGGTAGAACATTAACATATATGCTAGCATATCAAGTGAATTCACTTTGCTAGATCCTATGTGGCAAGCATAGTTTATGGAACTAAGAGATAGGTATTCCCTCTATATACCATTTGGTAATGGGGCCTCACCTCATGAGAAAACATGAGTGAATATTCCTCAAGGAAAGTCAACACTTCATGTAAGTACATAGGTGAGTATTCCTCTAAGGGAAGTCGACACCATATGTAGGTCCATAGGTGATTATTCCTCTAAGGGAAGTCAACACTCTATAAGGGACAAATAGTGAATATTCCTCCAAGGAAAGTCAACACCTCTCAATGTCAAGTTCACTCGGTGCTAAGCTAAGTTCCTTTTATTGAAAAGCCTTTATTACATTTGTTTATAAAACATAGTCTTAGGATATTCATCATTCATATGCTTATAGCATATTCAAGCACCTATCTAGTTTTGGAGTATTCTTGGTCCCTCCTAGTTAGACCTTTTCTCCCTAACTAGATCATCCATGTGTGTGAGTGTATATATAGATGTGAGCAAAACTTTCACATAACACATAATGTCACACATGTTTATATATCAATGCATAAGTCTATAGGCATAACTATATGAGCAATCCTTTCATATAAACCTACTAAGACACTATACACATTCATACTTCATCATATCATATTCATAACATGTTCATATAATCATCCTTCATATGCATAAGAACCGAACCTAGGAACTATCCTATCAAGATATACATGTGCAATGCGAGGTGAGTCTATCTTTCAATAATTAGAAACTCTTTTCACATGATTCCGACAATTTGAATTTAGACTTCTTTTGGGTTAATGCTGGTAATGGAGATGCGATAGACGATAATCCCTCAACAAACCTCCTATAGTAACTGGCCAACCCTAGAAAGCTTCGGATGTCGATGGACTCAACGGTCTAGACTAACTTTTGACTGCTTCCCTCTTCCTTGTATCAACCTCTACCCCTTCACTAGAGACAATTTGACCAAGAAATGCAACCGATCTCAACCAAAACTCACACTTGCTAAACTTAGCAAAACGTTGGTTATGCTTGAGAACTTGCAAAACCATCCCCACATGTCTCATATGATCATTCTCACTCCCAGAGTATATCAAAATGTCATCAATGAAGACAATGAAAAACAAATCAAGATACTTTCTAAAAACTCAATTCATTAGATCCATGAATGCCGCCGGGGCATTTTTAGACCAAATGACATCACTAGGAATTCAACCCCTTAACTCTATGTTGATGATAACCCGACCTCGATTCAATCTTTAAAAAGTAAGTCGCTCTTTAGAGTTGATCAAACAACTCATTAATCCTATGGAGCGGGTACTTATTCTTTATAGTGACTTTGTTCAATTGACGATAATCGATACACATTCTCAAATACCCATCATTCTTCTTCACAAACAATACCGGGGCACCCCATGGAGATATGCTTGGTCGAATAAAACCCTTATCTAGCAAATCTTTGAGTTGAGCCTTTAGTTCTTTCAACTCAGTCGAGGCCATCCGATATGGAGGGATTGCAATAGGGTGTGTATCCGGCAATAAGTCTATGCCGAAGTCAATCTTTCATTCAAGAGGAACTCCGAGAAGGTCATCGGGAAAGACCTCCGGAAATTCCCTCACTATGGGTACCGATTCTATGGGAGGAACTTCGGATTCAAGATCACTAACTCTTACTATGTGGTAGAGACAACCCTTTGCAATCAAGTTTGAAGATTTTAGACATGAGATGATCTTACCCCTAGGATTTGAGTTTCCTCCCTTCCACTCAAAAATGTGTTCATTTGGAAATTGATATTTGACTACCCTTGTCCTACAATCAATAGAGGCAAAGCAAGCATGCAACCAATCCATTCCCAATATGACATCAAACTCAAGCATATCAAGTTCTATCAAGTCAACTAATGTAACTCTTTTGGGCAAGGAAATTAGACAACCTTTATAGACTCTATTAACCACCACAAATCACCCATCGGGGTAGAAACCGAAAAAGGTTCGTCTAATATGTCGGGTAGTATATCAGACTTTATGGCTACAAGAGGGGTCACAAATGACAATATAGCTCCCGGATCTAACAAAGTATATAAATCAAAAGAAAAAAATTGTAACATACTTGTAACCACATCCGGTGAGCTCTCTTGATCACCCCGGTATTGGAGAGCATAAAAGCGATTTTTCTTAGGAGAATACGGATTTGGGGCACTTGCTTGAGCTTGAGTATTTTCCCTTCATTTAGTCTTCATCATAGGGCAATATCTATTCATGTGACCACTCTTTCAACAACCATAGCAATTACCCGTGCCAACTAGGCACTTACCATTATGCTTCCTACCACATTTTGAACAAAAAGGCTTGTCAACATAAGAACCACTACCTTTTCCCTCATGGGGATTGGGTTTAGACACCTTACTCTTGTTGACTCTTGGATCATTAGAAGGGCCTTGGTTGGAAAACTTCATTTTGAACCTTGGTTTGTCTTGAACATCAAACCTATTCTTACAAGAATTCCCTTCTTCGGTTCTCACCTTGTTCAACTCCCTACCCAGTTGCTTAAGCTTTTGCTCCTTAATTGTTTTGGCATGAACCATGAGACGAGAGATGTACATGCTAGGAATCAACATAGCCAACCTAGATTCATTAACCACAATGTCTGATATCCCCATGACAAATTTGTTCATCTTGGCCCTAGAATCTGCAACCATAGTAGGAGCATGATTTGATAGCTGAGTGAACTTGAGACTATACTCCTTCACGCTCACGCCCCTTGACGAATGAATTCTTGCATTTTCCTCTCACTTAGTTCCAAGGGAAAGAACCTATCAAGGAAAGCCGTTTTGAAAGATCCCCAAGTAATTCAACCTTCTATAACCGGCCTCTCATCTTTCCATTGCTCATACCATACTTGAGATACATCTTTGAGTTGGTAGGCGGCTAGTTCCACCTTTTCTTGAGAAGAAACACCCATAGCATCAAGAACTTTGAACACTTCATCAATGAACCCTTGTGGGTCCTTCTCCACCTTATAACCATAGAAAGTAGGGGGATTCATCCTTGTGAAATCCCTAATCCTTGAAGCGGTGGTATTAGCATTGTGGTTCACTTGTACCCTTGTATCCCTAGCAACTTTTGTAGCTAACACTTGAGTCAAGCTATGAATGGCCGACCATATCTCAACATTAGACATAGCCCCTTCTTCGAACTTGATCGTGTTGAGGAGCTTGAGAGGGATTGGCCTTATTCAAGTTCTCCTCTCCAGCCCGTCGAGCATTGTTCCTCCTTGTATTCATTGCCTATAAGAATAAAAAAATTTAAAGAAAGGACTAGATAGAATTAATACTTTTAGGCATGATTAAGGAATAACAAGAGAGTGAAAGTTCCTAAGAATCACATAGTTTCTCATTCATAAGTGTGGCACACTTCACAATTATGAATAAGACCCTACATAGACGTGGTTTAGTGAGATATCCATCCTAAGAATACTTAAGATCATGCAGTGATAACAAGTTTGTTACGACCCAAATTACCCTTAGGCGTAACCGGCGTCCTCATCCTCGAAGAGGACTAAGACAAGCCTCTTAGCATTCTTCATAGCAAATCATAAGTCCAAAATGCGAAAACATTAAAACTTTTGCTTATATAGGAAGGAGGTTTACATAGACCTCTACATAGGAAGAATACATAGTCTTCTCCCATACACAACATAACAACATATAGGAATTTAGTCTAAATCTTTGTCTCATCTCAACCATCTAAATGAAGTCAAACAATCTGGGCAAAGCCCTTACACAAATCCATAATTGCCACATAGGGCTTACATCAATATCTTCAACAATAAGAGAGAAATGAATGTCCATTAGACAATACAAGTACTACTAAGATAGAGTGTGTGGTAGCATTCTCGAACTAGAGGGCATACCAAAACTTGGATAGTCTAGTCCAAGCCTTTTTGCTTTAGCCTCAATGATACCTCAATGGCCCAAATCTACAATGTTTGGGAAAAGGGAAGAGATATGGTTTAGTACAAAACACATGAACTAAGTATGGTCCCTATGAATAAAAATCGTTAAACTATGAGAAAAAGCACAATTTAGTCAAAACCATGCACAATGATCAACAATTCAATATCCACATATAAGGAACATCGTAATCATATCGACATATAAGTAACTTTAGCAACACTTGTGCAATACAAAGAATAAAGCCCCATAACCCTATCCAAATCTAAGTATCACATTAAACAACCCATTTCATACTTAGAACATATTGTCATATTTTCATAACATGCTTGTCACATCAATACTACTCATACCTTATCGATATAATCATAATCATAATCAAAATCATAAGAGAACTCTTCTAGAACCATCCCTTAGGATCCCATATGTGCAATGTGTAAGAGAAGTCACATACCCTCTCTCACACTATGTAGTAACCTTTAAGACAACCCAAACAAGAGTTCACATACATAACTTGTTCATACTTTTACTTTAGGGAAAATAAGTACCATAACCGACATGAGACCATGTGAGCTACATGGAATCTGGTGTTCTACTCCTACACCGAAAGAGAGGGTTAACACTTTCCTAAGGTGCAACCATTCGTACGTAGCTATATAGGTGGATCCACTAAGCTAGAGTCATATGTGGGAGCATAGTTAAGGGACAAGGAGATTGCTTCTAGAAACATTGACTTACTAACGCTAGGGTTTCCAGCTCATAAGACAACATATATATTGGGAATTCGGAATTAGTAACGTGTAGAAACCCATGTGGGAGGCCGGACTTACTAACGTGAGATCTGCATCTCATTTACATGCCCTTTCGGTGCTAAGAAATCATTCCCTTTAGTAATTTTCTTATGACATCATACAAGTTCATATTAGTCTCTTGTACACCCTTATGTAGACGTCTTGTAATAATAGCCCATAGGTGATCACAAGTGACAACTACCCTTTCACTTTAGACACATTATTATAATCATGAGAAACTACATTCAATCATATAATAATCACATTATAACATAAATACATACTTCATAGCCAATTCATGAATCTAGGGTTAGGGATGGGGGATTCCTGTCACCAACATCACAACAACACAATTAGCTATAGCATTATTACCATCTAAGTAGTTTCACCTTCCACAATTGATACCAAAGAAGGATCAAGATTATACCTCATTGCCCTTCATGAGAATTCACACTTCAATACCCAAGAACTCACAACCAACATATGAAACTGGGAAATTCATGAAGTATTAACATAACTAAAATCAAAGTAAATAAGTGACACGTTCATCACCCTCAACAATTCACTTTAATTAATTCAAGAAATTAGGAATTTGGGGAAAAGACATGGTTCAAGGGAAAACTCATAGGAATTCATCAATTAGCCATCAATTCATGCTTAAACAACATTAATTCATCACAATTGAATCACAATTTCATTTTTAGAGAAGACCCATGTGAGGAGAAAACATTTGTTTTTGGGGAAATATAGAAATCATCTTTGAAGGATATCTTGGGGAAAGGATATAAAAGAGTGAAAGAAACCATAACATATAGAAGATTTATACACAAACTTTGAGTGAAAACCTTGGAGACTTTGTCTTCTTCCCTAAGCTTCTTGTTCTTCAATGGAGGATGAAGGAAGACAGAGAACGTAGAGAGAAGTGAGAGCAATGTGGGTTTGTGATTTGGAGTGGTAAAGTGAATGAAAATTGACCTAAAGTCAATATATAGTCCACCCCCAAACTACCCAAACTACCCCTCATTAAGTTAGACTTCAAAAGTGAAGTCCAACATTGACTTTACTATGACACCCCGTCCACCTTCATGCCCCTCTTCACGGACCGTGAAGAGTTTGATGGGTCGTCGTGGTGGTCGTGAAGATGGAGGTAGTAGCTCCTCCATTTTTTCCACCAAGGCATGACAACGGAGCCCCTTTCTCCCTTCCGTGAACATTCACCACTGCCCATCAAGTGGCTCGTGGTGCTCTTAGGCAGTAGCTCCACAAGGCTTAGCCAAATTCTCCCCGTTTGGCTAAGGCATTTTCACGGCTGCCCTCCCCCTTTCGTCAAGTTCACCAAAAGTCGTAAAGTGATTCATGGTGTCCTGGACAATAGCCAGGGCATATTCCCTTGTTCCTCCATGGACAAGTAACCTTTACGAGCTCCCCACCTTGGACGTGGTGATCACCACGGGCCGTGGTCGTGGCCGTGAAGGGTGAGGCAGTAACCTCCCTTCTTGGGCAGCCTTAGCCTTTTGGATTTGGCTTGCCCTTGAAGGATGGCACTCCTCACTTGGACTAGGTTCCTTTGACACCTTATTAAATTCCATGTCTATTCTCATCTCCTCACCTTTATCAACCCTTTAAACACTTTCTCGAAACCATCAACACCACCCACTAGTCCAAGTTACAACTTCACAAGACGTCGAAGACGTTTTATTGATGTTTGGCTCTAATACATCCTTATTAGGTTTCCTACTGTTATTTTAGGTTGAAAACAATATTACCCAACCTATAAGGCTCTAGTATAGGTCATGGAATTTTAGGGGTGTGTCTGCTTGGGAAGCATCTATATGGCCCTTCACTTTAGAAACATCCTGTATGCATCAATAACCTACAATTTGTGTAAAAAGGTGAAGAAGTATGGTGTTAGTACAAAAATGCATTAAGTATGGAAACTTTCACGACCCGAGAGTAAACCCTAGAACAATTGGCATTCCCTCAAATTGTCGCACGACGTACTTAGCCTCTCGGAGGTCTTGTACAAACCCTTAGACATCATTCATTGCATATATGTATGAAACGTAGTGCGAGATTAAGACTTTTCACACTAATAATATCTTAAAACATCTTCCATATAAAATCATAGGACATACTAAGTCTCAACATACGCCATTCTTAGACTCAAGAGTACTTCAGACACGGCCCAAACAATCGAAATATAGAAATACTTAGTTCATCACAATACTTTGAATGAATATCGAGGGTTTCTTTGTTCTATAATATCATCTTAGATAGATCAACATCCCAAGCATACTCACTTGGTGCTACTAGCCTTTGTTATCATGGAGTATTTTAATAAAGGATCATATGAATAGTTTCCATATCAAGTTCACAACCCAATAACATTACATCTTACCAAAAAGGGTCCACTAAGGCTACCTACAATGGTCAATAGGATAGCTCAATGACTTTCCTAAGGATGATTTCATGTCGTTCCAGCCAACCAACTTAAGTCCACCATTCACAAAAGAAAGATACCATTACGACTTTTAACTTCAAGTATATCATAACCTTCCATCTCGATTGAAGGTTACACATAAAAGACCTTCTTAACTATGTTCAAAGTGACATGTCAATCACACAAACAAGACTAAGAATTATTATCATATTAAGTAAAGAATACCTTGTAACACTTCAAAAATCCAATATGTGTTCTAGTGACTAACATAAGTGTCATAAGGTTTAGACACTCTTTTAAGATCTATTTTAATGAACATAATTCAATTAGGAAGTCTAGAAACCAAAACGTCCAAGAACGTCCATGACGTCCAAAAACTAGTTCAATGAGGTACTAGCATGCCTTAGCCTATTTGACTAGCTTTTAGGAGTCGGAAATGATGAAAATTGATAAGGGTTTATTATATGTGTTATAGTTAATTCATAGTCAAAACGTCCAGGCATGACTCCCGAAGGACCAACCAAGGGCCCTTGACGAGGACCCCTGCATTTTGGGGTCAAAGGACTGCCTAAAGGCAGTGTGCACAAACGAGTGCCATAGATGGGGCATCCATGGCCACCGTCGATGGTCACTTATCCAAAATCTTGGAAGGTTCATTTTGACAACTCTCTGAACTTAGCGACGGATGTACAGAACGTAAGGGGGCAGTGGTCGTCGATTGACCCACGATGCGTCAATCATGGTGTCGTTTGTGATGACTAGTTTTTACTGCACATTTGTACTTAGTTTAATTAATAAATTGGCTTAGTAAGGAATTTAATTGGGTATTAGGGGAGGTCTTATTAACTTAGTTAACCCCCTTTATAAAGTCCTAACCTAATTAGCCTAACCTAAACTCTCATAATTCCCAAACCCAAAACTCTCTTCCTTCTCTCTTCTTTCTCTCTCTAGTGAAGAACTGCATTGAAAAACAAACTAGGGGAGGGTTTAATGGCTGAAAAAGTTCAAGTTTCTCCATCAATCTTCATCAATTATTAAGGTATGGGATCTCTATCACCTTTGAGACCTCTTTCCTCAATGGGTTCTATCAAATTGATTTCAAAAGTTAGATTTTCAAGTGTGTTTTAATCCAATACGAAATAGTTGTTGTGAATTGATTTGTTTATGATTTATTTTTGATATTATGAATAGATTAACATGTATTCTAACTTAATTATGATATATATTAATGGATTGGTATAGTTGTAGAAGATGACCCTTAGCCCTTAACCCTAGGTTATGATCTTGATATGAATTGTGTTATATTGGTTCAATTGAATTGGATATTGGTTGAATTACTACTAGATGATGTTATTGTATCAATCATGAATGAATTAGGATGAATTATAATCCTATCATTCTAGCTCTTGAGAAGTGATCTAGGTTATGAAGTATGTTGTGTGTTTGACCAAAGTATCTTGTCCTAAGATATGAACTAGTATTGAATTATGTGTCGTGATTCTTTTAGCCTTGTTATCATGTTGGTTATTGATTTATGATGATTTTACACCATAATTGGGTTGAGTTAAGGATTGATGGTAAGACCTTGATGATGAATTATGTAGGAGACTTGGTAAGCTTGTGATCTCTATCCTTTATTTCAAATTATGGGTAATTGTGATTAAGTCGTGATGTTTTATTGAAGTATGCCTTGTATTAGGATTGTAGGATGGTATGATGTTGAATTGAAATGTCTTGTTTATGGTTTGTGAGGTATTTGTTAAGATGTAAATGTTATGAGAATGGTGAATGATTTACGAATTTGCCTTATTATGAAGTGATATGTAAATGTGCTAACCTCACTTATATGAATTGTAATGAAAGGATTATACTCATGAAATTATTATTGAGATATGATGATGATGATGATTATACAAGGGTTAGACCCTATCACCCATATTAAGTTATGATGATTAACAAAGACATTAAAGATATTTCAAAAGAGTCTCTCGCTTAGCACTAAGTGAACTAGAGTGAGGAGTGTCCCTTCCCATATAGGGAAGGTAGGATCACTAATGTACTCTTGAGATTTGAGACTATAATGCATGTAGCATAAAGAGAGTCCCAACTATATCTCCTAGTTATTGAACTATGTTGCCCCCATATGAATAATAGCTAGTGGATCCACGTAGTTGCTATGTTCATGTTTTGGTACTACCTTGGCAAGTAATCCACCTTCTTTTGGTGTAGGGTTCAATGACACCGAATTCCACATTAGCTCATGTTATCTATGTTAAGACAAGAAGTTCCCAAAAAAATAAATTAATTAAAGGAATCGACTTTAAGTAAGATAACTAAGGGGTTTAGCTTAGTGTAGGTAGGGGTATGGGACTCTACCTAAACATTGCACTAGTTAGCCTTGACGGAAGTCTTAGAAGGATGTTCTTATGTATTTATGTGATTATATTGGTACATGATATGTATATGATGAACTTGCACATTGTTGATACTATATGTTGAGAAGTTTCACTTTTGAATATGTTTTTGTCTATATTGTTAAGGTATGATGATATGTACTCTGAAATGGCATGTTATGTGAAGTGGGATGTTCGTCATGATTCTTGTTGGGTTACTTGATTGAGTAAGGTTATGGGGCTTTGTTTGGTCATTGGACTTGTTGACTTGATAGTGGTTCATGGGTAATTGTCTTGCTTTGGTTATATTATAATGAACTCTTATTCATGCTTGCTGAAGTTTAACATGATTAATAGAGTGTTCTTGATATTATATGCAAGTATGTTGATATGATAATTAACTTTACTAAACTTTCTCTTGTTGGTCTTGTGATGTACATGCCTATGATTTAAGGAATATGTCTTTTTGATTGGTATGGTCTTCTTGAATGTGCATAAGGTTTTCAAAGGGTAAAATAGCATGTTTTCATGAAAGGCTCCTTTTTAGAATGTTTCTATGATATGTGTGCATATGGTCTCATACTTATTACAAGTGGTGTACTAACACCATTTATTCCCTTTTCCCCAATATTTTAGGTTCCAGTCGTTGAAAAGATTTTGCAGACGACTTTGAAGAAGACTTGGAATTCTTAATCACCAAGTTGGGTAGGTCCTCACATTCCGAGGGCAATGCCACTATCAAGCTTATGATGTTGTTTTAGTTTTAAGACTCTTATGTTTCTTTCCTTTTCATTGGATACTAAACGTTGTATGACCTATATGTGGTCTTATTGTATTGATGTATGGGCTAATCCCAATTTGATATACTCTTATTAGATGGTTATGAGATGAGACGACTATTTTGAGACTATGTTATATTCTATATATCTATGTGCAATAAATGTAGAAGACTAAGTAATCTTACTATACGAAGGGTCTATGTATACTCGATATATATCTATTATGTGTATGTACAGGTCTATGTAAAACTCAATGTAGAAATAATGAAAAGTTTTAATTTTTCCTCGTTTTTGACCTATAAATGTAATGATGTATGCTAAGAGGCTAGTCTTAGTCCTCAAAGAGGACGCCGACGCCGGTTATGTCCAGGGGGTGCTCCCCGGATGTGATAAACTTTATATTAGAGCATGAGCTTTAAATACCTTTGAGTCGATGATTCTCTTAACAACGTCTATATCGGTTGGTATTCATAATGTGAAGCACACCACACTTATGAATAGGAATCTATATGATGCTTAGGAAACTCTCACTTTCTTAGAAGTCAAATATCGTGCCTCTAGAGTGTTAGCTCTATGTGCTTTTTGCATATAATCCTCTTATTATGATTATAGGCAATGATTACTTGAAGGAATGCGACACGAAGACTTTAAGAGGAGATTGGCAATGTGGGAGTTTCTCCCATTGGTGATCAAGTTCCTCCTCATGAGGAAGATGTGAATGATGACCAAGCCCCACTCAATCCTCCTCCTTTGATGGATGGTGACATAAGGGCTGCTTTTCTCCACATGTTCAAAGACATTACTACCCAAGCACTAGCCACCACTACTCAAGCTCAAGCCATGATGATCCAATCTAATCGGGAGGTGGTACCCCGAGCATATGAACAAGTTGCTGACATGGCCTCTCGTCTAAGGGATTTCACTAGGATGAATCCCCCTACTTTCTATGTGTCTATGGTTGAAGAATACCCTCATGAGTTCATTCATGAAATCTAAAAGATCATTTATGCTATGGGATTGACTACTAGTGAGAAGGCCGAGTTAGCCACTTACCAACTCAGAGGTGTGGTCCAAACTTGGTATGTCCAATGGAGGGACAATAGGTCATTAAGGGGTGGACCGGTGACTTGGGAAGTGTTCAAGAAGGCTTTTCTTGATAGAGTGTTTCCTAGGGAGAAGAGGGAAGCTAAAATGGTGGAGTTCATCAACCTTTGTCAAGGAGGTATGAGTGTGCTTGAATACTCCTTGAAATTCACTAAATTGTCAACATATGCTACTTCTTTGGTTTTCGATCCTAGGGGTGAAATGAGCCATTTTGTGATGGGGGTGTCGGATGATTTGCAAGAGGATGTCATTCGGCTATGATACATTTCAACATAAACATTTCTCGTCTCATGGTTCAAGCTCAACATGTGGAAGAGGCAAGGGCTAAGAGGAAGTGTAGGGATGCCAAGAGGGCAAGATCTTTTGATGGTGGTTCTTCAAAAGGAAGGCTTTGGATTCAAGACAAGCCTAAGTTTAAGAAGAGCGTTTCTAATCAAATTCCTTCAAAATTCTCCAAGGCTAGGGATCATAGGGTGTCTAACCCTAAAACTAAAAAGGGAAGGGATACTAGTTCATCAACCAAGAAGCTGACTTGTTGAAAGTGTGGCAAAAAACACTATTGTGATTGTCTTAAGGGAACGGATAATTGTTTTGGTTGTGGTAAAAGTGGGCACAAGGTTCGAGATTGCCCAAATGTGAGGGGGAAAGACAAGGGTAGTAGTCAATAAAGTGGTTCTAATGATGCTCTGAAGAAGAATCGCTTTTGTGCTCTCCTCTCTAGGAGTGAGCAAGAGACTTCTCCCCACGTGGTGACCGGTATGTTGAAAGTCTTCTTTATTGATATATATGGCTTACTTCATCCCGGTGCTACCTTATCATTTGTTACTCCTCTTGTAGCTAAAAAGTTTGACATTTTGCCCGATATCTTGCATGAACCTTTTATAGTGTCTACCCTGGTGGGTGAGTCGGTTGTTGCAAAAATGGTGTATAGATATTGTCCTATAATGTTACCCAATAGAGTTTCTTATGTTGAACTAGTAGAACTTGATATGCTTGATTTTGATATCATTTTGGGTATGGATTGGTTGCATGCTTGCTTTGCCTCTATTTATTGTAGAAAGAGGGCGGTGAAGTTTAACTTTCCGAATGATCCTGTTTTAGAGTGGAAGGGGGGAAATTATTTTCCTAGAAGTCGTATCATCTCTTGTCTTAAGGCTTGTAAAATAATCTCTAAAGGGTATTTATACCATATAGTAATAGTCCAAGAATTAGACTCCGAAATTCCTCCCATTGAGTCAGTCCCCGTAGTGAGGGAATTGTTGGAGGTCTTTCCTAATGATCTTCCTGGTATTCCTACCAAACGGGAAATGGATTTTTGCATCAACTTATTACCGGATACAAATTCCATTTCAATTAATCCTCACCGGATAGCTCCGACCAAATTGAAAGAGTTGAAGGCTCAAATCAAAGATTTAATAGACAAAGGCTTCATTAGACCTAGAATATCTCCTTGGGGTGCTCTGGTATTGTTTGTAAAGAAGAAGGATGGGTCCCTTAGAATGTGCATTGATTATCGCCAACTTAATAAGGTCACTATTAAGAACAAGTATCCTCTCCCTCGGATTGTCGACTTGTTTGATCAACTCCAAGGGGCAAGCTACTTTTCTAAGATTGACTTGAGATCGGGGTATCACCAACTTAAGGTGAGAGGTGAGGATATACCAATGATGGTATTTCGGACTAGATATGGTCATTATGAGTTCTTAGTAAATTTCTTTGGTCTCACGAATGCCCTGGGGGCGTTTATGGATCTCATGAATAGGGTGTTTCGAATTTACTTGGATTCATTTGTCATTGTATTTATTGACGACATCTTGGTATATTCGAAAAATGAGGGTGATCACATGGACCATTTGAGGGTGGTGTTACAAGTGCTTAAGGAGAACCAATTATTTGCCAAGTATAGCAAATGTGAGTTTTGGTTGACGTCGGTGGCATTTATTGGTCATATCATCTATAGTTAGGGAGTTGAGGTTGATCCAAGGAAAATTGAGGCAGTCAAGAATTGGCCTAGACCGTTGACTCCAACCGACATTAGGAGTTTCTTGGGTCTAGCGGGTTATTATCGGAGGTTGGTGGATGGTTTTGCATCCATTGCATCTCTCTTGACAACTTTGACCCAAAAGAGTTAGATATTTTAGTGGTCGGAGGCATGTGAGAGAAGCTTCCAAGTCTTGAAAGATAGGCTTATTTCCGCTCTAGTGTTGACTTTACCGGAGGGTACAAAGGGCTTCATTGTGTATTATGATGCATCCCGAGTGGGTTTAGGGAGTGTACTTATGCAACATGGGAAAGTAATAGCCTATGCTTCTAGACAACCTAAGGTGTATGAGAGAAACTATCCAACTCATGATCTTGAGTTAGCGGCCGTGGTATTTGCCTTGAAAATATGGAGGCATTACTTGTATGGTGTCCATGTTGATGTGTATAACGATCACAAGAGTCTTCAATATGTGTTTACTCAAAAGGAGTTAAATCTCCAACAAATAAGGTGGTTGGAATTGATGAAAGATTACGACATGAGTGTTCTCTATCACCCCGGAAAGGCCAATGTGGTTGCGGATGCTCTAAGTCGTATGACCATGGGTAGTGTGTCTCATGTAGAGGAAGTCAAGAAAGACCCAGTGAAAGATGTTCATACGTTTGCTAGATTGGGTGTAAGGTTCGAATATTCTCCAAATGGTGGTTTTATCGTCCATTATAAATTTGATTCATTATTGGTGGTTGAGGTGAAGTCCAAAGAACACCTTGATCAACCATTGATAGTGTTGAAGGAATCGGTTCTTGATAATCTTAATGAGTCATTATCCTTAGGGGGGAATGGTGTCTTGAGGTATCAAGGAAGTTTGTGTGTTCCTAACGTATATGATTTGAGGAACCGGAACCTTGAGGAAGCCCATGGGTCCCGTTACTCCATTTATCCGTGTTCGACGAAAATGTACCATGACCTTAGGGAAGTATTTTGGTGTCAAGGTTTGAAGAAGGACATAGCGGAATTTGTTGCTAAATGTCCAAATTGCCAACAAGTGAAAGTCGAACACGAAAAGCCGGGTGGTTTACTACAAGTAATCCAAGTTCCTACTTGGAAGTGGGAAGACACCAATATGGATTTTTTGGTAGGTTTGCCTCGGACATAAAATCAATATGACTCTATATGGGTGGTTGTGGATAGGTTGATCAAATCCGTTCATTTCATTCCCGTCAAGTCTAATTATTCGGTTGAAGATTATGCAAGGATCTTCATAGATGAGATTGTGTGTCACCATGATTTTTCATTATACATCATATCGGATAGGGGTACACAATTCACATCTAGGTTTTGGAGGTCATTCCAAGAAGGGTTAGGTACTAAGGTGAAGCTAAGCACCGCTTTTCATCCGCAAATGGATGGTCAAGCGGAGCATACTATTCAAACCTTTGAGGATATGCTTAGAGCTTGCATTATTGATTTTAAGGGAAATTGGGATAAGCATTTGCATTTGGCGGATTTTGCTTACTATAATAGTTTCCATTCATCTATATCTATGGCTCCTTACGAAGCCTTGTATGGTAGGATATGTAGATCTTCAATTGGATGGTTTCAAGTGGGTGAGCTTCGCTTCCTTGTCCCAATTTGATTTATAAAACTTTGAAAGGTCTAATGAAAGGTTCTTCTCATAATTCAGAAGTGTCTACTACTATGCATGTAAAGTATATGTATGTGAAGTATGTTATATATTCCTTACTAGGATGACACGATAGGTGTACTAGTATGGGCAAGGGTATGGGACCTTGTCTACGCATTGCACATGTGTACCTTGATATGATAGTTCCTAGGTTTGGTTTCTATGTGCATGAATATGAATGTATGGTCATGTGTGGTCATTAATGTGTTATGTGAAAGGTTTGCTCACATATATGTATACACACTCACACATGAATGATGATCTAGTCAATTGAGGAGCCTTGAATGAAGGGCTCAACTGTATCCTTAACTAGATAGTGCTAATACATATGCTATGTACATGTGAAAGAATTTCTCACATGAATTAGGTTTATGAACTCTCATTTATGACCTATGAGCTAAGCATATGAGGGGATGACTCTCCTAAGCCTATGTTTTACAAATAAATGATTATAAAGGCTTTTTGAATTAAGGGAACTTAGCTTAGCACCGAGTGGGCTTGTAGATGAGGGGGTGACACTTTCCCACATAGGGAAGGTAGGGTTCACTATGGTCCTCACGGGGTGGATAGACTCATAACCCAAAAAGGGTGTTGAGTGATATTTCCATGATTGCCCCGAAGTTTCATAAATATGCTTGCCACATAGGATCTAGCAAGTGATATCACCTAATATGATAGCATGATATATGTCTTACCTTGGCAAGTAAGATGCCCTCTTTTTGGTGTGAGGGGATAACACCAAATTCCATGTTTAGCACCCATGGTCTTAGTGTCGGTTAAGGCTATATTTTGCCTAAAGTAAAATGGACAATGGAATTAAAGAACTAGGAACCTAACTAGGATGACTTAAGGGAGGTTACTTAGGATAAATGGATGTAATGAACCCATCTATACCTTGCACAAGTAGCTCCTTATGAAGTGCTAGGAAGGTGACCTAATGTGTATGATAATGGATATGTCTTTATGCATGATATTGTAGAAATTGTCTACTTGTTATGAAGATGTGCATGGTATGAATATATGTGATGTGATCTTATCCTTATATGCACTATGTTGGTCTAAATGACTATATGATGAAGGTTTTGTATTGACATGAATGAAGTTGTCTTACTTGTTATGAGGATGTATGAATTGTATGTTAAGGTTGGTGGTCTCATGAAGAGTTTACTAAGTATGTGTAGGGTGATGGGGCTTCACATGTACATTGCACTCGTAGACTAAGATTGGAGTCATGCACAAGGTCTTATAACGATGAATATGAAAGGAAGTAAAAGTATGTGTAAGTTGATGTAGCTTACTTTAATTTCCTATATTCTTGACTTGAATGTGTCTTGTAATGGGCTATACTTTTATGATGATATGTGTTGGCTTGTGTAAGTTCTATGTATGGATTTCCTTGTGGTCCTAAGGTTATGCAATGCACCAAGTATCACTAAAAGATTACTTGGGAGGTTAATGAATTAAAAGAAGGAGTTCAATGTTAAGAAGAATGAGCTCACTCTAAAGTTACCTCAAATGGGACTTAAATTCTATATGTGATTTTATATGATGTTTGGCCTATGAATATGTTTATATGAAGTATGTGAATGATATAAATGTTATTGAATAAAGGTTTTATCAAGAAAAAGTCCATTTTAAATGCATGTTTTTGCATGGTTGCCATACTTAGTGCATTCTTGTACTAATTCCATTCTTCTGTACTTTTTACACAAAGTGTAGGTTATGGATGCTTAAGGAATGTCTATATGATTGAGGAGCTTGATATGTGATTCCCAAGCTCAAGGAAAGGAATCCTTAAGTCCAAGGATGTCCTAAATGTTTAGTTATTGTAAAGGTTATTAAATATAGTACAATTATGTATTATGTCTAAAGGGTAGTGTCCCTAATGTAATATAATGTTTTTGAGTCTAAGATGGCAAAGAGAATTAAGGTCTAAGTATGTAATATGATTACTTTATATATATCAAGTAAAGTTTCTAGCATATGATGTGCTATGAAAAGTTTTAAATTTTTCGCTAAATTTACTATGTCAATGCGATGAATGATAACTATGGGCTTGTATAAGACCTCTGAGAGGTCAAGTATGCCATGTTACTTCTAGGGGGTACTCCACGGATGTGACAAGGGCGTAGCCCCATACTTAGCCTGGCAGAAGCTTAAGATAAGTGTTGAGCTTCAGACCTAAATGATGGTTGCCAGTACGACCCGTCGATGGGTCTACGAGGCATGGATTCAGCCTGTAACTGCTTGCAATGCATCCTATTTCATTAAAGGGGTGAATGGGAAATTCACCCCACGTCCTAAATAGACCAATAACTCTCTGAAAAGTCGAGACCTAATATATAGCCTAACATGAGTGTCTAAAGGGTTAGATATTGTTTTAAGACTTAAAATAATTTTTATGTCACCCGAGAAGTTTTAGAGACAAGACGTCAAGGAACGTCCATGACGTCCGGAAACTAGTTAAATTGAACTAGTTGACGTCGCTATGTTTATTGAAGGATTTGGAGGGTCAAATTGATTACAAAACTTGTATAAATACTTTGGTTAGGTATAGTGTGGTATAGAGGGTCTAAACGTCCAATAACGACGCCCCAAGGACCACCCAAATGGTCCTTGAGGAGGACCCCGAAATGGGTGGGCAGGCTGCCAGAGCAGCCTGCGTGAGTCGAGATTCAAGGGGCTACTGCGCAACGCAAAGCCCACACGAACCCTACTGCCTCAGATCACTTTTTCAAAAATAAAAAATGGGAATGAGCCTACGACGCGGAGCCACTTCCCAGATTCAGTAATATAGTATTTTTGGCATTTTTACTTCACAAAGAGACCCATTTAAGTGAGGGGTCTTTTGGGTAATTTAGGGGGTGATTATATATATCCTAAGGGTGATATTTAAGTCATTTTTCACTCACCTAAACCAAATTCCCAAAACAAACCCAAAAGCTCTCATCTCTCTCTACTTTCTCTCTCCCCAAATCCTCTATTGAAGAAGGAAGAAAGCTTGAAGAAGAAGGTCAATTTCTCTAGGATTTAACTTCAATTTTGTGGATTAATATTCATTAAGTTATGGGTTCTTCACTCTTGGGATTCCTTTCCCCAAGAGGTCCTTTCTATGTTGATTTCTAAATTACCCAATTCAAAGGGTTTTCAAATTCTAATGGGTTTTCTTATAAACTTCAAATTGATGATTGATCTTGATTAATTATGACTACTTATGTCTAATTGATTGTATATTGTAGGTTAATTGATATTAATTGATTGAATTTCATGAAGATATAGTCCCTTTCCTAATTTACCAAAATCTTGGATCTTGATTGTAAATTGATGGGAATTGAAGTATGAATTGATCATTAGACTTGTTTTATCTATTCTAATTAATGTATGGATTGACTAGGGTGAGTTATTGTTGGGACTGGATAAAATTCTTGATGAACCCTAATTCCCCTAACCCTAGGTTATGAATTGATGTTAATTGAATAGTGATGATGCAATTGACCTAGTTCTTGTGTTAAATTACTATTGATTGATGCTACTACAATTACTGTTGGATGTAATTGGTTGGTTGATGGTAAGACCATGATGATGGCTATTGAAGGATATTGAGTAAGTCTTTATGATACTAACCTTCACTTCAATTATTATGGCTTGTGATTGATTATGTAGTTCAATTGAAGCATGACTTGTGATTAGCCTAAGTAGGTGTTGGTATGCTGTCAAATTGAAATGTCTTGAATATGTTCTTGTGAGATTATGTTTAAGATGAAATGATATAAGGTTTGTTATGAAGTACCTATGTGACTTATTATGACATGATGATGATGTTATGTTAATCCACATATGAGGGTTAACATGAAAGGATATTCGCATGCAATTCCTAATGAGCTAATGACAATGAATATACAAGGGATTAGACCCTATGACCTAAACTAAGCTTATGATAGATAAAGAAAGACATTTCAAAAGGGACTCTAGCTTAACACCAAGTGATCTTATAGATAAGGGGTGACAACTTCCCAAGGAGGGAAGGTAGGGTTCACCATAGTCCTCAGGGGGTGGATAGCCTCATACTCCAAAAAGGGCACAGAGTGACGTTTCCATGACAGCCCCCAAGCTTCATAAACTATGTTTCCACCATAGGAATACTATCTAGTGGATCCACCTAGATGCTATGTTCATGTTTGGAACTACTTTGGCTGGTAAACCACCTTCCATCGGTGTAAGGTTTTACAATACAGGATTCCACACTTAGCTCTTGTGGTCTATGTCGGTTAAGGAAAGTGTTCCCGAAAGTAAAATCTAGTAATGGACTATACACTAACTAAGGTGACTTGAGAGGTTTGACTGAGCCTAGGTAGGGGTATGGGAATCTACCTATGCCTTGCACTAGTTTTCCTTGAGGGAATCCTAAGGAGGTTGTTCTTGTGTCTTATAATGTATATGCTAAAAATATAATGACTTTAAATGTTGATGATCCTATATGTTGTTAGTTTCATTTATGATCATGCTATGAGTCTATATTCCTAAATATGATCATAACTACTAGTGATACTATGTTATGTTGAGTTAGGCATTATTTGTGATCCTTTGTTTGTTTAGTTGATTGAGTAAGGTTATGGGGTTTTTCTTTGTCATTGCACTTGTAGTTTAAATGGTGGGTTATGAGTAAGGGTCTTGCTTATATTATGATGTTATGAACTCTTGTATATGTTGAGTTGACTATTACTTGTGGATGTTGGTCTTGTGTTGTACATGGGTTTGACTTAGGGATTACGTGATTATTGGCTTATATGAGTTCTTGATTGTGCATATGGCTTTTCAAAGTACTTTAGCATGGTTTTGAATAAATGTCCTCTTTAGCACGATTTTAATTTTTTTATATGCATATACTCATACTTAGTACAAATGTGTACTAACCCCATGTTTATGTTTACTACAAATCGTAGGATCCGGCCGTTGAGACTAGTTGGAGGCCATTGAAGACTAACAATGCCATTATCAAGAGTACAAATTCGTATTGAGCCAATAATAGTCAATATGCCATATGTGCCTTAATACAAAAGAATTAAAAGAACATAACGGAATAACGTATTCTAAAAACTATTAAATCTTCATAAAGCTGGAAATTGAAATGGTAACGTCCCGAACTTGAGGACCTACCATGACTTGGAGAAAGAGTTCCAAGCTTCTTCAAATCGACCTCCTTAACTTCAATGGGCGGAACCTACAGTTGTAGTAAAATAAAGTAATGGAGTTAGTACGCCACATGTACTAAGTATGGGTATATGCACATAACACATAGGGACATGCATGAAAAAGGATCATTTATCATCTCTTTAGAAAATATGCTTAGTCATATGAAAGTCTTCAACGCACATACCATATGACACATACAAGTTAAAGCATGATCAAAATCAAAGACATATTCTCATAGAGTCATGTTAACTTTTCATATTCAATAGATCATATAGACACAACATACAAAATATTTACCAATGACCTCATCCCCAACCTACAAGTGCAATGGTCATGTGAAGCCCCATAACCCCACATAACCGAGTTATTAAGGTATGAGACCATAAGTAAAGCTTTGCTTCATATAACAATATAACTCAATAACATATTAATAATAGGGATCAACATTCATGTAAGAGTAACATCATATATCATTAACATATATCTTTCATATCATCATATTACATAAGAACAATCTACTAGGACTTCCCTTAGAGTCAACTTGTGCAATGTCTAGGTAGCGTCTCATACCACTACCTATACTAAGCCAAATCCTCAAGTCACCCTAGTCAACGTTCGTTTACTTGTCTTTCATTTTACATGAGGAAACATATGCATTAACTGACATAGACCATGTGAGCTAAACATGGAATCCGGTGTCTTCTAACATGACGTAGCTTTCTAGGTTGATCCACTAGATAGTATCCTATGGTGGAAACATAGTTCACAAACTAGGAGATGTATTAGAGACCCATAGTTCCACATTACATGGGAGCCTCAACCAAATGAGAATCATTATGAACCTACCTTCCTGCTGGGGAAGGGACACTTCCCATATCTAGTTCATCGGTGCTTAGCTTAAGTCCCTTTTCTTGAAATAACCTTTAATTTGTCTTTTATCATAAACTTATCATGTGTCATAGGAGATTATCTCCTTGTATAACATGATCATGAGCTCCTTTATATTAGATGAGAATTGTCCTTTCATCGTAACCTTTCTTTTGTGAGATTAACATAAAATAATGACCTTGTGTAAAGCATACAAGGGATATCATAAACTTGCATATTCGTATTCTTATCATGATCTCACATGTACCTGTTCATAGCCAGCATATTCACATAGCAACATCATACATACTTTTCATAACATAGTATCATAGTTTATAGGCTAACATAAACGTTTACGAGTAATCACACATAGAAGGCTTACCTCTTGCTTCCAAGAATCTTATTCATCATGCAATATTCATAATCATACATAGTGAAATACTCAATGACACAATCAAGAACAACTCATAAAATCATGTACAAGATCAATGCATAGCGTAGGAGAGGGTAAACGGTTCATTAAACGGTTCGTTCAAACCTTAAACTCTAACCCTAACGTTTTCAAGTTATCAAACACTACAAACAACCCATTTGGAACCATCACTTAGTGAAAGATCATGTATGACACGACATTCAAACATTATCAATTAATTACTCGACAATTCATGCGAATTCAAATATAAAAAATGTTTACTTTTCATTGAAAATCATAAATAGGGTTGGGAAGAAAATCCGTATTGTAGAGTAAAAACCCTAGTATTTGATGTTCTTAAAAACTTATCTTGCAAGGACCTCTTGGGGAAAGGAATCCCAAGAGTGAAAAGCCATACCTTATAGATGAAGAATCAACGAAATATGATTGGAAACTTCAAGACCTTTGTCTTCTTCCTTAAGCTTTTCTTGTTCTTCAATGGAGTTCAGAAAAAGAGAGCGTTCTTGAGTGATTAAGAGAATTTCGTTTGATTCTGATTTTGGACGTGTAAAAGTGGTCTAAAACTGACCTAATATCAATATATAGACGTCCCAAGAATTAACCAAAAGACCCTCCACTTAAATTACCTAAAATGCCCCTCCTAAATTGAGTACAACTAGGAGAACATTTGGCTTAGGGTCTCGGGTTTGACTAGGAATTAAATTAATTAATTAAGTTGCTAATTTAATTAATGAACTGACCTAGGGTAATTACTAAAGTAACCCTAAGTCGTTAGGACCATAACCAACCCCTTTGGACCATCCTAGGTTAGGTACTAGGATGTTTCTTTAGTTAGTTATTCGGTTAGTGTCACCCGGTTAAGTCTTAGGATTTAGGGCACACTAGTTGGTTTATTTTAGTCAGTCCTAGGTTAATTAGCTAGTTCGGTTAGTTATTTAGGACCTAGAATTGGTTAGGGGGCTCGGCCCCACTTGTCTTGATACGACACGCCTGTCCACTAACCGCCGTAACCAAAATCGGTTGGGCTTGTCTCTCGGCCGTTTGTAGTACATGTGCTTGCACATGTGTTGCTGTGCACTTTCCTCAATCCGTGCATTCTGGAAAGTTCACTTCTTGTCCAAGGATCCTCACTATGTCCTTGGGCACTGCTTAATCTATATGACCATTTTAAATTATCATGTGCTATGGTAAATAGGCTTGACACTTGGATGCCTCGTACCTAATGTGCTAATAATTCAATAATGTTAGCTTAGGGTATTCATTGCAGGTACAATTCCTAAATAAGCTTGGGTTGGTGCATTTGAACACCAAGGTGTATTTTCATTAACTTGTGTAGAAATTGGCTAACATTCTTAAGACAATATTCTTTAACATGCCCAATATTACTAAATATTGGACAATGGGAAGCCTATGTTTCCCAATACATATTCTTAAAATCTAATAGACTATTCACTACACAAGTACATTTTCTGGAAACATCATTTTAAGAATTATTAAATATATTAAGCTCTAGTCTAAGTCATGGAATTTACGGAGTGTTACATTATCCCCCCTCCCCCCCTTAGGAATATTCGTCCCCGAATGACACTAAATTCTTTTGGAGGGTAAGAAAAGACTCAATACTAGAAGCACAACTAGCACATGTCATATCATTACACTTAGCACTCAATTCATGATGCACAAATATACAAGAGCTACATATTCATAACACATAGTGAGGAATTTCCTTCTCAACCTTATCATAAGCTCAAAATGCATCAAAGAGTTACCATGCTATCAATGTTCTCAAAATAACAACAAAACAACAAATCTCAAATAAACATATGCATACAAGTTTCACATAAGTGCAAGAATCGAGTATGAAAACATCTTCTTAAAACTCTAGTTGGTACTATCTTTTACCAAAAGATGCACCTATTTAGTAAACAAGTTAAACTTTTGATTCTTTGTTAAATTGGGCATGCAGTCTTTTTAAACCAATCATTATTGTCTATGCCCATTATTTGATTTTTATCACTAGCCAAGTCAATTAACTTCTTGTATATCCTATAGTAGTCACATCATTTTAAGCAAGCCAACTTTTAACCTTTGATTAGCCTATAAGAATAATTCAATGCTTAGTTTGGCCAAGCTATAACGTTGATTTGGCATAGAAAATTTATTAACTAGATTTGATTCTCATTATTATTTCTTCTTCGAAATATTGAATTCCCAACACTCACGACATACCTGTCACAACGTAGGGAGAGCTTTCTTCTTTACCCCTAGCCTTGAGTGCATAGAAATTGTTTCTTTTTGGAGATTCAGAATTAGGACCGTTTGGTTGAGCTTGACTATTACCCTTACCTTGACTTCTCACATTAGGACAAAATCTTTCACCATATGGCCACCTTTGCCACATCCATAACAACTATTAATTCCAACAAGACATTCTCCCCCATGCTTCTTACCACACTCACCACAAGTTGGTCTTTCTCTTGGTGGATCAACATTTCTCCCCTCTAGAGGTTTAGTATTAGAACCTATATCATTGTGATTCTTGGAGAAATCTGATGGAACTTGGTTTGAAAACCTCTTCTTAAACTTAGGCTTGTCTTGAACATCAAGCCTACTTTTAGGAGAACCACTCTCAAAAGACTTTGCCTTTTTAACTTCCCTATTTCTCTTCCTTAGGCGACTTTCCTCAACTTGTTGAGGATGAACCATTAACCTAGAAAGATTCATATTTTCATGAAGCATGGCTGCACGACATTCTTCTTCAAGTTCTTCAGACACGCCCGTTACATAACGACTCATCTCATCCTTAGCATTAGAAACCAAAGAAGAAGCATATTCAGAGAGTTTAATGAACTTCAAGGATTATTCCTTAACACTCATATCTCTTTGACGAAGGTTGATGAACTCCTGTACCTTAGCTTCTCTTTGTTCCCTTGGAAAGAATTTGTCAAGAAAGGCCTTATTGAAGATCTCCCAAGTCACGGGACTATCTCCTAAAGCCCTACTATTATTCCACATATTGTACCTTGTCTGAGCCACGTCCTTGAGTTGATAAGAAGCAAGTTCAATAGTACTCACCCCCATAGCAAACAAAATCTTGTAGACCTCATCTAGGAAATCTTGGGGGTCCTCATCAATTTTTGATCCAAAGGACATGGGAGGATTCATTCTCGTAAAGTCTCTCAAACGGATAGCCGTAGTACTAGCATGGTTCTCTCGAGGTGCAACTTCTGTGTTAGCTTGAGCCGTGATGGCTTGAGCTTGGGTGGTGATGGCTTGTGCCATTTAGAATAGGGCTGCCCTCACCTCCCCATCCGTCATAGCCGGAGGATTCACCGGAACATTATCATTTGCAGCAGCTTGCAAATTAGGAGCATTTCGGTTACCTTGCAGAGTAGCTTCCGCATTCGCAATCTCTTCCCCTACGCTTCTAGCGGATGTCCTTCTTGTGTATCTCGCCTATATACAAAAGAAAGGGATTAGATGCTAAAAGACACATAGTGTCAAAGCTCTAGAGGCATGACAAAAGAGTATCAAGAAAAGAGAAGTTTCCTAATCATCACATAGCCTCTCGTCCACAATTGTGGCGTACTTCACAACCATGAACAAGATGCTAGGTAACGTGGTTTAGTGAGACATTGATCCTAAGGATATTTAATCTCATGCTCTATTACTAAGTTTAAGATTCAAATATTTAACCTCATGCTCTGATATCAAGTTTAATATTCCATTTAACCTCATGCTCTGATACCAACTTTAAGATTCCATTAAACCTCATGCTCTGATACCAAGTTTGTCACACGAGGAATCTGGACCTCGGATGAGACCGGCGTTGTTAACCTCTCAGAGGTCGCAGACAAGCCTCTTCTTAGTTTTCATCACAATCATACAGTTAAAGTTGCGAAAAATTTAAAACTTTTAACATACTAATGAAATATAATTAGACTTCATACTTAATATTTATAAATACATACGATATTCTAACACTTGTCTCACATATATAAAACCATCTAACAATGCAAATTCAAACTTAGACAATAATAGTTAATATGCCATATAGGCCTTAATACAAAAGAATCCAAAAAACATATTGGAATAACTTATTCTAAAACCTACTATATCTTCATAAGTCTGGAAATTGAAATGGTAACGTCCCAAACTTGAGGACCTACCATGACTTGGAGAAAGAGTTCCAAGCTTCTTCAAATCGACCTACTTAACTTCAATGGTCGGAACCTACAGTTGTAGTAAAATAAAGTAATAGGGTTAGTAAGCCACATGTACTAGGTATGGGTATATGCACATAACACATCGGGACATGCATGAAAAAGGATCATTTATAATTTCTTTAGAAAACATGCTAAGTTATATGAAAGTCTTCAATGCATATACCATATAACACATACAAGTTAAAGCATGATCAAAATCAAAGATAGATTGTCATAGAGTAATGTTAACTTTTCATATTCAATAGATCATATAGACACAACATAAAAAATATTTACCAATGACCTCATCCCCAAACTACAAGTGCAATGGTCATGTGAAGCCCCATAACCCCACATAACCGAGTAGATAAGATAGGAGACCATAAGTAAAGCTTTGCTTCATATAACAATATAACTCAATAACATATTCATTATAAGGATCAAAATTCTGGCAAGAGTAACACCATATATCATAAACATATATCTTTAATATCATCATATTACATAAGAACAATCTCCTAGGACTTCCCTTAGAGTCAACTTGTGCAATGTGTAGGTAGCGTCCCAAAGCACTACCTAATCTAAGCCAACTTGTCAAGTCACCCTAGTCAACATTCGTTTTCTTGTCTTTCATTTTACATGAGGGAACATACGCATTAACCGACATAGACCATATGAGTTAAACATAGAATCCGGTGTCTTCCCCACACCGGAAAGAGGTGGTTCTACCGGCCAAAGTAGAACCTAACATGACGTAGCTTTCTAAGTGGATCCACTAGCTAGTATCCTATGGTGGAAACATAGTTCAAGAACTAGGAGATGTATTATAGACCCATAGTTCCACATTACATGGTAGCCTCAATCTCATGAGAATCATTGTGAACCTACCTTCCCTCTTGGGAAGGGACACTTCCCATAGTTTATAGGTAAACATTTACGAGTAATCACACTTCGAAGACTTACCTCATGCTTCCAAGAATCTTATTCATCATGTAATATTCATAATCATACATAGTGAAATACTCAATGACATAATAAAGAAGAACTCATAAAATCATGTACAAGATCAATGCATAGCATAGGCGAGGGTAAATGTGTCATTGAAGGGTTTATTCAAACCTTAAATTCTAACCCTAACATTTTGACGTAATTAAACACTAGAAACAACCCATTCGAAACCGTCACTTAGAGAAATATAATGTATCACATGACATTCAAACATTATCAATCAATTACTCAACAATTTATACAAAATCAAATATAGAAAATGTTTACTTTAATCATAAATCTAGGGTTGGGAAGAAAATCCATTTTGTAGAGTAAAAACCCTAGTATTTGATGTTCTTGAAAACTTATCTTGCAAGGACCTATTGGGGAAAGGAATCGCAAGATTGAAAACCCATACCTTATAGATGAAGAATCAATGAAATCTTATTGGAATCTTCAAGACCTTAGTCTTCTTCCTTAAGATTTTCTTGTTCTTCAATGGAGTTTGGAAAAGGAGAGCGTTCTTGAGAGATTAAGAGAATTTTGTTTGATTCTGATTTGGGATGTGTAAAAGTGGTCTAAAACTAACCTAATATCAACATATAGACGTCCCAAGAATTAACCTAAAGACCCTCCACTTAAATTACCTAAAACACCCTTCCTAAAGTGACTACCACTAGGACAACATTTGACTTAGCGTCTCGGGTTTGACTAGGAATTAAATTAATTAATTAAGTTGCTAATTTAATTAATTAACTGACCTAGGGTAATTACTGAAGTATCCCTAAGTCGTTAGGACCATAACCATCCCCTTTGGACCATCCTAGGTTAGGTACTAGGTTGTTTCTTTAGTTAGTTATTCGGTTACAGTCACCCGGTTAGGTCTTAGGATTTTGGGCACACTAGTTGGTTTATTTTAGGTAGTCCTAGGTTAATTAGCTAGTTAGGTTAGTTAGTTAGGACCCAGAATTGGTTAAGGGGCTCGGCCCCACTTTTCTTCATTCGACACGCTTGTCCCCTAACAACCCTAACCAAACTCGGTCGGGCTTGTCTCTCGGCCGTTAGTAGCACATGTTCTTGAACATGTGTTGCTGTGCACTTTCCTCAATCCGTGCATTCTTAAAAGTTCACTTCTTGTCCAAGGATCCTCACTATGTCCTTGGGCACTGCTTAATCTACATGATTATTTTAAATGATCATGTGCTATGGTACCTAGGCTTGACACTTGGATGCCTCGTACCTAATGTGCTAAGAATTCAATAATTTTAGCTTAGGGTCTTCATTGCAAGTACAATTCCTTAATAATCTTGGATTGGTGCATTTGAACATCAAGGTGTATTTTTATTTACTTGTGCAGAAATTTGCTAACACTCTTAAGACAATATTTTCTAACATGTCCAATATTACTAAATATTAGACAATGGGAAGCCTATGTATCCCAATACATATTCTTAAAACCTAATAGGCTCTTCACTAGACAAGTACATTTTCTAGAAACATCATTTTAAGCATTATTAAATAGATTAAGATCTAGTCTAAGTCATGGAGTTTCCGGAGTGTTACAGATACTTTTAGGGTTTTTAAGTTGTATTAGATTAGTTTTAAGTCCTAGAACTATACAAGACCCCTCACTTCAAAATTCAAACTCTCTATCTAAAGACAAACTCTATCAAAGTCACCATTGGAGCTAAAACTCAAGAAGGACTAGGAGGGCTGGTTTGGACGTGTTTCTTCACCAAACTTAGTGGATTGTCTTGCATTTGAGGTATGGTATCCATACTTGAACACTCTTCCATTCAAGGAGTCAATTCCAAAAGATTTCAAAAGGAGTTTTCAAACTCTACTTCCTTCTATCTTTGATTCTAAGCATGGGTCTTCTTGTAAAAGTGTTTTAATGATTCAAATGTGTTTATTCTAGCATTAATTCATGATTTTAATGGCAAAACCTTATGAACTCATTTTTATGCATATTTCAAAATTTTAGCCTAAGAAATGGGTTAAATGAGCATGTTTGTGTAGAGAATGAACTTGGGTTTTGTTGTGTTGTTATGTTGTTTTACCTACTGCCCTAAGGGCCTTATTATGATGAAATATTGCGAAATTGATTATAGGTGATGATGGCTTGGTTAAATGGTGAGTTTCTTATATTGTGTAATTCTTATTATAGTTTGCTCTTGAGTGGTATGGTCAACCTTCTTGGTGGCGGTGTTTAGTTGATGAACTTGATATTACTTAGTATGTATTGTGATTGTGGTATTTAAGGTCTAATATATAAAATGAAGTGATATGGGAAATGGGTCTTGTATTGTGTTTTGTAAAGCTTGAATTGCATGTTTGACCTTGATTATGTCTAAATGGAATATAAGATTATGTGAAGCATGTAAAGTGTGTAAGTTGATGAATGAAGGTCTAAAGCATGTACAGAAGTAATGTGCATGAAATGATTCTTACATGAAAGGTGTGCTCTTATGTACACACACACACTTAAGTGAATTTATGATGCTATGTTGAGTCAAAAGGGGAGTCTTGGGGTGGACACTCTTCGTGAGTTGAGATGAAGTGTCTAGTAGCAACCTCACTACATCATAAGAGCTTTCTAAGATAGGTAGGGGGATGAATACCCTTCGTGTGTTGAGATGTGGTGTTCACTAGTTATCCTTAACCTATAGTTTATAATGTTGAGAATCCGTGGGGAGTTATGCCTAGCACTGAGAGGACATGAAGAAGAGGTGGATTACACTTTGTCAGTTGAGATGTTGTATTCCAATGTACCTCTTGAGATGAGTACTCCTCGTTAATAGAGAATGAGTTACTTAGTAGCAATCTCCTTATCCCTTAACTATGTGCCCACATAGGTGTAGATATTGGCAAAGCCGTGTAAAAGTTAAGAAGTATGACTTTACTCTAGGAAAGTGAGGATCCCTCATCCGATAGGGGCTAATATCGAGATTCCATGTCTAGCTCTCATGGTTTTTGTCGGTTAAGATAACCCCCACAAAAGTAATGAAAGTAATAAGTCTTCTAAAAGCATGTGCTACTTATGTGAATTGAATGAACTAAGTCTTCTAAAAGAACGTGCTACTTAAGGTAGGTGGTGGTATGGGATGCTACCTATCCATTGCACTAAGTAGGACCTTACGAAAGGGAAGACTTGGTGCGAAACCTTCTAAAAGAGTGTACTACTTAGGGTAGGTGGTGGTATGGAACGCTATATACTCATTGCACTAAGTAGGCATTCCGAAAGGGAAGTCATTGGTGTTTTGTTGGGTGTTCTTCTAATGTCTTGTGATTTGAGTGGTGACCTGTTCTCTCGAGGTGAATATGCCGAAAGGGTTAGTCTTGAGGATCACTTTGGTGTGCATTGAAGGAAGTGTTTAGACGTTTCTTTCATGTCGTACCTTGGAGAGTCTTAGGATTATCCTTAGGTAGGGAAACTCCTATGGAAATGAGTTCAGTTTCTCATTGGCAATGACTTGGAATTTCACCATTGTTGGAGTCTTTTTAGGTCACTATAATGTCCTAGTAGTTCACTGTAATTGTCAAAAAGGAATTTACTATAATTTGAGTACTTCACTGTAATGTGTATTTTGGGGTTAAAATTATGGAAATCGTTCTTTAAGTGTTAAATGATGTTCCTTATGTTGTTTTGCTTCTAAATTCATGAATGTTACAATTATTTTGCATGAAAGCTTATTTTACTAAAATGTCCCTTTTTACATGATTTTGCATATGCCATACTTAGTACATTGTTTGTACGAACCCCATACTTTTCTATACCTTATAAGTAGAGGTTGTTGGAAGCTTTTGAATTTTTGCAGGTGAAGCTTGGGAAAGTTCCTCTCAAGACAAAGTATATCCTCATATATTCGAGGGCATAAGTCCGTTTCTTAGTTTCTTATTAAGACTTATAATGTATTTTCTTTCAATGTAAAGGGCCGTGTCCCTAAGATATTGTGTCGTGTCTTTAAGTTGACTTGTGACGATGAGATTCTCTAAGTATATATGAATGAATTCTTTTATTAAATTATTCATGAAAAGTTTTAAATTTTGCACTACTTTTCATGTCTTATGTAATGAACGATAGTTAAAGGGCTTGTATGAGACCCCAAAGGGTCAAGTACGCACCTCCCATTGTCAGGTTCACTCGGTGCTAAGCTAAGTCCCTTCTTGAAATGTCATAATGTCTTTATTTATCAATCAGAGCTTAGTTTAGGTCATAGGGTCTAGCCCTTGTATAATCATCATCATCATATCTCAATATGAATTGCATGAGTATAATCCTTTCATCATAATTCATATAAGTAAGGTTAACACATTTACATATTCATTCATGATAAGGCAAATTGGTAGTCATCAACATCCTTATAACTTTTCATCTTAATCAACCTCACAACCATAGTCAAGACATTTCAATTCAACATCATACCACCCTATCAATCCTAAATAAGGCATACTCCAACACAACATCATGCACTAATGACAATTAACCATAGTTTGAAGTAAATTATAGGTATCACAAGAGTTACCAAGTATTCTTCATATTTCATCACAAAGGTCTTACCATCAACCCATAACTCAACCCAACTAGGGGAGTAACATCATCACACAATGATAACCAATAAGATAACAAGGCCAATTGCATCTCTATAACACAATTCAACACTAGATCATAGCTTAAGACAAGATTCTTAGGTCAATTTCATAATATACTCCATAACCTAAATCACATCTCAAAAACTATCATGATAGATGTAACAACCCTAAAAATGGATATGATAAGTAATGCTTAATGTGTCTAGAATGCCTACGATTAGACTGGGTTCACACGGATTGATACGCGTAGAACCAGACCTCGAAACCCTTGATATAGCCAAGCCAACTAACTTGGGGAGTTATTTGAGATTGGAAAGGTTGGGTCCAACCATGTAGGGCTCTCGAATACGAAGATTTACTCTAATGAGTCTTTACCGGACTTAAAAAGGGAAAATCATAGTTTTGGAGGGTCTAGGGGTAAAATGGTCTTTTTCCAGGCTAAGGTTAGTATCATAATTACCCTAAATATATAATTAATTATTTAATTAATAAGGTGTAAGGGCAATTTGGGGAGAGAGGGCCAAAAATTGGCTCTTGAAGTGTAGTCTTGCTCCACCCGGGTTCGAACCTAGGTGGAAGCAATGAATTAAATTTGTTTTTAATTTAAGTTGGTAAATTAATGTAATTAATTTATATTTATTATTTATTAGCTGATTTAAGATAAAAGGAAATCAGATTTTTAATATTTAATAAAAACCTTATTTGACTAAGTGCTAAACTAGACTCCTAATCCTAATAAAACTATCACTCTCTCACGTCTATCTCTCAAAACACACGATCATTCTCTCTTCTTTTTCACGGTTCTCTCTGCCAAATAACTTCAAGAACAGTAGGTAAACCAAAGTTCTTCACACTTGAAGAACTCACAAAGAATATTATAAACAAACAACTAATCAATCACGTAGGCAAAGAGAAGGTTTTCCGTCGAGTTTGGTGTTGAACTTTTGGTGTTGGATGTGTGTTTGGAGGAGTTATTTGGGAAGAAAGTCGAGGTTTGAACGTCAAAAAGTTATGGGTTCTCTTCTCTCTTGGTCCCTTTCCCAAGAGACCCCTAAGGTTCAGACGAATCTATTCCGAAAACTAGGGTTGTTCCCCGTTGCATGTCCCTATCACTAGCTCCCATTGAATCATAGGTTTGTTATGTTTGCTGGTAGAAAACTAGGGATGAAACGTGTTTTCGTGATGATTATATGTTTATATGTATGATCGGAATTATGTGACTTATGTTGATGTTTTTCCGAAACTATGCGTAGGTGTGTGTTCAATGTGAACCGTATCTATGTGCCTCGGGTTAAGGCTTTTAAATGTGATGTTGTGGTTGTATTTTATGTACAAATGTTTATGTAAATCGTGATGTTCATATGAGTTGAAATGTGGCTATTTGAGGGATAATCTCTTGGCTAAACGAATCCATGAAAAATTCACCTAAGAAGGTATTAAATGATCTACAAATTACCCTATGAATTTGCGTATAAATGTTGAGGTAAGTATGCTGAAAAATTTCAAAAAAAATTCCAGATTTAAGAGAAGAATTTCGGTCAAGTTAAGAGGTTTCAAAGTGTTGTGAAAAATGAATTAAAACAAGTGAGGTCATGGAGGATTGAACCCGTGACCTCACCATTTTAAAAACCATGAAAATAAAGAAGTAAAAAGAAATGTGGTGAAGGGGACTCGAACCATGGTCTTGGCTGGAAAATAAAGTATAAAAATAAGAAATGAGAGGAGTGGGATTCGAACCCACAACCTCTTGACCAAACTTAAGAAAAAAATAAGAAGAAAAGAAATGTGAGGCGTGGGAATCGAACCCACGACCTCTAGGCAGTAAAGGAGAAATAAAATAAAAATAAAGTGAGGTTGTGGGGGTTCGATCGCACAACCTCATGGTCAACTCAAAAAAAGTCAAGGAATACGAAATAAAAAAAATATAAGGGGTTGTGGGGGTTCGATCCCACAACCCCTCGGCCAAGGAAGAGAGAGTTTAAAGAAAAGAAATTAAAAGAAAATGAGGCTGTGGGGGTTCGATCCCACATCCTCTCAATCCCATTGAGCGAAAAATGAAGAGAAAAACGAAGGGAAAAATAAAATGAAGGTGTTGGGGCTCGATCTTGGGTCCCCAAGCCATGTGGACCAATATAAACTAAATGAAAAATGTAAGTGTTGTCCAAGGGATTCGAAACCGGTTTCCCTTGCCCAAATTCCGTATTGATACATAAGTTATACGTGAATTAATGTTTAAAAATAATGTTGCCTACATAGATCGAAATCGAAATCTTGGCATACTTACAAGATGTATAAGTCTTGTACCACATAATCTTAGGAAGGTATGAATCACTTAAACGAACTATGAAGGGAGCCTCATGGCTTGTATGTATAGACCCATAAGTCTAGCATACGTTTAAAAATAAGTGAACCTAAGATGTATGTAATGAAATGATGTAACCCTAGAAGGGTTAGGTAAGAGTGTAAAACACACTAAATGGCCAAGTGCATTGGTATACGACGAAATGAATATTATGTAATGAAATGATGAAACCCTAGAAAGGTTAAGTAAGAGTATGAAACACACAAATGGCCAAGTGCATTGGCATATGATGAAATGAACATTCACGTAAAATGGGGTGAGTAATTATGAAGAGCAAATGTGCTAATGTTAATGAATGTGGTGACAATATGATAAGAGGCTAATGTGAACAATGAGAGCAATCTCAAATGAGCCAAAGTAAATGTTACCAAAACGTACTCACCTATGAGAGTGTAAAGTTAATAAAGAGACTAGTCTCAATGAACACTCTAATGAAAGTATTGAGAATAATGTATACTTAATACTAATGATGAGATGAGAAATCATCTATTGAGCTATGATGTCCTCATACTGGAAGCCAGCTTCCATGACGTATGAGTTGAATGAAATGGAACTTTATACTGAGCACCGATAGACTAGTTATGAGCGGTGATGCCTTCTTTCGGGAAGGGCGGAGGTTCATGTAACTCTCATGAGATGAGACTATCCGGAATGCCGGGTATGGGTCTCCTTATATCTACTAGTCTTCAAACCTATACTGCAAATATAGGGATATGGCGGGGTTCAATTCCCATGTACGCTAGCATATTTTGGGTTACTTTGGCGGGTGATTCCACCTCTTTTCAGTGTGGGGGAGACACTGGATTTCATGATGCTTACATGATCTATGTCAGTTAAAGTTAAAGTTCCCAATGAATGAATGAGGCCAGCCTCAAATGATACACATAATGAAGTGAATGATACCAAAGGTGTTAGGATAGGATAATTAAGAGGTGAGCTAGACTCAAGTAATGACACTAGGTTATTCTTGATCATTGCAGAACAAACCCAATGAGAGTATTAAACTACATCTTAGGTATAGCTGGTGTTTACACTAGCTTATGAATGAATGAAATGAAGTACATATGAATGAATGAAGCAGACACTGTGTTTGCTAAGGAAGACTCCTTAGTTGAGGTCCCATATGTTGAGTCCTCATTTTGGGAAGTCTTAATGTCAAGTCCATGATTCCAAGGTCTCATGGTATATGAATGAATTATATGAAAGGCGTTATGTGTTATATGCAATATGATATGTGTTATGTGTAAGATGTTATGTGCTGTGTGCAATATGATAAGTATGATGATGCATGTTACACTCATGGCATGACTTTCCTAATACAAATTTGGAAAGCTCACTAACTTTCCTAATCCAAATTTTGAAAGCTCAGTGACTTTCCTAATCCAAATTTGGAAAGCTCACTAATTTTTCTAATCCAAATTTGGCAAGTCCACTGACTTGAATTTCCATAATCATGTTGTTAGAAAAGAGCTATTCTTACTCATGCATGTCCTTGGTGTGTGCTTGCATATACCCATACTTAGTTCAAGTGTGTACTAATCCCATGCAACTCTATATTTTTAGGTGCAGGCATAGGTTGACGCTAGAGCTTACAGGTTGACGTTGCAGCTATCCGGACGTGGAGCTTTCATCCGGACTTGGTAGGCCCTCATGCTTTCGAGGATGTCTACTATTACTATCTAGCTAAGATGTAGGCTTTAGCTAGTGGAGTATGTTCCACTAGTGTTTCTTTCCATTTTTATTTCAGACATTGTATTGGTGCCATTTAGCAATTATACATTTAATGCAGTATTGAACTATTTCTTTCAGTTGATAATCTTAATGTTAGATAGTTGATGGTGAACATTATTAATGTGAGTAGAATGACCTTTATGCATGATATGAAACAAAAAGTTTCAAATTTTCCACTAAAATTAACCTAGATGAAGTAAGAATGACATAAGTAGGCTTGTCTGCGACCTCTAAGAGGTCAACGACGCCGGTATCGTTTGGGGTCTACACTCCGGTCGTGACAAAGTTTGTATCAGAGCACTAGGTTAAATTTCGAGAATAATAAGTTCACTTCAACCACATTGAGTAGTTTCTAAGTCATGGTAGTGAAGTGCACCACTATCCTGAATTAGAGACTGCATGATGCATAGGAAAATTTTCCTTCTTCTTATCTTATTGTGCTTTTCCTGATGTCTGATTTCTTGGTGTTATGAGCATGTATAACATTAATTCTTATTGTTTTTAGAGAATGAATACTAGGAGAACCATTGCTCAGAGGAGAGGAGGTGCAGCTGCTGGGGACAATCAGGTTCCACCCTAGGCTCCAGCTGAAGGAGTGTCTATGCCGGTTAACCCAGCTGGGTTGATTGATGCGGAGGTGCGGGCATCTCTGGCCCAGATGGCACAGGCCATCACTATGCAGGCCTAGGCTATGACTGCCCTGGTCAACCAGCAGAATGTTCAGAGGGAGAACCCACCGGTTCGTAGCATGTCTGACAGGCTGAGAGAATTCACGAGGATGAATCCTCCTATTTTCACAGGGTCTAAGACTTCAGAGGACCCCAGGAGTTTGTGGACGAGGTGCATAAGATTATGGTAGCCATGGGGTCCACAGACACTGAGAAGGCTGAGCTGGCTTCCTATCAGTTCAAGGATGTAGCACAAACTTGGTGCAAGATGTGGTAGGATAGCCGAGCTTTGGGCGGAGTTCCGGTCACTTGGGAGCTATTTATGACAGCCTTCCTGGAGAGATTTTTTCCCAGGGAGATGAGGGAGGCAAAGTTTGAGGAGTTTATCAACCTTAAGCAGGGATCAATGACAGTCAGGGAGTATTCCAGGAAGTTTGTTAAACTATCCAGGTATGCTACTTTCCTTTTTATCTAACAGCAAGGATGAGATGAGTACTGAAGTTTCTTAAACTATCTAGGTATGCTACTTCCCTTGTATCTAACAGCAGGGATGAGATGAGCAGGTTCCTCACAGGAATCAACGGAGATCTGGAGAAGAAGTGTTGGTCTGCGATGCTCCATGATAACATGGACCTCTTTAGGTTGATGATGCATGTCCAGCCGGTAGAGGGTCATTCGTGATGCTAGGAGGCCTAAGCCTCAAGATTAGGCAGGTCCCATCCGTGAGCAGCCCAGCTTCAAAAAGGGGCAACAGAGTTCTGGGAACTCTAATTCTCAGAGGAGTACAACACTTAGAAGAGGCAGAACTGAGCCCAAGAAGGGCAATGGAGGTGAGATACAGCGTCCCAAAAAGGACTGTGCTAAGTGTGGTTGTGCTCAAAGTGGAGAGTGCAGACAGGGCACTAATGCCTGCTTCGGTTGCGTTAATAGTGGGCACATGGTTAGAGACTGCCCACAGAACAGAGGTCAGGCTGCAGGTAATGCTCAGCCTAGGCCTAATCCACAGGGTGCAGCAGCAACTGAGCCAACTAAGAGGAACAACTTCTATGCCCTGAATGGCAGGGAAGAGCAGGAGAAGTCCGCTGATGTGGTCACAGGTATGCTGCAAGTATTCTCAACTTCAGTTTTTTCTTTACTTGATCCAGGGTTTACGCTTTCCTTTGCAACTCCTTTACTTGCTCTCACTTTTGATATATTGCCTGAAGTTCTTCATGATCCTATAGTGGTTAGTTCACCTTTAGGAGAAAATGTAAGAACTCATAGAGTATACAAGGATTGCCCAATAGTTGTAAGTGGTAAGACTATGTGAGCATACTTGGTTGAGTTACCCATGCATGATTTTGATGTTATTCTTGGCATGGACTGGCTTCACAGTTGTTATGCTTGTTTGGATTGTCGTAGTAGAGTGGTGAGATTTTGTTTCCCTAATGAAGAAGAGCTAGTCTGGGAGGGGTACAACTCGAGTCATCCTAATCCCTTGATTTCGAACATTAAGGCCAATAAAATGATGTCCAAGGGGTTATTGTGTCATCTTGTGAGTGTTAATGATTTAGATCATGACATTCCTTCCATAGACTCAGTGCCTGTAGTGAATGAGTTCCTTAATGTATTTCCTGATGATTTGCCTGGAGTCTCTCCCCCTCGAGATATTGACTTTGGTATCGACTTAGAACCCAATACTAAACCAATTTCAATTCCTCCCTACAGAATGGCTCCAGCAGAACTCAAAGTGTTGAAGCTGCAGTTAAAAGATCTCACTGATAAGGGTTTCGTTCAGCTGAGCATATCCCCTTGGGGCGCTCTAGTGTTGTTTGTGAAAAAGAAGGATGGAACCCTTAGAATGTGTATCGATTATCAGCAGCTCAACAAAGTCACTATAAAGAACAAGTATCCACTTCCTAGAATAGATGATTTGTTCGATTAGCTCCAAGGGTCTAGTTTCTTCTCTAAGATTAATCTTCATTCAGGGTATCATCAGCTTAGGGTTAGGGATGGAGATATCCCAAAGACAGCCTTTCGTACCCGCTATGGTCATTATGAGTTCTTAGTTATGTCATTTGGTCTCACGAATGCACCTTCTGCATTTATGGATCTCATGAACAGGATCTTCCGTGAATACCTTGACTCTTTCGTCATAGTATTCATTGATGACATTCTCATCTACTCTAGGAACAAGGAAGAGCATGAACAACATTTGAGACTAACCTTGCAGGTACTCAGACAACATCAGTTGTATGCCAAATTCAGCATGTGTGAATTCTGGCTTAGATCAGTGACCTTCCTGAGTCATGTTGTGTCCGATCAGGGCGTGGAGGTGGATCCTAGGAAGACTGAGAGTGTGAAAAACTGGCCAAAACCTCTTACTCCCACTGACATCCGTAGCTTTCTGGGATTGGCTGGTTACTACCGCAGGTTCGTGGAGCACTTTTCTTCCATTGCTTCCCCACTAATAACTTTGACTAAGAAGAATGCCAAGTTTTAATGGACGAAGACTTGTGAGAAGAGTTTCTAGGAGCTCAAGGACAGACTCACTTCATCCCCGGTGCTTACTTTGCCTAAGTGTGGTGAGAATTACACTATTTATTGTGATGCATCTAGGGTTCGTTTGGGTTGTGTTCTTACGCAAGTTGGTAAGGTGATATCTTATGCGTCCAGACAGCTCAAGGTTCATGAGAAGAATTATCCCACTCATGACCTGGAGTTGGAAGCTATGGTGTTTACACTTAAGATGTATAGGCACTACTTGTATGGAGTGCATGTGGATGTGTTCACAGACCACAAGAGTCTCCAGCACGTGTTCATGCAGAGAGAGTTGAATCTACGTTAGCGGAAATGGTTGGAGCTATTGAAGGACTATGACATGAATGTTCACTACCATCCAGGTAAGGCTAATGTTGTAGCTAATGCTTTGAGAAGTATGAGCATGGGAAGTACAGCCCACATTGAGGATGAGAAGAAGGAGTTGGTGAAAGATGTACATAGACTGGGTGTGCGATTGGTTGACTCTACTAGTGGGGGTGTATCAGTTTATCCTAGTTCTGAATCATCTTTGGTAGTTGAAGTCAAGCAGGGTCAGCATCTCGATCCTGTGTTGATGGAGCTGAAGGACTTAGTATTGATAAAGATGAATGAGTCTTTTGCTTTGGGAGGTGACGGCATACTTAGGTACCAGGATAGGCTGTGTGTACCAGATGTGGATGATTTGCGGACCAGGATTGTTGCGGAGGCCCATGGTTCCAGATATTCCATACATCCAGGTTCCACCAAGATGTATGATGATCTTAAGAAGATTTATTGGTGGGATGGTATGAGGAAGGATATTGCAGCATATATGGCCAAGTGTCCTAATTGTCAGCAGGTTAAGGCAGAACATCTTAATCCTTGCGGTCTTACTCAGATTATTGAGGTTTCAACTTAGAAGTGGGAGGCCATTAATATGGACTTCGTGGTTGGTCTTCTGAGGACTAGGAGGTAGCATGACTCCATATGGGTTATTGTGGACAGGATGACTAAGTCTGCCCACTTTATCCCTGTGAAGTCTACTTACAGAGCTGAGGATTATGCGAGACTCTACATTGATGAGATTGTGAGATGGCATGGGATTCATTTGTCTATCATTTAAGATAGAGGAGCACAATTTACTTCACATTTTTGGAGATCTTTCCAGAAGAGCTTAGGCACGCAGGTAAAGCTTAGTACTGCCTTTCATCCTCTGACTAATGGGCAGGCAGAGCGCACCATTCAGACATTGGAGGACATGTTGAGAGCGTGTGTGATTGACTTCAGAGGTAGCTGGGACGACCATCTGCCTTTGATAGAGTTCTCGTATAATAATAGCTATCACTCCAACATTGGGATGACACCGTTTGAGGCACTGTATGGTAGGAGGTGTATATCTCCAGTTGGGTGGTTCGAGGTTGGAGAGTCATCCATTTTGGGTCCAGAGATCATTCATGAGGCCTTAGAGAAGGTCAGGGTGATTAGGGACAGGTTGGCTACTGCTTACAGTCGGCAGAAGTCATATGCAGATAATAGAAAATGGCCCTTAGAGTTTGATGCTGGTGACCAGGTCTATCTTAAGATATCACCTATGAAGGGGGTGATGAGGTTTGGCAGGAAGGGTAAGTTGAGTCCGAGGTATGTTGGGCCATACGAGATCCTACAACGTGTGGGTGAGGTGGCCTATGAGTTGGAATTGCCTGCGGAGCTAGCTTCTGTCCATCCAGTCTTTCATGTATCCATGTTAAAGAAGTGCCTAGGTGATCCAGCATCGATTCTAGCTGTGGAAGGTTTGGGGGTCGATGAAGACTTGTCCTACGAGGTGGTACCTGTTGAGATCTTAGACAAACAGGTCAAGCTGCTGAGAAATAAGGAGATTTCCATAATGAAGGTATTGTGGAGGAATCATCTTGTTGAGGGTGCTACGTGGGAGGCCGAGGCTGATATGAGGTCCCGCTACCCTCATCCCTTTTGCTCTTGAGGTTAGACTTCCTACTCTTAAGTCTAAGTTTCCTTATCTCTCCATTCTTTGTTGCTATTGCTTGACTGTGCATAGCGATTATGTTATGTTATGACTGGCATTGTGCTAGATTGTTAGTAGTGTCATTCGGGGACGAATATTCCTAGGGGGGGGGGATAATGTAAGAACCCTAAAAATGGATATTATAAGTAATGCTTAATGTGTCTAGAATGCCTATGATTAGACCGGGTTCACACGGATTGATGCGATTAGAACAAGACCTCGGAACCCTTGCTACAGCCAAGCCAACTAACTTTGAGAGTTAGTTGAGCTTGTAAAGGTTGGGTCCAACCATGTAGGGCTCTCGAATACGAAGATTTACTCGAATGAGTCTTTACCGGACTTAAAAAGGGAAAATCATAGTTTTGGAGGGTCTAGGGGTAAAATGGCCTTTTTCCAGGCTAAGGGTAGTATCGTAAGTACCCTAAATATAAAATTAATTATTTAATTAATAAGGTGGAGGGGCAATTTGGGGAGAGAGGGCCAAAAATTGGCTCTTGAAGTGAAGTCTTGCTACACCCGGGTTCGAACCTAGGTGGAAGCAATGAATTAAATTTATTTTAATTTAAGTTTGTAAATTAATGTAATTAATTTATATTTATTATTTATTACCTGATTTAAAATAAAAGGAAATCAGATTTTTAATATTTAATAAAAACCATATTTGACTAAGTCCTAAACTAGACTCCTAAGCCTAATAAACCTCTCACTCTCTCACGTCTATCTCTCAAAACACACGATCGTTCTCTCTTCTTTTTCACGATTCTCTCTGCCAAATAACTTCAAGAACAGTAGGTAAACCAAAGTTCTTCACACTTGAAGAACTCACAACGAAAATTATAAACAAAAAACTAATCAATCACGTAGGCAAAGAAAAGGTTTTCCGTCGAGTTTGGTGTTGAACTTTTGGTGTTGGACGTGTGTTTGGAGGAGTTATTTGGGCAGCAAGTCAAGGTTTAAACGTCAAAAAGGTATGGGTTCTCTTCTCTCTCGGTCCTTTTCCCAAGAGACCCCTAAGGTTCAGATGAATCTATTCCGAAAACTAGTGTTGTTCCCCGTTGCATGTCCCTGTCACTAGCTCCCATTGAATCATAGGTTGGTTATGTTTGCTGGTAGAAAACTAGGGATGAATCGTGTTTTCGTGATGATTATGTGTTTATATGTATGTTCGGAATTATGTGACTTATGTTGATGTTTTTCCGAAACTATGTGTACGTGTGTGTGCAATGTGAACCGTATCTATGTGCCTCATGTTAGGGCTTTTAAATGTGATGTTGTGGTTGTATTTCATGTACAAATGTTTATGTAAATCGTGATGTTCATATGAGTTTAAATGTGGCTGATTTGAGTGATAATCTCTTGGCTAAACGAATCCATGAAAAATTCACCTAAGAACGTATTAAATGATCTACGAATTACCCTATGAATTTGCGTATAAATGTTGATGAAAGTATACTGAAAAATTTCAAAAAAAATTCCAGATTTAACTAGAGAATTTCGGTCAAGTTAAGAGGTTTCAAAGTGTTGTGAAAAATGAATTAAAACAAGTGAGGTCATGGAGGATTGAACCCATGACCTCACCATGTTAAAAACCATGAAAATAAAGAAGTAAAAAGAAATGTGGTGAAGGGGACTCGAACCATGGTCTTGGCTGGAAAATAAAGTATGAAAATAAGAAATGAGAGGAGTGGGATTCGAACCCACAACCTCTTGGCCAAGCTTAAGAAAAAATGAGAAGAAAAGAAATGTGAGGCGTGGGAATCGAACCCACGACCCCTAGGCAGTAAAGGAGAAATAAAATAAAAATAAAGTGAGGTTGTGGGGGTTCGATCCCACAACCTCATGGTCAACTCAAAACAAGTCAAGGAATAAGAAATAAAACAAATATAAGGGGTTGTGGGGGTTCGATCCCACAACACCTCGGCCAAGGAAGAGAGAGTATAAAGAAAAGAAATTAAAAGAAAATGAGGTTGTGGGGGTTCGATCCCACATCCTCTCAATCCCATTGAGCGAAAAATGAAGAGAAAAACTAAGGGAAAAATAAAAAGAATGTGTTGGTACTCGATCTTGGGTCTCCAAGCCGTGTGGACCAATACAAACTAAATGAAAAATGTAAGTGTTGTCCAAGGGATTCGAAACCGGTTTCCCTTGCCCAAATTTTGTATTGATACATAAGTCATACGTGAATAAATTTTTAAAAATAATATTGCCTACATAGATCAAAATCGAAATCTTGGCATGCATACAAGATGCATAAGTCTTGTACCACATAATCTTAGGAAGATATGAATCACTTGCACGAACTATGAAGGGAGTCTCATGGCTTGTATATATAGACCCATAAGTCTAGCATACGTTTAAAAATAAGTGAACCTAAGATGTATGTAATGAAATGATGTAACCATAGAAGGGTTAGGTAAGAGTGTAAAACACACTAAATGGACAACTGCATTGGTATACGACGAAATGAATATTATGTAATGAAATGATGAAACCCTAGAAGGGTTAAGTAAGAGTATGAAAGACACAAATGGCCAAGTGCATTGGCATATGATGAAACGAACATTCACGTAAAATCGGGTGAGTAATTATGAAGAGCAAATGTGCTAATGTTAATGAATATGGTGAAAACATAATAAGAGGCTAATGTAAACGATGAGAGCAATCTCAAATGAGCGTAAGTAAATGTTACCAAAACGTACTCACCTATGAGAGTGTAAAGTTAATAAAGATACCAGTCTCTATGAACACTCTAATAAAAGTATTGAGAATAATGTATACTGAATACTAATGATGAGATGAGAAATCATCTATTGAGCTATGATGTCCTCATACTAGAAGCCAGCTTCCATGACGTATGAGTTGAATGAAATGGAACTTTATACTGAGCACCGATAGACTAGCTATGAGCGCTGATGTCTTCTTTCGGGAAGGGCGGAGGTTCACGTAACTCTCATGAGATGAGACTGTCCGGCATGCCGTGTATGGGTCTCCTTATATCTCCTAGTCTTCGAACCTATACTGCCAATATAGGGATATGGCGGGGTTCAATTCCCATGTACGCTATCATGTTTTGGGTCACTTTGGCCGGTGATTCCACCTCTTTTCGATGTGGGGGAGACACTGGATTTCATGATGCTCACATGATCTATGTAGGTTAAAGTTAAAGTTCCTAATGAATGAATGAGGCCAGCCTCAAATGATGCACATAATGAAGTGAACGATACCAAAGGTGTTAGGATAGGATAATCAAGAGGTGAGCTAGACTCAAGTAATGACACTAGGTTATTCTTGATCATTGCACAAAAAACCCAATGAGAGTATTAAACTACATCTTAGGTATAGCTGGTGTTTACACTAGCTTATGAATGAATGAAATGAAGTACATATGAATGAATGAAGCAGACACTGTGTTTGCTAAGGAAGACTCCTTAGTTGAGGTCCCATATGTTGAGTCCTCATTTTGGGAAGTCTTAATGTCAAGTCCATGATTTCAAGGTCTCTTGGTATATGAATGAATTATATGAAAGGTGTTATGTGCTATATGCAATATGATATGTGTTATGTGTAAGATGTTATGTGCTGTGTGCAATATGATAAGTATGATGATGCATGTTACACTCATGGCATGACTTTCCTAATACAAATTTGGAAAGCTCACTAACTTTCCTAATCCAAATTTTGAAAGCTCAGTGACTTTCCTAATCCAAATTTGGAAAGCTCACTAATTTTTTTAATCCCAATTTGGCAAGTCCACTGACTTGAATTTCCATAATCATGTTGTTAGAAAAGAGCTATTCTTACTCATGCATGTCCTTGGTGTGTGCTTGCATATACCCATACTTAGTTCAAGTGTGTACTAATCCCATGCAACTCTATATTTTTAGGTGCAGGCATAGGTGGATGCTAGAGCTTACAGGTTGACGTTGCAGCTATCCGGACGTGGAGCTTTCATCCGAACTTGGTAGGCCCTCATGCTTTCGAGGATGTCTACTATTACTATCTTGCTAAGATGTAGGCTTTAGCTAGTGGAGTATGTTCCACTAGTGTTTCTTTCCGTTTTTATTTCAGACATTGTATTGGTGCCATTTAGCAATTATACATTTAATGCAGTATTGAACTATTTCTTTCAGTTGATAATCTTAATGTTAGATAGTTGATGGTGAACATTATTAATGTGAGTAGAATGACCTTTATGCATGATAAGAAACAAAAAGTTTCAAATTTTCCGCTAAAATTAACCTAGATGAAGTAAGAATGACATAAGTAGGCTTGTCTGTGACCTCTAAGAGGTCAACGATGCCGGTCTCGTCTGGGGTCTACACTCCGGTAGTAAAAAAGTTGGTATCAGAGCACTAGGTTAAATTTCGAGAATAATAAGTTCACATCAACCACATTGAGTAGTTTCTAAGTCATGGTAGTGAAGTGCACCACTATCCTGAATTAGAGACTGCATGATGCGTAGGAAAATTTCCCTTCTTCTTATCTTATCGTACTTTTCCTGATGTCTTATTTCTTGGTGTTATGAGCATGTCTAACATTAATTCTTATTGTTTTTAGAGAATGAATACTAGGAGAACCATTGCTCAGAGGAGAGGAGGTGCAGCTGTTGGGGACAATCAGGTTCCACCCCAGGCTCCAGCTAAAGGAGTGGCTATGCCGGTTAACCCAGCTGGGTTGATTGATGCGGAGGTGCAGGAATCTCTGGCCTAGATGGCACAGGCCATCACTATGCAGGCCTAGGCCATGACTGCCCAGGTCAACCAGCAGAATGTTCAGAGGGAGAACCCACCGGTTCGTAGCATGGCTGACAGGCTGAGAGAATTCACGAGGATGAATCCTTCTATTTTCATAGGGTCTAAGACTTCAGAGGACCCCCAGGAGTTTGTAGATGAGGTGCATAAGATTATGGTGTCTATGGGGGCCACAGATACTATCAAGGCTGAGCTGGCTTCCTATCACCTCAAGGATGTAGCACAAACTTGGTGCAAGATGTGGCAGGATAGCCGAGCTTTGGGCAGAGTTCTGGTCACTTGGGGGCTGTTTAAGATAGCCTTCTTGGAGAGATTTTTTCCCAGGGAGATGAGGGAGGCAAAGGTTGAGGAGTTTATCAACCTTAAGCAGGGATCAATGACAGTTAGGGAGTATTCCCTAAAGTTTGTTAAACTATCCAGGTATGCTACTTTCCTTTGTATCTAACAGCAAGGATGAGATGAGTACTAAAGTTTGTTAAACTATCCAGGTATGCTACTTCCCTTGTATATAACAGCAGGGATGAGATGAGAAGTTTCCTCACAGGAATCAACGGAGATCTGAAGAAGGAGTGTTGGTCCGATGCTCCATGATAACATCGACCTCTCGAGGTTGGTGGTGCATGTCCAGCAGGTAGAGGACAGCCGCAAGAAGAGGGGAATTCGTGATGCTAAGAGGCCTAAGCCTCAAGATCAGGCAGGTCCCATCCATTGAGGCCACAGAAACAATTTTGGCGTCCGTGAGCAGCCCAGGTTCAAAAAGGGGCAACAGAGTTCTGGGAACTCTAATTCTCAGAGGAGTACAACACCTAGAGGAGGCAGAACTGAGCTCAAGAAGGCAATGGAGGTGCGATACAGCGTCTCAGAAAGGACTGTGCTAAGTGTGGCCATGCTCATAGTGGAGAGTGCAGACAGGGCACTAATGCCGACTTCGGTTGCGGTAAGAGTGGGCACATGGTTAGAGACTGCCCACAGAATAGAGGTCAGGCTGCAGGTAATGCTCAGCCTAGGCCTAATACACAGGGTGCAGCAGCAGCCGAGCCTCCTAAGAGGAACAGGTTCTATGCCCTAAAGGGCAGGGAAGAGCAGCAGAAGTCCGCTGATGTGGTCACAGGTATGCTGCAAGTATTCTCAACTTCTGTTTATGCTTTACTTGATCCAGGGTCTACGCTTTCCTTTGTAACTCCTTTGCTTGCTCTCACTTTTGAGATATTGCCTGAAGTTCTTGATGATCCTATAGTGGTTAGTACACCTTTAGGAGAAAATGTAAGAACTCATAGAGTATACAAGGATTGCCCAATAGTTGTAAGTGGTAAGACTATGTGTGCATACTTGGTTAAGTTACCCATGCATGATTTTGATGTTATTATTGGCATGGACTGGCTTCACAGTTGTTATGCTTCTTTCGATTGTCGTAGTAGAGTGGTGAGATTTCGTTTCCCTAATGAAGAAGAGCTAGTCTGGGAGGGGTACAACTCGAGTAGTCCTAATCCCTTGATTTCGAACCTTAAGGCCAATAAAATGATGTCCAAGGGGTTATTGTGTCATCTTGTGAGTGTTAATGATTTAGATCATGACATTCCTTCCATAGACTCAGTGCCTGTAGTGAATGAGTTCCTAGATGTATTTACTGATGATTTGCCTGGAGTCCCTCCCCCTCGAGAGATTGACTTTGGTATCGACTTAGAACCCGATACTAAACCAATTTCAATTAATCCCTACAGAATGGCTCCAGCTGAACTCAAAGTGTTGAAGCTGCAATTAAAAGATCTCACTGATAAGGGTTTCGTTCAGCTGAGCATATATCCTTGGGGCCCTCCAGTGTTATTTGTGAAAAAGAAGGATGGAACCCTTAGAATGTGTATCGATTATCAGCAGCTCAACAAAGTCACTATAAAGAACAAGTATCCACTTTCCAGAATAGATGATTTGTTCGATCAGCTCCAAGGGTCTAGTTTCTTCTCTATGATTGATCTTCATTCAGGGTATCATCAGCTTAGGGTTAGGGATGGAGATATCCCAAAGACAGCCTTTTGTACCCGTTATGGTCATTATAAGTTCTTAGTTATGTCATTTGGTCTTACGAATGCACCTTTTATATTTATGGATCTCATGAACAGGGTCTTCCGTGAATACCTTGACTCTTTCGTCATAGTATTCAATGATGACATTCTCATCTACTCTAGGAACAAGGAAGAGCATGAACAACATTTGAGACTAACCTTACAGGTACTTAGACAACATCAGTTGTATGCCAAATTCAGCATGTGTGAATTCTGGTTTAGATCAGTGCCCTTCCTGGGTCATGAGAAGAATTATCCCACTCATGACCTGGAGTTGGAAGCTGTGGTGTTTACACTGAAGCTGTGGAGGCACTACGTGTATGTAGTGCATGTGGATGTGTTCACAGACCACAAGAGTCTCTAGTACGTGTTCACGCAGAGAGAGTTTAATCTACGTCAGCGGAGATGGTTGGAGCTATTGAAGGACTATGACATGAATGTTCACTACCATCCAGGTAAGGCTAATGTTGTAGCTGATGCTTTGAGCAGGATGAGCATGGGAAGTACATTCCACATTGAGGATGAGAAGAAGGAGTTGGTGAAAGATGTACATAGAGTGGGTGTGCAATTGGTTGACTCTACTAGTGGGGGTGTTTCAGTTCATCCTAGTTCTGAATCATCCTTGGTAGTTGAAGTCAAGCAGGGTCAGCATCTCGATCCTGTGTTGATGGATCTGAAGGACTCAGTGTTGATAAATATGAATGAGTCTTTTGCTTTGGGATGTGACGGAATACTTAGGTACCTGGATAGGCTGTGTGTACCAGATGTGGATGATTTGCGGACCAGGATTATTGCGGAGGCCCATGGTTCCAGATATTCCATACATCCAGGTTTCACCAAGATGTATCTTGATCTTAAGCAGATTTATTGGTGGGATGTCATGATGAAGGACATTGTAGCATATATGGCCAAGTGTCCTAATTGTCGGCAGCTTAAGGCAGAACATCTTAAGCCTGGCGGTCTTACTCAGATTATTGAGGTTCCGACTTGGAAGTGGGAGGCCATTAATATGGACTTCGTGGTTTGTCTTCCAAGGACTAGGAGGCAGTATGACTCCATATGGGTTATTGTGGACAGGATAACTAAGTCTGCCCACTTTATCTCTGTGAAGTCTACTTACAGAGCTGAGGATTATGCGAGACTCTACATTGATGAGATTCTGAGATGGCAAGGGATTCCTTTGTCTATCATTTCAGATAGAGGAGCTCAGTTTACTTCACATTTCTGGAGATCTTCCAGAAGAGCTTAGGCACACAGGTAAAGCTTAGTACTGCCTTTCATCCTCAGACTGATGGGCAGGCAGAGCGCACCATTCAGACATTGAAGGACATGTTCAGAGCGTGTGTGATTGACTTCAGAGGTAGTTGGAATGACCATCTGCCTTTGATAGAGTTCTCGTATAATAATAGCTATCACCCCAGCATTGGGATGGCACCGTTTGAGGCACTGTATGGTAGGAGGTATAGATCTCCAGTTGAGTGGTTCTAGGTTGGAGAGTCATCCATTTTGGGTCCAGAGATTATTCATGAGGCCTTAGAGAAGGTCAGGGTGATTAGGGACAGGTTGGCTACTGCTTACAGTCGGCAGAAGTCATGCAGATAATAGAAAATGGCCCTTAGAGTTTGATGTTGGTGACCAGGTGTATCTGAAGATATCACCTATGAAGGGTAGGTTGAGTCCGAGGTATGTTGGGCCATACGAGATCCTACAACGTGTGGGTGAGGTGGCCTATGAGTTGGAATTGCCTGCGAAGCTAGCTTCTGTCCATCCAGTCTTTCATGTATCCATGTTAAAGAAGTGCCTAGGTGATCCAGCATCGATTCTACCTGTGGAAGGTTTGGGGATCGATGAAGACTTGTCCTACGAGGAGGTACCTTTTGAGATCTTAGACAAACAGGTCAAGCGGCATAGGAACAAGGAGATTGCCACAATGAAGGTATTGTAGAGGAATCATCTTGTTGAGGGTGCTACGTGGGAGGCCGAGGCCAATATAAGGTCCCGCTACCCTCATCTTTTCAGCTCTTGAGGTTAGACTTCCAACTCTTAAGTCTAAGTTTCGTTATCTCTCCATTCTTTGTTGCTATTGTTTGACTATGCATAGAGATTATGTTATGTTATGACAGGCATTGTGCTAGATTGTTAGTAGTGTCATTCGGGGACGAATGTTTCTAAGGGGGGGATAATGTAACAACCCTAAAAATGGATATTATAAGTAATGCTTAATTTGTCTAGAATGCCTATGATTAGACCGGGTTCAAACGGATTGATGCGCGTAGAACCAGACCTCGGAACCCTTGTTACAGCCAAGCCAACTTACTTGGGGAGTTAGTTGAGCTTGGAAAGGCTGGGTCCAACCATGTAGGTCTCTCGAATACGAAGATTTACTCGAATGAGTCTTTACCGGACTTAAAAAGAGAAAATCATAGTTTAGGAGGGTCTAGGGGTAAAATGGTCTTTTTCCAGGCTAAGGGTAGTATCATAATTACCCTAAATATATAATTTATTATTTAATTAATAAGGTGGAGGGGCAATTTGGGGAGAGAGGGCCGAAAATTGGCTCTTGAAGTGAAGTCTTGCTCCACCCGGGTTCGAACCTAGGTGGAAGCAATGAATTAAATTTGTTTTTAATTTAAGTTGGTAAATTAATGTAATTAATTTATATTTATTATTTATTAGCTGATTTAAAATAAAAGAAATCAGATTTTTAATATTTAATAAAAACCTTATTTGACTAAGTCCTAAACTAGACTCCTAAGCCTAATAAAACTATCACTCTCTCACGTCTATCTCTCAAAACACACGATCATTCTCTCTTGTTTTTCACTATTCGCTCTGCCAAATAACTTCAAGAACAGTAGGTAAACCAAAGTTCTTCACACTTGAAGAACTCACAACGAAAATTATAAACAAACAACTAATCAATCACGTAGGCAAAGAGAAGGTTTTCCGTCGAGTTTGGTGTTGAACTTTTGGTGTTGGACGTGCGTTTGGAGGATTTATTTGGGCAGCAAGTCGAAGTTTGAACATCAAAAAGGTATGGGTTCTCTTATATCTTGGTCCCTTTCCCAAGAGACCCCTAAGGTTCAGACGAATCTATTCCGAAAACTAGTGTTGTTCCCCGTTGCATGTCCCTGTCACTAGCTCCCATTGAATCATAGGTTGGTTATGTTTGCTGGTAGAAAACTAGGGATGAATCGTGTTTTCGTGATGATTATGTGTTTATATGTATGTTCGGAATTATGTGACTTATGTTGATGTTTTTCCGAAACTATGTGTACGTGTGTGTGCAATGTGAACCGTATCTATGTGCCTCATGTTAAGGCTTTTAAATGTGATGTTGTGGTTGTATTTCATGTACAAATGTTTATGTAAATCGTGATGTTCATATGAGTTGAAATGTGGCTATTTGAGTGATAATCTCTTGGCTAAATGAATCCATGAAAAATTCACCTAAGAACGTATTAAATGATCTACGAATTACCCTATGAATTTGCGTATAAATGTTGAGGAAAGTATGCTGAAAAATTTCAAAAAAAATTCCAGATTTAAGTGAAGAATTTCGGTCAAGTTAAGAGGTTTGAAAATGTTGTGAAAAATAAATTAAAACAAGTGAGGTCATGGAGGATTGAACCCGTGACCTCACCATTTTAAAAACCATGAAAATAAAGAAGTAAAAAGAAATGTGGTGAAGGGGACTCGAACCATGGTCTTGGCTGGAAAATAAACTATGAAAATAACAAATGAGAGGAGTGGGATTCGAACCCACAACCTCTTGGCCAAGCTTAAGTAAAAAATGAGAAGAAAAGAAATATGAGGCGTGGGAATCGAACCCACGACCTCTAGGACGTAAAGGACAAATAAAATAAAAATAAAGTGAGGCTGTGAGGGTTCGATCCCACAACCTCATGGTCAACTCGAAAAGAGTCGAGGAATAAGAAATAAAAAAAAATATAAGGGGCTGTGGGGGTTCAATCCCACAACCCCTCGGCCAAGGAAGAGAGTGTTTAAAGAAAAGAAATTAAATGAAAATGAGGTTGTGGAGGTTCGATCCCACATCCTCTCAATCCCATTGAGCAAAAAATGAAGAGAAAAACTAAGGGAAAAATAAAATAATGGTGTTGGGGATCGATCTTGGGTCCTCAAGCCATGTGGACCAATATAAACTAAATGAAAAATGTAAGTGTTGTCCAAGGGATTCGAAACCGGTTTCCCTTGCCCAAATTCCATATTGATACATAAGTCATACGTGAATAAATGTTAAAAATAATGTTGCCTACATAGATCGAAATTGAAATCTTGGCATACTTAAAAGATGCATAATTCTTGTACCACATAATCTTAGGAATATATGAATCACTTAAACGAACTATGAAGGGAGCCTCATGGCTTGTATGTATAGACCCATAAGTCTAGCATACATTTAAAAATAAGTGAACCTAAGATGTATGTAATGAAATGATGTAACCATAGAAGGGTTAGGTAAGAGTGTAAAACACACTAAATGGCGAAGTGCATTGGCATACGACGAAATGAATATTATGTAATGAAATGATGAAACCCTAGAAGGGTTAAGTAAGAGTATGAAACACACAAATGGACAAGTGCATTGGCATATGATGAAATGAACATTCACGTAAAATGGGGTGAGTAATTATGAAGAGCAAATGTGCTAATGTTAATGAATGTGGTGACAACATGATAAGAGGCTAATGTGAACGATGAGAGCAATCTCAAATGAGCCTAAGTAAATGTTACCAAAACATAGTTACCTATGAGAGTGTAAAGTTAATAAAGAGACTAGTCTCTATGAACACTCTACTGAAAGTATTGAGAATAATGTATACTTAATACGAATGAGGAGATGAGAAATCATCTATTGAGATATGATGTCCTCATACTAGAAGCCAGCTTCCATGGCGTATGAGTTGAATGAAATGGAACTTTATACTGAGCACCGATAGACTAGCTATGAGCGGTGATGCCTTCTTTCGGGAAGGGCGGAGGTTCACATAACTCTCATGAGATGAGACTGTCCGGCATGCCGGGTATGGGTCTCCTTATATCTCCTAGTCTTCGAACCTATACTGCCAATATAGGGATATGGCGGGGTTCAATTCCCATGTACGCTATCATGTTTTGGGTCACTTTGGCCGGTGATTCCACCTCTTTTCGGTGTGGGGGAGACACTGGATTTCATGATGCTCACATGATCTATGTCGGTTAAAGTTAAAGTTCCTAATGAATGAATGAGGCCACCCTTAAATGATGCACATAATGAAGTGAACGATACCAAATGTGTTAGGATAGGATAATCAAGAGATGAGCTAGACTCAAGTAATGACACTAGGTTATTCTTAATCATTGCACAACAAACCCATTTAGAGTCTTAAACTATGTCCTAGGTATAGCTGGTGTTTATAGTAGCTTATGAATGAATGAAATGAAGTACGTATGAATGAATGAATCAGACTCTGTGTTTTTAAAGAAAACTCCCTAGTTGAGGTCCCATGTGTTGAGCCCTCATTTTTGGAAGTCTTAATGTGAAGTCCATGATTCCACGGTCTCATGGCATATGAATGAATGATATGAAAGATGTTATGTGCTATATGCAATATGATATGTGCTATGTGTAAGATGTTATGTGCTGTGTGCAATACGATAAGTATGATGATGCATGTTACTCTCATGGCATGACTTTCCTAAACCAAATTTGGAAAGCTCACTGACTTTCCTAATCCAAATCTGGAAAGATCACTGACTTTCCTAATCCAAATTTGGAAAGCTCAGTAATTTTCCTAATCCCAATTTGGCAAGTCCACCGACTTGACTTTCCATAATCATGTTGTTAGGAAAGAGCTATGCTTACTCATGCATGTCCTTGGTGTGTGCTTGCATATACCCATACTTAGTACAAGTTTGTACTAATCCCATGCAACTATATATTTTTAGGTGCAGGCACAAGTGGACGCTAGAGCTTATAGGTTGACGTTGCAGCTACCCGGACATGGAACTTTCATCCGGACTTGGTAGGACCTCATGCTTTCGAGGATGTCTACTGTTACTATCTAGCTTAGATGTAAGCTTTAGCTAGTGGAGTATGTTCCACTTGTGTTTCTTTCCGTTTTTATTTCAGACATTGTATTGGTGCCATTTAGCAATTATACATTTAATGCAGTATTGAATTATTTCTTTCAGTTGATAATCTTAATGTTAGATGGTTGATGTGAACATTATGAATGTAAGTAGAATGACCTTTATGCATGATAAGAAACAAAAAGTTTCAAATTTTCCGCTAAAACTAACCTAGATCAAGTAAGAATTTTGTAAGTAGGCTTGTCTGTGACCTCTAAGAGGTCAATGACGGCGGTCTCGTCTGGGGTCTACACTCCGGTCGTGACAATAGACCTATAATTCATCTAAATCTATTCAAAATAACACCATAGGATAGTAATTTAATGAACAACCAAGTCAATCGAATGAACATAATACAATGTAGGTCAAGATCACAATCTAGGGTTAGGGGTTGAGGATCATGTTCTTCAATTTAGACCAAACCATCAACAATTATCATAATCAAGTTAAAATACATGTTAATATATTAGATATAGCCTAAATAAATCATCAACAACTCAATCCATAACTTCAATTTCGAGATTAAATGAAACCCACTTGAAAACTCAAGTTCTTGAAATACTTTGAAGGAACCCTTTGAGGAAAGAGGTCTCAAAGTTAAATATATACCATACCTTAACGTTTTGATGAATATTAGGAGATGAAATCGTCCCCTTACAGCCCCAAAAACCCTTCCTTATCTTAGACTTCAATGGTGTCTTCCAATAGAGAGAGAAAGAAGAGAGAAAGAAGAGACTTTATTTTGTGAGTTGTGTTAAGACTAATGGGGGTTGGGGTCTTTATTTGGAGGGTTAATTAACCTAATTAGTCTCCCCTAATACCCTAATTAACCACCTAATCCCTTAACTAATTAAATGAACCAACTTAAAAACAGGCAGGAAAACTTGACCCTCACAGACGGAACCCCGATCGACTGGCCGTCTGTGAGACGATGACTTGGCCCCCCTCCGTCCTGCACACTCGTCGTTTTGGTCAGAGACTTGCGTAGGCGAGGGATTCCCCATTTTACCTAAGTGTGGGACGACGGTTGGCAACGACGCCCCATTGATCCACACACAGATTGTAGCCTGCATCTTGTCGATGAACACTACCAAAACAGTGTTGACATCAACTTGCAAGTGTCCTCCTCAAGGACCCTTGGTTGGTCCTTGGGGAGTCGTACCCGGACGTTTCGACCATGAAATAACTAAAATACATGTTATACACCTTTTTACTAAATTTCATGAATTTTCTGACTCTTAAAAGTTATTCAAATAGGCTAAGGCACGCTAGTACCTCTTTGAACCAACTTCCGGACGTCATGGATGTTCTTGGATGTTTTGGTTTCTAAACTTCTTAAATGACCTATATTCATTAGAATAGACTTAAAAACAGTGCCTAGACCTCATGACACCTATGTTAGGCTTTACGACATGTCTTGGATTTTTGAAGTGTTACATTATACCCCCCTTAGGAACATTCATCCTCGAATGACACTAAAACTCTTTTTGAAGGAAGGAATATACTCAAGACTAGCAGCCCAACCAACAACATTACAATATCAAGCAACATAATTCAGATCATTTCAACAAGACAATTTCAAAACTTCAATTATCACCCATAAGGCTCAAACATTGCATCATGAGGCACTTCCTTCTCACAACACACATGAGCTCAACATACTTTACAAGAGTCAATTAGCACAAAGTTCAACTTATCAACATGTCAAATAACTTTCCACTAAGACTCACTATGTCAAAATGCACAACAAACTCAAAACAAGTCAAAAGCAAAATTTAAAGTTTTAATGCACTTATTCACTCTAACCTCTCTGCAAACTTTTCAAAAATGCATATTTTTGCAAGACTTCACCAAAAATCATAAAACTTCATTTTCTAGTCAGATTTATATTATTAAAAAGAATGACTAACCTTAGTTGTTAAAAAGATGAGGGTAACAGGACTTCATGTCGGCCTCGGCCTTCTATGTTGCACCCTCAACTAGGTGATTTTTCCATAACACTTTTACAGAAACCACCTCTTTGTTCCTCAACCTCTTTACCTGCCTATCAAGGATTTGAACCAAAACCTCCTCATAGGAGAGATTATCCTTGACACCACAACACTCAATAGGATGAATAGACTCAGAATCACCGACACACTTCTTTAGCATAGAAACATGGAAAACCGGATGAACCAAAGCCAATTCACTAGGCAACCTCATCTCATAGGCAACCTTTACAACTCTTTGCAAGATTTCATAGGGACCCACATAACGAGGACTTAACTTCCCTTTCTTGCCAAATCTAACCACCCCCCTCATAGTTGAAATTTTCAAGTACACCTTATCACTTTCTTCAAATTCTAGATCCCTTCTCCTATGATCGGCATAAGACTTTTGCCGACTATAGGCCATTTGCAAGCGATTCTTTATAATATGAAATTTCTCCAAAGTCTTATAAATCAAATCGGTACCAAGAATCAAAGACTCACCAACTTCAAACCACCCAATAGGAGACCTACACCTGCTACCATACAAGGCTTCATATGGAGCCATGAAGATGGATGAATGAAAACTATTATTATAAGCAAACTCTACTAAAGGCAAGTGCTTATCCCAACTTCCCTTGAAGTCAATGACACAAGCTCTAAGCATATCTTCAAGGGTTTGAATAGTATGTTCCGCTTGACCATCCGTTTGGGGATGAAAAGCGGTACTCAATTTCACCTTAGTACCTAATCCTTCTTGAAATGACCTCCAAAACCTATATGTAAATTGTACACCCTTATCCGATATGATGGATAACGGAATACAGTGGCGACACACAGTCTCATCTATGAAGATATTTGCATAATCTTCCGCCGAATAAGTAGACTTGACGGGAATAAAATGAGCGGACTTGGTCAATCTATCAACCACCACCCATATGGAGTCATATTGTGTTTGAGTCTTAGGCAAACCTACCACAAAATGCATATTGATGTCTTCCCACTTCCAAGTAGGAATTTGGATTTCTTGTAGTAAGCCAGCCGACTTTAGATGTTCAACCTTAACTTGTTGGAAATTTGGACACTTAGCAACAAATTCCGCTATGTCTTTCTTTAAAACTTCCAACCAATAAGTTTTCTTAAGGTCATGGTACATCTTTGTGGCACTCGGATGAATGGAGTAGCGGGACCTATGGGCTTTCTCAAGGATCTGGTCCCTCAACCCATCTATCTTGGGAACACACAATCTCCCTTGATACCTCAAAACACCATCCCCCCCTAAAGAGAATGATTCATTTAGCTTACCAAGAACCGACTCTTTCAATTCCATCAATGGTTGATCAAGGTGTTGTTTGGAATTCACCTCAACCACCAAAGATGAATCGGAGTTATGTTGAACCAACACACCACCATTCGTAGAATCTTCCAACCTCACACCCAACCTAGCCAACCTATGAACATCTTTCACTAAGTCTTTCTGGTCTTCATCTATGTGAGACACACTACCCATAGTCGTACGACTTAGAGAATCCGCAACCACATTGGCCTTGCCAGGGTGATAGAGGGCACTCATGTCATAATCTTTCAACAATTCTAACCACCTTCTTTGTCGGAGATTCAACTCCCTTTGGGTAAACACATATTGGAGACTCCTATGGTCGGTGAAGACATCGACATGGACACCATACAAGTAATGCCTCCATATTTTTAAGGAAACACCACGGCTGCTAACTCAAGGTCATGAGTTGGATAGTTTCTCTCATGCACCTTAAGTTGTCTAGAAGCATATGCAATTACTTTGCCATGTTGCATAAGCACAGACCCCAAACCCACACGGGATGCATCACAATGCACAACAAAACCCTTTGTTCCCTCCGGTAAAGTCAACACCGGAGCTGAAGTAAGTCTACCTTTCAAGATTTGAAAGATCTTTTCACATGCCTCCGACCACTCAAACTTATTACTATTTTGGGTCAAAGTAGTCAAAGGAGATGCAACAGACGCAAAACCATCCACAAACCTCCGATTGTAACCCGCTAGACCCAAGAAACTCCTAATGTCAGTTGGAGCCAATGGTCTAGGCCAACTTCTCACCGCCTCCATTTTCCTTGGATCAACCTCAACTCCTTCACTTAGATATGAGATGACCAAGAAATATCACCGACCTCAACCAAAACACACATTTGCTATACTTGGCAAACAGTTAATGTTCTTTAAGGGTTTGCAATACCACCCTCAAATGACCCATGTGATCACCCTCATTTTTCGAATATACCAAGATGTTGTCAATGAAGACAATGACAAATAAATCTAGGTAACTTCGAAACACCCTATTTATTAAGTCAATAAATGCCGCCGGAGCATTAGTGAGACCAAAGGACATTACTAGGAACTCATAATGACCATATCTAGTCCAAAACGTCATCTTTGGTATGTCCTCACCTCTCACCTTAAGTTAGTGATACCTCGACCTCAAGTCAATCTTAGAAAAGCAGCTTGCCCCATGGAGTAGATCAAACAAGTCGTCAATCCATGGGAGAGGATACTTATTCTTGACTGTGAATTTATTGAGTAGGCGGTAATAAATACACATTATTAAGGACTCATCCTTCTTCTTCACAAACAAGACCGGAGCACCACATGGAGAAATACTAGGTCTTGTGAATCCTTTGTCTAGTAAATCTTTGAGTTGAGCCTTCAACTCTTTCAATTCGTCCGGATCCATCCGATAAGGAGGAATTGAAATGGGATTTGTATCCGGTAGCAAATCGATACCAAAATCAATTTTCCGTTCGGGAGGAATATCGAGAAGATCATTAGGAAAGACCTCTGGAAATTCACTCACTACGGGGACCGACTCAACGAGAGGAAATTCGAATTCAAAATTTTGGACTCTCACTATGTGATAAAGATAACCTTTTGAGATCATTTTGCATGCTTTTAGACAAGAAATGATACGACCCCTAGGAATAGAACTTCCCCCCTTCCACTCAACCACGGGTTCATTTGGGAAATTAAATCTCACCACCCTTGTTCTACAATCAATAGTGGCGAAACAAGAATGTAACCAATCCATACCCAAAATGATATCAAAATCAAGCATATCTAGTTATACTAGATCAACATTAGAAACTCTATTGGGCAACATTATAAGACAATGTCTATACACCCTTTTTGCAACAATCGACTCACCCACCGGAGTAGACACTATAAAAGGTTCATGCAAAATATTGGGTAAAATGTCAAACTTTTTGGCTACTAGAGGGGTAAAAAATGATAAAGTAGCTTCGGGATCAAGTAAGGCATATACATAAATAGATAAGACTTTTAACATAACGGTCACCACGTCGGGAGAAGTCTCTTGCTCACCCCTAGAGCGGAGAGCATAGAAGCGGTTCTTCTTTGGATCCTTATTTGAAACACTTGCTTGAGTTTGACCACTACCCTTGTATTGACCCTTCACATTGGGACAATCCCTAACCTTGGGTCCACTTTTACCACAACCAAAACAATTGTCCGTTCCAACCAAGCATTCACCAAAATGACCCTTTCCACACTTGGCACATGTAGGTTTCTCATTTGGTGAGTTTCCACTCATTCCCTTTTGAGCTCTAGGTTTAGCCACCTTATCATCACGAGCCTTAGGGAACTTAGATGGAACTTGATTAGAGAAAATCTTCTTGAACTTAGGCTTGTCTTGAATTTCAAGCCTATTGTTAGAAGAACTTCCATCAAAAGATCTTGCCCTCTTAGCATCTCTACTCTTCCTCTTAGCCCTTGCCTCTTCCACATGTTTGTCATGCACCATAAGGCGAGAAATGTTCATGTTGTCATGTAACTTAGCCGAATGACACTCCTCTCGCAAATTATCCGACACCCCCATCACAAAGCGTCTCATTTCATCTCTAGGATTGGAAACCAAATAAGGAGCATATTTTTACAATTTAGTGAATTTCAAGGAGTATTCATGAACACTCATACCTCATTGGTGAAGGTTGATGAAATCCACCACTTTACATTCCCTCATCTCCCTAGGAAAGAATAGATCGAGAAAATCTTTCTTGAAGATCTCCCAAGTCACCAGACCACCCCTAAGAGGTCTATTGTCCCTCCATTGAATATACCAAGTTTGAGCCACTTCCTTGAGTTGGTATGTGGCTAGCTCGGCCTTCTCACTAGTGGATAACCCCATTGCAAAGAGTATCTTGTAGACTTCATCAATGAACTCTTGAGGGTCTTCTTCTACCTTAGACCCATAGAAAGTGGGAGGATTCATCCTCGTGAAATCCCTTAAATGGGATGCCATGGTAGTGGCTTGTTGATGAGCTCGGGGTACAACCTCTCGATTAGCTTGGGGCCGTCATAGCTTGAGTTTGAACAGTTGCAGCTTGAGATTGAGTAGTAATGGCTTGGGCCATTTGGTTGAGGATAGCCCTTATTTCACCTTCCGCCAAAGGTGGAGTATTGGGTGGAACTTGTTCAACATTAACTTCTTCTTCAAGAGGAGAATCTTGATCACCACGGGGAGGAGCTCCCGCATTAGCAACCTCTTACTCAAGTCTTCGAGACGCATTCCTCCGAGTATTCATTGCCTATGACCAAAATACACGGTTTAGGTAAACGCACACAATAGTTACTCTAGAGGCATGATATTGGATTTCCAAGAAAAGAGAGAGATTCCTAAGCATCATATAGATTCCTATCAATAAGTGTGGCGCGCTTCACAATTATGAACACGAATCTACATAGACGTGGTTGAGAGAGACATCAACATCAACGATGTTCAACCTCATGCTCTGATGCCAAGTTTGTCATATCCGAGTTTACCCTCTAGACGTAACCGGCATTGTCGTCCACTTTGAGGACTAAGACTAGCCCCTTAGTTTACATCATTGCATTCATAAGTCAAAAATACGGAAAAATTTAAAACTTTTAATAATTCTACATTGAGGTTTACATATACCTCTACATACACATACATATAATTGTATCAAGTATACATAGACCCTTCGTATAAGAAGATTAAACAGTCTTCTACTTTTATTGCACATATAGATATATAACACAAAATAGAGTCTCAAAGTCGTCTCATCTCATAACCATCTAAAATGATCATAGCAATTTGGGCATAGACCTACATCAATACTAAGAAGACACATATAGGCTTACAAATCGTACTCGAACGAAATAGAATGAACATAAGATTCTAAAAAGGTAAAGCAACTCCATAAGCTATATATTGCATCGCCCTCGATTGGTGAGGACCTACCCACTTGGATGGTAGAGAATATCCAAGTCTTTCTTCAAGTCGTCTCGAATGAGCCTTCATTGACCGAAACCTAAAATGTTTTGGAAAAAGAAGAAAATGGGGTTAGTACGCCACTTGTACTAAGTATGAGACCATATGTACATATAATGTCAAATCATGCTAAAAAGGACATTTAGTTAAATCATGCCATTTTTATCCTTTGAAAATCTTATGCATAATCAAACAAGCCATACCAAGTAACAATGACATATTCATTGGGGCAAAGTAAATAATATGCATACCATCATACGAGAACCCATTATCTTCTACACCCCTATCATCAAGGAATAACATCACAAGCACGAATAAGAGTTTATCATAGCATAATAAGCAAGACAAGTACTTACGAATCCCTATCAAGTCAACAACTGCAATAACTAAGCCAAACCCCATAACCTTACTTAATCAAGTAACCCAACAAGAAATCCATAACCAATGCCCAACTTTACACAATATGACCCTTAATGATACATAACATCATACCTTAACAATATAGACCAAATACATGTTCATAAACATAACCATCACCATATGATATCATTTACATGTAAAGTCAACATACTATCATCATTTACATCATTAGCATATACATACATAATATCAACTTCGTAAAGCTCCCCTCAAGGAAAACTAGTGCAAGGCATAGGTAGAGTCACATACCCCTACCTAGACTAAGTCAAACCTATTAAGTGTAACGCCCTAAAACAAACTAAGGTGAACTAGAGCCTCGTGAGTGTTTCTTGAGTTAATTTTGTTTTAAAATGAGTTACTTTAGTGTTCTTAGGCAGTGTGTGAAGTTTGGTTAAGTTTGGATGTCAATCGACTAAGAACGTCCATGACGTTCGAAAGGTGTGCCCTAGAATGTACTAGTGTGTCTTGATGTGTTTGAATGAGTTTTACATGTTCGTTTTGTTTGAAAATTGTGTGGGATATTACTAAGACTTAGACGACTTAGTTTAGGGGTTTAATGTCCGGGCAAGACCCCACCTATGACCTACAAGGTTCCCTAGATGAAGGGCCCAAGACTTAGCACCAAACTGCCAAGAACACTACTTCATCGACGAGGCAGTCTACTGGGCATAGTCCCATCGACGCCCCGTCGATTGGGGGGGTGTAGTACCATACTTAGTGGGAAGTCTATCCCCTCATGGTGCAGTGTCTAAAGCCATCGACGCCCAGCAGGACGGGCCGTCGACCCATCGATGCCCAGTAGCTTAGATCGTCGATTGGCTCCTTCAAAAAGCTGCTGGAGCTTGCTGCCTACTTGGGGTGTTTTGTGTAAATTCACCCCAAGTCTTCTATAACCCTAGGTCAATATTTTTAGTGTTTTAAAGTTATATTAAGTTAGTTTTAAGCCTTAGACCTAGACAATACCCCTCACTTCAAAATTCAAACTCTCTCAAAGTCACCATTGAAAGCTAGAGGTCAAGGAAGGATAGGAGGGCTGGTTGGACGTGATTTCTTCACCAAAGCTCTTGGGTTTGCTTGCTAATTGAGGTATGGTATCCATTCTTGAATACCCTTTCATTCAAGAAGCCATTTCCAATGAATTTCAAAAAGGGGTTTTCAACTCTAACTTCTATTATCTTCAACCCAATATGGGTCTTTCATGAAAATGTTTCTATTAACTAATTAATGATGTTATTAATGTTAGTTGGTGATTCTAATGCTAAAACCTTGATGAAATCATGTTAAAGTTTCCTTTCAAATGGTGGTTTAACAAATGGGTCAAATGAGCATGTTTTAAGTATTAAATGAACTTTGGTTTTATTGTGTTGTAATGTGGGTTTAGCTACTGCCCTAAGGGCCTTATTATGAGGAAGAAATGATCAAAATGATTATAGTTTGTTATGGCTTGTTGAATTGAATAGTTACTTATATTATTTTGTTCTTATGATAAATTGATCTTGAGTGGTATGCTCCACCTTCTTGGTGGCGGTGCTTGATCAATTGGTAGTGTTTATTATGTATTGAGAATGCGATCTTGAAGTTCTAAATGGTAGAATGAATAGAAATGTTAAATGGGTCTTGTGTTGTGGTTGTGAAGCGTGAATGGTATGTTTGACCTAGATTTTTGTCTAATTAAAGAATGTGACTAAGAGAAGTATGTAAAGTGTGTAAGATGTTAAATGAAAGTCTAAAGCATGTTCAGAACTAATGTATATGAATTGATGCTTATATGCAAGGTGTGCTTACATGTACACACACACACTTTAAGTGAATGAATGAATCTATGTTTAGTAAGAAGGGGAGTCGTGGGGTGGACACTCTTTGTGAGTTTAGATGAAGTGTCTAGTAGCAACCTCACTATTCCAAATGAGCTTTCCTAGATAGGTCGGAGGATGAATGCACTTCGTGAGTTGAGATGTGACATTCGCTAGTTATCCTTAACCTATAGTCTATAATGTGAGAATCCGTGGGGAGTTATTCCTAGCACCGAGAGGATAGGAAGAAGAGGTGGAATACGCTACGTGAGTTGAGATGTCGTATTCCCTTATACCTCTTGAGATGTGTACTCCTCGTTAGAAGAGAATGAGTCACTTAGTAGCAATCATCCTATCCCTTAACTATGTGCCCGCATAGGTATAGCTATTGGAAAGCCATGTAAAAGCTAAGAAGTATTACCTTACTCTAGGCAAGTGAGGATCCCTCATTTGATAGGGGTTAATATCGCGATTCCATGCCTAGCTCTCATGGTATTTGTCGGTTAACCCCCCACAAAAGTAATTAAAATGATAAGTTGTCTAAGTAATATGATACCTATGTGATTTTGATTGAACTAAGTCTTCTAAAGGAATGTTCTACTTAGGGTAGGTGGTGGTATGGGATGCTACTATTGCACTAAGTAGGACCTTTCGAAAGGGAAGACTTGCCGCCAAACCTTCTAAAAGAATGTACTACTTAGGGTAGGTGGTGCTATGGGATGCCATCCTACTCATTGCACTAAGTAGGCATTCCGAAAGGGAAGACTTCGGTGTTTTGTTGGGTGTTCTTCTAAGGTATTTCCTTTGAGTCGTGATTCATTCTCCCGAGTTGAGTAAGCCAAATGGGGTAGTCTTAAGGACCGCTTGGGTGTGCGTTGAAGGAAGTGTTTAGACGTTTCCTTCATGTCTTACCTTAGAGAATCTTGGGAATATACTTAGGTAGGGAAACTCCTACGGAAATGGGCTCACTTCCTCATTTGCAATATTTTTGAAGTTCACCATTGTTGGAGTCTTTAGTTTAATGTAAAGCTTTTAAACTTACTTTAAAATCTTAAAATGGTTCACTGTAATGTCAATGAAATTGTTCACTGTAAATGCATCTTTTTGGTCAACTTGTTGTAACGTGCTCAAATCCTTGGGAATCCATTAGGAGGGCTAGTGGAGTGGTAGTATGGGATGCTACTCTCACATTCCACTTAGTGTGACCTAAGAGTCCTATTGGAGGAGAGTACTTGTGTGAGAGTCGTATACATGCATAGTTCCCTGTGAAGTCAAGTGTGCTTACTGTAAAGTGTAATGTTGAGGTAAAATTATGGAAGTTCTTCTTTAAGTGTTAAATGATGCTTCTTATGTTGTTTTGTTCATAAGTTCATGAATGTTTTATTAAATTGGCATGAAAGATTATTTTGCTAAAAATGTCCCTTTTTACATGTTTTTGCATATGCCATACTTAGTACCTTGTTGTACTAACCCTATACTTTTATATACCTTATGAGTATAGGTTGGAAGCCTTTTGGAAGATCGAAGTTGAAGGTTGGGAACTCTATCTCTCAAGAATTTGGTATGTGAGGATATTCGAGGACATAGTTTATGTTTCTTAGTTTTTCTATTAAGACTTAATTTGAATTTTCGTTTATAGTAAAGGGCCGTGTCCCTAAGATTCTAAGTTGTGTCATTAAGTTGGCTTGTGACGATAAGATTTTCTAGTTTTATGAAAGACTTCTTTTATTTAATTATCATGAAAAGTTTTAATTTAGGCACTACTTTTCATGCTTTATGTAATGAGTAAGAGTTGAAGGGATTTTTCGAGACTCCAAAGGGTCAAGTACGCCCGTCCAAGATCCGAGAGTTAACCCTAACTTCTAGGGGGTACTTTTGGGTTGTGACATTAAGTCACCCTAGTTAGTTTATACTTTATTACTTCATTTTTAGTGTTGTAAGACCTTACACCGATGGAATCCAGTGTTGTAAGACCTTACACCGATGGAAGGTTGTCTACCGGCCAAAGTAAAACCAAACATAAACGTAGCTTTTCTAGGTGGATCCACAAGCTAGTCTTCCTATGGGGGCAACATAGTTCAATAACTAAGAGATAGGTCTTCCCTCTTCATACCACATGGTAATTGGGGCCTCCTCTCATGGGAATCAATTGAATGAGTATCCCTCAAATGGGGAGTACACATCAGATATAGAGCTATAGCGTAACTCTTCCTCTATGGAGAGTCATCACCTTCCATTGTCAAGTTCACTCGCTGCTAAGCTAAGTCCCTTCTTGAAATGACTTAATGTCTTTATTTATCAATCAAAGATTAGTTTAGGTCATAGGGTATAGCCCTTGTATAATCATTATCATTATAGCTCAATAGTAATTGCATGAGTATAATCCTTTCATCACAATTCATATAAGTAAGGTTAACACATTTACATATTCATTCATGATAAGGCACATTGGTAGTCATCAACATCCTTATAACTTTTCATCTTAATCAACCTCACAACCATAGTCAAGACATTTCAATTCAACATCATACCACCATATCAATCCTAAACAAGTCATACTCTAACACAACATCATGACATAATCACAATTAACCATAGTTTGAAGTAAATTATAGGGATCACAAGACTTACCAAGTCTTCTTCATAGTTCATCACAAAGGTCTTACCATCAAATCATAACTCAACCCAACTAGGGGAGTAACATTATAACACAATGATAACCAATAATATAACAAGGACAATTGCATCTCTATAACACAATTCAACACTAGATCATAACTTAAGGCAAGATACTTAGGTCAATTTCACAATATACTCCATAACCTAAATCACATCTCAAGAACTAGCAGGATAGACTTATAATTCATCTTAATCTATTCATAATAACACCATAGGATAGTAATTTAATAAATAACCAAGTCAATTGAATGAACATAATAAAATGTAGGTCAATATCACAACCTAAGGTTAGGGATTGAGGATCATGTTCTTCAATTTAGACCAAACCTTCAACAATTATCATAATCAAGTTAAAATACATGTTAATATATTCAATATAGCCTAAATAAATCATCAACAACTCAATTCATAACTTCAATTTCGAGATTAGATGAAACCCACTTGAAAACTCAAGTTTTTGAAATACTTTGAAGGAACCCTTTGAGGAAAGAGGTCGCAAAGGTGAATAGATCCCATACCTTAACATTTTGATGAATATTAGGAGATGAAATCGTCCCCTTCCATCCCCCGAAACACTTCTTTAGCTTAGTCTTCAATGTGTCTTCCAATAGAAAGAGAAAGAAGATAGAAGGAAGAGGGTTTATTTGGTGAGTTGTGTTAAGACTAATGGGGGTTGGGGTCTTTATTTGGAGGGTTAATTAAAAACCTAATTAGTCTCCCCTAATACCCTAATTAACCACCTAGCCCCTTAACTAATTAAATGAACCAACTTAAAAAAATGCAGGAAAACTTGACCCTCACAGACGGAACCCCAATCGACGGGCCGTCTGTAAGTTGATGACTTGGCCCCCCTCCGTCCTGCACACTCGTTGTTTTGGTCAGATACTTGTGCAGGTGAGGGCTTCCCCATTTTGGAAAAGTGTGGGATGATGTTTGGAAACGACGCCCCGTCGATCCACACACAGATCATAGCCTGCATCTCGTTGCTGCACACTGCCCAGTCAATGTTAACATCAACTTGCAAGGGTCCTCCTGAAGGACCCTTGGTTGGTCCTTGGAGATTCGTACCCGGACGTTTCAACCATGAAACAACAAAATACATGTTATGCACCTTTTTTAATAAATTTCATGAATTTTCTAACTCTTAAAAGCTAGTCAAATAGGTTAAGGCATGCTAGTACCTCTTTGAACCAACTTCCGGAAGTCATGGATGTTCGTGGACGGTTTGGTTTCTAAACTTCCTAAATGACCTATATTCATTAAAATAGACTTAAAAACAGTTTCTAGACCCCATGACACCTTTGTTAGGCTTTACGACACGTCTTGGATTTTCGAAGAGTTACATCGGTTATTTCCTATTCTCATCATATGTGATACCTACTAGCATTAGAGAATTACTATGAGGTTTAGGTGGTGGTATGGGACACTATCTAGACATTGCACAATAGGCTTTGACGGTGTTAGTGAGAGTCCCAAGGTTTTCTCCAAGACCATTATTTGAATGTCCTTATGTGTTGAATGTCTCCTAAATGAACTATGAAATGTAATGACTTAAGTTAAGAAAGTATGTTAAATGAAGAAGTACTTATCTAGAGTAGCTAAGGGTTATCTAGTTAAGGTTTGAAGGGAGCATAGGAATGGTCACTTCATCTCTTACCTAGATAAGTCTTAAGAATGACTCTAGTTAGGGAAGATGGTTGATTGTATGAACATGATCCAAACTTAGGTATTTTTAAGGATTACTAAGGTAATCTTGAATAGATCAATAATGGATGTTATCTTCTTGATTTACTTAATTAAGTCTTTTGATAACCTTTGTAGAGGAGAGTGCCATGTTATATGTATGCTAATGTATTAAGTGAGAATGATTCTATCTTAGGTAGTCTATAGGATCTCTTAAGTGTTTTAGGGACTGTATGGGTGGTCGCTTCACAACTCACTCAAGTGAACCTTAGAATCACCTTTGGTAGGAGGATCTCATGTTCATGTGCTTGATGTGTTGTAAGTGTATGTACCTCATTATGGGTGGTCTTAAGGATCATTTAGGTATGCCTAGATTGGGTGGATGGGTGGTCTCTCTTTGTCTTACTTAAGTGAGTCTTAGGATAGCTCTTAGTGAGGGGATTATATGCTAGAAGATGTTTGAAGCAAAGTTGAGAAACTTCACTGTAACAGTGAAGAAGTTCACTGTACAGTGAAGTAGTTCACTGGAAAGTGTTCCTAAAAATGTGACTAATTGCTTAAATGTTTTCATATGTGATTCTAAGTTGTTAAATGTTGTTCTTATGATTATAGCATGATGTTTTAATCAAATTCATGAAAAGCATGTTATTTACTAAATGTCCCTTTTTCATGGTTTTTGCATGGCTTCCATACTTTGTACATCTAATGTGCTAACCCCTTCTTTTCCCTTTTTGACTAAAGTGTAGGGAATTGGAAGTCTTGATGTGCCATGGACGATGGATAGGTTTCTAAGGGTTGAATATGAAGTATTGGTGAGTCATCATTGATCCGAGGACAATATCCACATGTTCCTTATGTCTTAGTCTTTTTTTTTATGTCTTGTATGGGCTTAAACCCAAGTGTTGTAAATTACAAAGTTTAGATGGTTCAATGACATGTTGTAAAGGTTTAATGTTTTAAATTAAAGTCTTCCGCTTGCTTATTGATTATGAAAGAGTTCTTCGTGTGTGAAGAAAGTTTTAAATTCTTACTCATTTTAGTATGTTTATTATGCAATGAATGATACAAGTGGCTTAGATGAGACTTCTTGAAGTCTCATTTTCCGTGTGATGACACAAGGATGCTCTAACTTCTAGGGTGTACTTGTGGGTCGTTACAAACACCATCACTCATACACCCCCATTAAGTCAACTAGTGCAATGAATAAGTAAGGCCCCATAACCTCACTCAATCAAGTAAACCCAACAAGAACTATAAGAAATGCCCAACTTTATATATTATATCATTAAGAGTAGACATCATCATACTTTAGCAATATAGACCAACCACATGTACATAAGTGAAACTGATATCACATAGTGTCATTAACATGTAAGGTCAGCATATACATATCATTTACCTTTATAAGCATATAAGCACATAAGAACATCCTTCTAGGATTTCCCTCAAGGCTAACTAGTGCAATGTATAGGTAGAGTCCCATACCCCTACTTAGACTGAGCCAAACCCCTTAGGTCCTTCGGGTCAGAGTTCACTTTATTACTTCATTTTACCTTTGGGAACATCTTGCCTTAACCGACATAGACCAGATGAGCTAATGTGGAATCCGGTGTCATGGAACCCTACACCAAAAAAAGGTGGACTACTTGCCAAGGTAGTACTAAAACATGAACATAGCATCTAGGTGGATCCACTAGCTAGTATTCCTATGGGGGAAACATAGTTCAAGAACTAAGAGATGAAGTTGGGACCCTCTTTATGCTACATCCATTATAGTCTCCAATCTCATGAGTACAATAGTGATCCTACCTTTCCTATGTCAGAAGGGACACTCCTCACTTCTAGTTCACTCGGTGCTAAGCTAGAGTCCCTTTTGAAATGTCTTTCATTAATAATCATAACCTAGTTTAGGTCATAGGGGTCTACCCCTTATATAGTCATAGTCATAGCTCACTAGGAATTGCAAGAGTATGTACTTTCAATACAATTCACACATGTTCGGTTAGCACATGTACATAACCATATTATGATAAGGAACATAAGCAATTCAACACCAACCTTATATCATTACATCCTAGCCAACAACTCACAAACCATAAATCAAGACATTTCAATTCAACATCATACCAACCCTAATCAATCTTACACTAATGTATACTTCAATAAAACTTCATCACTAAACACAAAAAATCATAATTGAAGTAAAGGATTGAGATCACAAGACTTATCCTAATCTCCTTCACAAGCCATTATCCAAGCTTTTACTATCAACCATCTAATTAAACCAAAATACGTGTAATATCATCACACAATAGTAATTAACACAATAATGAAGTCAATTGAATCAATACACATCAATTCATCACTAGTTCATAACCTATGGTTAGGGACTTGGGTCAATTTCATGATCTATTCCACAAAACTAGGTTAACTCATCAAGAACTAGCATAATTGAATAATAATACATCATAATTTAAACCTAATAATGAAAATAAACCATAGCCAATACAATATAGAAGATCAAATTCGTAATAGAAGAAAACCCACTTGAAACTCATCTTTTTGAAATCAATTGTGGAAGAACCCTTTGGGGAAAGGAATCCCAAAAGTGAAAGGATCCCATACCTTGTTAATTGTTGAAGTTTAATGGAGAAAATCACGCTTCTTGCTGCCCTCAGACCTTGACCTAGCCCTTCAATGGAGTTATTCTATTTGGGAGAGAGAAAGAAGATTAAGGAAGAAAAAATTGTGTTTCCGGATTGAGAGGTGTTAAGTGAGGTTTTAGACTTAGGGTAGGTTCTATAGTTAATTAACTAACCTAATCAACCAACCCCTAATCACTACTTAAAACCCTAGATACTAACTTAATTAAATGAACTAACTAAAACTCACCAGTGAAATTTCAGGCCTAAACTACGAGACCAATACCTATGGTTCGTAGGTTAGTCGACGGGCCTTGGGACCAACCGTCCTGCAGGTCCATCGTTTTGGTAAGAGAGTTGCAAGAATGGCATTTTGGCAAAATGGCTATCTGACCATCGGCGGAGGTATTCGACGCCCGTCGATTGGACCATGCCCCGTCGTCGACCTTTGTTGGTAGACACTGTCTCAAGACAACTTTTGGCCAAATTGGAAGGGTACTCCTCAAGGAACCTTAGGGTGGTCCTTGGGGAGTTGTACCCAGATGTTTTGACCCTAAACCAACTATGATACATGTTATACACCTTACCACCAAATCACATCAAATTTGGACTCCTAAAACCCTGTCAAATAGGCTACGCCACACTAGCACCTTTTGCACTAGTCTCCGGACGTCGTGGACGTTCCTTGATGTTTTGACCCCTAAACTTCCAAAATGAATTTTATACATTATTATTGAATAGTTTTAAAACCGTTGGACACTCATCTGAGGCTCTAGATTAGGTTTTGAACTCTCGGAGTGTTACTAATATTCCACAATTACCATAGGAATTCAAGACATAAAGGGTTTAAGGAAGAACAAGGGTTCATGGGGGAATCTTAAGTGATTACTAACAATTTACCACCAATACTTAGTTTGTCACACCCGGGTCCTACACCCTAGATGAGACCGGCGTCGTAAACCTCTCAGAGGTCGCAGACAAGCCTCTTCTTAGCTTTCATCACAATCATACAGTTAAATTTAGCAGAAAATTTAAAACTTTTTAAATTTACTGAAGTGTAATTAGACTTCATATAATTCTTGCATAAGAGTGATATACTAACAGCTAAAAATAAACAACTATCTATTAATAGATTGAACAATTGAAATGAAGAATTCATAATATCATTAATAGTTGCCAAACCGGCCTTAATACAAAAGATTGAACAAATGTTTGAAAGGAAATGCTAGGAACAACATCCACTAGTTATGTATAATCTACTAAAGCTAGAATATAAAGAGTAGGCATCCTCGAACTCAAGAGGACGTACCAAAGTCTGGAGGTACTAGTCCAAACAGCTTCAACTGATCTTCAATCTTCTTCAAGGACTTGCACCTATAAAAATAGTAATTGTATATGGGTTACTACACACTTGTACTAAGTATGGTGTATGCACATAAACACATAAGGACTATGCATGATCAAGGAAAACTCTTCCTATAGCAACATGCCATTTTTGGAAAGTGAGTCACTTCACTTCCCTAATTCGTTATTTATGAATCATGCTATTAATATGACATATTTTCATGCATTTAAAGCACACAACCCATTTTCTATATGAACATAAGACCTTGGAATCATGAACATAATTTTAGAACAACTCAAGCAAAATTTAATATTTTTGCTCCCCTTAGGCCGAGAGCTCCCTCTCCCAGACTTAATTTATTTTCTGTCTTTTCTTCTTTTTGTTGTTAGTTTATTTTTCACTCTTTTCTTTTTTTTTGTTGTGTAGTTCAATGATCTCCTTTGATCCTATGTTTTACTTAAGAGTGAAATGATTCGTTGTAGTCCCATTGCTACAATGAATCAAGTAATCCAAAAGACTAATGAAATGATTTGACTACCCTACCTAGAAGTTGTTCTTTCCATTCTTGTTAAATTGGGCATGAAGTCTTTATAAGCCAATCTTTATTGGCTATGCCCATTCTTTGATCATTTGCATGATATAAAGATGTTGGGGCATATATTCATACTTCAATTGATGAGTCATTATGTTTTGCTCCCTTTATTGGCATAAGCCAATAAATTTTAAAACTTCATTCTTATCAAACACTGATGATATGATATACTTATGATTTTGCTTACTTAGTTAACTTTGAACTTACATTTCTTCTTCTTTGATCTCATGTTCACTTTGAACATGCTAGGTTGACTTAGGATATTCTTTTAAGACTTCCATTGGGATGTTTCTGTGCAATGACAAAGAATGACTTACATAATTACTTAGTCTAACCTCACCCTTTGGTCATCCTATCCGAACACCCCTCATCTTCATAGTTCTTGTTTTCTTCATTTCTTACTTTCTTAAAGAAATCTTTATCATTTAACCGACATAGATCATGTGAGCTAACATGAAATCTAGTGTCTTCCCATACTGAAAAGAGGTGGTTTACCGGCCAAAGTGAAATTGAATACTTCCTAGCTTTCTTAGGTGGATTCATTAGCTAGTAACCTATGATGGCGACATAGTTCAAAGACTAGGAGAATTTGGAGACCCTTATCCACCTTGGTGGTAGTATCATCTCATGAGACTTACATGTTCTTGCAAAAGCTCATTACTAGTCTATCGGTGCTTAGCTCAATTTATTATACTTTACAACTTTTAGAGCTGACTCATACATTATAGAAGCTTGCTTCTAGTATGAGGTATGCTTAGCCAAATGGATGACTTGTCATCCCTTTCTATACTTGATGAATGTGAACTTTAATCTTACATTATCATCCTGGTGTGAATGAGACTTGTCTCACGATTTCTAACACCCTCTTACGTGAGTATCTTTAACATAATTGTTTAGGTGCAAGTGAGACTTGTCTCACGTCCTTTAACACCCCATTCTAGGTCAATTTCATAACTCATAAGCTTTTAGTTATTTCATTACTCACCTTATCTTGTTCAATGTTATTTGGTAGTCTTCTACCATTCTTTATGAAAGTTATAAGGACTTATAAATGTGCTACTATGTTCACAAGTTCATTTAGATAGGGTATGTTGGGACTTGTACCAATCATTGGCATACCCTAGGTTATGAGTTCATTGAGTTACATCTTGTGAAGTCAATCTTTAACATGTATTTGGCCTTACAAGAAACATCATAATTTACATTGGCCATATAAGATTGGTAGGACTTAATCAATGGCCAATTCTATTACATATTTTGGAAATGATATTGTTGGCCAATTTATTGGCATAAATCAAACTTTCACTAAACACTTGTCATGATATTATCACTAGCAAAGTCAATTAAATTCATGTATATACTATAGTAATCTCATCATTTTAAGCAAGCCAAATTTTAACATTTGATTAGCTTATAAGAACAATTCAGTGCTTAGTTTGGTCAAGCTATAAAGTTGATTTGGCATTGAAGATTCATTAACTAGCTTTGATTCTCATTTTTATTTCTTCTTGGAAACATTGCATTCCAAACACTTACAAACATATCTACTGTAAACACACAGTAATCAAAACCTTCATTCCTTTCAACAGTAAACTGAATTTCATAAATGACTTATAACAATTTCATCTTCTCGAACACAATTAGGCATTACAAAATTCCTTATCTTATGAAAATGATACTCTAATCATACAGATCTATCCTATAGGTCTCATTCGACATTATCAGTTCACACAAACCTACATATAATGATCTGTTAGCACCACATACCAACAACATGCTCGAGATTTGCATTATACATACTACTAGAATCGGAAATAGGGATAACTAGGGAGATGAACATTCGACAATTTCATTGGGAACAACCCTAGTTTCGGTTTTCTTGAATTCAAACGGTTTAAAAGCCTCATGGGGAAAGGAATCCAAGAGAGAAAACCCATACCTTACTGTAGAATTGAATCTACTAAGATCACCCTGTACTTTGCATGAAAATCTTGAAGAATTGCCTTGAAATCGCCTAAGGAGAACCGAGAGTATTTTTCTATTTTTCTTACGTTTGTTCACTATTTTCCAGTCGTGAGTTTCTACTGGATAAACGTGAGTCTAAATCTTAGGAACTAAATATTGACTAATTCAATTTAGGCTAATTAACTTAATTAAATAAATCAATTAGCTAATTACCAAAATGCCCCTCCTAAATTGACTAAAAATAGGAGAGCATTTGACTTAGCCAAATTCTGAACATTTGCTAAGTGTCTCGGGTTTGAACATGAATTTAAATTAATTAATTAAGTTGCTAATTTAATTAATTAAGTGACCTAGGGTAATTGCTAAAGTATCCCTAAGTCACTAGGACCATAACCAACTCCTTTGGACCATCCTAGGTTAGGTACTAGGATGTTTCTTTGGCTAGTGTCACCCGGTTAGGTCTTAGGATTTCGAGTCCACTAGTTAGTTCATTTTAGTTAGTCCAAGGTTTGTAAGATAGTTAGGTAAGTTAGTTAGAATATAGGATTGGTTAGGAAGCTCGGCCCCACGTGGCTTGACCTGACGCTTGCCGGCCCCCTAACTGCCCTAACCGAATCGGTTGGTCTTGGTCGCTTGGTCTCTCGGCCGGTAGCACATGTGCTTGCAGATGTGCTTGCACATGTGTTGCCGTGCACTTTCCTAACCGTACACTCTGTAGTTGCACTTGGAAAGTTCACTTCTAGTACCAAGGATCCTCAATATGTCCTTGGGCACTGCTCATCATGTACTATGGTACCTAGGCTTGACACTTGGAAGCCTCGTACCTAATTTGTGTAAGCGAAGAAAATAAATTTTTAGCTTAGGGTCTTCATTGCAGGTACAATTCATAAACAAGCTTGGATTGGATCATTTGGTCACCAAAGTGTATTTTAAGTTACTTGTTAATAGATAGAAATTGGCTAATACCCTTAAGCCAATATTCTCTAACATGCCCAATATTACTCAATATTGGGCATTGGGATGCCTATGTACCCCAATAAATATTCTTAAAACCTAATAGACTCTTCACTAGACAAGTACATTTTCTGGAATGTTACATTGTCCCCCCCCTTAGGAACATTCGTCCCCGAATGACACTACATATAATTTTGAATCAAAGAGGGTATTTTTGAAAAACACATCAACATACTTGAAACTTTACTCTTTGTGAAGATCTGTTCACAACTTACTCTAGATGATGCACATCACTCAAAGCTTATCTGAAGCTTCATATTGAGATTGAGGAACTTCCTACTCTCTCTCACTTTAACTCAATGCACATCACAATTCATGCGACAGAAAAATCATGTCAACGCTATACTAAAACAGCAACATGAATGCAAGCATGAACTCATATTAACTCATATAGTGCAAGTATAAATCACACAGTCATGGACTTAAAACACCAAAACCGACTAATGCACTAAAATTTAGAGTTTCATAAACAAAATCAGACTTAGGAAGAGTATATCTAACCTCAAGAACTGAACAAGTGAGGGTAACGAGATCTTATGTCGGCCTCGGCCTACCATGTTGCTCCCTCAACAAGGTGGTTCCTACATAACACCTTTACGGTGGCAACCTCCTTGTTCCTCAATTGCTTCACTTGGCAATCTAAAATGTCAACTAGAACCTCTTCATAAGAAAGGTTCTCATCGACTCCTAACCCCTCAACAGGCAGGATGGATGCTGGATCACCTAGACACTTTTTAAGCAACAAAACATGAAACACTGAATGAATAGAAGCCAAGTTATTTGGTAACTTCAATTCATAGGCAATATTCCCTACTCGCTCTAAGACCTTATAAGGACCTATATACCTCGGACTCAACTTCCCTTTCTCACCAAACCTCATCACCCTTTCATGGGTGATATTTTCAGGTAGACTTGATCACCTACCTCGTATTTAAGAGCCCTCTTCCTATTAGGAGCATAGGATTTTTGATGACGGTAAGCAGTAGCCAATCTATCCCTGATCATTCTCACCTTTTCCATAGCCTCATGTATGATCTCAGGGCAAAGGATGGAAGACTCTCCTACCTCAAACCACCCAACGGGGACCTACATCTCCTGCCATACAGTGCTTCAAAAGGTGCCATCCCAATACTGGAATGGTAGCTATTATTATAAGAGAACTCAATTAGTGGCAAGTGATCATCCCAACTCCCCTTGAAGTCAATAACACATGCTCTCATCATGTCTTCAAGGGTCTGAATTGTACACTCTGCTTGTCCAACTGTCTGAGGATGAAAAGCAGTACTGAGCTTCACCTGTGTACCCAAGCTCTTTTGGAAGGATCTCCAAAAATGAGAAGTGAACTGGGCTACCCTATCCAAAATGATAGATAAAGGGATCCCATGCCACCTCACTATCTCATCAATATACAGCTTGGCATAATCTTCGGCATTGTAAGGAATGAAGTGAGCAGACTTAGTCATCCTGTCAATAATGACCCAAATGGAATCATGGAGTTTCCTGGTCCTGGGCAGACCAACCACAAAGTCCATATTAATAGCCTCCCACTTCCATGTTGGGATCTCAATCGACTGGTATGACCTCCAGGCTTAAGGTGTTTGGCCTTAACCCGTTGGCAATTGAGGCACTCCTCCCCAAACATAGAAATATCTCGCTTCATACCTTCCCACAAATAGTTCTCCTTGAGATCATGATATATCTTGATTGAACCTGGATGAATGGAATACCTGGAGCCATGAGCCTCTGCAATAATATTAGGTCTTAGATTATCAATATTGGGCACACACAATCTTCCCTGGTATAGATTATCAATATTGGGCACACACAATCTGCCCTGGTATAGATTATCAATATTGGGCACACACAATCTGCCCTGGTATCTAAGCATACCATCCCCTCCTAGGTAGAACGATTCATTCAGCTTACTCAACACTGAGTCTTTCAACTCCATGAGTACTGGGTCGAGATGTTGCTTAGCTTTAACATCTACAGCAAATGAGGATCCACAACTGGAATGAACTAAAACACCCCCACTTAGTGTATCTACCCGCACACCTAACCTAGCCAATTGGTGTAACTCTTTAACCAGCTTCTTCTTCTCATCATCAATATGAGACACACTGCCCATGCTCAATCGGCTCAAATCATTGGCCACTACATTGGCCTTACCTGGGTGATAGTGTACACTCATGTCATAATCCTTGAGCAGCTCTAGCCATCTTCTCTAATGAAGATTCAATTCTTTCTGTATAAAAACATACTGAAGACTTTTATGGTCAGTAAATACATCAACATGTACATCATATAAGTAATATCTCCAAAGTTTTAACGAAAATACCACAACAGCTAACTCAAGATCATGGGTAGGGTAATTCTTCTCGTGGATTTTCAACTGTATTGATTCATATGCAATCACCTTGCCATCCTGCATAATAATACATCCCAAACCTACTCAGGATCTATCACATTACACGACATACCCTTCACCACTCCTCGGCAATGTGAGAACTGGGGAAGTGAGTCGGTCTTTGAGCCCTTGGAAGTTCTTTTCACAAGTTTTAGACCACTCAAACTTCGCCTTCTCCTTTGTTAAATCTGTGAATGGAACAGCAATAGCGGAAAAGCCCTCAATAAACTTGCGATAGTAACTAACCAAACCCAAGAAACTCTGGATGTCTATAGGAGTGAGGGGTCTCGACCAGTTCTTTACTGACTCAATCTTTTTCGGATCAACCTCTACACCCTGGTCGGACACAAAATGACCAAGGAAGGTCACTGATCTCAGCCAAAACTCACATTTGCTGAATTTTGCATACCACTGATGTTCCCTGAGTACTTGCAATGTCATTCTCAAATGTTGTTCATGCTCTTCTCTGGTCTTAGAGTATATGAGGATGTCATCTATGAATACTATGACAAAAGAATCAAGGTATTCAAGGAAGACCCTATTCATAAGGTCCATAAATACGACTGGTGCGTTAGTGAGACCAAATGACATGATAAGAAACTCATAATGACCATACCTAGTACGAAAGGCAGTCTTAGGAATGTCCTCTTGTCTCACTCTAGGCTGGTGATACCCTGACCAGAGATCTATTTTAGAAAAGAAACTTGAACCTTGGAGCTGATCAAATAGATCATTAATTCTGGGAAGAGGGTATTTGTTCTTTATAGTGACTTTGTTGAGTTGCCGATAATCGATACACATTCTAAGGTTTCCATCATTTTTCTTAACGAACAACACCGGACCACCCCATGGGGATATGCTCGGCTGGATGAAGCACTTATAAAGTAGATCTTTTAACTACAACTTCAACTCTTTGAGTTCAGCTAGAGACATTCTATAGGGAGGAATGGAAATAGGTTTGGTGTTGGGATTTAAGTCAACACCAAAGTCAATTTTGCATTCAGGAGAGATTCGTGGTAAATCCTCCGGAAAGACATCTTGAAACTCATTCACTATGGACACATAGTCTATGGAAGGAACTTCATGTTTTAAGTCATTGAATCTGACTAAGTGGTATAAATACCCCTTAGATAATATCTTATTGGCTTTAAGATGGGAAACTATTTGGCCTATTGGATTTGAACTACACCCTTCCTGTTCCAGCTCTAACTCGTTAGGAAACTCAAACCTTACTACCCTGTTTCGACAATCTATGGTACCATAGCATTTATGGAGCCAATCCATACCCAAAATTATATCAAAGTCAAGCATAGTTAATTCTATTAGATCAGCATAGGTAACTCTATAAAGACAGTAATTGGGCAATCTCTATATACTCTTTCAGCTCTAATGTTGTCTCCTATGGGAGTACTAACTAGAAAAGGTTCATGCAAGATCTCAGGAAGCAAGTCAAATTTACTATCTACTAAAGGAGTAACAAAAGACAATGTGGATCCTGGATCTAACAATGCATACACACGAAAAGAAAAGACATGCAAGGTACCAGTGACCACATCGGCTTACTTCTCCTGCTCCTCTCTACCTTTCAATGCATAGAACCTGTTCTTCTTGGGAGGCTCGGCTGCATCAGTAGGATTAGGCCAAGGCTGAGTATCTGCCTTGGCCTGATTCTTCACATGTGGGCAGTCCCTGATCATATGCCCACTCTTGCCGCACCCATAGCAGGCATTAGAACCTACCATGCAGTCACCTCCATGCAAACGACCACACTTACCACACGACTTTCTGTCACGCTGGGAATTTCTATCATTTCCCTTCTTGGGGCCAGACCTGTCCCCTTTGGCATTAGTGTTCCTGGAAGGAGTAGGATTACCTGAGTGCTGGTGCCTCGTCTTGAACTTGGGCCTGTCCTGGACACCAAACAAACTGCTACCAGTGCTAGAACTAGCCTGATCCGAGGGCCTAGGCTTCTTTCCTTCTAGGCCTCTCTTCCTACGGCGACTCTCCTCTACCTTATGTGCATGTACCATCAACCTAGCAAGTTCCATGTTATCATGCAACATGGCTGCCCGACATTCCTTCTCCAGATCCTCCGATACATATGTCACAAACCTGCTCATCTCATCCCTGCTACTGGACACCAGGGAAGAAGCATATTTGGAAAGTTTAACAAACTTCAAGGACTATTCCTTGACTGACATACCTCCCTGACGTAGGTTGATGAACTCCTCAACCTTATACTTTCTCTGCTCTCTAGGAAAGAACCTCTCCATGAATGCAGTCTTGAGAATGTCCCAAGTGATGGGGACTTCTCCTGGTGCTCGGCCATCTACCCACATCTTGTACCATACCTGAGCCACATTCTTGAGCTGGTATGCATCCAACTCAGCCTTCTCCTCTTCATTAACACCCATAGCACAGAGAATCTTGTGGACCTCGTGCATAAACTCCAGCGGATCCTCATTGGTTATGGACCCAAAGTAGACTAGAGGATTCATCCTAGTGAAATCTCTGAGTCTGCTAGCCATGGTGCTAGCATGTGGGTTCACCGTGGGAGCACCCTCTCTAGTGTCCTGGGCTGTGATAGCCTGTGCCTGAGCAGTGATGGCTTGGGCCATCTGAACTAGTGTTGCTCTCACTTCTCCATCAGTTAATGCAGCTGGGTTGACAGGCACTTGCACTCCAGCAACTGGGGCTTGAGGAGGAGCTTGGTTTCCCCCAGCAGTTGCTTATCCAACTCTCCTGCCTGCATTTCTTCTTGTGTTTTTTTTCTACACGCACACACAAGAAGGAAGTTAGATGTTAGAATGACACAAAATGTCAAAACTTTACACAGCACGATAAAGAGTAGAAGAAGGGAAATTCTTAACATTACTAAGTCTCTAATTCATGTTTGTGGTGCACTTCACAACCACAAGCTAGAAACTACGCAACATGGTTGTTTTGAGCCTTAGTTCCTATGTAATTTACTGATACCAAGTTTGTCACACCCGGATCCTAGACCCTAGATGAGATCGGCGTCATTAACCTCTCAGAGGTCGCCAACAAGCCTCTTCTTAGCTTTCAACACAATCATACAGTTAAATTTAGCGGAAAATTTAAAAAATTTTAAATTTACTGAAGTGTACTTATACTTCATATAATTCTTGCATAAGAATGATATACTAATAGCTCAAAATAAACAACAATCTATTAACAGATTGAACAATTGAAATGAAGAATTCATAATATTATTAGTTGCCAAACCATCCTTAATACAAAAGCTTGAATAAATGTTTGAAAGGAAACACTAGGTACAACATCCACTAGCTATGTCTAATCTACTAAAGCTAGATGATAAAGTGTAGGCATCCTCGAACTCAAGAGGACCTACCAAAGTCTGGAGGTACTAGTCCAAACATCTTCAACTGATCTTCAATCTTCTTCAAGGACCTGCACCTATAAAAATAGTAATTGTATATGGGTTAGTACACACTTGTACTAAGTATGTGTGTATGCACATAAGCACATAAGGAATATGCATGATCAAGGAAAACTCTTCCTATAGCAACATGCCCTTTTGGAAAGTGAGTCACTTCACTTCTTTAATTCATTATTTATGAATCATGCTATGAATATGACATATTTTCATGAATTTAAAGCACACAACTAATTTTCTATATGAACATAAGACCTTGGAATCATGAACATAATTTTATAACAATTCAAGCAAAATTTAATATTTTTGCTCCCCTTAGGCCGAGAGCTCCCTCTCCCAGACTTAGTTTATTTTTCAGTCTTTTCTTATTTTTGTTGTGTAGTTCAATGATCTCCTTTGATCCTATGTTTCACTTACGAGTGCAATGATTCATTGTAGTCCCAATTCTACAATAAATCAAGTAAGTAATTTAAAAGACTAAGGAAATGATTTGACTACCCTACTCACAAGTTGTTCTTTCCATTCTTGTTAAATTGGGCATGAAATCTTTATAAGCCAAACTTTATTGTCTATGCTCATTCTTTGATCATTTGCATAATATAAAGATGCTGGGGCATATATTCATACTCCAATTATGAGTCATTATGTTTTGCTCCCCTTATTGCATAAGCCAATAAATGTTAAAACTTCACTTATCAAACACTGATGATTTGATATACTTATGCTTTTGCTTACTTAGTTCACTTTGAACTTACATTTCTTCTTCTTTGATCTCATGTTCACTTTGAACATGCTAGGTTGACTTAGGATATTGTTTTAAGACTTCCATTGGGATCTTTCTGTGCAATGACTAAGAATGACTTACATCATTACTTAATCTAACCTCACTCTTTGGTCATCCTATCCGAACACCCCTCATCTTCCTAGGTCTTTCTTTATTTCTTTCTTACTTTCCTAAAGAAATCTTTAGCATTTAACCGACATATATCATGTGAGATAACATGAAATCCAGTGTCTTCTCCAGACTGAAAAGAGGTGGTTCACCAGCCAAGTGAAACCGAATACTTCCAAGATTTCTTAGGTGGATCCACTAGCTAGTAACCTATGCTGGGGACATAGTTCAAAGACTAGGAGAATTACATGTGCTTGCACAAGCTCATTACTAGTCTATCGGTGCTTAGCTCAATTTATTATACTTTATAATTTTTAGAGCTGACTCATACATAATGGAAGCTTGCTTCTAGTATGAGGTATGCTTAGCTAAATGGATGACTTGTCATCCCTTTCTATACTTGATGAATGTGAACTTAAATCTTACGTTTTCATCATGGTGTAAATGAGACTTGTCTCACGATTTCTAACACCCTCTTATGTGAGTATCTTTAAAATAATTGTTTAGGTGCAAGTGAGACTTGTCTCACTTTCTTTAACACCCCATTCTAGGTCAATTTCATAACTCATAAGCTTTTAGTTATTTAATTACTCACCTTATCTTGTTCAATATTATTTGGTAGTCTTCTACCATTCTTTATGAAAGTTATAAGGACTTATGCAATGTGCTACTATGTTCACAAGTTCATTTAGATAGGGTGTGTTGGGACTTGTCCCAATCATTGGCATACCCTAGGTTATGAGTTCATTGAGTTACATCTTGTCAAATCAATCTTTAACATGTATTTGGCCTTACAAGAAACATCATAATTTACATTGGCCATATAATATTGGTATGACTTAAACATTGGCCAATTCTATTACATATTTTCGAAATAATATTACCGGCCAATTTATTGGCATAAACCAAACGTTCAATAAACACTTGTCATGATATTATCACTAGCCAAGTCAATTAAATTCATGTATATACTATAGTAATCTCATCATTTTAAGCAAGCCAAATTTTAACCTTTGATTAGCTTATAAGAACAATTCAGTGCTTAGTTTGGTCAAGCTATACAGTTGATTTGGCATTGAAGATTCATTAACTAGCTTTGATTCTCTTTTTTATTTCTTCTTGGAAACATTGCATTCCAAACACTTAAAAATATATCTATTGTAAACACACACAGTAATCGAAACCTTCATTCCTTTCAACAGTAAACTGAATTTCATAAACGACTTATAACAATTTCATCTTCTCGAACACAACTAGGCATTACAACATTCCTTATCTCATGTAAATGATACTCTAATCGTATGGATCTAACATATAGGTCTCATTCGACATTATTAGATCACAGAAACCTACACATAATGATTAGTTAGCAACACATACCAATAACATGCTCGAGATTTGCATTATACATACTAGTAGAATCAGAAATACTGAGAACTAGGGAGATGAACATTCGACAATTTCATTGGGAACAACCCTAGTTTCGATTTTCTTGAATTCAAACGGTTCAAAAGCCTCATGTGGAAAAGAATCCAAGAGAGAAAACCCATACCTTAGTGTAGAATTAAATCTACGAAGATCACCAAGTACTTTGCACGAAAATCTTGAAGAATTGCCTTGAAATCGCCTAAGGAGAACGGAGAGTATTTTTCTGTTTTTCTTATGTTAGTTCACTGTTTTCCAGTCATGAGTTTCTACTGGATAAACGTGAGTCTAAATCTTAGGAACTAAATATTGACTAATTCAACATAGGCTAATTAGCTTAATTAATTAAATTAATTAGCTAATTACCAAAACGCCCCTCCTAAATTGACTAAAAATAGGAGAGCATTTGACTTAGCCAAATTTTGAAAATTTGCTAAGGGTCTCGGGTTTGACCATGAATTTAAATTAATTAATTAAGTTGCTAATTTAATTAATTAAGTGACCTAGGGTAATTACTAAAGTACCCCTAAGTCACTAGGACCATAACCAACCCCTTTGGACCATCCTATGTTAGGTACTAGGATGTTTCTTTAGTTAGCTACTCGGCTAGTGTCACCCTGTTAGGTCTTAGGACTTCGAGTACACTAGTTAGCTCATTTTAGTTAGTCCTAGGTTAGTTACTAGTTAGGTAAGTTAGTTAGAGTCTAGGATTGGTTAGGAAGCTCGACCCCACGTGGCTTGACCCGACCCATGTCGGCTCCCTAACTGCCATAACTAAATCGGTTGGGCTTCGTTGCTTGGTCTCTCGGCCAGTAGAACATGTGTTGCCGTTCACTTTCCTAACCGTGCACTCTGTAGTTGCACTTGGAAAGTTCACTTCTTGTCCCAAGGATCCTCACTATGTCCTTGGGCACTACTCAATCTACATGTTCATTTTTAATGATCATGTGCTATGGTACCTAGGCTTGACACTTGGATGACTCGTACCTAATGTGTGTAAGCAAAGAAAATAAATTTTTAAGCTTAGGGTCTTCATTGCAGGTACAATTCCTAAACAAGCTTGGATTGGAGCATTTGAACATCAAAGTGTATTTTATGTTACTTGTTAAACATAGAAATTGGCTAACACCCTTAAGCCAATATTCTCTAACATGCCCAATATTACTCAATATTGGGCTTTGGGATGCCTATGTACCCCAATACATATTCCTAAAACCTAATAGACTCTTCACTAGACAGCTACATTTTCTGGAATGTTACATAGTTAAACAATGATAAAATACTATAATCATCATAATTGAATAACAATTTCATTTTTAAAAGAGAACCCTTGTCTAGAGTGAAAACTTAGTCTTGGAAGGTTTTAAACGATAGATGAAGGATCCTCTTGGGTAAAGGATTCCAAAAAAAGAAAGAAATCATACCTTGGTTTTGATCATGCCATGAATTTGGGGTGAAATCCTTGATGAATTTGTCCTCAACTTGGAGCCCTAGAGTTCTTCAATGGAGGTTAAAGTTTGGGGAGAGACAAAGTATAGACAAGTTAGATCTAGGTGGGTTTTGTGAAATATGGGGTGTTGGGTTAGTTGAATGAGGTTGAGGTGTTATATAGTCCCTCAACTAACTTATTAACCACCCTTTAACCCCTAATTAATGTAACACTCTGGAAGTTCAATGACTTATAATAGAGATTCGCCTATTAAATAATTTTAAAATGATGTTTCAAGACCTATATTAATGTAATAAACTCAATTAGAAAAGGTTAGAGCCAAAACGTCAAAGAAAGTCGTTGACGAAACTAGCAAAATTGAACTAGTACACGTCCCTACGTTTGGTAAAGGTTACGGAGTGTCATATGAAGTCTAAAAGTTGTAAAAGACTTTAAGTAGATAAAATATGGTATATAGGGTCCAAACATCCAGTAGACACTCCCCAAGGACCACCCAAAGGTTCCTTGAGGAGGACCCAAACATTAGCGAGCAAGATGCCAGAGCTGCTTGCAAGGAGCCAAGATATGGATTATTTTGAGTGTCGCGCAGCTGACACTGTATGGAAAAAATTTGCCCCGCGTTTCGGGGACTTCATAAGACTCACTGCCTCAAACAGGATTTTCAAAAAAATGATTTGGAACTGCCCCCGACGCGCAACCACTTCCTAGATTCGTTCACGTAGTTTTTAAGTCAATTTGACTTCACAAAAGCACCCAATTAAATGAGGAGTATTTTAGGTAATTGAGGGGACGAGTATATATTCGCTTTAGGTTAGTTTTAAGTCATCTTCACTCACTCAAATATAATCCGAAATCAAAACCCAAAAGCTATCACCTCTCTCTACTTTCTCCCTCTATTCAACCTCCATTATAGAGCAAAAGAGCTTGAGGAAGAAGACAAAGTCTCCAAGGTTCTTATTCAAATTTTATGGATAAAGCTTCATTAAGGTATTCACTATTGGGATTCCTTTCCCCAATATGTCCTTTCAAAGTTGATTTCTAAATCACCCAATTCCAAGGGTTTTTCTCTATAAATGGGTTTTCTTCTAAACTTGAAATTGATGATTGATTATGAGGAATTGTGATTACCGATGGCTAATTAAGTATAGATTGTTCATTAATTGATGTTGATTAATGGTAATTTCGTTTGATTCATGTCATTTCCCCAATTTCCCCAAATCTTGGATCTTGATTAGGAATTGATGGAAAGTGATGAATGTATTGGTTGTTAGACTTGACTTAACTATTCTAATTCATAATGGATTGCTTAGGGTCATGTATTGTTGGGATTGGACCTATTTCTTGAAGAATTCATGATGAACCCTTTTCCTCTAACCTTAGGTTATGAATTGAAGTTAATTAGTGATGATACAATTGACTTAATTCTTATATAGATTACTATTGTAAGATTTTATTAAGCCTATTGATGGGTAAATATGGTTGGTTGATGGTAATACCATTAAAGAAAGCTTGTGAAGGTGAATTGGTAAGACATTGTGATCTTGAATCCTTTACTTCAATTGTGATGGCTTATACTTGATGATGATGTTCAATTGAAGTATTACATGCGATTAGATTAAGTAGGTGATGATATGATGAATGTAATTGAAATGTCTTGACTATGTGAATTGCAAGATCATGTTAAGGATATGATTATACAAGGTTGAATATGAATCATTTTTGCGTATTACTATGTAACAACTATGATGTGGTGATCTCACAAATGAAGGGTTGTCATGAAAGGAAGTTCTCACTGAATACCTACTGAGCTATAGTTTATGAATAAACAAGGGGTTAGTCTCCTATGGACTATACTAAGATATGATTATTAAGAATGGCTTAAAGACATTTCAAAAATGGACTTTAGCTTAGCACCGAGTGAACTTGATGTGAGATGTGTCCCTTCCCAATGTGGGAAGGTAGGTTCACAATGATTCTCAAGAGATAGAGATTACAATGCAAATGTGTATAAAGAGGGTCTCTAGTATATCTCCTAGTTCTTGAACTATGTTACCCCAATAGGAATACTAGATAGTGGATCTACCTAGAATGCTATGTTCATGTTTTGATTCTACCTTGGCAAGTGGATCACCTTCTTTCGGTGTAGGGTTTGATGACACCGAATTCCACATTTATATCATGTGGTCTATGTAGGTTAAGGCAATTGTTACCGAAAGTAAAATGAATGACTAAATGTAATAAAAGGACATTGATTAGGATGACTTGAGGCGTCTACTTATGAAAGGTAGGGGTATGTGACTCTACCTAGACATTGCACAAGATAACTCTAAAAGCAGTCCTAGGAGATGGTCTTATGTATTATGATATCATGAAATATGAAATGTTGACTTTATATGATGATACTCTTATATGATGTTGGTTATGTCAAATGAACATGATATTGGTCTAAACTGCTATATGTGGTGATGACTACCTATGATTATATGTGATATGAAGCAAAACATTACTTATGATCTCCTATCTTGTTTACTTAATTGTGTGGGGTTACGGGGCTTCACATGAGCACTGCTAGTAGGCTTGGGATAGGATTGTTGGTAAGGGTTTTGTATGTTATGTTGATATGAAATGTTGAACTTGTTATGTTGATATGGTTCTTATGTTGATGTTGTCTTGGTTATGAACATTACTTATGTTATTGTGATCCTTATGTTGTATATGCTCTTTTGTATGTGCATTAAAAGCTTTCTAATGACTTGGAATATTTTTTAAAGAAATGGTCCCTTTCATGTATGTGTTCGAATGGTTTACTAGCATATATCCATACTTAGTACAAGTGGTTATTCTAACCCATATTCCTATGTTTTATATAATATGTAGGTTCCAGACATTGAGTTTCTAGGAGGCCGATTAAAGAAGACTTGGACTCTTTTCTCCAAGTGTTGGTAGGTTCTCATGTTTGGGGATGTTACCTTTTCCATATTATAGGTTTGAAATTGTATTGTCTAAAGACATTGTTCATTCCTTTATCATTTGATATATTGTTATAAGCCTATATGGCATATTGAAAGTTGTAGTTTCTATCCAATGTTGTACTCGTTTAGATGGTTTTATGTGTGACGATTCTATAAGACTATCTTTTGTATATTGGTTATGTTGTCTAAAACAGAAGCCTAAGTAAGCTTCCTATGCGAGGAGTCTATGTAAACTCTCTATAAGTAGTATGTGAGAGGTCTATGTAAACCTCACTATTTATATGTAAAAAGTTTTAAATATTTTCGTGTTTTTGGCCTATGATATGTAATGAAGAATGCTAAGGGCTTGTCTATGTCCTCTTTGATGATGACGATGCCGGTTACATCTAGTGGGTGCTCCGCGGATGTGAGAAACTTGATATCAGAGCATGAGGTTAAGTAAACCTAGGATCGATGTCTCACTAAACCCTGTCTATATAGATTCTTATTCATAATTGTGAAGTGCACCATACTTATGAATGAGAGACTATGTGATGCTTAGGAAATTCTCATCTTCTTGGTACTCCTAGGTCGTGCCTCTAGAGTCTTAACTCTATGTGTTCTTTTCACCTAAACCTCTTATTGTTGTTATAGGTATGACTACTAGAAGGGCATCCACAAGAAGGATTGAGGAAGAAATTGCAAATGCGGGAGCTCCTCCCCATGACAACCAAGCTCCACTGCAAGGCAATTAAGTTCCTCCACAAGAGCAAGCTCTTTTGGGTAACCAAGCTCCGGTCATTCCTCCACGTATGAAGGATGGAGATATAAGATTGGATTTTCTTAGTTTGACTCAAGCTATGACTACTCAAGCACATGCGGTGACTACTCAAGTGTAAGCCATGACGGCTTAAGCAAATTGGGATGTTGGACCCCGGGTGAAACCAAATGCTAGTACTATGGCTTCACGTTTTAGAGACTTTACTAGGATGAATCCTTGTATGTTCTTTGGGTCTAAGGTTGATTAAGACCCCCAAGAATTCCTTAATGAGGTATACAAGATCTTTTTTGCTATAGGAGTGAGTTCTAGTGAGAAGGTCGAGCTAGCCGCCTATAAACTCAAAGATGTAGCTCAAACTTAGTTCACACAATGGAATGATAATAGGGCTCTAAGAGGTGGTCCGGTGACTTGGGAGATCTTTAGGAGGGCCTTTCTTGATAGTTTCTTTCCTGGATAGCAAAGGGAAGCTAAAGTAGAGGAGTTCACAAACCTTCATCAAGGAGGTGTGGGTGTTAAGGAATAATCCTTGTAGTTAATTAAGCTATCCAAATATAAGCCCTCTTTGCTTTCCAATGCTAGGGATGAAATGAGACGTTATGTGACAGGCGTGTCTCAAGAGCTTGAAGAATAATGTAGTGCGGATATGCTTCATGACAATATGGATTTTTATAGGTTGATGGTTCATGCTCAACAAGAAGAGGAGAGTCGGCTAAGGAAGAAAAATAGAGATGCTAAGAAGGCAAGGTCTTTTGAAGGTGTATCTTCTAAGGGTAGGCTTGACACTCAAGACAAGTCTAGGTTCAAAAAGAGGTTTTCCAACCAAGTTCCCTCTGTGTTCCCCAAGGCTCGCAATGAAAGGGTTTCTAACCCAAGGTCCCAAAAGGGAAGAGGTGTTGATTCACCAAGTGAGAAACCAACTTGTGTAAAGTGTGATAACAAACATAGAGGTGAATGTCTTGCGGGATCGGATAATTACTTTGGCCACAAAGTGAGTGATTGTCCAAATGTGAAGGGTCAGGAGAAGGGGAATAGAAAAGCTCAATCAAGTGGTCCTAGCTTCGAAGCTCCAAAAAGGAGCCGCTTTTATGCACTAAAGGAAAGGGGTGAAAAAGAGAGTTCTCCCGATGCAGTGACCGGTATGTTACAAGTCTACTCTATTAATGTTTATGATTTACTTGATCCAGGTGCTGCATTGTCATTTCTTACTCCTTTGGTAGCTAGAAAGTCTGATGTATTGCCCGATATCTTAAAAGAACCCTATATGGTGTCTACCCTGGTGGGTGATTCGGTTGTTGTAAAAAGGGTATATAGGAATTGTTCTATAATGTTGTCCAATAGAGTTACTCTTGTTGATTTGGTAGAACTTGACATGTTTGATCTTGATATCATTTTTGGAATGGATTGGTTGCATGCGTTTTTCTCTTACATAGATTGTAGAACAAGGGTAGTCAAGTTCAACTTTCCAAATGAGCCCTTTTTAGAGTTGTAGGGGGGAAATTAGGTAGAATAATTTCGTGTCTAAAGTCTTGTAAGATGATAGCCAAAGGTTGTCTATACCATCTGGTGAGGGTCAAAGATTTAGAAGCCGAGATTCCTCCTTTGAGTTTTTTGCGACCAGTAAGTACACCCTAGAAGTTAGGGCAACCCTTGGTTTGCAACACGGCGTACTCGACCTCTCAGAGGTCTTGTACAAGCCACTTGACTTCATTACATAACATTATGCATAAATGGAGGGAATTTAAAAACTTTCATAAAACATAAACCAAAAGGTCTTTCATAAAAGCGGAAGCATCTCTAATAACATTGTCTGAAAAACCATCTAATACATAAATGAAACATCTTGGGACGCAGACAACATAAAGTCTAAAATATAAAGAAACACATAAAGGAACATAAAGGTTCGTCCTCGAAGCTATGAGGACTCACCACTTCTTCTCTTCTTGGAAACCTATGAACTCTACACTTCAAGCAACTCAATCTTCTCAAGACCCTACATGGAAAACATTTAGGCAATATGCGTTAGTACAATACATACTAAGTATGGAAACTATCATACCAAACATAAGATATCTCAAAGGGTCAGTCAATAATAAACATAATCATAAGAGATAAAAGCATTAGCATAACATGACTATCACAAACATGACAAAACATCATAAATTATATAAGAGTTCATAATTACTTACTTGTCCTTCTTACTCAAGTGAACTATACCACAAGCTACCTCCAAGTATACTTGTGCAAGGCTAAGGTAGCATCCCATACTACCACCAAAGCTAAGTACCTCGCTTTGGTCATTCTTGATCATAATCCACTATCATAATTAAGACCTAAACTTGTCATACTAAAGAGTACTATACCATTATGGTCATCTCAAACATGCTTTTTAATCTACATAAAGCAGCCCATACTACCCTACGTACTAAGCCTATCTTGAAAATCATACTTAATACGTTCACCCTCCATAGCCTCTTTATTACTTAACTTCATCTACTAAGATTTCCTCATCTTTAGTCTACTATACTAGGAAAGGAAACTCTAGTCCAATCCTATATTCAACCTCTTCTTATTTAATGACCCTAGGTTATACCTTGTGCAATGCACTTATGATGTCCCATACCACCATTCATGCAAGGTACTACTTTGGATCCTTTCTCTATTACTTCTTACTATGGATCCTAGCCCCAATCTTTTTATTATGAACACTATGAGATACTTATTTATGTATGTATAAGTTCCTTAATCATATGGATCCTACGAGATACTTTTTAAGGTATTTCTTGATCCCTTAATCATCAACACTATGAGATACCCCTTGGGTATGTCTAAGTTTAATCACACATTATGAACACTACGAGATACCCCTTGGGTATGTCTAAGTTCATCTTTTTCTTTGAAAACTACGAGATGCTTCTGAAGCATGTCTAAGTTCATAGGATATGGATATCTCTACTAGGATACCTTGACTCTACTACGTGAAGGACTCCCACCTCATTAGACCTAATAGAATAGTCATCACAACTACTAGGTGTGGCTCTCCTTTATACTTGGAGTCCGGACCCTTGCTAGACTATTCGTCTCACTTTATATATCCACTTGGAGTCAAGCATATACTCCAAGGTTTACTTGTCAAGACTTTCTAAACCTTCTCTCATGCAGGGATGTCCTAGAAAATCTCTCCATGCTCAAGTGAATTCTATCACATTCAATCAATCATCGTAAATCTACAGCCAACACAACCATCCTAAGGTTCATTATTCATCAATTCATTCTATCTTCATTCATAAGTAGATTATAGAGCCTTTTAGCCTTAGCTTTCTTCTCACATTCTTCAATACTAGGTGAATATAGACATAGTTCATCCTTTAGCGTTCAGTTCAATCAATACCAATCCCAATTCATCAACCTAGTCCAATTCATGCTTATATTATTCAATCATGATTAATTAATATAGAATAAAATCAAGTTAAGAAGAATCAACACCATTCCTTCATCTAGTCTCTAATGGCCTAAGATCATCATGATCACCTTCAAATTCAATTAATATAATTCACCATGAAAACACAATAAAAACAGTATATAATCATCATATAAACATCATTGAATGCTACCCAATATATTAGGATCACAATCAAGCCTTACCCATAATGAAATCACAACCCTCTGTTGAATAGGGTTCTTTGGATTCACAATTGAAGGCAAACTAGGAAGGCTTCATGGATGGAAGAATCCATGAATGAATAAGATTCACATACCTTAGATTATGACCTTAAACCCAGCTTGAAACCTTGATCGATTCGTCCTAAAAGTTGCTGCAATTTCTCTTCTTCTTCAATGGTAGTTTTGGGAGAACTTTGGGAGAGAAAGGTTTTGATTTCTCATTTCTTATTGGGTATTTGGGTTTTGGCTTGGTAAAGGGGTTATATAGGACCTAAAACCATTTTTAACCGACTTCCCAAGTACCCAAACTACCCCTATATCAATTGGACACTTTTAGACAAGTCTAACTTAACTTCAATTTTTGGAATTATCATCGGGAAACAAGTCCGCGACACGGAGCTGCTCCCGCATGATTTTCAAAACTAAATTCTAGGACAGTGGAGTACGCCTTGTTCCCTCGACGTAAAGGCACAATTTGGCCTTGAGAGGAACAAGTCCGCGATGCGGACATGTTCCCTTCATGTACAAATTATGTTGCCTTGGGCAGCTTCATCGGCCCATGTTTGGGTCCTCCTCAAGGACCCTTTAGCTGGTAATCGGGGCATCGTTCATTGAAATTTCCACTCTTTACAAGTCAGGCTATCCGTAGTAACCATTGATACTTACGTTCACCTAAAAGTACCCCAAAACTCCACTACAATACACTACGACACACTAGTTCAACATAGACTAGTTTTTGGACGTCTTGGACGTTTCATCTCCAAACTCTCTCAAACTTTACAAACAGACTCTAAACACTATTATTAGTCATTTTAGGACTTAATAAACTCGTAACGAACAGTTTGGATCTAATTCAACCTAGCTCATTTTGAGGGTGTAATAGAGTTGGTCCCCGCAGTGAGGTAATTTATGAATGTCTTTCCTAATGATCTTCCCTGGATTCCTCTTGAACGTGAAATTGACTTCTCTATTGACTTATTACTGGATACTAATCCCATTTCAATTCCTCCTTATCGGATGACTATGGCACAATTGAAAGAGTTGAAGGTTCAACTCAAAGATTTACTAGACAAAGGCTTTATTCAACATAGTATTTCTCCATGGGGTGCTCCGGTTCTGTTTCTAAAAAAGAAGGAAGGTTCCATTAGGATATGCATTGATTACGGTCAACTCAGTAAAGTTACCATAAAGAACAAGTATCCTCTCTCTAGGATTGATGATTAGTTCGATCAACTCTAAGGTGCTAGTTACTTTTCAAAAATTGATTTGAGATCGGGATATCACCAACTTAGATTTAGAGGTGGAGACATTCCTAAAATGGCTTCTTGAACACTGTATAGTCACTATGAGTTCTGAGTCATGTCTTTTGGGTTGACTAATTCGCGACGGCATTTATGGACCCAATGAATAGTGTTCGAAGATTACCTTGATGCTTTTGTAATTGTCTTCATTGACGATGTCTTGGCATATTTTAAGAGTGAGGATGAGAATATGGGCCATTTGATGGTTGTATTGCAAGTCCTCAAGGAATAAATAATCTATACTTAGTATAGTAAGTGTGAGTTTTGGTTGAGATCGGTTGCATTGCTTGAGGAACCGGATTATTGAGGAAGCTCATGGATCCCGTTACTCCATTCATCTGGATTCTACAAAGATGTACCATGACCTTAGAGAAGTGTTTTGGTGGGAAGGATTTGAAGGGGACGTAAAGGAATTTGTTGCAAAATGTCTAAATTTCCAACAAGTGAAAGCCAAACACCAAAAGCAGGATGGTTTACTTCAAGAAATCCAAATTCCTACTTGGAAGTAGGAAGACATTATATGGATTTTGTGGTAGGTTTTCCTCGGACACAAAATCAATATGACTCCATTTGGATTGTTGTGGATAGGTTGACCAAATCCACTCATTTTATTCCCGTCAAGTCCACTTACTCGGCGGAGAATTGTGCAAGGATCTTCATAGATGAGATTGTGTGTCGCCATGGTATTCTGTTATCCATCATATCGGATAAGGGTGCACAATTAACATCTAGGTTTTGGAGGTCATTCCAAAAAGCGTTGGGTACCAAGGTGAAGTTAATCACCTCTTTTCATCCCCAAATGGATTGTCAAGCAGATCATACTATTCAAACCCTTTAAGATATGCTTAGAGCTTGTGTGATCAACGTCAAAGTAAATTGTGATAAACACTTGCCTTTGGTTGAGTTCTGTTATAACAATAGTTACCATTCAACTATATATATGGCTCCTTTTGAGGCCTTGTATGGTAGGAGATGTAGATCTCCAATTGGATGGTTTGAAGTGGGCGAGTCTTCACTCTTTGTCACTATTTGATTTATAAGACTTCTGAGAAAGTTATTATGATAAAGAACCAATTGAAAATAGCCTATAGTCGGCAAAAGTCTTATGCTGACCATAGGAGAAGTGACTTAGAAATTGAAGAAGGTTATAAGGTGTATCTAAAACTTTCACCCATGAAATGAGTGGTGATATTTGGCAAGAAAAGGAAGTTGAGTCCTCGTTCTATAAGTCCCTATGAAATTTTGCAAAAGATTGGCAAGGTTGCATACGAGTTGAGAGTACTAGTGAACTAGCTTCGATTCATCCGGTGTTCCATGTCTCCATGCTTAAGAAGTGCATCGGTGATCCCGAGTCTATTCTTCCCATTGAGGGTCTAGGTGTGGATGAGAACCTCTCCTATGAAGAGGTTTCGGTGGAAATCCTTGATCTTCAAGTATAGAAATTGAGGAAAAAAGAGGTGGCCTCTGTAAAAGTCCTATGGAGGAACCACCTAGTTGAGGGAGCAACATGGGAGGCCGAGGCTGACATCAAGTCCCGTTATTATCATCTATTTGTTGATTAAGGTTAGTGGTTCCAATTAATGATCAAAATAACGAATAAATTGAATTTGACTTGTTTTGCAAGATGTGCATATTTATTATAAAGGTTTTTGCTAAAATGAAGTTTCATGTGTAAAATGCTCGTTTGCTTAATTTTGCACTTATTTGTGTATTTGGTATATTGTTGCCTATATGAAATGATATTGAACATTTTTATAGGTGGAGTTTCGGTATACGTGACTCTATATGTTGTGTTGAACTCATGTTGTTGTTGGGAAGGAAATTCCTCATGTGGTAATATTGAGCTCTTATGTGAAGAAATTGATGTTTTGAGTTGTTATGTATAAATGCCATGATTATGTGTTTAATGGAGTGGTGAAGCAATCTTATGAGCCATGACTCATGATGATTATATATTGTTGTTGGTTGGGCTGCTAGTATTGAGTCAATCCTTTCCCTTCAGAAGATTTTAGTGTCATTCGGGGATGAATGTTCCTAAGGGGGGGATAGTGTAACACTCCGAAAGTCCATGACATAAGCTATAGCCTCACATGATGAACTAAACTATAGAACACTATTTCTAAGCCTAAATAATGATTATAAACCATTTAGGAAGTTTTAGAGTCAAGGCGTCAAGAAACGTCCATGACGTCCGGAAACTAGCTAAATTGAACAAGTTGACGTCCCTATGTTTGGTGAAGGATTGGGAGGGTAATCTTAAGTTAAAAACTTACAAAAAGACTTTAAATAGGTAAAATAAAGTATAGAGGGTCTAAACGTCCAGTAATGACTCCCCAAAGACCACCCGAATGGTCCTTGACGAGGACCCTAACATGCACAAGCAGGCTCCCAAATTAGCCTGCGTGAAGCCAAAGTTTCCTCTCGACGCGTGAAGTCCACGAGGTCCACTGCCTAAAAACGGATTTAAAAAATAAAATATGAAATTATACCCGCGACGCGCAGCCACTTCCCAGATTCGTTGAAATCGTATTTTAAGCATTATTGACTTCACAAAAAGACCCATTTAAGTGAGGGGTCTTTTGAGTAATTTAGGGGGTTACTATATATTGACTAAGGGTCAGTTTTAAGTCATTTTTCACTCACCTTAATCAAATTCCCAAAACAAAACCCAAAATCTCTCATCTCTCTCTACTTTCTCTCTCCATGAATCCTCAATTGAAGAAGCAAGAAACCTTGAAGAAGATGACCAATTTCTATAGGATTTCACTTCAATTTCATGGATTAATCTTCATTAAGGTATGTTCTTCAATCTTGGGATTGTTTTCCCCAAGAGGTTCTTTCAAAGTTGATTTCTAAATCACCCAATTTCAAGTTTTTTTAAAAATATTCTAATGTGTTTTCTTGTAAACTTGAAATTGATGGTGGATTATGATTAATAGAGATTGCCTATGACTAGTTGAGTATAGATTGTTTAGTAATTGATTCTAATTGAGCGAATTTTGTGTGGATCATGTCCCCTTCCTCAAATTCTCTAAATCTTGGATCTTGCTTATAAATTTATGGGAATTGAAGAATATATTGATTGTTAGGCTTGCTTTATCTATTCTAATTCGTTCATGAACTGCCTAGGGTAATGTATTGTTGGGATTGGATCTATTTCTTGAAGAATTCATGATGAACCCTATTCACCTAACCCTAGGTTATCAATTGAAGTTAATTGAGTGATGATGCTATTGACCTAGTTATTGTATTATTTACTATTGTGTGATGATATTACACCCATTATTTGGTTAAATTATGGTTGATGGTAACACCTTGGATGATGGCTTATGAAGGAGATTTGGTAAGTCTTGTGATCTCAATTCTTTACTTCAATTATGGTTACTTGTGTTTAGTAATGAAGTTACATTGAAGTATACCTTATGATGAGATTGATCAGGGTTGGTATGATGTTGAATTGGAATGTCTTGAATTAGACATGTGAGTTGTTGGCTAAGATGTAATGACATAAGGGTGGTAATGAATTTGCCTATGTGCCTTGTCATAATATGATTATGTAGATGTGCTAACCTCACATGTGTGAATTGTAATGAAGGGACAATACTCATGCAATTCCTATTGAGCTATGATGATGACTATACAAGGGGTAGACCCTATGACCTAAACTAAGTTATGATTATTAATGAAAGACATTTCAAAAGGGACTCTAGCTTAGCACCTAGTGAACTAGAAGTGAGGAGTTTCCCTTCCATCATAGGGAAGGTAGGATCACTAATGTACTAATGAGAATGGAGACTATAATGCATATAGCATAAAGATAGTCACAACTACATCTCCTAGTTCTTGAAATATGTTTCCCCCATAGGATTACTAACTAGTGGATCCACATAGATGTTATGTTCATGTTTTGGTACTACCTTGGCAAGTAGTCTGCCTTCTTTCAGTGTAGGGTTCCATGGCACCGGATTCGACATTAGCTCATATGGTCTATGTTGTTTAAGGCAAGATGCTCCCAAAAGTAAATGAAGTAATAAGTGAACTCTAACAAAGATGACCTAAGGGGTTTCACTTAGTCTACGTAGGGGTATGGGACTCTACATATACATTGCATTAGTTAGACTTGAGTGAAGTCTTAGAAGGATGTTCTTATGTACTTATATGCTTATTAATGTAAATGATATACATATATGTTGATATTACATGTTAATGACACTATGTGATATTGGTTTCACTTATGAACATGTGGTTGGTCTCTATTACTAAAGTATGATGATGGTTACTCTTAATGATGTGGTATGTGAAGTTGGGCATTGCTTATAAATCTTATTGGGTTTACTTTATTAAGTGAGGTTATGGGTCTTTACTTAGTCATTTCACTAGTAGACTTAATGAGGGTTCATGAGTAATGGTCTTGCTTTGGTTATGATGTTAAGGACTCTTATACATTCTTGTTGATATTATAACTTGATGATAGAGTTGTCTTGATTATGTGCTCAAATATGTTGATTTGCATGTTGACTTTAATAGACTTGGTATTGTTGGTCTTGTGATGTACATGGTCTTGACTTAAGAAATATGTGCTTATTGACTCCTATTGTTTCTTGAATGTGCATAAGGCTTTTGAAAGTGACTTTGCATGCTTTAATGAAATGTCCCTTTTTAGCATGATTTATATGTTGTGTAAGCATATGTGCCCATACTTAGTACAAGTGATGTGATAACCCCATTTCTCCCCTTTGTCCCAAACATTTTATGTTCCGGTCGTTGAAGGGTTCGTGATGACTTTTGAAGGAAGACTTGGATCCTCATTCTCCAAGTTGGGTAGGTTCTCACTGCTTCGAGGACAATGCCACTTTCTAGCATTGGATATTGATTAGTCTTAAAGACACTTTGTTCATTCTCTTTCATTTAAGTACTAAGATTGTATAACCTATATGTGGGTTTTATTGTATTGATGTATGGGCTATGCCCAATTGTTATCCTCTTGCTTAGATGGTTTAAGATGATACTTTCGTTTTAAGTCTATATTGTGTCTTATATATATTTGTGTGCCATAAAAGTAGAACACTAGGTAATATTCTTATACAAAGGATCTATGTATACTAAATATGAATATATTATGTGTATGCAAGAGGTCGATGTAAACCTCATGACAATTATAGAAGAATTTTTTTTAAATTTTCCGCATTTTTAACCTATGAATGTAATGATGAATACTAAGAGGCTAGTCTTAGTCCTCTTCGAGGACGCCGACGCTGACGCCGGTTATGTCTAGGGGTTCTCCTCGGATGTGACAAAACTCTATGAACCCATGCAATTCATGAAACCATAGTTTTGACTATTTTGTGGGTGATTTGACTATGTCTAGATGCTATTGAATTATTGTTTAGTTTGATTAGGGCTATTGAATTATGAAAGAATCATGCTAGAATTGTAAGTAGGCTGCCTAATTTGATGAATTCATTTTGTATTATCTTTGATTCATTGTATATTGTGATTATTGGAATTAATAGGTGACTATGTCTATTGATAAGAGCTTTGTATATTGAGTTTATTGAATTGTCTATGGATTGGCGTTGTGAGGTTGGATTGATGGTATGCTGATCTAACTCTCTCTATATTGTGTAGTGTAGGTTTTAGATTAGGATAATGTTTGGTATGGTCCACTTATGATGGTGGTGCTTATGTGCTATACTTGTGAATTATGTGGCTTTGTTGGCATTACTTTATGAATTGTGAATCAATGTGGCCTCATCAGCATTACTTTATGAATAATAGATTTATCATGTTATAACTTGAGTATGTGAATATTGTGAAGTCTTGATTACTTGTGTGTATATGTGAAGTAAAAATCATGAGTTCTTATAGTTGATGATAGGTGTCTTTAGTAGGCTATAGTGAAGTGGTCATGTGAATTACTTGACGATTGAAGTATGGTGCTTCTTGATTAATTATATGAGAATTGTGATGACTTAGATTGATGATATTGTAGTAGTGAATAGGATGACCAATAAATGAAATTGGTTATTCCTATGTGCTCCTTAAAAGATATGCTATATGTGATATGGTGAAATATGTGTGTGTCTTGTTTTGGTAGACTTGTGTCCCTTACATGATACATGTACAATGTGAATATGAGTTCTTGACTTAGTATGCTAAAGCTCCTTTGTCTTGTACGTGTGATTGACATGTGACCTTGAACATAGCTAAGAAGATCTTTTATGTAGAACCTTCATCCTAGATGTAAGGTTATGATATCCTTGAAAATGAAAGTCGTAATGATATCCTTCTTGTGTGAATGGTGGACTTAGGGTTGGTTGGCTGGAACGGAATGAAATCATCCTTAGGAAAGTCATTGAACTACCCTCTTAACAATTGTAGGTAGCCTTAGTGAACCCTCTTTGCTAAGGTGTAATGTGATTGGGTTGTGAACTTTATATGGAACCTCTTCATATGCTCCTTTAATGAAATACTATATGAGAATAAAGGCTATTACCGAGTGAGTATGCTTGGATAGTTTCTTTAACTAAGGTGACATTAGATAACAAAGAAACCCTCGATATTCCTTAACCATGTGACTACATTGGATGTGTCTTATTTCTACCATTGCAAGTAGAACACCATTATCGGAGTAGGTTATGACTCCCATTCCATGCATAGCTTGTATGGTCTATGTCATTTACTGACTATATATGGGATACCTACTAATCTTGGAGAAGTTCTATGAACTTTAGATAGTGGTATGGGACGCTATCTAGACATTGCACTATTAGGATTTGAAGATGTTCGTGTATGAGTCCCTAGGTCTTGTCCAAGACCATTACTTGAATGTCCTTGAGTGTTGAATGCCTTAAGGATTATTTAGGTAAACTTGGAGAGGGAGTATGGGTGGTCTCTTCTTGAATTACTTAAGTAAGTCTTATGATAACCTTTGGGAGGAGAATGCCATTCTATATACTATTGTGTGACATGGTTCACTGTGAATTCACAATGATGTTACTGTAATTTTGGTATAAATTGGATATGACTTGGAATGTGTTCTAAATGTGATGTTTAGTGTTTAAATGTGATTCTTTATGCTTATTATATGCTGTTTTAATCAAAAAGAGCATGTTTCTCATAAATGTCCATTTCTCATGATTTTATGTATTATACCATACTTAGTATATGCATTGTACTTATTCCATACATTGTTTCTATATCCAAAGTTAGGTGGAAGGTGAGAGGCGTCTTGAAGCAAACCTTGGAAACTAGGACTCTTTCAAGCAAATTTGGGTATGTCCTCACTTGATTCGAGGACATTGCTATCTTAGACTTCTTTTATTCAAAGTATTGTAATAGACATTAGATTTTTATATTTTGATTGTATGGGCGGTGTCCCAAGTATTCTTGAGTCTTAGGATGGCATATGTTGAGACTTAGTGTTTTCTACGGTTTTATATGAAAGATGCTTTAAGATATTTCGTGTGAAAAGTTTTAATTCTGCACAACTTTTTGTACATATATGCAATGAATGATGTGTAAGGGCTTGTACAAGACCTCCGAGAGGTCAAGTACGCCGTGTCCAACCCAAAGGTTGCCCTAACTTTTAGGGTTTACTTGCGGGTATGACATTGATCCTTTATTGATGGAGTTGAAACAGTCAATACTAAGTGAGTTGAATGAATCTTTATCCCAAGGGGGGCTGGTGTTTTAATGTACCAATGGAGGTTGTGTGTGCCCAAGGTTGTTGATTTGAGAAATCTAATTCTTGAAGAAGCCCATGGCTTCCGTTACTCTATTCATCCGGGTATCACTAAGATGTACCATGACCCTAGAGAATTTTATTGGTGGGATGGCTTGAAAAGGGGACATAGCGAATTTGTCGCTAGGTGTCCAAATTGTCAACAAGTCAATGCTTAGAATCTAAAGCTGGGTGGTATGACCTAAATTATGGATGTTCGTACTTGGTAGTGGGAAGACATTAATATGGATTTTGTTGTTGGGTTGCCTCGAACCTGGAGGCAAAATGACTCAATGTGGGATATTTTTGATAGATTGGCTAAATGTTCCCACTATATCCCCGTTAATTCTACTTATGTAGAGGAAAAGTATGCAATAATCTACAATAATGAGATCGTGAGTCTTCATGGGATCCTATTATCCATCATTTTGGATATAGGTGCTCAATTCACTTCTCGTTTTTGGACGTCTTTCCAAAAGGGTTTTGGTAGTCAAGTTAAGCTTAGCACCGCTTTTCATCCCCAAACGGATGGTCAAGCGGAGCGTACCATTCAAACCCTAGAGGATATGTTAAGAGTTTGTGTAATTGATTTCAAAGGACATTGGGACGATCACTTGCCGTTGATTTAGTTCCCTTATAATAATAGCTACCATTCGAGTATTCCTATGGCACCTTTCGAGGCACTCTATGGTAGAAAATGTAGTTCTGAGGTTGGGTGGTTCGAGGTTGGTGATTTTTCACTCCTTGGTACCGAGATAGTCTATGAAGCTTTAGAGAAAGTTCATATGATAAGGAATAGATTGAAAATGGCCTATAGTCGGCAAAAATCTTATGCCGACAATAGGAGAAGAGACCTTGACTTTGAAGTGGGTGATAAGGTGTACTTGAAAATTTCACCCATGAAAGGGGTGATGAGATTTGGTAAGAAGGGGAAGTTAAGTCCCCAATATGTTAGTCCTATGAAGTTTTGCAACAGGTTGGAAAGGTCGCTTCTGAATTGAAATTACCTAGTGATATAGCTTCGGTTCATCCGGTATTTCACGTTTCTATGCTTAAGAAGTGCATTGGTGACCCCGAGTCCATTGTACCTATTTAAGGTCCAGGTGTGGTTGAGAACCTCTCTTATGAAGAAGTTCTGGTGGAAATCCTTGATCATCAAGTCAAGAAGTTGAGTGTAAGACCTCAAAAATGAGATAAGGTGTCTAGAGCCTAACATGTTCGTATTAATGTTATAAGGTCCTAAAATGCCTTATTATGTTATATATAGGCAGTGTGCAAAGTTTGATGTGATTTGGAAGTCGGACGTCAAGGGACGTCCAAGACGTTCGACGAATAATCGCTTATCTGCCTCATGTGTGTATGCATGCCTAAATTGTATGAACTGAGTCTAATAAGTCTTGAAATGGTTTTTAAATGATGTTTAATATTATTATATGAAGTTTCGTGATGTTTGGAGGTCAAACGCCCAAGAACGTCCAAGGCGTTCGAAAGATAGCCCCTAAGACGTTCATCGTATGTCATGTTGGGGTCAAGGCTGTTTGGACGTCTTGTAGGTGTTTGTTTTGGATGAAACTTATGTGGAAGGTCTGTAACATGCTAAGGTTTGTAATCGCGTTGGAAACGTCTGGGTACGACTTATAAAGTGCCCCACAAGAGGCCCCAAAAGAAGGACTTAAGGCTGCCTAAGACACTGCCTGGGCAGTGTCCCTTGACGGACCCAATAACGGATCGTTGGGCCACCAACGGACCGTCAAGCAGGTCTAGTCGATGGGGGATTGCCTTGGTCAGGTCTTGATCCATGAATTTGGCTAAGGCATGAGCGACGGAGGCTTCCACGGTCCGTCATGGCCATGACACCCCGTCGAGCCCTTCGTCGCGATGGCCTACAGGTTGGCTGTCTGCGTACTGCCACTTAAAGGGGTGAATGGGAAATTCACCCCACGTCCTAACATGACTATAATAGGTTATTTAATTAATTTTAGATGTATATAAGTATTTAAAAACGTGATCAACCCATTCCCAAATCCTCTCACATGTTTAAAGCCTTTCCCTCTAAAAATGTTCTCTCTAAAACCACCATTGTTGGTGAAACTCAAGAGTTGCTTGGAGATGGATTTTCTATGGATGAATCATGAATTTTTAGAGGTTTTCATGTAGATAAAGGTATGGTGATCCTTCATCTCTAAGTAACCTTTCACTTGGAGAGTTCTTCTCAATGTTTCCAAAGAAAGTTTATGATCAAAGTTCTTCTTCTCCAATCTGGCCATGGGTTATTTCTCAAAACGTTTTTAATGATTAAATCATGATGAATTGAAGTTAATACAATGGTTTTAATTTGTTTTCACTCCAATTTCATGATGAACCCATGTTCCTTCCAAAATTGGTTTAGCTCTTGCATGGGCTTTGTGATCTTGACTTGTTATCGATTGAATTACGATTCCCTTACGTTGAAGTGATTGTATATACTGTTATTTACATGAATTTATGTTGAATTTATGTTTAATGATCCATGAGGAAAAATGTATGAAGATTTGGGCATGTTTAGCCTAGTTTTCTATACTTCAATGTAACATTGGTTTTCTTGTCATCTAAAGTGAATTTCGATTAAGTTGTGGTTTTTGTAGCTACTGTTTTAGGTTAATACCATGGTTTATATAAATCATGTATTACCAAAGTAGAGAAGGCTTGGTTTGAATTAATCTAGGTTCTTCTTGTCTATGAATTTGTAACTTGTGATCTTGACGTTAGGTTAGTCGCTATAAGAGTTGATTAGGGTTAATGTCTATAGCTGCTGCCTATAATGAAATATGAGGATGAATTATATGTAATTAATACAATATGGGTCAATTCATGATAGACGAATATGATTAATCTATGTAAACTTACTTTCCATGAACTTCCTATATAAAGCATGCTTGTATCGACCTAAATGGCAAATTGTATTAGTGTCTCATCTAGATTATGATTTCATTAGCTAGTTCCTTAGGGTGATATGATTCATGAAATATGACCTATAATGCCTATGAATGAAATTAATTAACGATCTATGTTCTTCTACTTTCCTAGTATGTGATGTACATGTTATGGTATAATCGTGTAGTGACTTGTACATGGTTTCTTATATGTTTAAAGTACATTTAGCTACTGACATATATATGAATTATTGATAAAGAAGGTGTATTGATCAATGAGGATCAAAGGTTGAGGAGTTGGTAAGAATGCTTATTTCCTTTACTCTTCTACTTCTCTATTCCTATATAGTAATATTGATGAAGCCTTGTATGGCATTGTGTGGTATGGTCGACTTATGGTGGCGGTGTTTACTTTACTGTCATTATATATGTGTTGACCATGGCCTTGAAGGCAAATTGATGAACTTAGGAGTATGTGCTTAAGATGATACTATGAGAAGCTTATGCCTACTTTCTATTCTAGTTGTGAATTAGGTTGTATGGTTATTGTATGAGCATGTGTATAATTATGTTAGGGCATTGTATACATGCTGCCATTGATGTGTTAAAGTGGTTGATAGCCTCTACCCATGTATCCTTTATATGAAAGTGTAAATAGCTAAAGTTAGGAGTCTTGATTATAAGGTAGATATTGTCTTGTCTCCTATGCTATTATGTGTTGTGTGTCATGTGCTTGGAAGTGTAATGTGGTTTAATAGGGTGGCTGACTTGAGAAGTTATGGATAACCATTATGTGATCATGTTGGTCAATGTACACACACTCTCACTTATATGCATCTTACAAGTAGTATAAGTAATTGTGTCTAAATGAGAGGTAGTTCTCATCTTCACTAGTGTCTACTACTACGTATATTAAGGTGATGTTTATGAATGTATGATTTGTATTCCTTACTAGGATGAATTGATAGGTGTACTAGTATGGGCAACGGTATGGGACCTTGTCTATGCATTGCACATGTATATCTTGATAGGATAGTTCCTAGGTTTGGTTCTTATGCTTATGAAGGATGATTATATGAACATGTTATGTATATGATATGATGAGGTATGAATATGTAAGGTATGAACATGTGTGACTTAATGTGTTATGTGAAAGGCTTGTTCACATCTTTGTATGCACTCACACACATGGATGATCTAATTAATAGATGGGCCTTGAGAGGGGTGTCCAAAAATACTATTAAGACTAGATAGATGCTTCAATATGCTATAAGCATATGAATGATGAATATTCTAAGCTTATGTTTTATAAACAAACGTAATAAAGGTTTTTAAATAAAGGGAACTTAACTTAGCACCGAGCGAACTTGACAATGGGAGGTGATGACTTATCCATAGAAGGAAAGATTCATCCTAAAGTTGCCCATGTGATGTTAACTCCCTTATTTATGGGATATGTCATCTAAGGGATTCCCATGAGGAGCGGCCCACTTTACCTAATGGTATGAATAGGGATATCTACCTCTTAGTTCTTGAACTATGTTGCCACCATAGGATACAAGCTAGAGGATTCTACCTGGATAGCTATGTTTATAATTGGTTCTACTTTGGCCGGTAGACCACCTTCCATCGGTGTAAGGTTTGATGACACCGGATTCCATGTTTAGCATCACATCGTCTATGTCGGTTGAGGTTATGGTTTCCCTAAAGGTAAAATGGACAATGGAAGTAATTGAATAGGATCCTAACTAGGAGGACTTAAGGTAAGTTACTTAGGATAGGTGGAAGTAATGAACCCATCTAGACATTGCACAAGTGACTCCTTAGGAAATCTTAGGAAGGTACCTCAATAGATATGATTATGTATGTGTCCTTTATGTATGATATTGTAGTCTTGGTTTGACTATGTTTATATTGTACTATATTTCTCTGATGGCATGTGTTGTCTTATGTAGATGCTATGTATGGTATTCTCTTGTGTTCCTAAGGTGATGCATTGCACCAAGTATCCCTAAAGGATTACTTAGTAAGCAAATGAATTGAAAGAAAGAGTTAATATCAAGGTGATGGAGTTCACTGTAAAGTAACTCCAAATTGTACTTAATTCTATATGTACTTTTCTATGACGTTCGGCCTTTGATTGTGTTGCTATGAAGTATGTCGATGATATAAATGCTATTGATAAAGGTTTTATGATGATTTACTCAAAATTGCATGAAGTATGATTTCAAAGAAAATGTCCCTTTTAAATGCATGTTTTTGCATGGTTGCCATACTTAGTACATTCTTGTGCTAATCCCATTCTTCTTTACTTTTTTACACAAAGTGTAAGTTATGGAATGCTTAAAGGAGATCTATGATTGAGGAGCTTGATAGGTGATTTCCCAAGCTCAAGGAAAGGAATCCTTAAAGTTCAAGGATGTCCTACTAATGTCTTTAATGTAAAGTCTTTAAATATTGTATAGTTATGTAAGGTGTCTTATGGGCCGTGTCCCTAATGTATTCTAAAGTTATTGAGTCTAAGATGGCAAAGAGACTTAGAGTCTAAATATGTATTATGACTTATGTTTTATATATATATGATGTGATGTTTCTAGCATATGATGTGCTATGAAAAGTTTTAATTTTTCCGCTAAATTTACTATGCCAATGTAATGAATGATATGAGAGGCTTGTCTTAGACCTCCGAGAGGTCCACGACGCCGGTTACAATCCAAGATTGTATCCTAAACTTATAGGGTATGCTTTTGGGTTGTAACAAACTTGGTATCAGAGCATGAGGTTTATCTAGCGGTTTTAGGTTCTAAAAGTCTCATATTACCACGTCTAGTAGAGTCTCGTAGCATTGGTGGTGAGTCGCGACACATCAAATGGTACGAGAGGCTATAGGATGATAGAGTTTCCCTTCTTCATCATTCTCATATCGTGCCATAGAACTTAACTCTATAAGATCTATCTCTTATGTTTTCTTGTACGGTAGTCTTTTAGATATGGTTGCTTGGATGAGATTGCTCTATGCATGAGGGAGAAAAGGTGAGTTTAAAATGCTTATCTTTGTTTTATGGTTTGAATGAGTATGTGTGAAGGTGACACTTGTCCTTATTTGATGATGTATATACTAACTAGGGCGACTTGAAGGGTTAACTAGACTTAGGTAGGGGATGGGACTCTACCTATGTCTTGCACTAGTTTGCCTTGATGGAGACCTTAAGAAGTTAATACTATATATGTGTATGATGATAAAATGTGAATGTCCTTATGTGATGATCTCTATGCTTATAATCATGTAAATAGACTAGGGTGCTAAAGATATGGAGTTATCCATACACGAAAGTTATTGATGAGTGGAGTATGGTGCTAATTGTAGTTCTTGTTGGGTTACTTGGTTTAGTAAAGTTATGGAGCTTTACTTGATCATTGCACATTTTAACTCTATGGGGATTACTATTGGTTATCTTACCTTACTATGTATGAAATATCTCTTAGTTGATGATGTGATGCCAATTATGGCAATATATGAAATCTATGTGAAATAGCATGTTATGTCAAATGATGTATGTCATGATATAGTTGAAGCATGCTAGAAGTTATAGTGGTTAAAGTGAATTCTCTTAGGTTGTTGTATTCCTATATGGTTTTGTATGATGTTAGCCAAATATTAGGATTTGAACTTGGATTGTTTGAATAACTACCTATGGAAGTATGCTATCCTATGAATGTGTGTGATTAAAAGTGTGCATTGTTTTCCTTTGTATACAAGTGGTACTTGATGAGTTGCTAGCATAAATTGGAGTCTTTTGTAGAGACTGGAGTTGTAAATATAGTATGCATGCTTATGAAAAATGAGTTGGTAGAGTTTTGTATCTTATAATTCCATACTTGTTCCCTCAAATGTCTAAATGTTGCATTTTTCAATATTTGGAAGCATGCTCACTGTAAACACTAGGCAACTTATTGTATCATGTTTGGAGAACCTACTAAATTGTCATTTGATTGAATGTTGTTGAAATATATGTAGAATTTATGGATATGAACATGATAAGGAATGTGGAAAAGAATTTTTACTATTTAGATTGAAGGATGAGAATCTTATGACATGATGAGTTGTAGAGTTATTTCTAAACTTCTTGTTGTGTTATGAACTTCCTTGTTGTTTTCCACTAATGATGTATGACCTTAGTATCAATTGCATTGTAGGAAGACCTTGTGTGAATTGAATGCTATGATCAAAATTGATGGTTGAGGATGATTTGCCTAAAATGATAAGGTTTAGAATGCCTTAGTGTTGCTAAATTGAATTAATGAAAATTCCCTCTACAATAGAAATCCTTTTAAATGATGAATATGAAGGTTTTGTATTTGAAATCCTCTATATGTTGGGTTAAGTTGCTCTTAATTGGGTTTACCCTAAGTGGGGGATGGTGTTTGAGAAGTGAGATTGTAGAAATTGTCTACATTGTTCTTCTATTCTTACTTGAATTGGAAAAATATGAATTCTTGGTATGTTTGTTCATGAAAATAGTCTTGCATAAAGTATGAATGGCATGATCTTTATATGATTGGTATGAATTGATTGACATCATCTTAGAGAAATGGTGAATTTTCCAAAGGGCATGAAAAGAACTTTTTGATAAAATCCATGTTTTCTCTTGTTGACTTGCATTTTAATGTGCTAATTGTGAAGTTGACTTCATGAGGTAAGACAAGGAACTTGGTGATAGTCACTTGTAGGTTAAATTGTTTAGCCTTGTAATGGGAGTTGAGTCTCTTTTACAATAAAATATGTTGACTCTCTTGAAAATTTAGTGACTTTATGATTTGGAATGCATAAATTGTAGGCTCATTCTTGAAAATGAAAGCATGTTTAACTAAGTGTTCATTTGTGTGCCTATAAATTGTGTTATTTTTCTAAAATGAGGCTTACTGTAAGGGTGAGTACTATGTGAGAAAATGAAACTTTGTGGAATGGCTTCCTAATTGTTGTGATGTACTTGGTGTGATTTTCCATTTAGACTTCACTAGGAAGAAAAATATATGCATGTCTTGGCTTGAAAGTTGAGATTTCTCATTTTTAAAGAAATTGATCTTGTACTTTGCTAAGGTGTGAACTCATGATGCATGTAATGTGTTGGGAAGTAAGATATTCCTCCATGTACACCACTAAGCATGGTATGATTGAGTATGACCTTCATGGTACTAGGTCTAACTAATGAAGATCTTTGTGATTTAACTAACTCAAGCTTATGTGCATTGAAGTATGAGTGCTTAATTAACTTTGAGCATGAGTTATGATCTGCCTATGAATAGCTTTCTCAAGATTTTCTTGTAATAAATTAAGGTGTAATGATCATGTTATGATTAGGAGAAGGATGCTCTCCTATGAACATGAAGAAAAACCTTTGTGTTTGATGCATTAGAGAGTGAGTGAGTAATGGCTTTGTTTGCTTGTGTGCATTAAGTGCTAAAATGATTTGATGATATTTTAAATGTGATGAACTGGTCTTATATGCATTGAAGTCATTGTTGTGATTAAAGATGTCCTAAGTGTCATTCGAGGACGAATGTTCCCAAGTGGGGGATATTATAAGACCTCGAAAATGAGATAAGGTGTCTAGAGCCTAACATGTTCGTCTTAATGTTATAAGGTCATAAAATGCCTTATTATGTTATATATAGGCAGTGTGCAAAGTTTGAAGTGATTTGGAAGTCGGACGTCAAGGGACGTCCAAGACGTTCGACGAATAGTCGCTTATGTTCCTCATGTGTGTATGCATGCCTAAATTGTATGAACTGAGTATAATAAGTCTTGAAATGGTTTTTAAATTATGTTTAATGTTATTATATGAAGTTTCGTGAAGTTTGAGGTCAAACGCCCAAGAACGTCCAAGGCGTTCGAAAGATAGCCCCTAAGACGTTCATCGTATGTCATGTTGGGGTCAAGGCTGTTTAGATGTCTTGTAGGTGTTTGTTTTGGATGAAACTTATGTGGAAGGTCTGTAACATGCTAAGGTTTGTAATCGCGTTGGAAACGTCTGAGTACGACTTCTAAAGTGCCCCACAAGAGGCCCCAAAAAAAGGACCCAAGGCAGCCTAAGACACTGCCTGGGCAGTGTCCCTTGACGGACCCAATAACGGATCGTTGGGCCACCAACGGACCGTCAAGCAGGTCTAGTCGATGGGGGATTGCCTTGGTCAGGTCTTGATCCATGAATTTGGCTAAGGCATGAGTGACGGAGGATTCCACGGCCCGTCATGGCCATGACGCCCCGTCGAGCCCCTCGTCGCGATGGCCTACAGGTTGGCTGCCTGCGTGCTGCCACTTAAAGGGGTGAATGGGAAATTCACCCCACGTCCTAACCTGACTATAATAGGTTTATTTAATTAATTTTAGATGTATATAAGTATTTAAAAACGTGATCAACCCATTCCCAAATCCTCTCACATGTTTAAAGCCTTTCCCTCTAAAAATGTTCTCTCTAAAACCACCATTGCTGGTGAAACTCAAGAGCTGCTTGGAGATGGATTTTCTATGGATGAATCATGAAGTTTTAGAGGTTTTCATGTAGATAAAGGTATGGTGATCCTTCATCTCTAAGTAACCTTTCACTTGGAGAGTTCTTCTCAATGTTTTCAAAAAAAGTTTATGATCAAAGTTCTTCTTCTCCAATCTAGCCATGGGTTATTTCTAAAAATGTTTTTAACGATTAAATCATGATGAATTGAAGTTAATACAATGGTTTTAATGTGTTTTCAATCCAATTGCATGATGAACCCATGTTCCTTCCAAAATTGGTTTAGCTCTTGCATGGGCTTTGTGATCTTGACTTGTTATCGATTGAATTACGATTCCCTTATGTTGAAGTGATTGTATATACTGTTATTTACATGAATTGATGTTTAATGATCCATGAGGATCAATGTATGAAGATTTGGGCATGTTTAGCCTAGTTTTCTATAGTTCACTGTAACATTGGTTTTCTTGTCATCTAAAGTTAATTTTGATTAAGTTGTGGTTCTTGTAGCTACTGTTTTAGGTTAATACCATGGTTGAATTATGGATATAAATCATTTATGACCAAAGTTGAGAAGGCTTGGTTTGAATTAATCTAGGTTCTTCTTGTCTATGAAGTTATAACTTGTGATCTTGACGTTAGGTTAGTCGCTATAAGAGTTGATTAGGGTTAATGTCTATAGCTGCTGCCTATAATGAAATATAAGGATGAATTATATGTAATTAATACAATATGGGTCAATTCATGATAGGTTGAATATGATTAATCTATGTAAACTTACTTTCCATGAACTTCCTATATGAAGCATGCTTGTATCGACCTAAATGGCAAATTGTAGTAGTGTCTCATCTAGATTATGATTTCATTAGCTACTGCCTAGGGTGATATGATTCATGAAATATGACCTATAATCCCTATGAATAAAATTGATTAACGATCTATGTTCTTCTACTTTCCTAGTATGTGATGTACATGTTATGGTATAATCGTGTAGTGACTTGTACATGGTTTCTTATATGTTTAAAGTACATTTAGCTACTGACATATATATGAATTATTGATAAATAAGGTGTATTGATCAATTAGGATCAAAGGTTGAGGAGTTGGTAAGAATGCTTATTTCCTTTACTCTTCTACTTCTCTATTCCTTTATAGTAATGTTGATGAAGCCTTGTATGGCATTGTGTGGTATGGTCCACTTATGGTGGCGGTGTTTACTTTATTGTCATTATATATGTGTTGACCATGGCCTTGAAGGTAAATTGATGAACTTATGAATATGTGCTTAAGATGATACTATGAGAAGCTTATGCCTACTTTCTATTCTAGTTGTGAATTATTTTGTATGGTTATTGTATGAGCATGTGTATAATTATGTTAGGGCATTGTATAGGTGCTGCTATTGATGTGTTAAAGTGGTTAATAGCCTCTACCCATGTATTCTTTATATGAAAGTGTAAATAGCTAAATTTAGGAGTCTTGATTATAAGGTAGATATTGTCTTGTCTCCTATGTTATTATGTGTTGTGTGTCATGTGCTTGGAAGTGTAATGTGGTTTAATAGGGTGGCTGACTTGAGAAGTTATGGATAGGCATTATGTGATAATGTTGGTCAATGTACACACACTGTCACTTATATGCACTTACAAGTAGTTTAAGTCATTGTGTCTAAATGAGAGATAGTTCTCATCTTCACTAGTGTCTACTACTACGTATATTGAGGTGATGTTTATGAATGTATGATTTGTATTCCTTACTAGGATGACTTGATAGGTGTACTAGTATGGGCAAGGGTATGGGACCTTGTCTATGCATTGCACATGTGTATCTTGATAGGATAGTTCCTAGGTTTGGTTCTTATGCTTATGAAGGATTATTATATGAACATGTTATGTATATGATATGATGAGGTATGAATATGTAAGGTATGAACATGTGTGACTTTAATGTGTTATGTGAAAGGCTTGTTCACATCTTTGTATGCACTCACACACATGGATGATCTAATTAATAGAGGGGCCTTGAGAGGGGTGTCCAAAAATACTATTAAGACTAGATAGATGCTTGAATATGCTATAAGCATATGAATGATGAATATTCTAAGCTTTTGTTTTATAAACAAAGGTAATAAAGGCTTTTAAATAAAGGGAACTTAACTTAGCACCGAGCGAACTTGACAATGGGAGGTGATGACTTATCCATAGAAGGAAAGATTCATCCTAAAGTTTCCTATGTGATGTCAACTCCCTTATTTATGGGATATGTCATCTAAGGGATTCCCATGAGGAGCGGCCCACTTTACCTAATGGTATGAATAGGGATATCTACCTATTAGTTCTTGAACTATGTTGCCACCATAGGATACTAGCTAGAGGATTCTACCTGGATAGCTATGTTTATAACTGGTTCTACTTTGGCTGCTAGACCACCTTCCATCGGTTTAAGGTTTGATGACACCGGATTCCATGTTTAGCATCACATGGTCTATGTCGGTTGAGGTTATGGTTTCCCTAAAGGTAAAATGGACAATGGAAGTAATTGAATAGGATCCTAACTAGGAGGACTTAAGGTAAGTTACTTAGGATACGTGGAAGTAATGAACCAATCTAGACATTGCACAAGTGACTCCTTAGGAAATCATAAAAAGGTACCTCAATATATATGATTATGTATGTGTCCTTTATGTTTGATATTATAGTCTTGGTTTGACTATGTTTATATTGTACTATATTTCTATGATGGCATGTGTTGTCTTATGTAGATGCTATGTATGGTATTCTCTTGTGTTCTTAAGGTGATGCATTGCACCAAGTATCCCTAAAGGATTACTTAGTAAGCAAATGAATTGAAAGAAAGAGTTAATATCAAGGTGATGGAGTTCACTGTAAAGTGACTCCAAATTGTACTTAAATTCTATATGTACTTTTCTATGATGTTCGGCCTTTGATTGTGTTGCTATGAAGTATGTGGATGATATAAATGCTATTGATAAAGGTTTTATGATGATTTACTCAAAATTGCATGAAGTATGATTTCAAAGAAAATGTCCCTTTTAAATGCATGTTTTTGCATGGTTGCCATACTTAGTACATTCTTGTGCTAATCCCATTCTTCTTTACTATTTTACACAAAGTGTAGGTTATGGAATGCTTAAAGGAGATCTATGATTGAGGAGCTTGATAGGTGATTTCCCAAGCTCAAGGAAAGGAATCCTTAAAGTTCAAGGATGTCCTACTAATGTCTTTAATGTAAAGTCTTTAAATATTGTATAGTTATGTAAGGTGTCTTAAGGGCCGTGTCCCTAATGTATTCTAAAGTTATTGAGTCTAAGATGGCAAAGAGACTTAGAGTCTAAATATGTATTATGACTTATGTTTTATATATATATGCTGTGATGTTTCAAGCATATGATGTGCTATGAAAAGTTTTAATTTTTCTGCTAAATTTACTATGCTAATGTAATGAATGATATGAGAGGCTTGTCTTAGACCTCCGAGAGGTCGACGACGCCGGTTACAATCCAAGATTGTATCCTAAACTTCTAGGGTATGCTTTTGGGTTTTGACAGGAACAAAGAGGTGGCCTCTGTAAAAGTTCTATGGAGAAACCACCTAATCGAGTGTGCAACATGGGAGGAAGAGGCCGACATGAAGTCCCGCTATCCTCATTCTCTTCCTAATTGAGGTTAGTAGTTCCTCTTGTTAATAAAAATAATGAATGATGTGTATTTGACATGTCTTCAAAATAGGTGCATGTTTTGGTAAAGGTTTGTACTAAAAATGAGTTTTTCATGAAAAGGCTTGTGTGTTAACTTGCACTTATATAAATGTGAGTATATGTTGCCTTCTTGAGAATTTGTCGTATTATTGTTGTCTTGAAAGAAGTATAGCATGATAACTCTTTGATGTTATTATGTTCTCATGTTGATATTGAGAAGGTAGTTCATAATTATGTGTCATGAAATGTGCGCTCTTATATGTAGAGAATTGTGAATTGAGTTGCTATGCGTAAAGTTATGTTTATATGTTGAATGGAGTTGTGAAGTAATCCATTGATCTGTGACTCATAATAATTTTATGTTATTATTGGTTGGGCTGCTAGTATTGAGTCTATCCTTTCCCTTCAAAAAGATTTTAGTGCCATTCGGGGACGAATGTTCCTAAGGGGGGGATAAAGTAACACTCTGGAAATTCCATGACTTAAAATAGAGCCTAACCTATTAAATAATGGTTAAAATTATGTTTCTAGACCTATATTAATGTAATAAACTAAATTAAAAAAGTTTAGAGCCAAAACGTCAAAGAAAGACCTTAACGTCCAGAAACTAGGGAAATTGAACTAGTAGACGTCCCTACGTTTGGTGAAGGTTAGGGAGTGTCATATGAAGTCTAATAGTTGTATAAAGACTTTAAATAGGTAAAATATGGTATATAGGGTCCAATATTCTAGTAAAGACTCCCCAAGGACCAACAGAAGGGTAATTGAGGAAGACCCAAACATTGGAGAGCAAGTTGCCTAAGCAGCTTGTGAACAACCAATATATGGATACTCCGGCGCGTCGCGTAACTGACACTGGATGGGAAAAATTTGCGACGCGATTCAGTGCCTTCACGAGGATTACTGCCTCAAACCGGATTTTTGAATAAAAGATTTGACATTGCCCCCGCGACGCGCAGCCATTTCCAAGATTCGTTCACAACGTTTTAAAGTCAATTTGACTTCACAAAAAGACCAAATCAAGTGAGGGGTCTTTTGGGTAATTTATGGGACGATTATATATCGGTTTTACGTCCGTTTTAAGTCATTTTTACTCACTTAAGTCAAATCTCAAAATCAAAAGCCAAAACCTGTCACCTCTCTCTACTTTCTCCATCTATTCAACCTCCATTGAAGAGCAAAAGAGCTTGAGGAAGACTACAAAGTCTCCAAGGATCTTACTCAAATTTTGTGGATAAAGATTCATTAAAGTATGGGTTGTTCACTCTTGGGATTCCTTTCACTAGGAGGTACTTTCAAAGTAGATTTCTAAATCACCCAATTCCAAGGTTTTTTCTCTGCAAATGGGATTTCTTCTAAACATGAAATTGATGATTGATTATGAAGAATTGTGATTACCTATGGTAATTAAGTATATGTTGTTGAGTAATTGATGTTGACTAATGGTAATTTTGTTTGATTCATGTCCTTTCCCCAATTTCCCCAAATCTTGGATCTTGCTTAGGAATTGATGGAAAGTGATGAATGTATTGATTGTTAGACTTGAGTTAGCTATTATAATTCATTCATGGACTGCCTAGGGTCATGTATTGTTGGGATTTGATCTATTTCTTGAAGAATTCATGATGAACCCTTTCCTCTAACCCTAGGTTATGAATTTAATTTAATTTGGATAGTAGTGATACAGTTGACTTAGTTCTTGATATATTACTATTGTAAGATGTTATTAAGCCTATTGATGGGTAAATATGGTAGGTTGATGGTAAGACCATTGAAGAAGGATTATGAAGGTGAATTGGTAAGACCTTGTAATGCTGAATCCTTTACTTCAATTGTGATGGATTATACTTCATGATGATGGTCAATTGAAGTATTACATATGATTCGATTAAGTAACTGATGGTATGATGAATGTAATTCAAATGTCTTGACTATGTCAATTGTGAGATCATATTAAGTATATGATGATACAAAGTTGAATATGAATCACTTGTGTGCCTTACATGAGTCATAGCTCATTGGAGTACTTTACAACTCCATTCAACACATATCAACAACATTACACATAGCAACTCAATTCATAATGCACAACAAATAAGACCTCAACATTTCATGACACATAATAAGGAAATACCTTCTAAATATCAACATGAGCTCAAGATACATCGAAGAGTTATCATGCTATCCTTCTTCTCAAGACGACATCCAAACAACAAAATATTTAAAAGGCAACATATACTCAAATTTTCACATAAGTGCAAGTTAACACCAACAATGAAAGTTTTATTTCATGAAAACTCATTTTTGGTACAAACCTTTACCAAACAAGTACCTTCTTAGAGAATAAGTCAAAATACACAATGTTCAATATCATTATTATTATTAAAAGGAATTACTAACCTCCATTAGGAAAATGGTAAGGATAACGAGACTTCATGTCGGCCTCGACCTCCCATATTGCTCCCTCAACTAGGTGGTTTATCCATAGTATTTTTACGGACGCCACCACTTTGTTCTCAACTTTTTAACTTGACGATCAAGGATTTCCACTGGAACATCCTCATAGGAAAAGTTCTCATCCGCACCTATTCCTTCAATAGAAAGAATGGACTCGGGGTTACCAATACACTTCTTAAGCATGGAGACATGAAATACCGGGTGAAGCGAAGCTATTCACTAGGTAATTTCCACTTACATACAACCTTGCAAACTAGTTACAATATCTCAAAGGGACCCACATACTGGGGACTAAGTTTCCCCTTTTTTCAAAATCTCATCACCCCTTTCATAGGTGAAATCTTCAAATACACCTTATCATCTGCTTTAAATTCAAGGGCTCTTCTCCTATTGTCAGCATAAGACTTTTGCCGACTATAGCCCCATTTCAATCTATCCCTTATCACATTTACTTTCTCTAAAGATTCATAGACCATTTCGGGACCAAGGAGTGAAGGATCACCAACCTTAAACCACCCTACCGGAAATCTACATCTCCTACCATAGAGTTCTTCAAAAGGAGCTATGAAAATACTCAAATGGTAGCTATTATTATAAGAGAACTCAACCAATGGTAGGTGATAGTCCCAATTCCCTTTGAAATCAATCATACAAGATCTAAGCATATCTTCCAAGGTTTGAATGGTACGCTCCGCTTGACCATCCGTTTGAGGATGAAAAGAGGTGCTTAACTTTGCTTGAGTACCCAACCCTTTTTGGAAAGACCTCCAAAAACGTGAAAGTGAATTGTGCACCTCTATCCGATATTATGTCCCAATGGAATCCATGTACGCTCACAATTTTTTTAATGTCTATTCTAGCATATGATTTCGCTGAAAAAGTAGACTTAATGGGGCTAAAGTGAGCAGATTTCGTCAACCTATCCACCACAACCCATATTGACTCATTTTGCCTTCGTGTATGAGGCAAGCCCACTACCAAGTCCATGTTAATGTATTCCCACTTCCCACTTCCAAGTAGGAACTTGCATTTATTGGAGTAAGCCACCCGACTTTTGATGCTCGGCCTTTACTTGTTGGCAGTTTGGACACCTAGCAACAAATTCTTCTATGTCCCTCTTCAAACCTTCCCACAAATAGACCTCTTGAAGGTCACGTTACTATTTGGTGGCACCCGGATGAATAGAATATTAGGAACCATGACCTTCCTCCAAAATTCTATTTCTCAGATCCTCAACATCCGGCAAACACAACCTACCTTGGTACCTAAGAACTCTATCCCCCCGGGAGAATGACTCATTAAGCTTACCAAGAATCGATTCCTTCATCTCCATAAATGATGGATCAAGATGTTGCTTAGACTTCACCTCCACTAAAGATGATTCGGAGTTATGATAGACCATGAAACCACCATTCGGAGAATCTTCTAGCCGAACACCTAACCGAGCCAACGTATGAACATCTTTCACTAGGTCTTTCTTATATTCTTCTACATGAGATACACTACCCATGTTCATATGACTTAGAGTATACACAACCACGTTCGCCTTGCCAGGATGATAGAGAACGCTCATGTCTTAATATTTTAATAATTCCAACTATCTTCGTTGTCAGAGATTCAACTTCTTTTGAGTAAACACATATTGAAGATTCTTGTGGTCGGTAAATACATCCACATGAACACCATACAGATAATGCCTCCATATTTTAGAGGCAAACACCATGGTCACCAACTCAAGATCATGAGTTGGGTAGTTCTTCTCATGTACCTTAAGTTGCCTAGAGGCATAAGCTATCACCTCACCATGTTGCATATGGACACAACCCAAAACTACTTGAGAACCGTCATAATATACCACAAAAGCCTTGGTACCCTCCGGTAAAATCAACAACGAAGTGGAGGTTAGCTTATTTTCAACTCTTGGAAGCTTCTTTCACAGGCCTCCGACCACTCATACTTAACCTTCTTTTGGGTTATTGTTGTCAAAGGAGAGGCAATAGAGGCAAACCCATCGAAAAACATTATATAGTACCCGGCTATACCTAAGAAACTTCTTATGTCTGTGGGAGTTACAGGTCTTGGACAGTTTCTAACTGCTTCAATCTTCTTTGGATCGACCTCTATACCCGCACATGAAATAACGTGGCCAAGAAAAGCAACTGATCTCAACCAAAATTCACACTTACTATACTTTGGAAAGAGTCGATGTTCTTTGAGGACTTGCAAAGCAACCCTTAAATTACACGTATGCTCATCCTCACTCTTAGAATACACCAAGATATCATCAATGAAGACAATTACAAAGGAATCAAGGTACTCTCGGAACACCCTATTCATTAAGTCCATGAAAGCCGCCGGGGCATTTGTTAACCCAAATGACATGACTAGGAACTTATAGTGACCATACCTAGTTTGGAAAGCCATTTTGGGGATGCCTTCACCTCTCACCATAAGTTGGTGATATCCCGACCTCAAATGAAACTTAGAAAAGTAGCTCGCCCCTTGGATTTGATCAAACAAGTCATCAATCCTCGGGAGAGGATACTTGTTCTTTATGGTTAACTTATTTAATTGACGGTAATCTATGCACATCCTAAGGGAACCATCTTTATTTTTCACAAACAACACCGGAGAACCCCATGGAGAGATACTAGGTTGTATGAAGCCTTTGTCTAGTAAATCTTTAAGTTTAAGCTTTAGTTCCTTTAATTCGGTCGGGTCCATCCGGTAAGGAGGGATTGAGATAGATTTTGTATCCAGTAATAAGTCAATACCGAAATCAATTTTCCATTCGGGAGGAACTCGGGGTAAGTCATCCGGGAAGACTTCCAGATATTCCCTTACTACGGGGACCGACTCAATGGGATGGACTTCGGAGTCTCGATCTTTGACCTTTTTTATATGGTATAGACACCCTTTAAAGATCATCTTACTAGCTTTTATACAAGAAATGATATGACTGCTAGGGATTGAATTCCCCCCTTCCTCTCTAAGACGAGTTCATTAGGAAAATTGAACTTAACTGCCCTTGTTCAACAATCTATTGAATCAAAATAAGCATGCAACCAATCCATTCCCAAAATGACATCAAAATCAACCATATCAAGTTCTACCAATTCAACATGAGTAACTCTATTGTGAAACATTATCGGACAATTCCTATAGAATCTATTAGCAATTACCGAGTCACCCACCGGGGTAGACATAAAAGGTTCATTTAAGATATCAGGCAATACATCAAATTCCCTAGCTACCAGGGAGTAACAAATTCCATGGTAGCACTTGGATCAAGTAAAGCATAAACATCAATAAAAAAGACTTGTAACATACCAATCACCACATCGGGAGAACTCTCTTTTTCACCCCTACAACAAAGAGCATAAAATCGATTTTTCTTTGGAGCTTCCGAATTGGGAGCACTAGCTTGAGTAATTTCCCTTCCATGAGCTTTCATTATATGGCAATCCCTCTTCATGTGACCATTGTTACCACAATTATAGCAATTACTCGTGCCAATTTGACATTTTCCCTCATGTTATCTACCACACTTAGCACAAGTAGACCTCTCCACATAAGGACAACTACCTCTCCCTTCTTGAGGCTTAGGTGTAGACCCTTTACCTTTTTTGACCCTTGGAGTGCTTGGAGGGCCTTGGTTGGAAAACTTCCTCTTGAATGTTGGCTTATCTTGCACTTCAAATCTAGTCTTAGAAGAATTTCCATCTTCAAATCCCTACCAACATGCTTAAGCTTTTGGTCCTTATTTTGTTTGGCACGAACCATGAGACGAGAGATGTCCATAGTAGGAATCAACATAGCCAACCTACATTCATTAACCACAAGGCCATATATTCCCATAACAGTTTTGTTCATCTTAGCCCTAGAATGCGCCACAATACTAGGAGCATACTTGGAGAGTTGAGTGAACTTAAGACTATACTCCTTCACACTCATATTCCCTTGGCGAAGATTTATGAATTCATGCATCTTTCTCTCCCTTAGTTATAAAGGAAAGAACCAAGGAAAGACGTCTTGAAAGGCTCCAAAGTAATTCGACCTTCTCTAACCGGCCTCTCATCCTTCCATTGCTCATACCAAACTTAAGCCACATCTTGAGTGGATAGGCGACTAATTCCGCATTTTCTTGAGAAGTCACACCCATGGCATCCACCACTTTGAATACCTCATCTATGAACCCTTGTGGGTATTCTTTAACCTTGGAGATAAATAAAGTAGGAGGATTCATCCTTGTGAAATCCCTTATCCTTGATACGGTGGTGCTAGTATTAGGGTTCACTTGCACCTTATTATCCCTCCCAACATGAGTAGCCATCACTTGAGTCAAACTTTGAATGGCCATCCTTATGTCCACATTAGACATAGACCCTTATTCAATAGGAACTTAGGGTTTTGAGGAGCTTGAGGGGAAACCGCCTTATTCGCATTCTCCTCTCCGACCTTTCGAGCGTTGTTCCTTCTTGTATTCATTGCCTACAAATAGAAGAATAGATTAGAATAAAGGACACATAAAGTCAAGACTCTTGAGGCACGTCGTAGAAGTATCAAGAAAATGAGAATTTCCTAATCATCACATAACCTCTCATTCATTAGTGTGGCACGCTTCACACCCATGAACGAGAATATATATAGATGTGGTATAATGAGACATTAATCCTAGGGTTATTTAACCTCATGCTCTGATACCATGTTTGTCACGACTGGGGAGCACCCCCTAGACTTTACCGGCGTCTTCGTTCTCGAAGAGGACTTGGACAAGCCCTTAGCAATCGTCATTACATATAATAGGCTAAAAATACTAAAAAGTTAGAACTTTTTACATATACATAGTGAGGTTTACATAGACCTCTCGTATATTACATATAGGGAGTTTACATAGACTCCTCACATAGGAAGCTTACTTAGATTTCTATTTTAAACAACATAACCATTACATAAGAATTTAGGCTAATACTTTTTCTCATATTAACCATCTTAAATTGTACAATTGTTGGACATAGCCAATACAAAGTCAATACACCATTATGGGCTTACATCAATGTTGCAAATGATAAAGGAATAAACAATATCTTTACGACGATACAACTTCAAATCTTGATATGAAAAGTAAAATCCCCGAACATTGAGTACCTACCAACACTTGAAATAACTAGTCCAAGCCTTCTTGCTTTATCCTTAAGATGCTTCAATGGCCCAAACCTACATTGTTTGGGAAAAGGTAAGAAATATGGGTTAGTACAAACTACATATACTACGTATGGTTCCTATGCATAAAATCATTAATGCATGAAAAAAGGAACAATTCAGTCAAAACTATGCTTAGTGTCAATTAATTCAACATACACATATATGGAACATCATAAGTCAACCCAACATATAAGCAACTCAAGAAACACATGTGAAATTCCAAGGATAAGTCCCCATGACCCTATCCAAAGCTAAGGATCACATTGAGCCACCTACTTCATACACACATCATAACTTCATACTTCATCATAACATGCTTGTTTCATAAGATCATATATTGCTTGGTACACACATAACCTATAATCGACTTAATCATACAAGAACACTAAAAGATCATCCCTTAGGATCCCACATGTGCAATGTACAAGAGAAGTCCAATACCCTCCCTCACACTATGTAGTAACCTTTAAAACAACCTTAATAATAGTTCACATACTAAACTTGTCTTTTTAATTTTACTTTAGGGAAACAAGTACCATAACCGACAATATACCATGTGATCTACATGGAATCTGGTGTTCTCCTCCCACACCAAAACGAGAGGGTTAACACTTGCCTAAGTTGTAACGAAATCATGTGTATCTATCTAAGTGGATCCACAAAGATATAGTCCTATATGGGCACATAGTTAAGGGTCAAGGAGATTCCTACTAGAAACCTTGACATGCTAGATGTGGAGGTTTCAATCTCATGAGACAACACATATATTGGGAATCCGGACTTACTAGACATGAAGAAACCCATGTGGGAGACTGGACTTACTAGACGTGAGACCACCATCTCATTAATATGAACTTTTGGTGCTAAGTCTCTATTGCTTTTCTTAATCATCTTATTTCATCCTAAAAGTTCACATTAGTCTCTTCTAGACTCCTAGGTAAACACTTTATCATAATTGTTCATAGGTCATCACAAGTTAGAACGATCCTTTCACATTGGAAACCACTAATCAAGTGAGTAAACCTTTCACTTTGCACTTTATTATAATAATGAGAAACTACCTTCAATCATATAATAAACATCTCATAACATATACATATACTTCATGGTTAATTTAGTTGTCTAGGTTAGGGTGAGGAATACTTGTCATCAACACCACAATCACACATTTGACATAAGAATATTGATATCTAATCAACTCATACTTCACAATTGAAATCAAGCATAATTAATCTTTATACCTTCTTACCGCTTTCACTGCCCCATACTCCAATTACCAAGTAATACACCACCATTGCATAAAAAAGGTAAATTCAAGAAGTAATACATAGCAATTAGCATTCTACCTAAGCATACATTCATAATCTTCCACAATTACCATAGCAATTCAAGACATAAAGGGTTTAGGGAAGAACAAGGGTTCAAGGGGGAATCTTGAATGATTACTAACAATTGGCCAGCAATACTTATTTTAAAAAATGATAAAATACTATAATTCATCATAATGGAATAACAATATAGTTTAGAAAAGAGAACCCATGTCTAGAGTGAAAACCTAGTCTTGGAAGGTTTGAAAACAATACTTGAAGGAGCCTCTTGGAGAAAGGATTCCCAAGAATGAAATGTAAGATCCCGAAAATAACATAGGTGAAATATATCCTAACATGTTGGTCATAATGGTCTAAGGTCCTAAATAGGTCTATAATGTTGCATTGAGGCAGTGTCTAAGAGTTTAGGTGCATTGGATGTCAAACGTCAAGGGACGACTAAGACCTTCGACGACTAAGTCACCTATGTGCCTCATATGTAGTTTTATGTGTTTATGTGTGATTAATGAGGTTATAAGGTCCTTAAATGAGTTATTATGGTGTATATAGTAAGTGTGTCATGTTTCGTGAAGTTTGGAGGTCAAACGTCCAAGAACGTCCATGACGTTCGAAAGGTTTGGCTTGAAATGACCATGTGTGTCTAATCATGTTTCGTCGCGTTTTACGTGTTCGTTTTGGATGAAACTCATGTGAGAGCTACTAAACTTATATACGAGCATGTTTGGATTGGAAACATCTGGGCAAATATCCCCAAGGACCAATCAAGGGTCCTTGAGGATGGACCCTTCAAGATGCCCAAGACAGCCCAACCAACGGATAGCAATCGACACGCAGTGGGTTAGTCGATGCCCCGTTGGTGGAGTCCCATCATTTGGGACTTATTCAGGGGAGATGTGAGGCCAACGATCAGCCTCATTACAAGACATCGGACCAACAGGACGGGTCGTCATTTGGCAACCGTCTGTGAAGACTGGTTCCCTGCGCAAGTCACTGTAAGTTGAGGGGTAAAATGGTCATTTCATCCCACATCCAAATAAGAGGATTGAAGGTTCCTTAAGGGTCTTTTTGTTATTTTTAATATGTTTATAAGCCTAAAACACGTAGAAGATTTCATTCTTCAAAATCAAAAACCTAAATTGGCTTAGAAATTCCCTAGAACTCCATTGGAGCCAAAACTCAAGGAAGGGTTTGGATTGTAGAACTGAGGGGAGATTCTTCATCAAATTGAAGAATTAGATTCATTCAGGTATGGTTTTTTATTCTTGAAACTCTATTCATCAAGGAGCCCAACTTTCAAAGATGTTTCCTAAAGGTTTCAAAGTTGAATTGTCCAATTTCATGATCTATGTATGGATTCTTGCATTAGTGGTTCTTAAACATTGATTATGGATTGAATTGTTATTAATTATATTATTTTAACTCAATTAAATTATGAACCCATGAAATTGATGAACCCTTGGTTTTTACTAAGTTATGGGTTACTTAATATTGACTTAATGTTTATGAATTCTACTGTAGTTTTCTATGGGTGCTCTAATGATATAAGAATTATGTTCAATTGATATATAGGTTGTATTAGACTGAATAATATATAGTGAATTGACCTAGTTTCATTAAGTATTGTTCTAATTGTATTGAATTGATGTTCATGGCCATTGGTAAGGGTCTTATGGTGTTGAGTTGGTTGATTAGCATCGAATGGAGGTGTTGAGGATGGAGTGGTGGTACACTGACATATTTCCCTTTATTTTATGTATTTTAGACTTCAATTGTATTTTTATTGGTATTGTCCACTTATGGTGGCGGTATTATGTACTTTACTTGCAATTGATGTGGCCTTGTCGGCGTTATTTTAAGTATTATGATGATTATGGCCTTGTCGGCAACTACTTGAAGTAATGTGGTTATTTGTGTAGTGGATTATGTTAATTATGATAATATATACCTATATGATAAGTAATGTGAAAGTATATGTGTTCTTCTATTGATGATACTTAGGTGATCATGTTAGACTATGACTTTGGCTTTGTGTGTATACTCTTAGGGTTGATGTATGCTTATCCCTACTTGACTATATGAGTCTATGATGTTCATATTGATGATGATATTATAGTGTATAGGATGACTTAAAGATGATAATGGCTAATTATATGTGTTTCTAGAATGACATGTAATATGTGTTAAAGTGAAGTATGTTGTGTCTTGTCTTGGTTGACTTGTGTCCCTTACTTGATACATGTATGAATGTGAATATGTGATGTCTTGACTTAGGATGCTAAAGCTTCTTAGTATTGTATGTATGAATGACATGAGACCTTAAATGATGTTAAGAGGGTCCTTTATGTGAAACCTTGAACCTAGTGGCAAGGTTATGAATGTTGAAGTTGAAAGTTGTTTTGGTATCCTTCAAGTAAAGGAATGATAGACTTAAGGTTGATTGGCTGGAACGGTTATGTGTCCAAGTTCTACTATTGGCAAGTAGAACACCCAACGGAGTAGGTTAGAACTTCGAATTCCATGCCTTGCTATCATGGTCTATTTCGGTTATTGCCTATTCTCATCATACAGGATACCTACTAGCATTAGAGAAGTTCTATGAAGTTTAGGTGGTGGTATGGGACGCTTTCTAGACAATGCACAATAGGCTTTGAAGGTGTTAATTGGAGTCCCTAGGTCTTGTCCAAGCCAATTAATTGAATGTCCTTTATGTGATGAATGAGTCCTAAATGAACTAATGAATATAATGACTTAAGTTAATAGAGAAAGTATGTTAAATAAATAAGTACTTAACTAGAGTAGTTAAGGGTTGTCTAGTTAAGGTGTGAAGGGGGCATAGGAATGGTCACTTAGTATCTTACCTAGATGAGTCTTAAGAATGACTCTAGTTAGGGAAGATGTTGATTATGTAGACATGATCTAAACTTAGGTAGTCTTAAGGATTATTTAGGTAGTCTTGAAGAGGTCAATCATGGACGTTATCTTCTTGATTTACTTAGGTAAGTCTTTTGATAGCCTTGGTAAGGAAAATGTCATATTACCTATGTGTTCATGTATTAAGTGAGAATGATTCTATCCTATGTAGTCTATAGGATCTCTTAAGTGTGTATGTGTCTTATTATAAGTAGTGTTGAGGGTCATTTAGGAATGGTTAGAGAGTTTGTATGGTTGGTATCTCTTTGTGTTGCTTAAGTGAGTCTTAGGATAGCTTTTAGTGAGAAGACTACATGCTAGAAAATGTTAGAAGGAATAAGAAAGCAATTGACTGTACAGTGAATATAGCTCAATGTACAGTGAATATAACTCACTGTAAGGTTACTTTAAAAAAATGCTTTAAATTGATTAAATGTTATCTTATGTGTTTCTAAGATGATAAATGTTGTTCTTATGATTATGATATGATTTTTAAATGAAAAGACGTATATTTCTAATAAATGTCCGTTTTCCTGATTTTTATGCATTATGCCATACTTAGTACATGTGGTTGCACTAATTCCATTCTTTTATCTATCTCTATAGTTGTTGGTAGGTGAGGAGCATTTGGGAAGCAATACTTCGATCGTAGCATCATTCAAGTGAAGTTGAAGTATGTCCTCAATTGACGCAAGGGCATATATAGATGTCTTTTATGTTTCTTATTTAAGTATTGTAATAGACTAAGTATTTCTATAGTCGGATTGTGCATGGGCCGTGTCCCAAAGTATTCTCGTGTATTATGTTTGATGAGATTGAGACTTAGTATTTCCTATGATTTTATATGAAGAGTTTTTTTTAAGACTATGAAATGTTTTGTGAAAATATTTAATTTCGCACTATTTTTCATTATGTATATGCGATGAATGATATGTAAGGTCTTGTACAAAACCTCCGAGAGGTCAAGTATGCCGGTTGCAATCCGAGATTGACCCTAACTTCTAGGGTGTGGTTTCGGGATGTGACAAGCTTGGGGTCAGAGCATAGGTTATGAAAGTAGTCTTAGGAATCAAGAAATAAGTCACGTCTAGTAGAGTCTTGACCATCGGTGTGAGTAGCGACACATCTATGGGCGAGAGGCTGTAGGACGATAGAGTTTCCCTTCTTTTCTACTCGTATGTTATGCCGTAGAGTAAAAGTTATGAGTACTCTTTTCTTATGGTTTTCCTTGTGTTTCTAGGAAGATGAATACGAGGAGGACACAGTCTAGGAGAGTTGAAGAGAATGATGTTCAAGAGGAGATTGCTCCTCAAGTTGAGCAAGTTGAGAAGGTTTCTCAAGGTGCTCAAGGTGACCAAGTCCCTATTGTGGAAGGAGGTAATGATGTTCCGGTGGTTCCCCCGGAGTTGAGTGATAGTGATATTAGAGAAGCTTTGCTTGCTTTAGCCCTAGCCGTCACTACTCAAGTGAATTTGAGTATGGTGCCTAGGGTGAATGTTGTGGAGAGCACTATGACATTTAGGTTGAGAGACTTTGTGAGGATGAAACCTCCTATCTTTCCTAGCTCTAAGGTGGGAAAGGATCCCCAAGAGTTCCTTGATGGAGTGTACAAGGTGTTGAGTGCTATGGCAGTTACATCTAGTGAGAAGGCTGAATTAGCTTCGTATAAATTGAGGGATGTTTCTCAAGTTGGTAAACTCAATGGAAGGACAATAGGCCGGATGAGTCGGGTCCTATTGAGTGTGAAGAAATTATGGAAGCTTTTCTTGGGAAGTACTTTCCCCGTGAGAGGAGGGAAGTTAAGGTAGAGGATTTTATCAATCTCAAGCAATGCAATATGACCGTTGAGGAATACTCTTTGAATTTCTCTATGTTATCTAGCTATGACCCATCCCTTGTGTCTAATCCAAGGGATGAAATGAGTCGTTTTGTGATGGGTGTCACCGATCTAGTGAGGGAGGAATGTCGTACGTCGTTGTTACATGATGATATGACCCTAGCTAGACTCATGGTGTATGTCCAATCGATTGAAGAGTCCAAACTTAAGAAGATGTGTACAAACTTGAAAAGGGGTGGTTCTAGTGACCAAGAGCAATCTAGGTTTAAGAAGAGTTATCAAACTCAAGAATAACCTAGGAGTGCTAAGGTGAAATGGGAGAAAGGAGGTGGTTCTCAAAATGACAAACCTACATGTGTAACTTGTGGAAAGCGGCATTATGATGAGTGTCTAAGGGGTACCAGGAGTTTCTTTGGTTGTGGTATGGAAGGACACAAGGTGAGAGATTGTCCTACCATTGCTTCTAGAGGAAGAGAGGGTAAGGAAGTAGCTCCTAATGTTCCAAAAGAGGATGTTCCAAAGGCAAAGGCTTGTTTCTATGCACTCCGGGCAAGAGGATCAAAGCCAGATGAGAATGATGATGATGATGTTGGTAAGTAATAGTTCATTCTTTTAAATGATATTAGTTAGTTTGAAGTAGGGGAGTATGGTTAGTAGAATAGATAGAAAGTCATAGAAGCATGTTCCATGTGCATGATGTTTAGGAGTTTTGTTAAAATTGAATTTTCATTAACTTCTTGCATTGTGTATTTTATGAAGTTATGATTATGTGTCAAAATGTGTTTATATTATGTTACCTTGCATATTAGCATGTTTCTATCATGAATTGCCTAAAAGTTGGTTTTTTGAAAAAATGGCCAAAATCACTGTAATGTTTTGCCTGCTCACTACTAAATTTTTCAAAATATGACTAATTCATTCTTTGGTCTAAAATTGTTGCAATATGGTTATAACTGATGTATATGAGTATGATATTGAATATAAAATCAGTTTTTGTTATTCTGAATGAAGCATGTGAGTTTTGTAACATGATGAGTTATAGAATGTCTTCTAGTTTCTTGTTGTGTTGTGATTCTCTAGATTATGTGAAATTGATATTTTCTTATATGTTTGAATTGAATAAGGTGTTATATGGTATGGTTACTATCTGCTAATTGAATCTTTATTCTTGGAAGTGTTCGGAGAGTGAAAAGTGTCTTTCGAGGAGGAATGTTGTCCAAGTGGGGGAGAATGTAAGATCCCAAAAATTACTTAGGTGAAATATATCCTAACATGTTGTTCATGATGGTATAAGGTCCTAAATAGGTCTACAATGTGGAATTGAAGCAGTGTCTAAGAGTTTAGGTGCAGTGGAAGTCAAACGTCAAGGGACGACTAAGACCTTGGACGACTAAGTCACCTATGTGTGTCATATGTGGTTTTATGTGTATATGTGTGATTCATGAGATTATAAGGTCCTTAAATGAGTTAATATGGTGTATATAGTCAGTGTGTCAAGTTTCGTGAAGTTTGGATGTCAAACGTCCAAGAACGTCCATGACGTTCGCAAGGTTTGCCTTGAAACGACCTTGTGTGTCTAAGCATGTTTCATCGAGTTTTAAGTGTTTGTTTTGGATGAAATTCATGTGAGAGGTACTAAACTCATATACGAGCATGTTTGTATCGGAAACGTACGGGAAAACATCCTCAAGGACCAACCAAGGGTCCTTGAGGAAGGACCCTTATAGATGCTCAAGACAGCCCAACCAATGGTTGGCAATCGACGCCCAGTGGGTCAGTCGACTCCCCGTTGGAGGTGTCTCATAGTTTGGGAATTATTCAGGGGAGATGTGAGGCCAACAACCAGCCTCAGTCCAAGACCACGGACTAACAAGACGGGTCGTCGTTTGGCAACCGTCTGTGAAGACTGGTTCCCTACGCAAGTCACTGTAAGTTGAGGGGTGTAATGGTAATATCATCCCACGTCCAAATAAGAGGATTGGTGGTTCCTTAAGGGTCTTTTGGGTATTTTAAATATGTTTATAATCCTAAAACACATAGAAGATTTCATTCTTCAAAATCAAAAACGCAAGTTCCCTTAGAAATTCCCTAGAACTCCATTGGAGCCAAAACTCAAGGAAGGGCTTGGATTGAAGAATTGAGGGGATATTCTTCATCAAATTGAAGTATTAGCTTGATTCAGGTATGGTTTTTGATCCTTGAAACTCTATTCATCAAGGATCCCAACTTTCAAACATGTTTTCTAAAGTTGTCAAAGTTGAATTGTCCAATTTCACGATCAATGTATGGGTTCTTGCATTAATGGTTTTTAAACATTGATTATGGATTGAATTGTTATTAATTATATGATTTAAACTCAATTAACCTATGAACCCATGAAATCGATGAACCCTAGTTTTTGACTAAGTTATGGGTTACGTGATATTGACTTAATGTTTATGAATGATAGTGTAGTTTTCTATGAGCTCTCTAATAATGTAAGAATTGTGTTTAATTGCTATCTAGGTTGTATTACATTGAAGAATATATAGTGAATTGACCTAGTTTCATTGAGTAGTTTTATAATTGTATTGAATTGATGTTCATGGCCATTGGTAAGGGCCTTATGGTGTTGAATTGGTTGATTTAGCATCGAAATGAGATGTTGAGGACGGAGTGGTGGTATGCTGACATATTTCCCTTTATTTTATGTATTTAAGACTTCAATTAAATTGTGATTGGTATGGTCCACTTATGGTGCTGGTATTTTGTGCTTTACTTGCAATTGATGTGGCCTTGTCGGCAACTACTTGAAGTAATGTGGTAATTTGTGTAGTTGATTATGTGAAGTATGATCAAATCTACCTATATTATAATTAATGTGAAAGTATATATGTTCTTCTATTGATGATACTTAGGTGGTTTTAGACTATGACTTTGGCTTTGTGTGTACATGTAAGATCCCCAAAATGACTTAGGTGAAAAAGAGCCTAACATGGTTTTCATGGAATTATAAGTTCCTAAAAAGGTCTATAATGTTATATTGTGGCAGTATCTAAGAGTTTAGGTGCATTGGAAGTCAAACGTCAATGGATGACCAAGACGTTCGACGACTAAGTCACCTATGTGACTCATATGTGGTTCTATGCGTTTATTTGTGATTCATGAGGTTGTAAGGTCCTTAAATGAGTTATTAGGGTATATATAGGCAGTGTGTCAATTTTCATGAAGTTTGAACGTTCATGACATTTGAAAGATGTGCCTTGAAGTGACCTTGTGTGTCTAGGCATGTTTCGTTGAGTCTTATGGGTTCGTTTTGGGTGACATTCATGTTAGGGGTTCTAAACTCGTATGCGATCATGTTTGTGTAGGAAACATCCGGGAATATATCCCTAAGGACCATCCAAAGGTTCTTGAGGAAGGACCCAAAGTTGGTGTCCAAGTCTTCCTAGACAGCCCCAAACGACTGAGGCAATCGATGGCTCGTGGGCTAGTCGACGCCCCGTCGATGGGTGCCATTTGTGTAGACTTAGTAACTGGATAAAAGATACCAAATTCAATTCTCTGAACCAAACGGCGGAAGGACAGGACAGTCTGTTTGTGGATAAATGGTCCGTCGACAGCCCAACCGTTGATGGCCTGTCCCTGCGTGCAACCTCACTGTTAAGTGAGGGGTGATGTTTTAATTTCACCCCACTTTCAAATAATAAGTTTGGAGGTACCCTAAGGGTATTTTGGGTATTTTAAATGTGTTTATAAGCCGTTAACACTTAGAAGATTTCAAGGAAGAGCTTGGATTGGAGATTTGAGTGGTGATTCTTCATCAAATTGGAGGATTAGCATTGTTTAGGTATGGTTTTTAATCCTTGAAACTCGTTTCATCAAGGAGCCCAACTTTCAAAGATGTTTTCTAAGCTTTTCAAAGTTAAACTTGACCTATTTTATGATCAACCAAGGGTTCTTGCATTAAAAGTTTTTAAACGTTGATTATGGATTGAATTGTTATTGTATTGATGATTTTACCCTAAATAATCTATGAAACCATTTAATTGATGAACTCTAGTTTTTGACTAATTTATGGGTTACTTGATATTGGTCTAACGCTTTTGAATTAATGTATAGTTTCTTATGGGCTATCTAATGATGTAAGAATTGTATTCAATTGATATATAATTGGTCTTAGATTGATAAATCTATATTGAATTGACTTAAATTCATTGAGTATTATGATTTACGCTTTGAATTGATGTTCATGGCCATGGATAAGGGCCTTTTGATATTGAATTGGGTGATTTGGCATTGGATTGAAGTGTTGAGGATGAAGTGGTGGTACACTGCCCTATTTCCTTTAATTTTATGTTAATTGGACTTCAATTATGTTGTGATTGTTTTGGTCCACTTATCGTGGCGGTTTTATGTGAATTAATGTGGCCTTGTCGCCGTTATTTTAAGTATTATGATGATCATGGCCTTGTCGGCACTGCTTGAAGTAATATGACTATTTGTGTAGTTGATTATGTGATTTATGATCATATCTACCTATATGTGAAGTGATGTGAAAGTATGTGTTGTACTATTGATATTAGGTGATCATGTTATACGATGACTATTGTTGATGTGTGTTGTCTTAGAGTTGATGCATGATTGTTACTACTTGACTATATGAGTCTAAGATAATTATATTTATGATGACATAGTAGTGTATAGGATAACTTTAAGATGATAATGGTTGTCCTTATGTGCTTCTAGAATGACATGTTAAATGTGCTAAAGTGAAGTAATGTTGTGTCTTGTCTAGGTTGACTTAAGTTTCTTACTTGATGCATGTATGAATATGAATATGTGATGTCTTGACTTATCAAGCTAAAGCGTCTTAGTCATGAATGAATGAATGATAGGTGAGACCTTTAATGATGATAATAGGGTCCTTTATGTGAAACCTTGAACCTAGTGGTAAGGTTATGAAACTTGAAGTCGAAAGCCGTAATCGTATCCTTCATGTAATGAATGACGGACTTAAGGTTGATTGGATGGAACGACATCATATCAATCCATAGGAATGTCATAATGATCTTCTTGTCTCCATTGGGAGGTAGACCTAGTGGACCTTTCTTTGGTAGGGTAAACGTAATTGGATTATGAACTTGATATGGAACTCTTTTGTATGAACCTTAATGCGAGTTAATCTATGAGAACGAAGACTAGCACCGAGTGAGTATGGTAAGGGAAGTAGTTCTAAATAAAGTATGAGCCTAGAATACAAACTAAGCCCTTCATATTCTTTAACCATGTGCCTACATTAGATGTGTCCAAGTTCTACCATTGTCAAGTAGAACAACCTCATCGGAGTAGGATAGAACTCGTTATTCCATGTTTCACTACCAGGGTCCATGTTGATTATTGTCTATTCTCATCATGAGGGATACCTATTAGCATTGGAGAAGTTCTATGATGTTTAGGTGGTGGTATGTGAGGCTATCTAGACATTGCACAATAGGCTTTGAAGATGTTAGTAAGAGTCCCCAGGTCTTCTCCAAGACCATTACTTGAATGTCCTTTATGTGATGAATGTCTCTTAATGAACTAATGAATTAATGTCTTATGTTAGAAAGTATGTAAATGCATGAGTACCTATTCTAAAGTGACTTAAGGATTCCTTAGCTAAAGTGTGAAGAGGGCATATGGGATGATCTCTTCATGTATTATCTATGGAAGTCTTGAGAATGACTCTAGTTAGGGAAGTTGGTTGTTATGTTTGACATGACATAAAATTACGAAGTCCTAAGAATAATTTAGGTAACCTTGAAGAGGGTTTATGGGTGTTCTTTTCTAGGAGTACTTAAGTAATTCTTTTTGATAGCCTTGGTAAGGAGAATGTCATATATTATATGTTATGTATGTTTGTGTATTGTAAGTGTGTATGTGTCTCATTATGAGTAATCTTGAGGATCGTTTAGGCACATTTAGAGAGGGTGTACGGGCGTTCTCTCTTTGTGTGACTTAAGTGAATCTTAGAATAGCTTTTAGTGGAATAACTACATGCTCGAAGGTGTCTCATATGGAGGTCAGTGGATTCACTGTATCAGTGAAGCACTTCACTGTACAGTGAATTGAGCTCACTGTAAGGTGGGTCCTAAAATTATGATATTTGGTCTAAATGATTTCTTATGTGTTTCTAAGTTAATAAATGTTGTTCTTATGATTATATTTTGATATTTAAAGGAAATGATGCATATTTTCAATAAATGTCTGTTTTCATGTGGTTGTACTAATCCATGCTTTTATCTATCTCTATAGTTGTTGGTAGGTGAGGAGCATTTGGGAAGCAAGACTTGGACCGTAGCATCGTTCAAGAGAATTTGAAGTATGTCCTAAATTGACTCGACGGCATATATAGATGTCTTTTGTGTCTTTTATTTTGAAGTATTGTAATAGACTAAGTATTTCTATATTTGTATTGTGTATGGGACGTGTCCCAAGTATTCTCGTGTCTTAAGTTTGATGAGATTGATACTTCGTAATTCCTATTACTTTTATATGAAAGAGTTTTTAAAGACTATGATATGTTTTGTGAAAAGTTTTAAATTCGTACTACTTTTCACTATGTATATGCGATGAATGCTATGAAAGGGCTTGTCTAAGACCTCCGAGAGGTTGAGTACGCTGGTTCAATCCGAGATAATGCCCTAACTTCTAGGGTGTGGTCTTAGGATGTGACAAAGCTTTGTATAAGAGCATAGGTGTTGAAAGTAGTCTTAGGAATCAAAAAGTCTCATCAAGTCACGTCTAGTAGAGTCTCGAACATCAGTGTGAGTCGTGACACATCTATGGGAGAGAGACTATAGGACGATAGATTTTCCCTTCTTTTCTTCTCCTATGTCGTGCGGTAGAATAAATGTTACGAGTATCCTTCTTAATGTGTTTCCTTGTGTTTCTAGGAGATGAATACTAGAATGATGGCCGCTAGAAGGTTGGATGAGGAAAGGGTGAATGAGGAGATTCCTCTTCAAGTTGAGCAAGTTGAGCAAGTTCATCAAGGTGGGCAAGGAGTCCAAGGTGCTCAAGTGCCTACCCAAGGTGATCATGTCCCTAATGTGGGAGGAGGTAATGAGGTTCTGGAGGTTTATCCGGAGTTGAGTAATAGTGATATTAGAGAGGCTTTGATTGCTTTAGCGCGAGCCGTGACTACTCAAGCAAATTTAAGTATGGTGCCTAGGGTTGTGGAGAGCACTATGACCTCTCGGTTGAGAGACTTTGTGAGGATGAATCCTCATATCTTTCTTAGCTCTAACGTGGGAGAGAATCCCCAAGAGTTCCTTCATGGTGTGCATAAGGTGTTGAGTGCTATGGGGGTTACATTCAGGGAGAAGGAGGAGTTGGCTTCGTATAAATTGAGGGATGTTTCTCAAATTTGGTACACTCAATGGAAGGATAATAGGCCGGTGGAGTCGGATCCTACTGAGTGGGAAGAATTTAAGGAAGCTTTTCTAGGCAAGTACTTTCCCCGAGAGAGGAGAGAGGTTAAGGTAGAGGAGTTTATCAATCTCAAGCAAGGCAATATGAGTGTTGAGGAGTACTCTTTGAAGTTCTCAACCTTGTCTAGATATGCACCATCCCTATTTTCAAATCTAAGGGATGAAATGAGTCATTTTGTGAAGGGTGTCGCCGATCTAGTGAGGGAGGAATGTCGTACGGCTATGCTACATGATGACATGACCTTATCTAGACTCATGGTGTATGCCCAATCCATTGAAGAGTCTAAACTTAGGAGGATGTCTAGAAACTTGAAAAGAAGTGGTTCAAGTGATCAAGGGCAACCTAGGTTCAAAAAGAGTGCTCAAACTCAAGGTGAACCTAGTGCTCCTAATGTAAAGTATGAGAAAGGAGGTGGTTCTCAAAATGGCAAACCTACATGTGTCACTTGTGGCAATAAACATTATGGTGAGTGTCTATTGGGTACCGGTATTCACCATGGTTGTGGTAAGGAAGGACACAAGGTGAGAGATTGTCCTAACATTGCTTCTAGATGAAAAGATGGTATGAAAGTTGCTCCAAATGTTCCAAAGGATGATGTTCAAGCAACGAGGCGTTTCTATGCACTCCGAACTAGAGGAGAGAAGCCGGATGGTGATGATGATGAGGGTAAGTCCTTGTTTTCTATTTTTAGTTATATGAGTTCCTTATAAGTGGGGGAGTATGGATAGTAGATGGGATAGAATGTCCTAGGTGGTTGTTGCATGTGCATGGTGTTTAGGAGTTTGGTTGAAATTGAATTTCATTAACTTCTTGCATTGTCTGTTTTATGAAGCCTTGATCATGTTGTATAATGTGTTTATATTATATTGCCTTGCATATTAGCATGTCTATATCATGAATTGCCTAAGAGTTGCATTTTTGAAAAATTTGCTAAAATCACTGTAAAGGTACTGCCTGCTCACTGTTAAATTTTTGAAATTTGACTAATTGATTCTTTGGTCTAAAATTGTTGTAATATGGTTAGAACGGATGTGTATGAGTATAATATTTAATATAAAATGAGTTTTCTCTATTTGGAATGAAGCATGTGAGTTTTGTAGCATAATGAGTTATAGAATTTGTTCTAGTTTGTTGTTGTATTGTGAATCTCTTGATTTTGTAAAATTGATGTTTTCTTCTTGATTATGTGTTATATGGTTTGGTCATGAGCTTCTAGTTGAGTCTCTATACTTCGAAGTGTTCGGAGAGTGACGAGTGTCATTCGAGGACGAATTTGTCCAAGTGGGGGAGAATGTAAGATCCCGAAAATGACTTAGGTGAAGTAGAGCCTAAAATTGTTTTAATGGTGGTATAAGGTTCTAAAATGGTATATAATGTTATATTAATGCAGTAGCTAAGAGTTTAGGTGCATTGGAAGTCAAACGCCAAGGGACGACCAAGACGTTCGACGACTAAGTCACCTATGTACCTCATATGTGGTTCTATGTGTTTATGTGTGATTAATAAGGTTTTAAGGTCCTTAAATGAGTTATTATGGTATATATATAGGCAGTGTGTCAAGTTTCGTGATGTTTGGAGGTCAAACGTCCATGACGTTCGAAAGATGTGCCTTGAAATGACCTTGTGTGTCTAGGCATGTTTCGTCGAGTTTTACGTGTTCAGTTTGGGTGAAATTCATGTGAGAGGTGTTAAACTCGTATACTATAATTTTTGGGTTGGAAACGTCTTGGAAAATATCCCCAAGGACCATCCAAGCGTCCTTGAGGAAGGACCCAAAGTTGGTGTCCAAGTCTGCCTAGACAGCCCCAAACGACTGAGGCAATCGACGACTCGTGGGCCAGTCGCGCTCCGTAGATGGTGCTGTCGGTGTAGGCTTAGTCGTGGGAGAGAAGAGACCAAATTCAAGTCTCCGAACCAAACGACGGAAGGACAGGACGGTCCGTTTATGGACAAATGGTCCGTCGACTGCCCAACCGTCGATGGCCTGTCCCTGCGCACAACCTCACTGTTAAGTGAGGGGTGATGTTGTAATTTCACCCCACTTCCAAATAAGAGGTTTGGCGGTTCCATAAGGGTCTTTTGGGTATTTTAAATGTGTTTATAAGCCTTTAACACTTAAAATATTTCATTCTTCAAAATCAAAAACCCAAAATCCCTTAGAAATTCCTTAAGACTCCATTGAAGCCAAAATTCAAGGAAGAGTTTGGATTGGAGATTTGAGTGGTGATTCTTCATCAAATTGGAGGATTAGCATTGTTGAGGTATGGTTTTTGATCCTTGAAAATCATTTCATCAAGCCCAACTTTCAAAGATGTTTTCTAAAGTTTTCAAAGTTGAACTTGACCTATTTCATGATCTACCATGGGTCCTTGCATAAATGGTTTTTAAACGTTGATTGCGGATTGAATTGTTATTGTATTGATTATTTTAACCAAAATAATCTATGAACCCATGTAATTGATGAACCCTAGTTTTTGACTAATTTAAGGGTTACTCTATATTGGTCTAATGCTTATGAATTAATGTATAGTTTCGTATGGGATATCTAATGATGTAAGAACTGTATTCAATTTATATCTAATTGGTCTTAGATTGATAAATCTATATTGAATTGACTTAGATTCATTGTGTATTATGATTTATGGATTGAATTGATGTTCATGGCTGTAACGATCCGAAAACGACTATGCTAAGTAAGACCTAAACGTACCTAGAATATATAGGTTAGACCGGGTTCACACAGCTTGATGCGCGTGGAACCGGACCCCTGGACCTATGCACCAGCAAAGACAACCAACTTGGTATAGTTGGTTGAGCTAGGCAGGGTTGCTTCCAGACATTTTAAGTCCCCGAACACTACGATTCACCCGGGTGAGTCTTATTCGGACTTAGAGGGTTAGTCCTAGGTTTTAAGGGTTGTAGGGGTGAAAAGGTAATTTCGGGGATAGGGGTGGTATATTAAATACCCTAGGTTGATATTTAATTAATTAAATAAGGTTTTTAATTAGTAAAAATGGGTCAACGCTCGGTGGTCAAACCCGAGTTTGACCGTTCTCCACACTCGGGTTCAAGCCGAGTTGGAGGCATTAAAGTGGGCGATTTAAATGATTTTCAGGAGGGGCATTATAGTAAATTAATATGTAGATTATAATCTGATTTTATCATTTAAATTATGTTGAATAAGTCAACAACAAACTCCCCAAGGAAAGAGGCGCACGACTCCCACTAGGAGTGTACTCAATGTGCACTCTTAATTCATTATATATATCCACAAACGTTTTTCAGCTTTACTTTGCAATTAAAAAACAGAAAACAAAATACGCCTACTGTTCTAAAGAGTTCTCGTCTTCATTAATCAAAAACGAAAAGAAAATTGTACGCCTAAGTGCTTTAAGAAATCACGTAAAGGAATTCACTTGTGAACAAGAATCAAGGCTCGGAAGAGAGGTTTGTGCGTGGGTTATGACGTGTTTGTGGATGGTTGTAAAAGTTGAAATAGGTATGGGTTTTCTTCTCTCTTGGTCCCTTTCCCAAGAGTCCCCTAAGGCTCAGTTCAAATCCAATCTAAAAACTAAGGTTGTCCCCGTTGCATGCCCCTTTCATTAGATCCTATGAACGATTGATGCATGCGTTGGTATGACTGGTAGATGATTTGAGGACTGATTGTGATTGTGTGCACTGTGTGTTCTTGGACTATTTATGATCTTGTTATGTACGTACAAATATTGAATGTTACATGTGCACAAGTATGTTGTTTTCCGTGATATTGTTGTTACGGTCTGCTTGAAGAAGTTGTGAATTATATGTTACTTAATGTTGTGTGTTTAACATGCAAGAAGAAATCGTGATGTTCATGAACAAGAAAATGAAAGTATCGTCCTTTAACGAAATGTTAATCTGCCGATTCATTGGAGTCTAAGACTCTCGGCCATGGTCTCAAATACACAAAGGAACATTTATGTTAATTCCATAAGGAATAAATACTAATCTAAGGTCCTAATGAACTCGAATGCTTCACTATAGAAACTAGGAAATCGTTCCACAACAAAGGGTAATACATACGAATATGTGAGTGTACTGTGATTAAGAAATTGGGCTAAATGTGATTCCTTAGAACTTAAGAGGTGCTACGGGTAGATGGTCACTATTTTAGATCAAAATATTGGTTAAAAGTTCATGTAAAACTCTAAGCTAAACGCCTAGGCTAAATTCAAGAAAGTGAACTAAAGGCCTATACTAATTGACTAAGTCTCGGCTAACCACTTGTAAAAAAATGAAGAAAAAGAGATGTTGCCATTGAGGGTGAAATCCGAGCCCTCAAGGTCCTAACACTAAGAGAAGAGGCCTTAAATTAAAAGAAAAAAATAGCGTGAGAGAGGGGAAACGAACCCGGCCTCAAGGCCAAATGTGTGAGAAACATAAGTCTCACATATAATAAAAAATTATATGCTGCCCAAGGGATTCGAACACGGATCCCCTTGACCAAAATTGTGAGGCACATAAGTCTTACATATAATAAAATAATACGCAGCCACTAGGGATTGATCTCGGGTCCCTTGGCCGAATGTGCAGGATGCCTAAGTCTTGCACAATATGCACTTAGATGATCATGAAACACTTAGCCAAATATGAGTAACCCGAAAGGGGTACTACCATGAGTGTAAAGTACACGAAAGGCCATGAGCATGGCATATGATGTAAGTTAACGGCAAGATGAAGAAATGAACATTCACGTAATGTGGTGAGTAATTATGTTAAACTATGATGCTAATGAAAATGGTGACAACATGATAAGTGTCTAAGATGAATGGTGAGACAAGTCTCAACCAAGCCTAAGTAAAGGTCACTAAAAGTACTCACCTAAGAGAGTATTGAATATTAAGAGACAAGTCTCAATCACATTCTATATGTAAGTGTAAGTAAAATTCACACTTAATACGTAAAGAAGAGATGATAAATCATCTAATGAGCTATGAATACCTCATACTAGAAGCAAGCTTCGATGATGTATGAGTTGAATGTAAATAGGAACTTTAAACTGAGCATCGATAGGCTAGTTATGAGTGGTGATGCCTTCTTTCGGGAAGGGCAGAGGTTCACATAATTCTCATGAGATGAGACTGTCCACCAAGGTGGGTATGGGTCTCCCAAAATCTACTAGTTTTTGAACTATGTTGCCACCATAGGGAACTTGCTTTTTCGAACCCATAAAGCTAGAATGCTTTGGTTTCACTTTGGCCAGTGACTCCCCCTCTTTTTGGTGTGGGGGAGACACCGGATTTCATGATGCTCACATGCTCTATGTCGGTTAAGGTAGAAGTTCCTCAAAGTATGAAAGATAATGAAATGAACTATACCGAAGGTGTTTGTGCAAGACAATCAGGAGGTGAGACCGGACTCAAGTAATGAGATTAGGTCATTCTTGGTCATTGCACTTTATTATCCCGATAGGAGTCTTAAACTTCATCCTAGGTATAGCTAGTGTTTACATCAGCCTATGAATGAATGAAATGAATAATGTGAAGTACAAATGAACGAATGATACAAACTCTGTGTTTGCTAAAGGAGGCCCTCGGGTTGAGGTCCCATATGTTGGACTCTCACTTGAGATGTCTTAATGCTACGTCCATGATTCCAAGGTCCAGTGGATATGAAATGTATAATATATGAAACATGAAAAGTATGTTATGTGAAACTCTGTGTGTATGATGTGTGACATATTCATGGTATGACCTTCCTATTACGAATTAGGCAAGTCAAGAGACTTGACCTCCTAAGAAAGCATGTTGATTAGGAAGAGACATTCTTGTTCATGCATTACCGTTATGTGTTGCTGCATATACCTATACTTAGTACAAGTGTGTACTAATTCCATACAATATTACTATTTTAGGTGCAGGCTCAAGTGGACGTTGAAGGTATCATTGCAGCTGTTTGGACTCAGAGATTTCATCCGGACTTGGTAGGTCCTCAAGTATTCGAGGATGCCTGCCTTTACATTCTTGATTAGTAGTAGGTTTGAACTAGTGGAGTATGTTCCACTAGTGTTTCTTTCCTATTTAATTCAGACGTTTGTAATAGTGCCGTTATGGCAAGTATTACTTATGACATGAGATTCTAATTCTTTCAAGTTGTATGTTTCTATAACTAGATGGTTGATGTATGAGCAATGAACTTCCTTACAAATACGTGTTTATATGAAGTCTATGTACACTTCAAATATAAACAAAAAAGTTTTAAATTTTCCGCAAAATTAACCTATGAATATGATGAATGCAATAAGAGGCTTGTCTGCGACCTTTGAGAGGTCAACAACGCCGGTTGCGATTCGGATTCCATAATCCGGGTCGTGACAATGGCCATGGGTAAGGGTATTATGATATTGAATTGGGTGATTTGGCATTGGATTGAAGTGTTGAGGATGAAGTGGTGGTACACTGCCCTATTTACTTTTATTTTATGTTAATTAGACTTCAATTATGTTGTGATTGGTTTGGTCCACTTATGGTGGCGGTGTTATGTGAATTGATATGGCCTTATCGGCATTATTTTAAGTATTATGATCATGGCCTTGTCAGCACTACTTGAAGTAATATGTCTATTTGTGTAGTTTATTTTGTGATGTATGATCATATCTACCTATATGTGAAGTGATGTGAAAGTATGTGTTGTTCTATTCATATTAGGTGCTCCTGTTATACTATGACTATGTGTTGATGTGTGTAGTCTTAGAGTTGATGAATGATTGTTCCTACTTGACTATATGATTCTAAGATGATTATATTGATGATGACATAGTAGTTTATAGGATGACTTTAAGATTATAATGGTTTTCCTTATGTGCTTCTCGAATGGAACCACCTGAAAATGACTATGCTAAGTAATGTTTAAACGTACCTAGAATGCCTAGATTAGACCGGGTTGACACGGCTTATTGCATTTGGAACCAGACCTCAGAACCTATGCACTAGCCAAGCCAACCAACTTGGTGAGTTAGTTAAGCTAGGCAAGGTGGGAACTAACCATGTACGGCACCCGAATTGAAGAGATTCACCGAATGAGTTTTTACCGGACTTAAAAGGGGTAATCTTAGGGTTGGAGGTTCTAGGGGTAAAATGGTATTTTCCAATCTAGGGGTAGTACTGTAATTACCCTAATTAATTAATTAATTAATTAATTAATTTAATTAGAGGAACAATTCGGGTTTGGTAAACCCAAAATGACCCGTTTTGCGATGGAGGCTTCACCCAGGTTCGAGCCTTGGTGGAAGCAACGTTTAGTGGGATTAAATTGATGATTATTATCTGATTTTGTAGGGGCATGGTGGTCATTTCACTTACCCTTTGAAAAATCAGATTTTTAATATGTTAAGGAGAAATCCTAGTTTGACTAAGTCTCCACCTAAACCTCCTAATCCTAAGCTACCACTCATTCTCACGTCTCTCTCTACTCCCACCTCACTTGCACGATCATTCTTCATTAAAATAAAAGAACTAAACCAAAAAATAAAGTTCATCAAGAACTTGAACGCTAAAACTCAAAAGTGAAGACAATATGAAAACGTAAAGCAAAAAGGGGTTTCTCGACGGGATTGTGCTGAGGTTTCGGTGGTGAGGCTTGGTTTTATGAGAATTGGCAGCATCGAAACAAGTGTTGAACGACATTAAGGTATGGTTTTCTTCCCTCTTGGTCCCTCTCCCAAGAGACCCCTAAGGTTCAGTTTAATTTCAATCGAAAAACTAAGGTTGTCCCCGTTACATGCCCCTGTTATTAGATCCTCTAAAAGAATCGATGCATGCGTTGGTATGACTTCTGGTAGATGATTTTAGCGATGATTCTGATTACGTGTTTGTACGTGTGTTCCGAAATTATGTGAGAAATGACAAAGTGTTTCCAAAAAAATGTGTAATATGTTAACTTGTGGGTGCATGTGGGTGCCGTGAATTTGGTCTCGATTTGAAGCCTGAAATTGACATGTTAAATTGTTGTATTTTACGTGTAGGAATATGTTAAAACCGTGATGTTCATATGAGTGTAATGTTGCTAAATTAAGTGAAAAATCTTGATCAAAAGTAACCATGAAAACGCACTTAAAGATGCACTAGATGCTACACGAAAATTGTCCTAAATCTAACATTTAAAGGTTGAGAAATTGGACATCAAAAAGGTGAACAAATTTCCAGCTTTCTAGAAATTTGGTTTCGGCCAAATGTTGGACATTCTGGAAATTTAAAAAGAAACTAAAATATGTGAGGTCATCAGGGATTGAACCAGAGACGTCACTACATGAAAGCTACAAAAAAAAAAAGAAAAAAAAAAGAAATGAGGTATATGGGATTCAAACTCGTGTGCCTTGACCAAAAATAAGACATAAATAAAATGAGGCGTGTGGGGTTCGAACCAGCAACCTCTCGGTCAAACAAGAGAATAGGAAGAAACAATTAAAATAAAATAAAATGAGGTATGTGGGGATCGAGTAAGGAGAAAATATAAATAAAAATAGGGTGCTGTTGTGGGGGATCGATCCCACATCCTCTCGGTTCAACGGAGAAGAATTAAGAAAAGAAAGAAATTAAATGAAACGTGAGTGTGGGGGTTAGATCTCGTAACCCAAGCTTAGACGTTTGAGATTAAGTAAAGAAAAAAATGGAGCAGAGAAAAAGAAATGTAAGTGTAGGGATTCGAAATCGGGTCCCAAGCAAAAATGTTAAATCAAAAATTAAGTGGAAGCTAAGTGTTGTCCAAGGGATTCGAAATCGGTTTCCCTTGCCCAATTCCATATTGACACATAAGTCATACGCGAATAAATGTTTAAACGAATGCTGCCTAAAAGGATTGAAATCGAGATCTTGGCATACTTACAAGATGCATAAGTCTTGTACCACATAATCTTGGGTAAATATGAATCACTTAAATGAACTATGAATGAAGCCTCATGGCTTGTGTGTATGGACTCATAAGTCCAGCATACGTTTCTAAAGTAAGTGAACCTAAGATGTTATGTAATGAATGATGTGACCCTAGAAGGGTTAAGTAAGAGTGTGAAACACACTAAAAAGTCCATGTGCATTGGCATATGATGAAATGAACATTCACGTAAAGGGGTGAGTAATTATGAAGAGCAATTGTGCTAAAGCTAATGAATGTTATCACAACATGATAAGAGGCTAATGTGAAAGATGAGAGCGATCTCAAATGAGCCTAAGTAAATGTTACCAAAACGTACTCACCTATGAGAGTGTAAAGTTAATGAAGAGACCAGTCTCTATGAACACTCTAATGAAAGTATTAAAGTTAATGCATACTTAATACTAATGATGAGATGAAAAATCATCTAATGAGCAATGATTTCCTCATGCTAGAAGTCAGCTTCTATGATGTGTGAGATGAATGTAATGGAACTTTATACGGAGCACCGATAGGCTATCTATGAGTCGCGATTCCTTCTTTCGGGAAGGCAGAGATTCGTGTATGTAAGACCTCGAAAATGAGATAAGGTGTCTAGAGCCTAAAATGTTCATATTAATGTTATAACGTCCTAAATTGCCTTATTATGTTATATATAGGCAGTGTGCAAAGTTTGAAGTGATTTGGAAGTCGGACGTCAAGGGACGTCCAAGACATTCGATGAATAGTCGCTTATGTGCCTTATGTGTGTATGCATGCTTAAATCGTATGAACTGAGTCTAATAAGTCCTGAAATGGTTTTAAATGATGTTTAATGTTATTGTACGAAGATTCGTGAAGTTTGGAGGTCAAACGCCCCAGAACGTCCAAGGCGTTCGAAAGATAGCCCCTAAGACGTTCACCGTATGTCATGTAAGGGTCAAGGCTGTTTGGACGTCTTGTAGGTGTTTGTTTTGGATGAAACTTATGTGGTAGGCCTATAACGTGCTAAGGTTTGTAATCATGTTGGAAACGTCCGGGTACGTCTTCTAAAGTGCCCCACAAGAGGCCCCAAAAGAAGGACCCAAGGCTGCCTAAGACACTGCCTGGGCAGTGTCCCTTGACGGACCCAATGACGGATCGTTGGGCCACCAACGGACCGTCAAGAAGGTCTCGTTGAAGAAGAATTGCCTTGGGCAGGTCTTAAGCCAAGAATTTGGCTAAGTCTCATGCGACGGAGGTCTGCCACGGCCCGTCATGGCCTTAATGCCCCGTCACTGCCCACGTCGCGGGTGCCTGCAAGTTGGCAGCCTGCGTTCTGTTAATTAAAGGGGTGAATGGGATATTCACCCCACGTCCTAACCTGATTATTAAGGGTTTATTTAAGTAATTTTGGGTGTATATAAGTCTTTAAAAACGTGATCAACCCATTCCCAAATCCTCTCACATGATTAAAGCCTTTCCCCTCAAAAATATTCTCTCTAGAACCTCCATGGTTTTTGAAGCTCAAGAACAGCTTGTAGATTGGATTCTCATGGGTTTTTCATCAATATTTATAGGTTTTCATGAATATTAAGGTATGGTGATCCTTCATCTCTAAGTAACCTTTCACTTGGAGAGTTCTTCTCAATGTTTTCAAAGAAAGTTTATGATAAAAGTTCTTCTTCTCCAATCTAGCCATGGGTTCTTTCTCAAAACGTTTTTAATGAGTATATTATTGATGAAATAGGAATGATGATCGAACCCTTAGAGAGTTCATAGTATTGGTAAATTCTTCTATACTCTAGCTAATCGATAAGCCTAAATGCCTATGTTGTAGCCTAAATCTTTAGAGTATATAATCATGATTTAATATGGTTAAATGTAGGTTTAGATACTGCCTTAGACTTATATATGTATGAACTATGATAAAAAATCAATGTAAGGGAAGTTAGCTAATGATCTATGTTATTCTATTTTCCTAGTATGTTGATATGTTGTATTATGTTATGGTATAATCTTGTAGTGAATTGTACATGGTTTCTTATATGTTTAAAGTACGTTTAGCTACTGCCATATATGTGACTTATTGATGAATAAGGTGTATTGATCAATGATGATCAAAGGGTGAGAATTGGGAAACCATGCTTATTTCCTTTACTCTTCTACTTCTCTATTCCTTTATAGTAATGTTGATGAAGCCTTGTATGGCATTGTGTGGTATGGTCCACTTATAGTGGCGGTGTTTACTTTATTGTTATTATATATGTGTTGACCATGGCCTTGAAGGCATATTGATGAACTTATGAACATGTGCTCAAGATGATACTATGAGAAGATTATGCTTACTTTCCTATTCTAGTTGTGGATTAGGTTGTGTGGCTATTTGACGAGTATGTGTATAACCATGTTAGGGTAATGTATAGGTGCTGCCATTAATGTGTTAAGATGGTTAATAACCCTTTACCTATGTACCCCTTATATGAAAGTGTGAATAGCTAAAGTTAGGAGTCTTGATTATAAGGTATATATTGTCTTGTCTCCTATGCTATCATGTAATGTGTGTTATGTGCTTGGAAGTGTAATGTGGTCTAATAGGGTGGCTGACTTGAGAGGTTATTGATAGCAATTATGTGATTATGTTGGTCAATGTACACACACTCTCACTTACATGCATGTTACAAGTAATATAAGTCATTGTGTCTAAATGAAAGGTAGTTCTCATATTCACTAGTGTCTACTACTATGCATATTAAGGTGATGTTTATGAATGTATGATTTGTATTCCCTTAGTAGGATGACTTGATAGGTGTACTAGTATGGGCAAGGGTATGGAACCTTGTCTATGCATTGCACATGTGTATCGTGATAGGATAGTTCTTAGGTTTGGTTCTCATGTGTATGAAGGATGAATATATGAACATGCTATGAATATGATGTATATGATATGATGAGGTATGAATATGTAAGTATGAACATGTGTGACTTAATGCGTTATGTGAAAGGTTTGTTCACATCTAAGTATACACTCACACACTTGGATGATCTAGTAATTTAGAGGGGCCTTGAGAGGGGTGCCCAAGAATGCTATAAGACTAGATAGGTGCTTGAATATGCTATAAGCATATGAGGAATGATTATCCTAAGCTTATGTTTTATAAATAAACGTAATAAAGGATTTTCAATAAAGGGAACTTAGCTTAGCACCTAGCGAACTTGACAATGGGAGGTGATGACTTATCCATAGAAGGAAAGATTCATCCTAAAGTTGCCCATGTGATGTTAACTCCCTTGTTTATGGGATAGGTCATCTAATGGATTCCCATGAGGAGCGGCCCACTTTACCAAATGGTATGAATAGGGATATCTACCTCTTAGTTCTTGAACTATGTTGCCACCATAGGATACTAGCTAGAGGATTCTACCTCGATAGCTATGTTTATAATTGGTTCTACTTTGGCTGCTAGACCACCTTCCATCGGTGTAAGGTTTGATGACACCGGATTCCATATTTAGCATCACATGGTCTATGTCGGTTGAGGTTATGGTTTCCCTAAAGGTAAAATGGACAATGGAAGTAATTGAATAGGATCCTAACTAGGAGGACTTAAGGTAAGTTACTTAGGATAGGTGGAAGTAATGAACCCATCTAGACATTGCACAAGTGACTCCTTAGGAAATCTTAGGAAGGTATCTCAATAGATGTGATTATATATGTGTCCTTTATTTATGATATTGTAGTCTTGGTTTGACTATGTTTATATTGTACTATATTTCTATGATGGCATGTGTTGTCTTATATAGATGTTATGTATGGTATTCTCTTATGTTCCTAAGGTGATGCATTGCACCAAGTATCCCTAAAGGATTACTTAGTAAGCAAATGAATTGAAAGAAAGAGTTAATGTTAAGGAGAGTGAGTTCACTGTAAAGTGACCTCTATTTGTACTTAAATTCTATATGTGCTTTTCTATGATGTTTGGCCTTTGATTGTGTTTCTATGAAGTCTGTGGATGATATAAATGCTATTGATAAAGGTTTTATGATGATTTACTTAAAATTGCATGAAGTATGATTAAAAGGAAATGTCCCTTTTAAATGCATGTTTTTGCATGGTTGCCATACTTAGTACATTCTTGTGCTAATCCCATTCTTCTTTACTTTTTACACAAAGTGTAGGTAATGGAATGCTTAAAGGAGGTCTATGATTGAGGAGCTTGATAGGTGATTTCCCAAGCTCAGGGAAAGGAATCCTTAAGTTCAAGGATGTCCTACTAATGTCTTTAATGTAAAGTCTTTAAATATTGTATAGTTATGTAAGGTGTCGTATGGGCCGTGTCCCTAATGTATTCTAAAGTTATTGAGTCTAAGATGCCAAAGAGACTTAGAGTCTAAATATGTATTATGACTTATGTTTTATATATATATGATGTGATGTTTCTAGCATATGATGTGTTATGAAAAGTTTTAAAGTTTCCGCTAAATTTCCTATGCCAATGCAATGAATGATATGAGAGGCTTGTCTTAGACCTCCGAGAGGTAGACGCCGCCGGTTACAATCCAATATTTTACCCTATGTTCTAGGGTATGCTTTTGGGTTGTGACAAACTTGGTATCAGAGCCATTAGATTTATGTAGCGGTTTTAGGTTCTAAGAAGTCTCATATTGCCACGTCTAGTAGAGTCTCATAGCATTGGTGGTGAGTCGCGACACATCAAATGGTACGAGAGGCTATAGGATGATAAAGTTTCCCTTCTTCATCATTCTCATATCGTGCCATAGAACTTAATTCTATAAGATCTCTCTCTTTTGTTTTCTTGTTCGGTAGTCTTTTAGATATGGTTGCTTGGATGAGATTGCTCTATGCTTGAGGGAGAAAAGGTGAGTTTAAAATGGTTATCCTTGTTTTATGGTTTGAATGAGTATGGGTGAAGGTGAAACTTGTCCTTATTTGATGATGTATATACTAACTAAGGCGACTTGAAGGGTCAACTAGACTTAGGTAGGGGTATGGGATTCTACCTATGTCTTGCACTAGTTTGCCTTGATGGAGACCTTAGGAGGTTAATACTATATATGTGTATGATGATAAACGTGAATTCCCTTATGAGTTGATCTCTATGCTTATAAACGTGTAAGTAGCCTAGTGTGCTAAAAGATATGGAGTTATCCATGCGTGAAGGTTATAGGTGAGTGGAGTATGGTGCTAATTGTAGTTCTTGTTGGGTTACTTGGTTTAGTGAAGCTATGGAGCTTTACTTGATCATTGCACATGTTAACTCTATGAGGATTATGATTGGTTATCTTACCTTGCTATGTATGAAATGTCTCTTATTTGATGACGTGATGCCAATGATGTATGTCATGATATAGTTGAAGCATGCTAGAAGTTATGGTGGTTAAAGTGAATTCTCTTAAATTGTGTATTCCTATATGGTTTTGTATGATAGGAGCCACATATTAGGATTTTAACTTGGATTGTTTGAATAACTACCTATGGAAGTATGCTATCCTATGAGTATATGTGATTAACAGTGTGCATTGTTTCCTTTGTATATAAGTGGTACTTGACGATTTGCTAGTATAATCTGGAGTCTTTTGTGGAGACTTGAGTTGTAAATATAGTATGCATGCTTATGAAAAATGAGTTGGTAAAGCTTTGTATCTTATAATTCCATACTTGTTACATTAAGTGTCTAAATGTTGCACTTTTGGGTATTTGGAAGCATGCTCGTTGTAAAGACTAGGCAACTTATTGTATCATGTTTGGAGAACTTGCTAAATTGCCATTTGATTTGATGTTGTTGAAAATGTGTAGAATTTATGAATATGAACATAATAAGGAATGTGGAAATGATTTTTTGCTATTTAGATTGAAGGATGAGAATCTTAGGACATGATGAGTCGTAGAGTTAATTCTAAACTTCTTGTTGTGTTCTGAACTTCCTTGTTGTTTTCCTCTAATGATGTATGGCCTTAGTGTCTATTGCATTGTAGGAAGACCTTATGTGAATAGAATAGTATGACCAAAATTGATGGTTGAGGATGATTTGTCTAAATTGATAAGGTTTAGAATGCCTTGGTGTTGCTAAATTGAATTAATGAAGATTTCCTCTAAAGTAGTAATAACTTTAAGTAATGAATATGAAGGTTGTGTATTTGAGATCCTCTATATGTTGGGTTAAGTTGCTCTTAATTGGGTTTACCCTAAGTGGGGGATGGTGTTTGAGTAGTGAGATTGTAGAAATTGTCTACATTGTTCTTCTATTCTTACTTGAATTGGAAAATATGAATTCTTGGTATTCTTGTTCATGAAAATAGTCTTGCATAAAGTGTGAATTACATGATCTTTATATAATTGGTATGAATTGATTGACATCATCTTAGAGACATGGTGAATTTTCCAAAGATCATGTAATGAAGTTTTTGATAAAATCCATGTTTTCTCTTGTTGACTTGCATTTCAATGTGCTAATTGTGAAGTTGACTTCATGAGGTAAGGCAAGGAACTTGGAAATAGTCACTTGTAGGGTAAATTGTTTAGCCTTGTAATAGGAGTTGAGTCTCTTTTACAATGAAATATGTTGACTCTCTTGAAAATTTAGTGACTTGATGAGTAGTAATGAAAAAATTGTAGGCTCATTCTTGAAAGGTGAAAGCATGTTTTGCTAAGTGTACATGTGTGTGCCTATAAATTGTGTTATTTTTCCAAAATAAGGCTTACTATAAGGGTGAGTAATATGTTAAGAAAAGAGATTTGTGGAATGACTTCCTATTTTGTTGTGATATACTTGGTGTGACTTGCCATTTAGGTTTCACTAGGAAGAAAAGTATATGCATGTCTTGGCTTGAAAGTTGAGATTTCTCATTTTTAAAGAATTTGATCTTGTACTTTGCTAAGGTGTGAACTCATGATGCATGAAATGTGTTGAGGAGCAAGATATTCCTCCATGTATACAACTAAACATTGTATAGTTGAGTATGACCTTCATGGTACTTGGTCTAACTAATGAAGATCTTTGTGATTTAACTAACTCAAGTTTTGTGCATTAAGGTATGAGTGCCTAACTAACTTTGAGTACGAGTTATGATCTGCCTATTAGTAGATTTTCAAGATTTTCTTGTAATGAATATAGGCATAATGATCGTGTTATGATTAGGAGAAGGATGTTCACCTATGAACATGAAAAAGGACTTTTGTGTTTGATGCATTAAAGAGTGAGTGACTAATGGTTTTTCTTGCTTGTGTGCATCGAGTGCTAAAATGATTTGATGATATTTTAAATGTTATTAACTTCTATTATGTGCATTAAAGTCCTTGTTGTGATTAAAGAGTCCTAAGTGTCATTCGAGGATGAATGTTCCCAAGTGGGGGATATTGTAAGACCTCGAAAATGAGATAAGGTGTCTAGAGCCTAACATGTTCGTCTTAATGTTATAAGGTCCTAAAATGCCTTATTATGTTATATAGGCAGTGTGCAAAGTTTGAAGTGATTTAGAAGTCGGACGTCAAGGGACGTCCAAGACGTTCGACGAATAGTCGCTTATGTGCCTTATGTGTGTATGCATGATTAAATCGTATGAACTGAGTCTAACAAGTCTTAAAATGGTTTTAAATGATGTTTAATATTATTGTACGAAGTTTCGTGAAGTTTGGAGGTCAAACGCCCAAGAAAATCCAAGGCGTTCGAAAGATAGCCCCTAAGACGTTCATCGTATGTCATGTAAGGGTCAAGGCTGTTTGGACGTCTTGTAGGTGTTTGTTTTGGATGAAACTTATGTGGTAGGCCTATAACGTGCTTGGGTTTGTAATCGTGTTTGAAACGTCCATGTATGATCTCTAAAGGGCCCCAAAAGAAGGACCCAAGGATGCCTAAGACACTGCCTGGGCAGTGTCCCTTGACGGACCCAATGACGGATCGTTGGGCCACCAACGGACCGTCAAGCAGGTCTCGTCGAAGGATACTTGCCTTGGGCAGGTCTTCAGCCAAGAATTTGTCTAAGTCTCATACGACAGAGGTCTGGCACGGCCCTTCATGGTCTTGACGCCCCGTCACTGCCCACGTCGCGGGTGCCTGCAAGTTGGCAGCCTGCGTTCTGTTAATTAAAGGGGTGAAGGGGAAATTCACCCCACGTCCTAACCTGATTATTAAGGGTTTATTTAAGTAATTTTGGGTGTATATAAGTCTTTAAAAACGTGATCAACCCATTCCCAAATCGTCTCACATGATTAAAGCCTTTCCCCTCCAAAATATTCTCTCTAGAACCTCCATGGTTTTTGAAGCTCAAGAACAGCTTGTAGATTGGATTCTCATGGGTTCTTAATCAAGTTTTATAGGTCTTCATGAATATTAAGGTAAGGTGATCCTTCATCTCTAAGTAACCTTTCACTTGCAGAGTTCTTCTCAATGTTTTCAAAGAAAGTTTATAATTAAAGTTCTTCTTCTCCATTCTATCAATGGGTTCTTTCTCAAAACGTTTTTAATGATTAAATCATGATGAATTGAAGTTAATACAATGGTTTAATGTGTTTTCACTCCAATTGCATGATGAACCCATGTTCCTTCCAAAATTGGTTTAGCCTTTGCATGGGCTTTGTGATTATGGCTTAATCTTGATTAATTGGTGATTCTCTTATGTTGAATTGCTTGTGTTTATTGTTAATTACGTTAATTGATGTTGAATTGATGATCATCAGTCCATGATGATAAATATATCAAGTTTTGAGCATGAATAGCCTATGTTTCTACATGTTGTCTTGAAGTTGATTGTTAGATCGGTTGTGTAGATTCTTGATTATGTATGAACTGCTGTAGATACTGTTTTAGGGTGATATAATGGATAAATTTTGTAGGTATAAATCCTAAATGATCAAATTAAGAAGGGCTTGCATGAATGGATATAGATTCCTTTAGGCTATGAAGTCAAGAGGCTAAGTGGATGATGTATCTTGAATTTGTGATTAGATGAAGCATGATATAGTCTTGATTTCTTATCTAATTAGCTACTGCCTAATGAGTATATTATTGATGAAATAGGAATGATGATCAAACCCTTAGAGAGTTCATAGTATTGGTAAATTCTTCTATACTCTAGCAAATCGATAAGCCTAAATGCCTATATTGTAGCCTAAATCTTGAGAGTATATAATCATGATTTAAATATGGTTAAATGTAGGTGTATCTACTACCTTAGACTTATATATGTATGAACTATGATAAAAAATCAATGTAAGGGAAGTTAGCTAATGATCTATGTTATTCTATTTTCCTAGTATGTTGATATGTTGTATTATGTTATGGTATAATCTTGTAGTGACTTGTACATGGTTTCTTATATGTTTAAAGTACGTTTAGCTACTGCCATATATGTGACTTATTGATGAATAAGGTGTATTGATCAATGATGATCAAAGGGTGAGAATTGGGTAAGAATGCTTATTTCCTTTACTCTTCTACTTCTCTATTCCTTTATAGTAATATTGATGAAGCCTTGTATGGCATTGTGTGGTATGGTCCACTTATGGTGGCGGTGTTTACTTTATTGTTATTATATATGTGTTGACCATGGCCTTGAGGGCATATTGATGAACTTATGAACATGTGCTCAAGATGATACTATGAGAAGATTATGCTTACTTTCCTATTTAGTTGTGGATTAGGTTGTGTGGCTATTTGATGAGCATGTGTATAACCATGTTAGGGTAAAGTATAGGTTCTGCCATTAATGTGTTAAGATGGTTAATAACCCTTTACCTATGTACCGCTTATATGAAAGTGTGAATAGCTAAAGTTAGGAGTCTTGATTATAAGGTATATATTGTCTTGTCTCCTATGCTATCATGTGTTGTGTGTTATGTGCTTGGAAGTGTAATGTGGTCTAATAGGGTGACTGACTTGACATGTTATTAATAGCAGTTATGTGATCATGTTGGTCAATGTACACACACTCTCACTTACATGCATGTTACAAGTAGTATAAGTTATTGTGTCTAAATGAAAGGTAGTTCTCATATTCACTAGTGTCTACTACTATGCATATTAAGGTGATGTTTATGAATGTATGATTTGTATTCCCTTACTAGGATGACTTGATAGGTGTACTAGTATGGGCAAGGGTATGGAACCTTCTCTATGCATTGCACATGTGTATTTTGATAGGATAGTTCTTAGGTTTGGTTCTTATGTGTATGAAGGATGAATATATGAACATGTTATGAATATGATGTATATGATATGATGAGGTACGAATATGTAAGTATGAACATGTGTGACTTAATGCGTTATGTGAAAGGTTTGTTCACATTTAAGTATACACTCACATACATGGATGATCTAGTAATTTAGATGGGCCTTGAGAGGGGTGCCCAAGAATGCTATAAGGCTAGATAGGTGCTTGAATATGCTATAAGCATATGAGGAATGATTATCCTAAGCTTATGTTTTATAAATAAAGTTAATAAATGATTTTAGATAAAGGGAACTTAACTTAGCACCGAACGAACTTGACAATGGGAGGTGATGACTTATCCATAGAAGGAAAGATTCATCCTAAAGTTGCCCATGTGATGTTAACTCCCTTGTTTATGGGATATGTCATCTAAGGGATTCCCATGAGGAGCTGCCCACTTTACCAAATGGTATGAATAGGGATATCTACCTCTTAGTTCTTGAACTATGTTGCCACCATAGGATACTAGCTAGAGGATTCTACCTCGATAGCTATGTTTATAATTGGTTCTACTTTGGCCGGTAGACCACCTTCCATCGGTCTAAGGTTTGATGACACCGGATTCCATGTTTAGCATCACATGGTCTATGTCGGTTGAGGTTATGGTTTCCCTAATGGTAAAATGGACAATGGAAGTAATTGAATAGGATCCTAACTAGGAGGACTTAAGGTAAGTTACTTAGGATAGGTGTAATTAATGAACCCATCTATACATTGCACAAGTGACTCCTTAGGAAATGTTAGGAAGGTACCTCAATAGATGTGATTATGTATGTGTCCTTTATATATGATATTGTAGTCTTGGTTTGACTACGTTTATATTGTACTATATTTCTATGATGGCATGTGTGGTCTTATACAGATGCTATGTATGGTATTCTCTTATGTTCCTAAGGTGATGCATTGCACCAAGTATCCCTAAAAATTACTCAGTAAGCAAATGAATTGAAAGAAAGAGTTAATGTTAAGGAGAGTGAGTTCACCGTAAAGTGACCTCTATTTGTATTTAAATTCTATATGTGCTTTTCTATGATGTTTGGCCTTTGATTGTGTTTCTATGAAGTATGTGGATGATATAAATGCTATTGATAAAGGTTTTATGATGATTTACTCAAAATGGCATGAAGTATGATTTCAAAGGAAATGGCCCTTTTAAATGCATGTTTTTTCATGGTTGCCATACTTAGTACATTCTTGTGCTAATCCCATTCTTCTTTACTTTTTACACAAAGTGTAGGTAATGGAATGCTTAAAGGAGATCTATGATTGAGGAGCTTGATAGGTGATTTCCCAAGCTCAAGGAAAGGAATCCTTAAAGTTCAAGGATGTCCTACTAATGTCTTTAATGTAAAGTCTTTAAATATTGTATAGTTATGTAAGGTGTCGTATGGGCCGTGTCCCTAATGTATTCTAAAGTTATTGAGTCTAAGATGGAAAAGAGACTTAGAGTCTAAATATGTATTATGACTTATGTTTTATATATATATGATGTGATGTTTCTAGCATATGATGTGCTATGAAAAGTTTTAAATTTTCCGCTAAATTTACTATGCCAATGCAATGAATGATATGAGAGGCTTGTCTTAGACCTCCGAGAGGTCGACGACGCCGGTTACAATCCAAGATTGTACCCTATCTTCTAGAGTATGCTTTTGGGTTGTGACAGTGTAAATCTCATAAGATGAGACTGTCCGTTTAGGCGGGTATGGGTCTACATATATCTCCTAGTCTTTGAACCTTTGCAGCCAACATATGGATCTAGCAGGGTTCAATTCCCTATATACGCTAGCATGTTTTGGTTTCACTTGGTCGGTGATTCCACCTCTTTACGGTGTGGGGTAGACACAGGATTTCATGGAGCTCACATGATCTATGTCGGTTAAAGTTAAAGTTCTCAAACAAAGAATGAGGCCAGCCTCAGTAATGCACAATATGAAATGAATGATACCAAATGTGTTTGGTTAGGAAAATCAAGAGGTGAACTAGACTCAAGTAATGACACTAGGTCGTTCTTGGTCATTGCACAGTGAACCCGATGAGAGTCTTAAACTACATCCTAGGTATAGCTGGTATTGCATCAGTCAATGAATAAATGAAACGAATGAAAAGGAAGTGTGCATGAATGAATGAAGCAGACACTGTGTTTGCTAAAGAAGGCTCCCTAGTTGAGGTCCCATATGTTGAGCCCTCATTTTGGGAAGTCCTAGAGTTAAGTTCATGATTCCAAGGTCTAATGGCATATGAACGAATGATATGTGGTATATGTACGTGCTATATGAAATATGTTATGTACTGTGTGCAATATAAAAAGAATGATGATGCATGTTACTCTCATAGCATGACTTTCCTAATCCAATTTGGCAAGTCCACTGACTTGACTTTCCATAACTCATGTCGTTCGGAGAGAGCTCTTCTTAATCATGCATGTCCTTGGTGTGTGCTTGCATACACCCCATACTTAGTACAAGTGTGTACTAATCTCATACAATACTCTACTTTTAGGTGCAGGTGCAGGTGGATGCTAGAGCTTACGAAACTACGTTGGAGCTATCCGGACATGGAGCATTCATCCGAACTTGGTAGGCCCTCATGCTTTTGAGGATGCTTATCTTTTACATTCTAGCTTAGACGTAGGCATGAGCTAGTGGAGAGTGCTCCACTAGCGTTTCTTTCTTACTTATTTCAGACGTTTTATTGGTGCCATTTTAGCAACTTCATATTTATGCAGCTATGAACTATTTCCTTCATTTGAATATATCATTATTAGATGGTTGTGATGAAATGATGTGATATACTGTATTTCTTACTATGAAGTCTATGTATACTTCAAAGCAAACAAAAGTTTTAAATTTTCCGCTAAAATTAACTTATACGATGTAATGATGACGTATGTAAGCTTGTCTTCAACCTTTGAGAGGTCAACGATGCCGGTTTCGACTAGTGTCTAGACCCCGGTCGTGACATAGAATGACATGTAAAATGTGCTAAAGTGAAGTAATTTTGTGTCTTGTCTAGGTTGACTTAAGTGCCTTACTTGATGCATGTATGAATATGAATATGTGATGTCTTTACTTAGGAAGCTAAAGCGTCTTAGTCATGAATGAATGAATGATAGGTGAGACCTTGAATGATGATAAGAGGGTACTTTATGTTAAACCTTGAACGTAGTGGTAAGGTTATGAAACTTGAATTCGAAATCCGTAATGGTATCCTTCATGTAATGAATGATGGACTTAAGGTTGATTGGCTGGAATGACATAATATCAATCCTTAGGAAAGTCATAATGAGCTTCTTGTCTCCATTGGTATGTAGCCCTAGTGGACCTTTCTTTGGTAGGGTAAATGTAATTGAGTTATGAACTTGATATAGAACCCTTTTGTATGAACCTTAATGTGAGTTAATCTATGAGAATGAAGGCTAACACCGAGTGAGTATGGTAAGGGAAGTAGTTTTAGTTAAAGTATGAGGCGAGAATACAAAGTAAGCCCTTCATATTCCTTAACCATGTGCCTACATGGAATGTGTACAAGTTCTACCATTAGCAAGTAGAACAACCTCATCGGAGTAGGATAGAACTCCGTATTCCATGTTTTGCTACCATGGTCTATATCAGTTATTGCCTATTCTCATCATGTGGGATACATATTAGCATTAGAGATGTTATATGAAGTTTAGGTGGTAGTATGGGACGCTATCTAGACATTGCACAATAGGCTTTAAACATGTTAGTAAGAGTCCCTAGGTCTTCTCCAAGACCATTACTTGAATGTCCTTTATGTGATGAATGACTCTTAATGAACTAATGAATTAATGACTTATGTTAGAAAGTATGTAAATGCATGAGTACCTAATCTAAAGTGACTTAAAGATTCCTTAGCTAAAGTGTGAAGAGGGCATATGGGATGATCTTTTCATGTCTTATCTATGGAAGTCTTGAGAATGACTCTAGTTAGGGAAGTTAGTTGTTCTGTTTGACATGACCTAAACTTAGGAAGTCTTAAGGATTATTTAGGTAACCTTGAAGAGGGTGTATGGGCGTTCACTTCTAGGAGTGCTTAAGTATGTCTTTTTGATAGCCTTTTTAAGGAGAATGTCATCTCTTATATATTATGTATGTTGGTGTATTGTAAGTGTGTATGTGACTCATTATGAGTAATCTTGAGGATCGTTTAGGTATATTTAGAGAGGGTGAATGGGCGGTCTGTCTATGTGTGACTTAAGTGAATCTTAGGATAGATTTTAGTGGGATATGTACATGCTAGAAGGTGTCTCATATGGAGGTAAGTCCATTCACTATAACAGTGAAGCACTTCACTGTACAGTGAATTGAGCTCACTGTAAGGTGGGTTCTAAAATTATGATATTTTGTCTAAATGATTTCTTATGTGTTTCTAAGTTGATAAATGTTGTTCTTATGATTATATTATGATATTTAAAAGAAACGATGCATATTTCCAATAAATGTACATTTTCATTATTTTATGTATTATGTCATACTTAGTACTTGTGGTTGTACTAATCCATGCTTTTATCTATCTCTATAGTTGTTGGTAGGTGAGGAGCATTTGGGAAGCAAGACTTGGACCGTAGCATCATTCAAGAGAAGTTGAACTATGTCCTCAATTGACTCGAGGGAATATATAGATGTCTTTTATGTCTTTTATTTCGAAGTATTATAATAGACTAAGTATTTCTATATTCGTATTGTGTATGGACCGTGTTCCAAGTATTCTCGTGTCTTATGTTTGATGAGATTGAGACTTAGTATTTTCTATTACTTTTATATGAAAGAGTATTTAAAAACTATGATATGTTTTGTGAAAAGTTTTAATTCCGCACTACTTTTCACTATGTATATGCGATGAATGATATGAAAGGTCTTGCATAAGATCTCCGAGAGGTCGAGTACGCCGGTTACAATCCGAGATTGTGCCCTAACTTCTAGGGTGTGGTCTTGGGATGTGACAAAGCTTGGTATCAGAGCATAGGTTGTGAAAGTAGTCTTAGGAATAAAAAAGTCTCATCAAGTCACGTCTAGTAGAGTCTCAACCATCGGTGTGAGTCGCGACACATCTATGAGCAAGAGGCTATAGGACGATAGAGTTTCCCTTATTTTCTACTCCTATGTCGTGCGGTAGAGTAAATGTTATATGTATCCTTCTTAATGTGTTTCCTTGTGTTTCTAGAAGATGAATACTAGAAGGATGGCCGCTAGAAGGTTGGAATAGGAATGGGTGAATGAGGAGATTCCTCCTCAAGTTGAGCAAGTTGAGAAAGTTGAGCAAGTTCCTAAAGGTAGGCAAGGAGTCCAAGGTGCTCAAGTGCCTCCCCAAGGTGATTATACTCCTAATGTGGGAGGAGGTAATGAGATTCCGGTGGTTCATTCGGAGTTGAGTAATAGTGATATTAGATACGCTTTGATTGCTTTAGCCCAAGCCATTACTATTGAAGCAAAGTTGAGTATGGTCCCTAGTGTTGTGGAGAGCACTATGACCTCTCGGTTGAGAGACTTTGTAAGGATGATTCCTCCTATCTTTCTTGGATCTAAGGTGGGAGAGGATCCCCAAGAGTTCCTTGATGGTGTGTATAAGGTGTTGAGTGCTATGGGTGTTACATCTAGGGAGAAGGCGTAGTTGGCTTCATATCAATTGAGGGATGTTTCTCAAATTTGGTACACTCAATTGAAGGATAATAGGCCGGTGGAGTCGGATCCTTTTGAGTGGGAAGAATTTAAGAAAGCTTTTCTAGACAAGTACTTTCCCCGAGAGAGGAGAGAGGTTAGGTAGAGGAGTTTATCAATCTTAATCAAGGCAATATGAGTGTTGAGGAGTACTCTTTGAAGTTCTCAACCTTGTCAAGATATGCACCATCACTAGTGTCAAATCCAAGGGATGAAATGAGTCATTTTGTTACGGGTGTTGCCGATCTAGTCAGGGAGGAATGTTGTACGGCTATGCTACATGATGATATGACCTTATCTAGACTCATGGTGTATGCCCAATCTATTGAGGAGTCTAAACTTAGGAGGATGTCTAGAAACTTGAAAAGAAGTGGTACAAGTGATCAAGGGCAACCTAGGTTCAAAAAGAGGGCTCAAACTCAAGTTGAACCTAGTGCTCCTAAGGTGAAGTTTGAGAAAGGAGGTGGTTCTCAAAATGGCAAACCTACATGTGTCACTTGTGGCAAGAAACATTATGGTGAGTGTCTATTGGGTACCGGTAGTTGCTATGGTTGTGGTAAGGAAGGACACAAGGTGGGAGATAACATTGATTCTAGAGGAATAGAGGGTAAGCAAGTTGCTCCAAATGTTCCAAAGGATGATGTTCAAGCAAAAGGCATTTCTATGCACTCCGGACTAGAGGAGAGAAGCCGGATGGTGATGATGATGAGGGTAAGTCCTTGTATTTCTCTTTTTAGTGATATGAGTTCCTTCTAAGTGGGGGAGTATGGTTAGTAGATGGGATAGAAAGTCCTAGGATGTTGTTGCATCTGCATGGTTTTTAGGAGTTTGGTTGAAATTGAATTTCATTAAGTTCCCTTTATTGAAAAGCCTTTATTACATTTATTTACAAAACATAGGCTTAGGATATTCATTCCTCATATGCTTTAGCATATTCAAGCACCTATCTAGTTTTAGAGTATTCTTGGGTACTCCTCTAAAGGCCCCTCTATTTACTAGATCATTATTCATGTGTGTGAGTGTATACATATATGTGAACAAACCTTTCACATAATACATTTAGGTCACACATGTTCAGACATCAATGCATGAGTCTATAGGTGTACCTATATGAACAATTATTTCATATAAACGCTCCAAGACACTATGCACACTCATACTTCATCACATCATATACTTAACATCATAGCATATAAGTCATATTTATAACATGTTCATACAATCCTATGCATGTCCTTATAAGACCAACCTACGAACTATCTCATCAGGGTGAACATGTGCAATGCATAGTCAAAGTCTCATACATTGCCTATGTTAGTACATTTATCAAGTCATCCTAGTGAATGATACTTCACACAACATCATAGAATGGTTAGTATAGCATACGACTCATTTATTTAAGACTTACAATATTCGTACAGAAAGCTTTAGTATTTATATACCTATATTAGCTTTACATCACATATAGCATCATAATACCTCATAATAGGCAGCAAGTACATATAACCTTAACATGGTCATTTACATGCTCATAACAATAGTAACATCACCTAGATTCACAACTAAGGAAGAAGACTAGGCACAAGTTCCACATAAGGTGATCATCATAACCACTCATTCATATGTTCATCAATTTTCCTTAAAAGCCATTTTCAACACATATATTATGACAATAAAGTGAACACCGCCACCATAAGTGGACCGTACCACACAATGCCACACAAGGCTTCATCAACATTGCTATAAAGAAGTAGAGAAGATAAGCATTCTTACCAATTTCTCACCATTTGATCATCATTGATCAATACACCTTGTTTATCAATCATTTATATATAGGGAAGTAGCTATATGTACTTTGATCATAAAAGAAAATATGTACAAGTCGCTACAAGGTCATGCAATAACATAATACAAGGCATCACATATATACTAGAAAATAGGAAGTTATAGATCATCAACTATCTTCCCTAGTTTAGCTCATCAATCATCTTGTATCTTTATTGTACATTTAAGGCAGTAGAGAAAGAAATCATAGCCTAGATAAGATCCTACTAGAATTGACAATAAATTCGAGATCACTGTGAACATGCTTCATATAAGGAATTCATGGAAGAGGAAGTTTCTTTGGTTAATCCTATTCAAACTATCATACATTGATCCATACCACATAATTCATCATCAATACACATTCTAGAAAGTATACCTAAGCATATTAACGTACTCAAAATCCACTTTTATACAATTAAGGACCAACGTCACAGTGATCACACTTTACTACTTAATAGCTTAGGAGAAACTAGATCAATTCATGCTAATTCTTCTTTATTATGATCATACGAGATTCCCATCCATAATTCATTCTTAATATTAACCTAAAACAGTGGGTACAACCAAATTAACATATTCCAAAATCTTACAACAATCAACATGAAGCCAAACTTAAAGTGATCACATAAAGACATGTATTAGTCATGTTCAAATATTCATATAATGATCCACATGGATCCTTCATCATCAATTAAACATTAATTAACGTAAATAACAGTAGGTATAGCCACTTCAATGCAATAGAATCACAATTCAATCGATAACAAGTCAAGATCACAAAGCCAATGCAAGGACTAAATCGATTTAGGGAAGGAGCATGGGTTCATCATGCAATTGGAGTAAAATCACATTCAAACCAATACATTAACATCAATTCATCATGATTTAACCATTGAAAACGTTTTTAAAAAAAAAACCATGGCTTGATTGAAGAATAAGATCTTTGATCATGAAAACTCTTTCGAAATTTTTGAGAGGAACTCTCCAAGTGAAAGGTTACTTAGAGATGAAGGATTACAATACCTTTGTCTAGTTGAAGACCTCTAAAACTTGGTGAATCATCCATGGAAATCCAATATCCAAGCTGTTCTCGAGCTTCACCAACAATGGAGGTTTCTAGGGAGAATATTTTGGAGGGAAAGGTTTAATTTGTGTGAGTTGGTTGGGGAATGGGTAGATCACGTTTTTGATCACTTAAATACATCCAAAATTCCCCAAATAAATCATGTGGGGTCTTTTTATCACCTGGGGTGAATGGGACATTCACCCCTTTAATGAAACAGTTCACAGGCAGTGGCACCAGGCAACCATCGACGGACCCAATCGACTGGCCGTTGGTCAATCGACTGGCTGTCCTTTGTCCTTGGACAATTTTTGGGTTGAGTCCTCACAAATATAAGTATAAATTGACGATACCTCACCTACGGGACATTGTTCAACCAATTGGCCGTCGTTTGGTCCGTTGATTGACACTGCCAAGGCAATGTCTCGACCAGTATTGGGTCCTTCTTGTGAGCCCTTTTACGGGGTCCTTTAGAAGTCGTGCACGGACGTTTACCATGTCAATACAACCCTTAACAATTTTTAGACCTTCCACATAAGTTTCACCCAAAACAAATACACGTAACTCGTCCAAACATGCAAGGCCCCATAAAGATGCACATAAACGTCTCAAGGGCTAACTTTCGAACGTCTTGGACGTTTGACCTCCAAACTTCACGAAACTTCATATACTACCATTAAACATCATTATAACTAATATTAAGACTTCATAATCTCATGAAATACAAAAAGAAGAATGCATACACACACGAGGCACATAAGCGACTAGTCGTCGAACGTCTTGGTCGTCCCTTGACGTTTGACTTCCAAATCACCTCAAATTTTATACACTGCCTCTAAACCATATTATAAGACATTATAAGACATTATAATCTTAAAAAAAACATTTTAGGCTCTAGACGCCCTAACTCATTTTGGGGGTCTTACAATATCCCCCACTTGGGAACATTCGTCCTCGAATGACACTTAGAACACTTAATCACAACAAGGAATTCAATGCATCATAGAGCAGTGCATCTTAATCATAACATCATCACATAGAATTTAATGCACCAGACTTACAAGGAACACAACTTCACATCATTTTAGAACTCATTGCATACAAGAAAGCCAAATATTCATTCACTCACTCTTTAATGCATCAAACGCGAAGGCTCTTATCATGCTTATACGAGGTACATACTTCTCCAAATCACAACATGGTCATTACACTTCAATTCATTAAAAGATCATCTTTCAAGGCCACACATAGGTAGATTACAACCTATACTCAAAAGCTATTTAAGCACTCATACTCCAATGCACATAGTCTTGAGTTAATTGAATCAACAAAGATCTTTATTAGTTATACCTAGTTCCATGAAGTTCATACTCAAACATACCATGCTTAGTTGTGTCCATTAAAGAATGTCCCTTTCCTCAACACACTTACATGTATCATGAGTTCACACCTTAGCAAAGTACAAGGTCGATTTCCTTTTAACATGACAGATCCTCAACTTTTACACCTAGACATGCTCATGTTTCCTTCCTAGTGAAGTCCAAATGGTAAGTCACACCAGGCACATCATAACAATTAGGAATCCATTTCACAAAATTTCAAATGCTAGCATAGCATTAGCCTTTACAGTAAGCATAATTTGGGAAAAACAATACAAATCATAGGCACACACATAAAAACTTAGCTAAACATGCTTTCACCTTTCAAGAGTGGGCCTAAAATCATGCTTTCCAAACCATACAAGTCACAAAATTTTCAAGAGACTCAACATATTTTATTTTAAAGAGAATCAACTTTTCATTATAAGGCTAAATATTACACCTCACGAGTGACTAAAACTAAGTTTCTTACCTTATCTCATGAAGTCAAATTCACAATTATCAAATTAAGATGCACCATACACATGAGGAAACATGGACTTTATCAAAATTTCCTTTCATGCACCTTGGAATATTAAAAATACCCTTAAGGTAATGTCAATCAACACATACCAACCATATAAACCTCATACTTTATGCAAGACTATATTCATGGACAAGTTCATCAAGACTTCATTAGATTCAAGTTCAAGCAAAATGGACGGACAAAGTATAAATATCTACAACCTTACCATTTCATCACCATCCCCCCATTTAGTGTAAACCCAATAAAGATCAACTTAACCCAACTTTAAGAGGATCTTAACTTAACAACATTCATATTTCAACAATTACAAGTGATTACCATTTAGAAGGAATTTGCTGTAAGTAAACATAGTAACACCAATGTATTCTAAACCTTATCATTTTAGGCAAATCATCCTCAATCATCAAGTTAGATCATACCATTCAACCACATAAGATTTTCATATCATACAATAGACACCAAGGTCATACAATATTAGGGGAAAACAACAAGGAGACTTAGCCATAAAAAAATTTCTTTTTCTTTAGACATTACAGTAAGGTGACTTCTAGGTCACTAAAATCCACATCATCACCCTACCAACACAAGCATATCACCTTCACACCTAGGATCAAGTCTACACAAATGACTCCAACCCATACTAGGAAACTTAGAAGGGACCACATTTATGCAAAGGGAAACATTGAACACTTTTAAGCAAATATTCTTAAGGTAGCATGCTTCCATAGGTAGTCACTACAAATTTCAAGCTCAAATCATAATATTAAGCTACCAACATGTAAAACCATATAGTAACTCATCATTCCAAAAGAAACTCATGTCAACTACATTGACTTCTAACATGCTTTAACCATATCATGACACACATTCTTCAACATAACTTGCTATTTAACATAAGTCTCATACATAGCCATAAATGGCATCATAACATCAAAACATGTCAAAATTCACCTTCAAATATAATCATTCAACCATAAAACCAAGTTAAGCATTAACTCACCTTTTCTCCCTCAAGCATAGATATACAATATCATCCAAGCAATCACATCTAAAAGCACACCGGACAAGAAAACATAAGAGAGAGATCTTATAGAGTTAAGTTCTATGGCACGATATAAGAATGGTGAAGAAGGGAAACCCTATCGTCCTATAGCCTCCCATACCATTTGATGTGTTGTGACTCACCACCAATGCTACGAGACTCTACTAGACGTGGTAATATGAGACTTTTAGAACCTAAAACCACTTTATAAACCTCATGCTATGATACCACGTTTGTCACATCCAAGGAGCACCCCGTAGAAGTAACATGGCGTACTTGACATCTCGGACGTCTTATACAAGACCATATTTATCATTCATCGCATTTACATAGTAAATTTAGCGGAAAATTTCAAACTTTTCATAGCACATCATATGCTAGGAACTTTACTTCATATATATATGAAAATACCATATTACATACTAGACCTTAAGTCTCTTTGCCATCTTACAATCAATCAACATTAGAATACATTAGGGACACGGACCTTAGGACACATTACATAACTATAAAATCTTTAAACACTTTACAATAAAGACATAAGTAGGAGACCCTTGAACTTGAGGATTCCTTTCATTTAGCTTGGAAATTATCTATCAAGCTCTTCACCATTCAAGACATCCTTTAAGCATACATAACCTACACTTTATGTAAGAAGTAGAAAAGAATGGAGTTAGTACAAGAATGCACTAAGTATGGCAAACATGCAAAAACATGCATTTAAAAGGTACATTTTCTTGAAATTATACTTCATGCCTTTTTGAGTAAATATTCATAAAACATTTCTTCAATAGCATTTATATCATTCACATACTTCATATAAACATATTCAAAGGCCAAACATTTCATAAGATCACTTATAGAATTTGTTACATTTTTAAGTCACATTACACTGAACTAACTTTCCTTTAACAGTGAAATATTTTCCCTTTTACTCATAACCTCCCAAGTAACCCTCCAGTAATACTTGGTGAAATGCATCACCTTAAGGTCACAAGTAAACATACATATAACCTACATGAAGCAACACATACCATTATATGAGTATAGTACAACATATACATATTTAAGCCAAGACTAAAAGGACATTACAATGAACTCCTAGCCATTATGCACATATACTTATTTTACTTCACATAGAACCTTATAAGAACTAACTCATGCCCCCCAATTTAAGTCTATTAGTGCAATGTACATGTAAAGCCCCATAACCTCACCCATTATTAGTAAAACTATCATGAAGCCACAAGCCTTTACATCCAAGTCATACATCAATATAGTAAGAGAAAACAACTTCATTTATGTCAAGCAAGACCTTCATCATATAGTTAATAATCTCAATATCATGCATATAGACTCATACCATGCACATCTTAATAACAAGTAGACCAATACTACAAAGTCATGCTTAAAGATATAATCATAATCATATATATTAGGTCACCTCCCTAGGACTTCTTAAGGATCTACTTGTGCAATGTCTAGATGGGTTCATTACTTTGACCTATCCTAAGTAACCTCCGTTAAGTCATCCTAGTAAGGATCCTAATCATTTACTTCCATTGTCCATTTTACTTTAGGGAAACTATAGTCTTAACCGATACTAAGACCATGGGTGCTAAACATGGAATTTGGTGTTGTAGAGACTTACACCAATGTAAGGTGTTCCTACCTATCCAAGATAGAACATTAACATATATCCTAGAATCTAAGTGAATTCACTTTGATAGATCCTATGTGGCAAGCATAGTTTATGGAACTAAGAGATAGGTCTTCCCTCTTCATACCACTTGGTAATTGGGTCCTCCTTTCATGACAAAACATGGGCGAACCTTTCTTAACGGGAAGTCAACACCTCATGTGGGTACATAGGTGAGTATTCCTCTAAGGTAAGTCAACGCTCTATAAGGGACAAATGGTGAATCATCCTACAAGGAAAGTCAACACCTCTCAATGTCAAGTTCACTCGGTGCTAAGCTAAGTTCCCTTTATTGAAAAGCCTTTATTACATTTATTTATAAAATATATGCTTAGGATATTCATTCCTAATATGCTTATAGCATATTCAAGCACCTATCTAGTTTTAGAGTATTCTTGGGCACTCCTCTCAAGGCCCTTCTATTTACTAGATCATTATTCATGTGTGTGAGTGTATACATATATGTCAACAAATCTTTCACATAACAAATTTAGGTCACACATGTTCATACATCAATGCATGAGTCTATAGATGTACCTATATGAGCAATTCTTTCATATCAACACTCCAAGACACTATGCACACTCATACTTCATAACATCATATACTTAACATCATAGCATATAAGTCATATTTATAACATTGTCATAAAATCTTATGCATGTCCTTACAAGACCAACCTACGAACTATCCCAGCAAGGTGCACATGTGCAATGCATAGTCAAAGTCCCATACCATTGCCTATGCTATTACATCTATCAAGTCATCCTAGTGAATGATACTTCACACAACATCATAGAATGGTTAGTATAGCATAAGACTCATTTATTTAAGACTTACAATATTTGTACAGAAAGCTTTAGTCTTTATATACCTATATTAGCTTTACATCACATATAGCATCATAAGACCTCATAATAGGCAGCAAGTACATATAACCTTAACATGGCCATTTACATGCTCATAACAATAGTAACATCACCTAGATTCATAACTAAGGAAGAAGACTAGGCACAAGTTACACATAAGATGATAATCATAACCACTCATTCATATATTCATCAATTTACCTTAAAGGCCATGTTCAACACATATATTATGACAATAAAGTAAACACCTCCACCATAAGTGGACTATACCACATAATGCCTTACAAGGCTTCATCAACATTGCTATAAAGAAGTAGAGAAGATAAGCATTCTTACTGTGACAACCCAAAAATGACTATGCTAAGTAAAGCCTAAACGTACATAGAATGCCTACGTTAGACCTGGTTCACACGATTTGATGCGCGTGGAACCAGACCTCTGAACCTATGCACCAGCCAAACCAACCAACTTGGTGAGTTAGTTGAGCTAGGCAGAGTTGGTTCCAGCCATGTAGTGTACCCAAATACTAGTATTCACACGGATGAGTCTTAACCGGACTTAGAAGGTTAGTCCTAGCTTTTAAGGGTTCTAGGGGTATAAAGGTAATTTTGGGGATAGGGGTAGTATAGTAATTACCCTAGGCTGATATTTAATTAATTAAATAAAGATATTAATTAGTAATGTGGTCAAACCCGAGATTGACCTTACCTCCACACTCGGGTTCGAGCCCAGTTTGAGGAATAAGGGGGCATGAATTAATTGATTTAAAATTAATTAAAATAAGAAGGGGCATTATAATAACTTAATATATAATTATAATCTGATTTTATAATTAAAATTGTGTTGAATAAGTCAACAACAGTTCCCACAAAACGGGGCGCACAACTCCCACTAGGAGTGTGCTTCTTGCCCACTCTTAATTCTTTAATTTACTCCTAAAAATGTTTTCAGCCTTATCCCACACATCAAAAACAGAATATAAACGTAAAACTTACTATTCTAAAAGTTTTCTTGGCTGCATCCATCAAAAAACAAAAGGGAGAATTCATAGGCCTGAGTGTTTTAAGTAAAGTACTTCACTTGCAAACAAGAATCAAAGCTCGGAAGAAAGGTTTGTGTGTGGGCTGGGGCATGTGGTTGTGGTTGGTTGTCAAGGCTTAAAAGGTATGGGTTTCTTATCTCTTGTTTCCTTTCCCAAGATTCCCCTAAGGTTCAGTTTAAATCCAATCGAAAAACTAAGGTTGTCCCCCGTTGCATGCCCCTGTCATTAGATCCTATGAACGAATTGATGCATGCGTTGGTATGACTTCTGGTAGATGATTTTAGGAATGATTGTGGTTGTGTGTAATATATGTTATGGGCTGTTTATGATTTTTTATGTACGTCCGAATGTTGAATGTCATATGTGCACAAAACATGCTATTTTCCGTAATTGTATTGTTACTGTTAACTTGAAGAAAATGGTGAATCATGTGTTATGCAATTTTGTGTGTTTAACATGTAACAAAAATCGTGATGTTCATGAATAATAAAGTGAAAGTAAAGTCCTTAATGAATTTTTCAAAAGTATATGTAAAACTATGAGTTAAACGCCTAGGCTAAATGTAAGAAAGTGAATTAAAACTTTATGTTAAATGAATATGGTTTCGGCTAGTCACTAATATATATGAAGAGGAATAGTTGCTGCCATTTAGAGTGAATCTCGAAATTCTTAAGGTCCTCATACTAAGAGGTTAAGCCTTAAAATAAAATAAAATAAAATAGGGTGAGAGAGGGGATTCGAACTTAGGCAGGTTGAAAGAATCTTGGAATTAAAAGAAAAAGAAAATAGTGAGGGAAGGGGGATTCGAACTTGGCTCCTTGGCCAAGGGTGTGAGATACATAAATCTCACACCAAAATAAAGTAATAAAAGATGAGGCCACTGGGATTCGATCCCAGATCCTCTTGGCCGAATTTAGCAAGACACTTAGCACTCTAAATAATTAAAAATAAGGTGCTGCCCAAGGGATTCGAACATGGGTCCTCTTGGCCGAAATTGGGAGATACATAAGTCTCACATATAATTAGATAAAATGCATCCACTAGGGATTGAACTTGGGTCCCTTGGCTGCATGTGTAAAATCCATAAGTCTTACACAACATATACTTAGATGGTCATGAAACACTTAGTCAATTATGAGTAACCCGAATTGGGTAAGAATATGAGTTAATGGTAAGATTATTAAATGAACATTCACGTAATGAGGTGAATAATTATATTATACTATGATGCTAATGAAAACAGTGACAACATGATAAGAGGATAAGATGAATGGTGAGACAAGTCTCAACCAAGCCTAAGTAAATGTTACCAAACGTACTCACCTAGGAGAGTGTAGAATGATGTAGGAGTCAAGTCTCAAGCATATTCCAAAAGAAAGTGTTAAGAATGAATTCATGTTAATATGTAAAGAAAAGAGTGACTACATGATAGGCTAGTGCAAGTGAGACAAGCTGCATCTACGCCTAAAAAGCAATGTCACTAAATGCAATTTCTAAGAGAGCATATCTATGTTAACCGATGAACAAATAATGAAAGGTGAGTAAAGATGAAATGAGAAGATGTTAAGAAAGAACAGGGTGGCACCACAATATGAGGCTAGTGCAAGTGAGACAAGCTGTACCTACGCCAATATAAGGTCACCAAAAGTACTCACCTAAGAGAGTGTTGAATATTAAGAGACAAGTCTCAATCACACTCTATATGTAAGTGTAAGGAAAATTCACACTTAATACGGAAATAAGAGATGATAAATCATCTAATGAGATATGAATACCTCATGCTAGAAGCAAGCTTCGATGATGTATGAGTTGAATGTAAAAAGGAACTTTAAACGGAGCACCGATAGGCTAGTTATGAGTGGTGATGCCTTCTTTCGGGAAGGGCAGAGGTTCACATAAATCTCATGAGATTAGACTATCCACCAAGGAGGGTATGGGTCTCCCTAAATCTCCTAGTCTTTGAACTATGCTGCAAACATAGGGAACTAGCTTACTTCGAACCCATAAAGCTAGAATGTTTTGGTTTCACCTTGGCCAGTGACTCCACCTCTTTTCGGTGTGGGGAAGACATCGGATTTCATGAGCTCACATGATCTATGTCAGTTAAATTTGAAGTTCCTCAAAGTATGAAGGATAATGAAATGAACGATACCGAAGGTGTTTGTGCAAGACAATCAGGAGGTGAGACCGAACTCAAGTATTGACATTAGGTCATTCTTGGTCATTGCACTTCATCATCCCGATGAGAGTCTTAAACTTCATCCTAGGTATAGCTGGTGTTCACATCAGTCTATGAATGAATGAAATGAATAAGGTGAATTACAAATGAACGAATGAAGCAGACTCTGTGTTTGCTAAAGGAGACCCTCGGATTGAGATCCCATATGTTGGGCCCTCACTTGAGATGTCTTAATGCTACGTCAATGATTCCATGGTCTCATCGAAATGAAATGTATACTATATGAAACATGAAATGTATATTATGTGAACCTATGTGTGTATGATGTGTGACATATTCATGGCATGACATTCCTTTTACGAAATAATCAAAGTCAAGAGACTTGACCTTCTAAGAAATCATGTTGATTAGGAAGAGTCATCCTTGTTCATGCATTACCGTTATGTGTTGTTGCATGTACCCATACTTAGTACAAGTGCGTACTAATTCCATACAATATTACTATTTTAGGTGCAAACTCAGGTGGACGTTGAGGGTATCATTGCACCTGTTCGGACTCAGAGATTTCATCCGTACTTGGTAGTTCCTCATGCATTCGAGGATGCCTGCCTTTATAATTCTTACTTAGTAGTAGGTTTGAACTAGTGGGGTTGGTTCCACTAGCGTTTCTTTCCTATTTTATTCAGACGCTTGTAATGATGCCGTTTTGGCAAGTATTACATATGACATGAGATTCCATTTCTTTCAAGTTGCATGATCTTATAATTAGATGGTTGATGTATGAGCAATGAACTTCCTTAAAGATATGCGTTTATATGAAGCCTATGTATACTTCAACTATAAACAAAAAGCTTCAAATTTTCCGCTAAAATTAACCATATGAATGTGATGAAAGCAAGAAGAGGTTTGTCTGCGAACTTTGAGAGGTCAACGACGCCGGTTGCCATTCGGATTCAAGAATCCGGGTCGTGACACTTACCAATTTCTCACCCTTTGATCATCATTGATCATTACACCTTGTTTATCAATAATTCATATATAGGGCAGTAGCTATATGTACTTTGATCAAAAAAGAAAACATGTACAAGTCGCTACAAGGTCATGCTATAACATAATACAAGGCATCACATATATACTAGAAAATAGGGAGTTATAGATCATCAACTATCTTCCCTAGTTTACTTCATCAATCATATTGAATATTTATTGTAAATTTAAGGCAGTAGAGAAAGAAATCATAGCCTAGATGATATCCTACTACAATTGTCAATAAATTCGAGATCACTGTGAACATGCTTCATATAAGGAATTCATGGAAGAGGAAGTTGCTATGGTTAATACTATGAAAACTATCATATATTGACCCATACCACATAATTCATCATCAATACACATTCTAGACAGTATACCTACTCATATTAACGTACTCGAAATCCACCTTTATACAACTAAGGACCAACGTTACGGTGATCACACTTTACTACTTAATAGCTTAGGAGAAACTAGATCAATTCATGCTAATTCTTTTTTATTCTGATCATACGAGATTATCATCCATAATTCATTCTTAATATTAACCTAAAACAGTGGCTACAACCAAATTAACATATTCCAAAATCTTACAACTATCAACATGAAGCCAAACTTACAGTGATCACATAAAGGCATGTATTAGTCATGTTCAAATCTTCATATAATGATCCACATGGATCCTTCATCATAAATTCAACATTAATTCACGTAAATAACAGTAGGTATAACCACTTCAACGTACTATAATCACAATTCAATCGATAACAAGTCAAGATCACAAAGCCCATGGAACGACTAAATCGATTTAGGGAAGGAGCATGGGTTCATCATGCAATTGGAGTAAAATCACGTTCAAACCAATACATTAACATCAATTAATCATGATTTAACCATTTAAAACGTTTTTAGAAAGAACTCATGGCTTGATTGAAGAAGAAGAACTTTGATCATGAAAACTCTTCTGAAATCTTTGAGAGGAACTCTTCAAGCGAAAGGTTACTTAGAGATGAAGGATTACCATACCTTTGTCTAGTTGAAGACCTCTAAAACTTGGTGAATCATCCATTAAAATACAAGCTTCAAGCTGTTCTTGAGCTTCACCAACAATTGTGGTTTCTAGGGAGAATATTTTGGAGGGAAAGGTTTAATTTGTGTGAGTTGGTTTGGGAATGGGTTGATAACGTTTTTGTTCACATAAATACACCCAAAAATCACCAAATAAATCATGTGGGGTATGGTTAGCATGTGGGGTTGTCACACCCAGGTCCTAGACCCAAGATGAGACCGGCGTCGTTAACCTCTCAGAGGTCGCAGACAAGTCTTTTCTTAGCTTTCATCACAATAATACAGTTAAATTTAGCGTAAAATTTAAAAAAATTTAAATTTACTGAAGTGTACTTAGACTTCATATAATTCTTGTATAAGAGTGATATACTAACAGCTCAAAATAAAGAACCATCTATTATTAACAGATTGAACAATTGAAATGAAGAATTCATAATATCATTAATAGTTGCCAAACCGGCCTTAATACAAAAGCTTGAACAAATGTTTGAAAGGAAAAGCTAGAGACAACATCCACTTGCTATGTCTAATCTACTAAAGCTAGAAGATAAAGCGTAGGCATCCTCGAACTCAAGAGGACCTACCAAAGTATGGATGTACTAGTCCAAACAGCTTCAACTGATCTTCAATCTTCTTCAAGGACCTGCACGTATAAAAATAGTAATTGTATACCGGTTAGTACACACTTGTACTAAGTATGGGTGTATGCACAAAAACACAAAAGGACTATGCATGATCAAGGAAAGCTCTTCTATAGCAGCATGCCATTTTTGGAAATTGCGTCACTTCACTTTCCTAATTCGTTATTTATGAATCATGTTATGAATATGACATATTTTGATGCATTTAAAGCACACAACTCATTTTCTCTATGAACATAAGACCTTGGAATCGTGAACATAATTTTAGAACAACTCAAGCAAAATTTAATATTTTTGTTCCCCTTAGGCCGAGAGCTCCCTCTCCCAGACTTAGTTTATTTTTCAGTCTTTTCTTCTTTTTGTTGTGTAGTTCAATGATCTCCTTTGATCCTATGTTTTACTTATGAGTGCAATGATTAATTGTAGTTTGATTGCTACAATGAATCAAGTAAGTAATCCAAAAGACTAAAGAAATGATTTTACTACCCTACTCACAAGTTATTCTTTCCATTCTTGTTAAATTGGGCATGAAGTCTTTATAAGCCAATCTTTATTGGCTATGCCCATTCTTTGATTATTTGCATAATATATAGATGCTGGGGCATATATCATACTCCAATTGATGAGTCATTATGTTTTTCTCCCTTTATTGGCATAAACCAATAACTGTTAAAACTTCATTCTTATCAAATACTGATGATTTGATATTCTTATGCTTTTGCTTACTTAGTTGACTTTAAACTTACATTTCTTCTTATTTTATCTCATGTTCACTTTGAACATGCTAGGTTGACTTAGGATATTCTTTTAAGACTTCCATTGGGATCTTTCTGTGCAATGACTAAGAATGACTTACATCATTACTTAGTCTAACCTCACCCTTTGGTCATCCTATCCGAACACCCCTCATCTTCCTAGTTCTTTCTTTCTTTCTTTCTTACTTTCTTAAATAAATCTTTAGCATTTAACCAACATAGATCATGTGAGCTAACATGAAATCCAATGTCGTCCCCATACTGAAAAGAGGTGGTTCACCAGCCAAAGTGAAACCGAATACTTCCTAGCTTTCTTAGGTGGATCCACTAGCTAGTAACCTATGCCGGTGACGTAGTTCAAATACTAGAAGAATTTGGAGACCCTTATTAACCTTGGTGGTAGTCTCATCTCATGAGGCTTACATATGCTTGCACAAGCTCATTACTAGTCTATCGGTGCTTAGTTCAATTTATTATACTTTCCAACTTTTATAGTTGACTCATACAATATGGAAGCTTGATTCTAGTATGAGGTATGCTTAGCTCAATGGATGACTTTTCATACATTTCTATACTTGATGAATGTGAACTTAAATCTTACATTATCATCATGGTGTTAATGAGACTTGTCTCATGATTTCTAACACCCTCTTATGTGAGTATCTTTAACATAATATTTTAGGTGCAAGTGAGACTTGTCTCACTTCCTTTAACACCCCATTCTAGGTTAATTTCATAACACATAAGCTTTCAGTTATTTAGTTACTCACCTTATCTTGTTCAACGTTATTTGGTAGTCTTGTACCATTCTTTATGAAAGTTATAATGACTTATTATGTGCTACTATGTTCACAAGTTCATTTAGATAGGGTATGTTGGGACTTGTCCCAATCATTGGCATACCCTAGGTTATGAGTTCATTGAGTTACATCTTGTAAAGTCAATTCTCAACATGTATTTGGCCTTACAAGAAACATCATAATTTACATTGGCCACATAAGATTGGTATGACTTAATCATTGGCCAATTCTATTACATATTTTGGAAATAATATTGCTGGCCAATTTATTGGCATAAACCAACTTTCACTAAATACTTGTCATGATATTATCACTAGCCAAGTCAATTAACTTCATGTATATACTATAGTAATCTCATCATTTTAAGCAAACCAACTTTTAACCTTTGATTAGTCTATAAGAATAATTCAGTGCTTACTTTGGCCAAGCTATAAAGTTGATTTGGTATTGAAGATTCATTAACTAGCTTTTATTCTCATTCTTATTTCTTCTTGGAAACATTGCATTCCAAACACTTACAAACATATCTACTGTAAACACACAGAGTAATCGAAACATTCATTCCTTTCAACAGTAAACTGAATTTCATAAACGACTTATAACAATTTCATCTTCTCGAACACAATTAGGCATTACAATATTTCTTATCTCATGTGAATGATACTTTTATCATACGGATCTAACCTATAGGTCTCATTCAAAATTATCAAATCATAGAAACCTACACATAATGATCAGTTAGCACCACATACCAACAACATGCTCGATATTTGCATTATACATACTACTTGAATCGGAAATAGGGAGAACTACGGAGATGAACATTCGACAACTTCATTGTGAACAACCCTATTTCGGTTTTCTTGTATTCAAAAGTTTGAAAAGCCTCCCGGGGAAAGGAATCCAAGAGAGAAACCCATACTTTACTATAGAATTGAATCTACGAAGATCACCCTATTCTTTGCACGAAAAGCTTGAAGAATTGCCTTGAAATCGCCTAAGGAGAATCGAGAGTATTTTTTTCTGTTTTTTTTTCTTACGTTTGCTCACTATTTTTCAGTCACGAGTTTCTATTGGATAAACGTGAGTTTAAGTCTTAGGAACTGAATCTGTACTAATTCAACTTCGGCTAATTAACTTAATTAAATAAATCGATTAGCTAATTACCAAAATGCCCCTCCGAAATTGACTATAAATAGGAGAGCATTTGACTTTGCCAAATTCTGAAAATTTGCTAAGGGTTCGGGTTTGACCATGAATTTTAATTAATTAATTAAGTTGCTAATTTAATTAATTAAGTGACCTAGGGTAATTACTAAATTACCCCTAAGTCACTAGGACCATAACGAACCCCTTTGGACCATCCTAGGTTAGGTACTAGAATGTTTCTTAGTTAGCTACTCGGCTAGTGTCACCCGGTTAGGTCTTAGGATTTCGGGCACACTAGTTAGTTCATTTTTGTTAGTCCTAGGTTAGTTAGCTAGTTAGGTAAGTTAGTTAGAGCCTAGGATTGGTTAGGAAGTTCGGCCCAACGTGGCTTGACCTAACGCGTGCCTGCCCCCTAACCGCCCTAACCGAATCGGTTGGGCTTGGTCGCTTGGTCCCTTGGTCCCTCGGCCAGTAGCACATGTGTTGCCGTGCACTTTCCTAACCGTGCACTCTCTAGTTGCACTTGGAAAGTTCACTTCTGGTCCCAAGAATCCTCACTATGTCCTTGGGCACTACTTAATCTACATGATCATTTTAAATGATCATGTACTATGGTACTTAGGCTTGACACTTGGATGCCTCGTACCTAATGTGTGTAAGCGATGAAATTAAAAAATTTAGCTTAGGGTCTTCATTCAAGGTATAATTCCTAAAAAAACTTGGATTGGAGCATTTGAACATCAAAGTGTATTTTAAGTTACTTGTTAATACATAGAAATTGGCTAACACCCTTAAGCCAATATTCTCTAACATGCCCAATATTATTCAATATTGGGCATTGGGATGCCTATGTACCCCAATACATATTCTTAAAACCTAATAGACTCTTCACTAGACAAGTACATTTTCCGGAATGTTACAAGGTTGAATTTCCCATTCACCCCTTTAATGAAACAGTGCACAGGCAGTGGCACCATGCCACCATCGACGGACCCAATCGACTGGCCGTTGGTCAATCGACTAGCCGTCCTTTGTCCTTGGCCAATTTTTGGGTTGAGACCTGCCCAATCTAAGTATAAATTGAGGAGACCTCACCTACGGTCCGTTGGTCAACCAACTGGCCATCGTTTGGTCCGTCGATTGACACTGCTAAGGCAGTGTCTCGACCATCCTTGGGTCCTTCTTGTGGGCCCTTTTGCGGGGCCCTTTAGAAGTCATATCCGGATTTTCCCCATGTAAATACAACCGTCAACAAGTTTTAGACCTTCCACATAAGTTTCACCCAAAAAAAATACACGTAACTAGTCCAAACATGCAAGGCCGCATCAAGACGCACATGAACGTCTCAAGGGCTAACTTTCGAACGTCTTGGACGTTCTTGGATGTTTGACCTCCAAGCTTCACGAAACTTCATATAATACCATTAACCATCATTATAACTCTTTTTAAGACTTAATAATCTAATGAAATACAAATATAAGCATGCATAGACACACGAGGCACATAGGCGACTAGTCATCGAACGTTTTAGTCGTCCCTTGACGTTTGACTTCCAAATCACCTCAAACTTTATACACTACCTCTAAACCATATTATAAGACATTATAAGACATTATAATCTTAAAAAAAACATTTTAGGCTCTAGACGCCCTAACTCATTTTGGGGGTCTTACAATATCCCCCACTTGGGAACATTCGTCCTCGAATGACACTTAGAACACTTAATCACAACAAGGAATTCAATGCATCATAGAGCAGTGCATCTTAATCATAACATCATCACATAGAATTTAATGCACCAGACTTACAAGGAACACAACTTCACATCATTTTAGAACTCATTGCATACAAGAAAGCCAAATATTCATTCACTCACTCTTTAATGCATCAAACGCGAAGGCTCTTATCATGCTTATACAAGGTACATACTTCTCCAAATCACAACATGGTCATTACACTTCAATTCATTAAAAGATCATCTTTCAAGGCCACACATAGGCAGATTACAACCTATACTCAAAAGCTATTTAAGCACTCATACTCCAATGCACATAGTCTTGAGTTAATTGAATCAACAAAGATCTTTATTAGGTATACCTAGTTCCATGAAGTTCATACTCAAACATACCATGCTTAGTTGTGTCCATTAAAGAATGTCCCTTTCCTCAACACACTTACATGTATCATGAGTTCACACCTTAGCAAAGTACAAGGTCGATTTCCTTTTAAAATGAGAGATCCTCAACTTTTAAGCCAAGATATGCTCATGTTTCCTTCCTAGTGAGTTCAAATGGTAAGTCACACCAAGCACATCATAACAATTAGGAAGCCATTTCACAAAATTTCAAATTCTAACATAGCGTTAGCTTTTACACTAAGTATAATTTGGGAAAAATAATACAAATCATAGGCACACACATGAACACTTAGCTAAACATGCTTTCACCTTTCAAGAGTGGGCCTAAAATCATGCTTTCCAAACCATACAAGTCACAAAATTTTCAAGATACTCGACATATTTCATTTTAAAGAGAATCAACTTTTCATTATAAGGCTAAACATTACACCTCACAAGTGACTAAAACCAAGTTTCTTACATTATCTCATGAAGTCAAATTCACAATTATCATATTAAGATGAACCATACACATGAGGAAACATGGACTTTATCAAATCTTTCTTTCATGCACGTTGGAATCTTAAAAATACCCTTAAGGTAATGTCAATCAATACATACCAACCGTATAAAGTTCATACTTTATGCAAGACTATATTCATGGACAAGTTCATCAAGACTTCATTAGATTCAAGTTCAAGAAAACTAGACGCACAAAGTAGAAACTTAACCCAACCTTAAGAAGATCTTTAACTTAACAACATTCATATTTCAACAATTACAAGTGATTACCATTTAGAAGGAATTTACTGTAAGTCAACATAGTAACACCAAGGTATTCTAAACCTTTTCATTTTAGGCAAATCATCCTCAATCATCAAGTTAGATCATACCATTCAACCACATAAGGTTTTCATACCATGCAATAGACACCAAGGTCATACAATATTAGGGGAAAAAAACAAGGAGACTTAGCCATAAAAGTTTTTCTTTTTGTTTAGACATTACAGTAAGGTGACTTCTAGGTCACTAAAATCCACATCATCACCCTACCAACACAAGAATATCACCTTCACACCTAGGATCAAGTCTACACAAAGTAATCCAACCCATACTAGGAAAAATAGAAGGGACCACATTTATGCAAAGGGAAACGATGAACACTTTTAAGAACATATTCTTAAGGTAGCATGCTTTCATAGGTAGTCAATACACATTTCAAGCTCAAATCATAATGTTAAACTACCAACACATAAAACCATACAGTAAATCATCATTCCAAAAGAAACTCATGTCAACTACATTGACTTCTAACATGCTTTAACCATATCATGACACACATTCTTCAACATAACATGTTATATACATAAGTCTCATACATAGCCATAAATGGCATCATAACGTCAAAACATGTAAAAATTCACCTTCAAATATACTCATTCAACCATAAAATCAAATTAAGTTTTTACTCACCTTTTCTCCCTCAAGCATAGAGATACAATTTCATCCAAGCAATCACATCTAAAAGACCACCGGACAAGAAAACGTAAGAGAGAGATCTTATATAGTTATGTTCTATGGCACGATATGAGAATGGTGAAGAAGGGAAACTCTATCGTCCTATAGCCTCCCGTACCATTTGATGTGTGACGACTCACCACCAATGCTACGAGACTCTACTAGACGTGACAATATGAGACTTTTAGAACCTAAAACCACTTTATAAGCTTCATGCTCTGATACCACATTTGTCACATCCGGGGAGCAACCCCTAGAAGTAACATGTCGTACTTGACCTCTCAGAGGTCTTATAAAAGCCCATAGTTATCATTCATCGCATTGACATAGTAAAATTAGCGGAAAATTTAAAACTTTTCATAGCACATCATATGCTAGGAACTTTACTTCATATATATAAAAATATCATATTGCATACTAGACATTAAGTCTCTTTGCCATGTTATACTCAATCAACATTAGAATACATTAGGTACACGGCCCTTAGGACACATTACATAACTATAAAATCTTTAAACACTTTACAGTAAAGACATAAGTAGGAGACCCTTGAACTTGAGGATTCCTTTCATTTAGCTTGGAAATCATCTATCAAGCTCTTCACCATTCAAGACATCCTTTAAGCATCCATAAACTAGACTTTGTGTAAGAATTAGAGAAGAATGGAATTAGTACAAGAATGCACTAAGTATGGCAACCATGCAAAAACATGCATTTAAAAGGAACATTTTCTTGAAATCATACTTCATGCCTTTTTAAGTAAATATTCATAAAAACTTTATTCAATAGCATTTATTTCATTCACATACTTCATATAAACATATTCAAAGGCCAAACATTTCATAAGATCACTTATAGAATTTGTTACATTTTTAAGTCACATTAGAGGGAACTAACTTTCCTTTAACAGTGAAATATTTTCCCTTTTACTCATTAACCTCCCAAGTAACCCTCTAGTGATAATTGGTGCAATGCATCACATTAAGGTCACAAGTAAACACATATATAACCTACATGAAGTAACACATACCATCATAGGAGTATAGTACAACATATACATATTTAAGCCAAGACTAAAAGGACATTACAGTGAACTTCTAGTCATTATGCATCTATACTTATTTTACTTCACATAGAACCTTATAAGACCTAACTCATTGCCCCCAATCTAAGTCTACTAGTGCAATGTACATGTAAAACCCCATAACCTCACCCATACTTAGTAAACCTATCATGAGGCCACAAGCCTTTACATCCAAGTCATACGTCAATATAGTAAGAGAAGATAACTTCATTTATGTCAAGCAAGACCTTAATCATATAGTCAATAAGATCAATATCATGCATATAGACTCATACCATGCACAGCTTCATAACAACTAAACCAATACTACAAAGTCATGAATAAAGATATAATCATAATCATATATATTAGGTCACTTCCCTAGGACTTCCTAAGGATCTACTTGTGCAATGTCTAGATGGTTTCATTATTTCCACCTATCCTAAGTAACCTCCCTTAAGTCATTCTAGTTAGGATCCTATTCATTTATAACATGTTCATACAATCCTATGCATGTCCTTATAAGACCAACCTAGGAACTATCCCATCAAGGTGCACATGTGCAATGCATAGTCAAAGTCCTATACCCTTGCCTATGCTATTACATCTATCAAGTCATCCTAGTGAATGATACTTCACACAACATCATAAAATGGTTAGTATAGCATAAGACTCATTTATTTAAAACTTACAATATTCGTACAGAAAGCTTTAGTCTTTATATACATATATTAGCTTTACATCACATATAGCATCATAAGACCTCATAATAGGCAGCAAGTACATATAACCTTAACATAGCCATTTACATGCTCATAACAATAGTAACATCACCTAGATTCACAATTAAGGAAGAAGACTAGGCACAAGTTACACATAAGGTGATCATCATAACCACTCATTCATATATTCATCAATTTGACTTAAAGTCCATCTTCAACACATATATTATGACAATAAAGTAAACACCGCGACCATAAGTGGACCATACCACACAATGCCATACAAGGCTTCATCAACATTGTTATAAAGAAGTAGAGAAGATAAGCATTCTTACCAATTTCTCACCCTTTAATCATCATTGATCAATAAACCTTGTTTATCAATAATTCATATATAGGGAAGTAGCTATATGTACTTTGATCAAAAAAGAAAACATGTACAAGTCGCTACAAGGTCATGCTATAACATAATACAAGGCATCACATATATACTAGAAAATAGGGAGTTATAGATCATCAACTATCTTCCCTAGTTTATTTCATCAATCATCTTGTTCTTATTGTACATTTAAGGCAGTAGATAAAGAAATCATAGCCTAGATGAGATCCTACAACATTTGTCAATAAATTCGAGATCACTGTGAACACGTTTCACATAAGGAATTCATGGAAGAGGAAGTTCCTTTGGTTAATCCTATTCAAGCTATCATACATTGATCCATACCACATAATTCATCATCAATACACATTCTAGACAGTAGACCTAAGCATATAAACGTACTCGAAATCCACTTTGATACAATTAAGAACCAACGTTTACTACTTAATAGCTTAGGAGAAACTAGATCAATTTATGCTAATTCTTCTTTATTCTGATCATGCGAGATTCCCATACATAATTCATTCTTAATATTAACCTAAAACAGTGGCTACAACCAAATTAACATATTCCAAAATCTTACAACAATCAACATGAACCCAAACTTACAGTGATCACATAAAGGCATGTATTAGTCATGTTCAAATCTTCATATAATGATCCACATGGATACTTAATCATCAATTCAACATTAATTCACGTAAATAACAGTAGGTATAACCACTTCAACGCAATATAATCACAATTCAATCGATAAAAAGTCAAGATCACAAAGCCCATGCAAGGACTAAATCGATTTAGGGAAGGAGCATGGGTTCATCATGCAATTACAGTAAAATCACGTTCCAACCAATACATTAACATCAATTCATCATGATTTAACCATTTAAAACGTTTTTAGAAATAACTCATGGCTTGATTGAAGAAGAAGAACTTTGATCATGAAAACTCTTTTGAAATCTTTGATAGGAACTCTCCAAGTGAAAGGTTACATAGAGATGAAGGATTACCATACCTCTGTCTAGTTGAATACCTCTAAAACGTGGTGAATCATCCATGGAAATTCAAGCTCCAAGCTGTTCTTGAGCTTCACCAACGATGGTGGTTTCTAGGGAGAATATTTTGGAGGGAAAGTTTTAATTTGTGTGAGTTGGTTTGGGAATTGGTTGATCACGTTTTTGATCACTTAAATGCACCCAAAAATCACAAAATAAATCATTTGGGGTCTGGTTAGCACGTGGGGTGAATTTACAATTCACCCCTTTAATGAAATAGTAAACAGGCAGAGGCACCAGACCAAGCTATGTATCAATATATGATACCTCACCTACGGTCCGTTGGTCAACCAACTGGCCGTTGTTTGGTCCGTAGATTGACACTTCCAAGGCAGTGTCTCGACCAGCCTTGGGTCCTCCTTGTGGTCCCTTTTGCGGGGTCCTTTAGAAGTTGTACCCGGATGTTTCACACGTAAATACAACCCTTAAGAAGTTGTATACCTTCCACATAAGTTTCACCCAAAAAAAATACACGTAACTCATCAAAACATGCAAGGCCCCATCAAGACGCACATGAACATCTCAAGGGCTAACTTTTGAACGTCTTAGACGTTTGACCTCCAAACTTCACGAAACTTCATATAATACCATTAAAAATAATTATAACTCATTTAAGACTTGATAAGCTCACGAAATATAAATATAAGCATGCATAGACATATGAGGCACATAGGCGACTAGTCGTCGAACGTCGTGATCGTCCCTTGACTTTTGACTTCCAAATCACCTCAAAGTTTATCCACTGCCTCTAAACCATATTATAAGACAGTTTAGGAAATTATAACCTTAAGACAAACATGTTAGGATCTAGACACCCTAACTCATTTTGGGGGCTTACAATTACATTTTTTTAAAATTTGCTAAAATCACTAGAAAGGTACTGCCTGCTCACTGTTAAATTTTTGAAAATTTGACTAATTGATACTTTGGTCTAAAATAGTTGTAATATGGTTATAACTGATGTTTATGAGTTTGATATTGAATATAAAATGAGTTTTTGCCATTTGGAATGAAGTATGTGAGTTTTGTAGCATAATGAGTTATAGAATTTGTTATAGTTTCTTGTTGTATTGTGAATCTCTTGATTGTGTGAAATTGATGTTTTATTCTTGATTATGTGTTATATGGTTTGTTCATGAGCTTATAGTTGAGTCTCTATTCTTCGAAGTGTTCGGAGAGTGGCAAGTGTCATTCGAGGACGAATGTTGTCCAAGTGGGGGAGAATGTAAGATCCCGAAAATGACTTAGGTGAACTAGAGGCTAACAAGGTTTTCATAGTGGTATAAGGTATTAAAATGGTCTATAATGTTATATTGATGCAGTATCCAATAGTTTAGGTGCATTGGAAGTCAAACGCCAAGGGACGACCAAGACGTTCGACGACTAAGTCACCTATGTGCCTCATATGTGGTTCTATGTGTTTATATGTGATTCACGAGGTTTTGAGGTCTTTAATTGAGTTATTATAGTATATATAGGCAGTGTGTAAAGTTTTGTGATATTTTGAGGTCAAACGTCCAAGAACGTCCATAACATTCGAAAGATGTGCCTTGAAATGATCTTGTGTGTCTAGGCATGATTCATCGAGTTTTACGTGTTCGTTTTGGGTGAAATTCATGTGAAAGGTGCTAAAATAGTATACAATCATTTTTGGGTTGTAAACGTCCGGAAAAATATCCCCAAGGACCATCCAAGGGTCCTAGAGGAAGGACCCAAAGTTGGTGTCCAAGTCTACTTAGACAACCCCAAATGACTGAGGCAATCGACGACTCGTGGGCTAGTCGACTCCCCTTCGATGGGTGCCGTTGGTGGATACTTAGTTGTGGGACAGAATAGGACAAATTTAATTCTCTGAACCAAACGTCGGAAGTACAGGACAGTCCATTTGTGGACAAACGTTCCATCGACTGCCCAACCGTCAATGGACTGTCCCTGCGCGCAGCCTCACTGTTAAGTGAGGGGTGATGTTGTATTTTCACCCCACTTCCAAATAAGAGGTTTGGAGGTTCCCTAAGGGTCTTTTGGGTATTTTAAATGTGTTTATAATCCTTTAACAATTCGAAGATTTCATTCTTCAAAATCAAAATCTCTTAGAAATTCCTTAAAACTCCATAGAAGCCAAAATTCGTGGAAGATCTTGGATTGGAGATTTGAGTGGTGATTCTTCATTAAATTGGAGGATTTGGTTTTTGATCCTTGAAACTCGTTTCATCAAGGAGCCCAACTTTCAAAGATGTTTTCTAAAGTTTTCAAAGTTGAACTTGACCTATTTCATGACCTACCATGGTTTCTTGCATTAATGGTTTTTAAACGTTGATTATGGATTGAATTGTTATTGTATTGATTATTTTAACTTAAATAACCTATTAACCCATGTAATTGATGAACCCTAGTTTTTGACTAATTTATGGGTTACTTGATATTGGTCTAATGCTTATGAATTAATGTGTAGTTTCATATGGGCTATCTAATGATGTAATAATTGTATTCAATTGATATCTAATTGGTATTATATTGATAAATGTATATTGAATTGACTTAGATTTCATTGAGTATTATGATTTATGCATTGAATTGATGTTCATGGACATGGGTAAGGGCCTTATGATATTGAATTGTGTGATTTAGCATTGGATTGAAGTGTTGAGGATGAAGTGGTGGTAAGATTCCCTATTTCCTTTTTTTTATGTTAATTAGACTTCAATTATGTTGTGATTGGTTTTGTCCACTTATGGTGGTAGTGCTATGTGAATTGATGTGGCCTTGTCGGTGTTATTTTAAGTATTATAATGATCATGGACTTGTCGGCACTGCTTGAAGTAATATGACTATTTGTGTAGTTGATTATGTGATGTATGATCATATATACCTATAGGTGAAGTGATGTGAAAGTATATGTTGTTCTATTGATATTAGGTGATCATGTTATACTATGACTATGTGTTGATGTCTGTAGTCTTAGAGTTGATGCATGATTGTTCCTAATTGACTATATGAGTCTAAGATGATTATATTGATGATTACATAGTAGTGTATAGGATGACTGTAAGATGATAATGGTTGTCCTTATGTGCTTCTAGAATGACATGTAAAATGTGCTAAAGGGAAGTAATGTTGTGCCTTGTCTAGGTTGACTTAAGTTCCTTACTTGATGCATGTATGATTATGAATATGTGATGTCTTGACTTAGTAAGCTAAAGTGTCTTAGTCATGAATTAAAGAATGATAGGTGAGAACTTGAATGATGATAAGAGGGTCCTTTATGTGAAACCATGAACCTAGTGGTAAGGTTATGAAATTTGAAGTCGAAAGCCGTAATGGTATCCTTCATGTAATGAATGATAGACTTAAGGTTGATTGGCTACGGCATCATATCAATCCTTAGGAAAGTCATAATGAGCTTCTTGTCTCCATTGGGAGGTATCCCTAGTGGACCTTTCTTTGGTAGGGTAAATGTAATTGGGTTATGAACTTGATATGGAACCCTTTTGTATGAACCTTAATGTGAGTTAATCTATGAGGACGAAGGCTAGCACCGAGTGATTATGGTAAGGGAACTAGTTCTAGTTAAATTATGAGGCTAGAATACAAAGTAAGACCTGCATATTCCTTAACCATGTGTCTACATGGGATATGTCAAAGTTCTACCATTGGCAAGTAGAACAACCTCATCGGAGTAGGATAGAACTCTGGATTCCATGTTTTCTACCATGGTGTTTGTCGGTTATTGCCTATTCTTATCATGTGGGATACCTATTAGCATTGGAGAAGTTCTATGAAGTTTAGGTGGTGGTATGGGACGCTATCTAGACATTGCACAATAGGCTTTGAATATGTTAGTAAGAGTCCGTAGGTCTTCTCCAAGACCATTACTTGAATGTCCTTTATGTGATGAATGTCTCTTAATGAACTAATTAATTAATGACTTATGTAAGAAAGTATGTAAATGCATGAGTACCTAATCTAAAGTGACTTAAATATTCCTCACCTAAAGTGTGAAGAGGGCATATGGGATGACTTCTTCATGTGTTATCTGTGGAAGTCTTGAGAATGACTCTAGTTAGGGAAGTTGGTTGTTATTTTTGACATGACCTAAACTTAGGAAGTCTTATGGATTATTTAGGTAACCTTGAAGAGGGTGTATGGGCGTTCTCTTCTAGGAGTACTTAAGTAAGTCTTTTTGATAGCCTTGGTAAGGAGAATGTCATATATTATATGTTATGTATGTTGGTGTATTGTAAGTGTGTATGTGTCTCATTATGAGTAATCTTGAGGATCGTTTAGGCACATTTAGAGAGGGTGTATGGGCGGTCTGTCATTGTGTGACTTAAGTGAATCTTAGGATAGCTTTTAGTGGGATAACTACATGCTAGAAGGTGTCTCATATGGAGGTAAGTGGATTCACTGTAACAGTGAAGCACTTCACTGTATTGTGAATTGAGCTCACTGTAAGGTGGGTTCTAAAATTACGATATTTGGTCTAAATGATTTCTTATGTGTTTCTAAGTTGATAAATGTTGTTCTTATGATTATATTATGATATTTAAAAGAAACGATGTATATTTTCAATAAATGTCCGTTTTCATGATTTTATGCATTATGCCACACTTAGTACAAGTGATTGTACTAATCCATGCTTTTATCTATCTATACAGTTGTTGGTAGGTGAGGAGCATTTGTGAAGCAAGACATGGACCGTCGCATCGTTCAAGAGAAGTTGAAGTATGTCCTCAATTGACTCGAGGGCATATATAGATCTCTTTTATGTCTTTTATTTTGAAGTATTGTAATAGACTAAGTATTTCTATATTATTATTGTGTATGGGCCGTGTCCCAAGTATACTCCTGTCTTAAGTTTGATGAGATTGAGACTTAGTATTTCCTATTACTTTTATATGAAAGAGTTTTTAAAGACTATGGTATGTTTTGTGAAAAGTTTTAATTCCGCACTACCTTTCACTATGTATATGCGATGAATGATATGAATGGGCTTGTATAAGACCTCCGAGAGGTCGAGTACGCCGGTTACAATCTGAGATTATGCCCTAACTTCTACGGTGTGGTCTTGGGATGTGACACTATAGTCTTAGGGTTGATGTATGCTTATCCCTACTTGACTATATGAGTCTATGATGGTCATATTGATGATGATATCATAGTGTATAGGATGACTTAAAGATGATAATGGCTAATTCTATGTGTTTCTAGAATGACATGTAATATGTGTTAAAGTGAAGTATGTTGTGTCTTGTCTTGGTTGACTTGTGTCCCTTACATGATACATGTATGAATGTGAATATGTGATGCCTTGACTAAGCAAAACTCGACAAGGAGAAGGCGGAACCCAGGTGCTACACTAAACTAGGCGTTACCTGGGGCCGCACGACTCAGGCAGACTCTCTACCCGTGCGCGTGCCTATTTCGCTTTTGGAGGTATCAGAGCGGAGTTTTGGGTAAGCTTCTTAGTCTTGTATGTATGAATGACCTGAGACCTTAAATGATGTTAAGAGGGTCCTTTATGTGAAACCTTGAACCTAGTGGCAAGGTTATGAATGTTAAAGTCAAAAGCCGTAATGGTATCCTTCAAATAAATGAATGATAGACTTAAGGTTGATTGGCTGGAACGGCATCATATAAAACCTTAGAAAAGTCATAATGAGCTTCTTGTCTCCATTCTGAGGTTGCCCTAGTGGACATTTCCTTGGTAGGGTAAATGTGATTGGGTTATAAACTTGATATGAACCCCCTTTATATGAACCTTAAATGTGAATTACTCTATGAGAACAAAGGCTAGCACTGAGTGAGTATTGTAAGGGAAGTAGTTCTAGTTAAAGAATGAGACTAGATTAAAAAGCATGCCCTTCATATTCCTTAACCATGTTCCTACATGAGATGTGTCAAAGTTCTACCATTGGCAAGTAGAACACCCTCATCGAAGTAGGTTAGAACTTCGGATTCCACGCTTTGCTATCATGGTCTATGTCGGTTACTGCCTATTCTCATCATATGGGATACCTACTAGCATTAGAGAAGTTCTATGAAGTTTAGGTGGTGGTATGGGACGCTATCTAGACATTGCACAATAGGCTTTGAAGGTGTTAATTGGAGTCCCTAGGTCTTTTCCAAGACCATTACTTGAATGTCCTTTATGTGATGGATGAGTCCTAAATGAACTAATGAATATAATGACTTAAGTTAATAGAGAAATTATGTTAAATGAATAAGTACTTAACTAGAGTAGTTAAGGGTTGTCTAGTCAAGATGTGAAGGGGGCATAGCAATGTCACTTCGTATCTTACCTAGATGAGTCTTATGAATGACTCTAGTTAGGGAAGATGTTGATTATGTATACTTGATCTACACTTAGGTCATCTTAAGGATTATTTAGGTAGTCTTGAAGAGGTAAATCATGGACGTTATCTTCTTGATTTACTTAAGTAAGTCTTTTGATAGCCTTGGTAAGAAAAATGTCATATTACCTATGTGTTGTTGTATTAAGTGAGAATGATTTTATCCTAGGTAGTCTATAGGATCTCTTAAGTGTGTATGTGTCTTATTATAAGTAGTCTTGAGGATCATTTAGGCATGCTTAGGGAGGTTGCATGGGCGGTCTCACTTTGTGTTGCCTAAGTGAGTCTTAGGATAGCTTTTAGTGAGAGGACTACATGCTAGAAAATGTGAGAAGGAATAAGAAAGCAATTCACTGTACAGTGAATATAGCTCACTGTAAGGTTATTTTTAAAAAATACTTTAAATTGATTAAATGTTATCTTATATGTTTCTAAGTTGAAAAATATTATTCTTATGATTATGATATTATTTTTAAATGAAAAGATGCATATTTCTAATAAATATCCGTTTTCATGATTTTTATGCATTATGCCATACATAGTACATGTGGTTGTACTAATTCCATGCTTTAATCTATCTCTACAGTTGTTGGCAGGTGAGGATCATTTGGGAAGCAAGACTTGGATCGTAGCATCATTCAAGTGAAGTTGAAGTATGTCCTCAATTGACTCGAGGACATATATAGACGTCTTTTATATTTCTTATTGAATTATTGTAATAGACTAAGTATTTCTATATTCGTATTGTGTATCGGCCGTGTCCCAAAGTATTCTCGTGTCTTAAGTTTGATGAGATTTAGACTTACTATGTCCTATGATTTATATGAAAAAGTGTTTTTAAGACTATGAAATATTTTGTGAAAAGTTTTAATTCCGCACTACTTTTCATTATGTAGATCTGATGAATGATATGTAAGGGCTTGTACAAGACCTCCGAGAGGTTATGTACGCCCGTTGCAATATGAGATTGACCCTAACTTCTAGGGTGTGGTTTTGAGATGTGACATGAAAGAACCATACCCTTTTGATGATCATGCCACGAATTTGGGGTGAAATCCTTGGTAAATTCGTCCTCAACTTGGATCCCTAGAGTTCTTCAATGGAGGTTGAAGATCAGGGCAAGAGAAAGTAGAGAGAAGTTAGACACTACTAGGAATTTGATCTACTGCCACGGTCCATTTACCGTTGCAATAGACTATTCTACCGTAGCCATAGGTCTAATGCGACGGTTAAGGCAACCGCTACAACAGATCGCGTAGCAATAGATCTTTCGCTACGGTTATGTGCGACGGTTCCTATAAACGTAGCCATAGATAGACCTATTGCTACGGTTTTTACTTTATTTACTTGTCGACAGTTAGTGTCGTATTGGTACGGTTATGAACCATTGGAAAAAAGATTTATGCATCAGTTCTTTTGAGGCTATGGCTACAGTTATTCTTTCGTCTCAATAAACCATTTTATTCTATTGCGACGGTTTTATAGGGTAATGCAACAGTTTTATGAAATTATAAAAATGTTGCTTAATGGCTCTTGCAACGGTTATTACATGGTACTGCAACGATTCTTATTACATTCGCAATAGTTATTATTACGTTATTGCAACGTGTGTATATATATATATATATATATTATTGGTACACTTCCACAAGTAGTATATTATTAAGCTACTGCAGTAATATTATAACATAAAATACACATGGATTATTCATGAGAAGAAACGTTCATTACCGAAATTAGAATTCAAGATCTACGATTCTAATATCAATATAGTAAAATATAGAAAATATTTTTTTACCATTCAAAAAAAGGTGAAACACATGCACCACATAGTTTTCGATCTTCAAAAAAAAAAGATTTCTAGAACACCAATAAAGCAAACATCAACAATTCAGCTCCTATGTCAAGTCTTCACTGCTACGTTCATCACATTCGTCGATTTCATCACCTACATACAATTAGGGAAATATAAATAATTTAGCAAAATTTTCGCAAAAGCTTAATTGATACACAATATATTACAAAGTTATTACTTAGAAATTCTAAGTTAAACACCAAGCAATATCAGACAAAAACAACAAATGATTCAAGCTTTCTGCAAATTCAGCTCAGTAAACTCGTCGAACAACGAAACAACAAAAACGTGCAATGTTTCAAGCAACTCATTCAAAACTCACCAAGTACTGTAAAATAAAAAAGAAAAAGTTATCAAAAATGCAATGTATTGCTTGTTCCTATGTTAAAATCAGTTTTCCTGAAGATTAAATCCATAGGCCAATTCAACCCCAAGTAAGATAAAGCACTTTAGTTCCTCTTCAAGCTAAAAAACAATACAAGATTTAATTTGTAAACTCGTCAAAAAACAGAACAGCAAAAACATTCAATCTTTCAAGAAACCCATTCAGAATTCACCAATCACTATAATCCAAAATGCAATCAATTGCTTCTTCCTATGTTAAACAGAAATGGTGGCAAGTAAAGGACTTGAAGCTGTCCAAACTGAAATTGATGATCTTGATTGGGAGAGCACTTTCTTCTTGAAACATCTTCCTGTTTCCAATATTTATGAAGTTCCTGACCTCGATGATCAATACAGGTTTATAAAACAAAAAAGAACCAATTTTTTTATCCTTTCATATAAACAGAACCTATGCTAGCTGGCTCCAAATATCTGGATCTGTATTATAAGTGACAAGCTTTTCAATTGATTAGAGAATTTAGCTTATCCTTAGTCTTGAGTCGTGATTAGTAGATCTGTTTGTTTTACTTACTTTATATTACCTATGAACTCATGACAGGGAAGTTATAAAATATTTTGCACTGAAGCTAGAGAAACTAGCTGAAAATCTTTTGGATTTGATGTGTGAGAATCTTGGACTAGAGAAAGGTTATTTGAAAAAAGCATTTTATGGCATCATCCTGCTTTTCCAAGATGACAAAGTCAGTGGTCTCCAATTTCTAAAAGATGGCAATTGGATTGATATACCTCCTATGAAACACTCTACTGTCATCAACCTCGGCTATCAGCTTGAGGTATGTATAATTTTAACGTGTTGTAACAGGTAATCCGCCTTTTTTCTATGGTAGTACTAATTTTGTTTGAATGATTAAAGGTGATTACTAATGGAAGATACAAGAGTATTGAGCACAGAGTGAATGCTCAACAAGATAGCAGTAAGTTGTCAATAGCTTCCTTTTACAATCCAGGAAGTCATGTTGTCATATTTCCAGCACCAAAGTTGATTGAGAAGACAGAACAAGAGAACAAATTGAAGTATCCATAATTTGTGTTTGAAGATTATATGAAGTTGTATACAGGTCTCAAATTTCAGGCTAAACTTGACATTTGAACACTCTAAATTTAATATAAAAAAAATTATGTGTGTACTCATTTAAGGTAACATGCAGTTAGTGCATTCTAATCCTCAAGTCTCTGAGCTAAAACTACCACGTCTTTTTTCTTTAAAATCAGTACTTCACACGACATCTTTTAACACTATCACCAAAAATAGTTCCTTTTCATTTATCGCAATTTTCATCCACATCCAAAAAAATACTTCATCACATACTCCACATTACCATCAATAAAAAAATGAAGAAGAACAAGAAGAAAAAAGAGTAACAATAGAAAAATAAACAAAGTCACAACAGAGAAAGGAAATAGAGTTGCAAGAGACACATGGAGAAGAAGATGAATAAGAAGAAGAAAATATCAAAAGATAGAATTAGCGACACCAACCTTGCTCACCCCCTTGAACAGAAGTCGATTCTCTTGGTGAAGGAATGGACAATGCTGCCACTTCCTTGACGATGATGGTTTCTCAATCACTAGTGATTTTGCACAGATTGAAAAGGAAGTTGCATTGAAAATATATACTGATATGGTCACACTTCAAACAATGGATACAATATTTTATGAAGCACAAAGACAAGGATGAATATCTTTCTATGTTACACAGTTGGGAAAGAAGCTATCAACAGTACATCTGTTGCTACACTTACGACATAAAATTTCATCTTTCCACAGCAAGGGAGTCTGAAGTTCTGTTATGGATAGGGTTTATAATTCAAGAATTTGCCAATTAGTTATTTGGAGACAAACACGATTATGGAAAAGGCAGGAAAATGCCTATCCATTATGTATCTAATAAGCACAATTATATTACTGTTGCATCAACAGTATCTACTCAGCTTCCACATGTTGTTGGTGCTGCCTATGCTCTAAAGATAGACGCGAAAAACATATGTACAATTGTACATTTTGGAGAGCAGGCTCTAGTACGGGAGATTTTTATGTTGCTCTGAACTTTGCCGAGGTGTTAGATACACCCGTTATCTTTTTCTGCCAGAACAATGGGTTTCCAATAAGTACACCTGTTAGTTACCAGTTTCGAAGTGATGGTGTTGTTACTAAAGGACAGGGATATAGAATTCATAGTATTCGTGTGGATGGTAACGATGTTTTTGCTGTTTTCACCGTTGTCCATGAGGCACGAAAAATGGCTGTTAATGAATGTAAACCAATTCTAGTTGAGGCTCTTACTTATAGAAAAGGACATCATTCAACCTCAGATGACTTAACCAAATATCTTCTAGCTAAGTAAATCGAATGGTGGAGAAGAGAAAGAGACCCTGTAAGCAGATTTAGGAAATGGATTGAAAGAAAAGGCTGGTTGAACTCTCAGGTTGAATCTGAACTTCGCAGTAATATCAGGAAGCAGATATTGCAGGCCATTCAAGTAGCACAAAAGCAAGAGAATACCCAAATTAAGGATGTATTTGCAGATGTATATGATGTTTCTCCAGCCAACCTCCAAGAACAAGAAATATCTATTCGTGAAACAATCCGAAGACATCACAGGATTATCCTACTCATGTTCCTGTCTAGTTGAAACTTGAAGCTACTTGTCTATGATATGAAAATGAAAATTATCAAAAGAGTTAATGTATTAGCAAAGTTGTTGCAAAAAAAAAGATAATTAGCTTAAGAAGCATATATAAAGTATCCACATAGTTGAGTTTAAGTAAAATTTCCAGGGAAATAAGCACAAATAAAAATATTGGAAGCTAAAGTAAAATTTCCAGACAACTAGAAACCATACTAACCAAACATAAATAAAGTCGATAGATAACGTCTTAAACATACTTGACTAAAACCATTCAAAGGAACCAACAAGTGATTGAAGAAATATCATTCACGAAAAGAAAAAAAAGAGCATAGCTTATACCTCAAACAACTAAGAAACACTCAACTTGAAACCAAACAGTCCATCACTATGCATCAACAGTAGCGAAGGAGAACAAAATATGACAGTAAGCTTCAGATTATCAAAACAAAATGCCAGCTAAAACGATTTGAGGTCAAAAGGATTATCTTTATGGGGCAGCGACACTGAGACGAGAACACGAAAATGTTTCTAACAGATTCTTCTACAGTTCTACTTTACAAAGGACTGAATCAACCCCAAATACTCTTTAAGTTTAACCCTAAATACACTTCAAGTTTAACCATAAATCTTCTTCAAGTTTAACCCTAAATCCACTTCAAGTTTAACCCTAAATCTTCTTCAAGTTTAACCCTAAATACTCAACTATAACTTTAATTTAGCAGTGTTTTCTTTTCTTGTTTCACTATACATCACAAAGTCAAACAGGAGAAGTGTATACACTACCTACATTAGAACAAATAACATAGATTTAAGACTAACCCATTGTTTATTCTTTAAAATTTTTGAAAATAATTCAATGGGGACTTAGAAATCATGAACTAGCAGAGAAAACATAAACATTATTCACCTTTATATGGAAGAATTCGTAGTCAAACCTCAGTGTCCAAGAGGACCAACGAGCTTCACCAGAAACTTCATTGTCCAAGAGCTTCAAAATCGTTCGCTGTTGTTATTCTCACCAAATGCTTTGTTGTCCAAGAGCTTCGCTGTCCAAGAGCTCTTCATTGTCCAAGAGCTGCTTTGATTGAAAATCTATGGAATAGGGTTCGTTGTTTTGTGGAGTATGCTCACATTGCTGTTGTTCTGGAGAATAAGCCTTTTTTCTTTTAGATTTTTTAATGTGAGAATAGATTTAGGGATAAAAATATAATTAGACGCTTTGCAAAATTAATGGAGGGAAATAAATTTTCTAGGAGGGAAATATATTCATTGATAAAAATCCTAACCACAATATTTTTCCTAATATAACCGTTATCATAGAGTTAGCTATTGCAACAGTTATAAATTTTGTAGCCATAGAATCTCTATAGGTACGGTTAGAGGGATGATGCGACAATTCATTTAAATAATTTTTCTATTATATTTAAGGTGAGCTATTGCTACGATTCTATAACCGTTGCTACATAAGCGTTGCAGTAAGTCAAATTTCTAGTAGTGAGAGCTAGGTGGGTTTTGGGAAATATGGGACGTTGGGTTAGTTAATGAGGTTTAGGTTTTATATAGTCCCTCAACTAACTTAACTAACCACCCCTTAACCCCTAATTAATCACCTAACTAACTAAATAGTTATTTCACTTTACTAAAATTTGGACAACAAAACAGTCCCCCAACATGCGAGACCCCGACCTACGGTCTGTAGGTCCATCGATGCCACCATACTGAAAAGGTGTCGATGAGTTTAGATACAGGAATTTTTGGGGACTTTTAGAAATTGGCTAAGTGTTCACTTACGGATCCATCGACGTCTCGTCGATCAAACGACGGCCCGTCGTTTGGCTCGTAGATATGCACTGTCAATAGAAAACCTTTTGGGTCAATTGCAAGGGTCCTCTCCAAGGACCCTTAGGGTGGTCCTTGGGGAATCGTACACGGAAATTTCGAACTAAACACACTCTAACACATGTTTAACACCTTTCTATCATTTTTCATTAAATTCCGACTCATAAAATACCATGAAACATGCCAAGGCACACTTACCTAAATTTTACTAGTCTCCTGATGTCATGGACGTTTCTTGACGTTTTGAATCTAAAACTTTCTAATTAGTTCAAATAACTTATTTTAGGACTATAAACATTGTTTCAAGTATTAGTTCATCATGTGAGGCTCTAGACCAAGTGATGAACTTTCGGAGTGTTACAATGTCTCAACCGGAGCAACTCTAACATCTACCAATTGGGAAAATCTGCTCATCTGGTAAATCATCGCCTGCGTAAGGGGATGGGCGATAGGGGAAGGGGAAGGTATAACAACCTTGACAACATGTATAGAAGCAATAGTAGAGAATGGTACATTAAATGGTGTAGAAATACATGTCTGCTCCATACAAAGAGTATGTGTGCTAGCCTCAGCTTCTAGTGCGGTGGGATCAACCATAGCAGTTTAATTTGGTGGTTGTGTATTCCTCTGAGTCGCATCATCCCACAAGTACTCAACCACAATCCTTCTGATATCACAAGAAGAGACTGATGTGATCCTTACATATGTATATATGTATTCCACTGAAAGTGAACTCCCTCTCTCTCACATAACTACGGAATTAACATTGTTGAAGTCAGAGATGTAATTCTCTTTCCTGGTTTATAGCAATATATCTTCCACAAAGATGGCACATACATTAATCTTCCTTCTCAATGATTATACCCACTACAACTTCCTTTGGATGTTGTAGTATTGATTCATTTTGGGACTACATGATATTTCTTCTAATAAAGACAAACCAATACGGAAAACTGTTCAGGTCGTTCTTTTCTATCTTCACCCTTTCAGCCATCCAGTAGGGAGAAGACTCATAAAATATTAGAGGGCCCAACAAACCCTTTAATGCATCAAGAATTTTATTCATCCGGATCTTGTATTTATAGATAGGGTGCACAATACTGTGTTAATTTCATTTGCATGAAATTTAAACAATCTTATCTCTCACTTCCACTTTAGACAACCCTTGCTTCACTTTAGCGATGACTTAGCATAGGCGTTATATAATTCTCGCACCCACTTTTGCACATATCATTATGCTTTGGTGAATTTCTACAAGTTGTGAAATTTGATCATTACCAATATAGTAGGGTAGTCACAAATGACTCCATTAGTTGAAAGTCGATGCTCCTCCAAGATAGTTCGTTCTCTTTTTGCTTTGAGGCTATTTAAATCCCTTAGATTTATTATCGGGAGAACACGAGAAGCATGATTAAGATCTTGTTGAGGTGAAGCTAACTTGGCCTGCTAAGTGGAAATATTCTTTCTCACTTTCCTACCCCCAGTGGTAGGGATCTAAGGATCAGTTTATTGAGCACGAGGGGACTCCGAAGGCTCATTAATTGATATTCCCTTTTATTTCTTAGGTGGTGGTGGAGGAGGAGAATCTTTGTCTATCTCAATGTCTAATGTAACTAATTAATTACTCTTTGTTTGTTTCATTTCCTGCAAACCACACATTCAGACATAGGGTTTGTGAAGGTTAATTGAAATCAAACACACATTGAATCAAACATGAAAAATATTCGGGAAGGCAAATCACTAAACATGATCAGCGAGCTTTGGTGAGCTCGCCAAATTAGACAGTAGAAAATTTCTCATGATTTAGGCACAAATTGTGTATTCAATTCTTAATCAACAATTCTCTTAGTCAGTTTCAGCGGACTAAGAAAAGCCCAATAAAAATGATAGTGTAAAATAAAAAAACTCATGCTTCAAGGGTGATGTCCTCTCCCACTAGACTATTCACAAAATGGGTTCAGCAGACTAAGATAATTCCACTCAATGGGATGGTACTCAAGGTCATACACATGCTAAATAAGGTAAACAAAGGCTTACTAGATGGTTCTCTTAACCTTTTTGGCGAGTTTAGACAAGCCCACCGAATAGGAAGTGTTCAACGTGCCCGATTTCTAAAATTAACCCACTATATACAGTATATACGAGTTTACCCCATCATTATAATCCACACATATGCTTATCTACTCATGGGTACTCTGAATTCCCCCAAATATTGCTAAGTATTGCACTAATTAACAATTTTACTTTTAAAAAGTAGTCACCTTTTTCTGTTATTAGGTAAAATCATGCAATTGAGTCCATACTAGGCTAATTAGACTTCACCCATATCAAATTGGATTCACACCCATCTTATTTATCAGCTCAATTTCAAATTTCAACAAACAAAGACATGGTTGCTTTTTAGGCACACACGTTCAACTCTATCATGGTTGTAGTTTAAATCGAACAATACGATGCTACCCATCAAAATCCATCACACAATAACACTTAATGGCTTCAAGCCCACACTCAATAGGTAATTTAAAGCTCAAAAATCTCAAAAAAATTCAAAACCAACCTTAGTAGGAGTAGAAGTCGACAAAATCAAGGAAATAAGATAGGTTGATAAGAAATCCAAGAAAAGACACTCCTCAAACATTGAAAACAAACACCAAAGTTTCACAATCCCTCAAAAGAAGAAAAGTAAGAGAAATGAGCAAAAAAGCTTTAAGATATCAAAGGGTTTGATTTTTGAATTTTAAAAGACCTTTGTCTTTTTATACATGTTTTGTTTGACGATCAAGACTGAAATCGCAGAACGTGTTTAGTGAATCACCAATTACAACTTAATCTTACCTGACATGTCTTGAAAAAATTACTAAACCTGAAAGCTTATTTGGTGGACCCAATGGAGCCCGCATAGTTCACTTTGATGTATGACCTTTTATAGTTCTGATCACAGATTTTAACCATACACTTTTCCATCTGTTCAAGATCAAAAGGTGGACAAGAATGAGCCTGTACAATGCCTTCGATGTATCACCTATTCTTCCCTTATCAACCGTTCAACCTGTTCTCAAACTGACTCACAAAGAAAGTTATATTAAAGCAATAAAAACAAAAGTAATGACTAGGGTTGCCTCTCAAGAAGCGCCTTATGTAACGTTGTTGCACAACAAAGTTCTCAATCTCAGAAATCATTTTAGGAGTTGAGAATGATATCACTAGGCAATGTTCCCTTTTTCATTGGATTGAGATTCATTTTCCAAATCCTTCAAGACTTAATCAGTCCCTTCAACCTTGTTGTAGATCCTTGCAAGCATGTCTTTAGACCGGCTTTTCTACTGGTTTAGTTAGTTTCTTTGGGCATGGGCGTGGATGATTGTGGGGAGGCACATATCTATATTTTTTATCATCAAATCTCTCACATTTCCACCCCACTAGTCTTTTCAACCATAATCTCTATCCTTGTTCAAACCTTGGCTTCCACCTTGTCATTGATAATTGGTGTGGTACCCCTCTATTTCATTTCCTAAGTATTGAACTTATTCATTGTATAACGCCTCAAATTTGGGATCATCCGGGCACTGCCCCCTATTGATTACAACCACATTTACCTATTTAGGTCCACCTCCCATGAAATGTTTAGATGACAAATTGAGCTGGGTTATTATTTTGGCCATGTTTTCATATTTTTAATGATCCATCTCAAGTTGTTTATCTTCAACTCACTCGTCGAGTAGGCACTTAGTCCACTCTAGTGGGCCATGCTCAGTTAACCTTAATCTTATCATCAAGCAATAAAGCAGCTAGATCATACAACTGTCTCATTAATCCATCTTGGACTAACTGATCAGCCAAATCTTTATTTACTGAATGTAGGCTTCAATAGAAGTATTGTTGCAACATGTTTTCTAGAACGCTACAGGTTAGACATTGAAAAAGCATCTTCTTAAACCCTAAACACATCTCATATAGAGGTTCACCTCCAATACAGTTGAAATTTTTATCTGGTTCGAAGTTTTACCATCTTTGAGGGTGAAAAGATTCTCTGCAACAAGGCATCATTTAGCTCTTACCACGAAGTGATAGAATCATTTGGTAATTCTGCCAACCATCTTGTAGTGTCTCCCCCGTTAAAGCGAATGAGAATAACCTCATTTTACAGACTCTTTTGAGATAATCATCAATGTTGTTTATGGGATCCTCATGAGCTAGTCCCCAAACAATTTCTTTTATCTAGAGAAATTGTGTCATTGTTCCTCTTATGTGAAACATAGACCTCTTGATTATGAGAGGTATTTGAATTTCTACCGTGGTTTGAATAATACTAATGTGCATATAATTCAAATCACCCATGTTTTCATTTTGATCATAATGGATATCGGTTTCAATATCATGATCATTCATTGCATAAACCTGCATATCAGCCAACAACTACTCCAAATAACAATCAACTACAACTAAAGAATATAATTTCTCGATTAGAATTTCTCAACCACCATTTCCTGGCAGCTGTGCAATTTTTGATAATGCTCAAATGTCCTTAAAACTAATTAAAAGGGACATCGGTCGTGTCACACCCGGACTTCATACCCCAAATGAGACCTGAGTCGTTAACCTCTCAGAGGTCGCAGACAAGCCTCTTCTTAGCATTCGTCATAACATGTAATAGTAAAATTGCGGAAAATTTAAAAACTATTAATATACTAATTGAAATATACTTAGACTTCATACTTAATATTCATACGGTGTTCTAAAACTTGTCTCACATCTATAAAACCATCTAAGAGTGCAAAGACAATAATAATCAATATGCCATATAGTCCTTAGTACAAACAATCCAAAGAACATAGCGGAATGACGTATTCTAAAAACTACTAAATCTTGATATGGCTGCAAATTGAAAAGGTAACGTCCCGAACTTGAGGACCTACCATGACTTAGAGAAAGAGTTCCAAGCTTCTTCAAATCGACCGCTTAAACTTCAATGGCCGGAACGTACAGTTATAGTAAAATAAAGTGATGGGGTTAGTACACCACATGTACTAAGTATTGGTATATGCACATAACACATAACACATAGGGACATGCATGAAAAATATTATTTATCAATTCTTTATAAGAACCTGCCAAGTCATATGAAAACTTCAATGCACATACCATATAACATATACAAGCCAAATATTTCATCACTTAAAGCATGATCATAATCAAAGACATCCTCTCATGGCACCATATTAACATTTCATATTCAATAGATTATATAAACATAACATACAAAACACTTACCAATGATCCCATATCCCACCTACAAGTGCAACGGTCATATGAAGCCCCATAACCCCACATAACCGAGTAGATACGATAGGAGACAATAAGTAAAGCTTGCTTCATATAACTTTAACATAGTTAGTTATCGTTCACATTACAATATAGCCAAATAACATATTCAATCACAATAGCCAACATTCATATAAAAGTAACATCATATATCATAAACATATATCCTTCATAACGTCATATTACTTATTTAGAATCTCCTAGGACTTCCCTTAGATTCAACTTTTGCAATGTCTAGGTAGCGTCCCATAACACCACCTAAACTAAGACAACTCCTCAAGTCACCCTAGTCGACGTTCGTTTTCTGGTTTTTCGTTTTACATGAGGGAATATAGGCATTAACCGACATACACCATGTGAGATAAACATGGAATCCGGTGTCTTCCCCACACCAAAAGAGGTGGTCCTACCGGCCAAAGTAGAGCCGAAGATTACGTAGCTTTCTAGGTGGATCCACTAGCTAGTATCCTATAGTGGAAACATAGTTCAAGAACTAGGAGATGTATTAGAGACCCATAGTTCCACATTACATGGCAGCTTCAATCTCCTGAGAATCTTTGTGAACCTACCTTCCCGCTGGGGAAGGGACACTTTCGATATCTAGTTCATCGGTGCTTAGCTTAAGTCCCTTTTTCAAATCACCTTTAATTTGTCTTTTATAAAAAAAATGTGTCATAGGAGATTATCTCCTTGTATAACATGATCATGATCTCTTTTATGTTAGATGAGAATTGTCCTTTCATCATAACCTATCTTTTCTTATGTGAGATTAACATAACGTAGTCACCTTGTGAAAACCTTACAAGGGATAACATTAACTTGCATATTCGTATTCTTATCATAATCTAACAATTTACATGTTCATAGCCAGCACATTCACATACCAACCTCATACATATTTTCATAACATACCATCATAACTTATAGGCTAGCATAAACATCTTAGAGTAATCACAACTAGAAGACTTACCTCTTGCTTCCAAGAACCTTATTCATCATGAAATATTCATAATCATACATAGTAAAATACTCAATGACATAATCAAGAACAACTCATAAATCATGTACAAGATCAATGCATAGCATAAGAGAAGGAAAACGGGTCGTTAAAGGTGTTCATTCAAACCTTAAATTCTAACCCTAACGTTTTCACGTTATCAACACTACAAAAAACCCATTCGAAACCATCACATAGAGAAAGAACATATATCACACGTTATTCAAACATTATAAATCAATTAATCAACAATTCATGCGAAATTAGATATAGAAAATGTTTACTTTTAATTGAAAATCATAAATTTTGGGTTAGGAAGAAAATCCATTTTGTAGAGTAAAAACCCTAGTATTTGAAGTTCTTGAAAACTTAGTTGAAAGGACCTCTTGGGAAAATAAATCCCAAGAGTGAAAACCCATACCTTAAAGATGAATAATCCACAACATCTTGGTTGGAAACTTCGAAACCTTGGTCTTCTTCCTTAAGCTTTTCTAGTTCTTCAATGGAGTTTGGAAAAGAGAGCGTTCTTGAGAGATTAAGACAATTTCGTTTGATTCTAATTTGGTATGTGTAATTATGGTCTGAAACTTATTTAATATCTGTATATAGACGTCTCATATAATACCCTAAAGACCTTCCACTTAAATTACCTAAAACGCCCCTCCTAAATTGACTACAACTAGGAGAACATTTGACTTAGGGTCTTCGGGTTAGACTAGGATTTAAATTAATTAATTAAGTTGCTAATTTTATTAATTAGGGGACCTAGGGTAATTAATAAAGTACTCCTAAGTCGTTTGGACCATAACCAATTAGCTAATTCCCAAAAATCCCCTCCTAAACTGACTAGAAATAGAAGAACGCTTGACTTAACCGAAATTTGGAAATTGCTTAAGGGTTTCGGTTTTGACTATTAAAATTAATTTATTAAATTGACAAATTAATTAATTAGGTTTCCTAGAATAATTAATAAAGTACCCTTAGTTGTTAGGACCATAACCAATCCTGTGGACCATCCTAGGTTAGGTACTAGGTTGTCTCTTAGTTAGTTACACGGTTTGGTGACACCTTATTAGGTCTTAGGATTTCAGGAACCCTATTTAGTTAATTTTAGTTGGTCCTAGGTTAGTTAGTTAGTTCGGGAAGTTAATTAGGACATAAAATCAGTTATGAGGCTCTGCCCCACGTGGCTGGACATGCATGCCACCTAACAGCTCTAACCGAATCGGTTAGAGTGGTCCCTTGGCCAGTTGCATATGTGTTGCGTGTATTTTCCTAACTAACTATTCTAGAAGGTTAATTTGGAGTGTTTAATTATTGTCCCAAGGATCCTCAATATGTCCTTGGGCACTGTTTAATCTACATGATCATTTTAAATGGTCATATGCTATGGTACCTAGGCTTGACACTTGGTTGCCAAGTACTAATGTGAGTAAGCGATGAGGCTAAGAATTGGAGAGATTATTTTATCTTAGGGTCTTCATTGTAGGTAAAATTCCTAAACAAGCTTGGATTGGAGCTTTTGAACATCAAACTATATTTTTATTTACTTGTGTATACATAGAAATTGGCTAACACCCTTAAGCCAATATTCTCTAACATGCCCAATATTACTCAATATTGGGCATTGGGATGCCTATGTACCTCAATACCTATTCTTAAAACCTAATAGGCTTTTCACTAGACGAGTACATTTTCCAAAATGTTACATTATCCCCCCTTAGGAACATTCGTCACCAAATAACACTAAAATCTTTTGAAGGGTAGGAAACGACTCGATACTAGAAGCACAAACAGCACATAACATATCATTACACTTAGCACTCAATCATGATGCACAAACATATAAGAGCTACATATTTATAACACATAGTGAGGAATTTCCTTCTCAACCTTATCATAAGCTCAAAAATGCATCAAAGAGTTACCATGCTATCAATCTTCTCAAGATAACAACATAACAGCTAAATCTCTAGAAAACATATGCATACAAGTTTCACATAAGTGCAAGAATAGAGTATGAAAACATTTTCTTAAAACTCTAGTTGGTACTATCTTTTACTAAGTAAGTAATCGAAAGGACTAATGAAATGATTTGGCTACCCTACTCACAAGTTATATTTCTCATTTTTTGTTAAATTGGGAATGAAGTCTTTATAAAACAATCTTTATTGGCTATTCCCATTCTTTGATTATTTCCATAATATATAGTTCTTGGACATATATTCATACTCTAATATTGGCATAACCCAATAATTGTTAAAATTTCATTCTTATCAAACACTACTGATTTTACATTCTCATGCTTTGCTTACTTAGTTCACTTTGAACTTACATTTCTCCTCTCTTGAGGTTCGGGATTAGAACCTCTATAATTGCCATTCTTGGAGAAATTTGAAGGAACTTGGTTTGAAAACCTCTTCTTAAACTTAGGTTTGTCTTGAACATCAAGCCTACTTTTAGGAGAATCGTTCTCAAAAGACTTTGCCTTCTTCGTTTCCCTATTCCTCTTCCTTAGGCAACTTTCCTCAACTTGTTGACAATGAACCATTAACCTAGAAAGATTCATATAGTCATGAAGCATGGCTGCACGACATTCTTCTTCAAGGTCTTCGGACACGCCCGTTACATAACGACTCATCTCATCCCTAGCATTGGAAACCAAAGAAGAAGCATATTTGGACAACTTAATGAACTTCAAGGAGTATTCCTTAACACTCATACATCATTGACGAAGGTTGATGAACTCCTCTACCTTAGCTTCTCTTTGTTCCCTTGGAAAGAATCTGTCAAGAAAGGCCTTCTTGAAGATCTCCCAAGTCACGGTACCATCTCCTAAAGCCCTACTATTATTCCACATAGTGTACCATGTCTGAGCCACGTCCTTGAGTTGATAAGCAGCAAGTTCAGCCTTCTCTTTGCTATCTTGGGAAGAACCGATCAAAAATAGAATTAGAGGCTAAAAGACACATAGTGTCAAAGCTCTAAAGGCATGACATAGGAGTATCAAAAAGGAGAAGTTTCCAAATCATCACATAGTACCTCATCCACAATTGTGGCGCGCTTCACAACCATGAAAAAGACACTAGGTAATGTGGTTTAGTGAGACATTGATCCTACGGATATTTAACCTCATGATCTAAAACTAAGTTTAAGATTCCAATATTTAACGTCATGGTCTGATTACCAAGTTTGCCTTAGCCCTAGCTCTAATACCAAATTTGTCAAACCCGAACATCATACCCCGGATGGGACCAGCGTCGTTAACCTCTCAGAGGTCGCAGACAAGCCTCTTCTTAGCACTCGTCATAACATGTGATAGTAAAATTGCGAAAAAGATTTAAAAACTATTAATATACTAATTGAAGTACACTTAGACTTCATACTTAATATTCATACGGTGTTCTAAAACATGTCTCACATATATAAAACCATCTAAGGGTGCAAAGCCAATAATAATCAATATTCCATATAGGCCTTAGTACAAAGAATCCAAAGAACATAGCGGAATAACGTATTCTAAAAACTACTAAATCTTCATAAGGCTCGAAATTGAAAAGGTAACGTCCCGAACTTGAGGACCTACCATGACTTGGAGAAAGAGTTCCAAGCTTCTTCAAATCGACCGCTTTAACTTCAATGGACAGAACCTACAGTTGTAGTAAAATAAAGTAATGGGGTTAGTACGCCACGTGTACTAAGTATTGGTATATGCACATAACACATAACACATAGGGACATGCATGAAAAATATTATTTATCAATTCTTTATATAAACATGCCAAGTCATATGAAAACTTTAATGCACATACCATATAACATATACAAGCCAAATATTTCATCAGTTAAAGCATGATCATAATCAAAGACATCTTCTCATGGCATCATGTTACCATTTCATAATCAATAGATCATATAAACATAACATACAAAACACTTACCAATGATCCCATATCCAACCTACAAGCGCAATGGTCATGTGAAGCCTCATAACCCCACATAACCGAGTAGATAAGATAGGAGACAATAAGTAAAGCTTGCTTCCTATAACTTTAACATAATTAGTTATCGTTCACGTAACAATATAGTCAAATAACATATTCAATCACAATAGCTAACATTCATATAAAAGTAACATCATATATCTTAAACATATATCTTTCATATCATCATATTACTTATGAACAATCTCCTAGGACTTCCCTTAGAGTCAACTTGTGCATTGTCTAGGTAGCGTCCCATACCACCACCTAAACTAAGCCAACTCCTCAAGTCACCCTAGTCGACGTTCATTTTCTTGTCTTTCGTTTTACATGAAGGAACATAGGCATTAACTGACATAGACCATGTGAAATAAATATGGAACTCAGTGTCTTCCCCACACTGAAGGAGGTGGTCCTACAGGCCAAAGTAGAACTGAAGATGACGTACCTTTCTAGGTGGATCCACTATCTAGTATCCTATGGTGGCAACATAGTTCAAGAACTAGGAGATGTATTAGAGACCCATAGTTTCACATTAAATGGCAGCCTCAATCTCATGAGAATCTTTGTGAACCTACCTTCCCGCTGGGGAAGGGACACTTTCGATATCTAGTTCATCGGTACTTAGCCTAAGTCCCTTTTTTGAAATCACCTTTAATTTGTCTTTTATAAAAAAAAAATTATCATAGGTCATAGGAGATTATCTCCTTGTATAACATAATCATGAGCACTTTTATATTAGATGCGAATGGTCCTTTCATCGTAACCTATCTTTTCTTATGTGAGATTAACATAACATAGTCACCTTGTGAAAACCTTACAAGGGATAACATTAACTTGCATATTCATATTCTTATCATAATCTCACAATATACATGTTCATAGCCAGCATATTCACATAGCAACCTCATACATACTTTTCATAACATACAATCATAACTAATAGGCTAGCATAAACATCTTAGAGTAATCACAATTAGAAGACTTACCTCTTGCTTCCAAGAACCTTATTCATCATGAAATATTCATAATCATACATAGTGAAATACTCAATGACATAATCAAGAACAACTCATAAATCATGTAAAAGATCAATGCATAGCATAAGAGATGGGAAATGGGTCGTTAAAGGGGTTCTTTCAAACCTTAAATTCTAACCCTAACGTTTTCACGTTATCAACACTACAAACAACCCATTCGAAACCATCACATAGAGAAAGATCATATATCACACGTTATACAAACATTATAAATCAATTAATCAACAATTCATGCGAAATTAGATATAGAAAACATTTACTTTTCATTGAAAATCATAAATTTAGGGTTAGGAAGAAAATCCATTTTGTAGAGTAAAAACCCTAGTATTTGAAGTTCTTGAAAACTTAGTTGAATGTACCTCTTGGGGAAAGTAATACCAAGAGTAAAAACCCATACCTTAAAGATGAAGAATCGACGAAATCTTGGTTGGAAACTTCGAAACCTTGGTCTTCTTCCTTAAGCTTTTCTAGTTCTTCAATGGAGTTTGGAAAAGAGAGCGTTCTTTAGAGATTAAGAGAATTTCATTTGATTCTAATTTGGGATGTGTAATTGTGGTCTAAAACTTATTTAATATCTATATATAGACTTCCCATATAATACCCTAAAGACCTTCCACTTAAATTACCTAAAACGCCCCTCCTAAATTGACTACAACTAGGAGAACATTTGACTTAGGGTCTTCGGGTTAGACTAGGATTTAAATTAATTAATTAAGTTGCTAATTTAATTAATTAGGGGACCTAGGGTAATTACTAAAGTACCCCTAAGTCGTTTGGACCATAACCAATTAGCTAATTCCCAAAAAGCCCCTCCTAAATTGACTAGAAATAGAAGAATTCTTGACTTAACCGAAATTTGGAAATTGCTTAAGGGTTCGGTTTTGACTATTAAAATTAATTAATTAAGCTAATAAATTAATTAATTAGGTAACCTAGGGTAATTACTAAAGTACCTCTAAGTTGTTAGGACCATAACCAACCCTTTGGACCATCCTAGGATAGGTACTAGGTTGTCTCTTAGTTAGTTACACGGTTTAGTGACACCTTATTAGGTCTTAGGATTTCAGGAACCCTAGTTATTTAATATTAGTTGTTCCTAGGTTAGTTAGTTAGTTCGGGAAGTTAGTTAGGACATAAAATCAGTTATGAGGCTCTGCCCCACGTGGCTGGACAAGCCTGTTACCTAACCGCTCTAACCGAATCGGTTAGAGTGGTCCCTTGGCCAGTTGGACATGTGTTGCGTGTATTTTCCTAACTAACTATTCTAGAAGGTTCATTTGGAGTGTTTAATTATTGTCCCAAGGATCCTCACTATGTCCTTGGGCACTGCTTAATCTACAATATCCTTTTAAATGGTCATATGCTATGGTACCTAGGCTTGACACTTGGATGCCTAGTAGTAATGTGAGTAAGAGATGAGGCTAAGAATTGCAGAGGTTATTTTAGCCTAGGGTCTTCATTGTAGGTACAATTCTTAAACAAGCTTGGATTGGAGCATTTGAACATCAAACTATATTTTCATTTACTTGTGTATACATAGAAATTGGCTAACACCCTTAAGCCAATATTCTCTAACATGCCCAATATTAGTTAATATTGGGCATTGGGATGCCTATGTACCTCAATACCTATTCTTAAAACCTAATAGACTTTTCACTAGACGAGTACATTTTCCAGAATGTTACATTATCCCCCCCTTAGGAACATTCGTCCCCAAATGACACTAAAATCTTTTGGAGGGTAGGAAACGACTCGATACTAGAAGCACAAATAGCACATAACATATCATTACACTTAGAACTCAATTCAAGATGCACAAACATATAAGAGCTACATATTTATAACACATAGTGAGGAATTTCCTTTTCAACCTTATCATAAGCTCAAAAATGCATCAAAGATTTACCATGCTATCAATCTTCTCAAGATAACAATATAACAGCTAAATCTCTAGAAAACATGTGCATACAAGTTTCACATAAGTGTAAGAATAGAGTATGAAAACATCTTCTTAAAACTCTAGTTGGTACTATCTTTTACTAAGTAAGTAATCGAAAGGACTAATGAAATGATTTGGCTACCCTACTCACAAGTTATATTTCTCATTTTTGTTAAATTGGCATGAAGTCTTTATAAGACAATCTTTATTGGCTATGCCCATTCTTTGATTATTTCCATAATATATAGTTCTTGGGGCATATATTCATACTCTAATATTGGCATAAACCAATAAATGTTAAAACTTCATTCTTATCAAACACTACTGATTTGACATTCTCATGCTTTTCTAACTTAGTTCACTTTGAACTTACATTTCTCCTCTCTTGAGGTTCGGGATTAGAACCTCTATCATTGCCATTCTTGGAGAAATTTGAAGGAACTTTGTTTGAAAACCCCTTCTTAAACTTAGGCTTGTCTTGAACATCAAGCGTACTTTTAGGAGAATCGTTCTCAAAAGACTTTGCCTTCTTCGTTTCCCTATTCCTCTTCCTTAGGCGAGTTTCCTCAACTTGTTGACAATGAACCATTAACCTAGAAAGATTCATATTGTCATGAAACATGGCTGCACGACATTCTTCTACAAGCTCTTCGGACACGCCGGTTACATAACGACTCATCTCATCCCTAGCATTTGAAACCAAAGAAGAAGCATATTTGGACAACTTAATGAACTTCAAGGAGTATTCATTAATACTCATACCTCATTGACGAAGGTTGATGAACTCCTCTACCTTAGCTTCTCTTTGTTCCCTTGGAAAGAATCTATTAAGAAAGGCATTTTTGAAGATCTCCCAAGTAACGGTACCATCTCCTAAAGCCCTACTATTATTCCACATAGTGTACCATGTCTGAGCCACGTCCTTGAGTTGATAAGCAGCAGTTCAACCTTCTCTTTGCTATCTTGGGCAGAACGGATCAAAAATAGAATTAGATGCTAAAAGACACATAGTGTCAAAGCTCTAAAGGCATGACATAGGAGTATCAAGAAAGGAGAAGTTTCCTAATCATCACATAGTCCCTCATCTACAATTGTGGCGCGCTTCACAACCATGAACAAGACACTAGGTAATGTGGTTTAGTGCGACATTGATCCTAAGGATATTTAACCTCATGCTCTAAAACTAAGTTTAAGATTCCAATATTTAACCTCATGGTCTGATTAACAAGTTTGGCTTAGCCCTGGCTCTAATACCAAGTTTGTCAAACCCGGACTTCATACCCCGGATGAGACCAGTGTCGTTAACCTCTCAGAGGTCACAGACAAGCCTCTTCTTCGCATTCGTCATAACATGTGATAGTAAAATTGCGAAAAACATTTAAAAACTATTAATATACTAATTGAAGTATACTTAGACTTCATACTTAATATTCATACGGTGTTCTAAAACTTGTCTCACATATATAAAACCATCTAAGAGTGCAAAGCCAATAATAATCAATATGCCATATAGGCCTTAGTACAAAGAATCCAAAGAACATAGCGGAATAACGTATTCTAAAAACTACTAAATCTTCATAAGGCTGGAAATTGAAAAGGTAACATCCCGAACATGAGGACCTGCCATGACTTGGAGAAAGAGTTCCAAGCTTCTTCAAATCGACCGCTTTAACTTCAATGGACGGAACCTACAGTTGTAGTAAAATAAAGTAATGGGGTTAGTACGCCACATGTACTAAGTATTGGTATATGCACATAACACATAACACATAGGGACATGCATGAAAAATATTATTTATCAATTCTTTATAAAAACATGCCAAGTCATATGAAAACTTTAATGCACATACCATATAACATATACAAGCCAAATATTTCATCACTTAAAGCAGGATCATAATCAAAGACATCTTCTCATGGCATCATGTCACCATTTCATATTCAATAGATCATATAAACATAACATACAAAACACTTACCAATGATCCCATATCCAACCTACAAGTGCAATGGTCATGTGAAGCCTCATAACCCCACATAACCAAGTAGATAAGATAGGAGACAATAAGTAAAGCTTGCTTCCTATAACTTTAACATAGTTAGTTATCGTTCACATAACAATATAGTCAAATAACATATTCAATCACAATAGCTAACATTCATATAAAAGTAACATCATATATCATAAACATATATCTTTCATATTATCATATTACTTATGAACAATCTCCTAGGACTTCCCTTAGAGTCAACTTGTGCATTGTCTAGGTAGCGTCCCATACCACCACCTAAACCAAGCCAACTCCTCAAGTCACCCTAGTCGACGTTCGTTTTCTTGTCTTTCGTTTTACATGAGGGAACATAGGCATTAACCGACATAGAACATGTGAGATAAACATGGAATCCAGTGTCTTCCCCACACCAAAAGAGGTGGCCTACAGGCCAAAGTAGAACCGAAGATGACGTACCTTTCTAGGTGGATCCACTATCTAGTATCCTATGGTGGCAACATAGTTCAAGAACTAGGAGATGTATTAGAGACCCATAGTTCCACATTAAATGGCAGCCTCAATCTCATGAGAATCTTTATGAACCTACCTTCCCGCTGGGGAAGGGACACTTCCGATATCTAGTTCATCGGTACCTAGCCTAACTCCCCTTTTTGAAATCACCTTTAATTTGTCTTTTATAAAAAAAAACTTATCATAGGTCATAGGATATTATCTCCTTGTATAACATTATCATGAGCTCTTTTAGATTAGATGAGAATTGTCCTTTCATCGTAACCTATCATTTCTTATGTGAGATTAACATAACATAGTCACCTTGTGAAAACCTTACAAGGGATAACATTAACTTGCATATTCGTATTCTTATCATAATCTCCCAATTTACATGTTCATAGCCAGCATATTCACATAGCAACCTCATACATAGTTTTCATAACATACCATCATAACTAATAGGCTAGCATAAACATCTTAGTGTAATCACAATTAGAAGACTTACCTCTTGCTTCCAAGAACCTTATTCATCATGAAATATTCATAATCATACATAGTGAAATACTCAATGACATAATCAAGAACAACTCATAAATAATGTACAAGATCAATGCATAGCATAAGAGATGGGAAACGGGTCGTTAAAGGGGTTCTTTCAAACCTTAAATTCTAACCCTAACGTTTTCACGTTATCAACACTACAAACAACCCATTCGAAACCATCACATAGAGAAAGATCATATATCACACTTTATTCAAACATTATAAATCAATTAATCAACAATTCATGCCAAATTAGATATAGAAAACGTTTACTTTTCATTGAAAATCATAAATTTAGGGTTAGGAAGAAAATCCATTTTGTAGAGTAAAAACCCTAGTATTTGAAGTTCTTGAAATCTTAGTTGAATGGACCTATTGGGGAAAGGGATCCCAAGAGTGAAAACCATACTTTAAAGATGATGAATCGACAAAATCTTGGTTGGAAACTTCGAAATCTTGGTCTTCTTCCTTAAGCTTTGTAGTTCTTCAATGGAGTATGGAAAAGAGAGCGTTCTTGAGAGATTAAGAGAATTTCGTTTGATTCTAATTTGGGATTTGTAATTGTGGTCTAAAACTTATTTAATATCTATATATAGACGTCCCATATAATACCCTAAAGACCTTCCATTTAAATTACCTAAAACGCCCCTCCTAAATTGACTACAACTAGGAGAACATTTGACTTAGGGTCTTCGGGTTAGACTAGGATTTAAATTAATTAATTAAGTTGCTAATTTAATTAATTAGGGGACCTAGGGTAATTACTAAAGTACCCCTAAGTCGTTTGGACCATAACCAATTAGATAATTCCCAAAATGCCCCTCCTAAATTGACTAGAAATAGAAGAATGCTTGACTTAACCGAAATTTGGAAATTGCTTAAAGGTTTCGGTTTTGACTATTAAAATTAATTAATTAAGCTAATAAATTAATTAATTAGGTAACCTAGGGTAATTACTAAAGTAACCCTAAGTTGTTAGGACCATAACCAACCCTTTGGACCATCCTAGGATAGGTACCAGGTTGTCTCTTACTTGACTTAATCAAAATCTGGTAATTGCTTAGTGGTTTCGGTTTTGTCCATTTAAATTAATTAATTAAGTTGATAAATTAATTAATTAAGTAACCTAGGGTAATTACTAAAGTACCCCTAAGTTGTTAGGATCATAACCAACCCTTTGGACTATCCTAGGTTAGGTAATAGGTTGTCTCTTACTTGACTTAACCGAAATCTGGAAATTGTTTACTGGTTTCGGTTTTGTCCATTTAAATTAATTAATTAAGTTTCTAAATTAATTAATTAAGTAACCTAGGGTAATTAATAAAGTACCCCTAAGTTGTTAGGACCATAACCAACCCTTTGGACCATCATATGTTAGGTACTAGGTTGTCTCTTAGTTAGTTACACGGTTTGGTGACATCCAATAAGGTCTTAGGATTTTTGGCACCCTAGTTAGTTAATTTTAGTTGGTCCTAGGTTAGTTAGTTATGTACATTAGTTAGGACCTAAAATCAGTTAGAAGGCTCTGTCCCACGTGGCTGGACATGCCTGCCCCCTAAACGCTCTAACTGAATTTGTTAAAGTAGTCCCTTGGCCGGTTGCACATGTGTTGCGTGTATTTTCCTAACTAACTATTCTGGAAGGTTCATTTGGAGTGTTTACTTATTGTCCCAAGGATCCTCACTATGTCCTTAGGCACTGCTTAATCTACATGATCATTTTAAATGGTCATATGCTATGATACCTAGGCTTGACACTTGGATGCCTAGTACTAATGTGAGTAAGCGATGAGGCTAAGAATTGCAGAGATTATTTTAGCTTAGGGTCTTCATTGTAGGTATAATTCCTAAACAAGCTTGGATTGGAGCATTTGAACATCAAACTATATTTTCATTTACTTGTGTATACATAGAAATTGGCTAACACCCTTAAGCCAATATTCTCTAACATGCCCAATATTACTCAATATTGGGCATTGGGATGCCTATGTACCTAAATACCTATTCTTAAAACCTAATAGGCTCTTCACTAGACGAGTACATTTTACGGAATGTTACAGGTCATACTCCATAAAGAAATTCAACAAAGAATCAATGTCGAACCCACATAGAATGGTATATCGTAGAGAATTCCTATCATAAAATTTGGATTCTAAGATCACTTATTTGCAATAGTAAGAAGTGGTTCACCAATTTAATATGAATCTTTGGTTATCAATTATCAAAATTAAACTGAAAATCTCAAAGAATTCAAGATTTAATAAGCAATCTAGGGGTGCAGCGATTAGAAATCAATGTCACATAGGGGTAATTATGTTTCTCCATAGTGATGAACATTCATAAATAGGCTAAGTCATCTTCATTGACGCTAATTATCTTTCAATGTCAAGACAATATGCATATAATCTCATTTCGATCTCTTCTAAATGTCATGCTAAATAATCCAATGACTTACTCCATTCTCTCTTTCAAGAACATGGTAAATAGATTTGATCCATAACCTCTTTTTTCAAGTAAGTTACAAATATAAATCGAAATTTTTAGTATCGGCGTATACCCAGTCCTATCAATCTCTTTCAAGCATCATTAAGAGTAAAGAGATTATACCTTCCATGAAAGCAGACATGGATAACATGAAATTAAGAAATTACAAGTAAACCCACTTTGATTCAACTTCATTTTTTTAATTTCAAGAACAAAGTTACAAAACCCTAAAGGCTTGAAAAGTGTTCTTCAAATATAAGTGTTCTCTCTAAACTCTTCACACACTTTGATGCTCTCTATTCTATGTCATCTGATATTTAATTTCCAACTTCTTTGGGGTATTTATAATTTTCCAAATTTGGCCAAACTACAACTACGTGACTCATTTGGAGACATTAGTCGGGCTCGCCGAACTCATTCGATGCATCACCTCTTTCTCTCTAGCTCGACTTTTTATGCCTTACGCTTCAGGTGTTTAAAACTTAGTTGGAGAACTTCATTGAGGTAGAATTTCACATTGGACAAATAACCGAATATCACCTTTGTTCACCTTTGAGCATTCAATCTTTTCTTTTCATAGTGTCATTGTAACAACCCTAAGAATGAACTAGGATGTACTAGAGCTTCACTTGTGTTTTATGAATTTTTAACTTATTAATTTACTGTGTATATGAGTTTATGAGTTAGTTCGGTTGAGTTTGAGGTCAAACGTCAAGGAATTAACAAGACGTTAGGAGACTAGTCATTTGTGCGCTAGTGTATTTTAATGTGTTGCTGTGGAATGTGGTGTGTCGTTTGATGTTTGAGACTCTTAGAAATGCACTAGAACCTTGATAGTCATTTTTAGTGGTGAAAAGTCCGGTTACGACTCCCCGAAGACCAACCTAAGGGTCCTTGAGGAGGACCCTAAGTTAAACCCCAAAACATCCAAAGTTGGCATGACCTACGATAAGTAGGTCAAACGAAACCGTGTAAGTGGCCTCCGTAGGTCTAGACATAATCTAGGTAGCCTTAGCTACCATGTCCAAGTCTCTGACCAAACCTACGACCAGCAGGACAAGCTATCAAACCACCTACGGTACGTAGGTGGGGGTCGTGTGTGAGGAAAGCAATTCTGCAACTTCACACGACCAAGGTGGGGGCAAATTAGTAAATTCACCCCAAGCCTAAATAAATGTATGGACGTTTGTTATACCTATTTAGGGTATTTTTCGTTGGTTTAAACCTATAATTAGAATTCATTATTAATTTTTCCAAAAATCAAAACCCTTTCTCCTCCTAAAGTTCTCTCAAAACCCCCATGGAAGCATGAAGTCAAGATGGAGCTAGGGTGGTGGATTCAAATGGCTTTCTTGTTCAATTATCATGGGATTTATTCTAATAAGGTATGTTAATTTTTTATCTAAGGTGTGCTATCACCTTAGAGCCAATTTCAAACTTTATGAAAAAGTCAAATTTTCACTCTAACTGAAGGGTTCTTGCATGAAACAATTTCAAATCATTAGATATGATACTATTGAGGTTAAATTGATTTTTTTCAATGAAAATATCCATGAACCCTTTATTTTCTCAAATCTCTAAATTTGGCTTATGAAATGTGTCTATTTCTTATGATCTAATGATGATAGAATAGGGTTTAGTTTATGTTGTATTGTTGATTTCTATGATTAAATATACTATTATATTGTGAATTATTGGAGATATTAAGGAATGATGATCTTGGATATTGGAAGAGGGTTAGTTTACCTAATTCCCTTACTAATGTATAATTGACCCACTTATGGTGGTAATGCTTAACTCTTGTATATGTTATAATCATGGCCTTGTCAGCATTATTATGTGAATTGTAGTGGTATCATGTTATGGTATATGTGAAGGGATAATGTGAATTTAGTTATATGAAGTAATGTGATTTTGTATAAGGTCGTGTCAGTTATATGAATGTATAAAGTGAAGGATGATGTGATATATGTGGATGATCTTGTATAATGTGAATGAATAAGGTGAAGGTATTCATGTGATGTCCATATGATTTTGCATGGGTGCAATAATGTTATGATTCTTCTCTAGTTGAGTATATATGATGATGAAGGAATAAGAAGTGTCTTTATAGAACGATGTAGTATATTATGTTGGTAGACTTAGTTGTCCCTTCTTGGTACTTGAATGATATTGAATAAGTGATATGATGAATGTTGTGTCTTGACTTGTTATACATTAAATCCCTCTTCTTGATACATGAAAGATTATAGATTATGAACTCTTGAATTTGGTAGACTTAGGGCCTTCACCTTGATGTATGAAAGTTATGTGAATGTGATCTCTTGACTTAGTAGGCTTAGACTCCCTTGTCATGAATGAATGAATGAATGGACTAATATGAAACCTTGAATATGAAAATAAGGTTAAGTATGTGAAACCTTGAATATGAAAAGAAGGTTAATATAGAAGCCTTGATGTGGTAAGACCGTAATGGTGCCCTTCATGAGCGGAATGATGGACTTAGAGGTAGGTTTGCTGGAACAACATGAAACCATCTTTAAGAAAGTTATATGAGCTATCCTAATGAACCTTGATCAGTAGACCCTTGTGGATCCCTTCTTGGAAATGGTATTATCGGTCGGTAGGCTGAATGATGGTGCCCTCTCTAATACACTTATGTGAATGAACTTACTCTATGAGAACCAAGGCTAATCACCGAGTGGATATGATTGTGGTAGTAGCTCTACTTGAGATGAGACTAGAGTACGAAGAAGCCCTTGACGTCCCTTAACCATGTGCCAACATGGGATATCTCCTATTTTTTTTTTTTGGAAAGTAGAACACCTTCTACGGTGTGGGGTCTTGATGACACCGGATTCCATACCTAGCTAGTATGGTCTATGTCGATTAATGCCTATTCTCAGCATGTGGGATGTACACTCTACTGTTGGATAGGTTCTACAACGTGTGGGTAGTGAAATGGGGCGCTATCTACACGTGTCACTAGTAGGCTTTGAAAATGCTAAAATGAGTTCCCTATGTCTTCCAAGACCATTATGTGAAGTCCTCTAATTGTTTAGTTGTCTCTTAAATGGTTTGAATGAATAATGTTCACCTAGTCAAAGTATGTTGAATAGAAAGATTCTTATCTAGGGTAGCTTTGAGGAACACTTTGGTGTGCTTGAAGAGGCTCTATGGATGGTCTCTTCATGTCTTACTTAGGTGGGTCTTAGAGTAACCTTAGGTAGAGTCTCTAAATGATGGAATGTCCTACTTGTTGAATATGTAACTACATGTTAATGGAAAGGAAATATCCTTTCTTGAGGACCACATAGGTGTGTATGAAGGGGTTTTATTGGCGGCCACTTCATATCTTACTTAGGTGGATCTTAGGATAATCTTTGGTAGGGGTCTAAATACTTAAATGGGTTCTAAGTGATTATTGTCATATTTTTTGGATTATTTGGGTATTGTCTTATATGTGAATGTTGACTTGTGTTATGTCTCTTAAACTCTTATGATGAAGGTTTTTATCAAAATATCATGAAAGCATGTTTCTATACTAAATGTCTCTTTTTCATGTTTTTGCATGGCTTCCATACTTAGTGCTTAAATGTGCTAACCCCTTCTTTTCTCTTTTTGACTAAAATGTAGGGATTGGAGATATGGTATACTATGGATGATGGATATGTTTCTAAGGGTCGAAAATGAAGTTTTGGTGAGTCATCATAGATTCGAGGACAAGACCCAAATGTTCCTTTTATGGTCTTTTAGTCATTATTTTAAGTCTTGTATGGTCTTAGTCCCAATGTTGTACTCTAAAGTATTAGATGGTCTATGAGACACACATGCAGTAAAGTTTGATGTTTTAAAGTCTTTCGCTTGCTTATTAACGAAAGTATTCTTCGTGTGTGAAGAAAATTTTAAATTCTTGCTTATTTTAAGTATTGTATGCAATGAATAATGATCCATGTGGCTTGTATGAAACCTCTGAGAGGTCGAATACGCCCGTTTCGGATAGGGGTTTTCCCGGATCGTAACAGTCATTTTCGGTGGCGTTCATCAAGACTGCCTTTCTCATTTGGAGCATCGCCTACTCCACTAGATTTTGTCGACCTGTTTTAATTAACACAAGTTCTATGCACCGTCATGTTTGGTGAGATCGTGCTATATTTGTAACCCGTCTTTCTTGTTAGAAGATGAACAATGTTTACTTTGCACTTCTTTTTGTATTTTGGCCATTCTTTCAAACATAAAATATCGTCTTGTACAATTGCCTTATAGCTACAAATCATTAATATTCTATCAGAATAAGATAAAATTAGGCATTGAAGACACCGATTATTCAGCTAAATAGACCTTAAATTAGTGCAAATCTACCACTCGTCATATACTTTATAATAAACAAATAAATTGAAAATAGAAATATAAAACATAAGCTAAGTTAAATCCTTCATAGTGTATTTTTCAAGCTTATCAAGTTGGGATTAATAAATAATAAGATGTTTTCATAAAATATAGCGAAAAGAGTATGGAATATATCCGAACTTTGATGAAATTGTTGTTACATACCAAACATTGGAAAGGACCTCTTACCCCCTGCACTATTTAATAGTGTAACTCAAAGGTATATATGTGCTTACGAGGACATAAACAATAATGCATAATTATTAACAGTAATGTGTCCACATGTGCACATGTATACCTTTAAAATACACTATTAAATAGTCCAGAGGGGTCAAAGGTCCTCCATAAAGTTTGGTATCGTAATAGCAATTTCGGTCAAAGTTGAAGTATTTTTCAGTCCCTTTTCCGTAAAATATAAAGTTTGAAATAATGATCTTATTTCAGTTTTACAAAGTCTTCTATAAAAGAGTTTTAAATAGTAGTTTTAAAAAAAAAATCATTTAACAAACTAGTATTTTAATTTCAAATTTTTAAAAAAAGAAATTACCAAAAAATGATAAGTTATATGCCAAAATTTATTTTATCAAATTTTATTTTCAACTTCTGCTTTATGAAAAAATGGATCTATTGTCTATGAAAATAACAGTAGTTTGCAAATATTTTACAGGGTTTTTCCCTCCCAATTTTAGTGTTATTTGATGCAAATATCTCTTTATGTTATTTTCTTTCATTACAAAAAAGATTTTAAGAAGATTTTATTTTTGTTTTGACGTTTTCATGTTTGTGTCATATATAATTGATTACCTAAAATGATTATGCATCGTCTCTCTTTTCATTTTTATGCATTTTGTAAGCTTTTTCCTTGTCAAGGTGTATATTAATTTTTTGTAGTTTTAAAATTTTAAGTTTATGTAAGAAAAATTTACATTGAAATTGATTATATAATTTCAGAAGCCTCCTCCAGGTTTCGCTATAACACTCACCAATGTCGTTTACGATATTACGTCTACCTCCCTTATTTCCATATCTTTGTAACCATTCTTTAAACCTTTTTAAAATAAATATAAATTAATTTAGATTTGACAATTTTACCCTAATATATGCAAGTTTAGATCTAGTTTTCAACAATTTATCTCTATTCGTTGGATCATATTTCTTTTTCGCTCGTGAAAATGTTTAACTAGAACAAACTCTGATCGTTCTTATCGAATTTCTGCCTTGAGGAGTTCATTTTTATCTTGTATTTGAAGAAATTCTTGCTGAAAAATAATGGGTTATTGTGGGGAGAAAATCTACATGAATTGATAAAGGTGAAATGGATATTAAGAGTTAATATTTGGTGAAAATGGTGGGTGAGCTTGAATGAAGATTTTGATCTTTGTTTGATAAAAAAAACACGAATTTGTCCTGATTTATTTTTAAAATATTTGTTAAATAAGTTGTATATAATATTTATTAATATGAAGAAATTAATATAAAAAGGGTAAAATTTTTCAAATCTAATTAATTAATATTTACTTTAAATATATTTAATGAATAGTTACAAGTAAATGGAAATAAGTGAAGTAGACGTAATATCGTAAACCACGGGGAGATTAGTGTTATAGAGTGAAATCTGGAGTGAGGTCTCTGAAATTATCCCTATTTTTTATGTTGAATTTGTTTCAAACAGAAAATAATATTGAACAATCTGATTCTCATGTGATTGAGAAATATATTAACACTCTTTTGTAATGATGGTTTGTAATTTAGTTGTTATAAAGTTATGTATGAAATTATATTTTTTAATCTAAGATTATATTTTTATTGATGTTTTTGTTGTTGTTTTTCTGCTTTTTGAATATGTTTGAGTAGTATCTTTTAATTATTCATTTTATTTTTATTGAACTATTAAACAATTACGCATTATTTATAAATTATTTTTGCAATTAACTGTCAAACTTACTCACACCACATGTTTACACCAATTCAATATATGTACGTCATGTGATTAAATTTACAATTCATTTTAAATAATCTTAATTAATTAACATGTGTTTTACTTCATTAAATCACATAATAATGAAAATTACATTAGTTTGGTGTAATAAGTTTTGTTGTATGAATTCAAACTCGTTGTATCTTTTAATTTTTTGATTTGTTAATTAAATTTTTAAGTAATTATGCATGATTGATAATTGTTGTCAGTTAAGTCTCATACACATATGTATGCATTATTTTTCTTAGTTTTTTGTCTTTAATATTATAATGAAATCTTAACAATTATATTTAATTACAAATTATTTTTGTACTTGACTATTGTGCACATATGCTTAAGTTCAAACTCTTTATATATTTTTTATGAAATGTTTAATATAATTTAGATATGATTATTTTAAAATAAATTACACTTGAAATACTTAAAATAATTAAAAATTTGGACCTTTATTTCCAGTTCCCAATTAAATTTGGAATGGATATTCCGAAAAGGTACATTTCGATTATAATGCATAACATAATTTCAATGATCAAATCAATAATTTTTGGAGTACTTCAAAAATTGATTTATTTGATATTGGTTATTTTAAAAATATAGAAAAGGGTCATTTATACCCTTTTACTATTGATATTAGTTTACATATACCATTCGTTATACTTTCGGGCTAAATATACCCTTGTCATTATACTTTGGCTAAATATATTGATTAGAGTTAACATTATCAAAGACACTTCATCCAATTCTAAGTGTCAACTGTCATTAATCAATATAAAACTTAACGAAATGAGTTGTGGTCAAATCCTACAAGGAGTTGTACGTGTTTCAGATTCAATTAGGAAGTATAAACATGGTCAAATCAATCATAGAAATAAAAATTATCGAATAAAAACATCATACAAATCAGGGGTCGACAGAATGTCAAATGGGGGGATTTGGTTTTAATTATCAACTACAAATAGTCACTAACAATACAATTTAACGATAATGAGACGGTTTCTTGGGATGTGATTTAATATAGACTAATATAGACAAATGGGTAATTGAAACTATTAGTAAATAGCTAGATATTAGTGAGTAGACTAGGCTATGGAGGAGGTAAACTTTCTCTCAAAAATAATTTACTCTGAATGAAGTTGATTTCTCTCAAACATCAACAAGCATGCAAAATAGAGCATCCCACACCTTAATCAATTTGCTCTCTCAAGTTGAATGTGTAGGAGCTGGTTTAGGATTCACTCTCTCGAGCTAAATCCAGGTCAATCCAATACCCACAAAACATCAATCAAGAACTTCTCTCTCGAGCAAGAAAAGAAAACAAAGCTAAAACCTTTAATTAATCAACAATTAATGATTAAACTCACTTTTAAATAGAATTTAAACTAACATTTAGCAATCCCCATAAGATAAAACAACGCATAATCACACCCCAAGAATTGAGGTTTTAACTAGATATCATAAAAAGATAAAAATAATTACCAAATTAATTATCTATCAACTGTTAACTGTAGATTTATCTGTTACAATGCTCCAACTTGAAAAATCTCAAAGAACCACTCCCAATTTCTTAGAAGTAAAAAACATCAATTCTTTAAAGCTAAAGAAAACTAGAGAAAATTGTCTCTCCGTGTTAAAAACTAGATAAGAGAGGCAACGATTATAAACATCTCCACCAAAGATTTTAAACTAAATGTTCAAAAATGTATTTGTAGTCTACAAAAATATTCTACAAAAAGTCATTTGGCGAAGTAAGTTGGGCTCGCCGAACCACTCGGCTCTCTGTCCTTTGGTCTTTTCCATCGCCCTTTTGCCTTGGTATCAATATCCTCCAGGTCTATAACTTTGGGCGATATAGTACTGCATCGCGAAACTACTCAACGATCTTTCGTCTGTTCTTTCTATCACTGACTTAGTTTGTTCCCTTGGGGCTTGACACATTGGAACTTTAGGAGATCAAACAACCATACAGCGAGTCGCCATGTTAGCTTGGCGATCACCAGAATTGCCTTTCTTCATTCTTTCATATCATTTTGTTCAGTTTTGCAAGTTTGTTACGATTGGAGAGCACCTCCTAGTTATAGCCCCCGTCTTCGACCTCCAAGAGGCCTTACACAAGCCCTTAGAATACATCATTGCATCAGAGATAGAATAAAAAGCGGATAAATTAAAACTTTTCGTTTGAAGTTCAATTTGACTTCACATATATCAAAACAGAATCTATAATTGTCTCACATCGCCATCTAAAAAGAACAGTATGAAAAATGGGACTTAGCCCTTACATCATTTTAAATATTATAAGAGAATACAACATAGTCCTTGAAATATGAAATAGAACCATGTCTTTCATTAATAGCAAAATAACAAAAGCTAGATTCATAGGCTTTGTCCTCGAACATAAGGACTCACCAACTTGGTAACAATCCAAGCTTCATTGAGAAATTGTCCTTGAAGAACCTCAATGGCTCGAACCAACATTTACGAAGAAATAGAAGAGAGATGGGTTTGTACAAACCACATGTACTAAGTATGGAAATATATGCAAGAAAAATATTTAAAAACATGCACAAAGGGGCATTTTTCTTATAAGCATGCCAAGTTCACTTTAAAAGCCTTTATACATATTCCAAGAACATATACAGGTTCATATCACAACAACAACAAGACATATTCATATTCATATTCAAGAGTGACATCATAACAAAGACATAGTCAAAATTTCATGTTTAGAGTTCATCTCATCAATACATCACAATACCTTACTCATATCCCCAATCAAAGTCTACTAGTGCGATGTGTATGTGAAGCCCCATAAGCTCACATAAACTAAGTAAACTAGAAAAGAGACCATAAGCATTGCCTTTAACTCATACATCATAACAAGTGTAGTCAACATCATGCATAACAAATTAATCCAACATCATGTATATAAACTGAAACCACCATCCTTATATCAAATATGGCCAACACTATGCATTTCATATATACATAAAGAACCCACCCTAAAACTCCCCTGAAGGTCCACTTGTGTAATTTATAGGTAAAGTTCCATACCCTTACCAACACTAAGTAACTCCTCTTGAGTATTCCTAGTTAGTGTTCATCTTATTACTTTTTATTCATTCATTTTAAATTTCGGGAAACTTCGCCATAACCGACATAGACCATGTAAGCTAACATGGAATTTGGTGTCATCCCCTCACACCGAAAGGAGGGTGTCCTACTTGCCAAGGTAAGATATATACATTTATATAGCATCTAGGTGGATCCACTAGCGAAGCTTTCTATGGGGGCACATAATTATGGAACTAGGAGGTTGTTACGACAAACCCTCTTTATGCGAACTATCATTATAGTTTCCTCATGAGAGAACATAGTGTGAACCTCCCTTCCTTTGTAAAGGAACAACTCTTAATGTCAAGTTCACTCGATTCTAACTACATTCGCCTTTTGAATCATCTTTAAGTCTTTCTTAACGTTAACCATAACATAGGTCTTAGGAGCTTAACCCCTCATATAACATGTCCATAGCTGTTCGGTTTCAAGATGAGAAAGACCTTTCATCACAACCCAACATCATGTGAGAACATTACTTCATAATCATAGTTATAAATTTGTACATGGAATTACCTTGAATCCATCACATTAGCACACTATCATCATCTCCCTACCAACATACTCATAGCATGATCACACATTCATAACATCATCATTCATACTTCAATTGATCAACATTATCCAAGATAAGACAAGCCATACTACAATAGGATATTCATTATCTTGAAGATCTTACCAATGGCCTCCAAGAAACCCATTAATGACTTCATCCCCAAATCAATGATATTTACCTAACAATTCAATCATCATCATCATACAATAGTTAATTATGCAAGGACATGCTCAAGTACACCACCTCTAATCATAAATCAACATAATTTAAGAGTTAGAGTTAGGAGAAGAGGGACATTCATGGGTCTTTAAGGAATTATGTAAAAAACCTAAATAATACATCAATTCACTCATTAAAATCCGTAATCTATATTATTAAATCAAATCTAGACCAAATTAGTCAAGTTTAAAGGTAACCCACAAATTGGAGTGAAATCTAGAAATTTGGAAGAACATTGAAATTCAATTTGAAGGAACCTCTTGGGGAAACGAGTCTCAAGAGTGAATATTTCCCATACCTTATCAATCCTTAAGTATTTGTGAAGGAAAACTTATTCTTTATCCCTACTTGAAGCTTTTACTTTGTTCTTCAATAGAGTACTTATTTTAGAGAGAGAATTCTAGAGAGAAGTGAGAGTCTTTGGGGTTTTGGGATTATGTGGTTGAAAGACGTGTTTTATGTGTTAAAAGCCCTTAATATACCTAAAAATAACTAATTAGAACCATCCCTCTTTTTAAATGGCCAAGGGTGGAACTTATCGAACCACCCTTGGCTTGGTTGTGTATTGCACCAGTGTGCAGACTCAATTGACGCCTCTGATTGACGGTCCGTCAATCCATGAATGGACTATCCTGGAACTTTTTCAATTTTTGTGGAGAGTCCTCCAATGGATCCAAAGCTCCATAATTCTAAGTATGGACTCACGACCTCTATTGACGAGGAGTTAATACTCTCATGGTTTGGTTGCTGTTTTCTGACAACTTTTGGGTCTATTATTTGGGTTCTCCTCAAGGACCCTTAGTGTGGTCCTTTGGGGGGGGGTCGTATTTATGACCCGAGAGTACCCCCTAGAAGTTAGGGCATTCTCAAATTGCAACATGGCGTACTTGACCTCTCGAAGGTCTTATACAAGCCCTTTGACATCGTTCATTGCATACATGTATGAAACGTAGTGTGGAATTAAAACTTTTCACACGAAATAATAATTCTTCAAAATATATTTTTTTTATAGAAAAACATAATGAAAGGCTAAGTCTCAAAGTCTCCATCTTAGACCTACAAATATATAGGGACACGACCCATACTTCATCATATAGGAAAATAGCTAAGTCTATTACAATACTTTCAATAAGGAAATCTAAACATCAAGATGTCCTCAAATCTAGTGAGGACATACCAACTCTTTCCTTGAATGAACACTAGTCCATGCTTTCACTTTGAGACCCCTCTCAAACGCCACCTACACCTTAAGAGATAGACAAAAAGTATGGACACAAACTCTTGTACTAAGAATGACATAATGCATAAAATCATGATAAATGGACTTTTGTAGGAAACATGCTCTTTCTTAGAAAACCTTTTAAGACAAGTATAATAGTCACTTACAATCCAACATATATGCATATAAATCATATTCCACAATGTAGCATCAACATCACTTCAACCCATATAAACGTATAAACCTCCCACCAAAGGTTATCGTAAGGCTTACTTAAGTAAGACAAGAAGAGACCGCCCATACACCCTCTTCAAGCATACCTAAACAATCCTTAAGGCTACCTAAGATAAGATTGTTCCCTTTTCCTTTCATTTACTCCCCACCCAAGGTTACTCCGAGATTCATCTAAGTAGGACAAGAAGAGACCGCCCATACACCCTCTTCAAGCTTACCTAAGCTACTCTACATAGAGCACATTCTAGTCAACATACATAGCTAAAGTCATAATCACTCATTAAGTGAATTAAGAAACACTGCATTCATTAAGGACTTCACATAACGGTCTTAGAAAGACCTAGGGAACCTACACTCTAGCACCATCAAAGCCTACTCGTGCCATTTCTAGATAGCGTCCCATTCCACTACCTAAACGTTGTAAAACTTATCAAATACTAGAATGTTTCCCACATGATGAGAATAGGCAGCAACCGACATATACAATACTATCTACGAATGGAATCCGGAGTCTACCCTACTCCGATGGAGGGTATTCTACTTGCCAAGGGTATAACTAGGACATGTAGGCACATGGTTAAGGAATATCAAGGTATTTTATGAACTCTAGTCTCCTTCTCAAGTAGAGACACATTGCACTCTAGTCTCCTTCTGAAGTAGAGCTACATCCCATAACATATTCACTCGGTGCTAGCCTTTGTTCTCATAGAGTAAGTTCAATAAAAAGGGGCATATGAAAAGGTACCATCTCTTAGTCATTACCTAGTCATAATGCACCTACCAAAGATGGGTCCACTAGGGATAGCTAATTCTTAACCTTCTTTCTATATAGAATATTCCACATATTAGTCATGCTTAGAAAGGCACCATCTTAGGTCTACCGATCCTAGACTTTCATTAAAAATTCATCTTCATATCACATATTCAATAGTGGTCAAGTATCATATAGGAGTAACCAAAACCTATCAAGATACACTAGTAACACAACTAGAGACATCACCTTAGTCTATCATGATCACAAATTGTCAATTAGGAGAGTTCAATCTCACAAACACACATATATCACATAGTCCTTAACATTGCTCATATTCAAGTCTTAACATGATAATATCACCATTCATAAAATAATGCCGAAAAGGCCATATTCAATACAGTTCATAAAGTAATGCCGATGAGCCTATATCATCTCAAATATACCACATAAGCACCACCACCATAAGTGTAACATACTAATTACAACATAATTCGCCTACATTACATAAAATAATGGGAATAAGGAAGCATACCACCAATCCATTCTAACTACTTAAATCCATAGCTAAATCATCCAATACAATACCAAAAGGCCATTTCCCATGGCAATGATCATCAATTCAATACAAAAATCATAATACTCAATGAATATAAATCAATTCAATAGACATTTATCAATCTAAGGCAACCTATACATCAATCCAATACAATTCTTACATCATTCTATAGCCCAAAGAAAACTACACAAGAATTTATAAGAATTGAGACATAATCACTTAACCCATAAAACAGTCAAAACTAGGATTGCATGGTTTGCATGGGTTCATAGAGTTTCTAGGTTAATATCATCAAATTAACATCGATTCAATCATAATACAATTATTCAAAACGTTTTATGCTAGAACCCATGGCTAGATGATAAAATTGGAGAATTCATGATTTTGATCATCTTTGAAAATAATTGGAATTGACTCCATGAAGAAAGAGATATCAAGGATGAAGAAACCATACCTTAATATAGAAGATTAACACACGAAAAAAGCTTGGAAAATCAATCTTCTTCCTTGGAGCTTCAAAGCTTCAACAATGGAGGTTTTAGAGAAAATAATGGAGAGGTTTTGTTTTGAGTTGAGGGTTTAGATTTGATTGGTGAGTTTAGGGGTATAAAAAGACTCAATAAATGTCAGTAATTCATCCCCAAATTACCCAAAAGACCCTTAAATTTTACTTTAAAACAACGCAACCAAATCTGGGAGTTTACTGCGCGTCGCGGAGGCATTTTCAAATCTTATTTGTGGAAAATTTTGAGACAGGATGGTTCGTGACAGCCCAGCATCACAGGGCAATAATTTTACCCTTTCAGTGTCAGCTGCACAACGCACAGCGATTGCAAGTTTCTGGCGGGCGCGAGAGCTTGCTTGGCCAACTTTGGGTCTTCCTTGGGGACCATTTGGCTGGTCCTTGGGGCGTCGTTTAGGACGTTATGACCCTTTCCATGTCAGACTATGCATAGGAACAATCGATACATAATTTCACGCTCAAACCATCCCCCAAATCATCACTACAAAACACTACGACACACTAGTTCAACTTCGACTAGTTTCCGAACATCTTGGACGTTCTTTGACCTTTGACCTCCAAATACTTCCAAACAATATATTCTTCCTAATAACACTATTATTAAACATTTTATAACTTTAAAACATCATGACACAAGTGTTAGGCTCTAGTTCAACCTAGTTTATTTTTAGGGTGTAACATCGTACCCGGATGTTTTGACTCTACACTCGCTCTAATATGTATTCTAATCATTGTACAAGATTTTTCCCTCATATGAATCTTCAAGCACTTGTAAGACGTAAAGGCACACTAGATCATTTTCACTAGTCTCCGAACATCATGATCGTTTCTTGACGTTTAGGCTCTAATACTTCCAAATCAAGTTAATTACATTAGTTTAGGTCTTGGAACACTATTTTAATCATTAATCATTATTTAAGGCTGTATCCTAGGTCATTGAATTTATGAGGTATAACGATATCCCCCCTTGGGGAACATTCGTCCTCGAATTACACTCTAAACATCTTTTTAGAATCTATGAATCAAGACTACCAGCCCAACCAACATATGGTATAAAATGATAATTCAAATTAAAAAGGAGGAAACATTATATCCATTCTAAAACACAACAATGTATCATGATGAAGTAGAAACTATATCAACTACTAATATGCACACATTTCATCGTTTCACATAATGCAAGGAGGAATGTCCTTCACCTTCTCATATAACCCAATATATTCAACAACCAGACAATGCATCATTTCATCACTTCACACCTGAGCAATTTCCCAACAAGAAAGGTCACATAACTCAACTATACAAACCATATAATCCAGTATCATCAAGTATGAATAATATATAATTCAAGACACATATAAAGCATGATTCTTTCACAAGAATACGCATAATTTAGTGAAATCATGGAAGTTCAAACTGTAACGAATGGGGAGCACCCCTAGAAGTTACCAGCATGTGTCATTCTGAGAAGTATCACACAAGCCTTTCATATCAATCATTGCAAAATATACTCCAAAATAAGTAAGAATTTAAAAGCTTTCTTCACACACAAACAATACTTTCATTAATACGCAAGTGGAAGGCTTCTTTAAAAACATCTAACCTTAACAATGTCTCATTAAACCATCTAATACTTTGAATGTAAAATGTTGGGACTAAGCCCATACAAGACTAAAAATAAAGACTAAAGACATGAAGAAACATGTGGGTCTTGTCCTCAAATCTATGAGGACTCACCAATACTTTTTCTTCAACCGTAGAAACCTACCCATCATCCATGGCATATCAAGACGGTCAATTCCCTACACTTTAGTCAAAAAGGAAAAAAAAAGGGTTAGAACATTGAATACACTTGCAAAAACCATGAGAAAGGAACATTAGTATAAAAATATGCTTTCATGACATTTTTGATAAAAACATTCATAATAAGAGTTTAAGAGACATAATACAAGTCAATAATCACATATAAGACATAATAAAGTAACATCAATCACATAACCATATTCACATGGACCCCTCTACTAAAAGTTATCCTAAGACCCACCTGAGTAATATATGAAGCTATAAAGCTGACGCCCATACAACCCCTTCACACACACCTAGATGGTCCTCAAGACTACCTAAAGTAAAGTTATTACAGTACATCACATATAACATATCTCATATTAGATATTATAAACCTTTATGTCATTTAGACTCTTTACCTAAGGTTACTCTAAGATTCACCTAAGTAAAACATGAAGATAGCACCCATACATCCTCTTCAAGCATACCTAAGCAATCCTCAAAGCTAACCTTGATACGAACCATTCTATTCAACATACTTCATTAAGAAAACCTACTTTCATTATAACCATTTTGAAAGACAATCATTCATTTAGAGGACTTCACATAATGGTCTTGAAAAGACCTAGGGAACCCACATTCTAGCATCTTCAAAGCCTATTTGTTCCATGTCTAGATATAGTCCCATTCCACTACCTAAACATTGTAGAACTTCTCCAATACTAGAATTCATCCCACCTGATGAGATTAGACATTAATAAACATACTAGCTTGGTATGGAATCCGGTGTCATAAGACCCCACACCGTGGAAGGTGTTCTACTTGCCAAAGGTAGAACTAAGACTCATCCCATGTTGGCACATTGTTCAGGGATATCAAGGGCTTCTTTGTACTCTAGTCTCATACTCAAGTAGAGCTACTACCACAAGCATATTCACTCGATGCTTTTCCTTGGTTCTCATATAGTAAGTTCATTTACATAAAAGGTATATGAGAAGGTACCTTTTCTTAGTCCAACAAAATCATAATACCCTTACATAGAATGGGTCCACTAGGGCTGCCACTTAATGTCTATAAGGATAGCTAATTCCTATGAATTTCTTAGAGATAGTTTCATGTCATTCCAGCCAACCTATCCCTAAGTCCATCATTCACACAAGAAGGATACCATTGTTGCTTTCAACTTCAAGGATATCACAACCTTCTTTCTATATTGAAGGTTCCAAGTCATTGACCTTCTTTACATTTTCAAGGTCACATATCAATCATTCATACACATACATTACAAGGGTGCTTAAGCCTACCGAGTCAAGAGATCACATATTCACATATCTTTCATGCATTAAGAAGACGGATTTAGGTCTACCAAATCAAGACACAAAATTCCTCATATCACATATTCATTATCATTCAAGTACCAAGTAGGTACACTAAGTATACCACACAATATACCATATGAACACATTCATATACAACCTTATCATATACCATACCTTTAAGAAGAATCATAACATAATCATTTGTACAAGATCACATGAGCATTACTAGAGTATTTCACTTCATATCTTTACATTATACAAGAATACACATATATCAAATCATAACATCACCTCACATATTCATACAAGCCATAACACCTTATACATGATTAGATTACTTCACATAAAAACCTTTACATTATATCTTCATATAAGACCTAACATGATAATACTACAATTTACATGATAATGCCGACAAGGCCATGATCATAAGATATTCAACACATAAACACCGCGACCATAAGTGGACCATACCAATCAATACAATTCAATACAAATTCTATACAATATAGAGAAATTAGGTCATCTTACCACCTTTCCATCATCAACATCACATTCTTTAGCCTTTTAAATCAATTCACTTCACCAAGGCTCTTAACAATAGCCATATACACAATTCTAAACCAACAATCAAACTATACCAATAATACAACAATATAAAATATGAATATCATCACTTAAGGCATCCTATAAACAATTCAATCGTGATCATACATAATTTAATAGACCAATGCAATCTACACATGAATTCACTACTATCAAGACATGATCAATTCACCCACATTATAACCAATTTTAGAGATTTGAGAAGGTCAAGGGTTTATGGAGAATTTCATTAGAAAAGATCAATTATACATAAATAACATCATATCTCATTGTTTGAAAACATTTCATGCAAGAACCCATCACTTAGAGTAGAAATCGGACTTTTTTCATAAAGTTGAAGATCTTTGAGTTCACTTTGAAATTGGCTCTAAGGTGATAGCAAGACTTACATAAAGAACTCACATACCTTAATAAAATGAATCCAATGAGAATTGAAGAATAAATCCATTGAAATCCATCATCCAAGATCCATCTTGACCTTGATCTTCCAGGGAGGTTTTTGGAGAGAATTTTGGAGGGAAAGGGTGTTGATTTACGTGTTAGGGTCTTAATGAGAGTTAAATCACTTTAATACTCTTAAAATATGCAAATACACCTAAAACAACCGTCTATAAAATTTAAAAGACTTGGGTGAGTTTCCCAAAACACCCAAGCTTGGCCGAGACTTAACAGGTTTTGCAGGTGACCATCGACGCCCACAACGATGGACCGTCGTTTGGTCAACTGCCTGTCATTTGGGGTTCGTGGTTTTGGTATGAGGCTCAATTTTTGAGCAGTCTTGCATGTCCAATTGACGAACCAAGTCGACGATCCGTCATTTGATCGATTGGTCGTTATTTTTTTCGTTGATTGACACTTCCTGGCAGATTTTACCTAAAAGATGGGGTCCTCCTCTAGGTCCCCTCATGGGTAGGTGGAGTCGTACCCAAACGTTAAACACCTAAACATTATCATCTAGGTCTTAGGGACATCTCCTACAAATTTCAACACCAAACAACTCACTGAACATGAAAAGGCACACTAGAACACACAAGCACGTCCAAAGGCTAACTTTCGAACGTCTTAGACGTTTGACTTCCAAACTATTCCAAACTCAACACACTGAATTCTAACACTATACTTAACATTTTATGATCTTATAAACTCATTACATACATTTTAGGCTCAAGTTTTGTCACATATGGGAAGTACCCCATAGACTTAATCGGCGTCGTCGTCCTCGGAGAGGACTAAGACTAGCCTATTCTCATTCATCATAACATTCATAGGTTAAAATGCGGAAAATTTAAAACTTTTCTTCTATATCTATCATGACGTTTACATAGACCTCTCGCATACACATAATATATATTCATATTGAGTATACATAGTGTCACGACCCAAACCTATATCCTATAAGTTAGGGCATTCTTAGGTCGCAGCACGGAATACTTGACCTCTCAGAGGTCTTGTACAAGCCCGTTTCGTATCATTCATCGCATATGCATAAATGAAAAGTAGTGCGGAATTAAAACTTTTCACAACATGCGAATAGTCTTTCAAAACCTCTTTCATATAAAAACCATAAGAAATATTAAGTCTCATGTCATCAAATCTTAGACTCAAATATACTTGGGACACGACCCATACAATCGAAATATAGTACTGCTAAGTCTATTACAACCCTTTAATAAAGGAAACTCCAAGAAGTGATTCCTCGAGTTAAATGAGGACATACTTCAACCTTGCTTGAAAGATCCTATAATCCAAGCTTCGCTTCCCAAAAGCACCTTAACCTATGAATCACTTTAGAGATAGATAAAAGCATGGAATTATTACAAACACATGTACCAAGTATGACGTAATGCATAAAATCATGACAACAGACGTTTAATGGAAATATGCTCTTTTTGATTAAAACATCATAGTATAAGCATAAGAACAACATTTAACACCTTAGAAACACATAAAACATCACATAAGAATTTAACCATATTTTTAAGAACATTTCAATGAAATATTACATATTACAGTGAACTAAAATCAATGTTACAGTGAACTAAATTCCAGCATTACAGTGAACCCACTATGCATGCAACATTTTCACCAAAGGCTATCATAAGACTCACTTAAGTAAGATAAATATATAATGCCCATACACCCTCTCTAAGCACACCTAAATGATCCTCAAGACTACCTATAACGAGATAAATACACTTATGATACACCAAACACATAACATATATGATATGACATTCACCTCACCAAGGTTATAAAAAGACATACTTAAGTAATTCTACAAGAGAACGCCCATACACCCTCTTCAAGATTACCTAAATAATCCATAAGACTTCCTAACATTAGATCATGTCTACTTTATCAACCAACTTTCGTAACTAGAGTCATTCTTAAGACTTCTCTAGATAAGACATGAAGAGACCATCCTTTATGCCCCCTTCACACTTTAACTAGGAAATCCTTAGAGTTACTCTAGACTAGGTACCCATTCATTTACATGCTTTCTAACATAAGTAATTACTTCATTAGTTCATTTAAGAGACATTCATCACATAAGAACATTCAACCAATGGTCTTGGAGAACACCTAGGAGGAACTCACTAACTAACATCTTCAAAGCCTAAAGGTGCAATGCTTAGGTAGCGTCCCATACCACCACCTAAACTTCATAGACTTGTCAAACACTAGTAGGTATACCATATGATGAGAATAGGCAATAACCGACATAGACAATGGTAGCAAAGCATGGAATCCTAAGTTGTAACCTACTCCGTTAAGGGTGTTCTACTTGACAATGGTATAACTTGCAAATATCCCATGTAGACACATGGTTAAGGAATATGATGGGTTTCTTTGTTCTCTAATGTCATCTTATATAGAACAACTTCCCATACCATACTCAATCGGTGCTAGCCTTTGTTCTCATAGAGTAATTCACGTAAAGGATCACATGAAGGGGTTCCATATCTAGTTCATAACCCAATCACATTCACCCTACTAAAGAGGTCCCCTAGGGCTGCCTTTCAATGGCGAAGAAGCTAGCTTAATGACTTTCCTAAGAATGATATCATGCCATTCCAGCCAACCAACGTTAAGTCCATTCACACAAGAGGGATACCATTACGGCTTTCGACTTCAAGGATATCATAACCTCTCAACTAGGTTGAGGACTCCACATAGGTTGAACTTCTCACTTTGTTCAAGGCCACATATCATTCATACATACAAGACTAAGAGTCTTTAGCATCCTAAGTCAGGACATCTCATACATATATTCCATAGGTATCAAGTAAGTGACACATGTCTACCAAACAAGACACACATACTTCACTTTATCTCATTTAGCATATCACATAAGAAGCACATAGGAATAACCAACTGCATCTATAGGTCACCCTATATACTACTATAACATCATAAATATCACCTTCATTGACTCATATAAACAAGTAGGAAGAATCATGCATTAACTCTAAGACTACACACATAAGGACATAGTCATAGTCTAACATGATCACCTAACAACATCAATACAAGAAGACATACTTTCACCTTGATCACATGTAGATGAATATAAACATACTTCACATAAATCAACTACACAACCATCATAATATATCAATTAGTTGCCGACAAGGCCATGATCATCATAATACATAAAATAACACCAACAAGAGCACATCATTCACAAATATAACACATAGCATTGCCACCATAAGTGGACCATACAAATAACAACATAATTCAAGTCCTACATTGCTTAAAAAATAAAGAGAATTAGGGTAGCGTACCACCAATCCGTTCTCACTACATCAATTCATAGCTAAATCATCCAATACAATACCAATTTGCCCTTACCCATGGCCATGATCATCAATTCAATACAAAAATCATAATAATCAACGAATCTAGGTCAATTCGATATAGATTTATCAATCTAATACATCCTATACATCAATTCAATGCAATTATTACATCATTCAATAGCCCACAGAAAACTACACTAGAATTCATAAGCATTGAGACAAGATCATCAAATAAAAAATACAGCTTATTTGAAGATATTATGTTTTGCATGGGTTTATGAATATTTCATATTAGACTCATACAATTAACATCAATTCAAACAATAATCAATGATTTAAAACGTTTTATGCAATAACCCATAGCTAGATCATGAAATTGGACAAGTTCATCTTTAGAAGACATTAGAATTCTCTTTGAATTTTGGGCTCCTTGATGAATACAGTTTCAAGGAAGAAGAAACCATACCTAACTGATGTTAATTCAAAAAATTGATGAAGAATCATCAATCAAATCTCCAATCCAAGCTCTTCCTTGAGTTTTGGCTTTAATGGAGTTCTAGAGAAATTCATAGAGATTTTGGGGTTTTGATTTGGAAGAATGAATTCATCTAGGTATTTAGGACTTATATACCCACTTAAAATACCTAAAATACCCCTAAGTAACCTCCCAAACCATTATTTGGACATGGTGTGAATTTACCAATTCACCCGTTCACTTAACGGTGAAGCAGGCGAGTTGCAGGCACCTTCGACACCTGGCCATCGACGGACCATCTGCCAACCAACGGACCGTCCTTCTGTTCTGTAATTTGGGTCAAATGATGGTATTTGGATTTCCATGTGTCCTAGTTCTACCATTGGCAAGTAGAACACCCTCCACCGGAGTAGGTTAGACTCTGGATTCCATGCCTAGCTAGTATGGTCTATGTCGGTTATTACCTATTCTCATCATGTAAGATACATTTAGTATTGGATAAGTTTTACAACGTTTAGATAGTGGAATGGGACGCTATCTAGGTATTGCACGAGTACGCTTTCAAGGTGCTAGGGTGTAGGTTCCCTAGGTCTTCTCAAAGACCATTATGTGAAGTTATTATTTGAGGTAATATCTCTTAATTGAATTAATGAATGATTATGACTTAATTTAATGTAAATTAACTAAGAGTATCCCTATCTAGGGTAACTTTATGAGTTGCTAAAGTAGGCTTGAAGAGGGTGTATGGGCGGTCTCTTTATGTTCTACTCAAGTGAATATTAGAGTAGCCTAAGGTGGTGAGTTGAATCCAAAATAGAGAATAATCTTACCTTAGGTAGTCTTAAGGATTATTTGGGTGAGCTTGAAGAGGGTGTATGGGTGGTCTCTTCTTGTCTTACTTAATTAAGTCTTAGGATAACCTTTGGTAGGAGTGTTATATGCTAATATGGTTTGAAGTGATGTTAATACTATATTGTGGTTTAATTGAAATACGTCTTATATGTGAAGTTTATGTTAAAAGTGGTTCTTATACATGTGTTGTGATGTTTTCCTCAAAAGAGCATGTTTTATACAAATGTCCTTTTAGCATAGTTTTATTGCATGTCACCATACGTAGTGCATTTAAATATACTAATTCCATATATGTGTTTTATCTCTAAAGGTGTAGGTGGAACTTGAGAGAAGTCATTTGAAGTGCAGCTTGAATATTAGCATTCATTCAAGCAAGTTGTCGTATGTCCTCAACTGTTTTGAGGACGTAGCTATGTCTAGCTTTTTCTTTCAAAGACATGTAATAGGCTTTAATATTTTCTATTTTGTTGATGTATGGGCACAGCCCCAAGATATTCGTGAGTCTAATATGTCTAAAAAAGACTTAGTATTTTCTATGTCTTTCTATAAAAGAGATTTTACAATGTTCTTGTGAAATTTTTTAATTCCGCACTACTTTTCATATATGTTTATGCTATGAATTATGTCTAAGGGCTTGTATGATACCTCCGAGAGGTTGAATACTCCGTGTGGAGACTTGAGGATGATATTTCTTCTAGGGTATACCCTCAGGTCATTACGAACTTGGTATCAAAGCATAAGGTTATGAATTAGTCTATAGGATTCAAAGTCTTGTTAATGCCACGTCTAGTAGAGTCTTTTTCATTGGTGTGATTCGCAACACATATATGAGCGAGAGGCTATAGTACAATAGAGTTTTTGCTTCTTCTCTATTTTGGTGTCGTGCCATATATTAAAATGTTATGAGTGTCCTTTCTTAATCGTTTTCCTTTGTGTTTTTAAGAGATGAGTACTAGAAGGATCGCCGCAAGAATAGTTGAAGGAGAAAGAGTGAATGAGGGAGTTTCTTCCCAAGTTGATCAAGTTCTCCAAGGTGGACAAGATACACAAGGTGTGCAAGCTCCTAAAGATGAGCAAGTTCCTATAGTGAGTTAAGGGGATGAGGTTCTGGTGGTTCCCCCCGACATGACTAATGGGGAGATTAAAGAGGCTCTACTTGCTCTATCCAGAGACATGACAACTCATGTGAATAGGGGTGTTGAGCCTTGGGTGAATGCTTTAAAGAGTAACATGACCTCTAGATTGAGGGACTTTATTAGAATGAATCCTCCAATCTTTCTTTGATCTAAGGTTGGAGAGGATCCCCAAAAGTTTCTTGATGGTGTATACAAAGTGTTGAGTGCCATAATGGTGTCTTCTAGGGAGAAGTCGGAGTTGGCTTCTTACCAGTTGAGGGAGGTTGCTCAAGTGTGATACACTCAATGGAAAGATAACATGCCGGTTGAGTCGGGTCCTATAGAGTGGGAAGATGTTAAGGAGGCTTTCTTAGGAAAGTACTTTCCCCGTGAGAGGAGGGAGGTGTAGGTTAAGGAGTTCATAAACCTTAGAAAATGTGAAATGAGTGTTGAAGATTATTCTTTTCACCACATTGTCTAGGTATGCTCAATCCTTGGTGTCTAACCCAATGGATGAGATGAGTAGGTTTTTGGCCGGTGTTGTCAACATTGTGAAAGAAGAGTGTCGTACGGCCATGCTCCATAATGCCATGAACTTGTGTAGGATAATGGTGTATGTTCAATCCATTGAGGAGTCCAAACTTAGAAGGATCACAAAGAATTTGAATAGGGGTAAAGAGGAGGACCAAAACCAACCTAGGTTCAAGAAAAGGGCTCCAATGCAAAACGAATCTAATGCTCCTAAGGTTAAAATTGAAAGTGGTAGTGGTTCCCAAGTGATTAAGCCTACTTGTGATAGGTGTGGGAAGAAACACTTTGGAAATGTTTAGCCGGTACCGGTGGTTGTTTTGTTTGTGTTAAGGATGGTCATAAGGTGTCCTACTATTGCGGCTAGAGGAAGATAGGCCACACAAGTTCCTCCTAGTGCTGCTGATGATGGTTCTCCAAGGAGGAATAACTTTTATGTTCTCCAAGCTAACACCAAATCGGGTGAAGATGCCGATAAGTTATAGTTTTCTCTCTTTACTTGTGATGGTTTCCTTCTAAGTGGGGGAGTATGATGTGTAGTTGGGTTGTGGATTGTTTTCTCTTCTATTCTATTCTATTCAAGCATGAGATTTAGGTTGTGATAGTAGCATGTTGCATTTTATTTAGGAGTCAAGATGAAAATGAATTTCATTGATCGCCTTGCATTGTGAATTTTCATAAAGTTATGATTAGGTTGTAAAATGAGTATATATGATTTTGTCTCTCATATTATCATGCTTCATTATAAATTGCTTAAAAGTTTTATTAGTGATCTAGTGAGCATGCCTTCTTGTTTAGTACCTGAAAATTTTGCTTCATTTTGTTCTCATGAGAGTTGGATGTAATATGTATAGAATTGATGTATCTAAGCGTGATAATATGAGGAGAAGGAAGTTTCTCTTATATTATATGAAAAGGTTGAGTCTTAATGTGTGATAAGTTGTAGATTTTGTGCCTACTTTCTTGTTGGGCTTTGAGTCTCTTGTATGTGTAGTTAATGTTCCTCCTATATATGTGTATTGTTTATGGTGAAGTATGGTTATGAGCTTCTAGGTATTGAGTATTATCTCTTGATAGTGTTTAAAGTGTATCAAGTGTCATCGAGGACGAATGTCGTCCAAGTGGGGAAGAATGTAATGCCCCTAAAAATGAACTGGGTTTAACTAGAGCCTAACATGTGTGTCATGAGTTTATAAGGTCTTAGAATGGTTAATTATGGTGTTAGAAGTCAGTATGCGTAGTTTGAAAGATTTTGGAAGTGAAAGATCAAAGAACGTCCATGACGTTCGAAAGTTAGTCTTTAGACGTGCTAGTGTGTGCTAGTGTTTCTTGGCATGTTTTATGTGTTTGTTTGGAGTTTAAATTGATGGTATTGGTTCCTAACATGTATAAGAATCTATTTAGAGTCGAAACATTCGGGTACGACTACTCAAGGATCGTCCTAGGGGTCCTTGAGGAGGACCTAACTTTGGGCTAGCAAGCTCCACAAGGCAGCAACTTATTGTAATGTGGTGGCACCAGTCCGCCTTACGGACCTGGTTCATCAAGGAACAAATTTTGGTGCGCGTCACGGGTCACATCACGGACTCCACTATCTCCGAATTTATTTTCAAAAATCATGTGGGAGAAGCTCCGCGTTGCGGATTTGTTTCCCGATGATAATTCCGAAAATTCAAGTTAAGATTGACTTGTCTAAAAAGGGTCCAATTGATGTGGGGGTATTTTGTGTACTTTGGGAGTCAGTTAAAAACAATTTTAAGTCATATTTAACCCCTTCACCAAGACAAAACCCTAATACCCAATAAGAAATCAAAAATCAAAAATCCTCTTCTCTTGCAAATTCTCTCAAACCTCCATTGGAGGTCAAACTGAAGTTCAAGCTAGAAGGTGAATTCTCAAGTATTTTCTTCTCCTAATTAACTAGGATTTTCTTCAATTAATGTATGATGTTTCATCCTTGAATCCTCTTCTATTCAGGAAGCCAATTTCAAATGGTTTCCAAAGATGATGAAAACATGAAATTCTCTATTTTGAATTCTAGCCATGGGTTCTTGCATAATATGTTTTGAATCAATGTTTTATGATTGAATTGATGTTAATACAATGTTTTAAGGCTAAAATGTCTATTAACACACGCAAATCATGATTACCTTATTTTGGCTATAATGTGGGTGATTTGATCAAGGCTTAATTGTATTGAATTATTTTGTAGATTACTTTAGGCTATTGAATTATGTAAAGATCATGTTAGAATTGTATATAGGCTACCTTAATTTGATGATTTTCATATTGTATCTTGATCGATCAATTGTATAATTTTATTATTAGTTAGGATTGATGTGTATGACTATAGACAAGAGCCTTGAGAGTTGAATTGATTGGAATGACTATGGATTGGAGGTTTTCTTGATGGAATGATGGTATGTTGACCTAATTCCCTCTATATTGTGTAGTATAGGTATTGAATTGTATTTATTGGTATGGTCCACTTAAGGTGGCAGTGCTTATGTGTTATATATGTGAAGAACATGGCCTTGTCAACATTACTTAATAAATTGTGATATTATTTCGCAATAGCTTGTGTAGTTATTCAATGTGAAGCATGATTGGTTTTAAGCATGTGTTCTACTAATTGGTTATAGTTGACCATGATAGACTATAGTGACGTCCTTATGTGTGTAGTCTTGAAATTGAAGTATGATTCTTCCTAATTAACTATATGAGTCTTATGATGGAATATGCTGATGTTTCTATAGTAGTGAATAGGTAGAGTTGTAGTAGACTTAGTTGTCCCTATGTGTCACTTGAATGTTATTGTCAATATGATAAGATGGTGATGTGTGTGTCTTGTTTTGGTAGACCTATGTCCCATTACTTGATATGTGAAGAATGTGAATCTGAACTATTGACTTAGTAGCTTGAAGTACCTTTGTCATGTATGTGTATGTTGATACGCTCAAACTTACTTCTCAAATAAGAAGTATAGCGGTCGTATCATGTAAAGAACCCAACTAATGAGGTTGGGATCGATCCCACGAGGAAAATGGTTCAGACTTAACTTTATTCTATTATTACTTCTATTTAGTCAATTATTTTCCGAAAACAAATAACTAAAGTTTTTTTTTGATTAATATAAGAAATTAACGAAATTAAAGTAATCAAATAACAGGTTCAAGTATGGAAGTTTAATCAAGTGATGATAGTAACTAGGGCTTAAGTGTTCCCCACAGGCTCCTAACTCGGTAATTCTAACTATAACAATTCTTTCCTAATATGTTGCATGTAAAGTGATAAGTTAGGTATCTCTAAATACTTGGTCCGGCATCTAGAGAATTTCACTCCACACCTTGGTCCGGCTACGTGTGTTGCTTTACTAAACCTTATCTTTACCTCATATTAAACTTCGTAATCGATATTTGACTAAGTTGTTACTTTGTACCAACCAACACTAGCCTATTAGATAGTATACACTAAATCTACGTTGATAATTCTTTTCTTATTATCTACCTCCTTGGTCTGGCAAGTAGCATTAAGGCGAGTTCTAACGTTGGCCATCCGTTAAAAAGGCTTCTAAACGAAAGAATTATCAATACGTGCAAGACACTATTCTAGAATTGTTATTTTAGCTAGATTTGACCTTGTTATTTACCCATGGTTCCCACAACCTTAGTTATGGAGTTTAGTTACCCATGGTTATAATCACACAGTTCATATTAATAATATAAGAATTTATGCACTTACTTTAATAAGAAGAAAGAAAATCCAGAAATTCACTTGAATAATTCACAAAAACACTAACAATTGATTCCGGAAAAGTATGATCAAATACCAAAATCAATAGTTCAATACTTAAACAAGAGAACAAAAAAATATCCAAAAGTATAACCCCAAAAATGAGGTTTTTCGAACTATTTATAATAAAATAAAACCTAATAAATTAAGGAATCTAATTAAGGAAAATATGTCCAAAACGCGTCTGAAACGACGGCCCATGTTACGGACCGTCGTGGCCTCCGTCGCTCCATACTTCGGCTCTAATCTTTGCTGCTTCCTTCATCAACTCGGTTACCCTCGACGGAAAGGTCTGACGGACCATTTCATGAACGACGGTCCGTCAAGGAGTTTCGTTCCACAATACTTAGAAACTTCTTAGAATTGGGTACTGGGACTACTCTGTGACAATCACGACGAACATGCAGGACGGACCGTCGTGGCTATGACGGTCCGTCATGAGGCTTCCGTTGTCCCACATTTAGTCATACTTCCCCATATTCTTTCAGCAGCTACTCTTTTGTCACTACGGTGCAACCTACAGACCGTCACAGTCGCGACGGACTGTTGTGAGCTCCGTAGGTGGTCACTTCTGCAATTCCTTCTCCCAACCTCTGCGTTCTCCTTTGGACAGATTTCCTGCAAATGAAGAGAAACCTACATCAAAAATCAATACAAAAAGGCTTTGGACACACACTAAACTTAAGGAGAAAGCATTAAAAGTATCGTAAAACCATGGTACATCAACATCCTGAACTTAAATTCGTTGTTTGTCCTCAAGCGATGCACTATGACTCACTACAAAATCTTTGTACAAAAGTATCCATATTTTATCTTTCGCATTCATTTGGCTATCAATGCCGATCATTCCATTATGTTCATGCATGCTATCACTATTAGGCTTGAATTATGTGGATCAGACCATGACACAGACTCACTACGCACTGACACCTATCCTTTTCAATTTCTCACCAAGGTGCTAATTTTTCCGGTATTGGAAGTAGTGTCCTCACTTCAAAATAACATCCTCATTTTTCACACAATGATTTCAGTTTGAGTATAAGGATTACTTTTCAAGACTCGCTCTCAGAAAAACTTCACAACTCATTTATACATATTGCCATAAGCTTGCCCTTATTTTCACAGCTTTAAGTTCGCCATAACAAATCTTAGGATCACGATAGTACTTTCTTAGCTTGTAACATAGGCTCAGGGTTAGGTAGGGTATATTTAGGTATACTTTAGTGACTTGTTGCCCTCCTTAACATATCGGCTAAGCGTACCACCTTTTTATCATTTTATTTCGCCCTATTTCTCAATTTTCTTTCACCTTGCTATTTTCCCTTTCTTCTCCTTATGTGTAAGTGACTCTTCTCTTTTCTTGTGTTTATTTTATTTTTATTAACTCTTTTTTTAAAAAATAAAACTAAATAATCACCTTTGTTTGTTCTTTCTTCCTCTTTTTTCTTTCAACCCCACTTTCCGGAGTATTCCTTATAACAGCCACCCTCAACTCATGATTTTGCCATGAGTCAAAGTTCACAATACCCATGGTTGGGTCAGGGCCACGACAAGGTTGCTTTCTGCATTAGCCACCCTCAACTTATGCTTTTGGCATAAACTGAGGTGCACATGTCCAAGGAGGGACCAGGAACCAGGCAAGTTCTAGCTCAGTATCAATGGTGGATCATTCGAATTTTCCTCACACTCACTTGACATCTCGTTACACTAACAGATTATCAGACACCTAGTTCGAGTCTTAGATTCATGGTCATACAGTAGTGTATCTCTATGTCATGTTGAGAGCTACACATTTATCAATTACTATGCCTAGTAATGCATCATTTTCATTACATCGGGATATCATTTCTGTTTAAGACATCATGTTTCAGAGTTATACTATGTACACAAGATATAAACATGTCGGTTCAACAATAAAAATAATCAGTCTCTTGGGGAAAAAGAACACAGGCAAGAAAACCCCAAACGAGGATCGTGAATTGGGCTACTCAGACTTCACCCTAGCACTCACTTTCCATTTACCCAACCCCCAACAAAAAGATATGCAATTGTCCCCAATGCATAAAAGAACCTAAAATAATCAAGTGGTAGGTGAAGCAAACCTGAGGCGCAAAGCACCGGCGCTCAGCAAGCTGGTGGGTCCGATGTCCCGGAACCCACTCCCTATGTAGTCTGGACACCCTCAGTAGTGTCCTCAGTAGCAACAGCACCATCAGTAGTGCCTCTATCTGTCTCCACAACTCTGGAACTAGACGCCCCAGCAGCCAACTCTATAGCCCTCAATGTATGGGCCTCCTCATCAGCAATCGAGGCTCTCCTCGCAGCCTCCATCTCACGGCGCTCCTTCTTTCTCTCCCTAGCCTCATGCTCGTCTCAACCCCTGCGCCTCTTGGCATGCTCACGTGGGGAGGTGGTGGCACATCAGAAGTGGCGAATAAAGCAGCCATCACAGTGTTCTTAGCAGGCTCTGCAGAAGGGGCCTCAGACTCAGGCACCCTAGCCTCTAGAATCGTGTCTAGATCCGCTCTAGATCCACTCTCAAACTCTCAACCACAGCCTGAAGGGTCGACACGTCCACCGAAGGGGCTGGCCGGGCTAGCACCCGCAACTCAAAAGCGTCTAAGCGCTGGTGAACCTCCATGATCTTCCTCTCCGTGTGCTAGGCCATCTTCTGCTTCATGCGCTCCTCCGCCTAAGCAATAGACCTCTGCATCAAAGGCTGGATATGATGCAGAAGTGTGCCCATCTGAGCCTCGAGTTTTTGTACTCTAGCAAGTGGGACCAGAGTGGCGGAAGGAGCCGAGCTAGAGGAGCTCGGGGCAGTGCTACTACCCGGGATAGACTCAACTGGGGTAGTATCAGTGGGCGCAGAAGTATCCTGGGTAGCCGCTTGGGCATGCTCTACTGTGTCTGGCAGGTTCTCACCAAGCGGAGGCACCTCTGGGTGGGGCCCTCTGCGTGGAGCCAACTCATTGGCCTTATCCCTGATGAGGCCGATATCAACATTGCCCTGCAGGGTCTTCAGCTGATCTATGTGCCAAATGGGCACACCTGCGGACCTGCATAAAGAAAACACCATGCACGGAAATGGGTAAGTAGTGGTGACCTTGAAGAACCTCTCGTGCATGACCGCCTTTAGAAGCCAAGCGAAGTCGACCTCAAACCCCGCTATCATCACTGCCCTCAGAACTGTGCGATCCCATGTAACTATATTATCCGCAGCAGTGGGGGAAAGGCAGTGGCGGACTATTAACCATAAGCACTTGGCCGTGAAGGTCAAGTTAGCCTTCTTGATGGCTCCCTTTGGCTCCAGTACCCAGTCGGCAGCCTCTCCATCAACAGACAAGTGCTGGGCCATCCACTTCTTGGTGGTCTCTCTCAGCACTGGCTCACGCAAGAACCGTCCATCTTTTACAAGTTGCCACCGGTAGTCGAACTCGACGGTGAGATGGGTTCTGGTGGCATCAACATCCTCGCCATATAGATACCGGCAGATGGCTGGCAAGGAGATGTCTACCCGCTTGCCGTGGACTCTGATGTGATCAAGTGGGGACTGTTTGGCGGGGGCAGCCCACCTATCAATCTGGGATCGGAAAGTTGCCATATACGAGGTGTAGAACTCTCGAACCAACTCCTCACTCTATCGGCCCAAAGAACGAGCCGTCTAATCTAGCCGGTGTCTGTTAAAAAGTGTATGGATATCCAGCATGGTGGAGAGACTCCCCGTAAGGACCCGCCTCTCCAGTGTAAGGGTCCGGGTCATGAATCCCTTATCATTCAGCAGCTTGGCGTCGGAGTACACCTGATACTGCCTCTCGACACACCACCGGTTGGGCTGGACGGCAACCAGGGCGGGGACTCCAGTCGGTGAAACTGGAGTGGAATCAGTACTATTGGCCTCATCAGACGAGGCAGACTGTGAAGCTGTGGCGGGCGCAGAGGCTTCTGCAGACTCGGAGACCTCCTCCGACCAAGATACTCCCAAGGAGCCTGACGCTCCTTCGTCTTGTGCAGCTGACCCAGAAGGTGTGCCGGTCAGTGTGCGCTCCTCGTCATACTGGGAGGCAGTGACTACGCCGGACGCCACCTTCTTGGGTTTGGATCTGGTGGCGTGTGCAAGCCGTTCAGGAGTGACAGTGCTTGGGGGCACGTACTCGGGGTCACGCTCATCATCAGAGCCAATGACCAGTCGGGCAGATGGGGCGACGGACTTTGAACGCCCTCGTGCGTAAACTCGATCTTGCTTTGGTGCCATAACTGTTAGTACCTGAGACTTGGAGAAGATGAAAACCGGGTGAGGCACACAACTATGAAGATCAGCAGAAGAACAGTAGACTCCGACCAGCAGAATACTTTGAAGAAGCAGGGAGATTGGGAGAGGGAAGATTAGGGGAATTTTGGAAGGGATGGTGAATCAGGAATTTGGGAAGAGAATGAGAGTGGTAGGGAGTTGAAAAGAGAGGAAATGGGAGAAATGAGGGAAAGAAACGGTTGAAATGAAGAGGTGGGAAGTTAAAAGGTTTAAAAGCTTTTAATATTCGCCGGTCGGGTCGGGTCGGGTTGATGGGTATTGATGCGACGAGTCCCCATCGACGGTCCGTCACAGGTGTGATGGTCCGTCGTGGGTTCCGTCATGGGTTCCCTAATTAAAAGAAATAGACAAACTTAGATGTCACGACGGATTCCTGCGATGAACCGTCGCAGGCGTGACGGTCCGTCGATGGATCCGTCAATGAGTGTTTCAGACCAATTTTCTACAGATTTTTCTGGTGATGTGCTACCTGCAAATTTAACACCAATTAAGCTATTCTTTATGTATATGGATGGACACTTAGTGGACACGGAACCTAAACTACGCTCTAGCCAACACTTCTAACAAAACAAAAAAAAGTGCGACTATTATTAGAAAGTTATAAAAGAAAACTATAGTTGGCTTAGAGGATACATATTGGGTTGCCTCCCAACCAGCACTTGATTTAACGTCGCTGCACGACGGAGGACACTCGATTACTCAGACTTCATCAAGATGGTATGCCTCGATCACTTCATTCGCCGATTCAGCAAGCCCCAGATAGATTTTGATTCGTTGTCCGTTCACCTTAAATCGCACACCCTCCTTGTTTTCCAACTCAACCGCTCCATGAGGGAATAGTTGGGTGATCAAGTAAGGGCCAGTCCATTTGGACTTGAGTTTGCCCAGAAACAAGCGCAACCTAGAATTGAATTAAAGCACCAAATCCCCAACCATAAAATCGCGTTTCTCAATCTTTTGGTCATGGTATTTCTTCATATTTTTTTTGTAGAGGGCTGAACTTTCATAAGCTTTTAGGCGAAATTCATCGAGTTCATTCAACCAATTTAACCTCTGTTCTGCAGCTTCATTCCAATCCATTTTCAATTTCTTCATTGCCCACATGGCTTTATGTTCTAATTCAACCGGTAGGTGACAAGCCTTCCCATATACAAGTTGGTATGGAGACATACCTATGGGAGTCTTATATGCTGTCCTGTAGGCCCAAAGAGCATATCAAGCCTCCTTGACCAATCCGTTCTACTAGCGTTCACCATTTTCGACAAAATCTGCTTGATCTCCCTATTTGACACCTCAACTTGCCCACTAGTTTGAGGATGGTAAGGAGTGGCCAAATTATGGCGAACCCCATATTTCTCCAATAATCCCTTAAACAATTTGTTGCAAAAGTGGGATCCCCCATCACTAATAATCGCCCTTGGGGTACCAAATCGAGAAAATATATTCTTTTTCAAGAACGCGGTGACAATCTTCCCTTCAGTATTTGTGAGTGCAATAGCTTCCACCCATTTAGACACATAATCAACCGCTACTAGAATGTACTTCATCCCCATGAGAACTCACAAAAGGGCCCATTAAGTCAATACCCCAAACATCAAATAACTCAATCACAAGAATAGGATTTAAAGGGAGCTCTTGCTTTGTTGAAATGCCACCATCTCTTTGGCATCTATCACATGCTTTGGCTAACTCATGAGCATCTTGATGAATAGTTGGCCAATAGTAGCCACATTGTAAGATCTTATCAGCGGTCTGGATACCACTATGATGTCCACCTACGGGTGAAGAATGGCATGCCTCCAAAACACTCAACATCTCAACTTCTGGCACACTACTCCGAATAAGACCATTGGCACAACTCCGATATAAGTATGGTTCATCCCAAAAGAACTTCTTCACATCGTACATGAACTTTTTCCTTTGATGAAAGGACAAGTCCGGTGGAACAATATCGCTAGCCAGATAATTCGCAAAATCTGCGAACCATGGAATCAAGTCTTGTGAGGCAACCAATACATGCTCATGAGGGAAAGTATCATCAATATCAATCTTATCCCCAACTCTCTCATTCCTTAATCTTCTAATCGGGACAAGTGATCAGCAGCTTGATTCTCAGTCCCTTTTCTATCTCTTACCTCAAAGTCAAATTATTGCAATAGTAATACCCAATGAATCAAACTCGGTTTCTCATCCTTCTTTGCCATCAAATATCTCAAAGCAGAATGATCAGTATGCACTATAACTCTACTGCCTAGCAAATAGGAGCGAAATTTCTCAAAAGCAAAGACTACTGCAAGGAGCTCTTGCTCAGTCACTGTGTAGTTCTTTTGGGCTTCATTAAGGGCTTTACTAGCATAGTAAATGGGATGAAGGATTTTGTCCTTTCTTTGTCCCAATACCACACCAAGAGCAACCCCACTAGCATCACATCACCTCGAATGGACTGCTCTAATCCAGAGAAATAATGATAGGTTTAGACACCAACTTTCTTTTAACTCGCCGAATGCGTTAATACAGGATTCATCAAAATAATATTTACACTCTTTCTCCAGCAATTTGCACAATGGATGCGCAATTTTTGAAAAATCCTTGATGAACCTCCGGTAGAAACCTGCATACCCAAGACAGCTTCTCACACCTTTTACAGAGATAGGTGGGGGAAGTCTCTCTATTACATCGACTTTAGCTCGATAAACCTCTATACCCTTCTCTGAAATGCGATAACCCAATACAATACCTTCTTTCACCATGAAGTGGCATTTTTTCCAATTTAGTACTAAATTTCAGTCTTCACACCTCTTAAGAACCTCAAATAAATTACTCAAACACCGCTCGAATGAGTCACCAACCACAGAAAAATCATCCATGAACACCTCAATATTATCCTCCACCATATCGGAGAATATCGACATCATATATCTCTGAAATATGGCGGGTGCATTGCACAACCCAAACGACATTCTTTTGAACGCAAAGGTCCCATATGGACAAGTAAAGGTGGTTTTCTCTTGATCTTTTGTGCAATAGAAATCTGATTATACCCCGAATAACCATCAAGAAAACAGTACCACCCTTTTCCGGCAAGTCTATCCAACATCTGATCCATGAAGGGCATAGCAAAATGGTCTTTTTCTGTCCATGCATTTAATTTCTGGTAGTCCATACACACCCTCCATCCAGTCACCGGTCTAATTGGGACAGGTTCATTTTTTTAATTGGGGACCACAGTCATTCCCCCTTTCTTAGGTACACACTGAACAGGGCATACCCAACTACTATCAGCGATCGGATATATTACTCCAGCATCCAACCACCTAATAATTTTCTTCTTCACTACCTCTTGTATAGGTGGATTTAAGCATCTCTGATGCTCAATACTTGGCTTATGATCGGGCATGAGTTGGATTTTATGAGAACAAATACCAGGAGGGATCCCAATAATATCCGCAATAGTCCACCCAACAGCTCTTTGAACCTTTTTAACACTTTCACCAAACTATCAACTTGTTGTACATTCAGATCTGATGCAATGATTACTGGCAAAGTGTCACCATTTCCTAAGAATTCATACCTAAGATGAGGTGGGAGAGCTTTTATTTCTAACTTTGGAGCCTCCTCTATAGATGGTTTCGCGGGTGGAGACTCGCAATTCTACATGTCTAACTCATATTTCTTTGGTTTAAACCGGACATCACCTCGATCAAGTACCGCGACCAATGACCCATACTCTTCAATGCAATCGCTATCAAAATTCATGATCACTGGCGCTAGTGCTTCAACACCCAGATGTTCTTCAATTTGTACCTCAGATGACTTTTCAACTTTGTATGATATGACAGAGACCGATTAGAGCTCACCACTCTACCTCATGGACCTACAAATGTTGAAGGTCACTTCTTCATTGTACAACCAAAATTTCATCTGCCCTTTTTCCATATCAACCAAGGCTCTACCCGTAGCAAGGAATGGCCTCCCAAGAATAATAGGCACCTCAAAATCGACCTCACAATCAAGAATAACAAAATCGTCCGGAAATATGAACGACTCCACTTTTACTAGCACATCGTGGAGTATCCCAATAGGCCTTTTTACTGTTTGATCGGCCATCAGTAGCCGCATCGCAGTGTGCTTTGGATCACCCAAACCCAACTTCTTGTAAATTGAGAGAGGTATGAGATTTATGCTTGCCCTAAGATCACATAATGCTTTTGCAAAATGTAATAACCCGATTGTACAAGGAATAGTGAAAGCACACAGATCTTCTTTCTTTTGCACTAGAGATCTTGTAGCAATAGCACTACAGTGCTGCATTCTATCATCATCCTCAAAAGTGACCGATCTTTTCTTCGTAACAAGATCTTTCATGAACTTGGCATAACCGGGCATTTGTTCCAGAGCTTCTACCAAAGGTACATTGATGGAAAACTGTTTCAACATCGTTATAAAACGTCGGTATTTACCATCCTCGGTCTTTTTTACTAGTCTTTGTTGGAAGGGAGGTGGTGGTCTAGGCATGGGAGTCACCTTTTTGGGTACTTCAACATCTTTACCCGTGTTGTCTTCTAACTCACCACAAACCTCCACCACCTTATCATCATCTCTTATCAACTTTTCTACATCAGACGGCATAAGTGGGTCAATGGTCTGCTTACCACCCCGAGTAGTGATTGCCATACAATGTCCATCATTTTTTGGATTTTGGACAGTGTTGCTAGGGAGAGTGCCCGATTGCCGTGTGTTCACTGTTGCAGATAATTAGTCCATTTGCAACTCAAGCTGCTTAATCGAGATTGCATGTGTATCAACTTTCTGCCCAATACTCGCTAAGTCACTTCTTAACTCTTTAGTGTGTTCATCACTAGCATCGAACCTCCTCATCATTTTGTGCAACATATCCTCAACTCGCGCCATACTACCTCCACCATCCCTAGGAGCAACTTCACAATTTTTAGGAGGAACATAGGGCCCACTCCTATCATTTTTGTTACCATAGTTACCCCAGTTGAAGTTGTTGTCATGGTTGTAATTCCCATCTCAGACATAATGACCCTCGCGATTCTAATTACCATAGTTTCGACCTTGGTTTCCTTGACCTTGGTGCCAATTCTCCTGATTGGAGCCTTGGGCGTTCGGTCGGAAACCCCCCGTCTGCTCATTCACCGCATAGGAATCGTCCTCATAATAATATTCATCATTTGGGGGTGGTGGTTTAGACAAGTAGTTCACTGCATTTACCTTTTCTGTACCCCTAGTGATATGTTTTAGTACCAACCCAAGCTCAGTTCTCATCTGAGCCATCTCTTCACGAATCTCGTCTGTGCCTGGGTTGTGTGCGGATTGCACTGCAAAGGTGTTTCTTCCAGTATCTGACTTCCTCGTACTCCAAGCTTTATTATTCCGGGAGATTTTCTCTAATTTTTCAGCAATCTCGGCATAAGGACACTCCCCATAAGAACCACCCGCTATCGTATCTAACACCGCTGTATTATTATCATCCTATCTCCGATAGAAATATTCTTTTAGTGACTCATCATCGATGCGGTGGTTGGGGACACTTCTCAAGAATGAAGTGAACCTTTCCCAAGAACTGCTAACTGACTCTCCTGATAATGCCACAAAGTTGTTCACTCTGTATTTGTGGTTTAGTTTCTTAGAGACCGGGTAGTAACGTGCTAAGAAAGCATCCCTCAGTTGATTCCAAGTGAAGATTGAGTTATAAGGGAGCTCAGTAAACCAGATAGCAGCCTCTCCCGTCAGTGAAAGAGGAAATACTCTTAGCCCTATTACATCCATATTCAAATCGGGCCTCCCTACACAACTTTTACACACTGCCCTTACCTTAGCGATAGCCCTATTACATCCATATTCAAATTGTGCTTCCCTACACAACTTTTGCACACTGCCCTTACCTTAGCGATGTGGGCATGTGGATCCTCAGAAGGTAGCCCTGAAAACAAACCTCTGGTAGGGAGCATTTGCATCAGACTACTGGTTACCACAAAAGTGTGGCCGTGTGGTAGAGGGGGCAATACAAGTGGCCCATCAGAGTCTGCGATGTTATCATAACCCCTATAGTACTTTTGAGGGCGTGGGGCGGGGTGTTTTCCCCTTTGTTCATCCTCACCACGATTTTCAGGTAATAACCGACCATGAGCATCAACTGGAGCTGGAATGTCCTGGTTGGGATCATTGTCATTAATACCCAAGTTTTGATTCATATTGCGTAGTGTATGCTCTAATTCGTGGTCGTATGGAAACAAGGGTTCTCTTCTACTCCGCGTAATTGGCATACAAGGAAGTTAGACCTGCAAGAGACAAAAACAACAGAAAAAGTAAAATTAGGAAAATATGGACTAAACTTTAGTAATAAGTTTTAAGTTACTCAAATAAGAAGTAAAGCGGTCGTATCAAGTAAAGAACCAAACTAATGATGTTGGGATCGATCCCACGAGGAAAATGGTTCAGACTTAACTTTATTCTATTATTACTTCTATTTACTCAATTATTTTACGAAAACAAATAACTAAATTTTTTTGTTTATTAATATAAGCAATTACCTAAATTAAAGTAATCAACTAACAGGTTCAAGTATTGAAGTTTAATCAAGTGATGAGAGTAACTAGGTCTAATGTGTTCCCCACAGGCTCCTAACTCGGTAATTCTAACTATAACAATTCTTTTCTAATATCTTGGATGTAAAGTGATAAGTTATGTATCTCTAAATCCTTGGTCCAGCATCTAGAGAATTTCACTCCGCACCTTGGTCCGGCTACGTGTTGATTTACTAAACCTTATCTTTACCTCATATTAAGCATCGTAATCGATATTTGACTAAGTTGTTACTTCGTACCAACCAACACTAGCCTATTAGATAGTATACACTAAATCTACGTTGATAATTCTTTTCCTATTATCTACCTCCTTGGTCTGGCAAGTAGCATTAAGGCAATTTCTAACATTGTCCATCCGTTAAAAAGACTTCTAAGCAAACCAATTATCAATACATGCAAGACACTATTCTAGAATTGTTATTTTAGCTAGATTTGACCTCGTTATTTACCCATGGTTCCCACAACCCTAGTTATGGAGTTTATTTACCCATGGTTATAATCACACAGTTCGTATTAATAATATAATAATATATGTACTTACTTTAATGAGAAGGAAGAAAATCCAGAAATTCACTTGAATTATTCACAAAAACACTAACAATTGATTCCGAAAAAGTATGATCAAATACCAAAATCAATAGTTCAATACTTAAACAAGAGAACTAAAAAATATCCACAGTCTAACCCCAAAAACGAGGTTTTTCAGACTATTTATATTACAATAAAACTTAATAAAAGAAGGAATATAATAAAGGAAAATCTGTCCAAAACGCGTCTAAAACGACGTCCCATGTGACGGACCATCGTGGCCACGACGGACCGTCGTGGCCTCCGTCGCTCCATACTTGGGCTCTAATCTATGCTACTTCCTTCATCAACTCAGTTACCCTCGACGGATAGGTCTGACGGACCATTTCAAGCACGATGGTATGTCAAGGGGTTTCATTCCACAATACTTAGAAACTTCTTAGAATTGGGTACTGGGACTACTCTCTGACAATCACGACGAACAAGCAGGATGGACCGTCGTGGCTCTGACGGTCCGTCGTGAGGCTTCCGTAGTCCCACAATTAGTCATACTTCCCCATCTTCCTTCAGCAGCTACTCTCTTCTCACTACGGTGCCATCTACGGACCGTCATAGTCGCGATGGACCGTTGTGAGCTCCGTAAGTGGTCACTTCTGCAATTCCTGCTCACAACCTCCGCGTTCTTCTTTGGACAGATTTCCTGCAAATAAAGAGAAACCTACATCAAAAATCAATACAAAAAGGCTTTGTACACACACTAAACTTAAGGAAAAAGCATTAAAAGTACCGTAAAACCAAGGTACATCATATGTATGAGTGAAATATGTAACACTTCGATAATCCAAGATGTGTCGTAAAGCCTAGAATAGGTGTAATGAAGTTTTGACACTGTTTTTAAGGTTATTTTAATGAATATAGGTCATCTAGGAAGTTTAGAAACCAAAACGTCCAAGAACGTCCATGACGTTCGGAAGTTGGTTCAAAGAGGAACTAGCGTGCCTTAGCCTATTTGACTAGCTTTTAGGAGTCATATATTCATGAAAAGTGGTGAAAGGGTAGCTAATAGGTGTTTAAGTTAATTCATGGTCAAAACGTCCGGGTACAACTCCCCAAGTACCAAACAAGGGCCTTGAGGAGGACCCTTGCATGTTGGTGTCAACACTGCCTGGGCAGTGTTGGAAACCACGAAAGCCAAGGAATGGCTCGTGTGTGGATCGACGGGGCGTCAATGCCAGACGTCGTTCCACGCTTAGACAAAAATGAGAAACCCCTCGCCTGCACAAGTCTATGACCAAGACGACGGTTGTGTAGGACGGAGGGGGGACCAACCGTCGACTCACTGACGGCCCGTCGACAGGGTTCCGTCTGTGAGGGTCATGTTTTTCCTGCACATTTTTTAATTGATTCTTTTAATTAGTTAAGGGGTTAGGTGATTAATTAGGGGATTAAGGGGGTCTGATTGAGTTAGTTAACCTCCCATATAAAGGCCCTAACCCCATTAAATTAATTAGAACTCTTAAAACAATTCCTCTACCTTCTCTCTTCTTTCTCTCTCTATTGGAAGACACCATTGCAGACTAAGGTAAGGAAGGGCTTTGGGGGAAGGAAAGGGATGATTTCATCTTCAAATCCTTGTCAAAATGTTGAGGTATGGGATATATTCACCTTTGAGACCTCTTTCCTCAAATGGTTCCTTCAAAGTATTTCAAAAACTTGAGTTTTCAAGTGGGTTTCATCTAATCTCGAAATTGAAGTTATGAATTGAGTTGTTGATGATTTCCTTAAGTTATATAGAATAGATTAACATGCATTTTAACTTGATTATGGTAATTGTTAATGGTTTGGTCTAAATTGAAGAACATGATCCTCAACCCCTAACCCTAGGTTGTGATCTTGAACTATATTGTATTATGATCATTCAATTGACTAGGTTATGGATTATAGTACTATCCTATGGTGTTATTATGAATATATTAAGATGAATTATAGGTCTATCATGCTAGTTCTTGGGATGTGATTTGGGTTATGGAGTATATTGTAAAATTGACTTAAGTATCTTGTCTTAAACTATGATCTAGTGTTGAATTGTGTTAGAGTGATGCAATTAGCCTTATTATCTTATTGGTTATCTGTGAAAAACCGAAAACGATTATGCTAAGTAAGGCCTAAACGTACCTAGAATGCCTAGGTTAGACTGGGTTCACACGGCTTGATGCGCGTGGAAGCAGACCACTGGACCTATGCACCAGCCAAGCCAACCAACTTGGTGAGTTAGTTGATCTAGGCAAGGTTGGTTCCAGCCATGTTGGGTACCCGAATACTAGGATTTACCCAGATGAGTCTTAACCGGACATAGAGGGTTAGTCCTAGGTTTTAAGGGTTCTAGGGGTATAAAGGTAATTTCTGGGAAAAGGGGTAGTTATGTAATTACCCTAGGCTGATATTTAATTAATTAAATAAGGTTTTTAATTAGTCAAAATGGTTGAAAGCTCGGTGGTTAAACCCGAGATTGACTGGGTCCTCTCCACTCGGATTGGAGCCAAGTTGGAGACATTTTGATTGATGATTTAAAATCATCTTTCATGCGAAATTCAGGTGAGGGCTTAATGGTCATTTCACTTAATGATTTAATATAAGATTCTTAAAGTTTGAATTGAGAGTTCTAGTTGACTAAGTCTAAACTACCTCCCCTAATCCTAAGCCACGATAATCACTGGTGAAGTATTATGTTCCTTGCACATTCACGTTTATTCACTAAAGAAAAAAAATAAGGAGGGGCATTATAATAACTTAATATATATTTTATATTCTGATTTTACCATTTTAATTGTGTTGAATAAGTCAACAACAATTCCCACAAAAGGGGCGTATGACTCCCACTGGGAGTCTGCTTCTTGCCCACTCTTAATTCTTTAATTTACTCCTAAACACGTTTTCAGCCTTATCCCACACTTCAAAAAAAGAATATAAACATAAAACTCACTATTCTAAAAGTGTTCTTTTCTGTATCCATCAAAAAACAAAAGGAAGAATTTGTATGCCTAAGTGTTTTAAGTAAAGAACTTCACTTGCAAACAAGAATCAAAGCTCAGAAGCAAGGTTTGTGTGTGGGCTGGGGCGTGTGGTTGTGGATGGTTTTCAAGGATAAAAAGGTATGGGTTTCCTTCTCTCTTGGTCCCTTTCCCAAGAGTTCCCTTAGGTCAAGTTCAAAGTCTAATCGAAAAACTAAGGTTGTCCCCCGTTGCATGCCCCTTCATTAGATCCTATGAATGAATTGATGCATGCGTTGGTATGACTTCTGGTAGATGATTTTAGGAATGATTGTGTTTATGTGTAATGTATCTTACGGGCTGTTTATGATTTGTTATGTACTTCCGAATGTTGACTGTCATATGTGTATAAAACATGCTGTTTTCCATAATTGTAATGTTACTGTTAACTTGAAGAAAATGGTGAATCATGTGTTATGCAATGTTGCGTGTTTAACATGCAAAAGAAATCGTGATGTTCATGAATAAGAAAGTGAAAGTAAATTCCTTAATGAATTGGTCAAAAGTATATGTAAAACTATGAGATAACGCCTAGGCTAAATGTAAGAAAGTGAATTAAAATTTTATGTTAAATGAACATGGTTTCGGCTAGTCACTAATATATATGAAGAGGAATAGTTATTGCCATTTAGAGTGAATCTCGAAATTCTTAAGGTCCTAATACTAAGAGATTAAGCTTTAAAATAAAAGAAAAGAAAATAGGGTGAGAGAGGAGATTCGAACTTGGGCAGGTTGAAGAAGCCTTAAATTAAAAGAAAAAGAAAATAGTGAGGGAGGGAGGGATTCGAACTTGGCTCCTTGGCCAAGGGTGTGAGATACATAAATCTCACACCAAAATAAAATAATAAAAATTGAGGCCACTGGGATTCGATCCCAGATCCTCTTGGCCGAATGAGTGAAGTCATCTAGCACTCTAATGAAGCCATTTTGTCAAGTATTACTTATGACATGAGATTCCATTTCTTTCAAGTTGCATGATGTTATAATTAGATGGTTGATGTATGAGCAATGAACTTCCTTAAAGATATGCGTTTATATGAAGTCTATGTATACTTCAACTATAAACAAAAAGTTTCAAATTTTCCGCTAAAATTAACCGTATGAATGTGATGAATGCAAGAAGAGGCTTGTCTGCGACCTCTGAGAGGTCAACGACACCAGTTGCAATTCGGATTCCTGAATTCGGGTCGTGACATTATCATTATGTAATTATGTTACTCCCCTAATAGGGTTGATTTATGGGTTGATTGTAAGACATTGGTCATGAATTGTTAAGGAGACTTGGTAAATCTTATGATCCCTATACTTTACATCAATTTATGGTAGTATGATGTTGAATTGAAATGTCTTGTCTATTGTTGTAAGGTTGATTAAGCTAAAAGGTTATGAGGGTGTAGATAACTACCAATGTGCCTTATTATGAATGAACATGTTAATGTGTTGACCTTACTTATATGAATTGTGATGAGAGGATTATATTCATGCAATTCTTATTGACCTATGATGATGATGATTATACAAGGGCTAGACCCTATGACCTAAACTAAGTTATGATTGATAAACAAATACATTAAAGACATTTAAAGAAGGGCCGAGTGATCTTGTGTGTGAGGGGGTGACACTTTCCCACATAGGGAAGGTAGGGTTCACTACAGTCCTCACGGGGTAGATAGCCTCATGACCCAAATAGGGTGTAGAGTGATGTTTCCAAGACGGACCCAAGTTCCTTAACCATGTTGACACCATAGGAATACTAGCTAGTGGATCCACCTAGATGCTACATTTCATGTTAGGTTCTATCTTGGACAGTACACCACCTTCCATCGGTGTAAGGTCTTACAACACCGGATTCCACACCTAGCTCATGTGGTCTATGTCGGTTAAGGAAAGTGTTCTTTAAACTATAATGAAGTAATGATGTATAGACTAACTAAAGTGACTTGAGGGGTTTGACTTAGCTTAAGTAGGGGTATGAGACTCAGCCTATGCCTTGCACTAGTTTGACTTTATAGAAGCTTTAGAAGGTTAATGTTATGTATGTATTTGATGATAAACGAAAATTATCGTATATGATGATTATGATGCTTATGAACATGTTATTGGTCTTTATTGCTACAGTATGAATCTTAGTATACTTGGAAGCTATGTTATGTGTAGTGTGTTACTATTTATGGTTCTTATTGGGGTTACTTGATTGAGTAAGGTTATGGGGCTTTGCTTGATCATTGCACTTGTTGACTTTGTGAGGATTTATGATTAGTTGTCTTGCTTTGCTACTTTCATGATGAACTCTTATTCATACTTGTGATGTTATTACTTGGTGATAGAATTATATGATATTATGGGTTAAAGTATGTTGATATGCATATAGTTTTCTTTGACTTGTTGAACATGTTTAAGTTATTGGTATGGTTTGCTTTCATTGTGCATAAACCTTTAAAGAGGTAAGATGGCATTATTTAATTAAATGTCCTTTTTTAGCATGCTTTGTTGTTATATGTGCATATGATCTAATACTTAGTAAATGTGGCGTACAAACCCCATTTTCTCCCTTTTCCCAAACATTTAAGGTTTTGGACATTAAGGGTTCGTTCGAGGCGACTTGAAGGAGTCTCGGATATTCTCTACCATCCAAGTGGGTAGGTCCTCATTTCCCGAGGGAGATGCCAATATCTAGCTACAAAATTGATTAGTTCTGAAGACACTTATGTTTACTCTATCTTTCATTTGAGTACAATTTGTATAAGCCTATATGTTGCTTCTTGGTATTGATGTAGGGCTATGCCAAATTGATATGATCATTTTAGATGGTTATGAGATGAGACGACTTTGAGACTCTATTTTATGCTATATATATGTATGTGCAATAAAAGTAGAAGACCATGTAATCTTCATATACGAAGGGTCTATGTATACTCGATATAACTATATATATGTGTATGTAGAGGTCTATGTAAACCTCAATGTACAATTATTAAAAGTTTTAAATTCTTTTGTATTTTTTACTCATGAGTGCAATGATGAAAACTAAGGGGCTAGTCTTTGTCCTCAAAGAGGACGACGACACTAGTTATGTATAGGGGTAAACCCGGATGTGACAATCTTGGTATCAGCGCATGAGGTTAAATATCCTTGATAATGATGTCTCTCTCAACCATGTCTATGTAGATTCGTGTTCATAATTATGAAGCGCGCAACACTTATGGATAGGAATCTATATGATGCTTAGGAATCTCTCTCTTTTCTTGGAATCCAATATCGTTCCTCTAGAGTAACTATTGTCTGCTTTGACCTAAACCTTGTATTTTGTTTTATAGGAAATGAATACTCGGAGGAATGCAGCTCGAAGACTTGAGGAGTAGGTTGCTAATGCGGGAGCTCCTCCCCATGGTGATCAAGATACTCCTCTTGAAGAAGAAGCTAATGTTGAACAAGTTCCGACCAATCCTCCACCTTTGGCGGAAGGTGAGATAAGGTCTATCCTCATCCAAATGGCCCAATCCATTACTACTCAAGCTCAAGCCACTATTATTCAAGACAAAGCTACGACGGCCCAAGCTAATCGACAGGCCGTACCCCGAGCTTATCAACAAGTCACTACCATGGCATCCTATCTAAGGGAATTCACTGGGATTAATCCTCCCAATTTCTACGGGTCTAAGGTTGAAGAAGACCCCCAAGAGTTCGTTGATGAAGTCTACAAGATACTCTTTGCTATGGGGTTTTCTTCTAGTCAGAAGGCCGAGTTGGCCACTTATCAACTCAAAGATGTGGCTCAAACTTGCTATGTGCAAAGGAGGGATACTAGGCCTCTTAGGGGTGGTCCGGTGACTTGGGAAATCCTCAAGAAGGCTTTTCTTGATCGATTCTTTCCTAGGGAGATGAGGGAAGCTAAAGTGGCGGAGTTTATAAACCTTCGCCAAGGAGGTATGAGTGTGATTGAATGCTCCATGAAGTTTACTCAATTGTCAAAATATGCTACTTCTTTGGTTTCCGATCCCCGAGATGAAATGAACTGCTTTGTGACGGGGGTGTTGAAAGACTTGCAAGAGGAGTGTCATTTGGCTATGATACATGACAACATGAACATTTACTGTCTTATGCTGCATGCTAGGCAAGTGGAGGAGGCAAGGCATAGAAGTTAAAGTAAAGATGTAAAAAGGGCAAGATCTTATCACGGTAGTTCTTCAAAGAATAGGCTTGAGATCCTAGACAAGCCTAAGTTTAAAAAGAGGTTTTCAAGTCAAGTTCCAACCAAGTTACCTAAGGCTCGTAATAAAAAGGATGCAAACCCTAAGCCTAAAAAGGGAAGAGGTACTAGTTAACCAAATGAGAAACCAACTTGTGGTGAGTGTGGAAAGAAGCATTATGGTGCTTGCCTCATAGGGACGGATACGTGCTTTGGTTGTGGGAAAGTTGAGCACAAGGTTTGAGATTTCCCTAATGTGAATGGCCAACACAAGAGTGGTCAAGCTCAATCAAGTGGTTCAAATGAGGCTCAAAATAAGAACCGCTTCTATGCTCTACGCTCTACGGGTGAGCAAGAGATTTCTCCTGACGTGGTGACTGGTATGATAAAAGTCGTCTCTACTGATGTATATGCCTTACTTGATCCCGGAGCTATTTTATCATTTGTTACCCCTCTAGTAGCTAAAAAGCTTGATAGTTTACGCGATATCTTGCATGACCCCTTTTTAGTATCTACTCCGTTGGGTGAGTCGGTAGTTGCAAAGAAGGTATATAGAAATTGTCCTATCATGTTGCCCAATAGAGTTTCTAATGTAGATCTAGTAAAACTAGATATGCTTGATTTTAATATCATTTTGGGTATGGATTGGTTGCACTCGTGTTTTGCCACTATTGATTGTAGAACAAGGGTGGTGAGGTTTAATTTCCCAAATAAACCCGTAGTTGAGTGGAAGGGGGAAGTTCTATTCCTAGAGTTCGTATCATTTCTTGTCTAAAAGCTTGCAAAATGATCTGTAAGGGTTGTCTATATCATATAGTGAGTTTCCAAGACCTTGACTCCGATACTCCTCCATTGAGTCGGTCCCCGTAGTGAGTGAATTTCTGGAGTTTTCCCCTAATTACCTTCCCGGCATTCCTCCCGAATGGGAAATTGATTTTGGTATCGATTTTCTACCGGAAACAAACCCCATTTCAATTCCTCCTTATCGGATGGCTCCGGCCGAATTGAAGGAGTTGAAGGCACAACACAAGGATTTACTAGACAAGGGTTTCCTAAGGCCTAGTATATCGCCATGGGGTGCTCCGGTTTTGTTTGTGAAGAAGAAATTGGGTCCTTAAGAATGTGTATCGATTATCGCCATCTCAACAAAGTCACAATAAAGAATAAGTATCCTCTCCCTCGGATTGACGAGTTGTTTGATCAACTCCAAGGGGAAATCTACTTTTCTCAGATTGATTTGAGGTCACGATATCACTAACCTAGGGTGAGAGATGAGGATGTACCAAAGATGATATTTTGGACTAGATATGGGCACTACGAGCTCTTAGTTATGTCCTTTAGTTTCACTAATGCTCTGGCGGCATTTATGGACCTAATGAATAGGGTGTTTCGAAGTTACCTAGATTCATTTGTCATTGTCTTCATTGACGACTTCTTGGTATATTAGAAAAATGAGAGTGATCACATGGGTCATTTGAGGGTGGTATTGCAAACCCTTAAAGAACATCAATTGTTTGCCAAGTACAACAAATGTGAGTTTTGGTTAAGGTCGGTGGCATTCTCTACTAAAGGAGTTGAGGTTGATCCAAGGAAAACGGAGGTGGTGATAAGTTGGCCTAGATCCTTGACTCCAATCCACATTAGTAGTTTCTTGGGTCTAGCGGGTTACTATCGGAGGTTTGTGGATGTTTTTGCGTCCATAGCATCTCCCTTGACTACGTTGACCCAAAAGAGTAGAAGTTTGAGTGGTCGAAGGCATGTGAAAAGAGCTTCCAAATATTGAAAGATAGGATTACTTTTGCTCTGGTGTTGACTTTCCCGGAGGGGACAAAGGGTTTCGTTATGTATTGTGATGCATCCCGAGTAGGTTTGGGGTGTGTGCTTATGCAACATGGCAAAGTGATTGCCTATGCTTCTAGGCAACTTAAGGTTCATAAGAGAAACTATCCAACTCAAGACCATTAATTAGCGGCCGTAGTGTTTCCCCTAAAAATATGGAGGCATTACTTGTATGGTGTCCATGTTGATGTCTTCATCGACCATAAGAGTCTCCAATATGTGTTTACCCAAAGGGAGTTGAATCTCCGACAAAGAAGGTGGTTAGAATTGTTAAAAGACTATGACATGAGTGTCCTCGATCACCCTGGCAAGGCCAATGTGGTTGCGGATGCTCTAAGTCGTACGACTATGGGTAGTGTCTCTTACATAGATAAAGCCTAGAAAAACCTAGTCAAAGATGTACATAGGTTGGCTAGGTTGGGTGTGCGGTTGAAAGATTCTCCGAATAGGGGTGTGTTGGTTCGGCATAACTCTGAGTCATCTTTGATGGTTGATGTGAAGTCCAAACAACACTTTAATCAACCATTGATGGAATCGACAGAGTCGGTCCTTGGTAAGCGAAATAAATTATTATCCTTAGGGGGGGATGGTGTTTTGAGGTACCAAGGGAGATTGTGTATTCCCAAGGTAGATGGGTTGAGGGACCGGTTCCTTGAGGAAGCCCATGGGTCCTGCTACTCTATTCATCCAGGTGCCACAAAGATGTACCATAACCTCAAGGAAACTTATTGGTGGGAAGGTCTGAAAAAAGACATAGCGGAATTTGTTGCTAAGTGTCCAAATTGCCAACAAGTGAAGGCAGAACATCTAAAGTCGGGTGGCTTACTACAAGAAATCCAAATTCTTACTTGGAAGTGGGAAGACATCAATATGGATTTTGTGGTAGGCTTTCCTAAGACCCGAAAGCAATCTGATTCCATATGGGTGGTGGTTGATAGATTGATCAAGTCTGCTCACTTTATTCCCGTCAAGTTTGCTTATTCGGTGGAAGATTATGCTAAAATCTTCAAAGATAAGATTGTGTTTTGCCATGGTATTCTGTTATCCATCATATAGGATAGGGGTGCACAATTCACATCTAGGTTTTGGAGGTTGTTTCAAGAAGGGTTGGATACTAAGGTGAAATTGAGTACCGCTTTTCATCCCCAAATGGATTGCCAAGCGGAACGTACTATTCAAACCCTTGATGATATGCTTAGAGATAGTGTCATCGATTTCAAAGGGAGTTGGGATAAGCACTTGCCTTTGGTGGAGTTTGCTTATAATAATAGTTTCCATTCATCCATTTCCATGGCTCCCTATAAAACCCTGTATTGTAGGAGGTGTAGGTCTCCTATTGGGTGGTTTGAAGTCGTTCAGTCTTCGATTCTTGGTCCCGATTTGATTTATAGAACTTTGGAAAAAGGTCATATTATAAGAAATCGCTTGCAGACGGCCTATAGTCAGCAAAAGTCTTATGTCGATCATAGTAGGAGGGATCTTGAGTTCGAAGAAGGTGATAAGATGTATTTGAAAATTTCACCTTTGAAGGGGGTTGTTAGATTTGACAAAAAACGGAAGTTAAGTCCTCGTTATGTGGGTCGCTATGAAATTTTGTAAAGGGTTGGTAAGGTTTCCTATGAGTTGAGGTTGCCTAGTGAATTGGCTTCGATTCATCCGGTTTTCCATATTTCTATGCTTAAGAAGTGTGTCGATGATCCCGAATCCATTCTTCCTATTTAGGGTCTTTGTGTCAAGGATAACCTCTCTTATGAGGAGGTTTCAGTTCGAATCCTTGATAGGCAAGTAAAAAGGTTGATGTGGTATCCCTAAAAGTGTTATGGAAAAATCACCTAGTTGAGGGTGCAACATGGGAGGCTGAGGCCAACATGAAGTCCCGTTACCCTCATATTTTTTTATAATTAAAGTTAGTCATTCTTTTTAATAATATAAATATGACTAGAAATTGAAGTTTCTTGATTTTTGGGTGAAATTTTGCAAGATGTGCATTTTTGAATACTTCACAGGAGAGTTACAGTGATCTGTGCCTATGAACTTGAATTTTTTTCTTTTGGCTTGTTTTAAGTTATGTAGTGCATTTTGACATGGTGAGTCTTTATGAAATAATGTGTGGCATGTTGATAGTTGAACTTGATTCTAATTGACTCATGTATATCATGTTGAGAAGGAAATGCCTCATGAAGTAATTTTTGAGTCTCATATTTGGTAATTGTAGTTTTTCATTGCCTTGATTGAAATGATATGTATTATGTTGTATTGCATTGATGTTGGTTGGGCTGCTAATTTTGACTCTATTCCTTCCTTCAAAAGAATTTTGGTGTCATTCGGGGACGAATGTTCCTCAGGGGGGATAATGTAACACTTCAAAAATCCAAGACGTGAAGCCTAGAATAGGTGTCATGAAATCTAGACACTGTTTTAAAGGTTATTTTTATTAATATAGGTCATCTAGGAAGTTTAGAAACCAAAATGTCCATGACGTTCGGAAGTTGGTTCAAAGATGTACTAGCGTGCCTTAGCCTATTTGACTATCTTTTAGGAGTCGGAAATTCATGAAAAGTGGTGAAAGGGTATCTAATAGGTGTTTAAGTTAAATCATGGTGAAAACGTCCTGGTACGACTCCCCAAGGACCAACCAAGGACCTTGAGGAGGACCCTTGCACGTTGGTGTCAACACTGCCTGGGCAGTGTTGCAAACCATAAAAGCCAAGGAACGCCTCGTGTGTGGATCGACGGGGCGTCGATTCCAGCCGTCATCCCAATCTTAGCAAAAATGGGAAAGCCCTCTCCTACACAAGTCTCAGACCAAGACGACGGTTGTGCAGGACGGAGGGGGAACAAACCGTCGACTCACAAACGGCTCGTCGACGGGGTTCCATCTGTGAGGGCCATGTTTTTCCTGCATGTTTTTAAATTGATTCTTTTAATTATTTAAGGGGTTAGGTGGTTAATTAGGGGATTAAGTGTGTCTAATTAATTTAGTTAGCCTCCCGTGTAAAGTCCCCAACCCCATTAAACTAATTAGAATTCTTAAAACAATTCCTCTACCTTCTCTCTTCTTTCTCTCTCTATTGTGAAGACACCATTGAAGACTAAGTTAAGGAAGGGCTTTTGGGGCTGGAAAGGGACGATTTCATCTTCAAATCCTTGTCAAAACATTGAGGTATGGGATCTATTCACCTTTGAGACCACTTTCCTCAAAGGGTTCCTTCAAAGTATTTCCAAAATTTGAGTTTTCAAGTGGGTTTCATCTAATTTGGGACATCCCATATCAATTTCATCCAAAATGAACATGTAAAACTCGCTAAACATGCTAAGACACACAAGGTCATTTCAAGGCAAACCATCCAAACGTCATAGACGTTTGACCTCCATACTTCATGAAACTTTACACACTAACTATAAACACTATTATAACTCATATAAGGACCTCATAATCTCATGAAACACATATATAAGCACTTAAAAACACATAATACATATAGGTGACTAGTTGTCGAACGTCTTGGTCGTCCCTTGATGTTTGACTTCCAATTCACCTAAATCATTAGAAACTGCCTCATTACAATATTATAAACCATTTTAGGACCTTAGACCCTCATTAAAAACACATTAGGCTCTAGTTTCACCTATGTCATTTTAGAGGTGTCACATGTAACATTTGGTAGGAGTGTTATATTCTTATATGATTTGAAGTGATGTTAATACTATATTGTGGTTAAATTGAAATACGTATCATATGTGAAGTTTATGTTAAAAGTGGTTTTTATACATGTGTTGTGAAGTTTTCCTCAAAAAAGCGTGTTTTATACAAATATCCTTTTAGCATGGTTTTATTACATATGATAATACTTAGTGCATTCAAATGTACTAATTCCATATATGTGTTTTATCTCTAAAGGTGTAGGTGGCATTTGAGAGAAGTCCTTTGAAGTGAAGTTTGTATATTAGTATTCATTCAAGCAAGTTGTGGTATGTCCTCAATTGATTCGAGGACGTAGCTATGTTTAGATTTTTGTTTCAAAGACATTGTAATCGACTTCAATATTTTCTATTTCGTTGATGTATGGGTTGTGACCCAAGATATTTGTAAGTCTAAGATGGATATAAGAGACAAAGCATTTTGTATGTCTTTTTATAAAAGAGATTTTATGATGATGTTGTGAAATGTTTTGATTATGCACTACTTTTCATATATATTTTTGCAATGAATGATGTCTAAGGTCTTGTATGAAACGTCCGAGAGGTTGAATACTGCGTGTGGCGACTTGAGGATGTCATTTCTTCTAGGCTATACCCTCGGGTCGTTACACCTACCTAAATAATCCTCATAAAGTTACCCTAGATAGGGATCCTTCTCTTCAACTTATATTAACTTAAGTCATAGTCATTCATTAATTCAATTAAGAAATATCACTTCAATTACGGAATTTACATAATGGTCTTGGAAAAGACCTAGGGAACCTACATCCTATCATCTTCAAAGCCTACTTGTGCCATGTCTAGATAGCGTCCCATTCCACTATCTAAACGTTGTAGAACCTATCCAATACTAGAATTTATCCCACATGATGAGAATATGCATTAACCGACATAGACCATACTAGCTAGGCATGGAATCCGGAGTCAAACCTACTCCGATGGAGGGTGTTCTACTTGCCTACGGTAGAACTAGGACAAATCCAAGGAAGGCACATGGTTAAGAAATATTAAGGGTTTCTGTGTACTCTAGTCTCCTTCTCAAGTAGAGCTACTACCCATAGCATATTAACTCGGTGCTAGACATGTTCTCATAGAGTAATTTCAATCACATAAGGGCATGCTAACCCAGCCGCCCAACCTAGCACGTCGGGGTTAGGCCGGCCATAGGTTCGAATCCTGCCACCTTTCTTGTGGTTCCACGTATTAGTCATACTTAGAAGGGCACCATCTTAGGTCAACCAATCCTAGACTTTCATTCAACATTCATCTATACACTTACAAGATAAAGGTGATTAAGCCTACGAAGTCAAGATGTCCATATTCACCTACTAGTGTGTATGAAGTAGAGGAACATAGTCTACCACACATGACACACACATATTCATCATGTTGACTATATAACAATATTCAAGTATCATGTAGGAACAACAAAGTCTACCTAGCAAGATTCACTAAAAGTACAACTAGAGACATCACCCTAGTTTAGCATGACACCTATAATCTATTTAGGAGCAAACATGCTTTCACTTCATTCATACTCTTATACCACATAAGCCTTCACATTTATCATTACACAAGCTATAACATAACAGTATCACAATTCATAAAGTAATGCCGACAAGGCCATGTCCTTCACAAGTATAACACATAAGTACCGCCACCATAAGTGGACCATACCAATCAATAAAATTCAAGACCTATACTACACAATATAGAAGAGTTTAGGTCAACATACCGCCATTCCATCAAGAAAACCTCTAATCCATAGCCATTCCAACCAATTCAATTCATAGAGGCTCTTACAAATAGCCATATATACCAATCCAAACAAATAATAAAACCATACTATGATCCATAAAGATACAATATGAAAATTATCAAATTAAGGCAGCCTATATAAAATCCTATAATGATATACAATACAATCTACACACGAAATCAATACTATTAAGTCATGATAAAATCACCCATATTAGATCAAAAACTAGGATTTCATGATTTGCATCGGTTCCCAGAGAATTTAACCTAAAATCATTAAATTAAAAACAATTCAATCATAATTCATTGATTCAAAATGTTTTATGCAAGAACCCATGGCTAAAATTCAATTTAGAAGAGTTCATGTTTTGAGAGGTCTTAGAAAAGACTTTAAAGTTTTGATCCTTAAAGAAAGAGAGTTGAATGATGAAACACCATACCTTTACGGATGAAATTCCACAAAAATGATGAAGATTTGATGGAAAAATCAAGCTCTAGGCTTCAATATCCCTTCAAGCTTCAATGGAGTTCTAGAGGATTTCTCATTGGGGTGTTGGGTTTTGATTTTGAAAAATTAACTTTTCTTTTATGTTCTAGACTTATAAAACTTCTCAAAATTCCAAAAAAAAAACTAAATAATCTTCCAAACAATTTTTGGAACACTAGGTGAAATACCCAAAATGACCTTGGCTTGGGTAAGACTCTGCAGAAAATCTGCAGGTCACCAAGTGACTAGTCATACTGGTGTGGCCTCGTTTTCGTAAGAGGCCAAATATTGGGGTCTTGAGCTCCCACAACTAAGTATGGGGCTACTCACTAATAGATTGGGCGTCGATGGACCTATGGTTCGTTGATTGGCTTCCTTGATGGAGACTGATGACAGTTTTGAATCAACAAGTTGGGTCCTCCTCAAGGACACTTAGGTTGGTCCTTGGGGAGTCATGACCGGATGTTTCCAACCTAAATACACTTGTATAGATGTTAGAAACCTCTCACGTCAATTTCAACAAAAATAAACACGTAAAACATACAAAGTAACACTATAACGTACAAGCACGTCATAAGGCTATCTTTCGAATGTCTTGGACGTTCTAGGACGTTAAACATTGCCTCTAAACACTATTATTAACCATTTTAAGACTTTAAAACCTAATGAAACCTATGTTAGGCTCTAGATTCACCTAGTTTTTTTGAGGGACGTAACAACTTGCTTGTTCTTGATTACTCTCACTTCATTAAGTCTTGGTCATGGGACAATCCCTCACCATGTTTCCGCTCTTTCCACAACCAAAACAATTGTCCTTACCCACTAGACATTTTCCCACATGCTTTTTGACGCATTTGGCACAATGTAGGTTATCACTTGGTGCACCACCACCTTTTTGTCCTTCGGGCCTCGGGTTAGACACCCTTTCCTTATGAGCCTTTGTGAAATTTGGAGGAAGTTGGTTGGAGTATATTTTATTAAAATTGGGGTTGTGTTGGATTTCAGACTTACCCTTAGAAGTACTTCAATCATACGGGTCAAACGTCAAAGGATAAATAAGACGTGCAAAAACTAGTCGTTCGTGTGCTAGTGTGCCTTTGTATGTTTTCCTTGTGTTGAAGTGTTGTTAGAGTCTAAAATGATAGGAGGGGACCCTAATATGCAGATGTTCATTTTTAGGGTCGAAACATCTGGGTACGACTCCCTAAGGACCACCCAAAGGGTCCTTGAGAAGAACCCAAAGGTTGCAAAGAAGCTGCAAAAAATGACCTTGAACCACAACCTCATTGGCGACCCGTTCATCAGTTGATGCCCCGTCGAAAGGGGTGTGGCTCTACACTCTGTTGTGGGAGATTAGACCCTATATGAGGAGTCTCTAACCAAGACAACGAAGCACCAAGATGAGTCGTCGTTCAGTCGACGCTCCATCAAAGGGTGGCCATCGTTTGGCACCTGCAATTCTGCAGTATCGTCAACCAAGTGACGGTTGAATTGGGAAATTCACCCTACGTTCCAATAAGTCATGGACGGTTATTTATAGTGTGTTTAGATATTTTAAGTATATTCAATAAATTAAGTGTAAGACCCTCAAAATGAGATAGGGTGTCTATAGCCTCACATGTGCCTATAAGATTGTTGACATGTTAATTAAGTGCTTAAAGTATGCATGATTGACTTGAAGTCATTTGGAAATCAAAACATCCAAGAACGTCCAAGACGTTCGAAAATTAGCCCTTGAGACGTGCATGTGTGACATGAGTGTACCTAGCATGTTTGGATGTGTTGCGAGTGTTTGTTTTAGGTGAAATTGATGTGAAAGGTCCTTGACATGTTAAGGTGTATATTTACATTTTAAACGTACGGGTACGACTCCCCAAGAGCCCCACAAAAGTCCCTCAAGGAGGACCCAAAGGCTGTCGAGATACTTCCTTGGTATTGTCAATCGACAGAGCCTAAAGATGTCTCCCCGGTTGCCTTACGCCCTGTCGATGAGGGGGGGCATCATTTAGGACTTAGCCTGATTAAGTCTTAAGTCAGTTGTCAAGCCCTAGACTGAAACGATGACCTGCAATACAGTCTATCGATGGACCTACTGGGCGTCGATGGGTCTATCGATGGAGGCTGCAATATCACTACCATGCACGCTGTTTCATTAAGGGTTGAATGGAAAATTCACCCCATGTCCTAATCTGACCCTAGGTGGTTTATTTGGTTATTTTTGTGTATGTTAAGTTGGTTAAAAACGTGACAACCCCATTCCAATCCATGAGTAAAATATTAGACTTCCCTCTACCAAAATATCCTCTGTAGAAACCTCAATTGGAGATGAATCTCAAGAACAACCATAGTGATGGATTCTCAAGATTTCTTCATCATCTTTTAGTGGTTCTCTTCTACAATGAGGTATGGTTATCCTTCATCTCTAGATAACCTTTCACCTAGAATGTTCTTCTCAAAGTTTTCAAAGAGAAAATATGATCAAACCTATTATCTTGCAATCTAGCCATGGGTTATTTCTCAAAAAGTTTACAAAGGCTTCCTCATGATGAATTGATGTTAATGTATTGATTGTAATGTGAATTTCTATCCAATTGCATGATGAACCCATGGTCCCTTCAGACTCTGGTTTTAGCCTATGTATTGGTTATTATGATCTTGATGTTAGGAGGATTATAATGTGATTCAATTATGTTAAAGTAATGGTTAGCTACTGGCTATGATGTAATGTAATGTTTAATAATGTGTTGTAGGTCCGATGTTGATTGATGCTTGAAGACTTGATCTCTACTTCCTATCGATTGTTAATGTATGTTATTCACTGTAATCTCGACTCTATAGTGCATGAATGTAGGATTTTGTCTATGTAAAAATATTTGTAGATACTTCCCTATATTGTATTTTGATTAATTATGAAGGTTTGTCATTGATGATCAAAGTAAGGGAGAATTGGTAAGTGATCTACTTTCCTTCACATTTTATAGATTGATGATATAGTGTACTTGATATGATCTCGATCTTGTTATGATTAATGCATGATTTCGATTATTTTAGTGTACCTTGAGATACTGCCCTAGGTATGAATTGTTGATGAAATATGGGTATTGATCAATGATAATCAAGGCCTTGGTGAATGGGTAAGATTGCCTACTCCCTCTACTTTTTTTATAGAATTGTTAGTTGATGAAGGCTTGTATGAAATTGTGTGGTATGGTCCACTTATGGTGGCGGTGTTTACATCTTGTCAATATGTATATGTGTTGATTGTGGCCTTGAAGGTATGTTGATGATTATATGAGTGTGTGGTTATGATGATCACACTATGTGAAGCATATGCCTAGTTTCCTATTCTAGCTATGATCTAGGTTTTATTTCTAATGTTATGAGCATATGAATGGTTATGTTAGGGTTGGTGTAGGTACTTCCATTGATGAGCTATAATGGTTAATGATCCCTTACCTATGTACCCTTATATGTATGTCTGAATAGCTAAGGTGAGGAGTCTTGAAAGTAATGTGATGTTGTCTTGTCTCCTATGCTATTGTGTGTTGTGTGGTCTATGCTTGAAGGTGCATTGTAGTCCTAAGAGGGTGGCTGCCTCAATGTTTCGTTGATATCCATTAGGTGATCGCGTTGACTAATTTACACACACTCAAACATTATGCATGCTTACAAGTAGTATAGGTTCATGGTGTTTATTTGAAGGGTATTCTAATATGCACTCATGTCTCTTACTATGCATATAAAGTATATGTATATATGAAGTGTGTGATGTATCATTAACTAGGATGACTTAATAGGTGTACTAGTATGGGCAAGGGTATGGGACCTTGTCTATGCGTTGCATACGTGTGCCTTGATAGGATAGTTCCTAAGTTTGGTTTTCTGTGTACATGAATATGGATGAATTGTTATGTTATGAATGTGCATAGTGTCTTAATGTGTTTATATGAAAGGATTTCACATAAATACACTTATGCATAAATGTATGAACATGTGTGGTCTTCATGTTTTATGTGAAAGGATTGCTCACACATATGTATACACACACATGTATGATGATCTAGTTAATGGAGGGGCCTTGAAACATGTTCTCAAGTGTACCCTAAACTAGATGGTGCTTGAATATGCTATGTCCATGTGAAAGGATTTCTCACGTGAAATAGGTTGATGAACTCTCATATATGACCTATGAGCTATGTATTTGAGGAGTCAATCTCCTAAGCCTAATTTTATTAAGTAATCTTAATAAAGGCTTTTCAATTGATGGAACTTAGCATAGCACCGAGTGAACTTGAAGATGAGGGGTGTCCCTTACTATTGTAGGAAGGTAGGTCACCATAGTCCTCACGAGGTGGTTAGCATCAAAGCCCAAAGGGCATTGAGTGATATTTCAATAAGTGGATAACTACAATGCCCCTTTTGGCATAAAGAGGGTTTGCACATATACCTTCAAGTTCCATAAACTATGCTTGCCACATAGGATCTAGCATGTGATTTCACTTAGTATGCTAGCATGTGTTAATGTTCTACTTTGTCTAAGTAGAGAACCTTCAATTGGTGTAAGGCTCTACAACACCAAATTTTATGTTTAGCACTCATGGTCTTAGTGTCGGCTAAGTCTATAGGTGCTAAACATGAAATTTGGAGTTGTAGAGCCTTACACAAATTGAAGGTTCTCTACTTAGACAAAGTAGAACATTAACACATGCTAGCATACTAAGTGAAAGCACATGCTAGATCCTATGTGGAAAGCATATTTTATGGAACTTGGAGGTATATGTGGAAACCCTCTTTATGCCAAAAGGGGAATTGTAGTTATCCACTTATTGAAATATCACTCTATGGCCTTTGGGCTTTGACGCTAACCACCTCGTGAGGACCATGGTGACCTACCTTCTTACAATAGTAAGGGACACCCCTCATCTTCAAGTTCATTCGGTGCTTGAGAGGTTTGACTTATCCTAGGTAGGGGTATGGGACTCTACCTATGCCTTGCACTAGTTTGCCTTGATGGAAGCATTAGGAAGTTGATATTATTTATGTATATGCTAATAATGTGAATGATGCTAATATGTTGAATTTACATCTAAATGATATCATGTGATGATGGTTATTCCTATGAACATGTATTTAGTCTATATTGTTAAGTTATGATGTTAAGTATCCTTAAATGTTATATATGTGGATATTTACATTGGTTATGGATTCTTGTTGGGTTACTTGATTGAGTAAGGTTATGGGGCTTTGCTTGGTTATTGCACTTGTTGACTTGATATGGATTCATGAGTACTTATCTTGCTTATTATGCTATAATAAACTCTTATCCATGCTTGTGATGTTATTCCTTGATGATAGGGTTGTAGTAGATAATGTGTTCAAGTATGTTGGCATGCATATTACTTACTTTGCCTTAATGAATATGTCTTGTTGCTTCGTATGATTTGTTTGATTATGCATAAGACTTTCAAAGGATAAAATGGTATGATTTAACTAAATGTCCTTTTTAGCATGATTTGATATTATATGTGCATATGGTCTGATACTTAGTACAACTGGCGTACTAACCCAATTTTCTCCCTTTTCCTAAACATTTTAGCTTCCGGTCGTTGAAGGCTCATTCAAGACAACTTGAAAAAGACTTGGATATTCCCTACCATCCAAGTGGGTAGGTCCTCACTTCCCGAGGGCGATACCAATATAGAGCTTATGTTGTTGTTTAGTTCTAAAGACTTTTATGTTACTTCTATTTTCATTTGAGTACGATTTGTATAAGCCTATATGTGGATTCTTTACATTGATGTAAGGCTATATCCAAATCCGTTATGATCATTTTAGATGGTTATGAGATGAGACAATCTTTAAGACTGTTCTATCTTATATATATATATATATATATATTTATGTACAATAAAAGTAGAAGGCTATGTAACCTTCCTATATGAAGGGTCTATGCATACTTGATACGTATATATATTATGTGTATATAGAGGTCTATGTAAACCTCAAATTAGAAATAATGAGAAGTTTTAAATTCTTCCGTATTTTTGACTTATGAATGTAATGATTAAAACTAAGAGGCTAGTCTTAGTCCTCAAAAAGGATGACGATGCAGGTTGCATCTAGGGAGTAAACGCGAATGTGACAAACTTGGTATCATAGCATGAGGTTGAATTATCTTAGAGTCAATATCTCTCTCAACCACGTCTATGTAAGTTCGTATTCATAATTGTGAAGCACGCCACACTTATGAATAGGAACCTACATGATCCCTAGGAAACTCTCATTTTCTTGGAAATCTAATATCGTGCCATTAGAGTATACTTAATATTTGTTTTTGCATCTAATCCTATAGTTGTGATTAGGAAAAATGAAAACACAAAGGAATGTGACACAAATACTTTAAGAGGAGATTGCCAATGTGGGATCTCCTCCCCGTGGTGCTCAAGTTCCTCCTCTTGAAGAAGAAGCTAATGTTGAACAAGCTCCGGTCAATCCTCCATCTTTGACAGATGGTGACATAAGGGCTGCCCTTATCCAGTTGGCCCAAGCCACCACTGCTGAAGCCCAAGCTATGAAGGCCCAAGCTATGAAGGCCCAAGCTAACCGAGAGATTGTACCCCGTCCTCATCAACAAGTTACTACCATGGCCTCCTGTCTAAGGGATTTCACTTGGATGAATCTTCCTACTTTCTACGGGTCTAAGGTTGAAGAAGACACAAAGAGTTATGATGAAGTCTATAAGATACTCTTGGCTATGGGGTTATCCACTAGTGAGAAGGCCGAGTTAGACACTTATCAACTCAAGGATGTGGTTCAATTATGGTATGTCCAATGGAGGGAAAATAGGCCATTAATGGATATTCCGGTGACTTGGGAGATCTTCATGAAAGCTTTTCCTGATCGGTTCTTTCCTAGGGAGATGAGGGAAGCTAAAGTGGTGGAATTCATCAACCTTAGCAAAGGAGGTATGAGTGTTCATGAATACTTCTTGAAATTCACTAAATTGTCAAAATATGCTCCTTCTTTGGTTTCCGATCCTAGAGATGAAATGAGCCTCTTTATGAGGGGGGTGTCGGATGATTTGCAGTAGGAGTGTTATTCGGCTATGCTACATGACAAAATGAACATTTCTTGTCTTATGGTGCATGCCAAAAATGTGGCAGAGGCAAGGGCTAAGAAGAAGAGTAGAGATGCTAAGACGGCAAGATCTTTTGATGGAGGTTCTTCAAAGAATAGGCTTGAGATACAAGTCAAGCCAATATTTAAGAAGTGGGTTTCTAACCAAGTTCCTTCCAAGTTCCCTAAGGCTCGTGGTGATAAGGTTGCAAACCCTAATCCTCAAAAGGGAAGAGGCACTAGTTCCCCAAACGAGAAGTCAACTTGTGGTGAATGTGGAAAGAAGCATTATGGTGCTTACGTCTTTGGGCCAGACAAATGCTTTAGTTGTGGTAAGATTGGGCACAATATTCGAGATTGACCTAATGCGAAGGGTCGAGATAAGAATGCTCAAGCAAGTGGTTCTAGTGATGCTCCTAAGAAGAACCACTTATACGATCTCCACTCTAGGGGTGAGCAAGAGACTTCTCCCGACGTGGTGACCGCTATGTTGAAAGTCTTCTCTATTGATGTATATGCTTTACTTGATCTAGGTGCTACCCTATATTTTGTTACCCCTATAGTAGCCAAAAAGTTTGACATTTTTCCCTATATTTTGTATGAACCTTTTATAGTGTCTACTCCGGTGGGTAAGTCGGTTGTTACAAAAAGGGTGTATAGAAATTGTCCAATAATGTTGCCCAATAGAGTTTCTTATGTTGAACTAGTAGAACTTGATATGCTTTATTTTGATATTATATTGGGTATGGATTGGTTGCATGCTTGCTTTGCCTCTATTGATAGTAGGAAAAGGGTGGTGAAGTTTAAATTTTCAAATGAACCCGTTATAGAGTGGAAGGGGAGAAATTCTATTCCTAGAGGCCATATCATCTCTTGTCTAAAAGCATGCAAAATGATCTCTAAAGGTTGTCTATATCACATAATAAGAGTCCAAGATTTAGACTTCGAAATTCTTCCCATTGAGTCGGTCCCCATAGTGAGTGAATTTTCGGAGGTCTTTCCTAATGATCTTCCCGGTATTCCTCCGGAGGGAGAAATTGATTTTGGTATCGATTTGCTACCGGATACAAATCCCATTTCAATTCCTCCTTATCGGATGGCTCCGTCCAAATTGAAAGAGTTGAAGGCTCAACTCAAAGATTTACTAGACTAAGGATTCATAAGGCCTAGTATTTCTCCATGGGGTACTCCGGTTTTGTTTATAAAGAAGAAGGATGGGTCCTTAAGAATGTGTATTTATTTCCGCCAACTCAATAAAGTCACAATCAAGAATAAGTATCCTCTCCCTTTGATTGACGACTTGTTTGATCAACTCTAAGAGGCAAGATACTTTTCTAAGAATGATTTGAGGTCGGGGTATCACCAACTTAGGGTGAGAGGTGAGGACATACCAAAGACGGCATTTCGGACTAGATATGGTCATTATGAGTTCCTAGTAATGTCCTTTGGTCTCACTAATGCTCCGGCGGAATTTATGGACCTAATGAATAGGGTGTTTCGAAGTTACCTAGATTTATTTGTTATTGTCTTCATTGACGACATCTTGGTATATTAGAAAAAAGATAGTGATCACATGGGTCATTTGAGGGTGCTATTGCAAACCCTTATAAAACATCAATTGTTTGCCAAGTATAGCAAATGTGAGTTTTGGTTGAGGTTGGTGACAATTCTTGGTCACATCATCTCTAGTGAAGGAGATGAGGTTGATCCAAGGAAAACGGAAGAGGTGAAAAGTTGGCCTAGACCATTGACTTCAACCGACATTAGGAGCTTCTTGGGTCTAGCGGGTTACTATCGGAGGTTTGTGGATGGTTTTACGTCCATTGCATCTCCCTTGACTACTTTGACCCAAAAGAGTAAGAAGTTTGAGTGGTCGGAGACTTGTGAAAAGAGATTCCAAACCTTGAAATATAGGCTTACCTCCGCTCCGGTGTTGACCTTATCGGAGGGTACAAAGGGTATTGTTGTGTATTGTGATGCATCCCTAGTGGGTTTGGGGGGTGTGCTTATGCAACACGGGAAGGTGATAGCATATACTTCTAGGCAACTTAAGGTGCATGAGAGAAACTATCCAACTCATGACCTTGAGTTAGCGGCCGTGGTGTTCGCCTTGAAAATTTTGAGGCATTACTTGTATGGTGTCCATGTCGATGTCTTTACCGACCATAAGATTCTCCAATATGTGTTTACCCAAAAGGAGTTGAATCTCCAACAATGAAGGTGGTTATAATTATAAAAAGATTACGACATGAGTGTCCTCTATCACCCCGGCAAGGCCAAAGTGGTTGTGGATGCTCTAAGTCGTATGACTATGAGTAGTGTGTCACACATAGATGAAGCCAAGAAAGACCTAGTGAAAGATGTTCATAGGTTGTCTTGGGTGTGATGTTGGAAGATTCTCCAAATGGTGGGTTCACGGTCCATCATAACTCTGAGTCATCTTTAGTGGTTGAGGTGAATTCCAAACAACACCTTGATCAACCATTCATGGAGTTGAAAGAGTCAGTTATTGGTAAGCTAAATGAATCATTCTCCTTGGGGAGGGAGTTATGATGTTTTGAGGTACCAAGGGAGATTGTGTGTTCCCAAGGTAGATGGTTTGAGGGACCGGATCCTTGAGGAAGCCCATGGGTCCTGCTACTCCATTAATCCGGGTGAGACAAAGATGTACCATGACGTTAGGGAAATTTATTGGTAGGATGTTTTGAAGAAGGACATAGCGGAGTTTGTCGCTAAATGTCCAAATTGCCAACAAGTAAAGGCCGAACATCAAAATCCGGGTGGCTTACTACAAGAAATCCAAGTTCCTACTTGGAAGTGGGAACACATTAATATGGATTTTGTAGTGGGTTTTCCTCGGACTCAAAATCAATATGACTCTATATGGGTGATTCTGGATAGGTTGACCAAGTCCACTCATTTTATTCCCGTCAAGTCTACTTATTTGGCGGAAGATTATGCTAGGATCTTCATAGATGAGATTGTGTGTCTCCATGGTATTCCATTATCCATCATATAGAATCGGGGTGAACAATTTACATCTAGGTTTTGGAAGTCATTCCAAGAAGGTTTGGGTACTAAGGTGAAGTTGTGCAATAAAAGTAGAAGGCTATGTAACCTTCCTATACGAAGGGTCTATGTATACTCGATAAGGATATATATTATGTGTATATAGAGGTCTATGTAAACCTCCAATTAGAAATAATGAGAAGTTTTAAATTCTTCCTTATTTTTGACTTATGAATGTAATGATGAAAACTAAGAAGCTAGTCTTAGTCCTCAAAGAGGACGACGACGACGGTTGCATCTAGGGGGTAAACCTGGATGTGACAACTCTAGTTTGGAAAGTTGGTTGATAAAGTAGAAATCATCTAAAATAGGAAGTCTTAAGTATTATTTAGGTAATCTTGAAGAGGGTTTATAGGCGTTCTCTTCTAGAATTACTTAAGTAAGTCTTTCGATAACCTTGGTGAGGTGAATGCCATATCATATATGTTATGTGTTTTGGTGTATTGTAAGCATATTAACCTCATTATATGTAGTCTTGAGGATCATTTAGGTGTGCTTAGAGAGGGTGTATTGGCGGTCTCTATTTTTCTTACTTAAGTGAGTCTTAGGATAACTTTTAGTGAGAAGGATGCATGATAAATAATTTCACTGTAATGTTGGAATTTGTTCACTGTGAAGCTCTAAATAGTTCACTGTAATATTTGCTAATTCACTGTAATATTCATTAAAATGTGATAAAATGTTTATGTGTTATCTTATGTGTTTCTAAGGTATTAAATGTTGTTCTTATGCTTATACTATGATGTTTTAAATCAAAAAGAGAATATTTCCATTAAATGTCCTTATCATGATTTTTATGCATTCATCCATACTTAGTATATGTGTTTGTACTAATTCCATATTTTTATCTATCTCTAAATTGATTCATAGGTGAAGGTGCTATTGGAACAGAAGTTTGGATAATTGGATCGTTCAAACAAGTTTGAAGTATGTCCTCATTTGACTCGAAGTCATAGATGTCTTTGAAGTTTCTTTAATAAATCATTCTAATCGACATATAGTACTATATTTTGATTTTATGGGTCGTGTCCCAAGAATTTGTGAGTCTAAGATTTGATGACATGAGACTTAGTATTTCCTTTGGTTTTTATGAAAGGTATTTTGAAAGACTATTAGAATATTTATGAAAATTTTTAATTCCGCACTACTTTTCATTTATGCATATGCGATGAATGATACAAAAGGGCTTGTACAAGATCTCCGAGAGGTCAAGTACGCCGGTTGCACTCCGAGAGTGCCATAACTTCTAGGGTCTGCTCTCTTGATGTAACATTCATACTTTGAGAAAGTCTTGGAAAATCACTTTGAAGATTGGATCCTTGAACAAAATAGATTCAAGGATGAAAAACCATACCTTAATTTTGATGAAAAGTCCACAAGATTGATGGACAAAAACTTGAGAAAACAATCTTCTTCCTTGGAGCTCCCAAGCTTCAACAATGGAGGTTTTGGAGAGAAGAATGGAGAGATTTTGTTTGGAATTGAGGTTTTTGGTTTGATTGGTGAGTTTAGGGGTGTAAAAAGACTCAATAATTGTCAATAAGTCATCCCCAAATTACCCCAAAGACCCCTGCACTTATTAGTCATTTTAACCAATTAAAATTTGAGTTAAAAACGACGCAACCAAATCAGGGAGTGTACTACGCGTCGCGGAGGCATTTTCAAATCTTTGTTCTAGAAAATTTCAAGACAGAATGGTTCGTGATAGCCCCGCATCGCAGGGCAAGATTTTTACCCATTCAGTGCTTGCTGTGCAAAGCGCAGCCACTGCCACATCTTGGGTACTTGCATTGGACATGTTTGGGTCCTCCTCGGGGACCCTTAGGCTGGTCCTCGGGGCGTCGTTCTCGGACATTTAGACCCATTACATGTCAATATACGTACAGGAACCATGGATACACAATTTCACCTTCAAACCATCCCCCAAAATTCCACTACAAAACACTACGACTCACTAGTTTAACTTCGACTAGTTGCCGGGCGTCTTGGATGTTCTTGGACGTTTGATCTCCAAACTTCACCAAACTTTATATACTGCCTATAAACACTATTATTAATCATTTTAGGACTATAAAACATCATGACACAAGTTTTAGGCTCTAGGTCAACCTAGCTCATTTTTTAGGTTATAACAATACTCCCCCACTCGGAAACATTCGTCCTCGGATGACACTTGCTAGTCTTTAGGCACTATGAAGAGATAATAAACTCATGAATAGCAGAACATAACCATACCACACAATACACAATACATCATTTAAGAAGAACACCAATTAAACATACTTTAAGATACTCAAAACACAACAAGAAGGTAGAAACAAATCTCTGACTCAATATACACATAAGACTCACATTCTTCATTTCAATTTGGAGGACTCCATCTCCATTTATTACTATACTCATAAATGTCAACTCTATCCACATTATAACCATTTTTCATGAAAGAGGAATTAAGTCAAATTTTCGAATTTCTTACAATGAGCACCAAATTCTTTACAGGGAAACATGATCAAATTTCAAAAAATGCATCTCTTAAGAAATTTATGATGTAAGTATGACAATATGAGAGACAAAACCATATAAACTCAATTTATAACACACTCTTAACTTCATAAAATGCACAATTCAAGGAATCAATGAAATTCAATTTCAACAAGACTCCTAAAGAACATGCAACATACTATAACTTTCTAACTCTCAAGTTTGAATAAAATAGAATAGAAGGGACAACAAATCACAACTCAACTGCTCACCTACTCCCCCAGTTAACAAGAACTCATAGCAATTAAAGAGAGCAAACTATAACTTACCGGCATCCTCATCCTCATCCGGTTTTGTCCTTTGGCTCGGAGAGCATAGAAGCGGCTCCTCGTTGGAGCACCACCATCCAGAGCATTGGGAGGAACTTGCTTGTCCTCTCTTCCTCTAGCCGTAATAGTAGGAAAATCTCTCACCTTGCACCCACTATTACCGGCTAGACACTTCCCAAAGTGCTTTTTCGCACAAGTATCACAAGTAGGCTTAGCTACTTGGGAACCACCACCTCTCTCATAGTTAGCCTTAGGAGCACTACAACCATCTTGAATTAAAGCCCTCTTCTTAAACATATGTTGAACTTGCTCATCGTTTCTTCCCCTCTTAGCATCTCTACTTCTCCTCCCAAGTTTAGACTCTTCATTGGATTGAGCATACACCATAAGTCTAGATAGAGTCATGTCACCACGGAGCATGGCCGTACGGCATTCTTCCTTCACAATATCCGAAACACCGGTCAAGAACTGTTACGACCCGAGAGTACCCCCTAGATTTTAGGGCATTCTCGAATTGCAACACGACATACTTGACCTCTTTGAGGTCTTTTATAAGCCCATTGACATCGTTCATTGCATACATGTATGAAGAGTAGTGCGGAATGAAAACTTTTCACACAAAATAATAATACTTCAAAATATCTCCTTTATAGAAAAAAATAATGAAAGGCTAAGTCTAAAAGTCGCCATCTTTGACATACGAATATATTGGGATACGACCCATACTTCATCATATAGGAAAATTTCTAAGTCTTACAATACTTTCAGTAAAGAAGTCTAAAGAGGATTATGCCCTCGAGTCAAGTGAGGACATACTCCAACTATGCTTAAATGAACACTAATCCAAGCTTCGACTTCGAGACTCCTCTAAAATGCCATCTACACCTTTAGAGATAGACAAAAAGTATGGAATTAGACAAAAACTTGTACTAAGTATGGCTTAATGCATAAAATCATGAGAAACGGACATTTATGAGAAATATTTTCTTTTTGATTAAAACTTCAAATCCTAATAAATAAGAACAACATATCACACCAACTTCACATATTAGCCACATATCACATGAGAACATCAATAACAGATCAAAACATATAACATGAAACCCTCCTACCAGAGGTGATTCTTAGGTTCAGTTGGGTGAGTAATAAAGAGACCGCCCATACAATCCCTTCACACACACACCAAAGAGATGCTTTAGACTACCTAAGATAAGGTTATTCCCATTTCATTAATCAAACATCCTACCAAGAATTACTTTAAGACTCACCTAAGTAAGATAAGAAGAGAACGCCCATACACCCTCTCCAAGCCTACCAAGACAATCCTCAAAGCTACCCTAGATAGATACCTTTTTGATTAATATACCTTTACTTAAGTCATCAAATTCATTAAGTCATTTAGAAGACATTCAACACTTTAGGAAATTCATATAATGGTCTTAGAAAGACCTAGGGAACCTACACTCTTGTACCATAAAAGCCTACTCGTACCATGTCTAGATCGCGTCCCATTTGTCACGACCCAAAATCGAGCCGCGAGTGGCACCCACACTTATCCTACTATGTGAGCGAACCAACCAATCTAAAACCCCAACATATTGAACAAAATACAAAGCGGAAGACTTAAAACTCATTATCCCCAAAATCTGGAAGTCATCATCACAAGAACATCTATCCTCAAGTTACAAATCTAAAAGTATCTAAGAAGCTAAAATAAATAAAAGGCTAGTCCATGCCGGAAGTTCAAGGCATCAAGACATTGAAGAGAAGATCCAGTCCAAGCTAGAAGCATTAGCTCACCCTGAAATCCGGTGTAGTGAAGACTGGCTAGAATTGCTGCTGAGTTGAAGACGACGGTACGTTTGCTGCATTCCCCAAATAACAAAGAAAGAAACAACAAGTAGGGGGTCAGTACAAAACACAAGTACTGAGTAGGTATCATCGGCCAACTCAAAATAGAAAACAGTATATATCAGTTCATATCATAAATCAACTACAATACTCAACATGTAGCAACAAGTACTATAATCATCAATAAGTACTACCAAGTTCATCCATGAGGACTCAAGCCTCAATACCACACTCATTTGGGAAATTAGGTTCATTACATTGAGTATATTAACATCTCTCAAGATTCATTATCTTTCTTCCTCTTGTGTCGGTACGTGACACTCCGATCCCCTACTACTATGTGTCGGAACGTGACACTCCGATCCCCTAATTCTACGTGTCGGTTCGTGACACCCGATCCCCTAATACTACGTGTCGGTTCGTGACACCCGATCCCCTAATTCTACGTGTCGGTTCGTGACACCCGATCCCCTAATACTGTCGGAACGTGATGGATCCCCTAATACTATCGGAACGTGACACTCCGATCCCCTAATTCTACGTGTCGGTTCGTGACACCCGATCCCCTAATACTATGTGTCGTAACGTGACACTCCGATCCCCTAATTCTATGTGTCGGTTCGTGACACCCGATCCCCTAATACTATGTGTCGGAACGTGACACTCCGATCCACTAATATCATTCTATCAATTCATCAAGCCTTCTTTTATACCAAGGCATCATCAGTCTCATTACTTTAGTTCATCAAGCCTTATTTTATACCAAGGCATCATCAATAACAAGGTGAAATAGGGTTTCTTCAAGATTTTGGATTCAAAAGCTTCATTATGCTTATTTTATCACAATCACATAATCACATTCATGCAAGCATACAATTAAGCATATAGAAGGGTTTACAATACTACCAATACATATCATTCACTATTAAGAGTTTACTACTAATAGTATCAAACCATAACCTACCTTCACCAAGGATTCTTGATCAAGCAAGCAATCTCTCAAGCTTCTTGTTTCCTCTTGGTTGTCTCTCTCTATAGATCGTTCCTCTCTTCTCCTTGTTCTCTCTATTTTTTCTTCTCCCAAACTCTCTCTCTTTTCCCTAATTTAGCATATAATTAGGTATAAAAGATGAGGAAACCACCCACTAAGTAACTCAAGGTCATCTCCTTTACACCCCCAAGGATTTGAGTTTTTAACATTGACCCACTAAAATTTATAATTATAGCAAGAATAGTCCAAAACTCCCCTTTAAAACTTACCCAGAAATTTGACCCAGACTGGGATTACGCAACCTGTGACGGTCCGTCGTGCCTACGACGGTCCGTCCTGCACTTCCGTCACGACGGACAGAGAATTGCTCTCAGTACCCAATTCTCAAGAGTTGAAGTGTTTTGAAACGGAACCTCACAACGGTCCATCCTGTCTGTGACGGTCCGTCCTGCAGGTCCATCACAGAGTTCAGAGAATTGCTCTCAGTACCCAATTCTCAAGAGTTGAAGTGTTTTGAAACGGAACCTCACAACGGTCCGTCCTGTCTGTGACGGTCCGTCCTGCAGGTCCGTCACAGAGTTCAGAGAGTCGATTTCAGCACTCAAATATAAGAATTCCAAGTGTTTGGAACGAGACACCCTCGACGGTCCGTCGTTCCCATGACGGTCCGTCGTTGGATACGTCGTCTCAGACAGTTTTCCAGAAATAAAATCTGCTGCTCAAAACGACTAAGCAGGTCGTTACACCATTCCACTACCTAAACGTTGTAGGACTTATCAAATACTTGAATGTATCCTACATGAAGAGAATAGGCAATAACTCACATAGACCATACTAGCTAGGCATGTAATTTAGAGTCTACCCTACTCCGATGGAGGGTGTTCTACTTACCAAGGGTAGAACTAGGACATATCCCATGTAGGCACATGGTTAAGGAATATCAAGGTCTTTTATGCACTGTATTCTCCTTCTCAAGTAGAGATACATTGCACTCTAGTATCTTTTTTAAAGTAGAGTAACATCCTATAACATATTCACTCTATGCTAGCCTTTGTTCTCATAGATTAAGCTTAATAAAAAGGGGCATATTAAAAGGTACCATCTCTTAGTCATTATTACTTACTCATAATGCACCTACAAAAGATGGGTCCACCAGGGCTGCCACTCAATTGTCAATAAGGATAGCCATTCTTAACTTTGTTTCTATATAGAAGGTTCCAGATATTAGTCATGCTTAGAAGGGCACCTTCTTAGGTCTACCGATCCTAAACTTTCATTCAACATTCATCTTTATATCATATACTCAATAGTGTTCAAGTATCATCCATGAATAACCAAGTCAACCTATCAAGATACACTAGTAACACAACTTGAGACATCACCCTAGTCTATGATGATCACATATAGTCAATTAGGAGAGTTCAATCTCACACACACACATATATCACATAGTACTTCACCTTGATCAAATTCAAGTCTTAACATGATAATATCACAAATATATAATAATGCCGAAAAGGCCATGTTAAATACAATTCATAAAGTAATCCCGACGAGGCCTTATCATCTCAAGTATAACACATAAGCACCGCAACCATAAGTGGAACATACCAATCACAACATAATTCAAGACCTATATTACATAAAATAAAAAGAATTAGAGCAGCGTACCACCAATCCATTCTCAGAACTTCAATCCATAGTTAAATCATCCAATACAATACTCAAAGGCCCTTACCCATGGCCATGATCACCAATTCAATCCAATATTTACAATAGACTATGAATCAAAGGTAATTCAATATAGATATATGAATTTATGGCAGCATACTAATGATTCTAACATGATTCTATCATAATTCAATAGCCCTACTCAAATTTCATAAGAATTCAATAGCATTAATACCTGATCAAGTCACCCACCAAGTAGTCAAAAACTAGGGTTCATGAATTACATGGGTCCATAGAAATTTTTATTTAATTTAACTCAATTAACACTAATTCAATCATAAATCATTAATCGAAATCATTTTATGCAAGGACCCACGTCTAGATTTCAATGTAGAAGATTTCATGGTTTAGATCATATTTGAAATTCATTGGAATTGACTCCTTGAAGATAGAGATTTCAAGGATGAAGAACCATACCTTAATTGTAATGAAAATCCCACAAGATTGATTGTCAAAAACATGGAAAATCTATCTTCTTCCTTGGAGCTTCAAAGCTTCATCAATGGAGGTTTTTGGAGAGAAACAATGGAGAGGTTTTATTTTGGACTTGAGGGTTTTTATTTAAAGGGTGAATTGGGGTTTAAAAAGGTCTAATAACCGCCAATAACTATCCCCTAAAATACCCAAAAGACCCCTGAACTTATAGGACCTTTTAACCAACTCAAAGTCAACTTTTAAATTTCTGGAATTATCGTCAGGACCAAGTCCGTGACGCGGAGCTGTTCCCGCTTGATTTTTTGAAAATAACTTCCGGAGCAGTTGAGTCTGCTGGACCAACTTTTGGCACTTTGGTGGACCAAGTCCATGACGCGGACCTATTTCACCAAGGAATAAAAGCTGCTATCATGGGCAACTTGTTGGCCCAAGGTTGGGTCCTCCTTAAGAAACCTTTTGTTGGTCCTTGGGGAGTTTTTCCCGGACGTTTCCACCTCAAATATTCTATTATACATGTTAGGAACCTCTAACATCAATTTGAACTCAAAACAACACATAAAACTTGACGAAACACATTAAGGCACACAAGCACGTTTCAAGGAAAAACATTCGAACGACTTGGACGTTTGACCTCCAAACTTCACCAAACATTAGAAACTGCCTATAAACATCATTTAACCATTTCAAGACTTAATAAACCCATAATGAACATGTTAGGCTCTAATTGCACCTTGCTCATTTTGAGGGTGGAACAAGAACCTAATCATCTCATCCCTTTGGTTAGACACCAAGGATGGAGCATACTTAGACAATAGGATAAACTTTAAGGAATACTCCTCAACACTCATGTTATCTTGCCTAAGGTTTATAAATTCCTCAATCTTAACCTCCCTCTTCTCACGTGGAAAGTAACTTTCTAAGAATGCTTCCTTAACCTCTTCCCACTCGAAGAGACCCGATTCAACCGGCCTACTATCCTTCCATTGAGTAAACCATACTTGAGAAACATCTTTCAATTGATATGAAACTAACTCCGCTTTCTCCCTAGAAGTCACTCCCATAGCATGCACTATCTTATACACTTCATCCAAGAAGGCTTGGGGATTTTCTCCCACCTTAGAACTAAGAAAGATAGGAGCATTCATCTTCACAAAGTCCCTCAATCTAGAGGTCATAGTACTCTCCATAGCATTCTCTCTAGGCCAAATGTCTCTATTCAGTTGTGTAGTCATAGCTCGGGCTAGAGTAATGAGAGCCTGCCTCTCTAAGCTCCCCATTATCCATAACCGGGGAACCACTGGAACCTAATTACCTCCACCCACAATAGGGACTTGATCACCTTGGGGAGGAACTTTAGCACCCAGATGAACTTGTTCCACTTGCTCAACTCGGAAAGGAACTCCCCCAATCACCACCTTCTCATTAACCCTCCTAGCCGGTGTACTTCTCGTATTCATATCATATAAAAAAAAGAGAAAACAATAAGAAAGGACACTTATAACTTTTAACTCTACGGCACGACACAAGCGTAGAAAATAAAGGGAAGTCTATAGTCCTATAGACTCTCGCCCATAGATGTGTCGCAACTCACACCGATGAAAAAGACTCTACTAGACGTGGCTTTATGAGAATTTTTGATTCCTAAGACAACTTTCATAACCTATGCTCTAATACAATGTTTGTCATAATCCGAGAGTACATCCTAGAAGATATGGTGTTCTCGAATCGCAACACGGCGTACTTGACCTTTCGGAGGTCTTGTACAAGCCTTTTGACAACGTTCATTGCATACATGTATGAAAAGTAGTACGAAATTAAAACTTTTCACACGAAATAGTAGTACTTGAAAATATCTCTTTTATAGAAAAACATAATGAAAGGCTAAGTCTCAAAGTCGCCATCTTAGACATACGAATATATTGGGACACGACCCATATTTTAACGTATAGAAAATAACTAAGTCTATTACAATAATTTCAATAAGGAAACCTAAACATCATGATGTCCTCGAATCTAGTGAGGAAATACCAAATTTTGCGTGAATGAAATGCTAATCCAAGCTTCATGGCGTACTTGACCTCTCGGAGGTCTTGTACAAGCCCTTTGACATCATTCATTGCATACATGTATGAAAATGAGTGCGGAATTAAAACTTTTCACACGAAAACATCTTAAAATATATTTCATATTAAAAACAATATAAAACTCTAAGTCTCAATATATGACATGCTTAGACTTTAAGAAATACTTAGGACACGGCCCATACAATCGAAATATAACAATCTAATATCTATTACAATACTTTGAAATAATGAAGTCTAAAGATGATTATTCCCTTGAGTCAAGTGAGGATACACTTCAACTATGCTTGAACGATAACTTTATTCCAAGCTTGCTTCAACGACACCTCTCACATACTAACCACACCTTTAGATATAAGCAAAAGTATGGAATTAGTAAAAACACATGTACTAAGTATGGCTTAATGCATAAAATCATGAGAAATGGACATTTATGAGAAATATGATCTATTTGATTAAAACGTCACATTAAAAGTATAGGAACCACATTTAAGCACAAAACATCACATTTAGAACAGAATACAAGTCATATACAATTTATACAAATTTAGTAAACATTACAGTGAACTTACACTGAACTTCACTGTTACTTCACTGTAACTTCTAATAAAACTCACACTTCACATTACAGCATAAATAACACCTACAAATCACACAACCATGAGATCCTCCTACCAAAGGTGATTCTAAGGTTCACTTGACTGAGTTGTGAAGCGACCTCCCATACGATCCCTTCACACACACCTAAGAGATACTTTAGAGTACCTAGGGTAAGATCATTCTCACCTCATACCATAATTTATATATAATATGACATTCTTCTCCCAGAGGTTATCAAAAGATTTACTTAAGTAATTCAAACCCTCTCCAAAATTACCTAAATAATCCTTAAGACTTCCTAAGTTTAGATTATGTCTAACTTATCAATTTACTTTCCTTATCTAGAGTCACTCTTAAGACTTACCTAGGTAAGACATGAAGTAACCATTCCTATGCCCCATTCATACCTTAACTAGGCAAACCTTTAGCTACTCTAGGTAAGTACTTATTCATATACATGCTCGCTAACTGAAGTCATTATCTTCTTTAGTTCACTTAAGAGACATTCATCACATATAAGGACATTCATGTAATGGTCTTGGAGAATACCTAGGGACTCACTCATTAACATCTTCGAAGCCTAATCGTGCAATATCTAGATAGTGTCCCATACCACCAACTAAACTTCATAGAACATCTTCAATATTAGTAAGTATCCCATATGATGATAATAGGCAATAACCGACATAGACCATACTAGATATGAATTGAATCCGCAATCATGAACCTACCCCGATGGAGGTTTGTTCTATGGGCCAATGGTAGAACTACGTCACATCCCATGTATGCACATGGTTAAGGAATATGAAGGGTTTCATTGGACTCTAGCCTAATCCTTAACTGGAGCTACTTCCCAAACCATACTCACTCGGTGCTAGCTTTTGTTCTCATAGAGTAATTCACATAAGGATCACATGAAGAGGTTTCATATCTAGTTCATAACCCAATTATATTTCACTTTACCAAAGAGGTCCCTTAGGGTTTCTTTATAATGGTTAAGAGAATAGCTCAATGATTTTCCTAAGGATGATTTCATGTCGTTCCAGCCAACCAACCCTAAGTCCACCATTCACACAAGAAGGATACCATTGCGGCTTTCAACTTCAAGGATATCATAAACTTACATCTATGATGAAGATTCCACATAAAGGACCTTCTTAGAAATGTTCAAGGTCACAAGTTAATCACATATAAAAGACAAAGAGGCTTTAGCTTACTAAGTCAAGAATTCAATATTTACATTCCTTAGGTATTAAGTAAGAGACACATGTCTACCACAACAATACACATCAATACTTCACTTTATCACATATAGCATATAACCTAGGAAGCACATAGGCACCACCAAGTCAACCATAGGTCACCCTATACACTACTATAAAACCTTTAATATAACAACCATAAGACTCATATGACCAAGTAGAAAGAATAATACATCATTTCTAAGACTACACACATAAGGACATAGTCATAGTCTAATATGATCACCTAATGTTAATAGAAAAACGCATACTGTCACATTAATCACATTTAGATAGATATGATCATTCTTCACATAAATCAACTAGGCAAATCAACATAATATATCAAGTAATGCCGACAAGTCCATGATAATCATAATTCATAACGCCGACGAGACCACATAATTCATAAGTAAAGCACATAGCACCGCCACCATAAGTGGACCATACCAATCACAACATAATTCAAGACCTAAACTACATATTATAAAGAAAATTAATGCAGCGTACGACCAATCCACTTCATTCCATAGCTAAATCATCCAACACAATACTCAAAGGCCCTTACCCATGGCCATGATCACCAATTCAATCCAATATTTACTGTAGACAATGAATAAAAGGTAATTCAATATAGATTAATGAATTTAGGGCAGCATACTAACAATTCTAACATGATTCTATGATAATTCAATAGCCCTACTCCAACTACATAAGAATTCAATAGCATTAAGACATGATCAAGCAACCATAAAGTAGTCAAAAACTAGGGTTCATGAATTAAATTGGTCCGTAGAAATTTTAATGTAAAATAAATCAATTAACACTAATTAAATCATAAATCATAGATCTAAAATCTTTTATTCAAGGAGCCATGGCTAGATTTAAAAATAGAAGATTTCATGGTTTGGATCATAATTGAAATTCATTGTAATTGACTCATTGAAGAAAGAGATTTCAAGGATGAAGAACCATAACTTAATTGTTAAGAATAGCCCACAATATTGATGGAGAAAAACTTGGAAAATCTGTCTTCTTCTTTGGAGCTTCAAAGCTTCTTCAATGGAGGTTTTTGGAGAAAAACAATTGGAGAGGTTTTGTTTTGGACTTGACGGTTTTGATTTGAAGAGTGAATTAAGGTTTAAATAGCTCTAATAACCGCCAATAACTAACCCCTGGAATACCCAAAAGACCTCTGAACTTATAGGACCCTTTAACCAAGTAAAACTCAACTTAAATTTCTGAAATTATCGTTGGTAAACAAGTCCGCGATGCGGAGCTGTTCCCGTATGATTTTATAGAAAATAACTTCTAGGGGAGTTGAATCTTCTTTGTGTCGACGACGCAGACAAAAATTTGTCACTTTGGTGGATCAAGTCCGCGACGAGGGCCTGTTTCACCAAGGAACAAAAGCTGCTGCCTTGGGCAGCTTGTTGGGCCAAGGTAGGGTCCTCTTCAAGGACCCTTTGGTTGGTCCTTGGGGAGTTTTGCTCGGACGTTTCCACCTCAAATACTATCGTATTCATGTTAGGAACCTTTCACATCAATTTGAACTCAAAACAACACATAAAACTCAACGAAATATACTAACACATACAAGATCATTTCTAGGCAAAGCTTTCGAACGTCATGGACGTTCTTGGATGTTTGACCTCCAAACTTCTCCAAATTTTAGACACTGCCTATAAAAATTATAATTAGTCATTTTAGTACTTAATACAATCATTACCAACATGTTAGGCTCTAATTCCACCTAGCTCATTTTGAGAGTGTAATAATTAACCCTCCCAAAATACCCAAAACACCCCTACACTAGTTGGACTTTAAATTAAAAGTGAAACTTGATTTTTCATTAAATCCCAAAATTATCAAGAATTGAAGGCTGGTCTGCGATGCGTAGCAGAGTCCAAATTCTAGTTTCAAAAATTCTTTTTGAGGTAGAAGAACTCGTGTTAGGTCCATGACGCAGAGCTGTCATTTTCAGAAATCGGCACCAGGCGCGCGGCCACCTCAGATTCCGCCTGTCGGAATTTCTTGTTCATTTTTCATCTCTAAACCTCCAAACTTCCACGACTCTTTCTCCAAACACTTAGGACTTTAATTACCCTTTTTTAGATCATAATTCATTAGGTTAGGATTTAGCTTAGGTCATAGTTTTTTTGGGGTGTTTCAGTTATGCTAATAGGTGACATGGACACAACAAGAGTGACTATCCATGAGAAAATAGTTGAGGAGGACCAGGTGAGGGATAGAGATGATTTCAAGAATAAGAGGAATAGGACATGAGGAACGAGTCTGCACAACAATGAAATAATGTGAACTGGTATTCTTTCTAACAGAAGCAAAAAGGACATGCTTCATCATCTAATAGTGAACCTACACCAAGGAACCAATGTTTGTACAATACTCATGATATTCAGAACATTAGATATAGACATGCGTATGCGCAAGATGGTAAGGAAAAAGGGGGTACTTAGACTTTGCATGTTCCAAGTGTGGTAGGAGCCACTCACGGGTGTGTCGCGATGGCTTCAAGTGTAGCTAAAATGGTAATTTTATAAGAGAATGTCCAAAAAATAGGCAGAGAAATGATGAAGAGGGTAATAAAGCCTAGTCTTCTTCAATTTCTTCATAATATAGAGTTAAATAAGCTACTTCAGGGGCAGACAGAGAAGGAAACCATTATTATTCTATCATTAGTTGCCGAGAGCAAAAGGATTCATCAGATGTTGTCACTTCACTACAACAAATTTGATTATTTTAGACGAATTGTCACTTTAAGTTCATATTTCGTCCAAAACAAATTTTGTGAGAAGAAAATATTCATCAATAATTTTTCCCTAAAGAATGGGTCACTAATTAAGTGTATATTGAGACGAATTAGTGTTTTGTCACATATTAGACATGAATTGTCTATGAAACTATTTTTCACCCCTAAATGTATTCGATTCATGACAAACGTGATTGTCATAGAATTATATTTTTTTGTAGGTAATAAAATTGTTTCGTCACTAAAGAAGTTATAATGGTGACGTGAATGATTGTGTCACTAATTATTTATTTGAATTCGTGTTAATTTGTTTTGTCTCCAATCATATAGCTACTGCGTCATTGAAGAAATATTATTTCGTCACTAAATACTACCTTTCACATACGCATTATCTTTTTGTCACTAAAGTATAATTAGTGGCAATGTTACTTTCTTGCCATTTTGTAGCTAAAAATTATCACATCTTCACTAAGAAACTACTTTTACCAACGAAATAAATTTGTCACTACAAAATGTCATAGTTAGCGATGATCGCAATCGTCATAAAATAAAAAGTTAATTTGTAGGTATTAAGTAGGATATTTTGGGAAAATTTTTATTTTTTGTTACCAAATGTCATACTTTTTATGAAGAAAATGTGATTGTCTTAAAATGTACAAGAAAATCATCGCTAAAAGTTAATCTTTTATAGACGAAATATTTTGTCACTAATAAAAAATATTTGATGACATTTTAATTTGTAGCTATAGTATTTACGATTTGATTTAGTTAATTTGAAAATTATCAAATCATATATAAATTATATAAATAACTTCATTGGAAAGAACATTTATATAAACTAAAACTAATATCATACTAAAAGAAGTAAGATAACAACAAAAATATATTTAAAAATATCGTCATATATTAACTTAGAACAAATAAAATAACATTCATGAGATGATATCTCATTACATACGCCTTAAAGTAAAATTAACATCAAAAAAATTTGGTCGAACTTGAAAAATGTAACTTAGATATACTAAACTTTAAAAAGAAACGAAGTAATAAAATTGAGGATGCTTCTTAAAAATATCATTGCAAAAAAACTTTTATAATAGTTCGTCCTGATTTCCATCTTTCACAACCTGTGTAAGCAAAAATTAAATATTTTATTTCACATATATGGTAATTTAAGCATAAAAATATATATACAATTAGATCACTCGTACAATCTCTGTTGAATTTTAAAAGTATAATTGAAGGAATAAGATCACTTTTCGAGCAAATTAGATTCAAGAATACACACATAATGTTTTTTCTTGAAGGGAAAGCTAACAGAACAGAATAAAACACAATTATTCTTGAAGAAGAAAGGTAATAGTACTCATGAATTGAACTAACATTAAACAACAAATTACATGTTCATGATGAGGAAAGTTAATATGAAGACAGAATAGACAAATTCAATTGAATAGGAAAGCTAACATAACAATATTCAATAAAAAGATTATTCAATAATTATTCTTCAACAAGAAATCTAAGAGTACATGAATTGAACTAATTATAGTAAACATCAAATACATGTTCAAGAAGAGGAAAGCTAATATGAAAATAGAGAAAACAAACAACATTGAAATCTCTCATGCGTAGAACACATGATTGGTTTGACAATTCGTTTTTATTTTATTTACATCCAACCTCTACTCTAACAGGATAAATAAAGAGCAGAAGCTTTAAATTAAATTGATGAGAACAAAGCAATGTAGTTATTATTGTACCTGAAGTGATAACTTGATAAGGTGCATTGATGAGTGTATCATGAAAATGAAACAGAGTTATATATTAGGTGTGAAATGCTACCAACTATATCTATTTAGTTTAAACAAGTTGTAATGATATTATTATAGTTTAAAGTATAATATGTCTAACCTTGATCGTGATGAGCTCATAAACTGATGCACTACAAATTTAGGTAGAAAGTATATATAATACAGATATCTATTGATTAATATAAGAAGTTATATTACCTGTGTTATTAGTCGGAGTACATGTATATGATACATCACCAAATTCAGTAGAGGAAACATTTTTCCTAGTAAGTGTTTTTCGCTTATAGATACGTCCTCCGGGTGACATGACTTGCTCCTATTTTTGACTGAGATTTATGGAAAAATTTGAGATTTTTAAGTCTTTTCTAGTATACAAATATCAAGTCAACAGTTGAAACTATTCCAAATTGCATACAACTTGTAAAAGACAAGGAGATCGACGATGAAAAAAAATTAAAATCCAAAGAAAATAAAAATATTTTATTAAAAACTTCAGATTGAACGTTACGAACAAAATCATTCATACATGAACTTCAGAAAGAACGTTACGAACAAAATCGTTCATACATGAACTTCAGAAAGAACGTTAGAACAAAATCGTTCATACATGAATCATAATACCTAACTTTGTCTATCAGATTTTCTTTCTTGATGGTTTATGTACTCAACATTGTTCAAACAAAGAGAAACGAAATTGTTCATACCTAGTTTGTATCTTCAATCTGATCTTGAATCCTACTTCACTGTGAGATTAGTCTTTTCATCTCTCTCTCTCTCTCACTCACACACACACACACATATATATATATATATATATAGATATATATATAAACTTTAAAGTATAAGAGCCAAAACATCTTTTTTTTAATGCAATGTTGGTTCAGTTTTTTGGTGGGAATTTGCAATCCGTTTGAAGAGTTATGAGTGATATCCCCAAAAACATAGGAAGACGAGAAGATATTTTGAAATTTGTACTATGTTTTCTCTTGGAAAAACATAAAATATTTAGGTTTAAAGGCTACTAAAAACATTAATAAGTAAGAAATGAATAACAAAAGAAATAGAAAAAAAATCTCACTCCCTATTTAATGTATACGTTTCAGCAATAAAAAGTAACACTTTAAAAATAAATTTAACTATCTGTATAATAATATTTTTACTAACAAATTCTCACATAAAATTACTTAATGTTGAAATTAATTTTAGCACGAGCTTATTCCCTGTTGATTGGGATAAACTACAAGGAATAACTCATTCTCGAATTAATTATTCGGGGATTAAAATATTATTTTTATTCCTCTTTGAGGGTCGTATAAGGTGTGGGCATGGAACAAGATGATTTATATCGAGTGTAAGTCAATGAATTTGGAGTGTATGATTTATTTAAAAAAATGTGTCGTGTTTATATATTTAAAATCAGAAGGGAGCTCGACTAAAGGGAAGGATTTACTTAGATAAAAAACATAGGATAAAACACTTGATAGCTATAAGTACGCCTAGCCCCAACGTGGCGGCAAAAAATGTTGATTTGATGAAAATAAGATTGTTTGACGCCTTTAAGTTTACAATTTTTTGATATTTTCAAAAATTACGAGTCCATTTGGAGGTGCAATTTCTTTTACGAGGAGGAATTTCTCACTAGTTACCTATTTAGGTGCGAGTCAAAAGGTTATTTAAAATATTAAAGGTGTGGGTGTGGGATAAGACGTTTTAGATAACAAATGACGAGTGTAAGTCCTTAAACGTGAGGCATATAATTTATATATAAAAATGTATCATATTTATATATAAAAAATCGAGAAGGTAGCTCGACTAAAGGGGAGGAGTGAGTTTAGAGAAACGTAGGATGAAACACTCGATAGCTATAAGTACGCCTTGCCCCAACGTGGTGCCCAAATGTTGATTTGATGAAAATAAGATTGTTTGACGCCTTTGAGTTTATAATTTTTTGATATTTTCAAAAGTTACGAGGCCATTTGGAGGTGCAATTTCTTTTGTGAGGAGGAAATTTCTCACGAGTTACCATATGGTGTTCGAGTTAAAATGTTATTTAAAACATTAAAAGGTGAGGTCGTGGAACAAGACGATTTACATAACACATGACGACTGTAAGTCCTTAAACGTGAGGCATATAATTTATATATAGAAATGTATCATTTTTATATATAAAAAATTGAGAATGGATCTCAACTAAAGGGGAGGAGTGAATTTCGAGAAAAACGTAGGATGAAACACTTGATAGCTATAAGTACGCCTTGCCCATACGTGGCGCCAAAATGTGTATTTGATGAAAATAAAACTGTTTGACGCCGTTGAGTTTATAATTTTTTGATATTTATAAAAATTATGAGATATTTGGAGGTGCAATTTGTTTTGTGAGGAGGACATTTCTCGTAAGTTACCTATTTGGGTGCGAGTTAAAAGGTTATTTAAAACATTAAAAGGTGTGGACGTGAGAAAAGATATTTTACATAACATAGGACTAGTGTAAGTCCTTAAATGTGAGGCATATGATTTATATATAAAATGTGTCTGATTTATATAAAAAATCGAGCAGGGACCTCGACTAAAGGGGAGAAGTGAGTTCTTTTATATATATATAAAAGTCAACAATTAATAAGATTTTCCATTTCAATTTAATAAAACTCAACACCTGAATTTTGGATATACTCAGCCCCGCTAGTGTTTATCAAAAAAGCAGAACATCTCTTGTGAGCTTGGCTGTCCACCTTTCAACGACCCTCCTTTCTAGAAATGTTAGGTGATTCTTTTGGCTATACCTCAGCCTCGCTAGTGTTCAAGTAAGTATCTATCCTTCCTCTAAATGTTACTTGGTATTGTATCCATCTCCTGTTCCCTTTTGACTTGAACCTTTAATTTTCAATACACAACTTCAAGAATTTATAAGACTAACTTTAATGTATTGACAATAAATACGTGACCTTTTAAAAACATTTAATTAATATGGATTATACATTTTTGAAGTTTATAATGGACAAAGGATGGATAAATTCTCCAAAGTTCTCTAAAAAATTTGTTGATGGATTCCAATCTTTAATGCAATTTGTTCGGTCTCGCTTTGATCGAAACTCTAAAATTTAATATCCATATGATGATTATTTGAATATACATTTTCAAACACAAGATGTAGTGTATGGCCACTTGTTGTTGAAATGATTTAAGAAAGATTATATTTACTTGAACTACCATGGCCAACAAATTGAAATGCATGATGATGATACAACACTTTACACTGAAGTTGAAAATGAGGAAAGGATAAATGAAGAACATGTCAGCAATAATGATTTTCAGGTCATGTTAGAAGAAATTAGTGGAAGATCAAAAGTCAATCTTGTGGAGGATACAACTGGTAATAAATCATGTGATAATTTGAGCAAGAGTGAAGAAAACAATTTTGAGGTTTTGTTAAAAGAAGCTGAACGTGAATTGTGCCCAGGATGTAAAAAAATCTCCAAGCTTTCATTTCTTGTGAAATTGCTCGAATTGAAAGTGTACAGTCAATGGAGTAACAAGTCATTTAATATGTTGTTGGAGTTACTATGAGATGCATTTCCTGATGGTGAGACATTTCCAACGTAGCATTATGATGCAAAATGTATGCTGCAAGGTTTGGGAGTAGGATACACTTCAATCCATCCTTGCAAGTATGATTTTTTTCTTTATTTGAATGAATTTAAAATAGACAAGAATGTCCTCATTGTGTTACTTCCAGGTGGAAAATTGCCAAGGAAAACGGTAAAAACATTCCTCATATAATTCTGTGATATTTTCCCTTAAATCCGAGACTTCAAAGATTATTTATGTCTACAAAAACAAGCACAAATATGAGGTGGCATAAAGAAAAATATGTAGAAGATACCAATCTGTTAAGGCATCTAGATGATTCTATAGCTTGGAAAGAGTTTGATAAGATTCATACATGGTTTGCACAAGAACCACGTAACGTAAGACTTGGCCTCGCGACTGATGGTTTCAATCCATTTTGGTAACATGAGAACAACTTATAGCATGTGGCCTATCATTTTATTTCCTTATAATCTTCCTCCTTGGAAATGCTTTAAGGACCCGATTATGATGATCTCACTACTTATACCTGGTCCTCAAGCACCTGCAAAGGATATTGATTCTTACTTGAGGCCTTTGATTGATGAATTGAAAGAGTTATGGAATGATGGAGTAGAGACATTTGATGCGTCTACAGGAAAGTACCTCCAGATGCATGCTGGTGTTTTATGGACCATAAATGACTTTCTGGCTTATGGTAGTTGTTTAATTTTCTTATTGTTCAAGTTTGTGAATCATATCCAGTCATACCCGAGTTAGTATTCCTCAACTCAGTTAGAACATTGCTCTTTGTGTTTTCATTATTGGTACAAACAGTGAACATTAATCTAGAACAATCATCTCTTATTGTTACATTTTTGTTTCTACATTATGCAAATTTCTCTGTTTTTTTTCTGTTTTAAAATTATACCATTCATACAGTGGCTTCGTACATGCAGTAAACATTTTTTTTCTATTTTCAAAATTTCTATATTTGTTTCAGTTAGAACATTGCTCTTTTTCTGTTTTAAAATTATGCTTTTTTGTGTTAGGTAATTTGTCTGGATGAAGCACTAAAGGATACATAGCATGTCCTACATGCAATAAGGATGCACCTTCACAAAAGATAACAAAATTTGTTACATAATCACCGTCGTTATCTTGAACCTAGTCATAAATCGAGAAGAAGCAAGAAGTTCAATGGAAAGATAGAAAAATATTAAAACCAAAAGAGCTCTCAGGAGATGATGTCTTCCATCAATTTGATTTGCTTAGATCTTATATGCCACGAAAATACTCAAATAGTAAGAAAAGTAAACGTCTTCCTACATAATTGAATTGGATGAAGAAAAGTATTTCTTTTTTATTTACCATACGGGAAAGACTTAAAGTTACCAAATAATATGGATGTCATGCACATAGAAAAGAACATTTGTGAGAGTGTTCTAGGAACATTATTGAATATTGATGGAAAATCTAAGGACACATATAAATCAAGACAAGATTTTGAGGATATGGGCATAAGAAAAGAAAAATGGTTGCAATATGATGACTCTGGTTATACGATGCCATTTGCTTGTTGTAATATGTCAGAAAAGGAGAACAAACTATTTTGGGCATTTTTGAAATTTGTTAAATTTCCTGATGGTTATTCTTCAAATAGATGGTGGTAAGACAACTAAACACAAAAGTCATGACTATCTGTTGCAGCGATTGTTGCCTATAGCTCTTCATGGATATAGAAATAAAGATGTTTCTTTAGCATTGATTGAGTTGGGACATTTTTTCCAAAGAATATGTTGTAATACATTGAAATGGGATGACTTAGAACAACTTTAAAAGGATCTAGTGATTATATTATGTAAGCTTGATGTGATCTTTCCACCTGCTCTTTTTGATGTAATGGTACATTTGGCTGTGCATTTATCACGAGAGGCCATGAATGGGGGACCGGTACAATATCGTTGGATGTACTAAATTGAGAGGGTTTATGCAAACTTAAGCGTTATGTGCGAAACAAGGCACGAACAGAAGGTTCTATTGCAGAAGGCTATATTATTGATGAATGTTTGACATTATTCTTTATGTATCATACTGACATTGAGTCCAGATTTAATCGTGAAGATTGAAATGATGATGTATCTAGTAAGAGAGATAAACATGTTCTAGACATATTTTCTGAGAGTGTTAGACCATTCAAAGGAATTTATGTAGCATTACCAAAGAAAGACTTTGATATGGCTCGATGGTATGTGTTGAATAATTATGAAGAAGTAGAACCTTTTCAAAAGTAAGTTTATTTATCTATTTACATTCATATTTTGTTATTTTAAGTCACGTATGAATAGTTTATCTTCTGACATGCAAGGAACATGAAAATGAGTTGATAAAGCAAGGTGTTAAGAATATAAAACAGAAACATAGAGAACAATTTCCTCAATTGTTCAAAAGAAAAGTAAATGATTTTTTAAGATGATAACTTTGTTTGTGTCTAAGTTTAAATTTTTTTCATTAGTAATTGAATGCAATATTTTTTCATTGTAGATTATGCAATTATATTACAAGGATAAAACAATATCTCTCAAGGAATTATATCCTTTGGCAATGAAACCTGATTTTCATGGAAGGAAACGTCCTGGTTTTATTGTTAATGGTGTTAGGTATCATATTCAAAGTCATGATGAATTATGTAAATGTCAAAATAGCGGCGTAGTCTTTGAAGGCTATCATGAAAATGAGGTGATTAATTTTTATGGTATAATAACTGACATGATTGAGTTAGAGTATGTTGATGGAAATCGAGTTGTCTTATTTAAATGCAAGTGGTTTGATCTTCACAAGAATACAGGGATGCAGAAAGATAACAATTTCACTAGTGATAATGTAAAGAGATTTTGGTATGAACATGATTCATTTGTACTAGCCACACAAGTGAAGTAGTTTTTATTTTTACATAGATGGTCCAAAATTAAGAGGGAATTGGCGAATTGTGCAAAAATTTCAAGATAGGAATATATATGATGTCCCAGAGATTCAAAATTTTGATGTGGAAAGTGATGAATTCTTTTCTACTAATGATGATCTGTATCAAGATGTTTCAGTTGAAAGTAGTGTGATTGACAATGATATTGAGGATGTGCCAAGCAAGTTACATTGAGGTGATGATGATTCAAATATCTTAGATTTTCAGTTTAGTCAAGATGGAGGTTCAAACAGGACATGGAGTTGACTACAATACAGAAGATTCAGATCAAGATGAGGAAAATATGGTAGATTACATAAGTGATCATGAGAGAAATGAAGGTACTAAAAGTATTAATAAAGATGAAGATAATGAGACATATTATGACGAGGACAACAATGATTCGATGATGTAACCTTCCACTGATTGTGAAAAATGCAGCTCCATTTCTTCTCATGTATGTATTCTCTCCCTTTTAACTTCTTTATCCTTCTCTTTCTTCTTCTTATTGATCATCATTATCTGATTCTTGCATGACAAGTGTTCCAGCTTACTAGAAAGGGGCACGTCAAGAAGGGAATGATTTTGAAAAGACTCACTACAGAAAGAAAATTGTCGGTGTTAGAGTATTTTCATCTACTGTTAAATAAGGAACTGAGAATGTTTCAATAGAAAAGTAGTATCCTTTAATGTATTTAGGCAGAATGTTTCATTTGAAAAGCAGTTTCCATCATCTAGCATTTTCTCAATTTTTTCGTATTTTTTTTTTTGCAGTAGCTATCACTCTCCCTTGCATTCTTGCACGTGGTTGTTACACTCCCATCAATGGTTGATGTTCGTTGTTGCATTCATAGGTGCTTGTTTCTTTCTAGACAATGGTTGTTGATTATTGCACTCTTGAACATGGATGTTGGTTGTTGCATTCTATCCAATGGTTGCTGCAGGTGGTTGTATTCTATGAGATTGGAAGTATTAGCTATTTTGTTGCTTTTTTGCATTATTGACAATGATTGTTGTCTCTTGTTGCATTCTTGACGTGGTTTCTACTTCATTTTGTTCTTGTTGCTACTGCTAGTGTAGTAGTCTTATTTTAATTTCGAAATACAATTGCTATTAGAATCTAAACTTATATTACTTACCGGAGCCGTATCAGCCATGCCTCTTTTAAATTATTTAATCAAAAGATTCATATGTCCTATATACTTTCTTGAACTATGTATCAAGTCAAAATAGATTACACAAATCAAAATGAGTGAAGTATAATAAATAGAGATCCTCAAAGCTTAAAAAAAAACATGAGAAACTCTATGTCAAATTAATTCTAAAAGAATAGGATATTTTCAAGAGAATCAAGAAGATCAAATTCATTTCTCGATTTACAAGTAGATAAACAAGAACTAGTGTTGGAATAATATCTATTACTATACAAACCTCGATTGCATTTCTCGATGATGTAATTGTGTTGTTTAAGAAAATTGTTTTAACACATAAATTATTTTGTGACGAATTTTATTGTATCTAAATTGTTAATTGATTAAAGACGATAGAGTAAACGTCACTAATTATGTATAACATTAGTGACAATAAATAAGGTCACAAATAAATATATTTTTTGTCGCTAAAACATAAAATGTTTGACTACAAACACTAGTTTGTCATAATTGTAACAACATCTTATTTGTGACGATACTTTTTCTTTCCCAAAACAGAACTAATTTAAGGACAAAATATAATTTGTCACAACTTAGCAACATTATTAAAGACAAAAAAATGTGTCAGTAATAAATTAAACTTCGTCGTTAATAATACTTAATAAATGACGCCAAATTATTTTTTGGTGGGAAACTTTAAAGGACAAAAATTTACCACGAACTTTTGTGATTCGTCACTAACAGTGTATGCTCATATATTTAGAGACAAAATCTAAATTTTGTCACAAATAGTGATGAATTTTATAGCGTAGTTAATAATCTCGTAGCTGAATATCATTTTTGTTGTAGTGCTTGTATGATCCAAGTGTTCAGTTTTGATCTTTTTTTCCAGAGATGGTAGAGTTTGATGTCATTCTAGGTATTGATTGGATTCATGCCTATTATTCATCAATAGATTTCAGCACTTGAGTAGTCACGTTGTAGTTTTCCAGTGAATCAGTTATAGAGTGGAAAAGCAGTTCAGCAGTGCCTATGGGTCATTCCATTTCGTACATAAAGGTAATAAAGTTAGTTTCCAAGGGATGTGTCTATCACTTAGTCCAAGTTAATGACTTAAGTGTTGAGATACCTCATATTCATTCAGTTTCATGTAACGATCCAAGGGTATACCTAGAAGTTACATGGCATATTCCACCTCTCTGAGGTCTTATACAAGCCCTTAAACATAATTGATCTAATATATATGAAAAGTAGTGCGGAATTAAAACTTTTCGCAACAATAGTCAAACTCTCTATAGAATATAAGAAACAACTAAGTCTCTTCATAAGCCATATTAAACACATATAATATCATAGGGTCACAACCCTTTACATTTCAAGAAACTATAGACTATTACAAAGTATTTTAAAAAACAAACTAAAACAGAAACCATGTCCTCAAACATATGAGCACATACCAAGCTTCTTGAGAGAATGCTATTTCCCAAGCTTCAACTTCTAAGAGAATCCTCACTTGCCACCTACACTTGTAGAAATAAAGAAACATATTGAATTAGCACATTGAATGCACTAAGTTTGGTGAACATTCAAAAAAACCTAGCTAAAACTTACATGTACTTTAAGATATGTTTTTCATGCTCTTTTGATATAAACCTCATAAAAAGTATTAGAAACATCTTCAAGACTATATTCATATATAAGACATATTCAAGTAATCCACAATATACGACTATAATCATTTAGGACCAATTTAAGAATTTAGAATCCTACCCATGGTTACTCTAAGGCTCACCTAAGTAACACGCGAAGGCACCCTCCCGTACACCCTCTTCGAGTCTACCTAAGAAATCCTCAAATCCATTTTATATAAGAACCTAAGTATGCAACTTACCTTTACTAAGTCAACATTATTTACTAAATCCATTTAAGATACAACTTAAACATATAGAGGACTTCACATAATGGTCTTGGAAGACCTAGGGAACTCATCCTAGCATTTTCAATGCCTACTCCTATCATGTGTAGATAGCGTCCCATTAAACTACCCACACGTTGTAGAACCTTTCCAATAACTATAATGTACATATCATATGATGAGAATAGGAATTAACCGACATAGACCATACTATCTAGGTATGACATCCAGTGTCTTAAGGACCCCATACGAAAAAGGTATTCTACTTGCCATAGGTAGAACTAAGACTCATCCCGTTTTGGCACATGGTTAAGGGATATCAAGGGCTCCTTTGTACTCCAGTCTCATACTCAAGTAGAGCTATTGTCACAAGCATATCCGCTCAGTGCTTTTCCTTGTTTCTTATAGAGTAATTCATTCCTAGTGTGTATTAGAGAAGGTACCATCACTAAGTCCCACCCACTCATACTACTCTTCCTAAGTATAGCTCCTATGACTTTCTTAGATATGGTTTTATTCTGTGCAGCCAACCTATCCCTAAGTCCATCATTCAACTCAAGAAGGCACCATTACGGTCTTTCACTTCAAGTCTTCTATTAACCTTCTTTTCATATTCATGTTTTCACATTCTTAACCTCCTTTTCACATTCAAGGTTCTACATTAGTGTTTCACAAAAGGCCACCTACTATAGGTCTACCGATCCTAGACATTCATTCTTTCATTCACATACATGAAAAGGGTTCCTAAGCCTACCAAATCAGGAGATCACATTTGTATAATATTCATACACCAAGTAGAAGGAACCTAAGTCTACCAAATCAAAAAATTCATAATCTATAAGCTTTCATGTATCAGGAAAAGGCATATAAGTTTACCAATCAAGACACAACATAATCGTACTATCATTTAGAGGATCATACTTTCACCTCACATATGCACATACACAATATCATCATTCACATTGTTCATCTTTACAAGTTAGAACATGATGATACTACAATTCACATAATAATACCGAGTAGGCCATAGGATATATAAAAATTAAACACTGCCACCATAAGTGGACCATACTAATTAATGAAAATTCAACATTAATTCTATATGAAATAAAGGAAATAGGTCAATTCACCACCTTCCAATCACTATCATCATCATTCGTTAGACTTTTCAACCAATTCACATAACAAGTGGTCTTACCAATGATAATATACACAAGACTAAGACAACAATCAATCTGTATCAATGCTCCAATAATAATCAATTCTAATATAATCAATACATATTTTAATAGCCCAGAACAATACACACATGAACTCAATAAGATTGGGCCATGATCAATTCACCCACTTTAGAGTTAAAATTAGGAATTCAAGGAATACATGGGTTCATGGAGTTTTTTATCTTAAAACAACCAATTAACAATGATCAATCCATAAAATATCAATTTAAACCTTTTCATGCAAGAACACATGCTTAGAGTTCAAAATAGGGTTTCAAGGTTTTTGAAGATCTTTGAAAAGCCTTTGGAATTGGCTCCTTGAATGAAAGAAGAATCAAGGATAAATTCACCATACCTTAATTGAAGGAATATATGAAATTTAAGAAGAAATAAATGAAGAACTTCAATCCTAGTTTCAACTTCATTTCAATCTTCCATAGAGCTTTTGGAGAGAACTTTTTTTGATCTTGGGGTTTTATTTTGAATAATGAAGTGTAACTCTAGGTTTTAGATATTAGTTTAACTTAAAATACCATAATTAACCCCAATTAACCGTCTAGGACTTAATTAGGACATTGGGTTAATTTCCCAAATCACCCTCACTTTAGCCGAGACCTACAGGAATATTGCAGGCCCAAACGATGGTTGCCAAACTATTGGCCGTCATTTGATCGACTGGTCATCCTGCTCGGGCGTCGTTTTGGTTAGAGGTTCAAATTTTGAGGGCTAATCTCCCACAAATAAGTTTGGAGCCACGCCCCCAAATGACGTGTTTTCGTTTGAACCACTGCGTGGTTTGTGGTCGTTGGTTGGACTGTTTTTGGCACTTTCTTGCCAAGGTTTGTGTCCCCTTCAAAGACCTCTAGGGTGGTTCTTGTGGAGTTGTAACAGGAAGTTTTTACCCTAAACATGATCATATAGGTGTTATATTCCCCTCCTAGCATTTTAGACACCAAACAACACGTTAAACATGCAAAGGAATACTAGCACACACAAAGGCTAGTTTCCAAATGTCTTGGTCGTTGTTTGACGTTTGACTTCAAAATCTTCAAACTGACTAATAAAGCTAATATTCATTATTTTAACACTTTATTAACTCATAAACACACTATAGTCTCTAATTTAACCTAATTCATTTTGAGGGTTGTAACAATCTCCCCTACTTGGACAAAAATTCGTCCTCGAATGACACCAAAACACTTTCAACCTTTTAAAGTGGTAAAACTCAAGACTAGTATCTCATGACCATACCACATAACAAACAATAAATATAGCTAAGAGGAACATAACTCCACATAATTAAGAGACTCAAAACACAACAATAAAGTAGGAACATCATCCACAACTCATCATGCCATAAGACTCCACATTTTTCATTTCAAATAGGATAACTTCCTTCTCCAAATATCATCATGCTTATCTACAACATCTTATTGCACATTGTATCTATTTCTCATAAAACACAATTATGCAACAATTTCAAAAAGTTCACTGTTTTGCATGCTTATAAGTTCATTCATGCAATAATTAAGCAATTCACTATAGAGACATGAAAACATAAGAGACAAAATAATTTAGGATCATTTTACCATATAAACATAACCTCATGAAAAATATGCACAATGTAAGAAGATCAATGAAATTCATTTTCATTTAGACTCCTTAACATATGCAACATGCTACTATAAAGTTCTAACTCTCAAGCTTGAATAAAATAGAAGAGAAGAGACAAAAATCCACAACTAAACTATTCAGCATACTCCCCCACTTAAAATGAACCCATCAAAACACAAAAGAGAACACTATAACTTACTGGTACCTTCATGTAGATTGGCTTCCTTGTTAGCTTGGAGGCGATAGAAGCGATTCTTCTTTGGTTCACCAACATTCGGTCCATTTGGAGGAGCTTGCTTGTCCTCTTCCTCTATCCACAATAATAGGACAATCTCTCACCTTGTGATCCTTCTTTCCACAACCAAGGCACCCACTAGTACCGGCTAAGCACTTCCTAAAATATTTCTTCCCACAATTTTAGAAAGTAGGTTTATCAAGTTGAGAACCACTACCTCTCTCATAGTTGGCCTTAGGATCACTAGTAACATCTCTATTTGGAGCGCTCTTATTAAACCTTGGTTGAACTTTCTTATCGGTTCTTCCCCTCTTAGCATCTCTACCTCTCCTTCCAAGTAGTCGTCCTATATCTATTATTCCATGTAAAATTACACCAATAGAAATAAAAGAGTTAAAAGAGTAGTTGAAAGACATTTTAGAGAAAGACTTTATTCGACCAAGTGTCTCACCTTTAGGCACTCCAATCTTATTTGTTAGAAAGAAGGATGGTTCACTTAGGATGTGTATATATTACCGTTAATTGAACAAGGTTACCATAAAGAATAAGTATCCTCTTCCTAAACTTGATGATCTTTTCGACCAACTTCAGAGTACTTCTTGTATTTCTATTATTGACCTCAGATCATGCTATCACTGGTTGAGAGATGTGATATTCAAAACACATCTTTCAGAACCAGATATGGGCATTATGAGTTCTTTGTCATGTCTTTTGGGTTGACCAATGCGCCTACATCACTCATGGATTTTAGGAATAGGGTCTTAAAACCTTATTTAAATATGTTTGTTATTGTCTTCATTGATGACATACTAATCTATTCTAGGATTTAATAAGATCATGCTAGTCACCTCAGGATAGTCCTTCAGACTTTGAAAGATAAGAGGATTGTATGCCAAGTTATCTAAGTGTGAGTTTTGTTATGAGTCTATAGCTTTCTTGGGTCACATAGTTTCCGGTGAGGGTATTAAAGTAGATATGCAGAAAATTTAGGAAGTGCAGAATTGGACTAGACCCATATCTCCAACTGATATAAGGAGTTTCTTGTGTTTGGCTGGCTACCATAGAAGATTTGTAGAAGGTTTCTACTCTACTTCGTCTCCTTTGAAAAAGTTTACTCAGAAAACAATCAAGTTTCAATGGATTGAAGCTTGTGAGTAAAGCTTTCAGGAATTGAAAAAAAGGTTAACTACTGCACCAGTCTTGACTTTATAGGAATGTACTCAAGGCTTTGTGGTGTATTGTGATGCATATATAGCTTGCTTGGGTTGTATTCTCATGCATAATGGCAACGTTATATATTATGCCTTGAGACACTTTAAGGTTCATGAGAATAATTATCCAACCCATGACTTTGATTTTGCTATTGTGGTATTTGCCTTGAAAATATGGCATCAATATATGTATGGTGTTCATGTTGATGTATTCTCTGATCACAAGAGCCTACAATATGTGTTCACCCATAGAGAGCTTAATATTAGACAATGGAGGTGGTTAGAACTTCTTAAGGATTATTATATGAGTAGTCTTTACCATCTAGGTACGGCTAATGTTGTTTCTAATATCTTAAGCAAGTTATCTATGGGTAGTACTGCCCATCTTGAAAGAGAGAAGAAAGAACTAGAAAATGATGTGCATAGACTTGAACACTTAGGAGTCTGACTAACGGATTCCACAGAATAAGGAATAGTGGTGACGAATGGGGCAGAATCGTCATTAGTATCAGAAGTGAAAGCAAAGCAAGACCAAGATCCCATTTTGCTTGAATTGAAGGAAAATGTTCAAAAGCAAAGAGTATTAGCTTTTGAACAAGGGGTGGTGGTGAATTGAGATATCATTGTAGATTGCATGTACCTATGGTGGGTGGAATATAAGAGAGAACCATCGAGGAAGCTCATAGCTCTAGATATTCCATTCATCCGAGTTCCACAAAGATGTAACACAATTTAAGAGAGATATATTGGTTGAATGGTATGAAGAAGGTCATTTCAATAGCTTGAGTATTAATCCACATATCCTTCATTTGATTGTTTCTTTCCTTGTTTGAGCTTTATCATTTGGTTTGAAAAGCCTAGGTTAGATTTGTTCTTACAAATCTAGTCTTGGGTTGACAAAATTCGTCCAAAAAATTTGATTTTTTTGGTTTTGATTTGTTGTTTTTGACACTAGATCCTTGTTCCATAGTGTTTTTTCATTCTAGGTTTCAAAATTTGTTCAATTTAGAATTGTAGAACTGAAGTTACCATGAAGGGTTTTAAGCTTTTCAAATTTTAAAAGTTGATCTTTTGATAGAGGAGAAATTGGAGGTTAATAATTAACGGGCATTGTTCTCTAAGTTGAAGGAAAGAAAATCTTAAATTTTGAGCAAATTTTGAGTTGATTTGAGTGTATTGGGGTTTAGTGTGTGTTCTTGGTGTTTTATGAGTTCTTGTTGTCTTTAAGTTGTTCTTGAAGAAGAAGAAAGTACATTTGATCCAACTTTTCAAGTCAAAGATGGTCAACGGTATCTTGTGTGGTCCATTAGTGGAATATTAAAAAAAACGAAATTCGAAATCTGAAAAAAAAATAATCAAAATATTAAAAAAATAAACAAATTATTTTCCACATGGACCGACACATAAGCATCCACATCAGACGCCATCTGCTATGCAAGCGCCACACAACATTGCATCAGCAACCAACGTAACAAAAACATGCCAGCGATGCTGAGTCGCACCTGACATGCGTGTGCGTTAGTTTCTGAGACCAAAAAAACTGCAGGTTTTTCTACTCCAAAAATATTCTAAGTATTGGATGTTTTTTTGACATAGAGATTTTTCTAAGTGTCCAAACTTTGTGATTCATTTTATACCATTTTTTCTTCAATTCCTCAACTAATTAACAATTAATTAAAATCTTTAATTACTTGTTAACTAGTTTTAATCGTCATATCATCCAATCAAAGTCTTCCAAGTGATGAACTTTTTTGAGCCTTAAAAGTTTTCTAAGTGTCCAAATTCACTTTTTCTTCTTCAAAACTCAGTTTTCTTATATTTCTCAACTATTTAAAAAATAATTAACATCTTTGATTACTTGTTAAGTTGTTTTAATCATCAAATAATTTCTTTGATCCTTCAAATTAAGTAACAAGTAGTAATTCTTCTACTTTTGTTACTTGGTTTATTTTGAGTTTGAAGCTTTTGGTACTTTTTTGTTCTACTTTTCCATCTTAATTCGTTGATAACCATATTGATTCAAGTACGTTCATTTTTTTGTCCTCCTTCTTTCAAGAGTCACAACAATCCATTCCATCACAAAGGATAGGTGATCTTGAGCTCATTTAATGAAGCTAGTTCACTATCAATTTTGAGACGGCGCCGTAGAAGGTGAGTTGAGAGTTACATACGAGTGATGTAAGACTTTTGCTACTAACCTCGTTTGTTGAGTTTTGCAGGTATCATGTCTAATACTAGCCCAATTGGAGAGAGCATGGAGAACATCATGGAGGTTCTCACCAAAATCTCTAAGCAAGTAGGGTAAATGAATCAAAGGATGGGAGGTATTGAGGAATGGTTGGTACGGGTAGGAAATAAGCATAGAAGGAAAGAAATTTAACCCGAATATGAGGAGATAAGGAGGACATCAGTTCATTCCACCACCCTTAATGTGGAACAAGCTCATAATCTATGTTCTCCTCTACAAAGCCATAACCGAAACTACCAATGCCCCACTTCCCATAGTCGCAACCCTCCAAACCACGTAAGGCAGCCTACACCACATCCAAATCCACAGACCTATCACCTTCAACAAGAGAATCTTCCTTTTGGGGCCAACCAATTCCAATACAAACACCATTTCAAAATGTTTCAAATGCCTATTTTAATAAGCCCTAGACATCACATCCAATTAATGCTCTACAAATGTCCTACTAAGACTACCAATACCAAAATCCTCTCTATGATGAAATTCATGAGGAGTTCAATAATGATGAGTTTTGAGAGAACGGAGGTAGGGGTGGAAATGGAGTACAAAGGGAAGGGGTATGACCTCGGGACTTAGGGTGGGACCAATGTGTGGGAGATTAAAAATATAGGGATAGAGGAGATAGGATGGGATATAAAAGAGATAGGATGGGGTATAGAGGCGATAGGATGGAAAATAGAAGAAATAGGTTTAGGGAGAGGAATGATCAAGATAGTGTCTTGAACACTATCAAGGTCCCACTTCCAAGGTTTAAAAGAAGTAGTGACCCCGATGAGTTCTTGGAATGGAAAACTCAAAGTGAGCGGATCTTTCTCAAAAATAATATCTCAGAAACTTTGAAGAAAAGTATGCTCTCACAAAATTTGAGGGGTACGCATCAACTTCGTATGAGTCCAAAAGGAAGGAAAGGGAGAGCCATCATAACTATTAGTTACCTACTTGGCAAGAATTGATTACACGTATAGATTTGAGATACTTGACTCCAAACTACTACCAAGGGGTGCTCAATAAGGTGTTGATGTTGAGGCAAGGTACAAAAAGTGTGGAATAATATTATGATGAGTTCGAAAATCTGCGGATGAAGTCTAAAATCAAAGAGAATATGGAATGTACAGTTGTACTGTTCTTGGTAAATGTGAGGTATGATATATTGAAGCCCTTGAAGCCTAAGCACTAGGAGACTCTTGAAGCGCCTTCGCATGATGCCTCAAAGGTGAAGATTTTATGAAGAAAAACAATACAAAGCCAAAAGTTCATTAACTTCCACATGGAGCAAAGGTCGAGATAATTGGAAGACGACATCCAACGAACAACCTAAAGGTGGGGGTCAATATATCCAAGTCAAGCTTGATTACAAATCCAAGTCAAGGGAGCAACCACACTGAGGTAACTATGTTAAACTTAACTTTCCTTGACCCTCTACAATTTAATGCTTTAGATAATAAGGGAGGGGACATGTTGCTAGTGAGTGACCAAATAGGAGAACAATTGTTGCTATTCGTGATGGATATAAAACTAAAGATGAAGATGAGCGAGACGAAAAATATGAGGGAGATATGATAGGGGTTAAAGAGAGGAAGGTCCTTCGGGGGATGAAGAAGAAAGGTTGAATTTTTCTTGCTTCACGTAGAAGGGAAAGTCTTTGATTGATGATGATGAAGACTTGAACTGTGGGAGACCTTGCAAAAGAAGAACTTGACCAAAGGGAAATATATTTCATGTTAGGTGAAAAATCCAAGATAAAGTGTTTTTCTTAAATATTGATAGTGGAAGTTGCACCAATGCGGTGAGTAATTCCTTGGTGGAGCGTACGAAAATACAAACCATCAATCACCCCAATCATTATAAGATACAATGGATCAATGAGAGTGGAGATATGAAGGTACTCAAACAAGCAAGTATTCGATTTAGTGTGGGAAAGTACAATGAGGAATTGGTTTGTGATGTGGTTCCCATGTTGGCATGTAACCTACTGTTGGGGAGACCTTGGCTATTTGATAGAGATGTTGTGCACCAAGGTAGATAAAACAAATACACTTTCATGATTGATGGTAAAAAGTATGTTCTTCCATCTCTCACTCCATATCAAGTGAGTGAGGACTATCTGTCTATGAAGGAGCTTTGGGAGAGAATAAAAATTGAGAAGGCAAAAGGTGAAGGCGAAAGTGTATCGACCCTCAAAATGAAATAGGTCAAACTAGAGATTCACATGTGTTTCATGAGTTAATAATGTTTTAAAGGAATTTATTTTAGCATTAGAAGTCAGTTTGTAGCGTAAGGAAGTCAAACGTCAAGGGACAGGCAAGACGTTCGGAAACTAGCCTTGTGTGCGTGCTAGTGTGTCCTTGTATGTCACATGTGTTTTTAGGTGTTGTTTGGAGTATAAAATCTGTGCGGGTGACCACATAACCTAGAGGGGAATGTTTAGGGTCAAAAGGTCCTTTTACGACTCCCCAAGGACCACCCTAGGGGTCCTAGAGGAGGACCCACATTGGGCTAAGAAGCTGCCAAAGGCAAACAAGTTGTTCATTAGTGAAACCAGTCCGTGTCGCGGACTTGGTAAAACTTGGGCCAAACTTTGGGTCCACGTCGCAGATACACTGTGGACTGTACTGTCTCAAAATTTATTTTGAAAAATCTTGTGGGAACAGCTCCGCGTCGCGGACTATTTTCCCGACAATAATTCAGAAAATTTAAGTTATGTTTGACTTGTCTAAAAAGGTCCAATAGAGGTAGGGATATTTTTGGTATTTTGGGATGTATTATATATTGATTTTAGGTCATCATAGAACCATTACCCGAATAAAAAAACCCAACCCTCAATGAGAATCCAAAAACTTTAAATGCTCTCTTTTCTCTCTAAATTCTCTTTGTAAGTTGAATCTTCCATTGTTAAAACTCAAACTCCAAGAAAGAAGACAAAATTGTCAAGTGTCCAAACCTAATTTCGTGGTCTTTCTTCATCTTAGGAATGGTAGTTCATCCTTGATTCTTCTTTCATTCAAGGAGCCCATTCAAAGACTTTTCAAAATGGGTTTTGAACTCTTAAATTCTTCTACTTTGAACTCTAAGCGTGGGCCTTTTCATGAAATTGTTTTAATGAATTAAATATGATATTTTCAATGTTAGTTGATGATTTTATGGTAAATAACTCAATGAACCCATGCTCATGAAATTTCTCAACTTTTGACCTATGGAGTGGGTTTAATATATATGGTTAGATAATGTTAGGGTTGTATTTCTTAGGTTGTATTGTGGATTACCTACTGCCTTGTTATGCTTATTTATGATGATTTTTTTGAAATATTGACAAAGGGTGGTAAAGGCTTTGATGAAAGGTAAGTTGTTCTATCTTGTTTAGTTTTTATTGAGTTGATCTTCAGTGGTATGGTCCACCTTTGGTGGCGGTGTTTACTTGAAGTACATGATATGTATAAATTTGTGTATTGTGATTATGGCCTTGAAGGCATAGCATGTGAAGTGAAGTGATGTGATGATTATGATGTATATGCATGATATGTCTTAGGAAGTTGAAAATGTGTATCTTGAAGATGTTATGTCTAAATGAAGTATATGTATATGTGAAGCATTATAGTGTGTGAATTATGATTAATGTGGGTATTGGCATGTTTAGAGGTCAATGTTATGAACAATTTTGATTATGTGAAAGGTGTGCTCACATGTACTCACACACACACTCTCAATGAAGTTAATGAATGAAAATGGGGGATTGTAGGGTAGACATTCTTCGTGAGTAGAGATGAAGTGTGTCGACCATTCCCTACTATTCCTAAAGAACTCTAGTAATGAAAAGGGGTATTTTGGGTTGAATACTCTTCGTGAGTTGTGATGAAGTGTTTAGTAGCAACCTCGCTATTCCCAAGAGCTTTCAAAGTTAGGTTGGATGTTGGATTATCTTCGAGAGTTGAGATGCGGTATTCAAAAGTAACCTTTAGGGATAAGTACTCTTCTTTAGTTGAGATGTTGTACTAAATAGTTTTACCTTAACCTATAGTCAATGAATGTTTAAGACATTGTGGGGGGTTATGTTTTGCTCCGAGAGGATTTGAAAAAGGGGTGGGTACACTTCGCGAGTAGAGATGTTGTATCCAATGTACCTCTTGAGATGAGTTCTCCTCGTTAGTTGAGAATGAGTTACTTAGAATCAAACTCCTTTTCTCTTAGCTATGCGCCCGCATTGGTGTAGCTATTGGAGAATCAATGTAAAGGCTAAGAATAAGACCCCACCTTAGGCAAGTAGGGATCCTTCTTCCGTAGGGGTTAATAATAAGGATTTAATGTCTAGCTCTCATGATCTATGTCGGTTAATGCTAGCCCCCACAAATGAATGTAAATGAACTAAGTCTTCTTGAGGGTGTACTACTTAGGGTAGGTGGTGGAATGGGACGCTATCTTTCCATCGCACAAGTAGATATTTGGAGGGAGTCTTGGTGTGTCCTTATATGAAAATGTATGAGTGGGTCTTTATATGATGTTAATGAAGTAATATGACTTTATTTCTAATATTAAGTAAGCATGTTGATATTATGTCTTATATTATGAAACCTACGTGTATGATGATTGTGATGTGCTAGTCTAAAGTAATTCTCAAGGAGCACTAAGGTGTGGGTAGTAGTATGGATGCTACTTTCACATTACACTAAGTGTAACTTGGGGGCCGTCTTGGAGGATGGTCTTTTTGTGAAATTACTAAATGCATGTATGTTCCTATAGTGTCTTTAGTATTAAATGTTGACTTATTAAATGAAATGAAGCATGCTAATCTTTGGTAGTCTTAAGGATCACTTAGATATGTATTGAAGAGGTTGTATGGGTGATCTCTTCATGTTCGACCCAGGTGAGTCTTATGATAACTTCAAATAGGAACAATTATATCATAAATGGGTTTACTGTAAGTATGACTTTATGTTAAGAAATATGAAAGTTTTACCTTATGTGCTAAATGATGATTTAGATTATGTTTTGTAACTTGATTCGTTAAGGTTTTACTGAAATAGCACCAAAGGTATATATGTCCTCTTTTTCATGATTTTGCATAATGACATACTTATTACAATGTTTGTACTAACCCCATACTTTTCTATATTCTATAAGTATAGGTGGAAGACAAGTGAAGGTCCTTAGGAGTCAAATCTCGGGAACTTGATTATCTCAAGATTGGCATGTCCTCATATGGTTGAGCACATAATCTATGTTTATTTAGTTTCTTCCTTTTAAGACTTTGTATAAGACTTAGTATGTTTTATTTCAATGTAAAGGGCCGTGACCCTAAGATATTAAGATGAGTCTTTAAGTTTGCTTGTGATGATCAAACTTGTTCCTTAATTTTTATTAAACAGTTTGTTATTATTGTTGTTGTGAAAAGTTTTAATTTTGCACTACTTTTCATACTTATGTAATGAATGATAGCTAAGAGGCTTGTGAAAGACCTCCCTGAGGTGATGTATGCCTCGTGGCGACTTGAGGGTGCTCTAATTTCTAGCATGTACTCTCGGGTCGGTACAAATATGGTATCAGATCATAAATTTTGTGAAATACTTTAGGGTCCAAAGTTTCACAAGCCACTTCTAGTAGAGTCTTATTCATCGATGTGATTCGCGACACATCCATGAGAGAGATGCTATATGGCGATATGGGTTTCATTTTCTTCATTACTCTATTACCGTGCCATAGAGTTGACTTCTATAAGCATCTTTCTCAACCTCTTCTCTTGTGTTTATAGGAAATAAATATGAGGAGGAGACTCGGTAGAAGGGAGGAAGGTTGAGTAGCTAATGAGAGAATTCCTCCCCGGGATGAGCAAGTACCTATAGTTTACCAAGAGGATGTGAATGAGGCGGTTCACTCTCAAGTGCCTCAAACACCTCAAGTGCCTCAAGTTCCCCAAGGTCCTCATGCTACCTATGTTGAAGGGGATATGTCTAGTGCGGAGATAAGGGCTGCTGTTCGGGATTTAACCTCACTCATGACGACTTAATCTCAAGTCATCACTAATCATGTGGTTGCCCAAGCTAACCTAGGAGTTAGACCTCAACCCAATGCTAGTACTCCAACTTCTAGAATTTTTGAATTTCATGAGGATGAATCCTCCTACATTCCATGGCACTAAGGTGGATGAATATCCACAAGGTTTCATAGATGAGGTGTTCAAGGTTGTGGATTCTATGGGTGTGACTCATAGAGAGCAAGCGGAACTAGCCTCTTATCAACTAAAGGATGTGGATCAAGTATGGTTTGAACAATGGAGGGATGAGATACCCATACGGTAGATTGGGAATTATTCAAGACGACCTTTCATGATAGTTTTTTCCCCATACAGTTAAGGGAGAGGATGTTAGTAGAATTCATGAACCTTTGTCAAGGGGGAATTAGTGTGAAGGAGTATTCCCTCAAGTTCACCCAACTCTCTAAGTATGCCCCAACTTTGGTAGCCAAATCTAGGGCTAGAATGAATAAGTTCATAATGGGGGTGTCTAGTATGGTTGAGAAAGAATGTCGTACGACAATGCTCCATAATAATTTGGATATCTCTAGACTCATGGTATATGTTGAAGAAATTGAGGAGTCCAAGATTCGGAAGATGAATAGAGATGGGAAGAGGCCTAGGTCGGATGAACCAAGTCAACCTAAGTCTAATAAGAGGTTCTATAACCAATAATCTTCCATGGGGTGCAAGTATAGGGTTTCCAACTAAAATTTTCAAGGAGGTGGTTATGCTTTTTAGAGGCCTAGATGTTCTACTTGTGGGAAGCAACACTGGAATAGGTGCCTTGACGGTACACATGGTTGTTTTTGGATGTGGTAATAGGGTTCATAAGATAATAGATTGCCCTAACCTCAAGGCAAAATGGAAAGAGGCAACCAAGCTCCTTATGGTGGTCCGGATCCTACTTCTCCAAAAAAGAATCATTTTTATGTACTTCAAGCAAACAAAGGAGCTAATCCGGATTGAAGGCCAAAATAAGTCATGGTTTCTTATGGTTGCTTAGATTTGATTCAGATGGGTTTACCCTAAGTAGGGGAGAATTAGTTGAGTTGTAAGGTAGTTGATATCCTTATCTTTTCCTCCAATTCTTGCTCAATCTTGAGACCAAAATCCTTAGTACTTTGGTAATGTTTTTGGAGTCTTGCATATGAGTATGAGTTGCATGTCTCCATATGTTATGACTTTCATTGATGATATGAACTTTTTCATGCTCTTAATTATATCATAGTTTCATGAGTAGATTGGTAGTTAATCTATATTTTCATGTCAATGTATGACAAATGATATTTGCTTAATTGCTTCATAAGTTGTTATGTTTATGTGCCATGTGATCTGAATGTTACTACATGTTCAGCTTTATAATGATATAATGATCATTTCTAATGTTTGATAATGTAGTTCCTCCATAAACGATATGAAAATGATGAAGAAATTATAGACTTTGAATTGTGGAAATAGTTCCAAATTTGCTTGAATTGCTTAGAGTGCATAATGATGTGAAGTTCGTGTTCCTTGTAAGTTTGGTGCATCAACTATAACTCTTTTTTCCATGATGATGTGTATTGTGAGCTGCTAGTTGAGTCTTTTAGTCCATTAAGGTGTTTAGTGTCATTCGAGGACGAATATTTTTCTAAGTGGGGGAGATTGTAACGACCCTTATAATCAAATAGGTCAAACTAGAGATTCACATGTGTTTCATGAGTTAATAATATGTTACAGTATAGTATTTAAGCATAAGAAGTCAGTTTGTAGAGTTTGGAAGTCAAACGTCAAGGGACGACCAAGACGTTCATAAACTAGCCTTGTGTGTGCGCTAGTGTGTCCATCTATTTCTTATGTGTTTTTTGGTGTTTTTTGGAGTGTAAAATCAGTGGGGATGACCCTATCACCTAGATGGGCATGTTTAGGGTCAAAATTTCCAGTTACAACTCCCCAAGGACCTCCCTCGGGGTCCTTGAGGAGGACCCGACCTTTGGACAACAAGCTGCCAAAGGCAGCCAAGTTGTTCATTAATGAAACCAGTCTGTGTTGCGGATTTGGTTCTCTTTTGGGCCAAGTTTTTAGTCCGCGTTGCGGACACAACGAGTACTCTACTATCTCGAAATTTATTTTCAAAATCTTGTGGTAACAGCTCCGCGTCGCGGACTTTTTTCCTGACGATAATTCTGAGAATTTAAGATAAGTTTGACATGCATAAAAAGGTCCAATTGATGTAGGGGTGTTTTTTGTATTTTGGGGGTGTATTATATATTGATTTTAGTTCATCATACACCCATTACCCTAATCAAAAACCCCAACCCTCAATGAGAATCCATAAATTTTACATGCTCTCAATTCTCTCTAAATTCTTTCTCCAAGTTGAATCCTCAATTGGTGAACTTCAAGCTCCAACGGAGAAGACAAAAAATTTCAAGTTTCCAACCCTAATTTTGTTGGCTTTATTTATCTAAGGTATGGTAGTTCATCCTTGATTCTTCTTTCATTCAAGGAGACCATTCAAAGACTTTTGAAGTCTAAGCATGGGTCTTTGCATGAAAATGTTTTAATGAATGAACTATGATATTTTCAATGTTAGTTGACAATTTTAAGGTCAAAAACTCAATGAATCCATGCTCATGAAAATTCTCAACTTTTGACTTATGGAGTGGGTGTAAGGTATACGATTACAAAATGTTAGGGTCGTGTTTATTAGGTTGTATTGTGGATTACGTACTTCCTTATTATGTTTTTATTATATTTTTTGTGAAATATTGAGAAAGGGTGGTAAAGGCTTGGATGAAGGGTATGTTGTTCTATCTTGTTTAGTTTCTATTAAATTGATATCGAGAGGTAAGGTCCACCTTTGGTGGTGGTGTTTACTTGAGGTACTTGAATATGTATGAATATGTGTATTGTTATTATGGCCATGAAGGCATATCACGTGAAGTGAAGTGATGATTATGATGTATATGCATGATGTGTCTTAGGAAGTTGAAAATGTGTATCTTGAAGATGCTATGTCTAAATGAAGTATATGTATATGTGAAGCATGATAGTGTGTGAATTATGATGAATGTGGGTATGAGCATGTTTAGAAGTCAATTTTATGAACAATGGTGATTATGTTTTATGTGTTCACATGTACTCACACAACACTTTAAATGAAATTAGTGATTGAAAATGGGGTATTGTAGGGTAGACACTCTTGGTGAGTAGATATTAAGTGTCTATTCCATTCCCTACTATTCTTAAGGAACTCTTGTAATGAAAAGGGGGATTTTGGGGTGAACACTCTTCGTGAGTTGAGATGAAGTGTTTAGTAGAAAACTCGCTATTCACAAGAGCTTTCTAAGATATGTTGGAGGTATGATAATATTCGTAAGTTGAGATGTGATATTCAAAAGTAACCTCTAGGGATAAGTAAGCATCGTTAGTTGATATGTGGTACTAAATAGTTTTACCTTAACCTATAGTCAATGAATGTTTGAGACTCCGTGGGTGAGTTATGCTTATCACCGAGAGGATTTGATGAAGGGGTAGGTTTACTTCGTGAGTAGAGATGTTGTATCAAATGTACCGCTTGAAATGAGTTCTCCTCATTAGTTGAAAATCACCTACTTAGAAGCAATGTCCTTATCCCTTAAGTATGCGACCACATAGGTGTAGCTATTAGAGAATCCACGTAAAGGCTAAGAGTACGACCCTACCTTAGAAAAGTGGGGATACCTCATCCAGTAGGGGTTAATACCGGCATTCCATGTCTAGATCTTATGGTCTATGTCAGTTAAAGCTAGCCCCTATAAATGAATGTAAATGAATTAAGTATTCTTAAGGGTGTACTACTTAGGGTAGGTGGTTGAATATAACGCAATCTATCCATTGCACAGGTAGACATTTGGAGGGAGTATTGGTGTGTCCTTACATAAAAATGTAGGAATGGGTCTCTATATGATGTTAATGACGTAATCTAACTTTATGTCTAATGCTAAGGAAGCATGTTCATATTATGTCTTGTATGATGAAAACAATGTATATGATGATATTGATGTGCCTAGTCTAAGGGAATTCTCAAGGAGCACTAAAGTGGGAGTAGTAGTATGGGATGCTACTTTAACATTGCACTAAGTGTAAATTGGGGGTTGTTTTGGAGGATGGTCTTTATGTGAAATTCCTAAATGCATGTATGTTTCTCTAGTGTCTTTAGTATTAAATGTTGACTTGTTAAATTAAATGAATCATACTTATCTTCGGTTGTCTTAAGGATCACTTAGATATGTATTGAAGAGGTTGTATGGGCGATCTCTTCATGTTCGACCTAGGTGAGTCTTAAGATAAATTGTGATAGGAAGAATTATATGATAAACGGGTTTACTGTAGTATAACTTTATGTTAAGAAATATGGAAAGTTTACGTTATGTGCTAAATGATGATTGATATGATTTTTTGTAACTTGATTCATGAAATTTTTACTAAAAGAGCATGAAAGGTATATTTTTTCTATAATGTCCTCTTTATCATGATTTAGTATAATGCCATACTTACTACAATGTTTGTACTAACCCCATACTCTTCTATATTCTATAAGTATAGGTGGAAGACAAGTGAAGGTTCTTAGGAGGTAAAGCTTGGGAATTTGGTTCTCTCAAGACTGGTATATCCTCATATGTTCAAGAACATAGTCTATGTTTCTTTAGTTTCTTCCTTTTAAGAATTTGTACAAGACATTGTATGTTTTCTTTCAATGTAAAGGGTCGTGACCCTAAGATATTAAGATGATCCTTTAAGTTGGCTTGTGATGATGACACGTGTTCCTTAGTTTTTATAAGAGTTTATTATTATTATTCTTTTTGTGAAAAGTTTTAGTTCTGCACTTCTTTTCATAATTATGCAATGAATGATAGCTAAGAGACTTTTGCAAGTACTTCTAGGGTGTACTCTCAGGTTTTTACAGAAAGTTCCACCATCGTTCCAAAGGAGGGGAGTGCCTTGGCTAAAACTAAGAAGAACATGTGCATGATAGGAAAGCCAAGCAATTGTTTATAGGGTGTGGATGAGGGATGCTTTCTCATGTGCCTTGTCAACACCAACCTTTTGATACATGATAACGAAGATACTAGAAATTTGCCTAGTATTATTTCTTCTATTTTGTAGGGATATGATTAGCTATTTCAAGATGACATGCCTGCTGGATTACCACCCTTAAGGGGAATCGAGCACCAAATTGATTTTATACTAGGTTCACAAATTCTCAATCGTCTAGCTTAGAGGAGTAACCCAGCAGAAACCAAAGAGTTATCAAGGGAAGCAAAAGACCTGCTTTAGAAGGGATAGATCCAAGAGAGCCTAAGTCCTTATGCCATACCAGTAATTATTGTTCCCAAAAAAGATGGCACTATGAATATGTGTATTGATTGTAGAGCCGTAAATAAGATCACAGTGAAGTATCGACATCCCATTCCTCAAATTGATGATAATCTTGATAAGCTATGTCATTCTAGTGATTTCTCCAAGATTGACCTTCAAAGTGGGTATGACCAAATTCGGATAAAATTGGGTGATGAGTGGAAGACGACTTTCAAGACAATGTTTGGGGCTGTATGAATGCCTTGTGATCTTATTTGGATTGGCAAATGCCGCAAGCACTTTCATGAGATTGATGAACTATGTTCTCAAACCCTTCATCAAAATGTTTGTTATGGTGTACTTTGATGACATACTTGTGTATAATAAGACAATGGAGGAACATGTATCCCATTTGAACCAAGTGTTTGATATTCTGCTACGAGTGTTTCTCTTTGCTAACTTCAAGAAATGTTTATCTTGTGTTGATAAAGTTGTGTTTTTGAGTTTTGTGGTTAGTGCGGATGGGATTGAGGTCGATGATAAGGGGGAGTCCATCACTACTTGCCTGAACCGAAACAGTACAACCGAGATATGATGTTTTCATGGGTTAACAAGTTTTTATTGGCAATTTGTGAATGGCTTTATTTCAATTGCCGCTCCTTTGATTTATCTGATCAAGAAAGATGTACCTTTTCTATTGGGTGAGGAGTAGGAAAAGTCTTTTGAAGACTTGAAATTGATGTAGATTTCTGCACCTTCGCTCCAACTACCCAACTTTTATAAGGACTTTGAAATTGAATATGATGCTTCAGGTGTTGGTATAGGTGGTGTGTTGATACAAGAAGGAAAAACATTATCTTTATTTAGTGAAAAGTTAAAATGATCTATGTTCATGTACTCAACTTATGACAGGGAATTGTATGCATTTGTGCGAGTGTTGGCTCATTGGCAACACTACTTGTGGCACAAAGAGTTCGTGATAAGGACAAATCTTGAGTCCTTGAAGCATAGTAAGGGGCATTCAAAGTTTACACAATGACATGCTAAGTTGGTTTAATTCATTGAAAACTTTTCATATGTGATAAACTACAAGCAAGGAAAGGAGAATGTGGTAGCGGATGCTCTATAAAGAAGGCTTGTATTGGCCAATACCTTGGTTTATAGAATCAAGGGGTTTGAAAGCTTTAAAGGGATTCTATTCTATGGATTCCGACTTCAAAGATACCTTTGCTAATCTTAGTCAAGGGAAGCAAGTTGATAGGTACCAATTGGTTAATGGTCCTTTGTTCAAAGATGGTCGAGCATGTGTGCCCATGAGCTTATGGAGAGAGTTATTTGTCAAGAAGTCTAATAGTGGTGTTTTGATGGAACACATTGGGGAACCAAAAACACTTGATATTCTTAAGGAGTAGTTCTTTTGGACCAAGATGAAGGATGATGTTGAGAGAATTTGTCGATAATGTCTAGAATGCAAACAAGACAAATCCACGACTAGGCCCCAAGGTAAGTATACTCCTCTTCCTACTCCTAATGGTTAGTGGATGGATATTTCTATGTACTTTGTGTTCGGACTTCATAGGTCTAAAAGAGGACATGATAGTATATTTGTTGTCGTAAATATATTTTCTAAAATGGTTCATTTTATTCCATGCCATAAATATGATGATGCATCCCATGTAGCATCTTTTTTGTCATCAATGTGCTTAAATTTCATGGAGTCCCTCAAACCATTGTTAGTGATAGGGGTTTCAAATTTTCTTAGTCTCTTTTGGAAGAGTGTATGGGGTACTCTTGGTACCAAACTTCTATTCTCTACTTCTTGCCATCCTCAAAAGGATGGGCGAACCAAAGTATTCAATCGAACTCTTGGAAGCATTCTTTGATGCATGATTAGAGGAACCTCAACTACTTGTGAAGAACATTAATACTTGGTTTAATTTGAATATAATCGGTATTTACACTCCTCTATTGGAATGTCTCCATTTGAGGCATTTTATGGTTTTAAACATTTGATTCCATTAATAATGATTCCTTTGTCTATTGATGATGTGAGATTAGATGAGAAGCAAAGGGCAAAAGAGATGATAAAAATTCATGTCAAGGTCAAAGAGGGCATTGAAAAGAACAATTCAAAGGTATCCATTTGAAAGAATTGAGGGAGAAATAAAGTGATATTCAATCCAGATGATTGGCTGTGGGTGCATTTCCGAAAGGACAATTTTCGACAAGTACGAAAAGAGAAGCGAAGCCCAAGAAGGGATGGACCCTTCAAAGTATTCAAGTGAATCAATGACAATGCTTACATGATTGACCTACCAAGTGAGTGTAATGTTCATAATTTTTTCAATGTTAGTGATTTATCTCCTTATGTTGAAGGTAATCCTTTAGATTCGAGGACCAATCATTTTCAATAAGGGGAGGATGACAACATTGGCAGCATGGATGAAATTTACATGAGTGGCATGTACCCCTCGAGACCATTCACACGGAGTCAAGAAAATGATCTCCAAGACCTACAAGAAATGTTCATGAAAATGAATCATTCAAAGAGATTGAAGGTCACCAAAGAAGGACATACAATGTGTTTACGTTACATCAAAATGAGAAGGAATAAGGAAAGAGGGAATGCATGCAAAAGGCCATTTCATGAATTAAAGAATTCACAAAAAGGGCAGCCAAACAAGTCCCTTATCTCATTAAGGGAAAAATATTCAAAGAAGTGTCTATGAATTCAACAATTCATAAAAGAAGACAACCAAACAAGGCCCTTACCTTATTAAGGGCAAAATTGTAAAAGAAGTGTCTTGTTTATTTCCTTAGTATAAATATTAGTCTTTTATCATCTCGGAAGACTTAGACTATGTTGAATATTGACTCTCAAATTGTAGTATCTTCGTAGTCAGTAATTAGGGAAACTCTTGGGATCGCTAGATAACTTCTTGAGTTTGATTAATCAAAGTATTAAACTTCGTGATTCATGGTTTCATTTGATTATTCTTCCTTGGGTTAAAATTAGGTTGTTGAAGTCAATTAGGAGGTGATGATTTTAGTCCCTTGTTGTCCATAATTTCAATAGCTTGAGTATTAATCCACATATCCTTCATTTCTTTGTTTCTTTCCTTGTTTGATCTTTACCAATTAGGCAGTTCATGTCTTATATCTTTGGTCAGGTATAGGATGCACTGGCAACGTGAGGTAGGTCATTGTATCATCACTATAGCTCTTATATGATTGTTATCAATTAGACAAACTCACACATAAGTTATTGTATTTTATATGCACAGTTTATTTGTATTCGTACATACATATCAAAGTTAATTGCATCTTTGCATGCATATAGAGTTTAAATCATGTTTTAAACAACTTTTCTTTATGTTGCACTTGCTTTTAAATTACTTTAGCTTCCAAATAAGTCTGTTATGTTGAGTCGAGTTGAGCCAGGTAAGTTCTTCAGTTTCTTTCAGATTCTTTTTAGCCTACGTTGTTAGCATTACAACTTGCATAATCATACATTCAGTGCACTGATGCCAGTGGCCTGCATCGTGTTATGATGCAGACGTAGGTAACGAGGATCATAATCTAGCACACAGTTGATCCAGTTAAGCACTCTAGAGTCAGTATGTGAGCTTCATTGCATTTTGGAGGACTCCTTTTATTGCTTCCAGTATTGTTCATTATTAGGATGTCGTGGAGTCTGTCCCAACATCCATATCAGTTTTAGAGGCTTCATAGATAGTCATTCAGATGTTAGTCCTTTAGTCTTTAGTCAGGACAGTTGAATGTTTTTGTCACAACTGGAATCTAGACCCCAGACGAGACCGGCGTCGTTGACCTCTCAGAGGTCGCAGACAAGCCTACTTAGTCATTCATACTTCATCTAGGTTAATTTTAGCAGAAAATTTGAAACTTTTGTTTCCTTAACATACTTGTTACACATTCTTATCATTTCTTAAATGTTTACCATCAACCATCTAGCATTAAAAGATAAGCAACTGAAAGAAATAGATCAATAAGTATTAAGTGTATAATTGCCAAAATGGCACCAATACAAAGTCTGAATAAAAACAGGAAGGAAACGCTAGTGGGACATGCTCCACTAGCTCAACTCTAAAACTAAGCTAGAATGTAAAACATTAGCATCCTCGAAAGCATGAGGACCTACCAAACTCCGGATGAATGCTGACGTCCGGATAGTTGCAACAATGATCCTGTAGCTCTATCGCCCACCTGTGCCTACACCTAAAATAGTATAGATGTATAGGGTTAGTACACACTTGTACTAAGTATGGGTATATGCAAGCACACACCACGGACATGCATGAGAAAGAATAGCTCTTTCCTAACAATATAAATTTTTGGAAGTCAAGTCAGTGTACTTGCCAAATTGAGATTAGGAAAGTTAGTAAACTTTCCAAATTGGATTAGGAAAGTCATTGCATGAGAGTAACATGCATCATCATAAATATCATATTGCACATAGCACGTAACATCTTCATATAGCACATATCATAACACATAACATATAACACATAGCTTCTTTCATATCATTCATTCATATGCCATGAGACCTTGGAATCATGGACTTGACATTAAGACTTTCCAAAATGAGGGCTCAACATATGGGACCTCAACTAGGGAGTCTTCATTAGAAAACACAGAGTCTGCTTCATTCATTCATACGTACTTCATTTCATTTCATTCATAAGCCAGTGTGAACACCAGCTATATCTAGGGTGTAGTTTAAGACTTTCATCGGGCTTGCTGTACAATGATCAAGAATAACCTAATGTCATTACCTGAGTCTAGCTTAGCTCTTGATTATCCTATCCTAACACCTTGGGTATCATTCATTTCATTATGTGTTTCATTTGAGGCTAGCCTCATTCATTCATTGGGAACTTTAACTTTAACCGACATAGATCATGTGAGCATCATGAAATCCAGTGTCTCCCCACACCGAAAAGAGGTGGAATCACCAGGCCAAAGTGACCCAATAACATGCTAGCGTACATGGGAATTTAGCCCCGCCAGATCCCTATATTGGCAGTATAGGTTCAAAGACTAGCAGATGTATGGATACCCATACCCGGCAAGCCGGACAGTCTCATCTCATGAGAGTTACGTGAACCTTCGCCCTTCCCGAAAGAAGGCATCACCGCTCATAGCTAGCCTATCGGTGCTCAGTATATAGTTCCATTACATTCTTCTCATACGTCATGGAAGCTATCTTCTAGTATGAGGACATCATAGCTCATTAGATGATTTCTCATGTCATCATTAGTATTAAGTGTGTTAAGCTCAATACTTTTGTTAGAGTGTTCATAGAGACTGGTCTCTTCATTATCTTACACTCTCATTGGTGAGTACGTATTGGTAACATTTACTTAGGCTCATTTCAGATTGCTCTCATCCTTTACAATAGCCTCATATCATGTTGTCACCACATTTTTCATCATTAGAATCTTTGCTATTCATAGTTACTTGCCCCTTATTATGTGAATGTTCATTTCATCATTTCATAGTACATCTCATCATATGCCAACGCACTTGGTCACTTAAGGTATCTTACACAAATACTTAACCCTCCTAGGGTTCAGCATTTCATTACATACATCATGGGTTCACTTATTTTTGAACGTATGTTAGACATATGTGTCTATACATACAAGCCATAGGGCTTCATTCATATTTCGCTAAGTGATTCTTACTTTCCTAAGATTATGTAGTACAAGACTTATGTATCTTGTATATCAGCCATGATCTTGATTTTGATCTAAGAAGATGGCATTATTCTTGGATATTTTACTCACGTATGACTTATGTATCAATACGGAAGTTTGGGCAAGGGAACCCAAATCTTGAATCAATTGGATATCATTTATATTTTTCATTGATTTTATTTCTAATATTCATAACATTAGAAACTCTAAATTAAATCTCAACATTAACATCAAAGAATTAATTTTCTATTTAATTTTACTCTCAAGTTGGCCGAAGGGTTGGGGGTTCAAACCCCCACAACCCCTTTTTAATTTTTGTTAGTCTCTTGTTGCCCCTACTCGCCTAAACCAAGAGGTTGTGGGTTCAAACCCCCACAGCCTCTTTGATTTTTAGTATTAAATTCGCTGGAAATGGGGAGGTTCTGGGTTCGAACCCCCACATCCCCCCCTTATTTTTGTTTTAATTTTCGCTGAGGAGGCTGTGAGGTGGTGGGTTCGAACCCCCACAACCTCTCTATCTTTATTTTAATTAATTGGGGGAGTGGCAGTGAGGTTGTGGGATCGAACCCCCACAGCCTCACTTCATTTCTTAATTAATTTCGCCTCTATCTTCAGCCTTGAGGTCGTGGGTTAGATTCCCACGCCTCGCGTTTTCTTTTTCCTTATTTTCTCTTCTTTCGCGCGTACCTGGAGGTCATGGGTTCGAATCCCACGCATCTCATTTATTTATTTAATTAAGCTTCTCCTCCTTCTCCCCACAGATCGCGAGTTCGATTCCCCCCAGCCCCAATTTCTTTTTTCTTTGTAGCGAATATCAGTGACCAGGTTCGAATCCCCGCGTCCCCATTTCCTTCTTTCCCCTGTCACGAAAAACCAGTAGCTAAGGGGTTCGATTCCCCTTAGCTCCTTCACGTTTTTCCTTTTTTTTTTTCCAGCCTTCTGAACATGTGAGGTCTTGGGTTCAATTCCCATTGACCTTACTTATTTTATTTTCCTTTTTAAAACCCAGAATTTGACATTATTATTTAGAGCACAAATCTGGAAAATTTTAGTCCCTCTTCAACTCATTTTTAGGCGCATTTTTTCATATGTTTATTTAGCCAAAAGATGGTTATTCAATACACTATATTTCATTACAAGGAACATCACATTGCACAAACATTACACACATAAAATACAAAAGAAATACGCGACTTGTACACCCCAAAACAGTGGCCAAAACACTGCCCATATGCACGCACAAACACCAAATTTTCCGATCACATTTTCATGGTCATCATCGTGATTTCCCACACATAAAAATGTTCACATTTAATATAAACACATCATTCATGCCTAAATCTAGCAGCACAACGTACCCATCCTACGAATTCGTTTGGGAGCTAAGGACAAGGACATACAAAGGGAACAACCTTAGTTTTCAAGACCTTGAGAATCGTTCGAAGGAAAATACTCTTGGAGAAAGAATTCCAGGAGAGAAACCCATACATTTTGACGTTGTTTAAGTGCGAAGCTGCTGCCCAAACGTTCCTCCAAACCTCGCCCAATTCACTTCAACGTACACACCACTTGACGAACCTCTCTTTGCCTTGACGTTTTGATTATTTTGTCTTTTCCTTAAAAATTCTTGTGAGTTCTTCAAGTGTGAAGAACATTTAATATTTCATCAGTTTTTTTTGTGGTTTTTGGCAGAACTAAGGTGAGAGAGAGAGTGATGAAACGTGAGAGAGAGATTGAGAAAGAGTGAAACGTGTGTGTAGTTGTTTAGGATTAGGGAATGACTTAGTCAATTAAGGACTCTCCTTAATATTTAAAAAATCTGATTTTCCTTTTTATTAAATCAGCTAATAAACATTAATCAATTAAATTAATTTATCAATCTTAAATAAAAGCAATTTAAATCATTGCTTCCACCTAGGTTCGAACCCAGGTGGAGCAAAACTCTACTCCAAGAGCTCAATTTCAGCTCTCTCCCCAAAAATTGCCCCTCCATCTTATTAAAGAATTAACTAAATATATATTTAGGGTAATTATGATTTTACCCTCAGCCTGGTAAATGACCATTTTACCCCTTGACCCTCAAAACTTAAGATTTCTTCTTTTTAAGTCCGGTAAAGACTCTTTTGATTAAATCTTCGTTTTCGAGAGCCTCACATGGTTGGTTCCAACCTTTCCAAGCTCAACTAACTCCCCAAGTTAGTCGACTTGGCCGTAGTAAGGGTTCTGAGGTCTGGTTCTACGCGTATCAATCCGTGTGAACCTTGGTTTAATCGCAAGCATTCTTGACACCTTAAGTATTTATCCTATTCAATTTTAGGGTAGTTAGATTACTCCCCCCCTAGGAACATTCGTCCCCGAATGACACTACCACTTCATATCGTAATGCCAGTTAGATCATAATAAAACCACTATGCACAGTCAAGCAATAACAACAAAATACGGAGAGATAAGGAAACATAGGCTTAAGAGTAGGAAGTCTAACCTCAAGAGCTGAAAAGATGAGGGTAGCGGGATTTCATGTCGGCCTCAGCCTCCCACGTAGCACCCTAAACAAGATAATTTCTCCACAATACCTTCACTGTGGAAATCTCCTTGTTCCTCAGCCGCTTGACCTGTCTGTCTAAGATCTCAACAGGTACCTCCTCATATGACAAGTCTTCACCAACCCCCAAACCTTCAACAGGTAGGATTGATGCTGGATCACCTAGGCACTTCTTCAACATAGAGACATGAAAGACTGGATGAACAGAAGATAGCTCCGCAGGCAATGCTAACTCATAGGCCACCTCACCCACACGCTGTAGGATCTTATATGACCCAACATACCTCGGACTCAGCTTCCCTTTTCTACAAAATCTCATCACCCCTTTCAAAGGTGATATCTTCAAGTAAACCTGGTCACCAACATCAAACTCTAGGAGCCGTTTTTTGTTATCAGCATATGACTTCTGCCGCAGTATCCAACGTGTCCCTAATCATTCTGACCTTCTCTAAGGCCTCATGAATGATCTCTGCACCCAAAATGGAGGACTCTCCAACCTCGAACCACCCAACTGGAGATCTACACCTCCTACCATACAGTGCCTCAAATGGTGCCATCCCAATGCTGGCGTGATAGCTATTATTATACGAGAACTCTATCAAAGGCAGATGGTCATCCCAGTCACCTCTGAAATCAATCTCACACGCTCTCAACGTGTCCTCCAATGTCTGAATGGTTCCCTCCGCCTGCCCATCTGTCTGAGGATGAAAGGCAGTGCTAAGCTTTACCTGCTTGCCCAAGCTCTTCTGGAAAGATCCCCAAAAATGTGAAGCAAACTGAGCTCCTCTATCTGAAATAATAGACAAAGGAATCCCATGCCATCTCACAATCTCATTAATGTAGAGCCTCGCATAATCCTCGGCTCTGTAAGTAGACTTCACAGGGATAAAGTGGGCAGACTTAGTCAATCTGTCCACAATAACCCATATGGAGTCATACTGCCTCCTAGTCCTCAGAAGACAAAACACGAAGTCCATATTAATGGCCTCCCACTTCCAAGATGGAACCTCAATAATTTGAGTCAGACCACCAGGCTTTAGATGCTCTGCCTTAACCTGCTGACAATTAGGACATTTGGCCACATATTCTGCAATGTCCTTCTTCATGCCATCCCACCAATAAATCTGCTTAAGATCATGATACATCTTGGTGGAACCTGGATGTATGGAATATCTAGAACCATGGGCCTCTGCAACAATCCTGGTCCGCAAATCATCCACATCTGGTACACACAGCCTGTACTGATACCTAAGTATACCATCACCTCCCAAACCGAAAGACTCATTCATCTTCATCAGCACTGAGTCCCTCAGCTCCATCAATACAGGATCTAGATGCTGACCCTGCTTGACTTCAACTAGCAAGGATGAATCAGAACTAGGATGAACTGAAACTTCCCCACTAGTAGAGTCAACCAATCGCACACCCAGTCTGGCCAGTCTGTGTACATCTTTCACCAGCTTCTTCTTCTCATCCTCAACGTGGGCTGTACTTCCCATGCTCATCCTGCTCAAAGCATCAGCTACAACATTAGCCTTACCTGGATGGTAGTGTACATTCATATCATAATCCTTCAATAGCTCCAACCATCTCCGCTGACGTAGATTCAACTCCCTCTGAGTGAACATACTGGAGACTCTTGTGGTCTGTGAATACATCCACATGCACTCCATACAAGTAGTGCCTCCACAGCTTCAGTGCAAACACCACAGCTGCCGAATCCTGGACATGAGTGGGATAATTCTTCTCATGAACCTTGAGCTACGCATAGGGTATCACCTTACCAACCTGCATAAGAACACAACCGAAACCAACCCTAGATGCATCACAGTAAACAGTGTAATTCTTACCACACATAGGTAAAGTAAGCACCGGGGCTGAAGTGAGTCTGTCCTTGAGCTCCTGGAAACTCCTCTCACAAGTCTCCGTCCACTCAAACTTGGCTTTCTTCTTAGTCAAAGCAATCAATGGGGCAGCAATGGAAGAAACGCCCTCCACAACCCTGCGGTAGTAACCAGCCAATCCTAAAAAGCTACGGATTTCAGTGGTAGTAAGAGGCTTTGGCCAGTTCTTCACAGCCTCAGTCTTCCTGGGATCCACCTCCATGCCCTGATCGGACACAACATGAACCAGGAAGGTCACTGATCTCAGCCAGAATTCACATTTGCTGAAATTGGCATACAACTGATCCTGTCTAAGTACCTGCAAGGTTAGTCTCAAATGTTGTTCATGCTCTTCCTTGGTCTTAGAGTAGATGAGAATGTCATCAATGAATACTATGACGAAAGAGTCAAGGTATTCACGGAAGACCCTGTTCATGAGATCCATAAATGCAGCAGGTGCATTCGTAAGACCAAATGACAAGACTAGAAACTCATAGTGACCATAACGGGTACGAAAGGCTGTGTTTGGGATATCTCCATCCCTAACCCTAAGCTGATGGTACCCTGATCGAAGATCAATTTTTGAAAAGAAACTAGACCCTTGGAGCTGATCGAACTTATTCTTTATAGTGACTTTGTTGAGCTGCCGATAATCGATACACATTCTAAGGGTTCCATCTTTCTTTTTCACAAACAACACTGGAGCGCCCCAAGGGGATATGCTCGGCTGAATGAAACCCATGTAAGTGAGATCTTTTAACTGCAGCTTCAACTTTTTGAGTTCAGCTGGAACCATTCTGTAAGGAGGAATTGAAATTGGTTTAGTATTGGGTTCTATGTCGATACAAAAATCAATCTTTCGAGGGGGAGGGACTCCAGGCAAATCATCAGGAAATACATCTAGGAACTCACTCACTACAAGCACTGAGTCTATGGCAGGAATGTCATGATCTAGATCATTAACACTCACAAGATGATATAATAACCCCTTGGACATCATTTTATTGGCCTTTAGGTTCGAAATCAAGAGTTTAGGACGACTCGAGTTGTACCACTCCCAGACTAGATCCTCTTCATTAGGGAAACAAAATCTCACCACTCTCCTACGACAGTCCAAGCAAGCATAACAACTGTGAAGTCAGTCCATGCCTAGAATAACATCAAAATCATGCATGGGTAACTCAACCAAGTCTGCACACATAGTCTTACCACTTATAACTATTGTGAAACCCTGGTATACTCTATCAGTTCTTACATTTTCTCCTAAAGGTGTACTAACCACTATAGGATCATGTAGAACTTCAGGCAATATCTCAAAAGTAAGAGCAAGCAGAGGAGTCACAAAGGAAAGTGTAGACCCTGGATCAAGTAAAGCATAAACATAAGTTCAGAATACTTGCAGCATACCTATGACCACATCAGCGGACTTCTCCTGCTCCTCCCTACCCTTCAGAGCATAGAACCTGTTCCTCTTAGGAGGCTCGGCTGATGCTGCACCCTGTGGATTAGGCCTAGGCTGAGCATTACCTCCATCCTGACCTCTATTCTGTGGACAGTCTCTGACCATGTGTCCACTCTTACCACAACCGAAATAGGCATTAGTGCCCTATCTGCACTCTCCACTGTGAGCTCGGCTACACTTAGCACAATTCTTCTTAGGATGCTGCATCTCACCTCCATTGCCCTTCTTGGGATCAGGTCTGCCTCCTCTAGGTGTAGCACTTCTCTGAGGATTAGAATTCCCAGAACTCTGTTGCCTCTTTTTGAACCTTGGCTGCTCACGGACGCCAAAGTTATTTTTGTGGCCTCCATGACTGGGACCTGCCTGATCTTGAGGCCTAGGCCTCCTAGCATCACGATCACCTCTCTTTCTGCGGCTGTCCTCTACCTATTGGACGTGCACCATCAACCTTGAAAGATCCATGTTATCATGGAGCATCGCAAATCGACACTCTTTCTCCAGGTCTCCATTGATTCCTGTGAGGAACCTGCTCATCTCATCCCTGCTGTTAGAAACCAGGGAAGTAGCATACCTGGATGATTTCAACAAAGCTCAGTATTCTCCTCATTCTTGCTATTAAATACTAGGGAAAGTAACATACCTTGATAGCTTAACAAACTTCAGGGAATACTCCCTGACTATCATATAGCCTTGTTTAAGGTTGATGAACTCTTCAATCTTGGCTTCCCTCATCTCTCTGGGGAAGAATCTCTCCAGAAATGCTGTTTTGAATAGCTCCCATGTGACTGGCACTCCACCTAAAACTCGGCTATCTTGCCACATCTTGCACCAAGTCTGTGCAACATCCTCGAGCTGATAGGAAGCCAGCTCAGCCTTCTCAATATCAGTGGCCCCCATAGCCACCAGGATCTTATGCACCTCATCCACAAACTCGGGGATCCTCTGTAGTCCTAGACCCTGTGAAAATAGGAGGATTCATCCTCGTGAAATCCCTCAGCCTGTCAGCCATGCTACGAACTGGTGGGTTCTCCCTCTGAACATCCTGCCGGTTGACCTGGGCAGTCATAGCCTGGGCCTGCTTAGTAATGGCTTGTGCCATCTGGGCCAGAGATGCCCTCACCTCAGCATCACTCAACCCAGCTGGGTTAACTGTCACATCCACTCCTTTAGCTGGAGCCTGGGGTGAAACTCGATTGCCCCCAGTAGCTGCTCATGTTCTCCTCTGACCAATAGCCCTCCTAGTGTTCATTCTCTAAAAACAACAAAGATTGATGTTCGACATGCTCATAGCACCAAGAAATTAAACCTTAGGAGAAGCACGATAAGATCAAAAAAAGGGAAGTTTTCCTACGCATCATGCAGTCTCTAATCCAGGATAGTGGTGCACTTCACTACCATGACTTAGAAACTACTCAATGTGGTTTATGTGAATTTATTATAATCGGAATTTAACCTAGTGCTCTGATTCCAACTTTGTCACGACTGGAATCTAGACCCCAAACGAGACCAGCATTGTTGACCTCTCAGAGGTCGCAGACAAGTCTACTTAGTCATTCATACTTTATCTAGGTTAATTTTAGCGGAAAATTTGAAACTTTTGTTTCCTTAACATACTTGTTAAACATTCTTATCATTTCATAAATGCTCACCATCAACCATCTAACATTAAAAGATAAGCAACTGAAAGAAATAGATCAATAAGTATTAAGTGTATAATTGCCAAAATGGCACCAATACAAAGTCTGAATAAAACAGGAAGGAAACGCTAGTGGGACATGCTCCACTAGCTCAACTCTAAAACTAAGCTAGAATGTAAAATAGTAGCACCCTCGAAAGCATGAGGACCTACCAATCTCCGGATGAATGCTGACGTCCGGATAGCTGCAACAATGATCCTGTAACTGTATCGCCCACCTGTTCCTGCACCTAAACTAGTATAGATGTATAGGGTTAGTACACACTTGTACTAAGTATGGGTATATGCAAGCACACACGACGAACATGCATGAGAAAGAATAGCTCTTTCCTAACAACATAAATTTTTGGAAGTCAAGTCAGTGTACTTGCAAAATTGAGATTAGGAAAGTTAGTGAACTTTCCAAATTGGATTAGGAAATTCATGCCATGAGAGTAACATGCATCATCATAAATATCATATTGCACACAACATGTAACAGCTTCATATAGCACATATCATAACACATAACATATAACACATAGCTTCTTTCATATCATTCATTCATATGCCATGAGACCTTAGAATCATGGACTTGACATTAATACTTTCCAAAATGAGGGCTCAACATATGGGACCTCAACTAGGGAGTCTTCATTAGCAAACACAGAGTCTGCTTCATTCATTCATACGTACTTTATTTCATTTCATTCATAAGCCAGTGTGAAAACCAGCTATACCTAGGATGTAGTTTAAGACTTTCATCGAGCTTGCTGTGCAATGATCAAGAATAACCTAATGTCATTACCTGAGTCTAGCTCACCTCTTGATTATCCTATCCTAACACCTTGGGTATCATTCATTTCATTATGTGCTTCATTTGAGGCTGGCCTCATTCATTCATTGGGAACATTAACTTTAACCGACATAGATCATGTGAGCATCATGAAATCCAGTGTATCCCCCACACTGAAAAGAGGTGGAATCACCGGCCAAAGTTACCCAATAACATTCTAGCGTACATGGGAATTTAGCCCCGCCATATCCCTATATTGGCAGTATAAGTTCAAAGACTAGGTGATGTATGGAGACCTATACCCGGCAAGCCGGACAGTCTCATCTCATGAGAGTTACGTGAACCTTCGCCCTTCCCGAAAGAAGGCATTAACGCTCATAGCTAGCCTATCGGTGCGCAGTATAAAGTTCCATTACATTCATCTCATACGTCATGGAAGCTGGCTTATAGTATGAGGACATCATATCTCATTAGATGATTTCTCATATCACCATTAGTATTAAGTGTTTTAAGCTCAATACTTTTGTTAGAGTGTTATAGAGACTGGTCTCTTCGTTATCTTACACTCTCATTGGTGAGTACGTATTGGTAACATTTAGTTAGGCTCATTTGAGATTGCTCTCATCATTTACATTAGCCTCATATCATGTTGTCACCACATTCTTCATCATTAGCATCTTTGCTTTTCATAGTTACTCGCCCCTTATTATGTGAATGTTCATTTCATCATTTCATAGTACATCTCATCATATGCCAACGCACTTGGTCACTTAGTGTATCTTACGCTCATACTTAACCCTCCTAGGGTTCATCATTTCATTACATACATCTTAGGTTCACTTATTTTTGAACGTATGTTAGACTTATGTGTCTATACATACAAGCCATGGGGCTTCATTCATAGTTCGCTAAGTGATTCTTACTTTCCTAAGATTATGTAGTACAAGACTTATGTATCTTGTATATCAGCCAAGATCTTGATTTTGATATAAGTAGATGGCATTATTCTTGGATATTTTACTCACGTATGACTTATGTATCAATACGGAAGTTTGGCAAGGGAACCCAAATCTTGAATCAATTGGATATCATTTATATTTTTCATTGATTTTATTTCTAATATTCATAACATTAGAAACTCTACATTAAATCTCAACATTAACATCGAAGATTAATTTTCTATTTAATTTTACACTCAAGTTGGCCGAAGGGTTGGGGGTTCGAACCCCCACAACCCCTTTTTAATTTTTATTAGTCTCTTGTTGCCCCTACTCGCCTAAACCAAGAGGTTGTGGGTTCAAACCCCCACAGCCTCTTTGATTTTTAGTATTAAATTCGCTGGAAATGGGGAGGTTGTGGGTTCGAACCCCCACAGCCCCCCCCCCCTTATTTTTGTTTTAATTTTCGCTGAGGAGGCTGTGAGGTGGTGGGTTCGAACCCCCACAGCTTCTCTATCTTTATTTTAATTAATTGGCGAGTTGCAGTGAGGTTGTGGGATCGAACTACCACAGCCTCACTTCATTTCTTAATTAATTTTGCCTCTATCTTTAGCCTTGAGTTCGATTCCCATGCCTTGCATTTTCTTTTTCCTTATTTTATCTTCTTTCGCGCGTACCTGGAGGTCGTGGGTTCGAATCCCATGACTCTCATTTATTTATTTAATTAAGCTTCTCCTCCTTCTCCCCACAGATCACGAGTTCGATTCCACCCAACCCCAATTTCTTTTTTCTTTGTGGCGAATATCAGTGGCCAGGTTCGAATCCCTGCGTCCCCATTTCCTTCTTTCCATTGTCACGCGAAACCAGTAGCTAAGGGGTTTGATTCCCCTTAGCTCCTTCATGTTTTTCCTTTCTTTTTCAGCCTTCTCAACATGTGAGGTCTTGGGTTCAATTCCCATTGACCTCACTTATTTTATTTTCCTTTTTAAAACCCAGAATTTGACATTCTTATTTAGAGCACAAATCTGGAAAATTTTAGTCCCTCTTCAACTCATTTTTAGGCGCATTTTTTCATATATTTATTTAGCCAAAAGATGGTTATTCAATACACTATATTTCATTACAAGGAACATCACATTGCACACATATTACACACATAAAATACACAAGAAATACGCGACTTGTACACCCCAAAACAGTGGCCAAAACACTGTCCATATGCACGCACACACACCAACTTTTCCGATGACATTTTGATGGTCATCATCGTGATTTACCGCACATAAACATGTTCACATTTAATATAAACATATCATTCATGCCTAAATAGAGCAGCACAACATACCCATCCTACGAATTCATTTGGGAGCTAAGGACAAGGACATACAAAGGGAAGAACCTTCGTTTTCAAGACCTTGAGAATCGTTCGAAGGAAAATACGCTTGGAGAAAGAATTCCAGGAGAGAAACCCATACCTTTTGACGTTGTTTATGTGCGAAGCTACTGCCGAAACGTTCCTCCAAACCACGTCCAATTCACTTCAATGCACACACCACTCGACGAACCTCTCTTTGCCTTGACGTTTTGATTACTTTGTCTTTTCGTTAAAAATTCTTGTTAGTTCTTCAAGTGTGAAGAACTTTTAATATTTCATCAGTTTTTTTTTTGTGGTTTTTGGCAGAACTAACGTGAGAGAGAGATTGAGAGAGAGTGAAACGTGTGTGTAGTTGTTTAGGATTAGGGAATGACTTAGTCAATTAAGGACTCTCCTTAATATTTAACAAATCTGATTTTCCTTTTTATTAAATCAGCTAATAATCATTAATTAACTTAATTAATTTATCAATCTTAAATAAAAGCAATTTAAATCATTGCTTCCACCTAGGTTCGAACCCGGGTGGAGCAAGACTCTACTTCAAGAGCTCAATTTCGGCTCTCTCTCCCAAAATTGCCCCTCCATCTTATTAAATAATTAACTAAATATATATTTAGGGTAATTACGATTTTACCCTCAGCCTGGTAAAAGACCATTTTACCCCTAGACCCTCAAAACTTAAGATTTCTTCTTTTTATGTCCGGTAAAGACTCTTTCGATTACATCTTCATTTTCGAGAGCCTCACATGGTTGGTTCCAATCTTTCCAAGCTCAATAAACTCCCCAAGTTAGTCTACTTTGTCATAGTAAGGGTTCTGAGGTCTGGTTCTACGCGTATCAATCCGTGTGAACCGTGGTTTAATCGCAAGCATTCTTGACACCTTAAGTATTTATCCTATTCATTTTTAGGGTTGTTACAGTTTTAATTTTTACAACATTCTCAATTATTATTCTTTATCAGTTCAGTTGAGTTTTGATCATTATAGTTATGCATATTATGTTCCGCTGAGTTAAGTAAGCCATCTCAAGGGTCTGATCGAGGCCAACAATGGTCTTTGAGTGTTACACATACCCGGGGTGTAGACTCGGGGTGTGACAAAAGACAAGGATTTCGAGTATTGATTCAAGTTTGACATATTCTGTTTATATGATTATGTTGAAATTGTCTTGATTTGGTGTCAGATATTTTTGCACGAGTACTCTTGATTTCTGATACTGAAAAATTAGAAATTACTTTTAAGAGGGGTGAAAATATATTTAACTTTTTTCTTCTTTATTCTTTGGTAATTATTCCTTTCATATATTGTATTCTTATACAATAATGAAATGTAGTTTCTTTTTAATTTTTAATGATACAGTGGTAAAGTATCATTTTTCTATTTTATAGTCCGTTTCATTGATTTGTTGTCTTTTTCCTCAATTATTCTTTTTCTTTCCCTTGTTTCTTTACTCTTCTATCTTGCTTACTTTATTTTACAAAATATTGAGGGTATTCAAATGATAAAAGTTGACATATACTTCAACTATGGAGGTGAATGTATTAGAGAACATATTGTCTTGTACAAGAGGGTATTATGCAAGCCTTCTTTATTTTATTGATATCGTCAATGAGTACACTAATCGATATAGAGTAGGTGTGCAACAATTAATTTTTAGGGGTCCTTATAGGACATATTATGAAATAGAAGGAGATATTTTGTAACAACCCAAAGTACACCTTAGAATTTAGAGCATTCTTGAGTGGCCACATGGCATACTTGACCTCACAGAGGTCTTATACAAGCCCTTAGACACCATTCATCGCATATATATATAGGAAACGTAGTGCGGAAATAAAACTTTTCATCAAAATAGTCTGTTTCAAAAGCCTCTTAGACACGTATAAATTTTAGGGTCACATCCCTTACATCGATTAGAAGAAAAACCATATTCTATTACAATGTCTTTTGAAGAGGGAAACAAAACATAACTATGTCCTCGAATCATATGATGAAATACCAAATCTTTTTGAGAGAATGCTATTCCCATGCTTCGCTTCTAAGAGACTCCTCACTTGCCACCTACCCTTGTAGAAACAGAACAACATATGAAATTAGCACATTGAATGCACTAAGTATGGTTAACATGCAAGAAAATAATGCTGAAACCGACATTCACTTTATAACATGCTTTTTATGCTCTTATGATGTAAATCTCATGAAACAAGTATAAGAAACATTTTCAGGACAACATACACATATAAGACATATTAAAGTAACATCATTCACATGACCCTGACCTAAGTAAGACAAGAAGAGACAACCCATAAACCCTCTTCAAGCACACATACGTAATCCTTAAGACTACCCAAAGTAAAGTTATTCCATTTCATCACATATCACATTGTCCATATTCAATAAGATAAGCATTTACATCATGTAGACTCCTTACCGAAATTTACTCTAAGACTCAGCTATGTAAGACATGAAGAGACCGCCCACACATCCTCTTCAAGCATACCTAAGCAATCCTAAAAGTTACCCTAGGTGAGACCCATTCCATTCATCATACATTAACTAAGACAACAATATTCATTAAGCCATTTAGGATACATTCAACAATTAGAGGACTTCATATAACAATCTTGGAGAAGACCTAGGGAACTCACCTAGCATCTTCAAAGCCTACTCGTGAAATGAATAGATAGTGTCGAATTTCACTACCCACACGTTGTAGAACTTATCCAATCACTAGAGTGTACATATCATATGATGAGATTAGGCATTAACTGACATAGACCATACTATCTTGGTATGGATTTCAGTGTTATAAGAACCCCACACCGTGGAAGGTGTTCTACTTGCCAAAGGTAGAACTAAGACTCATCCCATGTTGGCACATTGTAATATGATATCAAGGGATTCTTTATACTGTAGTCTTATTCTCAAGTAGATCAACTATCACAAGCATATCCACTCGGTGCTTTACCCTTATTCTCATAGAGTAATCATTCCATATGTGTATTAGAGATGGTACTGATTCTTAGTTCTACCAATTCGTAATACGTTTCATGGATAGCTTATTCTTTAACTGTCTTTTCATATTCAAGGTTCCATGTATATAACCTTTTTTTCATAATCAAGGTTCTACATATAAGTCATTCATAGAAGGACACCTCCATTAGGTCTACCAATCCTAGACTTCATTCTTCATTTATTCATACATGTACATGACAAGGGTTCCTAAGCCTACCAAGTCAAGATATAACCTTCACCTAGCTTTCATGTATCAAGTAGAGGGACCTAAGTCTACCAATCAAGACACAACATCATCATATCACATATTCAATAACATTTAAGCACCATGTAGGGACAACTAAGTCTACCGAACAAGATACCCTATCAATACACATGTAGAGACTAATCATAGTCTATCATATTGACATATAGCCATTTAGAGGGAATCATACTTTCAACTCCCCTGATAATGCCAACAAGGCAATGTTCATAGCAATTATAACACATAAACACCTCCACCATAAGTGGACCATACCAATAAATATAATTAAATATCAATTATACACAATTTATAGAAATTAGGTCAACTCACCTCCTTCCAATCATCATCATCGCCATTCCTTAGCCTTTTCAATCAATTAACTTTACAAAGGCTCTTACCAATAGCCATATACACAATACCTAGCCAACAATCAATCCATATCAATGGTCCAAATTTCACGACCCGGATTCTAGATTCCGTACCGCGACCGGCGTCGTTAACCTCTCAGAGGTCGCAGACAAGCCTCTTCTTAGCTTTCATCACAATCATACAGTTAAATTTGCAATTTTTTTTTTAACTTTTTAATACTTAGCGAAGTATACATATACTTCATATAGTATTGTATAAGAGTGATATTCTAATATCTCAAACTCAACAACCATCTATTAAAGACTAAACAATGAAATAAATGATCGTAATAATAATAATAATAATTCGCCAATTTCCCTTATTACAACGCTTTGAAAAAAATACTTGGAAAGAAACACTAGGGACAGTAGTCACTAGATAAATCTAATGAACTAAGCTAGAATGATAAAACGTAGCATCCTCGAACTCAAGAGGACCTACCAAAGTCTGGAGATCGCTTTTCCAAACTGCTTCGACGGACTTCAACCTTTTTGAGAACCCGTGTCTATAAAAATAGTAAAAATATATGGGTTTAGTACACACTTGTACAAAGTATGGGTATATGCACATAACACATAAGGGAAGATGCCTGAACAAGGAAAGCTCTTTCCTAAACAACATGTCAAGTTACGGTCACAACATCACTTTCTTACTTAAAACATTAATCTTGATTAAAGATGTTAATATGACACGTTCTCATGTAATTAAGACATACAACTCATTTTATATATGAAAATAAGACCTTGGAATCATGAACATAATATTAGAATAACTTAAACACACAATTATATTTTTGCTCACTAGGACGAGAGTCACCCTTTCTATACTTAGTTTATTTTTTCAGTTTCTTCTATCTTCTTGTTGTGTAGTTCAATGATCTCCTTTGATCTTATGCTTCGCTTACAAGTGCAATGATTCATTGTACTACCATACCTACAATGAATCGAGTAAGCAATTCACAAGACTAAGGACACGATTGGCTACCTACCTATGAGTTAGATTTTTCATTCTTCTTCTTATTGGGTAACTTAAATTAATAATCCAATCTTTATTGGCTATGCCCCCTTATTTGATTATTTCATAATATATAGTTCTTGGGACATAATTTACGCTCCATTATTGGCTACCCCCAACTTGTTATGTCTATCAAACACTAATGGTTAATGTTTATTAAGCTTTTACTTTAATTAGTTCACTATGAACTTACGATTCTAATCCCTTGCTTGATCGTTCAGTTTGAACATGCTTCTTATTCTTTCTTGCTCTCTTAAAGAATTCTTTTTGCCTTGACGGAAGTAGATCATGCGAGCTACATGAAATCCAGTGTCTCCCCCACACCGAAAAAGGGTGGTTCACCAATTAAAGTGAATGAATATCTGTGTCTTCCCCACATCGAAAATGGGGATTCACTAGCTAAGGTGAATCGGTCGATGTTTTTCCCCATATCGTAAAGGGGGATTCACGACAATAGTGGAATTAATGCTTGTACTGAGCTATAAACGACACAGATCTTTTTAGCTAGACATTAAATCTGGTGTCTCCCCCACACCGAATAGAGGTGGAATCACCGACCAAAATGATTACCTAACTTGCTAGCGTCTTTAGTGGGTGGCCTCCACTAGCTTGGTGCCCCTATGTTGGCAACATATTTCTAAGACTAGGAGACGTACAGAGACCCTATCGATCTTGTCTCATGAGACTTACAAGCGCTTACCACCCGCTCATAGCTAGTCTATCGGTCCTAAGCTCAGATTTTATCTTCTTATCTTTTAGAGTTGACTCATTACATAATGGAAGCTTGCTTCTAGTTATTAGGTTTACTTACTCTATGGATGACTGGTCATCCTTAACTTTACTTGATGATTCTGATATTGAAGCTTTACTTTATCATCATGGTGCGAGTGACACTTGTCTCACGGACTCTAGCGCCCTATTATGTGAGTATAATTGACGTAATGATTAAGTGTTCTTGAGAACGTCCCACGTGACGGGTAAATCCCTAGGTGTTCGACCATATCCCCACATCATGTGCCACACTTGAGCCACTTCTTTGAGTTGATAAGCAGCAAACTCAGCCTTTTCTTCTTCATTCACCCCCATAGCACACAGAATTTTACAAACCTCATCCACAAACTCTTGAGGATCCTCATTAGTTTTTGACCCATAGTAGACTGGAGTATTCATCCTAGTAAAATCCCTCAACCTACTAGCCATAGTGCTAACCTGCGGATTTTCTCTTAGGGCAACTTCTCTACTGGCTTGAGTCGTGATGGCTTGTGCTTGCACAGTGATGTCTTGGGCCATCTGAAGCAGTGCCTCCCTAACCTCTTCATCTGTCATTCCAACTATGTTGGTGGGCACTTGAGCTTCAGCTGCTGGGGCTTGAGGAGGAGCTTGATTACCTCCAGCAGCTACTTCGTCAACCCTTCTGTTGGCGTTTCTTCTTGTGTTCATTGTCTACACATATACAGAAGAAGGGAGTTAGATACATAGAATGAAACAAAATGTCAAAGCTCTAGATAGGACAATAAGGAGTAGAAGAACGGAAGATTTCTAACATCACACAGTCTCTAAATCATGATTGTGGCGCGCTTCACAACCATAAGTTAGAAACTACGCGACGTGGTTGTGTTGAGCTTTATATCTTAGGTAATTTAACCTCATGCTCTGATACCAAGTATATCACGACCTGGATTCTAGAATCCAAAACGCAACCGGCGTCGTTAACCTCTCAGAGGTTGCAGACAAGCCCCTTCTTAGCTTTCATCACAATCATACAGTTAAATTTGCGGATAACTTAAAAAATTTTAATACTTAGCGAAGTATACATAGACTTCATATAGTATTGTATAAGAGTGATATTATAATAGCTCAAACTCAACAACAATCTATTAAAGACTAAACAATGAAATAAATGATCGTAATAGTAATAATAATAATAATTTGCCAATTGGCCTTATTATAACGCTTTGAAATAAATACTTGGAAAGAAACACTAGGGACAGTCGCCACTACTTAAATCTAATGAACTAAGCTAGAATGATAAAACGTAGCATCCTCGAACTCAAGAGGACCTACCAAAGTCAAGAGATCACTTTTCCAAACTGCTTCGATGGACATCAACCTTCTTGAGAACCTATGTCTATAAAAATAGTAAAAATATATGGGGTTAGTACACACTTGTACTAAGTATGGGTATATTGACATAACACATAAGGGACGATGCATGAACAAGGAAAGCTCTTTCCTAAACAACATGTCAAGTTACGGTCACAAAGTCACTTTCTTACTTAAAACGTTAATCTTGATTAATGATGTAAATATGACACATTCTCATGCAATTAAGGTATACAACTCATTTTCTATAGAACATAAGACCTTGGAATCATGAACATAATTTTAGAACAACTTAAACACACGTTTATATTTTTGCTCACTAGGCCGAGAGTCACCCTTTCTATACTTAGTTTATTTTTTCAGTTTCTTCTATCTTCTTGTTGTGTAGATCAATGATCTCCTTTGATCTTATGTTTCTCTTACAAGTGCAATGATTCATTGTAGTCCCATACCTTCAATGAATCGAGTAAGTAATTCACAAGACTAAGGACACGATTGGCTACCTACCTATTAGTTAGATTTTTCATTCTTTTTCTTGTGGGGTAACTTACATTAATAAGCCTATCTTTATTGGTTGTGCCCCCTTATTTGACTATTTCATAATATATAGTTCTTGGGACATAATCTACGCTCAATTAGTGGCTACCCCCAACTTGTTATGTCTATCAAACACTAATGGTTATTGTTTATTAAGCTTTTACTTTAATTTGTTCACTATGAACTTATGATTTTACTCCCTTGCTCGATCGTTCACTTTGAAATTGCTTCTTATTTTTTCTTGCTCTCTTAAAGAATTGTTTTAGGCTTGACGCAAGTAGATCATGCGATCTACATGAAATCTAGTGTCTGCCCCACACCGAAAAAGGGTGGTTCACCAATTAAAGTGAACCAATCTCTGTGTCTTCCCCACACCAAAAGGGGGATTCACCGGCTAAGGTGAATCGATCGATGTTTTTCTCCACATCGTAAAGGGGGATTCACGGCAATAGTGAACCAAATGCTTGTACTGAGCTATAACCGACATAGATCATGTTAGCTAGACATGAAATCCGGTGTCTCTTCCACACCGAAAAGATGTGGAATCACAAACAACATGATTACCTAACTTGCTAGCGTGTTTAGTGGGTGGCCTCCACTAGCTAGGTGCCCCTATGTTGGCAACATAATTCTAAGACTAGGAGATGTACTAAGACCCTGTCGATCTTGTCTCATGAGACTTACAAGCGCTTACTACCCGCTCATAGCTAGTCTATCAGTGCTAAGCTCAGATTTTCTTCTTATCTTTTAGATTTGACTCATTACATTATGGAAGCTTTCTTCTAGTTATGAGGTTTACTTACTCTATGGTTGACTGGTCATCCCTAACTTTACTTGATGATTCTGATCTTGAAGCTTTACTTTATCATCATGGTGCGAGTGAGACTTGTCTCACGGACTCTAGCACCCTATTATGTGAGTATTATTGACGTAATGATTAAGTGTTCTTGAGACTCGTCTTACTTCTTTCTAACACTCTATATTAGTTCAATCTTATAACTTAACTCTAAGTTATCTCTTTACTCACCTCAACTTGTTTACGTCACTTACTAACCTTATATCATTCTTTATAATTGTTATTGATTCTTTGTAAGATTTTATGGCGTTCACAAGTTGTGTGGATAGGGTATGTTGGGACATGTCCCATTGATTGGCATACCCTATGTTATGAGATATTGAATTGAGATTAGAATTACTTTTCAGAGTAATACATTTAGATATAGATTCGTTTGCCAATTTGTTGGCATCATTCATAATTTCGCCAGTTAATTGTCATAACATTATCACTAACTAATTCAACCAATTCATGAATACATTATAGTAATTTAACATGTTAGAAAAGCTTAATTTTCATATATGATAAACATATCTACAATTCAACCAATACTCATAACAGTTCTCATTCTCGAAACACAATTAGGCATTATAACAATTAACGTTTATGTAAATAACACCCTAGGATGCGGATCTAATCACGTGTAGTTCACTCGAAATTTAAATCAATTAAACACACATATAAGATCAGTTAACACCACATACAACCAGCAATGCATCGAGAATAATAATACTATACTACAAGAATCGGAAATCGGAAGAACTAGGGAGATGAACATGCGATTCTTTCGGAACAACCCTAGTTCTAATTTTCATGAAGTAAAAACGTTTGAAAAACTCTTGGAGAAAGGATTCCATGAGAGAAAATCCATACCTTTCTGTAGAATTAAATCTACGAATATCAATATGAATTTTGCACGAAAAACCTTTGAAATGTCCTTGCTAGCGTCCTAGGGTTTAGTTTGTGATTCCTTGTTCTCACGTTTTCTCTTGATTTAGTGGTAACGTTTTCTTGGAGTGAATAACATGTATAAGGCTTTATAAACTGAATGTTAACTAATTATGCCTGGACTATATAACCTAATTAAGGTAGACCAATGAGCTAATTACAAAAACGCCCCTCCTAAATTGACTAGGATTTGAAGATTCTTGACTTGACCATTTTTGATGTCTTTCCTAGTAGTTTCGGTTTTGTCCTATTATTTTCATTAATTAAGTTGCTAAATTAATTAATTAAATAGTCTAGGGTAATTATCAAATTACCCCTAAGTGGTTATGATCATAACAAACTCTTTGGACCATCCTAGGTTAGGTACTTGATTGTCTTTTTCTTGTCTTAACCGAATCTGGAAATTCCCTTTGTATTTTAGGTTTTATCCTTTTATATTAATTAATTAAGTTGCTAAATTAATTAATTAAGTCACCTAGGGTAATTACTAATGTTCCCCTAAGTGGTTAGGACAATAACCAACTCTTTGGACAATCCTAGGTTGGGTACTAGGTTGTCCCTAAGTTAGTTAGATTAAGTGTGTGTCACCCGACAAGGTCCTAGGTTGTCGGGCGGCTTAGATATCCGTACTAGGTCGTTCTAAGGGTTGTTGGGTAGTTAAGTTAGTTGGTTAGGGCCTAGGGTTGGTTAGAGGGTCTGGTTCCATGTGGTTGGACCCGCACACGCATGGACCCCCAACCGCCCTAACCGAATTGGTTAGGGTGGTCCCCTCGGCCGTTCCTTGCCCATGTGCAATCCCATGTGCTTCTTGCATTTTTCCTAACTAACTATTGGGAAGATTCTTTTTGGAATATTTACTTATTGTCCCAAGGATCCTCACTATGTCCTTGGGCACTGCTTACTCTACATGATCATTTTAAATGGTTATGTGCTATGGTACTAGGCTTGACATTTGAGTGCCTAGTACTTGATGTGTTGAGTTGAGAATTAACATTGGCATTAACGATTACAATAATTTTTAGCTTAGGGTTTTCATTGCAGGTACAATTATAAACAAGCGTGGAATCTATATTGCTTATTTGGGTATTATATAGAAATTGGCTAACCCCCTTAGACAATTTTCTATAATATGCCCAATATTTCTCAATATTGGGCATTGGGGTGCCTGAGTACCCCAATACGCATTCTTAAAGTCTTACTGGGCTCTTCTCTATACATGTAAGATATCATAATATACGGCAACTCATAAACAATTCTATCATGATTTATATATAATCTAGTAGACCAATACAATGTACACATGAATTCTATAGTATCGAGTCATGATCAATTCACCCACTTTAAAGCCAAAATTATGAATTCAAGAAATACATGGTTTCATGGAAATTTTCATCTTAAAATCATTAATTAACATCAAACATATCATAAAACATTGATTTAAACCTTTTCATGCAAGAACCGATGGTTAGATTTAAAAATAGGAATTTCTATGTTTTTGATCATCATTAAAAACCTTTGAAATTAGATCCTTGAATGAGAGAAGAATCAAGGATGAAATAAACATACATTAATTGAAGAAAGCCCTCGAAACTGGGTTGAAAAACTCTAATAATTTGGTCTTCTTCCTTGGAGCTTCAAAGCTTCAACAATGGAGGTTTTGGAGAAAAGGAGTTGAGAACTTTTGTTTTGGGTTGAGGATTATTATTTTATTGGTGAATTTGGGGTTATAGTGAATCAATAACCGTTTTTAACTTATCCCATGAGTAACCAAAATACTCCTTCACTTTTTGGACCATTTAAACACTTCTAATTTGACTTCAAATTGACGTGATCAAATCTGGGACTTGGCTGCACATCGCGAGGTCACTTCCAAATCTTAGTTCTGGAATGTAATTTGAGACAGAATAGTTTGTGTTGGACCCGCGTTGCATGCAAAATTTACCGTAAAATTATGAAGGCGCGACGCGCCATGGACGCCAAATATGGGTAGCCCGACAGATTTCTTGGCCAACGTTTGGGTCCTCCTTGGGACCCTTATGATGGTTCCCGGGGAGTCGTATTCATATATTTTGACAATTTACATGTCATTATATGTTTAGTAACCCTCGATACTAAATTTCACCCTCATACCATACCCCAAAACTCCACTACAAAACCCTACGGCACACTAGTTCAACTACACTAGTTTTCAGACGTCTTGGTTGTCCTTTGACGTTTGACATCCAAACTCCTCAAACTGACTTCTAAAACTTACATTCATCATCTTAAGACCATTTTAACTCATGAAAAACATATTAGGCTCTAGTTTGACCTACTTCATTTTGAGGATTGTAATAGTCTCCCCAACTTGGACAACATTAGTCCTCGAATGACACATCAAACACTTTAAACACTTACAACACTATCAAGAGATAAAGACCCGAGACTATCAGATCATAATAATGAGATAGCATATACAGTACACAGAGATAGGAGGAACATCAACTCCACATAATCAAGAGACTCAAAACACAACAGGAAAGTGGAATGACATATACAACTTGTCATGCAATAAGACTTCACATTTTTCAGTTCCTATAGCAGGAACTTACTTCTCCACATATCATCATGCTCATCTACATCATTTTATGCACAAAATGCCAACTTCTCATGAAAGCACAATTATACAACATTCCCTAATACTTAACAGTAAAGCATGCTTATGTAACGCCCCGAAAGCCCATGACTTAGTCTAGAGTCTCATATGATGAACAAAGACTTGAAATTCTATTTTTAAGACTAAAATAAGGTTTTAAAGTGTTAGAATCAAAATGTCAAGAAATGACCACGATGTCCGAAGACTAGTGATATCGAGGCTAGTGTGCCTTAGCATATATCAAGGGGTTTTAATAGTCGAAATTTAGAGAAATTCATTAAACATGTGTTAAACATGTATTATAGTGTGTTTAGGGTCGACACGTACTGGTACAAATCCCCATGGACAATCGTAAGCTTCCATTGAGAGGACCCTCGTATTTGACCCCAAACTATCAAATGATAGTGGCAATCTACCAAACCAATCAATGAGTTATCGATGGGTCAATGACCCGTCAATGGTGGTCATTGGTGAAGACTTATCCATTTTTGGGAATTTCTCAAAAACCCCTCTCTATCACAAATTACAAAGCGACAGTACGGGGCCGTTGATGTGACAACGAGGCGTAGAGAGGACCATCATTTGGAGGCTTGACTGCACTACCTAAATTTATAATTAGTAGGTTAGTTAGTTAGTTGGTTAAATATTAAATTAAGGGTTAAGGGTGGTTAATTAAGTTAGTTGGCGGAATATATAAGACCTAACCCTCATGAAACTAACTCAACAAACCATAATGCCAAACCCAATTCTCTCCAACATCTCTCGACTTTCTCTCTCCCAAAGACCCCCCATTGAAGACCAAGATTCAAGTTTCTCTAAGGATCCAAGAGACACGTTATAACCAGAAATTCTCATTGAAATTTAAGGTATGAAATCTATTCACTCATGAGATCTCTTTCCCCAAGAGGCTCTTCAAATTTTGTTTCCAAAGATGTCTAAAAAGGGGTTTTCATCCAATTTCGTGAATTGTCTTTCAAATTGATTTGATTTTTAATTCCTTTGATTAATATTTATAGATTATGATATTTTATTGGTTAATTATTACTGTTCTTCGTGTTTGAACTAGTTTCCATGTAAGCTTCACGATTGACCCCTTTTCACTAACCCTAGTTATGAACTGGATTTGTAGATGATTAGGGTTGTTAGAATTTTATGTTATGGTTTAATTAACTATATTATGATGATGGTGATTGAATTATTTGATAATTGTGATAAATTAAGGGTAAGATCTTGAAAGAGGCTTTGGAAGCTATTTGGTAAGAGTTCTATGATTATGAGTTCTCTACTTTAAGTATGTTGGTCTATTCTTGATGGTGATATTCAATTAGAGTATGATTATATGAATAGAATAGGAAGATGATGATATGATGATCATGATGACATGTTATGACTATGTTGAATGTGAGATCATCGTAAGGGTATGATGAGACAAGGGTAAAGATGATTCTCATGTGTGCCTTATATAATATGATTATGATGTGTTGATCTCACCAATGGTGGCTTGTTTTGAAAGGAAGTTCTCATACTATACCTAACGAGTTAATGACATGATTATACAAGGGTTTAGTCTCCTATGGCCTATATTAAGGTTGATGATTAAGATTGACTTAAAGGCATTTCAAAAAGGGACTTTAACTTGTCACCGAGCAAACTAGATATGAGATGTGTCCTTTCCCAATGTGGGAAGGTAGGTTTGCAATGTTTCTCATGAGATGGAGACTACAATACAATGTGAATAAAGAGGGTTTCTAGTATATCTCCTAGTTCTTTAACTATGTTTCCTTGAAACGTGATTGTGTGCCTTAGTGTGTCTTGGCATATTTTATGTGTTCGTTTAGGATGAAATTGAAGTGGTTGGTTCTTAACTTGTATAAGAGTGTATTTTTGTTTGAAACGTCATGATAAAACTCCCTAAGGATCATCCAGAGGGTCCTTGACAAGGACCCAACTTGTGAGCAAAACTGTCAAAAACCAGTCCAACCAACGAGGGGAAATCAACAGATCTTAGGTCCATCAACACCCCCTCGTTTGGGGCGTAGGCTTACACTTAGTCTAGGGATCTTGAGATCCCATTTGGCAAGCCTTTGACCCAAACCACACACCAGCATGACGGTCCATATGAGGGTCTACGAGGACTTGATTGGAACCGTCGATGGTGACCTGCAAAATTTTCTGCAGGGTCATGACCAACTCAAGGGTGTTTTGGAATTTTACTTGCCTTGTAAAAATTATTTGGCCGTTTAATTAAGGGTATTTTGAGTAGTTTATGTGGGTTTATAAGTCTTTAACACTAATATGAATTAACTTTTGAAAATCAAACTCAAAACCCCAAAGAAGAACTCTCTAGAACTCCATTGAAGCTTAAAAGGAGCTTGGAGCTAGATTTCTAAATCAAATCTTCATAATTTTCGAGGATTTTCTTCATATTAGGTATGGTTTTAATCCTTAGAATCTTCTTTCTTCAATGAGCCAAACTTCAAAGTTGTTTTTCAAGACTTTCTCAAAGTATGAATTTCTAAATTGATATCTAGCCATGGGTTCTTGCATAAAACATTTTGAATCAATGATTTATGATTGAATTGATGTTAATTTGATGATTCTAAGTGTAAAACTCCATGAACCCATAAAAATCATGAAATCCTTATTTTGGATATATTCTGGGTGATGTGATGCTAACTTTACTGTATTAAATTTCTGTGTAGTTTACTTTTCGCTATTGAATTATGTAAGAAGAATGTTATAATACTATGTAGGCTGTCCTAAATTGATAAAGTTGATATTGTATTATCTTGGATTTTTGTATAGTTTGATTATTGGTTTGTATTGGTGATTATGGTTATTGGTAATAACCTGTGTATTGGATTGGTTGAATTGGCTGATTGGAGGTGTTGATGTTGGAATGGTGGTATGTTGACCTAACATCTTCTATATTGTGTAGTATAGGTCTTTAATTGTAATGTTTGGCATGATTCACTTATGGTGGCGGTACTTATGTGATATAATTGTTATGAATATGGCCTCGTCGTAATAACTTTATGAATTTATGATACTATCATGCTATAACTTGTATATGTAATCAATTTGAAGGTCTATATGACTTATGTGTATATGTGAAGTCAAAGCATGAATTCTTATAATTGGTGATATGTGTCTATGATAGACTATGATGGTGTCATACTGTGTATACTTTATGTTTAAGTATGATGCTTCCTAATTTACTATATGAGTCTTGTGATGAAATATGTTAATGTTCTATAGGAGTGGGAGGGTGACTTATAGATGACTTAGTTATCTCTATGTGCTTCATGAAGGTTATTGTACATGTGATGATATGAAGTATGTGTGTGTCTTGTTGTGGTAGACCTAAGTCCCTCTAGTTTATACATGAAGGATATGAATATGACTCTTGACTTAGTAGGATATAGCACCTTTGTAATGTATGCATATGTGTGATTGATATATTACCTTTAACATTGATAAGAGGTTCATTTATGTGGAACCTTCAACCTAGATATAAGGTTATGATATCCTTGAAGTTGAAAGTCGTAATGGTATCCTTCTTGTGTTAATGATAGACTTAGAGGTGTGTTGGCTGTAACATCATGAAATCATCCTTAGGAAAGTCATTGAGCTATCTTTATAACCATTGTATGGAAGCCCTAGTGGATCCTCTTTGGTAAGGTGTATTATGATTTGGTTCTGAGTGAGTATTTTTGGGGAAGTGGCTCTAGTTATGATGAGACTAAAGTACAAAGAAACCCTTGATATTTCTTAACCATGTCCCTACATGGAATGTATCCTAGTTCTACCATTGTCAAGTAGAACACCCTCAATCATAGTAGGTTAACTTGGGATTCGATGCCTAGCTAGTATGGTCTATGTCGGTTATTGTCTATTCTTATCATGTGGGATATATTCTATTATTGGATAACTTCTACAACGATTAGGTAGTGGAATGGGACGCTATCTAGACATAGCACGAGTAGGTTTTCAAGATGTTAGTATGTAGGTTCTCTAGGTGTTTCCAAGACCATTATGTGAGGTCTGCTAAATGTATAATGAATCTTAATTGGCTTAATGAATTATTATGACTTAAGTTAACATAGGTTACATAAAGTATCCTATCTAGAGTAGCTTCGAGGTTTGCTTAAGTAGAGTTGAAGAGAGTGTATAGGTGGTCTCTTCATGTTTTACTCAAGGGAATCTTAGAGTAACCTTAGGTGGTGAATTGAATGTTAGGTGCAGGATACTGTTATATTAGGTAGACTTAAGGATTATTTTGGTAGGCTTGAAGAGGGTGTATGGCCAGTCTCTTCTTGTCTTACTTAAGTAAGTCTTATGATAACCTTTGGTAGGAGTGTCATATGTTTATGTGATTTGAAGTATTGATAATGCTATTATGTGGATTACACGGAATGTGACTTACATGTGATATTTGTTGTTAAAGGTGTCTCTTATACTTATGAAGATTTCCTAAAAAAGAGAATGTTTTATACAGATGTCCTTTTATCATGATTTTAAGAATTACACCATACTTAGTGCATTCCAATGTAATAATTCCATATATTTTGTCTATCTCTAAAGTCGTAGGTGGCATTTGAGAGGAGTCCATTGAAGTGAAGCTTAGATATTAGAACTCATTCAAGCAAGTGTTCGTATGTCCTCAATTGTTCTGAGGACATCAGTATGTTTAGAATTCTTTGTTAAAGACATTGTAATAGACTTAGCTATTTTCTATATTGTTGATGTATGGGCCGTAACCCAAGATATTCGTGTGTCTAAGATGTCGACTTGAGATTTAGCCTTTACTTATGATTTTCTATGAACGATATTTTGAAATACTATTTGATTGTGTGAAAAGTTTTAATTTCTCACTACTTTTCATACATATATGCAATGAATGAAGTCTAAGGGATTATACAAGACCTCCGAGAGGTCAAGTATGGCGCATAACGACTCAAGAGTGCTCTAACTTCTAGGGGTCATTTGTGGATCGTTACAAACTTGGTATCAGAGCATATGGTTATGAAGTAGTCTTTAGGAATAAAAATTATCATAAAAGCCACGTCTAGTACAGTCTTCTTCATTGGTGTGAGTTGCGACACATCCATGAGGGAGAGGCTATAGGACAATAGAGTTTCCCTTTTTCTCTACTCTTGTGTCGTGTCGTAGAGTTAAACGTTATGAGTGTATTTTCCTAATGTTTTTCCTTGTGTTTATAGGAGAAGAATACTAGATGGATGGCTGCAAGAAGAGTTGAAGAAAACAGGGTGAATTAGTAAATTCCTCCCCAAGTGGAACAAGTTTTCAAAGGTGCACAAGCTCCATAGGGTGCTCAAGTTCCTCAAGGGGAACAAGTTCCTATTATGGGTCAAGGGAATGAGGTTCCGGTGTGTCACAACCGGGGTGCACCCCCTAGAAGTAATGTGGCGTACTTGACCTCGTAGAGGTCTTATACAAGCCCATAGTAGTCATTCATCGCATTTTCATAGTAAATTTAGCGAAAAACTTAAAACATTCATAGCACATCATATACTAGAACATCACTTCCATTATATATATAAAATATCATAATACATAGTTAGAGTCTAAGTCTCTTTGCCATCTTAGACTCAACATCATTAGAGTACTTTAGGTACACGACCCTTACAACATAAAATAATTACTAAGCTATTACATAAATTGAATAAAACATAACATAAGGAATCCTAGAACTGAAGGATCCCTTTCCTTGATCTTGGGAAACACATATCAAGCCCTTCACCTTAGAGACATCCTTTAAGCATCCATAACCTAAACTTTGTGTAAAAAGGTTAAGAAGAATGGTGTTAGTACAAGAATGCATTAAGTATGGCAACCATGCAAAAACATGCATTTAAAGGGGAAATTATACTTTCAAACCATGCATCATGCCTTTTGTGAAAACTTCATAAAACTTTGATACTATAAGTATCATACAATTCACACACTATAGAATAGTCATAACATCACATAAAGCCACACATTGCATTTAAGGCACATTTAGCATCACTTTACAATAACTACTTTTCATTTACAGTAAGCTCATTCTTCATTCACAGTAAGCTCCTTTTACTTTAACTCCTTAACTTCCTAAGTAAACCTGTAGTGATACTTGGTTCTATGTATGAATAATTTCCCATTTCTCTATCCACACTCAAGCATCACCTTAAGGCCACAAGGTGATCATACATACAACCTTCATTAATCATCAACCATACATTCATATACATAGAAGCTTAGCTATCATGACAATACTAGTTTCACATATAACTCAACATAATGCATGAACCTCAATAACACTTTTTCAAGACATCATGTAAGTCAACTCTACCAACAACAACATAAGAGGAAATAGTCAACAATACATACTTGGACTTCACTTCATAAGAAATCATAAGACCTTACTCATAATCCCTATATTAGCCTACTAGTGCAATGTACATGTGAAGTCACATAGTCTCACACATACTTAGTAAACTTATAAAGAGACCACAAGCATATCATTTACTTCATACATCAACAAGACATGTATAGACAACTTCATACATGCCAAGTAAGACCTTCATCATATAGTCAATAAGACTAACATTATGCATATAAGTTAAGACCTCATCATATAGACTCAATGGGACTCATACAATGCATATCACCATAACAAGTAGACAACACTACAATATCATGCATAAGGAACATAAACATATACCTATACATTAGAACACCTTCTGTAACGGCCTGTATTTTTGTATGTGGTAGTTCTATTCATGTTATACTTGACATATACTTATAGTGTAGGTGAGGGATCATGTTTCTTACATGATTAGTGTTGGTTTAAACTAGCTTGGAAGGTGATGTAATGCCTTGCACGTTTTAGCATATGTATTGCAAGTTAACTCCGATGGAAAGTATTTAAGTAATTATAGTAAGGTGGTAATTGAGCTAGCAGTTGCATCACCTACTTGATCTATATTATAGTTAAAGGGCCCAAGTTTGATTGACCAGATTTAGGCTTATATTTAGGGGCTCATTTGAAGCCCAAACCTATTAAAGAAAATTGTGAATGAAAGAAGGCCCAGCAGCCAAATCTGCCAATTGGCCCATTATGGATAAAGCCCAAGTGAAACTAGGTAAGTGCATGACCTCCTAAGATTTGTTTTACCATGTTATTGGGCCAAGTGTGTACCACCTACTTGCATTAATCTGTCCCAAGTGGAATAAAAGAACAAAGGGAAAATGGACAGCCAAGGTCCAATAATATTAAGTCCAAAAAGGCCCAAGTTAAAAGGACAAGCAGGTGGGGCACCTACTTGACATTATATGGCCCAAAATTGGTCAAGAGTGTCGGCCATAACACCTCCTTTTTCAAAGGATAAGGATCAAGTCTTATTCTCCATTTTGAACTTGCAAAAGTTTCAGATTTCCTAAGTTCTTTCTTGGTCTCTCTTGGCTTCAATTAGCATCCCTAAGACACCTTAGAGTTCTTGAGTGCTGTCTAATTTTTCAAGTAAGAGTTTGAAGAAGAGTTTGAATTCTTGAAGTACAAGTGTAGAGGATAAATTTTCAGAATTAAGGTAAGACTTCAACCCATTTGTTTTCCTCTCTTTGATAATGTTTGGAGTGGAGAATTTTGTATATGTTTATCAAGAATTCATGGATTGTGATAAATCTTTGAGTCAATATTCTCCTATTATGCTGAAAGATTTGAGATTGATAGTGGCTGCCTTATGAATATTGTTGTTGAGGGCTGTTTGGGTAGCTTGGGAGATGATGTATGAAGTTGTATTAATGTGTAGAGGAAGGGTGTGGTGGTTCACCATTTATGTAAGGGTTGTTTGGGCCTGATTTCCATCAAATATTTTAGCTACTGATTTGGAGGACCTTATTGTGATTAGCTGCTGATGTTAGCTTAATCATGACTTATGTTGTAGATTAGCACCCAATAAGGAAGGCTGAATCGTGATAGTGGTATTGGTCAGAAAAATAAGGTATGTAAGGCTATTCGATTTTATATCCTTTTGGCATGAAATCTGCCATCTGCAATTAATATCAATGAAGTGATTCCCATAAGTTCTATTTCTAGAAAAGGAAGCATATTGGCAGCGTACTATCTCCAAATAGCTTACAATATTTCTTTCCCCATTCTAAGCACATGGAACTACTTCATTATATGTTCACTACTCTATACTTGTGTAAATTCCCCTTGTGCTGTTATAGAAATGGTATTTGCAAAAGAAAGTTTGATGAATCCTTCTCCTAAGCCAATTGAAGTCAATTGTGCCATTAAGGTCTTAAAGTAAGGTGTTGATGTTTCATAGCTCCTTATGTCATTGTTACTGCCTCAAAGTATTGTTTTCATGTATTCCACTACTGTTCCGTATTTTCATATCTCCAAGATGATTATGATCACCAAATCAACATCTCCAAAAGTGTTATGAACTGATTAACAACAATCTCAAAGATTAAAGAATCTAAGTGAAGAAATCTATATAATTAAGGGTGGCAGCTCAGGGGCGAAAGCCTAGCATGGGCCGATCCCTATTGGTATAGAAGGGTGGCAGCTCAGGGGCGAAAGCCTAGCATGGGCCGATCCCAAGTTGTGTAATTATGAGGACCGCATCACCAGGGGTTAATACGCCTAGCATGGGTCATCCTCTTCTACCACTGATCAGCTGGTCACTTGTATCACATGCCCAACAAAGATTATAACATACAAAGAAGGTAAAGAAAAGAATCTAGCTTACTTGATTCCACAAGAGTAAGCAAAGGTGGTCTTCTCTCCTAATCTATGCACTCATATATTGCTACTTGATTTCATTTGTGCCTTGTATTACATATACTTTTTGCCTTACATATTCAGTACATTTTTCGTACTGACGTCCCTTATTGGGGACGCTGCATTTCATGCTGCAGGCTCAGGTACTCCAGCTAGTAGACCTCCTCAGTAGGAGCACTCGAAATTCTGCTACTTTTGGTGAGCTCCAAGTTGATTCGGAGCTTTATTAAGTCCTTGGTAAATTCGTTTGGTATTGTATCGTAGTTAAGGGTAAGGCGGGGGTCTGTCCCGACCTACTCTAGTCTTCTATCTTTTAGAGGCTTTGTAGACGTATGTACATGGTTCAGTTGTGTCTTAAGGAGTTGTGGCCTAAACGGCCAAGTCTTGTATATAACTTTTGGACCTACTTACGTTGGTTTATATCGCTGCATCCAAAGTTAACTTGTCTCAATTGTTATAGTATATGCTCAGTAAGAACAGGTTGCAGGTTGGTTCTCTGGGGCCTTTAGGGCATCGGGTGCCTGTCCGTCTTAATGGGTTTTGAGGCGTGACAAAAGTGGTATCAGAGCAGGTCATCCTAGGGAGTCTACAAAGCCGTGTCTGTGTAGAGTCGTGCTTATGGATGTGTTGTGCACCACATTTATAAACAGGAGGCTACGGGACATATAGGAGTTGTCTCATTTCTTTCATTTCTTAGATCGTGCGATAGAACTTGTGTTGTAGGTGAATCATATCTAATTCAATCAATTGTTTTATTATAGCAAAGATGCCGATTACGAGAAGGAGTAAAAGGACTGGTAAACGGTAAATGGGCTGCCCAAGAAAGGGACCGCACCACGCACCAAGTCCAAGCGGTTTCAAAGTGGGGCTCAAGAGGAGTCCTCTATCGCAGGCTTCCTCGACGCCTTCCATCCTCCTGAAGAAATAAGGCGGAAAGATGAACCTCAGGAACCCCCTATTAATGCCTACCGAGCAGATTTGAGGAATTCATTCCAATTATTGACTCGTATAGTTGCTGGTCATGGCCAAAGGCAAGAAGGTCAAGTTGCAGGTACTAGTGGTGTAGTTAGATCAGCTGGAACACGGATACGTGATTTTCTTAACTTGGACCCTCCATCATTTACCGGGTCAGATCCTAATGAAGATCCTCAAGACTTTATAGATCAAATCCAACGCACTTTGGATATTATGCATGTAAGTGGTAAAGAAGCACTTGAGCTAGCTGCATACAGATTAAAGGGTGTGGCTATATTGTGGTATGAAGCTTGGAAGCAATCTAGGGGAACAAATGCACCTTTAGCTATGTGGAAAGAGTTCAAAAAGGCATTCCTTGATCATTATCTGCCATTGGAGATCCGAGAGGCCCGTGCGGATCAGTTCTTAAATCTCCACCAAGGAAATATGAGTGTGAGGGAGTATAGTCTCAAATTTAATTCCTTGGCCAGGTATGCTCCTAATGTAGTAGCTACTATGGAGGATAGAGTTCATCGTTTTGTGGACAGGTTAGATTCATATCTGGTTAGAGACTGTACAATTGCTTCATTAAATAAAGATATGGATATAGCAAGGATGCAGGCTTTTGCACAAAAATTGGAGGATCAAAGGCAAAGAAGAAGAACACAAGAGTTGGAAACAGGGCATTCTAAGAGGGCCAGATCNGATACCAAAGGTGTTAGGATAGGATAATCAAGAGGTGAGCTAGACTCAAGTAATGACACTAGGTTATTCTTGATCATTGCACAGCAAACCCGATGAAAGTCTTAAACTACATCCTAGGTATAACTGGTGTTCAAACTAGCCTATGAGCGAAATGAAATGAAGTACGTATGAATGAATGAAGCAGAATCTGTGTTTGCTAATGAAGACTCCCTAGTTGAGGTCCCATATGTTGAGCCCTCATTTTGGGAAGTCTTAATGTCAAGTCCATGATTCAAGGTCTCATGGCATATGAATGAATGATATGAAAGATGTTATGTGCTATATGCAGCATGATATGTGCTATGTGTAAGATGTTATGTATTGTATGCAATATGATAAGTATGATGACAACAATGCCTAGACAAATTCTCCCCATTTGGCTAAGGCATATTCATGGCTGCCCTTTTGCTTCCGTAAGGTTCACCACGAGTTATGATGTGACTCGTGGTGTCTTGGACAGTAGATAGGGCATAGTCCCTTCTTCCTCAATGGCCATGTAACCTTCACGAGCTCCCCACCTTTTCTGTGGCCTTTACCGCGGGCCGTGGTTGTGCCCGTGAAGGATGAGGAAGTAGCCTCCTTTCTGGGGCAGCCTTAGCCTTTTGGCTTTGGTTTTCCTTTGAAGGATGGCACTACTCACTTGGCCTAGGTTCCCTTGACACCTTACTAAACTCCATATCTATTATCATCCCCTCACCTTGATAAACCCTTTAAACACTTCCTCGAAACCATCAACACCACCCACTAGTCCAAGTTACAACTTTAACGGACGTCGCGGACGTTTTCTTGACATTTGGCTCTAATACATCCTAATTAGGTTTGCTATTATTACTTTAGATCTAAAATATTATTACTCAACCTATAAGGCTCTAGTATAGGTCATGGAATTTCTGAGGTGTGTCAGGTTATTGGGAGACGGACCATCGATAGATAGGCGTCGATGGTGCGTGCAACTCGCCTGCTTTACTATTAAGTGAATGGGTGAATTGGTAAATTCACCCCACATCCAAATAATGGTTTGGGCGGTTGCGTAGGTGTATTTTAGGTATTTTAAGTGGCTTTATAAGTTCTAAACACCTAGATGAATACATTTTTCCAAATCAAAACCCAAATTCTCTAAGAAATCCTCTAGAACTACGTTGGAGCCAAATCTAAAGAAAGAGCTTGGATTGGAGTTTGGATTGGTGATTCTTCATCAATTTTTGTAACGGCCTGTATTTTTGTATGTGGTAGTTCTATTCATGTTATAGTTGACATAGACTTATAGTGTAGGTGAGGGATCATGTTTCTTATGTGATTAGTGTTGGTTTAAACTAGCTTGGAAGGTGATGTAATGCCTTGCACGTTTTAGCATATGTATTGCAAGTTAACTCCGATGGAAAGTATTTAAGTAATTATAGTAAGATGGTAATTGAGCTAGCAGCTGCATCACCTACTTGATCTATATTATAGTTAAAGGGCCCAAGTTTGATTGACCAGATTTAGGCTTATATTTAGGGGCTCATTTGAAGCCCAAACCTGTTAAAGAAATTGTGAATGAAAGAAGGCCCAGCAGCCAAATCTGCAAATTGGCCCACTATGGATAAAGCCCAAGTGAAACTAGGTAAGTGCATGACCTCCTAAGATTTGTTTTACCATGTTATTGGGCCAAGTGTGTACCACCTACTTGCATTAATCTATCCCAAGTGGAATAAAAGAACAAAGGGAAAATGGACAGCCAAGGTCCAATAATATTAAGTCCAAAAAGGCCCAAGTTAAAAGGACAAGCAGGTGGGGCACCTACTTGACATTATATGGCCCAAAATTGGTCAAGCGTGTCGGCCATAACACCTCCTTTTTCAAAGGATAAGGATCAAGTCTTATTCTCCATTTTGAACTTGCAAAAATTTCAGATTTCCTAAGTTCTTTCTTGGTCTCTCTTGGCTTCAATTAGCAGCCCTAAAACACCTTAGAGTTCTTGAGTGCTGTCTAATTTTTCAAGTAAGAGTTTGACGGAGAGTTTGAATTCTTGAAGTACAAGTTTAGAGGATAAATTTTCAGAATTAAGGTAAGACTTCAACCCATTTGTTTTCCTCTCTTTGATAATGTTTGGAATGGAGAATTTTGTATATGTTTATCAAGAATTCATGGATTGTGATAAATCTTTGAGTCAATATTCTCCTATTATGCTGAAAGATTTGAGATTGATAGTGGCTGCCTTATGAATATTGTTGTTGAGGGCTGTTTGGGTAGCTTGGGAGATGATGTATGAAGTTGTATTAATGTGTAGAGGAAGGGTGTGGCGGTTCACCATTTATGTAAGGGTTGTTTGGGCCTGATTTCCATCAAATATTTTAGCTACTGTTTTGGAGGACCTTATTGTGATTAGCTGCTGATGTTAGCTTAATCATGACTTATGTTGTAGATTAGCACCCAATAAGGAAGGCTGAATGGTGATAGTGGTATTGGTCAGAAAAATAAGGTATGTAAGGCTATTCGATTTTATATCATTTTGGCATGAATTCTGCCATCTGCAATTAATATCAATGAAGTGATTCCCATAAGTTCTATTTCTTGAAAAGGAAGCATATTGGCAGCGTACTATCTTCAAATAGCTAACAATATTTCTTTCCCCATTCTAAGCACATGGAACTACTTCATTATATGTTCACTACTCTATACTTGTGTAATTTCCCCTTGTGCTGTTATAGAAATGGTATTTGCAAAAGAAAGTTTGATGAATCCTTCTCCTAAGCCAATTGAAGTCAATTGTGCCATTAAGGTCTTAAAGTAAGGTGTTGATGTTTCATAGCTCCTTATGTCATTGTTACTGTCTCAAAGTATTATTTTCATGTATTCCACTATTATTTTCATGTATTCCACTACTGTTCCGTATTTTCATATCTCCAAGATGATTATGATCACCAAATCAACATCTCAAAAGTGTTATGAACTGATTAACAACAATCTCAAATATTAAAGAATCTAAGTGAAGAAATCTATATAATTAAGGGTGGCAGCTCAGGGGCGAAAGCCTAGCATGGGCCGATCCCTATTGGTATAGAAGGGTGGCAGCTCAGGGGCGAAAGCCTAGCATGGGCCGATCCCAAGTTGTGTAATTATGAGGACCGCATCCCAGGGGTTAATACGCCTAGCATGGGTCATCCTCTTCTACCACTGATCAGCTGGTCACTTGTATCACATGCCCAACAAAGATTATAACATACAAAGAAGGTAAAGAAAAGAATCTAGCTTACTTGATTCCACAAGAGTAAGCAAAGGTGGTCTTCTCTCCTAATCTATGCACTCATATATTGCTACTTGATTTCATTTGTGCCTTGTATTATGTATACTTTTTGCCTTACATATTCAGTACATTTTTCGTACTGACGTCCCGTATTGGGGACGCTGCATTTCATGCTGCAGGCTCAGGTACTCCAGCTAGTAGACCTCCTCAGTAGGAGCACTCAAAATTCTGCTACTTTTGGTGAGCTCCAAGTTGATTCGGAGCTTTATTAAGTCCTTGGTAAATTCGTTTGGTATTGTATCGTAGTTAAGGGTAAGGCGGGGTCTGTCCCGACCTACTCTAGTCTTCTATCTTTTAGAGGCTTTGTAGACGTATGTACATGGTTCAGTTGTGTATTAAGGAGTTGTGGCCTAAACATCCAAGTCTTGTATATAACTTTTGAATCTACTTACGTAGGTTTGTATCGCTGCATCCAAAGTTAACTTGTCTCAATTGTTATAGTATATGCTCAGTAAGAACAGGTTGTAGGTTGGTTCTCTCGGGCCTTTAGGGCATCGGGTGCCTGTCCGTCTTAATGGGTTTTGAGGCGTGACACCTTCCTAGAACTCCCTTCAAGAACTACTTGTGAAATGAATAGGTAAGTTCATTAATCTCACCTATCCTAAGTAACTTCCCTTAGGTTATCCTAGTAAGGGTTCATTACATTACTTTCGTAGTCTATTTTACTTTAGGGAAACTATAGCCTTAACCTACACTAAGACCATGGGTGCTAAACATGGAATCCGGTTTTGTAGAACCTCTCACTAAAAGTGGTGCTCTACTTTGGTGCTCTACTTTGCCAAAGTAGAACACTAACATCATGCTAGCATATTAGGTGATATCACTTACTGGATCCTGTGGGCCAAGCATAGTTTATGGAACTTGGAGGCATATATTGAAACCCTCTTTATGCCAAATGGGGTATTGTAGTTATCCACCTCGTGAGGACTTTGGTGAACCTACCTTCCCACATTGGGAAGGGACACCCCTCATCTTCAAGTTCACTCGGTGCTAAGCTAAGTTCCCTTTATTAAAAAGCCATAATTAACTTTACTTTATAAAACATAGGCTTTAGGATAATTAACCCCTCATATGCTTAGCTCATAGGTTCTAGATAAGAAAGTCCTTTCATCAACCTATATCATGTGAGAAAACCTTTCACATGGACTATACATATTCAAGCACCATCTAGTTTAGGGTTACAATTGAGAACACCTTTCAAGAGACCCTCTAATTACTATATCATCATATGAGAATCATAGACATGCTTTTATGTGTGTGTATGTATACATATATGTGAGCAAACCTTTCACATAAACACTCTTGACCCACAAATGTTCATACTTAACTTCAATCATGCATAAGTCTATAGGTGTAACTATATGACCAATCCTTTCAGATAAACACATTTAGACACTATACATAGTCATACTTCATCATATAATATCTTTCATGTTCATAGCTTAATCATGCATTCATATTCATGTACAAAGATAACAACCTAAAAACTATCCTATCAAGGCACACATGTGCAATGCATAGACAAGGTCACATACCCTTGTCCATACTGGTACACCTATCAAGTCATCGTAGTTATAGTATACATAACATACTTCATGGAAATATAGTTTACATGCATAGTAGTAGACATGAGTGCATATGAGAATATCCTTTCATTAGAAACCATGAACCTATACTACTTATAAGCATGCATGAGGTGTGAGTGTGTGTACTTTGGTAAACATGATCACATAATGGATATCAACATACCATTGAGGAAACCATCCTCTTAAGACCACAATGCATATTCAAGCATAGACCACGCATCACATACTAGCATAGGAGACAAGGCAACTTCAACATTTGCATTCAAGACTCCTAACTTTGGCTAATATCCCACATTCATATAGAGGAGATAGGTAGGGGTCATTAAACATTATTACTTCATCAATGGCAGCACCTAAACCAAACATAACAACATCATTCAATTGGGGTAGACATCATCAATACCTAGATCATGATACTAGAATAGAAGGCTAGGTATGCTACTCCACATTGTGATCATCATAACCACAATCATAGCTTACAATATTTCCTTAAAGGACATGACAACACACATAAGTATTGACAAGAATGTAAACACCGACACCATAAGTGGACCATACCATGCAATGCCCTTCAAGGCCAATTCAACTAGCAATTCTATAGAGAAGTAGAGGAAATACGTCCAACTTACAATTCTCCAAGCTTTTATCATCATTGATCAATACTCATATTTTATCAACAATTCAAATACAGGGTAGTAGCTAAAAGTATAAAGACATAATCTAAATCATGCTTCAACCATCATAGGATTTAAGATCACATTATGTACACTACATCATCAATCTATAGAATATGGAGGAATATAGGTTGGACTTACCAATTCTCCAAACCTTGATCCGCATTGATCAATTACACATAATTCATAAGCAATTAATACAGAAAACAGTAGCTATAGATATATTAACATGATCAAAATCACAATCTAACAACATCTCAACAAGATCATATCACCCACATTATAGGATAAATTGAGAAATTGAGAGGAACATGGGTTCATAATGAAATTGGATTGAAAACTTCATTATAAACACTAAATAATCCATAACTATTCATAAACATGCTTTTGAAATAGTTTTGAGAAGGAACCCATGACTAGATTGAATAACATACAATTTGATCATAGAATCTATTTGAGAACATTTGAAGGAACTCGTTAGATGAAAGGTTATATGAATATGAAGGATCATCATACCTCATTATATGAGAAAACAACAAAAATTTGATGAAGAAACCATCACAATCCAATCTACAAGTTATTCTTGAGCTTCATCTCCAATGGAGATTTCTAGAGAGGTTTTGTTTTGAGAGGGAAGTCTAATTTTTGAAGAATGAATTGGGTATGGGTTTTTGATCTTAATAAACTACTTAATTCACCCCCAAATACATAAAATAACCTTCTAGGGTCAGGTTAGGACGTGGGGTGAATTTCCCATTAACCCTTTAATGAAACAGTGCGTAGGCAGCAGAATGCAGGCTGCATTGACGCCCACAAACGACGCCTCATAGACCCATCGATGGGTTGTGCTGGCAACCGTCATTTGGGTCACAGGATAAACATTGGGGTCTTTAACTCCCATGCTAAGTATGGGAATACTTCCCCCCCCCCATCCACAGGGCATCACCATACCTACGGACCGTTGTTTGCTTGGATGTAGGTGGACACTGCCAAAGCAATGTCTAGGCAGTGTTTGGGGTCCTCCTTGAGGGCATTTTGCAATGCCCATGGGGAGTCGTGCCCGGGAGTTTCCAACGTAAATACATTTGTACACATTCTAGGGTCCTTCTACATAAGTTTCAACCAAAACAAACACGTAAAACATGCCAAGGCACACCAAGACACACATGCACGTTGATACACTCAAATTACAATTCCTTAAATAAGTATAAGTGGTCGTATCAAGTAAAGAACACAACAAGTAGGTTGGGGTCGATCCCACGAGTTAAATAGTTTAGACTTAACTTCAATGTACAATTGTGTCTATTTAGTCAAGTCCTTTCCAAAAATAGGTAATTAAAGGGGGGGGGTTGTGAAACAAAAGTGATTAATTATTTCTAAGTAAAACAAGTAGCAAGAGTGAATCTTTAGTGTTTATCAAGTTGTGAGAGAAACTAGGGTGTAAGTGTTCTCCATAGATTCATAACGCGGTAATCCTAGCTATAAAAATTCTTGCCTAGTGTTTTGCATGCAAAGTGATAAGTTAGGTATCTCTAAATCATTGGTCCTGCAATTTAAAGAGTTTCATTCGTACCTTGGTCTAGCTACGTGTGTCTACGTTACTAACCCTTACCTTTACTCCATATTAAGCATCATATTCGATGTATGGCTTAGTTATTACTTCGCACTAATTGAAACTAGCCTATTAGATAGTATCCCACTAAATCTATGTTGATAATTCTTTTCCTATTAACTACCCCCTTGGTCCGGCAAGTAGAGATAGGGTGAGTTCTAACGCGTGCACTCGTTAAAAAGGCTTCTAAGCGAAAGAATTATCAATGTACGCAATAACCTATTCGAGAATTGTTATTAAGCTAGTTTTACCTTGTTAATCACTCATGGTTCCCACAACCCTAGTTGTGGATTTAGTTACCCATGCATAGAAGAACACAATTTATGATTGATAAACAATAAATCATGATCTTACTTTGACATATTCGAAGCAAATTCTGAAATTCAACTTGAAATCACAAAATTCACTTGAAAACTAAATCCGGAAATTTTAGTTAGTACCAAGTTTGCAAAAACAAATCTCCAAGAACAAAACTAAGAAAACAAAAAAAGAATCCAACCCCAAAAACAAGGTTTTTCACCCTATTTATAAATATATTGTCCTAAAATAAAAGGAAAACAAATAAGGAAATTTTGTCCGTCGATTCACCTATTGTCCGTCAATGCTTTTCTTTGTTCCATACTTATGTTTTCTTCAACATCGGGTACTGGGACATTCTCTGATAAGATCGACAATTCAACAGGACGGTCCGTTGATTATTCTGTAGCCCCACACTTGTTCATAATTCCTCGAGTTGCTTTGAGATGCCTGAACCTCCAGTCGACGGTCACCATATACGGTCCGTCGATGGAACAACAGCCCATCGATGAACTCCGTGGGTCCCCTCTACACTACATCCTCATAGCCTTTTGCGTTTGGGTTTTGGACAACTTTCCTGCAAAACAAAGATAAAAAAATATTAAAATTACTACAAAAAGGCTCTAGACACACACCAATCTTAAGGAAAAAGCATTGAAAGTGTCGTAAAATCATGGTACATCAACACCCTCAACGTAAATTCGTTGTTTGTCCTCAAGAAATGCACTATGACTCAACATAACACATTGCACACAAGTATCCTCTTTTAAGCTTTTCCAATCACATGGCGATCAATCCAAACATTTTGGTTGCTTTTATGCATGTTTATTCTCTTAGGCTTGATAGGCTTACTCATGTGGATCAGACCATGACACAAAATCACCATGCACCGACACCTCTACTCTTTTATCTCTCGGCAAGGTACCAACTTTCCAATATTGCAACTAGTTCCCTCACTTCAAAAGATATCCTCCTTTTTCGCACAATGATTTTAACATTGAGTATAAGGATCATTATTCAATACTCACGCTCAAACTAAATTGACACCAAGTTGGTACTTGTCGTCATAGGCTTGCTCTTATTTTCACTGCTAAAGTTTACCATATTAGACTCTTAGGATCACGATAGGAATTTATTTGCATGTAACGTAGGCTAAAGGTAAGGTATGGTACATATGGATATATTTTAGTGACTTGCTGCCCTTCTTGACATTACGGCTAAGCGTCCTACCTCTTTCATTATATATTATGCCCTATTTTCTCTTTTCTTATCATCTTTGCCTTGTTTCTCCTTTCTTTATCTTTTGTGGAAGTGACTCTTACTTTTTTTTGTTCAACATTCTTTTTCTCATTGTTTAATCTATTTCTTTCTTTTTCTTTCTTTACTCAATTGACAGTTTTTGACTGAGTCACTTCTCCTGTTCACTGTTTCTTTTCTTTTCCACATTACTCTTTTCAGACCCACTTTTTGGGATATCACTTATTATAGCCACCCTGAACATAACGCTTTGCCATGAGTCGAGGTACAGAATACCCAAGGTTGGGTCAGGGCCAAGATGAGGTCAGTTTCTGCATTAGCCACCCTCAACTTATGCTTTTGGCCTAAGTTGAGGTGCACATGTTCAAGGAGGGACCAGGGCCAACACATTATACCCAGGGAAGAGGAGTTGGTGAAGAAAAGAAAGGTCTATTATAAGCTCAAAATATTTGGATAAAAAAGGGATAACAATTTCATTTGGTTCTCTTTGTTTTAGGCTAGATATTTGATAATTTGAACAAGGGCCTATGATCCTTTCCTAAATGTTTAACACAACTTCCTTTTGTAGGACTAACCGGGCAAGTTCTATCTAGGTACCAACAGTGGAACAATCGAATTTCCTCACACTTTCTTGACACCTCGTTACCCAATCAGATTATTGAACACCTAATTTGAGTGTTAGACTGAGGTCCATGCAGTGGTGCATCTCTATTTCATGATTAGAGCCAACACATTCAACTTCTTTACACCTATTCATGCAATAATTTTCATAGAACGGGATATCATTTAAGTTTAGCCATTATGCTTCATATTTCACTTTCATACTATGTACAAGTTACGACATGTTGGTTCAACAGTAAAATAAATAGTCTCTTGGGGCAAAAGAAAACAGGCAAGAAAACTCCTAAGATAGGCTAGTGAGTTGGGCTACTCACAGTTCACCCTATCACTCACTTTCCATTTACCCCACCCCCAACAAAAAAAAGCATGTAATTTTCCCCAATGCATAAGAAATACAAAGATAAGGAGGTAGGTGAAGCAAACTTGAGGCGCTTAGTGCCGAAGATCAACAAGCAGGCGGGTCCAATTTCCTAGAACCCGCACCCTAAGTAGTAGGGACACCCTCAGTGGTGCCCTAAACAATATTTGCACCCTCAGTGGTGCTCCTCTCAATAGCCTCCAATCTGGAACTAGATGCCCCAGCAACCAACTCTCGAGCCCTCATCTGACAGGCTCTCCTCGCAGCCTCCATATCCGTACGCTCCTTATTTATAGTACGACCATCCTCACTCTCACTGGTGCGGCTAGAACGGTGCCTCTTGGCACGCTCACGTTGCTCAGGCGGCATTGCAGTGGTGGTAGTGAACAGTTCAGCAAGCATTGTGTCCTCCACGACCTCCACAGGTCCGCTATTAGGCTAGGGTCTCCTCATCTCAAGTATACCATCTACGTCTGCCCGCAGACTCAGCATATCCTCTTAAAGAGTCATCAAATTAGTGGTGGGGATTGGGCGTGTAACAACCCTAAAAATGGATAATATAAGAAATGCTTAATGTGTCAAGAATGCCTATGATTAGACCAGGGTTCACACGGATTGATGCGCCTAGAACCAGACCTCAAAACCCTTTCTACAACAAAGACAACTAACTTGGGGAGTTAGTTGAGCTTTGAAAGTTTGGGTCCAACCATGTAGGGCGCTCGAATACGAAGATTTACGCGAAGGAGTCTTTACCGAACATAAAAAGAGGAAATCTTAGGTTTGAATGGTCTAGGGGTAAAATGGTCTTTTTCCTGGCTAAGGGTTGTATCGTAATTACCGTAAATATATAATTACTTATTTAATTAATAAGGTAGAGGGGCAATTTGGGGAGAGAGAGCCGAAATTGAGCTCTTGAAGTGAAGTCTTGCTATACCCGGGTTCGAACCTAGGTGGAAGCAATGAATTAATGTGATTTTTATTTAAGATATTGAATTAATGTAATTAATTAATAATTATTATTCATTATCTGATTTAAAATAAAATAAAAATCAGATTTTTAATAATTAACTAAACCTTATTTGACTAAGTCCTAAACTAGACTCCTAAACCTAATATAACTCCCACTCTCTCACGTCTATCTCTCAACTCTCACACTCAAATCTCTCTTATTCTTTCACACGAAATTTCTCTGCCAAAATAAGATACAAAAGCATAAAAGTAAACCAAGTTCTTCACACTTGAATAACTCACACGAAATCACAAGAAAACAAACGTTAATCGCACACTAGGCTAATGGAGGTTGTCATTCGAGTGGAGTTGATATTGAGGAGGCTTAGACGTGTTCTTGGGTGAGGTTTTTGGGCAGAACGTCAAGGGTTTAACTTCAAAAAGGTATGGGTTTTCTTCTCTCTTAGTCCCTTTCCCAAGAGACCCCTTAAGGTGCATATTATTCATTCGAAAACTAGGATTGTTTCCCCTTTTGCATGCCCCTATCACTAGCTCTGAATGAATCGTAGGTTGGGTATGATTGCTGGTAGATTTAGGTGTATGTTATGTTTTCGTGATGAATATGATTATGTTTGTGTACTTGAAATTGTATGAAAGACAACCATGTATTCGAAATTTTGTGCAAGTGTGTGCATGTGCAAAAATGTTACTGTAAATGAGGTCTCGGGTTAAGGCTTCAAGTTTGATATTGTTTTGGTTGTCATTTTACGTGCATAAACCTATGTAAATCGTGATGTTCATTAAATTGGAAGTGGGGCTGATTTGATTATAAATATTTTGGCTAAACGAATCTATGAAAATGCACCCCCAAAAGTGTTAAATGATCTATGAATTTCCCTAAGTTTTCAAGTGAAAATGTTGGTGAAAATAAGCTAAAAAATGACTAAATTTCCAGCAAACTTAAAAGTTTAGTTTAGGCTAAATATAGAGGAATAAATCTGGAAATTGAATTTAAAAGGGATGAGGCCACCAGGATTCAAACATGTGACCTCAGCCGTGTGATGCCTTAAACTCGCAAGAAAAGAAATGGGGTCAGGGGGAATCGAAATGGGGTATGCTGGCTGAAAAAGTAGAGTGAAAAAATTAATAAAATAAAATGGGAGGCGTGGTAATCGAACCCACGACCTCCAGGCAGCGAGTGAAGTGAAAGAAAAATAAAAGAAAGGAAATGTGAGGCGTGGGAATAGAACCCACAATCTCAAGGCTGTGAAGGAGAGTAAAGGAGAAAGGGAAAATAAATAAAAATAAAGTGAGGTTGTGGGGTCTCGATCCCATAACCTCACTGCCAAAGCATAGATAATTCAACATTTAAATGAAAATAAAATAAGGAGGCTGTGGGGGTTCAAACCCACAACCTCTCAGTCCCTAGCGAATAAAAGAAAAATAAAGAGAGGTTGTGGGGGTTTGATCCCACAACCTCATGGTTAATGCGAAGTAGACAAGGAAAATAAATAGGAAAATAAAAGGGGGCTGTGGGGGTTCGAACCCACAACCCCTCGGCCAAGGGAGAGAGTTTCTAAAGAAAAGGAACTAAAAAGAAATGTTGATGTTGGGGCTCGATCTAGGGTCCCAATGTCATGAGGACTAAAAATAAAATCAAGGAAAAATGTAAGTGTTGTCCAAGGGATTCGAACTTGGGTTCCCTTGCCCAAATTTCCGTATTGATACATAAGTCATACGTGAATTAAATGTTCAAGAATAATGCCACCTACTTAGATCGAAATTGAGATCTTGGCATACATACAAGATACATAAGTCTTGTACTACATAATCTTAGGAAGATATGAGGCACTTAACGAACTATGAATGAATCCTCATGGCTTGTATGTATAGACCCATAAGTCTAGAATACGTTTCAAAATAAGTGAACCTAAGATGCATGTAATGAAATTAAGTAACCCTAGAATGGTTAAGTACGAGTGTAAAACACACTAAATGGACAAGTGCATTGGCATACGATGAAATAATTATTATGTAATGAAATGATGAAACCCTAGAATGGTTAAATAAGACTGTGAAACACACAAATGGCCAAGTACATTGGCATATGATGAAATGAACATTCACGTAAAATGGGGTGAGTAATTATGAAGAGCAATTGTACTAATGTTAATGAATATGGTGACAACATGATATGAGGCTAATGTAAAAGATGAGAACAATCTCAAATGAGCCTAAGTAAATGTTACCAAAATGTACTCACCTATGAGAGTGTAAAGTTAATGAAGAGACCAGTCTCTATGAACACTCTAATGAAAGTATTGAGATTAACACACTTAATACTAATGATGAGATGAGAAAATCATCTATTTAGCTATGATGTCCTCATACTAGAAGCCAGCTTCCATGACGTATGAGTTGAATGTAATGGAATTTTATACTGAGCACCGATAGACTAGCTATGAGCGGTGATGCCTTCTTTCGGAAGGGAGGAGGTTCACGTAACTCTCATGAGATGAGACTGTCCGGCATGCCGGGTATGGGTCTCCTTATATATCTCCTAGTCTTCGAACCTATACTGCCAATATAGGGATCTGGCAGGGTTACATTCCCATGTACGCTAGCATGTTTTGGGTCACTTTGGCCGGTGATTACACCTCTTTTCGGTGTGGGGGAGACACTGGATTTCATGATGCTCGCATGATCTATGTTGGTCAAAGTTAAAGTTCCCAATGAATGAATGAGTCCAGCCTCAAATGATGCACATAAATAAATGAATGATACCAAAGGTGTTCGAATAGGATAATCAAGAGGTGAGCTAGACTCAAGTAATCACACTAGGTTAATCTTGATAATTGCACAACAAAACCGATGAAAGTCTAAAACTACATCCTAGGTATAGCTGGTGTTCAGACTAGCCTATGAACAAAATGAAATGAAGTATGCATGAATGAATGAATTAGACTCTGTGTTTGCTAATGAAGACTCCCTAGTTGAGGTCCCAAATGCTGAGCCCTCATTTTGGAATGTCTTAATGTCAAGTCCATGATTCCAAGGTCTCATGGCATACGAATGAATGTTATAAAAGATGTTATGTGCTATATGTAATATAATATGTGCTATATGTAAGACGTTATGTGTTGTGTGCAATATGATAAGTATGATGATGCATGTTACTCTCATGGCATGACTTTCCTAATCCAAATTTGGAAAGCTCACTGACTTTCCTAATCCAAATTTGGAAAGCTCATTGACTTTCCTAATCCAAATTTTGAAAGTTCACTAACTTTCCTAATCCTAATTTGGCAAGTCCACTGACTTGACTTTCGAAAATCATGTTGTTAGGAAAGAGCTATTCTTACTCATGCATGTCCTTGGTGTGTGCTTGCATATACCCATACTTAGTATAAGTGTGTACTAATCCCATACAACTCTATATTTTTAGGTGCAGGCATAGGTGGATGCTAGAGCTTACAGGTTGACGTTGCAGCTATGCGGACGTGGAGCTTTCATCCGGACTTGGTAGGCCCTCATGCTTTCGAGGATGTCTACCGTTATTATCTAGCTTAGATGTAGGCTTTCGCTAGTGGAGCATGTTCCACTAGTATTTCTTTCCACTTTCGTTTCATACTTTGTATTGGTGCCGTTTTGGCAAAAATACGTTTAATGCAGTTATGAACTGTTTCTTTCATTTGATTATCCCTATATTAGATGGTTGATTTGTGAATGCGCATGATTATAAGTTTAAAATGTTTAGCATGAAATAAGAAAACAAAAAGTTCAAATTTTCTGCTAAAATTAACCTAGATGAAGTAAGAATGACGTATGTAGGCTTGTCTGCGACCTCTGGGAGGTCAATGACGCCGGTCTCGTCTGGGGTCTAGATTCCGGTCGTGACAAAGTTGGTATCATAGCCCTAGGTTAAATTGCGAGAATAATGAGTTTACATCAACCACATTGAGTAGTTTCTAAGTCATGGTAGTGAAGTGCACCACTATCCTGAATTAGAGACTGCATGATGCGTAGGAAAATTTCCCTTCTTCTGATCTTATCGTGTTTTTCCTAACGTCTAATTTCTTGGTGTTATGAGCGTGTCTAACATCAATCTTTGCTGTTTTTAGAGAATGAATACTAGGGGAACCATTGGTCAGAGGAGAGGAGGTGCAGCTGCTGTGGCAATCAGGTTCCACCCCAGGCTCCAATTGAAGGAGTGTCTATGCCAGTTGACCCAACTGGGTTGACTGATGCGGAGGTGCGGGCATCTCTGGCCCAGATGGCACAGTCCATCACTATGCAGGCCCAAGCTATGACTGCCCAGGTCAACAGTAAGGATGTTCAGAGGAAGAACCCACCGGTTCGTAGCAAGGCTGACAGGTTGAGAGACTTCACAAGGATGAATCCTCCTATTTTCACAGGGTCTAAGACTTCAAAGGACCCCCAAAAGTTTGTGGATGAGGTACATAAGATATTGGTGTCTATGGGGGTCACAGATATTGAGAAGGCTGAGCTGGCTTCCTATCAGCTCAAGGATGTTGCACAGACTTGGTCCAAGATGTGGCAGGATAGACGAGCTTTGGGTGGAGTTCCGGTAACTTGGGAGCTGTTTAAGACAGCCTTCCTGGAGAGATTCTTTCCCAGGGAGATGGGGGAGGCAAAGGTTGAGGAGTTTATCAACCTTAAGCAGGGATCTATGATAGTTAGGGAGTATTTCCTGATGTTTGTTAAAATAACCAGGTATGCAATTTTCCTTAGTATCTAACAGCAAGGATGAGATGAGTACTGAAGTTTGTTAAATTTTCCAGGTATGCTACTTCCCTTGTATGTAACAACAGGGATGAGATGAGTAGATTCCTCACAGGAATCAACGGAGATCTGGAGGAGGAGTGTCGGTCTACGATGCTCTATGATAACATGGACCTCTCCAGGTTGATGGTGCATGTCCAGTAGGTAGAGGACAGCCGCAAGAAGAGAGGTGTTCGTGATGCTAGGAGGCCTAATCCTCAAGATCAGGGAGGTCCCAACCATGGAGGCCACAGAAACAATTTTGGCATCCGTGAGCAGCCCAGGTTCAAGAAGGGGCAGCAGAGTTCTAGGAACTCTAATTCTCATAGGAGTACATCACCTAGAGGAGGCATACTTTAGCCCAAGAAGGGCAATGGAGTTGAGATGCAGCGTCCCAAAAAAAACTATGCTAAGTGTGGTCGTGCTCACAGTGGAGAGTGTAGACAGGGCACTAATGCCTGCTTCGGTTGCGGTAAGAGTGGGCACATGGTTAGAGACTTCCCACAAAACAGAGGTCAGGCTGGAGGTAATGCTCAGCCTATGCCTAATCCACAGGGTGCAGCAGCAGCCGAGCCTCCTAAGAGGAACAGATTCTATGCCCTGAAGGGCAAGGAGGAGCAGGAGAAGTCCGCTAATGTGGTCACAAGTATGCTGCAAGTATTCTCAACTTCTGTTTATGCTTTACTTGATCCAGGTTCTACGCTTTCCTTTGTAACTCCTTTGCTTGCTCTCATTTTTGAGATATTTCCTGAAGTCCTGCATGATCCTATAGTGGTTAGTACACCTTTAGGAGAAAAGGTAAGAACTGATAGAGTATACAAAGATTGCCCAATAGTTGTAAGTGGTAAGATTATGTGTGCAGACTTGGTTGAGTTACCCATGCATGATTTTGATGTTATTCTTGGCATGGAATGGCTTCACATTTGTTATGCTTGTTTGGATTGTCGTAGTAGAGTGGTGAGATTTCGTTTCCCTGATGAAGAGGAGCTAGTCTGGGAGGGGTACAACTCGAGCCGTCCAAATCCCTTGATTTCGAACCTTAAGGCCAATGAAATGATGTCCAAGGGGTTATTGTGTCATCTTGTGAGTGTTAATGATTTAGATCATGACATCCCTTCCATAGACTCCGTGCCTATAGTGAATGAGTTCCTAGATGTATTTCCTGATGATTTGCCTCGAGTCCCTCCCCCTCGAGAGATTGACTTTGGTATCGACTTAGAACCCGATACTAAACCAATTTCAATTCCTCCCTACAGGATGGCTCCAGCTGAACTCAAGGAGTTGAAGCTGCAGTTAAAAGATCTCACTGATAAGGGTTTCATTCAGCCGAGCATATCCCCTTGGAGCGCTCAAGTGTTGTTTGTGATAAAGAAGGATGGAACCCTTAGAATGTGTATCGATTATCGGCAGCTCAACAAAGTCACTATAAAGAATAAGTATCCACTTCCCAGAATAGGTGATTTGTTCGATCAACTCCAAGGGTCTAGTTTCTTCTCTAAGATTGATCTTCGTTCAGGGTATCATAAGCTTATGGTTAGGGATAGATATATCCCAAAGACAGCCTTTCGTGCTCGTTATGGTCATTATGAGTTCTTAGTCATGTCATTTGGTCTCACTAATGCACCAGATGCATTTATGGACCTCATAAACCGAGTCTTCCGTGAATACCTTGATTCTTTTGTCATAGTATTCATTGATGATATCCTCATCTACTCTAGGACCAAAGAAGGCATGAACAACATTTGATACAAACTTTGCAGGTACTTAGACAACATCAGTTGTATGCCAAATTCAGCAAGTGTGAATTATGGCTTAGATCAGTGACCTTCCTGGGTCATGTTGTGTCCGATCAGGGCGTGGAAGTGGATCCCAGGAAGACTGAGGCTGTGAAGAACTGGCCAAAGCCTCTTACTCCCACTGACATCCGTAACTTTCAAGGATTGGCTGGTTACTACCACAGGTTCATGGAGGGCTTTTCTTCCATTGCTGCCCCACTGACAGCTTTGACTAAAAAGAAAGCCAAGTTTGAGTGGACGGAGACTTGTGAGAGGAGTTTCCAGGAGCTCAAGGACGGGCTCACTTCAGCCCCGGTGCTTACTTTGCCTATGTGTGGTGAGAATTACACTGTTTACTATGATGCATCTTGGGTTGGTTTGGGTTATGTTCTTATGCAGGTTGGTAAGGTGATAGCCTATGCGTCCAGACAGCTCAAGGTTCATGAGAAGAATTATCCCACTTATGACCTGGAGTTGGCAGCTGTGGTGTTTGCACTGAAGCTGTGGAGACACTACTTGTACGGAGTGCATGTGGATGTATTCACAGACCATAAGAGTCACCAGTATGTGTTCACTCAGAGGGAGTTGAATCTACGTTAGCAGAGATGGTTGGAGCTGTTGAAGGATTATGATATGAATGTGCACTACCATCCAGGTAAGGCTAATGTTGTAGGTGATGCTTTGAGCAGCATGAGCATGGGAAGTACAACCCACGTTGAGGATGAGAAGAAGAAGCTGGTGAAAGATGTATACAGAGTAGTTAGACTGGGTGTGCGATTGGTTGACTCTACTAGTGGGGAAGTTTTAGTTCATCCTAGTTCTGAATCATCCTTGGTAGTTGAAGTCAAGGAGGGTCAGCATCTCGATCCTATGTTGATGGAGCTGAAGGACTCAGTGTTGATAAAGATGAATGAATCTTTCGCTCTGGGAGCTTATGGCATACTTAAGTATCAGGACAGGCTGTGTGTACCAGATGTTGATGATTTGCGGACCAGGATTATTGCAGAGGCCCATGCTTCCAGATATTCCATACATCCAGGTTCCACCAAGATGTATCATGATCTTAAGCAGATTTGTTGGTGGGATGGCATGAAGAAGGAGATTGCAGAATATGTGGCCAAGTGTCCTAATTGTCAGCAGGTTAAGGCAGAACATCTTAAGCCTGGCGGTCTTACTCAAATTATTGAGGTTCCGACTTGGAAGTGGGAGGCCATTAATATGGACTTCGTGGTTGGTCTTCCGAGGACTAGGAGACAACATGACTCCATATGGATTATTGTGGACAGGATGACTAAGTCTGCCCACTTTATCCCTGTGAAGTCTACTTACAGAGCCGATGATTATGTGAGACTCTACATTGATGAGATTGTGAGATGACATGGTATTCCTTTGTCTATTATTTCAGATAGAGGAGCTCAGTTTACTTCACATTTCTGGAGATCTTTCCAGAAGAGCTTAGGCACGCAGGTAAAGCTTAGTACTGCCTTTCATCCTTAGACTGATGGGCAGGCAGAGCGCACTATTCAGACATTGGAGGACATGTTGAGAGAGTGTGTGATTGACTTCAGGGGTAGCTAGGATGACCATCTGCCTTTGATAGAGTTCCCGTATAATAATAGTTATCACTCCAGCATTGGGATGGAACCGTTTGAGGAACTGTATGGTAGGAGGTGTAGATCTCTAGTTGGGTGGTTCGAGGTTGGAGAGTCATCAATTTTGGGCCAGAGATCATTAATGATGCCTTAGAGAAGGTCATAGTGATTAGGGACAGGTTGGCTACTGCTTACAATAGGCAGAAGTCATATGCAGATAACAGAAAATGGCCCTTAGAGTTTGATGTTGGTGACCAGGTCTATCTGAAGATATCACCTATGAAGGGGGTGATGAGGTTTGGTAGGAAGGGGAAGTTGAGTCCAATGTATGTTGGGCTATACGATATCCTACAGCGTGTGGGAGAGGTGGCCTATGAGTTGGCATTTCCTGCGGAGCTAGCTTCTGTCCATCCTGTCTTTCATGTATCCATGTTAAAGAAGTGCCTTGGTGATCCAACATTGATTCTACCTGTGGAAGGTTTGGGGGTCGATGAAGACTTGTCCTACTAGGAGGTACCTGTTGAGATCTTAGACAGACAGATCAAGCGGCTGAGGAACATGGAGATTGCCATAGTGAAGGTATTGTGGAGAAATAATCTTCTTGAGGGTGCTACGTGGGAGGCTGAGGCCGACATGAGATCCCGCTACCCTCGTCTTTTCAGCTCTTGAGGTTAGACTCCTTACTCTTAAGTCTAAGTTTCCTTATCTCTTCATTTTTGTTGCTATTGCTTGACTGTGCATAGTGATTCTGTTGTGATCTGACTGGCATTATGCTAGATAGTAGTAGTGTCATTCGAGGATGAATGTTCCTAAGGGGGTGATAATGTAACAACCCTAAAAATGGATAAGATAAGAAATGCTTAATGTGTCAAGAATGCCTACGATTAGACCAGGGTTCACACGGATTGATGCGCGTAGAAACAGACCTCGAAACCCTAGCTAAAACCAATACAACTAACTTGGGGAGTTAGTTGAGCTTGGAAAGGTTGGGTCAAACCATGTAGGGCTCTCAAATACGAAGATTTACTCGAAGGAGTCTTTACCGGACTTAAAAAGAGGAAATCTTAGGTTTGAAGGGTCTAGGGGTAAAATGGTCTTTTTCCTGGCTAAGGGTAGTATCGTAATTACCCTAAATATATAATTAATAATTTAATAAATAAGGTAGAGGGGCAATATGGGGAGAGAGAGCTGAAATTGAGCTCTTGAAGTGAAGTCTTGCTCCACCCGGGTTCGAACCTAGGTGGAAGCAATGAATTAATGTGATTTTTATTTAAGATATTGAATTAATGTAATTAATTAATAATTATTATTCATTAGCTGATTTAAAATAAAATAAAAATCAGATTTTTATTAATTAACTAAATCTTATTTGACTAAGTCCTAAACTAGACTCCTAAGCCTAATATAACTCCCACTCTCTCACGTCTATCTCTCAACTCTCACGCTCAATCTCTCTTATTCTTTCACACGAAATTTCTCTGCTAAAAAAAGATACAAAAGCAGAAAAATAAACGAAGTTCTTCACACTTGAACAACTCACACGAAATCACAAGAAAACAAACGTTAATCGCACACTAGGCTAAGGGAGGTTGTCATTCAAGTGGAGTTGATATTGAGGAGGCTTAGACGTGTTCTTGGGTGAGGTGTTTGGGAAGCAAGTCAAGGGTTTAATGTCAAAAAGGTATGGTTTTTCTTCTCTCTTGGTACCTTTCCCAAGAGACCCCTTAAGGTTCATATTATTCATTCGAAAACTAGGATTGTTTCACCTTTTGCGTGCCCCTGTCACTAGCTCCGAATGAATCGTAGGTTGGGTATGATTGCTGGTAGATTTAGGTGTATGTTATGTTTTCGTGATGAATATGATTATGTTTGTGTACTTGAAATCGTATGAAAGTCAACCATGTATTCGAAATTTTGTGCAAGTGTGTGCATGTGCAAAAATGTTACTGTAAATGAGGTCTCGGGTTAAGGCTTCAAGTTTGATATTGTTTTGGTTGTCATTTTACGTGCATAAACCTATATAAATCGTGATGTTCATTAAAATGTAAGTGGGGCTGATTTCAGTATCAATATTTTGGCTAAACGAATCTACGAAAATGCACCCCAAAAAGTGTTAAATGATCTATGAATTTCCCTAAGTTTTCAAGTGAAAATGTTGGTGAAAATAAGCTAAGAAAATGACTAAATTTCCAGCAAACTTACAAGTTTAGTTTAGGCTAAATATAGAGGAATAAATTTGGGAATTGAATTGATTATAAAGGGATGAGGCCACCAGGATTCGAACCTGTGACCTCACCCGTGTGATGCCTTGAACTCACAAGAAAAAAAATGGGGTCAGTGGGAATCGAAATGGGGTATGCTGGCTGAAAAAGTAGAGTGAAAAAATTAATAAAATAAAATGGGATGTGTGGGAATCGAACCCACGACCTCCAGGCAGCGAGTGAAGTGAAAGAAAAATAAAAGAAAGGAAATGTGAGGCGTGGGAATCAAACCCACGACCTCAAGGCTGTGAAGGAGAGTAAAGGAGAAAGAGAAAATAAAAGAAAATAAAGTGAGGCTGTGGGGGCTCGATCCCACAACCTCACTGCCAACGCATAGATAAGTCAACATTTAAATGAAAATAAAATAAGGAGGTTGTGGGGGTTCGAACCCACAACCTCTCAGTCCCAAGCGAATAAAAGAAAAATAAAGAGAGGCTGTGGGGGTTTGATCCCACAACCTCATGGTTAATGCGAAGTAGACAAGGAAAATAAATAGGAAATAAAAGGGGGCTGTGGGGGTTCGAACCAACAACCCCTCGGCCAAGGGAGAGAGTTTCTAAAGAAAAGGAACTAAAAAGAAATGTTGATATTGGGGCTCGATATAGGGTCCCAATGTCATGAGGACTAAAAATAAAATCAAGGAAAAATGTAAGTGTTGTCCAAGGGATTCGAACTTGGTTCCCTTGCTCAAATTTCCGTATTGATACATAAGTCATACGTGAATTAAATGTTCAAGAATAATGCCACCTACTTAGATCAAAATTGAGATCTTGGCGTACATACAAGATACATAAGTCTTGTTGTACATAATCTTAGGAAGATATGTGTCACTTAACGAACTATGAATGAGGCCTCATGGCTTGTATGTATAGACCCATAAGTCTAGCATACGTTTAAAAATAAGTGAACCTAAGATCCATGTAATGAAATGAAATAACCCTAAAAGGGTTAAGTACGAGTGTAAAACACAGTAAATGTCCAAGTACATTGGCATACGATGAAATGATTATTATGTAATGAAATGATGAAACCCTAAAAGGGTTAAGTAAGAGTGTGAAACATACAAATGGCCAAGTGCATTGGCATATGATGAAATGAACATTCACGTAAAATGGGGTGAGTAATTATGAAGAACAATTGTACTAATGTTAAAGAATGTGGTGATAACATGATATGAGGCTAATGTAAAAGATGAGAACAATCTCAAATGAGCCTAAGTAAATGTTACCAAAACGTACTCACCTATGAAAGTGTAAGGTTAATGAAGAGACAAGTCTCAATTAACACTCTAATGAAAGTATTGAGATTAACACACTTAATACTAATGATGAGATGAGAAAATCAACTATTGAGCTATGATGTCCTCATACTAGAAGCCAGGTTCCATGGCGTATGAGTTGAATGTAATGGAACTTTATACTGAGCACCGATAGACAAGCTATGAGCGGTGATGCATTCTTTCGAGAAGGGCGGAGGTTCACGTAACTCTCATGAGATGAGACTGTCCGGCATGCCGGGTATGGGTCTCCTTATATATCTCCTGGTCTTCGAATCTATACTGTCAATATAGGGATCTGGCAGGGTTAAATTCCCATGTACGCTAGCATGTTTTGGGTCACTTTGGCCGGTGATTCCACCTCTTTTCGGTGTGGGGGAGACACTGGATTTCATGATTCTCACATGATCTATGTCGGTTAAAGTTAAAGTTCCCAATGAATGAATGAGGCCAGCCTCAAATGATGCACATAATGAAATGAATGATACCAAAAGTGTTAGAATAGGATAATCAAGAGGTGAGCTAGACTCAAGTAATCACACTAGGTTATTCTTGATCATTGCACAGCAAACCCGATGAAAGTCTTAAGCTACATCCTAGGTATAGCTGGTGTTCACACTAGCCTATGAACGAAATGAAATGAAGTACGTATGAATGAATGAATCAGAGTCTGTGTTTGCTAATGAAGACTGCCTAGTTGTGGTCCCATATGTTCAGCCCTCATTTTGGAAAGTCTTAATGTCAAGTCCATGATTCCAAGGTCTCATGGCATACGAATGAATTTTATAAAAGATGTTATGTGCTATATGTAATATGATATGTGCTATGTGTAAGACGTTATGTGTTGTGTGCAACATGATAAGTATGATGATGCATGTTACTCTCATGGCATGACTTTCCTAATCCAAATTTGGAAAGCTCACTGACTTTCCTAATCCAAATTTGGAAAGCTCATTGACTTTCCTAATACAAATTTAGAAATTTCACTAACTTTCCTAATCCCAATTTGGCAAGTCCACTGACTTGACTTTCCAAAATCATGTTGTTAGGAAAGAGCTATTCTTACTCATGCATGTGCTTGGTGTGTGCTTGCATATACCCATACTTAGTACAAGTGTGTACTAATCCCATACAACTCTATATTTTTAGGTGCAGGCACAGGTGGACACTAGAGCTTACAGGTTGACGTTGTAGCTATCCGGACGGGGAGCTTTCATCCGGACTTGGTAGGCCTCATGCTTTCGAGGATGTCTACCGTTATTATATAGCTTAGTTGTAGGCTTTAGCTAGTGGAGCATGTTCCACTAGTGTTTCTTTCCACTTTTGTTTCATACTTTGTATTGGTGCCGTTTTGGCGAAAATACGTTTAATGCAATCATGAACTGTTTATTTCATTTGATTATCTCTATACTAGATGGTTGATTTGTGAACGCCCATGATGTTAAGTTTAAAATGTTTAGCATGAAATAAGAAAACAAATTGTTCAAATTTTCCGCTAAAATTAACCTAGATGAAGTAAGAATGACGTATATAGGCTTGTCTGCGACCTCTGAGAGGTCAACGACGCCGGTCTCGTTTTGGGTCTAGATTCTGGTCGTGACAGGGTGGGCTAGAACTCTCAGCTCAAATGCATCAAGGCGCTGGTGGACTGCCTAAATCTTCCGCTCCGTCTTCTGAGCCAACTTCTTCTCAATTCGGTCTCAGCCTCGGCAATAGATCTTTGCATCCAAGGCTGGATGTGGTGTAGGAAGGTGGCCATCTAGGCCTCTAACTTATAGACCCTAGCTATCGAGACCAGCGCTACTGACGGAGGAGTAGACCGGGAGAAACTGGGTGCCCTACTAGTGCCAGGGGCAGACTCGACCGAGGTGGTATCTATGGCTCTGAAGCGGCATGATAATCCCCTTGGGCTAACTCCACTGTCTTCGCAAATTTCTCACTCAGCGGCTGGAAATCAACTCGAGGCCCTCTCTGTGATGCCGCCACATTGGCCTCATCCCTGATGAGACTGATATCTACAGTCCCAGTCGGTGTATGGAGGATATCACGATGCCAAATAGGCACTCCAGCATCCTTGCATAACTGAAAAATCATGAACGCGAACAGGTAAGTAGTAGAGGCCTTAAAAGCCCTCTCATGTATAACGGAGATAAATAACTTCGCGAAGTCGATCTCCAACTTGGCTACCAATGCTGCTACCAAGACCGCTCTATCCCAAGTAAGTATATTATCTACTGTCGTGGGGTATAGGAGGTGGCGGACTAACATCAAGAAGAATTTGGCTGCAAAAGTGAGATTGGCCTTCTTGATAAGGCCTCTAGGGTCCAACACCCAGTCTGCTCCCTCACCGTCAATGGAGAGCTTCTATGCAATCCACCTCTTGGTGGACTCTCTCTGATCTGTACTCCGTTGAAACTGGCCACTCTTGACCATGTCCCACCTGTAAAAGAACTCTGTGGTGAAGGGAACCCTCGCAGCATCAGTGGAATCACCGTACAAGAAACGGTGGATGGAGGTAGAAAAAATGTCCACCCGGTAGCCTCTAACTAAGACCTTTGTGAGTGGGTCATGTTTTGCGGGGTTCGACCGCCTATCCAAAGCACCTCGGAGAGTCTCCACGTATGATGCGTAAAACTCTTGTATAATCTCCTATAGGACCCCACACTCCTCGCCATCCACTCGAGCCTATGGCGGGTAAATAAGCCATGCACCATAGGGACTGTGTGCAGGCTACCAGTAAGAACTCGTCGCTCGACTGTCACCAACTGATTCATCACCCCATTTTCATTCAACACCTTTGCATCCCGGTAGACCTGGTACTGGCCATCTACGAACCACCAGTTGGGCTCATCAAAAACCGGTACAGGGACCTCATGTTGGGGGGCCGATGCAGACTCCGAACTCTAAGCCTCATCAGACGAGGCATGGCGGGCAGGCACATCTGGGAGAGTGGCTCCCTGTGATCTTGAACCGGAGGCAGTGGCCTCATTTGACCCTGTAGAGTGGGACGACTCTGAACCTGAAGCCTCCTCAGAGCCAGATGCTCCCTCAGATCCCGAGGTAGACGCACACAGTATACCGGTCAGTGTGTGATCCTCATCCGACTGGGAGACAGTGACTACGCTGGGCGCCACTTTTTTGGGTGTGCCCCGAGTGGCTCTAGCAGCAGGTGTAGGGGTCCAGGTGCCAGGGTGAACGTATTATGGATCTTTCTCATCATCGGACATGCCTATCAGCCGCTAGGAAGGTTCCATAGACTTGGACCTACCCCTAGAATAGACGATGTCTGTATTTGGGGCCATAAGTACCTGAAAAGAACCTTGTTCGACTCAATGTAATCAAACTATACAAGAAAAATGATCAGAACAGAGCCTGGATACACAAGACCCAGGCCAGTGCAGAATTGCAAAATTGGGGGACGAACAGTATTGTAACGCCCTAAAACAAACTAAGGTGAAATAGAGTTTCGTGGTTGCTTCTTGAGTTAATTTTAAGATAAAATGAGTTACATTAGTGTTCCAGTGTGTGAAGTTTGGTTAAGCTTGGAGGTCAAACATCCAAGACCGTTCATGACGTTCGGAAGGTGTACCTTAGAAAGTACTTGTGTGTCTTGATGTGTTTGACTGAGCTTTACGAGTTCGTTCTAATCGAAATTTTTGTGGGATGTTCTTAAGACCTAGATGAATTAGTTTTGGGGTTTAATGTTCGGGTATGACCCCACATAGGACCCATAAGGGGGACCTAGAGAAGGACCCAAGACTTGGACGAAATTGCCAAAACAGTGACCAAATGATGACCAAAAGGACGGTTCGTTGGTCAACCAAAGGTCCGTCAACCATGGGCGTCGATTGGACCTGAAAGGAAGGATGGCCAACTTGAGAATGGTGCTAATTCTCAACCAACTAGACTGTCACGACCCGAAAGCACCCCCGAGAAGTTAGGGAAAAACCTTCGAATCGTGACCGGGTGTACTTGACCCTTTGGGGTCTCGTACAAGCTCTCTAACTAGCATTCATAACATAAAGCATGAAAAGTAGTGCGGAATTAAAACTTTTCACGATAATAATCATAAAATAAGTCTTTTATAAATACTAGGAAATCTTATCGTCACAAGCCAAATTAAAGACACATCTTAGAATATTAGGGACACGGCCCTTTACAATAAAAAGAAAAATACAAATTAAGTCTTAATAAAGAAACTAGGAAACATAAACTATGTCCTCGAATATATGAGGACATACCAAATTCTTGAGAGATAGAATTCCCAAGCTTCAACTTCGATCCTCCAAAAGGCTTCCAACCTATACTCATAAGGTATATAAAAGTATGGGGTTAGTACAACAATGTACTAAGTATAGCATATGCAAAAACATGTAAAAAAGGACATTTTAGTAAAATAACCTTTCATGCAATTTAAATATAACATTCATGAATTTATGAACAAAACAACATAAGAAGCATCATTAAACACTTGGAGGAGAATTTCCATTATTTTACCTCAACAATACACTTTACAGTAAGCACACCAAAACTTACAGTGAACCGACTCGAGCATACAATTTCACATAAGTACTGTCCTCCAATAGGACTCTTAGGTCACCTAAGTGCAATGTGAGAGTAGCATCCCATACTATGACTCCCACTAGCGCTCCTAATGGATTCCCAAGGATTCGAGCACGTTACAACAATTTAACCAACATTACAGTAAACTACATTGGACATTACAGTAAACTACCTAGACTCCAAAGTGGTGAGACTTCCAAAGCATTGCCAATTAGGAATAAGCATAATTTCCGTAGGAGTTTCACTTCAAAGGTAATTCTAAGACTCACTAAGGTAAGACATGAAGAAAGTACACATATACCTTCTTCAATACATGCCAAACGACCCTCAAGACTTCCTTCCTTTCGGCATACTCACCTCGGGATAACAAGCACCCACTCAATGCCAATACAATAGAAGAACACCCAACAATACACCAAAGGCTTCCCTTTCGGAATGCCTACTTAGTGCAATGAGTAGGATGGCATCCCATACCACCACCTACCCTAAGTAGTACATTCTTTTAGAAGGTTTGGGTTTAGAGACCCTTTTGAAAACCTTTTTGGAATTTGGCTCCTTGAATGAAAAGATATTAAAGAATGGATACCATACCTTTAATAGAAGTAAACCCACTAATTTGGTGAATAAACACGTCCAAAGCATCCCTCCTTTCCCTCCTTGAGTCTTGGCTTCAATGGTGACTTTGAGAGAGTTTGTCTTTAGAGAGAGAGTTTAAATTTTATAAGTGAGGGGTCTTGTCTAGATCTAGGGTTTAAAACTGATTTAATATAACCTAAAAACACTAAAAATATCCTCCTAGGGTCTTCAAGGACTTGGGGTGAATTTACCAAACACCCCCAGCCAAGGCAGCCACTTAACAGACTTTCAGGCCCTCACAGATGAAACCTTCACCAACGGACCGTCTGTGCATCAACGGACCATTGGTAGGGTCTCGTGAGTGGATACTTAGCTACAAAATAGAGCCTGGCCACCGAGATATTCTAGTACAATCGACGCCCTAGGTCAATGGACCGTTGGTGGACCAACGGACCGTCCTTTGGGTCGTCGATGGCCACTGCTATTTGGCAGTTTTGCCCAAGTCTTTGGCCCTTCATCTAGGGCCCCTTGTGGGTACTAGGTGGGTTCGTGCCCAGACGTTAAACCCCTAAACTAAGTCCGCTAGGTCTTAGGAACATCCCACCTTAGTTTCAAGGAAAACAAACACGTAAAACTCATCCAAACACAACAAGACACACAAGTACATTCTAAGGCATACCTTCCGAACGTCATGGACGTTCTTGGTCGATTGAACTCCAAATATAACCCAACTTCACACACTGACTAAGGACACTAAACTAACTCAGTTTTACTTAAATTTAACTCAAGAAATAACCACGAGGATTTAGTTCACCTTAGTTCGTTTTGGGGAGTTATAGAAACCCCACCAACGGTCCATCCTTTGACAAATGGTCCGTTGGTTGGTCCGTTGATGGAGACTGTCCAAAAGCTATGAAAAATCTGCCAAGTCTTGGGGTGTTTAGTAAATTCACCCCAAGTCTTGTATGAACCTAGAGAGTTATTTTTAGTTTATTTAGGTATATTAAAGTATTTAAAACCCTAAGACCTAATTTTGGACCTCATTTCCCAAAACCCAAAACCCCTCTCCCTTAGAATTCTCTCTCAAGTCTCTTTGGAAGCTAGAAGTCAAAAAGAGCTAGGAGGTCTGTTGGTGGGCGTTTCTTCATCAAAAATCTTTGGGATTTCTATTATCTAAGGTATGGTATATATCCTTGAACCCTCTTCCATTCAAGGAGATCTGTAATTGGATAAGTTATTAGGAATATGACGGAACGAAAGACCAAGGAAAGAAAGAAGAATACACCAAAATTCAAGTGCTACACCAAACACTGGTGGTTGTTTCTTGTTGTAAGTGAATGCAACGAAATCTAAAAGATTTCAAAAAGGGTTTTCAAACTCTACTTTCTTCTATCTTTGATTCTAAGCATGCGCCTTCTTGTAAAAGTTTTTAATGATTCAAATGTGTTTATTATAACATTAATTGATGATTTTAATGTCAAAAATCTAATGAACTCATGTTTATGCATATTTCAAACTTTTAGCTTAAGAAATTCGTTAAATGGGCATGTTTGTGTAGAGAATGAACTTTGGTTTTCCTGTGTTGTTATTTTGGTTTAGCTACTGCCCTAAGGGCCTTATTATGATTAAATATTGAGGAATTGGTTATAGGTGATGATGTCTTGGTTAAATGGTAAGTTGCTTATATTGTATAGATCTTATTATAAATTGCTCTGGAGTGGTATGGTCCACCTTCTTAGCGGTGGCATTTATTTGATGAACTGGATATTACTTAGTATGTATTGTTAATGCGGTTTTGAAGGTATAATGGGTGAAGTGAAGAGATATTGGAAAATGGGTCTTGTATTGTGTTTTGTGAAGCTTGAAGTGTATGTTGACCTAGATTATATCTAAATGAAGTATATGATTATGTGAAGCATGTAAAGTGTGTGATTTGATGATTGAAGGTCTAAATCATGTATAGAAGTAATGTCAATTACATGATGTTTATGTGCAAGATGTGCTCACATATACACACACACTTATTGAATGTATGATGCTAAGTTGAGTAAAAAGGGGAGTCTTGGGGTGGACGTTCTTCGTGAGTTGAGATGAAGTGTCTAGTAGAAACCTCACTACATCCTAAGAGCTTTCTAACCAATGAGACTGTCACACTTGGATTCTAGAATCCGAACACAACCGGCGTCGTTAACCTCTCAGAGGTCGTAGACAAGTCTCTTCTTATCTTTCATCATAATCATACAGTTAAATTTGCGGAAAATTTAAAACTTTTTAAAACTTAATGAAGTGTACTTAGACTTCATATAATTACTGCATATGAGTTATACACTACATAGCTCAAACTAAACAACCATCTATAATAGATTAAACAATTGAAATGAAAGAATCCATGATATAACAATAGTTTGCCAAACGACCTTAATACAAAAGCTTGGAACAACTATTTGAAAGGAAACGCTAGGGACAACATCCACTAGCTATGTCTAATGTACTAAAGCAAGAATAATAAATGCAGCATCCTCGAACTCAAGAGGACCTACCAAAGGTCTGCAGATACTAGTCCGAACCGCTTCAACGTATCCTCAATCTTCTTCAAGAACCTGCACCTACAACAATAGTAATAGTATAGGGGTTAGTGCACACTTGTAATAAGTATGGGTGTATGCACATAAACACATAATGACTATGCATGATCAAGGAAAGCTCTTCCTATAGCAGCATGTCATCTCTGGAAAGTGAAGTGACTATACTTTCCTAATTCGTTATTTGTGATTTATGCTATTAATATGACATGTTTTCATACATTTAAAGCACAAAAAGTGTTTTCATGCATTTAAAGCACAAAAATCATTTTCTATATGACAATAAGACCTTGGAACCATGAACATAATTTTAGAACAACTCGAACGAAAATTTATAATTTTGCTCCCTCTTAGGCCGAGAGCTCTCTTTCCAGACTTATCTTATTTTTCAGTCTTTTCCTCTTTTTGTTTTGTAGTTCAATGATCTCCTTTAACCCTATGTCTTAGTTACAATTGCAATGATTTATTATAGTCCCATACCTACAATGAATCAGGTAATTAATCCAAGAGACTAAGGAGATGATTTGACTACAATTGGCATGAAATCTTTATAAGCCAATCTTTATTGGTTATGCCTATTATTTGATCATTTGCATAATATAAGAAGTCATTATAAGCCAATATTTATTGGCGATGCCCATTATTTGATCATTTTGGATAATATAAAGTTGCTGGGGCATATATTCATATATTTGGCTATGCCCATTAATTGATCATTGGCATGATATAAAGATTATTGGTTATGCCCATAACTTGTTAAAAACATCATTCTTATCAAACACTGATGATTGATAATGTTAATCTCTTTTTTTCTTAGTTCACTTTAAACTTACATTTCTTCCTCTTTCTTTTTTACTTTCTTAAAGAAATCTTTACAATTAAGATCATGTGAGCTAACATGAAATCCAATGTCTTCCCACCGAAAACAGGTGGTTCACCGGTCAAAGTGAACCTAGATCATGTGAGTTAACATGAAATCCAGTGTGTGCCCCACACTGAAAAGGGGTGGTTCACGGCTAAAGAGAAACCAAGTCAAGTGTCTTCCCCACACTTAAAAGAGGTGGTTCACGGCTAGAGTGAAACCGAATACTTTCTTGAGCATTAAACCGACATAGATCATGTGAGCTAAAAATGAAATCCAGTGTCTGCCCCACACTAAAAAGAGGTGGTTCACCTGCCACAGTGAAACCAAATACTACCTAGCTCTCTTAGGTGGAATTTACTGGCTAGTTCCTATGTTGGCAACATAGTTCAAGACTAGGAGATTTCGGAGACTACTTATCCACCTTGGTGGTAGCCTCATCTCATGAGGCTTATATGTGCTTACACAAGCTCATTGCTATTCTATCGATGCTTTGCTCAATTTCTTATACTTTATAACTTTTAGAGTTGACTCATATATTATGGAAGCTTGCTTCTAATATGAGATATGCTTAACTCAATGGATGACTTGTAATCCCTTTCTTTACTTGATGAATGTGAACTTAAACCTACATTATCATCATGGTGTTAATTGGACTTGTCTCATGATTTCTAACACCCTCTTATGTGAGTATCTTTAACAATATCGTTTAGGTGCTAGTGAGGCTTGTCTCACTTCCTTTAACACCCCATTCTGGTCAATTTAATAACTCATAAGATTTTAGTTATTTCATTACTCACCTTATCTTGCTCAATGTCATTTAGTAGCCTTATACAATTCTTTATGAAAGTTACAAACTTATTCAATGTACTACTATATTCATAGTTCATTTGGATGGGGTATGTTGGGACTTGTCCCAATTATAAGCATACCATTGGTTATGAATTCATTGCGTTACATTGGTCATGCTAAATTTGGTATAACTTAGTTGTTAGCCAATTTTATATCATATTTTGGAAATAACATTGTAAGCCAATTCTGTTAAACATTTTGGACAATATATTGCTAGCCAATTTATTGGCATGAAACAACTTTCACTAAAACAATTGTCATTAAGTTATCACTAGCAAAGTCCATTAGCTTCATGTATATACTATAGTGATCTCATCATTTCAATTAAGTTAACTTTTAACAGTAAACTAAACTTCATAAATAACTCATAACAAATTTCATCTTCTCGAAGACAATTAGGCATTACAACATTCTTTGTCTCATGTAAATAATACTCTAATCATATGGATCTAACTTATAAGTCCCATTCGACATTATCAAACCATGAAACCTACACATAATGATCAGTTAGCACAACATACCAACAACATGCTCGAAATTTACATTATACATTCACTAGAATCGGAAATAAGGATAAATTAGGGAGAGGAACATTCGTGTCATTGGGAACAACCCTAGTCTCGATTTCTTGAGTTCAAACATTTGAAAAATCTCTTGGGGAAAGGAATCCAAGAGAGAAAACCTATACCTTACTGTAGAATTGAATCTAAGAAGATCACCTTTAACTTTGCACGAAAAATCTTGAAGAATAGCCTTGAAATCGCCTAAGAGAACTCGAGAGTATTTTCTGTTTTTCTTACGTTTTGCTTACTTTTTCCAGTCGTGAGTTCCTAGTGGTTGAACGTGAGTATAAGTCTTAGGAACTGATATTTACTAATTCAACTTAGGATAATTAAGTTAATTAAATAAATCAATTAGCTAATTACCAAAACACCCCTCCTAAATTGACTAAAAATAGGAAAGCCTTTGACTTAGCCAAATCTGAAAATTAGTTACTGGTTCGCCTTGATTTTGAATTTAAGTTAATTAATTAAGTTGCTAATTTGATTAATTAAGGGACCTAGAGTAATTACTAAAATACCCCTAAGTCACTAGGACCATAACCAATCCTTTTGGTCCATCCTAGGTTAGGTACTAGGATGTTTCTTGAATTAGTTACTAGCCTAGTGTCACCCGGTTAGGTCTTAGGTTGTCGGATGCACTAGTTAGTTTATTTTTGTTTGTCCTAGGTTAGTTACCTAGTTAGGTCATTTAGTTAGATCCTAGAGTTGGTTAGGAAGCTAGGTCCCACATGGCTTTACCCGTGTGCGCCTGCCCCTAACCTCCCTAACCGAATTCGGTTGGGCTTGTCTCTTGTCTCTTGTCTCATGGCCGGTTAGCACATGTGCTTGCACATGTGTTGCTGCTCATTTCTTGTCCAAGGACCCTCATTATGTACTTGGTCACTGCTTAATCTACATGATCATTTTTTAAATGATCATGTGCTATGGTACCTAGGCTTGACACTTGGATGCCTCGTACCTAATGTGCACAACTGAGAAATTAATATTTTAGCTTAGGGTCTTTATTGCAAATACAAATCCTAAACAAGCTTGGATTGGAACATTTTAATATAAAGTATATCTTAATACATAGAAATTGGCTAACACCCTTAAGTCAATATTCTCTAACATGCCCAATATTACTCAATATTGGGCATTGGGATGCCTATGTACCCCGATACATATTATTAAAACCTAATAGGTTCTTCACTAGACAAGTACATTTTCTGGAATGTTACATTATCCCCCCTTAGTAACATTCGTCCCCGAATGACACTACACATCATTTTGAAACAAAGAGGGTATTTTCAAAAAAAAGACATTAACATACTTGAAACTTTACTCTTTGTGAATATCTGATTCACAACTTACTCTAGATGATGCACATTAATCTAAGCGTATCTGAAGCTTCATATTTTAGATTGAGGAACTTCTTTCTTAATCTTACTTTAACATAATGCACATCACACTCATGCAACACATAAATCATTCAAATGCTATGCAAAAACAGCAACATGAATGCAAGCATCAACTCATATTAACTCATATAGTGCAAGTATCAAAACACTCAATTATGGACTTAAAAACACCAAAACCGACTAATGCACTAAAATTTAGAGTTTCATAAACAAAATCAGACTTAGGAAGAGTACATCTAACCTCAAGAACTGAACAAGTAAGGGTAACAGGATCTCATATCGGCCTCGGCTTCCCATGTTGCTCCTTCAACAAGGTGGTTCCTCCATAACACCTTTACGGTGGCAACCTCCTTGTTCCTCAGCCGCTTTACTTGGCGATCTAAAATTTCAACTGGAACCTCTTCATAAGAAAGGTTCTCATCAACTCCTAACCCATCAACAGGTAGGATGGATGCTGGATCACCTAGACACTTTTTAATCATCGAAACATGAAACACTCGATGAACAGAAGCCAAGTCCTTTGGTAACTTCAGTTCATAGGCAACATTCCCTACTTGCTGTAAGATCTCATAAGGACCTATATACCTCGGACTCAACTTCCCTCTCTTTCCAAACCTCATCACCCCTTTCATGGGTGATATCTTCAGTTAGACTTGATCACCTACCTCGAATTCAAGAGCCCTCTTCCTGTTATAAGCATAGGATTTTTGACGACTGATAGCAGTAGCCAATCTATTCCTGATCATTCTCACCTTTTCCACAGCCTCATGTATGATGTCAGGTCCAAGGATGGAAGACTCTCCTACCTCAAACCACCCAACTAGAGACCTACATCTCCTGCCATGTAGTGCTTCAAAAGGTGTCATCCCAATACTGGAATGGTAGCTATTATTATAAGAGAACTCAATCAGTGGCAAGTGATCATCCCAACTTTACTTGAAGTCAATAACACATGCTCTGAGCATGTCTTCAAGGGTCTGAATGGTACGCTCTGCTTGTCCATTCGTCTGGGGATGAAAAGCAGTACTGAGCTTCACCTGTGTACCCAAGCTCTTTTGGAAATATCTCCAAAAGTGAGAAATGAAATGGGCTCCACTATATGAAATGATAGATAAAGGAATCCTATGCCACCTCACTATCTCATCAATATATAGCGTGGCATTATCTTAGGCCCTATAAGTAGACTTCACAGGTATGAAGTGAGCAGACTTAGTCATCCTGTCAACAATGACCCAAATGGAATCATGCAGTCTCCTGGTCCTAGGCAGACCAACCACAAAATCCATATTAATAGCCTCCCACTTCCATGTTGGGATCTCAATCGACTAGGTAAGACCTCTAGGCTTAAGGTGTTCGGCCTTAACCTGTTGGAAATTGGGGCACTCCTCCACAAACTTAGAAATATATCGCTTCATACCTTCCCACCAATAGATCTCCTTGAGGTCATGATACATCTTGGTGGAACCTGGATTAATGGAATACCTGGAGCCATAAGCCTCTGCAATAATATTAGACCTCAGATCATCAATATTGGGCACACATAATCTACTCTGTTATCTAAGCACACCATCCCCCCTAGGGAGAATGATTCATTAAGCTTACTTAACACTGAGTCTTTCAACTGCATAAGTAATGGGTCGAGATGCTGCTTAGCTTTGACATTTACAACAAATGAGGATTCAGAACTGGAATGAACTGAAACACCCCCACTTGGTGTATCTACCAGTCGTACACCTAACCTAGCCAGTTGGTGTACATCTTTAACTAGCTCCTTCTTCTCATCATCAATATGAGACACACTGCTATCACAACCCGAAACCATACCCTAGAAGTTAGGGTACAATCTTCGATTGTAACCGACGTCATCGACCTCTCGGAGGTCTAAGACAAGCCACTCATATCATTCATCGCATATACATAATGAAAAGTTGTGCGGAATTAAAACTTTTCATAAAACAATATAGAAGTCTTTAAACTCTTTCATATAAGTAGAAAATAGGAAAGCACTAATTCTCGATCATCATCTTAAGACACGACAATACTTGGAACACGGCCCATACGAATTCAAAACATACTACTAATAGTCTATTACAAAACTTAATAAAAGAAACATAAAATGACATATATGCCCTCGAGTCAAATGAGGACATACTTCAACTTATCTTGAACGATCTTATAAATCCATGTCTTCTCTTCAAAGCTCTTCACCTACCAAGAACTATAGATAGAAAATAAAACATGGAATTAGTACAACCATATGTACTAAGTATGGCATTATGCATAAAAATCATGAAAATGGACTTTATTGGAAATATGCATATTTTCATATTAGAAATCATATTTTAATCATAACAGTATCAATTATCAAAATAGAAACACATAAGAAAACATTAAAACCGAAATCATAAATTTAAAGCTCACTTTACAGTGAGTTCACTTCACTATACAGTGAAGTCCATTCACTGTTACAGTGAAGTCCTAGCCTTCCCTTTTCACATCTTCTAGCATGTAATTCCCTTAGTTAAAGTCACCCTAAGATTTACTTAAGTCACACAAAGAGAGACCGCTCATACACCCTCTCTAGATGTGCCTAAACGACCCTTAAGATTACTTATAATGAGTCACATACACACTTACAAAGCATCCTAAACAGCAAGGTAAGATTATTCTACCAAAGGTGACTCTAAGTATCACTTGCATGGATTGTGAAGCGACCGCCCATACGATCCCTTACACACACACTCAAGAGATCCAATCGACTCCCTAGGATATAATCATTCTCACCAAATCACAAACACATAAATGATACGACATTCTCCTTCAAAAGGCTATCAAAATACCTACTTAAGTAAATCAAGAAGATAACGTCCATAGTGACCTCTTCCAGATTACCTAAATATTTATTAAGACTACCTAAGTCTTAGATCATGTCAACAACACCAAACTTTTTCCCTACCTAGAGTTATAATCAAGACTTCCAAAGATAAGTCATAAAGAGATCATCCCATATGCCCTCTTCACACCTTAACTAAGGAGTCCTTAAGTTACTTTAGATTAGGTACTTACTAGATAAAAATATCAGTATACCTTCGTTAATCTCTTTTAAATGTTGAAAGTATTAAATTATGTTTCTTGTCAAGTTATAGTATCTCTCGGAAAGGGGAGCTACAAGTGTTGGTATTAGAGCCTAGGTTTGTGGTTCTAGGATTTTTGTTGTGAGTTACTTGTATAGTTATTTGCTTTCAAAAAGGTTCTATTTAGAGTTCATGTTCACTTACATGGTTTGCCTTATCCTTATTGCATGTCGAGTGCACATACATCATGTACATGTACCTAATGCAGTATGATCTTCCCTTTTGAAGGAATTAAGTTATGGCCACTTCTTCTAACTGACCAATGGAAGCTGCTTGTGAAGGTTTGGGTCCCTCTGTTTCCCAATCTCATGCACTGGACGAGGTTGGAGAACATATCTTGAATGAGTATGTTTCCCACACTAGCGGGTCTGAAGTGGGAAACCATCAACGTGTAAGAGCTGGTTCACATTCTCATATGAGTAATGGTACTCAAGCCATGAATCCTCCTTTTCAACAAATGGCTAAATTTTTCCACCACATTTCTGAATCGATGCATGATCCCAATGGGATTAACTTTGAGAAAATGAGTAAAATGGGTGGAGTGGAGTTTGAAGGCACTGTTGATCCTACTGATGCTGAACAATGGCTAGATCGCATGGAGAGGGTGTTTTGAGCTGTTGGAGGTCCATCAAAAAGGGAAGGTTTCATAATTCTAAGCCTAATAGTGATAATAGGCCAACTCAACAAAAGCAAAACATATGACATTTTTGTACATCTAGCACTCCAAATTATGGTCAAGGCAAGCCTCGCGTTCCCACTTCTCTGCAATGTGGAAAGAGTCATTATGGTACTTGTAGGAGAGCCTCTGGTGCATGTTTTAATTTTGGGAGCTTTGATTATAAAGTGAAGGATTGTCCTAATCCAAATAATTCTCCTTCCTTGAAAACTGAAGGTTCGGTTTGTAAGCCTTCTGTTAATCCTCCTCAAACTAATAAAGTTGCAAGGCCTAGAAACACCCAAGCAGCAGGTTCAAGTGGAGATAATAAAGCTAGTGGACAAAGGGGTACTGCACACGCTTATACTATGAGGCAAAGGGATGATCAAGATGGACAAGACGTGGTTGTCGGTAAATTTCACTTATTTGGCTTATGTGTGTTCAGTTTGTTTGATCGTGGTTCTACACATTCCTATATTTCTTTATCACTTGTCCTTCATAAAAATGTGAACTCAATGAGATTTAATTATGATGTGTTGGTTGAAAGTTCATTGGGTTATCAGGTTGTGTGTAATCTAATTTATCGTGATTGTTCCTTCGTGAATCAAAATCTAGTCTTCCCTGCTAATTTGATTGAAATGCCCTTCAAGGATTTTGATATTATTATCGGGATGAAGTGGCTTTATAAATATCATGCAGTCATATATTGTAGTCCAAAGCATGTGACTTTTAAAGATACTACATGTTCACATATCATCATACATGGTGAAAGATGGTTGACGTCTAGTATAATTTTCGCGGTCTTGGCAAGAAAATTGATGCTTCAAGGTTGTAGGGAATACCTTGCTCACATATTTGATACACACTTGAAGAGTCCTTGTATCAAGGACATAGCTTTTGTATGTGATTTTCCAAAAGTTTTTCCTGAAAACCTTCCTGGATTGCCTCTAGAAAGAGAGGTTTAATTTTCAATCGAGCTTATTCCTGGATCTGCCCCTATTTCCATCACTCCTTATAGAATGGGTCGAGCAGAATTAAGAGAATTGAAATCTCAATTGCATGAATTTTGAGAGGCTTTATTCGACCTAGTGTTTCTTCTTGGGGAGCCCCTATTTTATTTGTAAAGAAGAAAGATGACACTCTTAGGCTTTGACCAACTGAAGGGTGCTAAAGTATTCTCGAACGTTGATTTAAGGTCTGGATATCAGAGAAAATGATATTCCTAAAACAGCTTTTAGAACTCGGTATCGTCATTATGAATCTTTTGTGATGTCATTTGGATTGACAAATGCTCCTGTGGTATTCATGGATCTAATCAATCGAGAATTCAAGCCTTATCTTGATCAGTTTGTGGTTTATATAGATGATATTTTAATGTATTCTAGAAATAGTGAAGACCATTATAAACACCTCGGATTATTTTGCAGATTTTGAAGAACAAAGAACATTATGTTAAATTTTCTAAGTGTGAATTTTGGCTTGATGAGGTGTCTTTTCTGGGACATGTTGTATCAAGTGAAGGTGTGAAGGTGGATCCTAGTAAGATACAAGCAGTTGTTGAATGGAGACCTCCCAAAAGTTCAACTGACGTAAGACGTTTCTTGGGCTTAGCAGGATCCTATAGGAGATTTGTGAAAGGCTTATCCGTTATTGCCTACCCTTTGACTAAACTCTTACACAAGGAAGTAAAGTTTATTTGGGATGAAAAATTTCAAGAGAGCTTTGAAACTCTCAAATCCTTGCTGACTTAAGCGCTTATACTTACTATACCAATTGTAGGGAAATAATAATTAGTGTACATTGATGCTTCTAACAATGGTCTAGCATGCATTTTGATGCAAGAAGGGAGCGTAATAACTTATGACTCTCAAAAATTAAAACCCCACGAATTGATTATCCTACTCATGATCTTGAACTTGCTACTATAGTGTTTGCTTTAAAAATTTGGTGACATTATTTGGATGGAGAGAAATGTCTTATATTCACTGATCACAAGAGCTTTAAGTACTTGGGTACTCAAAGGGAGCTGAACCTAAAACATCGTAGATGGCTTGAACTAATCAAGGATTATGAGTGCACGATTTATTATCATCCAGTTAAAGCTAATGTGGTTGCTGATGCCTTAAGTCGAAAATCTTTTGAAGAATTTCTTTTAGTCCTTTGACATTGCTCCTTGAGTTAAGAGAAATGAATGCTTGTTTTAAAGCTCATTCAAATGGTTCAATTATTGCTAATATGCAAGTAAATCCAATATTACTTGAACAAGTGAAGGAAGCACAAAAGTTAGATGAGAAACATGTAAATTTTACTAGAGAGGTCCAAAATGGGGAAACACTTGATTTTACATCTTACTTTATCAAAACAGGTTATGTTTCCCTAATGATGACAAATTGAGGAGAGAAATATTGAAAGGAGTACATACTTTACCATATGCAATACATCCTGGAGGTATAAAGATGTACCAGACCATCAAAGAAAATTATAGGTGCAATGTATAAAGAGAGAATTTACGGAGTTCATTTCAAAAAAATTTGTTTTCAACAAGTAAAGGCATAACATCATGTCCCGGTTGGCTTACTACAACCCTTGTCGATGCCGGAATGGAAATGGGAGAGAATAACTATGGACTTTGTTTTATGGACTTCGTCGCACTAAAAGAAATCATGATGCAATATGGGTGATTGTATGTAGGCTAACAAAGAGTGCTCACTTCATAGTAATCAGGATGGATTACTAACTTGAGCGTTTAGCCGAGTTGTACATTAATGAGATTGTAAGACTACATGGGATCCAAATGTCTATTGTATCTGACCGAGACCCATGGTATAAATCTATATTTTGCGGCAGCTTGCAGAAAGTTTTGGGTACAAAATTTAAATTTAGTACTTCGTTCCATCCTCAGACAGACGTCCAATTGGAAAGAGTGGTACAAATTTTTGAGGATATGTTTCGCGCTTGCATTATGGAGTTTGAGGGTAGTTGGGACAAACACTTGGCTTTGATAGAATTTGCTTATAATAATAGCTACCAATCAAGTATTGTAATGCCTGCCAATGAAGCCTTATACAGAAGAAAATGTCGGACGCCTTTTGGTTGGAGTGAAATTGGTGACTGAAAGCTTATTGGTCCTGAAATGGTGCAACAAATAGAGGACAAGGTGAAAATTATCAAGGATCATTTAATGATTTCTCCGGGTAGAGAAAAGTCGTACACTGATCTAAAAAGATGTAACATTGAATATCAAGTTGAATATAAACTATTCTTAAAGGTGTCTCCATGGAAAAAGATTATGAGATTTGGCCAAAAAGGGAAACTCAGTCCCTGATGTATTGGACCTTATGATATACTTGAAAGGGTTGGACCAGTTGCATATAAATTGGCTTTACCACCTGAGTTAGACAAGATCCACAATGTCTTCCATGTTTCTATGCTTAGAAGATACCGTTCTGATCCATCTCATGTTCTTCCAGTTAAATCTATTGAGGTTAATCCTGACTTGACGTATAATGAAGAACCTATGCTAATTCAAGCTCGGGAAGTAAAGCAGCTTAGAAACAAGAGAATACCCTTAGTAAAGGTACTTTGTATGAACCATTATGGAAAATAAGCTACTTGTGAGAGAGAAGAAGACATGAGGAGACAATATCCGCACTTGTTTCGGGACTAGTCTAAGGTAAGTTTCGAGATGAAATTTCTTAAATGGGGAAATAGTTGTAACACCCCTAAGATACTAGACCATGAGTTACATGTCGATATCTCATTGCTTCATTAATATAAGGTGTTTTATTCTCACTTTGAGAACTTGTAATTTTGTGATAATTGTAAACGTGCCTAACATAAGTGTTATCGTAATTTAAGGTATTGTAAGGGTATTTTTTGTAAATTGACTAATTATATATATATAGGAGTGTATGTATGCATTTTGGGTAGCACACAATAAATTGGGCAGCACCTTTATTTGACATATGTATGTGTGACTAAGCTTCACTCTTGACACTATATTTGGACACTTCCCCTTGTTATTTTTGTTTGAATTGAAATATAAGAACATTATACATTAGTAAAACAGGTGTTCTTCAAAATTGAAAGAAAAAATAGGTCCTTTTGGCTTGAATCCAACACACACACACTTTATCTTGGTAAGTGATAAAGAATTTATTCTAATAATGGGTAGTGTTTGGTAGTTTAATCATATCTCGTTCAATATAATTTTTTTTACAGTGAGTGAATATGATTTGGAATAATTCTACAACTCTTATTCTTATGGAAAACTCTAATGTTGTTGTTATGGATTCGAAATATGGGACGCAACATAAGACAAGTTCTGTCCAGCTTTTGGAATTAGAAAGCCTCTTTGTTCAACTGTTAGTATTTTAATTATATTTTTTTGTAAAAAAATGTATTTTGAGGTGATTATTGATTATTTCAAGCTTAATAGATGTACCTACATCTTTTGTGAAGGATATAAAGTCCAGTTTTGTCATTTTCTCTTCCAAATCTTAGTTGCGACATGAGACATTTAGCTAGACAGAATCACTGTACTGGGAGCAATAGTCGTATTTTTAAAGGCTAAGCATACTTGTGACGGTTATCCTGTTTTACTTTGATATTTTTGAGATTCTAGGAACTAAAGAAGTTATTTAATTGCATTTTAAAGGTTGTATATACTCGTGTAGAAGTTGAGGACCTTCATACATTAGTTGGTCTAAGGTTTGAACTCTTGAAGTCATATTGGTCTATTTCTTTGCTAAAGTTGATGTGTGTATAAACTTGTCTTGAACTATTTTTAACTGTTGTATATTTAAAATATTATTTTGGTACATTGGTTACCTCTTGTCACTTTGCACTGTCGTGTTATGGTCATTTGTGATGTTATAGACTCTTGTGTAACTCGCCCACTTGTACGGATTGTTTGATCACTTAGCATTGTTGTTGGGACTTTGTCCTTCTTGTGTCACTACTGGCATGCCTCTTGATTTGGATGATTTCCATCTTGACTCTGTATTTTTAGTTCGTCTTAAGTATAGGAGTTGTCCATTTTAAGTATGAACTAGAAATCCATTTTTAATATAGTTCTAGGTTCTCTTGATTATGGGGCTTTAACCTTTCTTGATACATGACGTCGACCTATAATACCTCAAAAATTAATTAAGTGAAGCTAGAGACTAATCTGTTAGTTATGATGTTCTAAGGTCCTAAATTTGTCTATAATGTGGTATTGAGGCAGTGTCAAGAGTTTTAGGTGATTTGGAAGTGAAACGTCAAAGGACGACTAAGACGTTCGACGACTAAAAAACCTAGGTGACTCATATGTGTTTTTTGGTGTTTATATGTGATTCATGAGGTTATAATGTCCTTAAATAAGTTATTATGGTGTTTATAGGCAGGGTGTCGAGTTTTGTGAAGTTTGGAGGTCACAACATCAATGACGTTCGAAAGTTTTTCTTTGAAATGACCTTGTGTGTCTATGCATGTTTCATCGAGTTTTACGTGTTCGTTTTGTATGAAATTCATGTGAGAGGTCCTAAACTCGTATACGAGCATCTTTGGGTTTGAAACATCCGGTAAAATATCCACAAGGACCATCGAAAGGTCCTCGAGGAAGGACCCATGTTGGTGGCCAAGACTGCACAAGACAGCCAACCTACGGATGGCAATCGACTCCCAGTGAGTCAGTCGACGACCCATAGGTGAGATATCGTCGATGGACACTTAGGCTTGTAGAAGTAGGGGCCAATGACCAGCCTCAGTCCCAAAACACAGACAAATAGGACGGTCCTTTGGTCAAGGGATGGGCCGTCGATGGTCCATCCGTCGATTGGGTCTGTCTCTACGCAGCTTACTGTTTAGTTCAAGAGGTGAAATGGTAAATTCACCCCACATCCAAATAAGACTTTAGGAAGTTCCTTAAGGGTCCTTGGGGTATTTTAAACAAGTATATAGGTCTTTAACACTTTGAAGATTTCATTATTCAAAATCAAAACCCAAATTCCCTTAGAAATTCCCTAGAACTCCATTGGAGCCAAATCTCAAGGAAGGGATTGGATTGGAGAATTGAGTGGATATTATTCATCAAATTAAATAATTAGCTTCATTGAGGTATGATTTTTTATCCTTGAACTTTTATTCATCAAGGATCCCAACTTTCAAAGATGTTTTCTAAAGTTTTCAAAGATGAATTGTCCAATTTTATGATCTATCCATGGTTCTTACATTAAAGGTTTTTAAGCATCGAATATTGATTGAATTATTATTATATTGATAATTTTAACTCCATTAACATATGAACTCATGTAATTGATGAACCCTAGTTTTTGACTACTTTATGGGTTAAGTAGTATTGATATAATGCTTACGAATTCTAGTGTAGTTTTCTATGGGTTATTGAATGATGTAATAATTGTATTAAATTGATATCTAGGTTCTCTTAGATTTATGAATCTTTATTGAATTGACCTATTTTCATTGAATATCATAGTTTATGTATTGAATTTTTGGTTCATGGCCATGGGTATGCGCCTTATGGTATTAAATTGGATGGTTTAGCATTGGATTAAAGTGTTGAGGATGGAGTGGTGGTACGCTACCCTAATTCCCTTTATTTTATGTTAATTAGACTTAAATTATATTGTGATTGGTATGGTCCACTTATGGTGGCGGTGTTATGTGCTTTATTTGCAATTTATGTGGCCTTGTCGGCGTTACTTTATGCATTATGATGATCATGACCTTGCCGGCACTACTAGAAGTGTTATGATGAGTTGTGGAGTAGTGTATGTGAAGAATGATCATATATACCTACTTGTGATTAATGTGAAATTATGTGTTTCTTCTATGGACATTAGGTGATCATATTAGACTACGAATATGTCTTAGTGTGTAGTCTTAGAGTTGTTACATTATTGTTCCTACTTGACTATCTGAGTATATGATGGTTATATTGATGATGATATGGTAGTGAATAGGATGACTTAAAGATGGTAATGGTTGTTTCTATGTGCTTCTAGAATGACTTGTAATATGTGTTAAAGTGAAGTATGTTGTGTCTTGTCTTGATTGACTTGTGTCCCTTACTTGATGCATCTATGAATGTGAATATAAGGTGTCTTGACATAGGTTGTTAAAGCCTCCTATTCTTATATATGTGAATGACATGAGACCTTAAATGATGTTAAGAGGGTCTTTGTATGTGAAACCTTGAACCTATTGGTAAGTTTATGAATGTTGAAGTCGAAAGTCGTAATGGTATCCTTCAAGTAAACGAATGATAGACTTAAGGTTGGTTGGCAAACGACATCATATCAATCCTTAGTAAATTCATGATGAGCTTCTTGTCTCCATTGTAAAGTAGCCATAGTGGACCTCCTTGGTAGGGTAAATGTGATTGGGTTATGAACTTGATAAGGAACCCCTTTATATGAACCTTAAGTGTAAATTACTGTATGAGAACAAAGGCTAGAACCGAGTGTGTATGGTAAGGGAAGTAGTTCTAGTTAAAGGATGAGACTAGAGTACAAAGCATTCCCTTCATATTCCTTAACCATGTTCCTACATGGGATGTATCTAACTTCTACCATTGGCAAGTAGAACACCCTCATCGGAGTAGGTTAGAACTCCGGATTCCATGTCATGCTATCACGGTCTATGTCGGTTATTGCCTATTCTCATCATATGGTATACCTACTAGCATTAGAGAAGTTCTATGAAGTTTAGGTGGTGGTATGGGACGCTATCCAGACATTACACAATAGGCTTTAAGGTGTTAGTGAGAGTTCCTAGGTCTTGTCAAATACCATTACTTGAATGTCCTTATGTGATGAATGAGTCTTAAATGAACTAATAAATGTAATGACTTAAGTTAAGAAAGTATGTTAATTGAATAATTACATATCTAGAGTAGTTAAGGGTTGTCTAGTTAAGGTGTGAAGGGAACATAGGAATGATCACTTCTTATCTTACCTATATAAATCTTAAGAATTACTCTAGTTAGGGAAGATTGTTGATTATGTGGACATGATCTAAGACTTAGGTAGTCTTAAGGATTACTTAAGTAATCTTGAAGAGGTCAATCATGGACATTATCTTCTTGATTTACTTAAGTAAGTCTTTTGATATCCTTCTTAAGGACAATGTCATATTACCTATATGTTGTTGTGATAAGTGAGAATGATTCTATCATAGGTAGCCTACAGGATCTCTTAAGTGTGTGTGTAAGGGATTGTATGGGCGGTCGCTTCAGAACTAACTCAAGTGAAACTTATAATCACCTTTGGTAGAGGAATCTCATGTTCATATGTTTGATGTCTTGTAAGTGTGTTGACCTCATTATATGTCGTCTTAAGGGTCATTTAGGTGTGCCTAGAGAGGTTGTATGGGTGGTATCTCTTTGTGTTGCTTAAGTGAGTCTTAGGATAGCTTTTAGTGAGATGACTACATGCTAGGAAGTGTTTAAAGGGAAGAGAAGGCACTTCACTGTAACAGTGAAGCAATTCACTGTACAGTGAAGAAATTCACATTACAGTGAATTGAGTTTACTGTAATGTTGGTTTAAAAATGTACTAAATTTCTTAAATTTTATCTTATGTGTTTGTAAGTTGATAAATGTTGTTCTTATGAATATATTATGATATTTAAATGAAAAGATGCATATTTTCAATAAATGTCCGATTTCATGATTTTATGCATTATGTCATACTTAGTACATGTGGTTGTACTAATCCATTCTTTTATCTATCTCTATAGTGGTTGGTAGGTGAGGTACATTTGGGAAGCAAGAGTTGGATCGTAGCACCATTCAAGTTAAGTTGAAGTATGTCCTCATTTGACTCGAGGGCATAGATGTCTTTAATGTCTCTTATTGAAGTATTGTATTAGACTAAGTATTTCTATTTTCATATTGTGTATGGGACGTGTCTCAAATTATTCTCGTGTCTAAGATATGATGAAATGAAACTTAGTATTTCCTATGATTTTATATGAAAGAGATTTTAAAGACTATGAAATGTTTTGTGAAAAGTTTTAATTCCGCACTACTTTTCACTATGTATATGTGATGAACGATACGTATGTGTGACGACCCAGATTCTGGAATGCGGATCGTGACCGGCATCGTTAACCTCTCAGAGGTCGCAGACAAACCTCTTCTTAGCTTTCATCACATTCATATAGTTAAATTTGCGGAAAATTTAAAAGTTTTAAAACATAGTGAAGTATACATAGACTTCATATAAAAGTTACATGGACTCATATACTATAAGCTCAAACTAAACAACCATCTACAATCGATTACGCAATTCAAAATACTAGGCTATGAAGATAGACGTAGCATCCTCGAACTCGAGAGGACCTACCAAATGTTCTGGATATCGCTGAGTCCAAACCGCTGCAATGAGTCTTCAATATGCTATATGACCTGCATCTACAAAAATAGTAAAAGTATAGGGTTAGTATACACTTGTACTAAGTATGGGTGTATGCACACATACACGTAAGGACAATGCATAATCAAGGAAGGTTCTTCCTAACAACAATGCCATTTCTGGAAAGTGTAGTCACTAGACTTTCCTAATTTGTTATTTGAGATTTGTAGTGTGATTATGATGTATTTTAATGCATTAAAAACACACAAATCATTTTCTATGTGACTACAAGCCATTAGAATAATCAACATAATTTTAGAACAACTCGAACGAAAATTTGAAATTTTCATATGCCAAAACCCGAGAGCTCCCTTTTTGATACTTAGTTTTTTTTCCTAGTCTTTTTCTTCTTGTTGTTGTGTAGTTCAATGATTCCTTTGATCCTATGTGTTACTTAGAAATACAATGATTCATTGTAGTCCCATACCCACAATGAATCAAGTAAGTAACCCAAGGACTAAGGGAATGATTTCACTATCCTTTACACAAGTCATTCATTACATTATGTATTCGTTGAACAGGAACATTTCACAAGCCAGTCTCTATTGGCTATGCCACTTATTTCATCATTTTCATATTATGGAAGTTATGAAGCATTGATTACCTATTAAATTTTACTCCCCTTTATTGGCATAATATAAGAAGTCATTATAAGCCAATTTTATTTGGCCTTTTCCATTATTTGCTGAAAACTTTATTGTTATTAATATTGACAATTGACATTCTTAAGCTCTTATTTTCATAGCTCACTTTGAGCATACGTTCCACCATCTTTCTTTCTTGATTTCTTAGAGACACCTTTAGAAGTAAGATCATGCGAGCTAACATGAAATCTATTGTCTACCCCACACCGAAAAGAGGTGATTCACCGATCAAAATTAATCTAGATCATGTGAGATAACATGAAATCCAGTTTCTGCCGCACACCGAAAAGGGGTGATTCCCGGCTAAGGTGAATCCATGTTAAGTGTTTACCCACACTTAAAAGGGTGGCGCACGACTATAGTGACCCAAGAACATTCTTTTGAGCATTAACCGACATAGATCATGTGAGCTAAACATGAAATCCAGTGTCTACCCCACACCGAAAAGAGGTGATATCACTGGCCAAGGTGAGATCGAAACATACCTATCTCTCTTTGGTGGAAACCACAGGCAAGTTCTTTTGTTGGCTAGAAATAGTTCGAAGAATAGGAGAGATAAGGAGACTACTTATCCACCTCGGTGGTAACCTCGTCTTATGAGACTTACACGTGCAAGCACATGCTCATGTCTAGTCTATCAGTGCTTTCCTCACTTTCATTATCTTCTTATCTTTTTGAGTTGACTCAAACATTATGGAAGCTTGCTTCTAGATTGAGGTTTACTTACTCTATTGATGACTTGTCATCCCTTTTTTTACATTGATGAAATGTGAATTTGCTTCTAGATGTGAATTGTACTTATAGAACATCTTTGGTGTTAATGAGACTGGTCTCACACGTTCTAACACCTTCATTCGTGAGTATTTTAACATAGTAGCTTACGTGTAAGTGAGGCTTGTCTCACTTCTTTTAACACCTCATTCTGGTCACTTTCTTAACTTAGACATATTTAGTTATGTTAATACTCACTTTACTTGCTTACTTTCTTTTTGTATCTTCATATCATCGTTTATGAACGATGAGCATTTCATTCAATGAGTTACGTATGTTCATAGTTCATTAGTTTAGGGCATGTAGGGACTTGTCCCAATGAATGACATGCCCTTGGATATGGATTCATTGAATTACTTTAGGAGTACTTGAGTTATCATTTCAATCTTTTGTCTATATATGATTGGCATAGAATGAGTATTGGCCTAAACAATTGGAAGAGATTACATAGCCTTTTTTGTTGGCACATGCCAAAGTTACATTCATTCATGCTTCAGTTATTATAAGTTATTCATTAGCCAATCTTTTAATTAATTAAAGATTACATTATAGCCAATTCCATTCATCATTCTTAGACAATGTATTGTTAGCCATTTTATTGGCATAAGGCAAGCAATCCATTCAAGTACAATTTCATGGAGATGTTTTTTGCCAACCTTAGATCATAACTTTAGCATAACGTGATAAGCCATTTCAGGCAGCATCATATTAACATTTTAATGAACATCACATCTTCATAAAGTCACGTTAACAGTAACTATGCATCAGAATGTAACACATCAACATTTAACATTCTCGGACATAATTTAGCATAACATCATTCTTTAATTCACGTAAGGGACACTTAACAGCATACTAGTACAATTCCTAGGTTCATTCGAAATTCACAAATCAAGAATACTACACATTAAGAGCAGCCAGCACCACATACCAACAACATGATCAAGACTAATCTATACCACATTGAAATCGTAACAGGGATACTAGGGAAAGGAAAGTTTGATGAGAACTTTGGGAAACAATCCTAGTTTAGAGATTTCATGGATTCGTTACGATGGAAAGTACTCTTGGAGAAAACATTCCAGGAGATGAACCCATACCTTATGTAGAATTTAATCTACGAAGATCACCTTGCCCGAAACCTTGAAGGAAATCTTGAAATCGCCTAAGAGAAATCGAGAGAAACTTTTCTGTTTTTCCTTCGTTCGTTTACTGTTTTGCATCGTGTTCTCTGAGTGTTTGATTGGGAGTTTTAGGCTTAGGAACTGATCTTGACTCATTCAACTTAGGCTAATTTAGTAAATTAAATAATTAATTAGTTAATTACTAAAACGCCCCTCCTAAGTTGACTAAACATAGGAAAATGTTGACTTGACCGAAAATCTAGAAATTGGTGTTGACAATGGTTTCGGTCAACATTTGGAATTTATATTAATTAATTAAATCCTTAATGTAATTAATTAAGGGACCTAGGGTGATTACTAAAATACCCCTAAGTCTTTGGGACCATAACTAACCTTTTTTGACCATCCTATGTTAGGTACTAGGTTGTCTCCTCAACTAGTTACTAGGTTAGTGTCAACCCGGTTTAGTCCTGGGTTGTCGGGTGCACCAGTGGGTACATTTCGGTTAGTCCTAGGTTAATTAGCTAGTTAGGACAATTAGTGGAGGGACCCTTGCACACGTCTGCCCCCTAACTACCCTAACCGAATTCGGTTAGGGTGGTCCCCTCCCTTGGCCGCTTCTTCACATGTGCTTCCACATGGGTTGCACATATGCTTGCACATGTGTTGCTGCTCATTTCTTGTTGTCCCAAGGATCCTCACTATATCCTTGGGCACTGCTTACTCTACATGATCATTTTAGTTGATCATATGCTATGGTATCTAGGCTTGACACTTGGATGTCTCATACCAATTTGTGAGTTAAAGGAAAAAGCATTTTAGCCTATGGTCTTCATTGAAGGTACATTTATTGGAGAAGCTCATTAATGTTAGAAAATTGGCTAACACCCTTTAAGCAAATATTTCTAATATGCCCAATATTTTGCTTATTTGGGTATTATATAGAAATTGGCTAATACCCCTTAGCCAATTTTCTGTACTATGCCCAATATTTATCAATATTAGGCACTGGGATGGTATGTACCCCCAATACACATTCTTAAAGAACTATTGGGCTCTTCACTAGACATGTAATTTTTCGGAATGTTACATTATCCCCCCTTAGGAACATTCGTCCCCGAATGACACTACACATCATTTTAAAATAAAGAGAGTGATTTTTTAAAATACTTTAGCATACTTGACTCTGTGAATATCGGATTTACACTTACTCTGGATGATTCATATTACTCAAAGCTTATCTGAAGCTTCATATTTGGGGTTGAGGAACTTCCTTCTCAATCACACTTAACTTAGTGCACATCACAACTCAGCCTTTGCCTCTTCATCAACTCCCATGGCACATAGAATCTTGTGGACCTCATCCACAAACTCCTGGGGATCCTCATTAGTCTTGGACCCGTAGTAGACTGGAGGATTCATTCAGGTGAAGTCCATCAGTCTGCTAGCCATGGTGCTAGGATGCGGGTTCTCCCTGTGAGCACCCTCTCGTGTAGCCTGAGACGTGATGGCCTGCGCTTCAGTAGTGATGGCCTGCGCCATCTGCAACAATGCTTCCCTCACTTCACCATCTGTCAACGCAGCTGGGTTGACAGGTACTTGAACTTCAGCAGCTACGGCTTGTTCATGAACTTGATTTCCTCCAGCAGCTACTTCACCAACTCTCCTGCCTGCATTTCTCCTCGTATTCATTTTATACACGTATATACAAGAAGGAAGTTAGATCCTTAGAATGACACAAGATGTCACAATTCCTCATAGCACGATGAAGAGTAGAAGAAGGGAAGATTTCCTATCATCGTATAGTCTCTAAGTCATGATTGTGGCGCGCTTGACAACCATAAGTTAGAAACTACATAACGTGGTTGTTTTGAGCTTGAGTTCCTAGGTAATTTAACCTCATGCTCTGATACCAAGTTTGTCACAACCCGGATTCTTAAATCCGGATCGAGACCAGCGTCGTTAACCTCTCAGAGGTCGCAGACAATCCTCTTCTTAGCTTTCATCATATTCATATAATTATAATTGCGGAAAATTTAAAAATTTTAAAATATAGTGAAGTATACAGAGACTTCAAATAAAAGTTACATGGATTCATATAATATAAGATCAAACTAAACAACCATCTACAATCGATTACGCAATTCAAAAGGAAGAATCAATATATCATAATAAGTTTGCCAAAACGGTCTTAATACAAAAGCTTCAAAATGAGAACATCTGAAAGAAACGCTAGGGAAAATATCCTCTATCTATTTCTAAATACTAGTCTATGAAGATAGACTTAGCATCCTCGAACTCGAGAGGACCTACCAAATGTTCTGGATATCGTTGAGTTCAAACTGCTGCAATGAGTCTTCAATCTCCTCTCTGACCTGCACCTATAAAAATAGTAATAGAAGAGGATTAGTACAAACTTGTACTAAGTATGGGTGTATGCACACATACACGTAAGGACAATGCATGATAAAGGAAGGCTCTTCCTAACAACATGCCATTTCTTGAAAGTGTAGTTACTAGACTTTCCTAATTCATTATTTGAGATTTGTAGTGTGATTATGATGTATTTTAATTCATTCAAGACACACAACTCATTTTATATGTGATTACAATCCATTAGAATCAGCAACATAATTTTAGAACAACTCGAATGAAAAATTTGAAATTTTGATATGCCCAAACCCGAGAGCTCCCTTTTTGATACTTAGGTTTTTTTTCCAGTATATTTCTTCTTCTTGTTGTGTAGTTCAATGATTCCTTTGATGCTATGTTTTACTTACAAGTGCAATGATTCATTGTAGTCCCATAACCACAATGAATCAAGTAAGTAACCCAAGAACTAAGGGAATGATTTCACTATCCTTTTCACAAGTCATTCATTACATTCTGTATTCGTTGGCAGGAACATTTCACAAGCCAGTCTCTATTGGCTATGCCACTTATTTCATCATTTTCATATTATGGAAGTTATGAAGAATTGATTACCTATTAAATTTTACTCCCCTTTATTGGCATAATATAAGAAGTCATTATAAGCCAATTTTATTTGGCCTTTTCCATTATTTTCTGAAAACTTTATTGTTATTAATATTGACAATTGACATTCTTAAGCTCTTACTTTCATAGCTCACTTTGAACATACTTTTCATAATCTTTCTTTTTTGCTTTCTTAGAGACATCTTTAGAAGTAAGATCGTGCGAGCTAACATAAAATCCAGTGTCTACCCCACACCGAAAAGAGGTGATTCACCGATCAAAATGAATCTAGATCATGTGAGCTAACATGAAATCCAATGACTGTCCCACACCGAAAAGGGGTGATTCCCGGCTAAGGTGAATCCATGTTAAGTGTTTACCCACAACTAAAAGGGTGGCTCACTACTATAGTGAACCAAGAACATTCTTTTGAACATGAAATGCAGTGTCTACCCCACACCGAAAAAAGGTGATCTCACTGTCCAAGGTGAGATCGAAACATACCTACCTCTCTAAGGTGGAAACCACAGGTTAGTTCCTATGTTGGCTAGACATAGTTTGAAGACTAGGAGACATAAGTAGACTCCTTATCCACCTCGGTGGTAGCCTCGTCTCATGAGACTTACACGTGCAAGTATAGGCTCATAGCTAGTCTATCGGTGCTTTGATCACTTTCGTTATCTTCTTATCTTTTAGAGTTGACTCAAACATTATGGAAGCTTGCTTCTAGATTGAAGTTTACTTACTCTATTGATGACTTGTCATCCCTTTTTTTACACTGATGAAATGTGAATTGTCCTTACATAAAATCTTTGGTGTTAATGAGACTGGTCTCACACGTTCTAACACCTTCATTCGTGAGTATTTTAACATAGTAGCTTAGGTGTAAATGAGTCTTGTCTCACTTCTTTTAACACCTCATTCTGGTCGCTTTCTTAACTTAGACATATATAGTTATGTTAATACTCACTTTACTTGCTTACTTTATTTTAGTAGCTTCATATCATCGTTTATGAACGATGAGCACTTCATTCCATGAGTTACATATGTTCATAGTTCATTCGTTTAGGGCATGTAGGGACTTGTCCCAATGAATGGGATGCCATTGGATATGGATTCATTAAATTACTTTAGTAGTACTTGAGTTATCATTTTAATCTTTTGGCTATATATGATTGGCATAGAATTAGTATTGGCGTAAACAATTGGAGGAGATTACATGGCCTTCTTTGTTGGCACAAGCCAAAGTTACGTTCATTCATGCTTCAGTTATTATACCCTATTCATTAGCCAATCTTTTAATTAATTAAAGATTACATTATAGCCAATTCCATTCATCATTTTTATACAATGTATTGTTAGCCATTTTATTGGCATAAGGCAAGCAATCCATTCAAGTACAATTTCATGGAGATGTTTTATGCCAACCTTAGATCATAACTTTAGCATAACGTGATAAGCCATTTCAGGCAGCATCATATTAACATTTTAATGAACATCACATCTTCATAAAGTCACGTTAACAGTAACTATGCATCAGAATGTAACACATCAACATTTAACATTCTAGGACATAATTTAGCATAACATCATTCTTTAATTCACATAAGGGACACTTAACATCATACTAGTACAATTCCTAGGTTCATTCGAAATTCACAAATCAAGAATACTACACATTAAGAGCAGCCAGCACCACATACCAACAACATGATCAAGACTAATCTATACCACATTGAAATCGTAACAGGGATACTAGGGAAAGGAAAGTTTGACGAGAACTTTGGGAAACAATCCTAGTTTAGAGATTTCATGGATTCGTTACGATGGAAAGTACTCTTGGGGAAAGAATTCCCAGAGAGAAACCCATACCTTATTTAGAATTTAATCTACGAAGATCACCTTTCCTGAAACCTTGAAGGAAACCTTGAAATCGCCTAAAGGAAATCGAGAGAAACTTTTCTGTTTTTCCTTCGTTCGTTTACTGTTTTGCGTCGTGTTCTCTGAGTGTTTGATCGTGAGTTTTTATGCTTAGGAACTGATCTTGACTCATTCAACTTAGTCTAATTTAGTAAATTAAATAATAATTAGTTAATTACTAAAACGCCCCTCCTAAGTTGACTAAACATAGGAGAATGTTGACTAAATAGAAAATCTGGAAATTGGTGTTGACTATGTTTTCGGTCTACATTTGGAATTTATATTAATTAATTATATCCTTAATTTAATTAATTAAGGGACGTAGGGTGATTTCTTAAATACCCCTAAGTTTTTGGGACCATAACTAACCTTTTTTGACCATCCTAGGTTAGGTACTAGGTTGTCTTCTCAACTAGTTACTAGGTTAGTGTCAACCCGGTTTAGTCCTAGGTTGTCAAGTGCACCAGTGGGTCCATTTCGGTTAGTCCTAGGATAATTATCTAGTTAGGACAATTAGTTAGAGCCTAGAGTTGGTTAGGGAGTTAGTCCTCACATGGCGGGACCCTTGCACACGCCTGCCCCCTAACTACCCTAACCGAATTCGGTTAGGGTGGTCCCCTCCCTTGGCCGCTTCTTCACATGTGCTTGTACATGGGTTTCTGCTCATTTCTTGTTGTCCCAAGGATCCTCATTATATCCTTGAGCACTGCTTACTCTACATGATCATTTTAATTGATCATGTGCTATGGTATCTAGGATTGACACTTGGATGCCTCACACCCAATTTGTGAGTTAAAGGAAAAAGCATTTTACCCTAGGGTCTTAATTGCTGGTACATTTATTGGACAAGCTCATTAATGTTAGAAAATTGGCTAACACCCTTTAAGCCAATATTTTCTAATATGCCCAATATTTTGCTTATTTGGTTATTATATAGAAATTGGATAATACTCATTAGCTAATGTTCTATACTATGCCCAATATATCTTAATATTGGGAATTGGGATACCTATGTACCCCCAATACACATTCTTAATGACCTATTGGGCTCTTCACTAGACATGTAATTTTCTAGAATGTTACTGTATGGGCTTGTATAAGATCTATGAGAGGTCGAGTACGCCAGTTGCACTCCGAAAGTGTCATATCCTCTAGTGTGTGGTCTCGGTATATGACAAGCTTGGTATCAGAGAATAGGTTATGAAAGTAGTCTTAGGAATCAAAAAGTCTCATCAAGTCACGTCTAGTATAGTCTTGACCATTGGTGTGAGTCAGGACACATCTATGGGCGAGAGGCTATAGGACGATAGAGTTTCCCTTCTTTTCTACTCCTATGTCATGCCGTAGTGTAAAAGTAATGAATAATATTTTCCTATGGTTTTCCTTGTTTTTCTAGGAAGTTGAATAGGAGGAGGACACCGGCTAAGAGAGTTGAGGGGAATGATTTACATGAGGAGATTCATCCTAAAGTTGAGCAAGTTGAGCAAGTTCGTCAAGGTGCTCAAGGTGATCAAATACCTACTATGGAATGAGGTAATGATGTTCCGGTGGTTCTCCCGAAGTTGAGTAATAGATATATTAGAGAGGCTTTGCTTGCTTTAGCCCGAGCCGTGACTACTCAAGCGAATTTGAGTATAGTGCCTAGGGTGAATAGTGTGTTTAGAACTATGACATATAGATTGAAAGACTTTGTAAGGATGAATCCTCCTATCTTTCATGGCTCTAAGGTGGGAGAGGATCCCCAAGAGATTCTAGATCGAGTGTACAAGGTGTTGAGTGACATGGGGGTTACATCTAGGGAGAAGGCAGAGATGACTTCGTATTAATTAAGGGATGTTTCTCAAGTGTGGTACACTCAATGGAAGGATAATAGGCCGGTGGAGTCTGGTCCTATTGAGTGGGAAGAATTTAAGGAAGGTTTTCATGGAATGTACTTTCCCCGTGAGAGGAGGCAAATTAAGGTAGAGGAGTTTATCAATCTCAAGCAAGGAAATATGAGTGTTGAGGAATACTCTTTGAAGTTCAATTGATCAAGGTCAACCTAGCTTTAATAAGAGGGCTCAAACTCAGGAAGAACCTAGGAGTGCTAAGGCAAAATTGGAGAAAGGAGGTGGTTCTCAAATTGGCAAACCTACGTGTGTCACTTGTGGAAAGAGGCACTATGGGGAATGCCTAAAGGGTACTCGCAGTTACTTTGGTTGTGGTAAATAAGGACACAAGGTGAGAGATTGTCCTACCATTGCTTCTAGAGGAAGAGAGGGTAAGCAAGTTGCTCCTAATGTTCAAAAAGATGATGCTCTTAATAAGAGGTGTTTCTATGCACTCCGAACTAGAGGAGAAAAGCTGGATGATGGTGATGATGATGAGGGTAAGTCCTTGCATTTCTCTTTTTAGTGATATTAGTTCCTTCTAAGTGGGGGAGTATGGTTAGTAGATGGTATAGAAAGTCATAGAAGCATGTTTCATGTGCATAGTGTTTAGGAGTTTTGTTGAAATTGAATTTAATTGATTCCTTGCATTGTGTATTTTATGAAGCCATGATTATGTTGTAAAAAAGTATTTATATGATGTTACCTTATATATTAGCATGTTTTTATCATGAATTGCTTAAAAGTTGCATTTTTGGAAAAAATGCATAATACTGTAGCTTTGACTTACTCTGAAATTTTTGAAGAATTGACTAATTCATTCTTTGGTCTAAAATTGTTTCAGTGTTGTTATAACTGATGTATATGAGTATGAAATTGAATATAAAATGAGTTTTTTCTATTTGGAATGAAACATGAGAGTTTTATGGCATAATAAGTTATAGAATTTATTCTAGTTTATTGTTGAGTTGTGATTCTCTTAATTTTGTGAAATTGATGTTTCTTATAGATGCTTATATTGTATAAGGTGTTATATAGTATGGTCATGAGCTTCTAAGTTGAATCTCTATTCTTGGAAGTGCTCGGAGAGTGACAAGTGTCATTCGAGGACGAATGTTGTCCAAGTGGGGGAGATTGTAATATCTCAAAAATGACTTAAGTGAAGCTATAGACTAACTTGTTTTTCATGATATTATAATGTACTAATTGGTATATAATGTGGTATTGAGTATATTCCAAGAGTTTTAGGTGATTTGGAAGTGAAACGTCAAGAGACGACTAAGACGTTCGATGACTAAGTCACCTATGTGCCTCGTATGTGGTTTTATGTATTTATGTGTGATTCCTGAGGTTATAAGGTATTTAAATTAGTTATTATGGTGTTTATAGTCAGTGTGTCAAGTTTTGTGAAATTTGGAGGTCAAATGTCCAAGAACGTCCAAAACGTTCGAAAGTTTTGCCTTGAAAGGACCTTGTGTGTCTATGCATGTTTCGTCGAGTTTTACGTGTTTGTTTTGGATGAAATTCATATGAGAGGTCCTAAACTCGTATACGAGAATGTTTGGGTTGGAAACATTTGGGAAAACATCCCCAAGGACCATCCAAGTGTCCTTGAGGAATGACCCATGTTGGTGGCCAAGACTGCCCAAGACAGCCCACCTACGGATGAAAATCAACGCCCAGTGGGTCAGTCGATGCCCCGTAGGTGAGGCCTCATGTATAAACACTTAGGAGTGGAGAAGGAGGGTACAAATACCAGCCTCAGTCCCAAACCACGGACGAACAGGATGGTCCGTTGGTCTAGGGACAGGCCATTGATGGTCCATCCGTCGATTGGGTCTGTCTCTGTGCAGCATACTGTTAAGTTCATGGGGTGATTTGGCAAATTCAACCGACATCCAAATAAGACTTTAGGCGGTTCCTTAAGGCTTTTGGGTATTTTAAACAAGTATATAGGTCATTAACACTTAGAAGATTTCATTCTTTAAAATCAAAATCCAAATTCCCTTAGAAATTCCCTATAACTCCATTGGAGCCAAAACTCAAGGAAGGGCTTGGATTGGAGGATTGAGTGGACATTATTCATCAAATTGAAGAATTATCTTCATTGAGGTATGATTTTTTATCCTTGAAACTCTATTCATCAAGGAGCCCAACTTTCAAAGATGGTTTCTAAAGTTTTCAAAGATAAATTGTCCAATTTTATGATCTATCCATGTGTTCTTGTATTAAAGGTTTTTAAGAATTTAATATTGATTGAATTTTTATAATATTGATGATTTAAACTCAAACTATGAACCCATGTAATTGATGAACCCTTATTTGAGTACTTTATGGGTTAAGTAATATTAATCTAATGCTTATGAATTCTAGTGTATGTTTCTATGCGCTATTGATTAATGTAATAATTGTATTGAATTGATATATAAGTTGTCTTATATTGATGAATCTATATTGAATTGACCTAGTTTCAGTGAGTATGATAGTTGTTACATTGAATTGATGTTCATGGCCATGGGTAAGGGTCTTATGGCATTGAATTGGATGATTTAGCATTGAATTGAGGTGTTTCGCATTGTCGTCACTACGTGAAATATTATGATGATTTGTGTAGTAGTTTATGTGAAGAATTATAATATCTACCTACTTGTGATTAATGTGAAAGTATGTGTTTCTTCAATGGTTATTAGGTGATTGTTAGACCAGGACTATATCTTAGTGTGTGTAGTCTTAGAATTGTTACATAATTGTTCCTACTAGACTATATGAGCTATGATTGTTATATTGATGATGATATGGTAGTGTATAGGATGACTTAAAGATGGTAATGGTTGTTTCTTTGTGCTTTTGGAAAGACATGTAATATGTGTTAAAGTGAAGTATGTTGTGTCTTGTCTTGATTGACTTGTGTCCGTTACTTGATGCATATATGAATCTGAATATAAGGTGTCTTGACATAGGATGCTAAATCCTATTAGTCTTATATGTGTGAATGACATGAGACCTTAAATGATGTTAAGAAGGTCCTTTTATGTGAAACCTTGAACCTATTGGTAAGTTTATGAATGTTGAAGTCAAAAGCCGTAATGGTATCCTTCAAGTAAAAAAATGATAGAATTAAGGTTGGCTGGCTGGAACGGCATCATATCAATCCTTAGGAAAGTCATGATGAGCTTCTTGTAGCCATTGTAAGGTAGCCATAGTGGACCTCCTTGGTAGGATGAATGTGATTGGGTTATGAACTTTATATGGAACCCCTTTATGTGAACCTTAAGTGTAAATTACTCTATGAGAACAAAGGCTAGCACCGAGTGTGTATGGTAAGGGAAGTAGTTCTAGTTAAAGGATGAGACTAGAGTACAAAGCATGCCCTTCATATTCCTTAACCATGTGCCTACATGGGATGTATCTAAGTTCTACCATTGGCATGTAGAACACCCTCATCGGAGTAGGTTAGAACTTCGGATTCCATATCTTGCTATCATGATCTATGTCGGTTATTGCATATTCTCATCATATGGGATACCTACTAGTATTAGATAAGTTCTATGAAGTTTAGGTGGTGGTATGGGACGCTATCTAGACATTACGCAATAGACTTTAAAGGTGTTAGTGAGAGTCCCTAGGTCTTGTCCAAGACCATTACTTGAATGTCCTTATATGATGAATGAGTCTTAAATGAACTAATAAATGTAATGACTTAAGTTAAGAAAGTATGTTAATTGAATAAGTACTTATCTAGAGTATTTAAGGTTTGTCTAGTTAGGTTGTGAAGAAAACATAGGAATGATCACTTCTTATCTTACCTATATAAATCTTAAGAATGACTCTAGTTAGGTAAGATTGTTGATTATGTGGACATGATCTAAGCCTTAGGTAGTCTTAAGGATTACATAAGTAATCTTGAAGAGGTCAATCATGGACGTTATCTTCTTGATTTACTTAAGTAAGTCTTTTGATATCCTTCTTAAGGACAATGTCATATTACCTATATGTTGTTGTGTTAAGTGAGAATGATTCTATCGTAGGTAGCCTACAGGATCTCTTAAGTGTGTGTGTAAGGGATTGTATGGGCGGTCGCTTCACAACTAACTTAAGTGAAACTTATAATCACCTTTGGTAGAGGAATCTCATGTTCATATGTTTGATGTCTTGTAAGTGTGGTGACCTCATTATATGTGGTCTTAAGGGTCATTTAGGTGTGCCTATAGAGGTTGTATGGGTGGTATCTATTTTTGTTGCTTAAGTGATTCTTAGGATAGCTTTTAGTGAGATGACTACATGCTAGGAAGTGTCTAAAGGGAAGAGAAGGCACTTCACTGTAACAGTGAAGCATTCAAGTGTACAGTGAATTGAGGTTACTGTAAAGATGGTTTAAAAATGTACTAAATTGCTTAAATGTTATATTATGTGTTTGTAAGTTGATAAGTGTTGTTATTATGATTATATTATGATATTTAAATGAAAAGATACATATTTCCAATAAATGTCTGATTTCATGATTTTATGCATTATGTCATACTTAGTACACGTGGTTGTACTGATCCATGCTTTTATATATCTCTATAGTGGTTGGTAGGTGAGGAGCATTTGGGAAGCAAGGCTTGGATCGTAGCACCATTCAAGTGAAGTTGAAGTATGTCCTCATTTGACTCGAGGGCATATATGTCTTTTATGTCTCTTATTGAAGTATTGTAATAGACTAAGTATTTCTATTTTCGTATTGTGTATGGGCCGTGTCCCAAAGTATTCTCGTGTCTAAGATTTTTCCTTCTCACACAACAACATTAGCTCAACATACCATATATGAGTCAATTATGCCAAAACTCAACTTACCAACATGCTCAATATCATTTCATAAAGACTCAACATATCAAAATGCACAACATAACTCAAAACAAGAAAAATTGCAAAATTTCTAGTCAATATGCACAATTCACTATAACTTCACTGTAATGACACCATAAATGCACTTTTTTGCAAAACTTCACCGAAAATCATAGAAGCTTCCAATTTAGTCCTTACTTTTATTATAAGTAAAAACAACGAACCTTCACTGGTAAAGAGATGAGGATAACAGGACTTCATGTCGACTTCACCCTCCCATGTTGCTCCCTCAACTAGGTGGTTTCTCCATAATACATTTACGGAGGCCACCTTTTTGTTCCTCAATCTCTTCAATTGTCAATCAAGGATTTCTACCGGGACCTCCTCATTATAGAGGTTATCCTTCAAACCAAGACCATTAATAGGAAGAATAGACTCGGGATCACCGATGCACTTCTTAAGCATAGAAACATGGAAAACCGGATGAACCGAAGCCAATTCACTAGGCAACCTCAACTCATAAGCCACCTTAATCTTTTGCAAGATGTCATAGGGACCTACATAACGAGGACTCAACTTTCCTTTCTTTCTAAATCTAACCACCCCGTTCATAGGCGAAATTTTGAAGTACACTTCATCACCCTCTTCAAACTCTAAATCTCTTCTCCTATGATCGTCATAAGACTTTTGCCGACTATAGGCTGTTTTCAAGTGATTCCTTATAATATAAACCTTCTCCAAAGTCTTAAAAATCAAATCGATACCCAAAAGTTAAGACTCACCCACTTCAAACCACCCAATAGGATACCTACACCTCCTACAATACAAGGCTTTATAAGGAGCCACGGATATCGATGAATGGAAACTATTATTATAAGCAAACTCAACCAAAGGCAAGTGCTTTTCCCAATTTCCCTTGAAATCAATGATACAAGTTCTAAGCATATCCTCAAGGGCTTGAATAGTATGCTCCGCTTGACCATCCGTTTGAGGATGAAAAATGGTGTTTAACTTCACCTTGGTACCCAACTCTTTTTGGAATGACCTCCAAAACCTACATGTGAATTGTTCACCCCTATCCGATATGATGGATAACGGAATACCATGGCGAGACACAATCTCATCTATGAATATCTTTGCATAATCCTCCACCGAATAAGTAGACTTGACGGGAATAAACTGAGTGTATTTGGTCAACTTATACACAACCACACATATGGAGTCATATTGACTTTATGTCCGAGGAAAACCTACCACAAAATCCATATTGATATCTTCCCATTTCCAAGTAGGAACGTGGATTTCTTGATGCAAGCCACCTAGATTTTGATGTTCGGCTTTCACTTGTTGGCAATTTGGACACTTTGCAACAAACTCCGCTATGTCCTTCTTCAAGCCTTCCCACCAAAACACTTCCCTAAGGTCATGGTACATCTTTGTCGAACCCGGACGAATGGAGTAATGGATCCATGAGCTTCCTAAAAAATCCGGCTCCTCAAACCATCTACATTAGGAACACACAACCTTCCTTGATACCTCAAGAAACCCCCCCCCCCCCCCACGCCAAGTAGAATGACTCATTATGCTTGCCAAGAACCGATTCCTTTAAATCCATCAATGGTTGATCAAGGTGTTGTTTGGAATTCACCTCAACCACCAAAGATGACTCGGAGTTATGATGGACCATAAAACCACCATTTGGAGAATCTTCCAACCTTACACCCAATCTAGCAAAGCAATGAACATCTTTCACTAGGTCGTTCTTGGCTTCCTCTACATCAGACACACTACCCATGGTCATAAAACATAGAGCATTAGCAACCACATTGGCCTTACCCGGGTGATAGAGAACATTCATATCGTAATCCTTCAATAATTCCAACCACCTTCTTTGTCAGAGATTCAACTCTTTTTGATTAAACACATATTGGAGACTCTTGTGGTCGGTATACACATCAACATGAACACCATACAAGTAATGCGTCCATATTTTCAAGGCAAATACCACGGCCGCTAACTCAAGATCATGAGTTGGATAGTTCCTCTCATGCACCTTAAGTTGTCTAGAAGCATAGGCTACTACTTTCCCATGTTGCATAAGCACACACCCTAAACCCACTCGGGATGCATCACAATACACAACGAAGCCCTTTGAACCCTCCGATAAAGTCAACAACGGAGCAGAAGTAAGCCTATCTTTCAAAATTTTGAAGCTTCTATCACATGTCTCCGACTAGTCAAGTTTCTTACTCTTTTGGGTCAAAGTAGTCAAGGGAGATGCAATGGACGGAAAACCATCCACAAACCTCTGATAATAACCCGCTAGACCCAAGAAACTCCTAATATCGGATGGAGTCAAGGGTCTAGGCCAATTTTTCACCACCTTGTTTTTCCTTGGATCAACCTCAACTCCCTAACTAGAGATGATATGACCAAGAAACGCCACCGACCTCAACCAAAACTCACATTTTTTATACTTGGCAAATAAGTGGTTCTCCTTAAGCACTTGTAACACAACCCTCAAATGGTACATGAGTTCACCCTCATTTTTAGAATATACAAACATGTTGTCAATGAATACAATGACAAATGAATGAATCTAGGTAACTTCAAAACACCCTATTCGTAATATCCATAAATGTCGTCGAAGCATTAGTGAGACCAAAAGACATTACTAAAAACTCATAGTGAATATATCTAGTCCGATATGCCATTTTTGGTATATGCTCACCTCTCACCCTAAGTTGGTGATACCCCGATCTCAAGTCAATCTTAGAAAAGTAGCTATCCCCTTGGAGTTAATCAAATAAGCCGGCAATCCAAGGGAGAGGATACTTGTTATTAATAGTGACCTTATTGAATTGGCGATAATCGATTCACATTCTAAGGGATCCATCCTTCTTCTTCAAAAACAAAACCAGAGCACCCCATGGAGAAATGCTAGGTCTAATGAAGCCTTTGTTTAGTAGATCTTTGAGTTGAGCATTCAATTCTTTCAATTTGGCCATAGCCATCCGATAAGGAGGAATTAAAATGGGATTAGTATTCGGTATCAAATTGATACCAAAATAAATTTCCTGTTCGGGAGGAACACCGGGAAGATCATTAGGAAAGACCTCCGGAAAATCACTCACTAGGGGGACCGACTCAATGAAAGGATTTTCGGAGTCTAAATCTTTGACTTTTACTATATGGTATAAAAACCCTTTAGAGATCATCCTACAAGCTTTCAAACAAGATATTATTCAACCTCGAGGAATAGAATTTCCCCAATTCCACTCTAAAACGGGCTCATTTGGAAAGTTAAACTTCACCACCCTCGTTCTACAATCTATAGAGGCAAAGCAAGCATGCGACCAATCCATACACAACATGATATCAAAATCAAGCATATCAAGTTGTACTAGTTCAACATAAGTAACTCTATTGGGCTACATTATAGGACAATTTCTATACACCCTTTTTGCAATAACCAACTCACCCACCGAGGTAGACACCATAAATGGTTCATTCAAGATATCGGGCAAAATGTCAAACTTTTTAGCTACTAGAGGAGTAAAAAATGACAATGTAGCACAGGGATCAAGTAAAACATATACATCAATAGAGAAGACTTTCAACATATCCGTCACCACATCGGGGGAAGTCTCTTGCTCATCTCTACAGCGGAGAGCATAAAATGATTCTTCTTCGGAGCATCATTTGAACGACTTGCTTTCCCACTCTCGTCTTGCCCCTTCAAATTTGGGAAATCTCAAACTTTGTGCCCACATTTACCACAACTAAAAAGATTGCCCGTTCCAACTAAGCATTCACCTAAATGACCCTTTCCATACTTGGCACAAGTAGGCTTCTCATTCCGTGACTTTCCACTCCTTTTCTTTTGGGACCTAGGTTTAGACACCTTATCATCACGAGCTTTAGGGAACTTAGAAGGAACTTGGTTGGATAACCTCTTCTTGAATCTAGGCTTGTCTTGGATATCAAGCCTACCTTTGAAGAACCACTTTCAAAAGACCTTAACTTTTTAGCATCTCTAATCTTCTCTTATCCCTTTCTTCTTTCGCTTTTTGAGCATGAACTATGAGACAAGAAATGTTCATATTATCATGTAGCATAGCCGAATGGCATTCCTCTTTACAGTCATCTGACACTCCCGTCACAAAGTGGCTCATTTCATCCCTAGGATCGTAAACCAAAGAAGGAGCATACTTTGACAATTTAGTGAATTTCAAAGAGCATTCAAGTACACTCATACCTCCTTGATGAATGTTAATGAATTCCACCACTTTGGCTTCCCTCTTATTCGTAGGAAAGAACCTATAAATAAAAGTCTTCTTGAAGATCTCCCAAGTCACCGATCCACCCTAAAAGGCCTATTGTCTCTCCATTGGACGTACCAAGTTTGGGCCACATCTTTGAGTTGGTATGTGGCTAACTCGGCCTTCTCATTAGTAGTTAACCCCATAGAGTAAAGGATCTTGTAGATTTCATCAAGGAACTCTTGGGTGTCTTTTTCAATGTTGGACCCATAGAAAGTAGTGGGATTCATCTAGTGAAATCCCTTAAACGAGAGGCCATGGTTCCAACTTGTTGGTTTGCTTGGGGTACAACCTCTCGATTATATTGGGACGTCATGGCTTGAGCTTGAGTGGTGAAGGCTTGTGCTTGAGTAGTTCTTTGGCCATTTATAGAAAAGCAGCCCTTATGTCACAATCCGTCAAAGGAGGAGGATTGACCGGGGCTTGGTCATGATTAGCATATTCTTCCAGAGGAGGGACTTGATCACCATGGGGAGGAAATCTCGCATTGGCAATATCTTCCTCAATTCTTTTTTTCGCGTTCCTTCGAGTATTCATTGCCTGTAATCACAAAAAGGATTAGATGATAAAAGAACGTAGAGTCAAACTCTAGAGGCGCGATATTGAAATTCCAATGTCACGACTGGAATCTAGACCCCAGACGAGACCGGCGTCGTTGACCTCTCAGAGGTCGCAGACAAGCCTACATACGTTATCGTTACTTCATCTAGGTTAATTTTAGCGGAAAATTTGAACTTTTTGTTTTCTTATTTCATGTGAAACATATTATTCTTAACATCATAGGAGTTCAAAAATCAACCATCTAATATAGAAATCATCAAATGAAAGAAGCAGTTCATAATTGCATTAAACGTATTCTTGCCAAAACGATACCAATACAAAGTCTGAAATGAAAGGGGAAATGAAACACTAGTGGAACATGCTCCACTAGCTAAAGCCTACATATAATCTAGATAATAACAGTAGACATCCTCGAAAGCATGAGGGCCTACTAAATCCGGATGAAAGCTCCACGTCCGGATAGCTGCAACGTAGTACTGTAAGCTCTAACGTCCACCTGTGCCTGCACCTAAAAGTAGATATTGTATGGGATTAGTACACACTTGTACTAAGTATGGGTATATGCAAGCACACACCAAGGACATGCGTGAGTAAGAATAGCTCTTTCCTAACAACATGATTTATGCAAAGTCATGTCAGTGGACTTGCCAAATTTGGATTAGGAAAGTCATGCCATGAGAGTAACATGCATCATCATACTTATCATTTTGCAATCAGTACATATCATATCACGTAGTTCATATCATTCTTTCATATGCCATGAGACCTTGGAATCATGGACTTGACATTAGGACTTCTCAAAATGAGGGCTCAACATATGGGACCTCAACTAGGGAGTCTTCTTTAGCAAACATAGAGTATGCTTCATTCATTCATACGTACTTCGTTTTCATTCATTCATATACTAGTGGAATCACTAGTCATACCTAGGATGTAGTTTAAGACTCTCATAGGGTTTGTTGTGCAATGACAAAGAATAACCTAGTGTCATTACTTGAGTCTAGCTCACCTCATGTTTATCCTATCCTAACACCTTTGGTATCGTTCATTTCATTATATGCATTCGTTGAGGCAGGCCTCATTCTTTTTTTGGGAACTTTAACCTTAACCGACATAGATCATGTGAGCTTCATGAAATCCATTGTGTAATCCCACACCGAAAAGAGGTGGAATCACCGGCCAAAGTGAACCAAAACATGCTAGCGTATATAGGGAATCGAACCCTGCTAGATCCCTATATTGGCTGTATAGGTTCAAAGACTAGGAGATATAAGGAGACCCATGCCCGGCATGCCGGACAGTCTCATCTCATGAGAGTTACGTGTACCTCCACCCTTTTCGAAGGAATGAATCACCGCTCATAGCTAGCCTATCGGTGCTCAGTATAAAGTTCCATTACATTCAACTCATACATCATGGAAGCTGGCTTCTAGCATGAGGACATCATAGCTCATTAGATGATTTCTCATCTCATCATTAGTATTAAGTATGCATTAACTTCAATACTTTCATTAGAGTGTTCATAGAGACTGGTCTCTTCATTTGCTTTACACTCTCATAGGTGAGTACGTTTTGGTAACATTTACTTAGGCTCATTTGAGATTTTTCTCATCTTTCACATTAGCCTCTTATCATATTGTCACCTCATTCTTTAACTTTAGCACATTTACTCTTCGTAATTACTCATCACTTTACGTGAATGTTCATTTCATCGTATGCCAATGCACTTGGCTCTTTAGTGTGTGTCACACTCTTACTTGACCCCTCTGGGGTTTCATTATCTCATCACATAATATCTTAGGTTTACTTACTTTTTAGATGTATGCTAGACTTATGAGTCCACACATACAAGCCATGAGGCTTCATTCATAGTGTATCTATGTCATTCATATTTATCCAAGATTATGTGGTACAAGACTTATGCATTTTGTAGGTATGCCAAGATATTGATTTTGATCTTTAGTGGTAGCATTCATTAAATAATTGTTTACGTATGACTTATGTGTCAATACGGAATTGGGCAAGGGTACTCGATTTCAAAACCCTTGGTCAACACTTAATCTTACATTAAACTTGGTGATTGCATTTTTAAGAATTGAGGGACCTTAGTTCGATCCCCATCAGCCCCATAATATTTTCTTTCTTTTTTTTTCCTCCTAACACTTTAATCTATTCAAGAGGTTGGGGGTTCAATCCCCACTCTCCACATTTATTTTTCTCCTAACTCTCTCATCCATTCAAGAGGTTGGGGGTTTAATCCCCACTCTCCACATTAATTTTTCTCCTTTATTTTTCTCCTAACTCTATCATCCATTCAAGAGGTTGGGGGTTCAATCCCCACTCTCCACATTTATTTTTCTCCTTTATTTTTCTCCTAACTCTCGCATCCATTCATGAGGTTGGGGGTTCAATCCCCACTCTCCACATTTATTTTTCTCCTTTATTTTTCTCCTAACTCTCTCATCCATTCAAGAGGTTGGAGGTTCAATCCTCACTCTCCACATTTATTTTTCTCCTTTATTTTTCTCCTAACTCTCTCATCCATTCAAGAGGTTGGGGGTTCAATCCCCACTCTCCACATTTATTTTTCTCCTTTATTTTTCTCCTAACTCTCTCATCCATTCAAGAGTTTGGGGGTTCAATCCCCACTCTCCACATTTATTTTTCTGCTGTATGTTTCTCCTAACTCTCTCTTCTAATCAAAAGGTTGGGGGTTCAATCCCCACTCTCCACATTTATTTTTCTCCTAACTCTCTCATCCATTGAATAGGTTGGGGGTTCAATCCCACTCTCCACATTTATTTTTCTCCTTTGTTTTTCTTCGAACTCTGTCATCCATTCAAGAGGTTGGGGGTTCAATCCCCACTCTCAACATTTATTTTTCCTTTCATTTTTTCATGAATTTTTTTATGTAATTTACATTTGGTGAGGTCTTGGGTTCCATTCCCAACGACCTCATAATTAAAAAAAATAATTAAAACATAGTCATTTTTATCACCTCTTGGCCGAGACTTCAAATTTCAAGTGGTCTCTTCCAATCCATTTTTCTCTCATTCTTTTGTTGATATTTTTGTAGCATTTTGAGTGACATTCAGTCATCCACTTTAACCTTTTATGAACATAACATTTTTAGCATTTTTACACACGCAAAACATAGCATTTAACATACAAACATCAGGCAGCAAACATAGTCAAATTTTCAGCACACACATGCTCAAAACAGTCCACTTAATACACTTTTATAGAATATATTTTTCATCCTTTACATGATTTTCTACCACACATTCAACACATAATCATAACCAGACCTAAGATTATCTACGAGAAGAGATACCAACGTATGCTTTGAATCGTTCAAAGGATCTAATGACAGGGACATGCAACGGGGACAACCTTAGTCTTTCAATCGTGATTTAAACTGAACCTTAAGGGTCTCCTGTGAAAGGGACCAAGAGAAAATAAAAACCATACCTTAATGTCGTTTAAAACTTGTTTAAATGCTGCCAATTTACCATGAAATCAAGCCTCACCATCGAAATTTCAAGCACAATCCCGTGAAGAACTTGTTGTTGATATTCGTTTTTAGCTTAGTTTTTCGTTTGAGTTTTCGTGTGTAAGTTCTTCAAGAGTGAATAACTATTATTTTCAGTTATTTTAATGATAAAAAACGTGAGAATGAGAGTGAGAGACGAGAGAATGAGAGGATTAGCATTATGATTAGGATTAGGAGAGTTATGCAGAGACAAAGTCAAACTAGGACTCCTCATTATTTATTAATTTTATTATTATTTTTTTTTTATTGAAAATCTGATTTTTCCCTTACTTAAATCAGATTTTTAAATATTAATTAATTCAACAAATTCACTTAATAAAATTAAATCAACTTAATCCTTGCTTCCACCAAGGCTCGAACCCGGGTGAAGCTAGATTTTGCTTAAAGAGTCAAATTCGGCAACCTCTACCCGAATTGCCCCTCCACCATATTAATTAATTTATTAACTAAATATTTACGGTAATTACAATACTACCCTTAGCCTAGAAAAGACCATTTTACCACTAGACCCTCCAAACTTCAGATTACCCCTTTTTAAGTCTGGTTAAGACTCAACCGGGTAAATCTTCATATTCGAGTGCCCTACATGGATGGACCCAACCATTCCTAGATCAACTAACTCACCAAGTTAGTTGGATTGGTTGTTGCAGAGATTCAGAGGTCTGGTTCTACACGCTTCAATTCGTGTGAACCCGATGTAATCTAGGCATTCTAGATACGTTAGACATTACTTAGCATAGTCATTTTTAGGGTTGTTACATTACCCCCCCCCCCTTAGGAACATTCATCCCCGAATGACACTACACATCATTTTAAAATAATGAGGGTGATTTTTGAAGATATCTTAACATACTTGAGACTTTACTCTTTGTGAATTTCTGTTTCACACTTACTCTGGACAATGCATATTACTCAAGCTTATCTGAAGCTTCATATTTGAGATTGAGGAACTTCATTCTCAATCGCACTTAAATTGATGCACCTCACAACTCATGCAACACAAAAATCATGTCCACGCTACACAAAAACAGCAACATGACATGCAAACATGAATTCATTTTAACTCTAACTTATTTGGAACTTACCTTACTACCCTGTTTCGATAGTCTATGGTAGTCTAGCATTTATGAAGTAATACATACCAAAGCCATCTCCTAGAGATAGTAAGCAGCCAACTTAGCCTTCTCCTCTTCATCAATACTCATAGCAGGCTTTAGAACCTACCATGCACTCACCTCCATGTGAACCACCACTCTTATCAAACGTCTTTCGTTCACGCTGGGAATTTCTATCACTGCCCCTTCTTGGGAAGGCCAGATCTTGAGTCTGGCTCCTTAGACAACTTGGACATCCTAATTCTTGTGTGTATTCTTCTACGCACGCACACAATAAGAAAGTTAGATACTTAGAATGACACAAAGTGTCAAAGCTCTAGATAGAACGATAAAGAGTAGAAGAAGGGAAATTTTTCTACGCATCATGCAGTCTCTAATTCAGGATAGTGGTGCACTTCACTACCATTACATAGAAACTACTCAATGTGGTTGATGTGAACTTATTATCCTCGGAGTTTAACCTAGTGCTCTGATACCAACTTTGTCACGACCGTAATCTAGACCCTAGACGAGACCGACGTCGTTGACCTCTCAGAGGTCGCAGACAAGCCTACATACGTCATCGTTACTTCATCTAGGTTAATTTTAGCAGAAAATTTAAACTTTTTGTTTTCTTATTTCATGTGAAACATATTATTCTTAACATCATAGGCGTTCACAAATCAACCATCGAATATAGATATAATCAAATAAAAGAAGCAGTTCATAATTGCGTTAAACGTATTCTTGCCAAAACAGCACCAATACAAAGTCTGAATTTAAAGGGGAAATGAAACACTAGTGGAACATGCTCCACTAGCTAAAGCATACATATAAACTAGATAATAACAGTAGACATCCTCGAAAGCATGAGGGCCTACCAAATTCGGATGAAAGCTCCACGTCCGAATAGCTGCAACGTCGTACTGTAAGCTCTAGCGTCCACCTGTGCCTGCACCTAAAAGTAGCTATTGTATGGGATTAGTACACACTTTTACTAAGTATGAGTATACGCAAGCACACACCAAGGACATGCATGAGTAAGAATAGCTCTTTCCTAACAACATGATATATGGAAAGTCAAGTCAGTGGACTTGCCAAATTTGGATTAGGAAAGTCATGCCATGAGAGTAACATGCATCATCATACTTATCATTTTGCAAGCAGCATATAACATATTGCACATATCATATCACGTCGTTCATATCATTCTTTCATATGCCATGAGACCTTGGAATCATGGACTTGACATTAGGACTTCCCAAAATGAGGGCTCAACATATGGGACCTCAACTAGGGAGCCTTCATTAGTAAACACAGAGTCTGCTTCATTCATTCATACGTACTTCATTTTCATTCATTCATATACTAGTGCAATCACTAGTCATACCTAGGATGTAGTTTAAGACTCTCATCGCATTTGTTGTGCAATGACCAAGAATAACCTAGTGTCATTACTTGAGTCTAGCTCACCTCTTGATTATCCTATCCTAACACCTTTGGTATCGTTTATTTCATTATTTGCATTCGTTGAGGCTGGCCTCATTCTTTCTTTGGGAACTTTAACCTTAACCGACATAGATCATGTGAGCATCATGAAATCCAGTGTGTAATCCCACACCGAAAAGAGGTGGAATCACCGGCCAAAGTGAACCAAAACATGCTAGCGTATATAGGGAATCGAACCCTGCTAGATCCCTATATTGGCAGTATAGGTTCAAAGACTAGGAGATATAAGGAGACCCATACCCGGCATGCCTGACAGTCTCATCTCATGAGAGTTACTTGAACCTCCGCCCTTTTCGAAAGAATGAATCACCGCTCATAGCTAGCCTATCGGTGCTCAGTATAAAGTTCCATTACATTCAACTCATACATCATGGAAGCTGGCTTCTAGCATGAGGACATCATATCTCATTAGATGATTTCTCATCTCATCATTAGTATTAAGTATGCATTAACTTCAATACTTTCATTATAGTGTTCATAGAGACTGGTCTCTTCATTTGCTTTACACTCTCATAGGTGAGTACTTTTTGGTAACATTTACTTAGGCTCATTTGAGATTTTTCTCATCTTTCACATTAGCCTATTATCATATTTCACCTCATTCTTTAACTTTAGCACATTTACTCTTCGTAATTACTCAACACTTTACCTGAATATTCATTTCATCGTATGCCAATGCACTTAGCTCTTTAGTGTGTGTCACACTCTTACTTGACCCCTCTGGGGTTTCATTATCTCATCACATAATATCTTAGGTTTACTTACTTTTTAGATGTATGCTAGACTTATGAGTCCACACATACAAGCCATGAGGCTTCATTCATAGTGTATCTATGTCATTCATATTTACCCAACATTATGTGGTACAAGACTTATGCATTTTGTAGGTATGCCAAGATATTGATTTCGATCTTTAGAGGTAGCATTCATTAAATAATTGTTTACGTATGACTTATGTGTCAATACGGAATTGGGCAAGGGTACTCGATTTCGAAACCCTTGGTCAACACTTAATCTTACATTAAACATGGTGATTGCATTTTTAAGAATTGAGGGACCTTAGTTCGATCCCCATCAGCCCCATAATATTTTCTTTCTTTTTTTTTTACTCCTAACACTCTAATCTATTCAAGAGGTTGGGGGTTCAATCCCCACTCTCCACATTTATTTTTCTCCTAACTCTCTCATCCATTCAAGAGGTTGGGGGTTCAATCCCCACTCTCCACATTTATTTTTCTCCTTTATTTTTCTCCTAACTCTCGCATCCATTCATGAGGTTGGGGGTTCAATCCCCACTCTCCACATTTATTTTTCTCCTTTATTTTTCTCCTAACTCTCTCATCCATTCAAGAGGTTGGAGGTTCAATCCCCACTCTCCACATTTATTTTTCTCCTTTATTTTTCTCCTAACTCTCTCATCCATTCAAGAGGTTGGGGGTTCAATCCCCACTCTCCACATTTATTTTTCTCCTTTATTTTTCTCCTAACTCTCTCATCCATTCAAGAGGTTGGGGGTTCAATCCCCACTCTCCACATTTATTTATTTTTCTCCTAACTCTCTCATCATTCAAGAGGGGGTTCAATCCCCACTCTCCACGTTTTTTTTCTTCCCCACTCTCCACATTATTTTTCTCCACTTTATTTTTTCCTAACTCTCTCATCCATTCAAGAGGTTGGGGGTTCAATCCCCACTCTCCACATTTATTTTTCTCCTTTATTTTTCTCCTAACTCTCTCATCTATTCAAGAGGTTGGGGATTCAATCCCCACTCTCCACATTTGTTTTTCTTCTTTATTTTTCTCCTAACTCTATCATCCATTCAAGAGGTTGGGGGTTCAATCCCCACTCTCCACATTTATTTTTCTCCTTTCTTTTTCTCCTAACTCTCTCATCCATTCAAGAGGTTGGAGATTCAATCCCCACTCTCCCCATCTATTTTTCCTTTCATTCTTTTTCATGAAATTTTTATGTTATTTACATTTGTTGAGGTTTTGGGTTCCATTCCCAACGACCTCATAATTTTTAAAAAAAAATTAAAGCATAGTCATTTTTCTCACCTCTTGGCCGAGACTTCAAATTTCCAGCAGTCTCTTCCAATCCATTTTTCTCTCATTCTTTTGTTGATTGTTTTGTAGCATTTTGAGTGACATTTAGTCATCCACCTTAACCTTTTATGAACATCACATTTTTAGCATTTTTACACACGCAAACCACAACATTTAACATACAAACTTCAGGCAGCAAACATAGTCAAATTTTCAGCACACACATGCTCAAAACAGTCCACTTAATACACTTTTCCGGAATATATTTTTCATCCTTAACATGATTTTCTACCACACATTCAACACATAATCACAACCAGACCTAACATTATCTACCAGAAGAGATACCAATGCATGCTTTGAATCGTTCAAAAGATCTAATGACAGTGGCATGCAACGGGGACAACCTTAGTCTTTCAATCGTGATTTAAACTGAACCTTAATGGTCTCTTGGGAAAGGTACCAAGAGAAGAAAACCCATACCTTAATGTCTTTCAAAACTTTTTTAAATGCTGCCAATTTACCATGAAACCAAGCCTCACCACCGAAATTTCAAGAACAATCCCGTCAAGAACTTGTTGTTGATTTTCGTTTTTAGCTTAGTTTTTCAGAGTTTTTGTGTGTAAGTTCTTCAAGAGTGAAGAACTATTATTTTCAGTTATTTTAATGATAAAAAAATGTGAGAATGAGTGAGAGACGTGAGAATGAGAGGATTATGATTAGGATTAGGATTAGGATTAGGAGAGTTAGGTGGAGACTAAGTCAAACTAGGACTCCTCATTATTTATTAATTTTATTATTATTATTTTTTAATTAAAAATCTAATTTTTCCCTTACTTAAATCAGCTTTTTAAATATTAATTAATTCAACTAATTCACTTAATAAAATTAAATCAATTTAATCCTTGCTTCCACCAAGGCTCGAACCCGGGTGAAGCTAGATTTTGCTTAAAGGGTCAAATTCGGCAACCTCTACCCGAATTGCCCCTCCACCATATTAATTAATTAATTAACTAAATATTTACGGTAATTACAATACTACCCTTATCCTGGAAAAGACCATTTTACCCCTAGACCCTCAAAACTTAAGATTACCCCTTTTTAAGTCTGGTTAAGACTCAACCGGGTAAATCTTCATATTCGGGTGCCCTACATGGCTGGACCCAACCTTTCCTTGCTCAACTAACTCACCAAGTTAGTTGGCTTGGTTGTTGCAGAGGTTCAGAGGTCTGGTTCAACGCGCATCAATTCGTGTGAACCCGATCTAATCTAGGCATTCTAGATACGTTAGACATTACTTAGCATAGTCATTTTTAGGTTTGTTACATCCAAGAAAGTGAGAGTTTCCTAAGCATCACATAGGTTCCTATAAATAAGTGTGCGTGCTTCATAATTATGAGTAAGCATCTACATAGAAGTGGTTGAGAGAGACATCTACTCGAAGATACTCAAACTCATACTCTGATACCAAGTTTTTCACATCCGGAGAGCACCCCCTAGACTTAACCGGCGTCGTCGTCCTCTTTGAGGACTACGATTGGCCTCTAGCTTACATCATTACATTCGTAGGTTAAAATGCAAAAAAAAAAAAATCATTACTTCTACAATGAGGTTTACATAGACCTCTACATACGCGTAATATTTATATCGAGTATAGATAGACCCTTCGTATATGAAGATTACATAGTCTTCTATTTTTACTGCACATAGATATATAAGATATAAAATAGTCTCAAATGGATGTCTCATCTCATAACCATCTAACAAGAGTATAACAATTTGTGTCTAGCCCATACATTAATTTAATAAAGCCACATATAGGCTATACATTGTTTAGTACTCAATTGAAAGGAAAGAACATAGTAGTCTTAAAACTAGAACAACTTCATAAGCTTGATATTTGCATTTCCCTCTAAAACGGAGGACCTACCCAACATGGATGAATGAGAATTCCAAGTCTTTCTTCAAATTTGTCTCAAAATCCCTTCAATGAACGGAACCTAAAATGTTGGGGAAAAGGGAGAAAATGGGATCAGTACACCACTTGCACTAAGTATGAGACCATATGCACATACATCGTAAAATCATGCTAAAAAGTGACAATTCATTAAAACATGCTATTTTAGATTTAGAAAGCCTTATGCATATTCAACAAGACCATACCAATCAATAATACATATTCATTAAGTCAAAAGAATGTACATTATAAGACCAAAAATCCTAAGGCTAGCCAAGCCAACATGCATATCACATAATTGAACACTTAGTCAAGACAACTCTATCATTATATTATAGTAGCAACAAGCATAGACAAGAGTACGTTACAACATAAATAAAGCAATACAATTACCCATGAACCCTTATTAAGTAAACTAGTGCAATGACTAAGAAAAGCCCCATAACCTTACTCAATCAAGTGAACTCAACAAGAACCATGACTAATATCCAACTTCACATAGCATACCATTTAAGAGTACATATCATCATACTTTAGAAATGGAGATCAACACATGTTCATAAGTCAAACCAATCATCGTTCAGTATCATCAATGTGCATGATCATCATATACATAGATTGTACAATTATAAGAATATTCATATATAAGAACATCCTTCTAAGACTTCCCTCAAGGCTAACTAGTGCAATGTTTAGGTAGTGTCTCATACCGCTACCTAGACTAAGTTAAACCCCTTGGTTATCCTAGTTAGAGTTCATTCCTTTAGTTCATATTACCTTTTGGGGACATCTTGCCTTAACCGACATAGACCACATTAGCTAATGTGGAATCTGGTGTCATGGAACCATACATAGAAGGAAGGTGGACTACTTGCCAAGGTAGTACCAAAACATGAACATAGCAACTACGTGGATCCACTAGCTAGTATTCCTATGGTGGCAACATAGTTCAAGAACTAGGAGATATAGTTGGGACCCTCTTTATGTTACATGCATTATAGTCTCCAATCTCAAGAGTACATTAGTGATCGTACCTTTCCTATGTGGGAAGGGACACTTCTCACTCTAGTTCACTCGGTGCTAAGCTAGAGACCCTTTTGAAATGTCTTTATTGTCTTTATTAATCATCATAACTTAATATAGGTCATAGGGTCTATCCCTTGTATAATCATCATCATCATAACTCAATAACAATTGCATGAGTATAGTCCTTTCATTACAATTCATATAAGTGAAGTTAGCACATTTACATAATCATTCATGATAAGGCACATTGTAAAGTTATCACAATCCTTATAACATTTACATCTTGGTCAATACCTCACAAACCGTAGTCAAGATATTTTAATTCAACCTCATACCAACCCTATCAATCATAATATAAGGTATACTTCATTGCAACATCATCACTTAATCACAAGTAACCACAATTGAAGTAAAGAATATGGATCACAAGACTTAGAAGGTCTCCTTCATAAGCCAACACAAGGTATTACATTCAACCATCAAAATCAACCCAAAAATGGGTGTAATTCCATCACATAATAGTAATCAACATGATAATGAAGTCAATTAAATCACTACATCACAATCCATCACTAGTTCATAGCATAAGATAAGAGACATAGGTCAATTTCATAATCTACTTCTTAACCTAGATCAATTACTAAGAACTAGTATTATAGGACTACAATTCTTCTTAATATGTTCATAATTGTTACAATAATATCATATAATAGTAATTCAACCAATAACCAAATCAATTGAATAAACACTACACAATTCACATCTAGATCACAACCTAGGGTTAAGGGGAATAGGTCATCTTCTACAAACTAGACCAATCCATCAAGAATTAACATAATTAAGTTATATTACATGCCATTCTATTCATAATATCTAAAATAAATCATAAACAAGGCAATTCACAAGATCAATTACGAGATTGGAAAAGACCCACATGAAAACTCATCTTTTGAAATCAATTTGAAGGAACCCTTTGGGGAAAGAGGTTCCAAAGGTGAAAGGAATCCCATACCTTAATGTTTGATGAAGATTGATGGAGAAACATTGTTTATTTAATCCCTATAACTCACCTTGACCTTGTCTTCTTTGGTGTTCTTCAACTTGGGAGAGAGAAAGAAGAGAGAAGAAAGAGAGTTTGGGTTTGTGAATTATGAGGGCTTAGGTTAGTTTAATTATCTTAGGGTCTTTATATAGGTCATTAACTAACTTAATTATACCTCCCTAAACCCCTAATTAATTAACTAAACACCTAATTAATTAATTTAACAAATTTAAAAACGAGCAGCAAAATAGTCCACTCACCAACGAGACCTCATTGACACGCCTCGTGTGTCAATCGACGGACCATGAGACAAACTGTCTTGTTGGTCCGTTGTTGAGTTCAGAGACTTGTACAAACAGGACTTGTCCAAATATTCTAAGTGTCTATCGATGGAGGCAATTGACGCCCCGTCGATTGAAACACGGTCCGTTGATTGCACTGGTTTGTGCACACTGCCTTGGGCAGTCTTCGACCCAAATGAAAGAGTCCTCCTCAGGGTCTCTTGGTTGGTCCTTGGGGATTCGTACCCGGACGTTTTGACTATGAACTAACTCTTATACGTGTTAGACACCCTTCCACCAATTTTCATCATTTTCTGACTCCTAAAACATAGTCAAATAGGCTAAGGCACACTAACACCTCATTGAACTAGTTTCCGAACGTCATGGACGTTCCTTGATGTTTTAATTCCTAAACTTCCTAAATGACTTATATTAATTAAAATTGACCTTAAAACAGTGTCTAAACCTTTTGACAATCATGTTAGGCTCTAGAGCACGTATTAGACTTTCAAAGTGTTACATCATGAGGTTTAGTAACCTTAGGATTGATGTCTCACTAAACTGCGTCTATATAGAGTCTTTTTCATAATTGTGAAGCGCACAACACTTATGAATGAGAGGATATGTGATGGTTAGGAAATTCTCATGTTCTTGGTAATCCTATGTCGTGCCTCAAGAGTCTTAACACTATGTGTCCTTTTCATCTTACCCTTTTATTATGGTTATAGGCTATGACTACTAGAAGGGCATCCACAAGAGTTTGTGAAGATATTGCTAATGCAGGGGCTCCTCCGCAAGACAACCAAGCTCCTCCATAAGGCAATCAAGATCCTCCACTAGAGCATGTTACTTTGGGTTACCAAGCTCCAGTTAATCCTCCGGCTATGATGGATGGAGAGATAAGGTAGGCTTTTATAAATTTGGACCAAGCTATTTCTTCTAAAGCTCATGACGTAACTACTCAAGTCCAAGTTATGACAGTACAAGTGAACCGGAAAGTTGGAACCCATGTGCAATAACATGCTAGCATTATGGCTTTTCGTTTTAGAGACTTCACTTGAACAAATCCTCCTATGTTCTTTAGGTCTGAGGTTGATGACGACCCCCAAGATTTTGTTGATGGGGTTTATAAGATCTTGTTTTCTATGAGAGTGACTTCGAAAGAGAAGGCTGAGTTAGCTGCTTATCAACTCAAGGATGTGGCACAAACTTGGTATACCCAATGTAGGTATAATAGGGTGTTAAAAGGTGGTTCCGTGACTTGGGAGATCTTTAAGAGATCCTTTCTTGATAGGTTCTTCCAAAGATATAAAAGGGAGGAATAGGTGGAAAAGTTTGTCAACCTTCGTCAAGGAGGTATGAGTGTTCTAGAGTACTCATTGAAGTTCACCAAATTGTCTAAGTATGCCCCTTCCTTGGTGTCTAATCCAAGGGATGATATGAGTCGCTTTGCGACTGGAGTGTCTGAAGATCTAGTAGAAGAATGTCATGTGGTGATGCTTCATGACAACATGGATATTTCTCGCTTAATCATGCATGCTCAACAAGTGAAAAAGACGACACTAAGGAAGAAGATTAGGGATGAGCAGAGGGCAAGGTCCTGTGAATGAGGTTTTTCAACAGGTATGTTGGAAATTCAAGACAAGTCTAATGTCACAGCTAGGAAGTACCCCCTAGACGTTACCGGCGTCGTCATCCTCGGAGAGGTATAAGACTAGCCTCTTAGTTTCAACATCACATTTATTAGGTTAACAAGTGTGGAAAATTTAAAAGTTTTCATCTACATCTACATTGTGAGGTTTACATAGACCTCTCGTATACACATAATATATATAGGGAGTTTATATAGACTCCTAACATAGGAAGATTTCATAGGCCTTCTACTTTTATTGCACATATACAATGTACACAATATAGAGTCTAATAGTGATGTCTCATATAAAACCATCTATGTCGGAATAGAACAATTACGACATAGCCCTTACACAAATGTATAAATGCCACTTAGGACTTACAACAATGTCTTCAACAATAATAGTGAAACGAATTTCAATAGACTATAACAATGTTGCATAGGTAGAATGAGAAAAGGCATCATCCTCGTATCTTGAGGACATACCCAGACTTGGAGAAATGATCCAAGTCGTCCTTGTCTATTGGTCACAAAACCTCCAACGATCGGAACCTAAATTTTTGGGCAGAATGGAGAAAAAGGGTTTACTACATTAATTGTACTAAGTATGGAAACATATGCACACACAATATTGAAATCATGCTAAAAAGGACATTTGTTCAAAACCATGTGTAACACCCTAAAATGAACTAAGTGAAACTAGAGACAAGCATGTGTGTTATGAGGTCCTAAAGTCCTAAAATTATTTATAATGATGTCCTTAGGATGTTTATGAAGTTTGGTAAGTTTTGGAGATCAAACGTCCTAGAACATCCATGACATTCGGAAGGTGTACCTTAGAAAGTGCTTGTGTGTCCTCATGTGTTTTAGCAAGTTTTACGTGTTTATTTTGATTGAAATTTATGTGGGATGTTCCTAAGACCTAGAAAACTATGTATAGGGGTTTAACATCCGGGTAAGACCCCACCTAGGACCCACGAGGGGACCTATAAGATGACCCCATCCCTTTAGCAGGATTCTGCCAAGCAGTGACCAACGACGGCCATAAGGGATGGACCGTTGGCCAAACGACGCCCCATCAACCTTGGGCGTCGACTGTACCTACAAGGCTAGCAAAGCCTTCACAAAATTGAGGCTCAGACCCAATAGATAGACCCCATCTAAGGGGCGTCGACTTGGCAATGGCTCGTCAGTAAGGGGGGCATAGGTTGGGCTGCAAAAGCTGTCAATTTTCTGCCAAGGGTTGGGGTGTTTGGTAAATTCACCCCAACTCTTTTATGAACCATGGATGATTATTTTAGGGTCTTTTAGGTATAATAATAAGTTTCAAACATTAAGTCGTAATTTTAAACTTCATTTTTAAAAACCCAAACCCTCCCTCAAGAAAGACTCTCTCCAAAGCCAATAGAAGCTTGAACTCAAGGAAGGGCTAGAAGGGGCTGGTTGTGGACGTTTCTTAATCTAAAGTTCATGGTTTTATTCTCATTGAGGTATGTTAGTCATACTTGAACTCTCTTTCCATTCAAGGATCCATTTCAAGGGAATATCAAAAAGAGTTTTCAAGTCCTAACTTATTCTATCTTTGACTCTAAGTATGGGTCTTGCATGAAAATGTTTTAAAGGATTCAAATATTATATTTGTAATGTTAGTTGGTGATTTTAATAATAAAACTTTAATGAAACCATGTTATTTCTTTTTATAAACTTTTGACTTATGAAATGAACATGATTTGATAATGTTAGAGTTATAGTTTGTTTATGGTTATATTGTGACTTAGCTACTGCCCTAAGGGATTTTGTATGATGTATTATTGAGAAATTGATTATAGGTGGTCAAATCTTGGATTAATGGTAAGTTGGTTACATTGTTTAACTCTTATTATGAAATACTCTTGAGTGGCATGGTCCACCTTTGGTAGCGGTGTTTACTTGAAATATATGAATGTGAATCTACTTGTGTATTGTGAATAAGGCCATGAAAGTATATTATGTGAAATAAGATGATAATGATATTTTTCTTGTTGATGTACTTTATGAAGCTTGCTATGTGAAGTATGCTAGATATTATGTCTAAATGAACTATATGTTTATGTGAAGCATGTTAAAGTATGTAATATGATGAATGAAGGTGTAGGCATGTTTAGAAGTCAATTTTATGAAAATGGTGATTATGTGAAAGGTGTGATAATATGTATACATACATTTACACTTTGAATGGATGAATGAATGAAGCTAAAGAATGTGAATGAAAAGGGGAGTTTTGGGGAGAACACTATTCGTGAGTTGAGATGAAGTGTTTAGTAGCAATCTCACTATTCCCAAGAGCTTTGTAAGATAGGTTGGAGGTTGGATACTCTTCTTGAGTTGAGATGTGGTATTCCAATGTAACCTCTAGGGATAAGTACCCTTCGTGAGTTGAGATGTGGTGCTAATTAGCTATCCCTTAACCTATAGTAATGAATGTTTAAGACTCCATGGGGGGAGTTATGCTTAGCACCGAGAGGATATGAAGTAGGGGTTGTTACATTTCGTGAGTTGAGATGTTGTATTCCAATGTACCTCTTGAGATGAGTACTCCTCATTAGTAGAGAATGAGTTACTTAGTAACAATCTCTTTATCCCTTAATTATTATCCCGCATAGGTGTAGCTATTAGAGAAGCTATGTAAATGCTAAGATAATGACCCTACCCTAGGCAAGTGGGGATCCCTCATCCGATAGAGGTAATATTGGGATTCCATGTCTAACTCTCATGGTCTATGTCGGATAAAGCTATCCCCCACAAAAGAATGAATGAACCAAGTCTCCTAAAAGAATGTACTACTTAGGGTAGGTGGTGGTATGAGACGCTATTTATCCATTGCACGAAGTAGACATTTCGAAGGGGAGTCTTGGTGTGTTTTATATGAAGTGTATGCATGAGTTATAATGTTTTGTAAATTAAGTTAGATGACTTAAGGTCTAATTTTAGGGAATAAAATTAAAGTTAAGTTTTATATGATGAAGTCATCAATGATGACTGTAGTTTGCTTGATCCAAGGGAATCCTCAAGGAGCACTAAGTGGGAGTAGTAGTATGGGATGCTACCCTCACATTGCACTTAGTGTAACTTAAAAGTCCTATTGGATAAGGGCACTCGTGTGAAGTCTTTAATGCATGAATGTTATTCTAATGTCTAGTTTAGAGTGTGGATTTATTTCCCGTGCTAGGTAAGCCTATGGTTGGTAGTCTTAAGGATCACTTAGGTGTGTATTGAAGGGGGTATATGGTTGGTTCTTTCATGTCTTAACTTACTTAGTCTTAGCATAACTTTGTTAGGGAAACCTCAAAGAAATGAGTTCACTGTGTTGTGGTATGAATGAGTTCACTGTAAAGTGGGTTTCACTGTAATGTTTTTTTAGTTCACTAGAAAGTGACTGCAAAAACTATGGTAACCTTTTAATATGTGCTAAATGATGACTCTTATGCTATTTTAATTTAATATTCATGAAGATTTTACTCAATTGGTATGGAAGCTTATTTCTACAAAAACGTCCCTTTTGCATGTTTTTGCATATGCCATATTTAGCACATTGTTTTGTACTAACCCCATACTTTTCTATATTGTATAAGTATAGGTTGGAGGCAAGATGACGACTAGAAGGAAATCTTGGGAATCGACTCTCTCAAGACTAATTATGTCCTCATATATTCGAGGGCATAGTTCTATTTCTTAGTTTCTACTATTAAGATTCATTATGTATTTTCATTCATTATAATGGGTCGTGTCCCTATGATGTTTATGTTGTGTCTTTAAGTTGGCTTGGGAAGACAAGACTAGTCTTTAGTATTTATCAAAGATATTTTATTATTATTATAAATGTCGTGAAAAGTTTTAATTCCGCACTACTTTTCATGTCTTAGTAATGAATGATAGCAAATGTCTTGTATCAGACCTTCAAAAGGTCAACTACACAATTGTGCAACCTAAGGGTTGCCCTAAATGCTATGGTGTACTTTCGGGTCATGACACCATGCCAAATTACTTTGAAAAGCCTTATGCACAATAAAGAACACATAAAATATAATAAACATATATTCCTTAAGACAACAGCATATTCAACACAAGACCAACAACATCAAGTATAACCAAGTCAACATGTTCAATAGCATACTAGAACCATAGCCAAAACAACTCCAACATCATGTTATATCAACAAAACATGAATAAGAGTTCATGTAATTTACATATATACAAGACCCTTACTCATAACCCACTGTAAAGTCTAGAAGTGCAATGACCAAGTAAAGCCCCATAACCTTACTCAACCAAGCAACCAAATTGTAACACCTCTAAAATGACTTAGGTGAAACTAGAGCCTAACACTCGTGTCTTGATTTTTTGAAGTCCTAAACAAGGTTAAAATGATGTTAGGAGGCAGTGGTTAAAGTTTCGTGAAGTTTGGAGGTCAAACGTCCAAGAACGTCTATGATGTTTAAATGGTTTTCCTTGTAACGTCCTTGAGTGTCTTAGTGTGTTTCATTGAGTTTTACGTGATTTTTTAGGATAACATCGATGTGAAAGGTCATAATATTGTATACAAACATATTCAAATTGGAAACATCAGGGAAAAAGTCCCCAAGGACCAACCAAGGGTCCTTGAAGAAGGACCCATCATTTGGACCAAGGCTGTCCAGACCAGCCTCACCTATGGAGGGCATCGACACCCAGTAGGTGGAAAGACGCCCCGTACGTGGGAGGCGTAAGTCAGTACATAGCCTAGGGATCTTAATATACCAAAATAAAGTCTCTGATCCCATTGACGGTTAGACAGGATGGCCCGTCAAGGAACCAACGGCCCATCGATGGGCAACCGTCGATGGTGGCCTGCAACTCCGCTAGTTCACTATAAAGTGTACCAATTCACCCCACTTCCAATAAATAAAAGGGCGGTTTCATAGGGGTGTTTTGAGTATTTTATGTGGGTTTATAAGTCCTAAAAACCTAGATGAATTCATTATTCCAAATCAAAACCCAAAATCTCTAAGAAACTCTCTAGAACTCCATTGGAGTCAAAACATAAGATAGAGCTTCTATTGAAGATTCTTGGTGATTTCTCCATAAACTCTTCATAAAATTTGTGGTTTATCATCAATTGAGGTATGTTTCTTCATCCTTAAATCTCTTTTCTTCAAGGAGCCAAACATCAAATTGACTTCCAAAGTCTTTCAAAGATAAACTTGTCCTATTTTGATATCTAGCCATGAGTTCTTGCGTAAAACATTTTGAATCATTGTATATTGATTGAATTGATGTTAATTAGATGATTTTAACCAAAAAACTCTATGAACCCATACAATTCATGCAACCCAGATTTGACTATTATGTGGGTGATTTTATTATGTCTTAATGCTATTGAATTCTTATGTAGTTTGATTAGGACTATTGAATCATTATAGAACCATGTTAGAATTGTTAGTAAGCCACCCTAAATTCATAAATCTATGTTGAATTATCTTGTTTTCATTGTATATTATAATTGTTGGGTTGAATTGTAAACTATGTCTATTGGTAAGAGTCTTGGTATATTGCGTATGATGAATTAGCTATGGATTGAAGTTGTAAGGTTGGATCAATGGTATGTTGACCTAACTTTCTCTATATTGTGTAGTATAGGCTCTAGATAGTAATGACGTTTGGTATGGTCCACTTATGGTGGCGGTGCTTATGTGCTATAGTTGTGACTAATGTGGCCTCGTCGGTATTACTTTATGTATTATGGCTTTATCATGTTATAACTTGATTATGTAAATATTATGATTCTCTTTGGTGACTTATGTGTTTATGTGGAGTCAAAGCATGAGTTCATCTAGTTGATGATAGGTGTCTCTAGTAGACTATAGTGTATTCATTATGTGGATTACTTGATGTTGAAGTATGATGTTTCTTGATATATTATATGATACATGTGATACTTAGATTGATGATTATGTAGTGGTGAGTAGGTTAACCTATGGATGACCTTGGTTGTGCCTATGTGCTTTTTGAATGATATGCTATATGTGAAGTATGTGTGTGTCTTGTTTTGCTACACTTGTTTCCCTTACTTGATACATGTAGAATGTGAATATGAGTTCTTGACTTAGTATGATAAAGCTTCTTAGTCTTGTATGTGTGATTGACATGTGACCTTGAACATTGTTAAGAAGGCCCTTTATGTGGAACCTTCAACCTAGTTGGTTATGATATCCTTGAAGTTGAAAGTCGAAATAGTATCCTTCTTGTGTGAATGGTGGACTTAGGGTTGGTTGGTTGGAACGGCATGAAATAATCCTTAGGGAAATCATTGAGTTATACTCTTAACCATTGTAAGGAAACCTTAGGGTAAAACTTTGGTAAGATGTTATGATTTGGTTGTGAACTCGATACGGAACCTCTTCATGTACTCCTTTGTTGAAATACTCTATGAGAACAAAGTATACAACCAGTGAGTATGGTTTGGCGAGTAGCTCTAGTTAAGGATGAGGCTAGAGTACAATGAAACCCTTCATATTTCTTAACCATGTTCCTACATGGGATGTGTCCTAGTTCTACAATTGGCAAGTAGAACACCCTTTTTCGGAGTAGGGTTGACTCCGGATTCCATGCTTAGCTACCATGGTCTATATTGGTTATTTTCTATTCTCATCATATGGGACACCTACTAGTGTCAGAGAAGTTCTATAAAGTTTAGGTGGTTGTATGGGACGCTATCTAGACATTGCACGGTTAGACTTTGAAGATGTTAGTAAGTCAGTCCCTAGGTCTTCTCCAAGACCATTACTTGAATTTTCTTATATGTTGAATGTCTCTTAACTAAACTAATGAAGATAATGTCTTAAGTTAGAAAGCATGTAAATGAATAACTACTTAACTGGAGTAGTTTAAGGGTTTCCTAGTTAAGGTGTTAAGGGGGCAAAGAATGGTTTGTTCATGTCTTACCTAGGGAAGTGTTAAAAATGACTCTAGATAAGAAAGTAAATTTATAAAGTATACATGAACTAAACTTAGGTAATCTTAAGGATTATTTAGGTAATCTTGGAGAGGGTGTATGGGCGTTCTCTTCTTGAATTACTTAAGTAAGTCTTTTTGAAAACCTTCGGGAGGAGAATGTCATAGTGTATATATATATGTTATAGTGTGTAGTGAGAATGATCGTATCCTAGTTACTCGAAATGATCTCTTTAGTGAGTTTAAGGGATTGTATCGGCGGTCGCTTCATAACTCACTCATGTGAGCCTTATAATCACCTTTGGTAGGAGGATCTCATGTTTATGTGTCTTGTAGGTGTTATTGATCCTATATTGTAATGTGTGAGTTTTACTTGAATTTACAGTGAAGTTCACTGTAAGGTATTATTATTTAATATAAATTGCATATGACTTATATTGTGTCTAAATGTAATGTTTGGTGTTTAAATATGATTCTTATACTTTTGATATGACGTCTTAATTAAAATGAGCATATTTCTCATAAATGTCCGTTTCTCATGATTTTATGCATTAAGCCATAATTAGTACATGTGTTTGTACTAATTTCATACTTTTTGTCTTTCTCTAAAGGTGTGGTAAACATGTGAGAGGTATCTTGGAGCAAGCTTGGAATCTACTAAGCGTTCAAGAAAAGTTTAAGTATGTCCTCACTTGACTCGAGGGCATAACTATCTTTAGACTTCATTTATTAAATGTACTGTAATATACTAAGAATTTCTATATTTGTATTGGATGGGTTGTGTCCCAAGTATTCTTGAGTCTAAGATTGACATATGTTGAGACTTAGAAGTTTCCTATGATTTTAATATGAAAGATGTTTTAAGATATTTCGTGTGAAAATTTTTAATTTCGCACTACTTTTCATACATTTATGCAATGAATGATGTCAAAGGACATGTACAAGACCTCTGAGAGGTCAAGTACGCCATGTCGACATCTTGGCACTAGAAATTCTTGGGTGACTTTTAAACATTAATTTATGTCTTAAAACAGTATTACCAACATTAGATACAATTGTGAGGCTCTAGATTAGTCTTGACTTTTTGGAGTGTTACATTATCCCCCCCCCCCTTTAGGAACGTTCATCCCCGAATGACACTAAACTTCTTAAAGGGGTAAGGATAGACTCAAGACTATAAGCCCAACTAGCAACATATACAAATCAACATGAGTTACAACTCAAGGAGTGCTTCAAAACTCCATTCAACACATAATCATGGCATTTACACAATACAACTCAAAACATTAACTTTCAGACATAACAATTCAAATTACAATATGAGGAATTTCCTTCTCACTGCCATATGAGTTCCACATATCATATAAGAGTCAATTATGTCAGAATTCCTTTCTCAAAATATCAACATGCTCGAAATCATTTCATAAAGGTAACAACATACCAAATCCACCAATAGTGCAAATCAAGCAAAAGAGCATGATATTTCATTTTAGCATAAACCTTATTACCTTAAGCATGCAAAACTTTGCAAAACTAGTCAAATTCAAAGAAACTCATTATTTTTCATTATTAATTAGATCAACTAACCTTAATTAGCAAAGAGATGAGGATAACGGGACTTCATGTCGGTCTGAGCCTCCCATGTTGCTCCCTCAACTAGGTGGTTCTTCCATAATACCTTTACGGAAGCCAGCTCTTTGTTCCTTAACTTCTTTAATTGTCTATCAAGGATTTGAATCGGAACCTCCTCACAGGAGAGATTCTCTTTAACACCTAGACCTTCAATAAGAAGGATGGACTCGGTATCACTGACACACTTCATAAGCATGGAGACACAGAACACCGGATGAACCGAAGCCAATTCACTAAGTAGCCACAACTCATAATCAACCTGACCAATCTTTTGCAAGATTTCATAGGGACCCAATAATGAGGACTCAAATGTCCTTTCTTACCAAATCTCACCACTCCTTTCATAGGAGAAATTTTTAGATACACCTTATCACCTTTTTCAAACTCTAATTCTCTTCCCCTATGGTCGGCATAAGACTTTTGCCTGCTATAGGCTGTTTTCAAGCGATTTCTTATAATATGAACCTTCTCCAAGGTCTTATAAATCAATTCGGGACCCAAAAGTAAAGACTCACCCACTTCAAACCATCCAATATGAGAGCTACATCTCCTACCATACAAGGATTCATAAGGGGCCATAGATATGTATATATGAATGGTAACTATTGTTGTAAGAAAACTAGACCAAAGGCAAGTGCTAGCTTATCCCAATTCAACCTAAAATCAATGATACAAGCTCTAAGAATATCCAAGGGTTTGAATAGTACGCTCTGCTTGAATATCCATTTGAGGATGAAAAGTGGTGCCAAACTTCACCTTGGTACCCAAACGAGCCAACCTATAAACATCTTTCACTAGTTCTTTCTTGGCTTCTTATACATGAGACACACTACCCATGGTCATACGACTTAGAGCATACGCAACCACATTGGCCTAGCCGGGGTGGTAGAAAACACTCATGTGGTAATGTTTCAACAATTCCAACCACCTTCTTTGTCAGAGATTCAACTCCTTTTGAGTAAAAACATATTGAAGACTTTTGTGGTCGGTATACACATCTACATGGACACCATACAAGTAAGGCCTCCATATTTTCAAGGCAAATACCACGGCCGCTAACTCAAGATCATGAGTTGGGTAATTCTTCTCATGCACCTTAAGTTGTCTAGAAGCATAGGCTACTACTTTCCCATATTGCATAAGCATTTACCCTTATTCTACTCGGGATGCATCACAATATACAACGAAGCCCTTGGAACCTTCCGATAAAGTCAACACCAGAGCGGAAGTAAGCCTATCTTTCAAGATTTGGAAGCTTCTTTCACAAGCCTTCGACCACTCAAATTTCACACTCTTTTGGGTCAATGTAGTCAAGGGAGATGCAATGGACGCAAAACCATCCACAAAACTCCTATAATACCCCTCTAGACACTCTTTTGGGTCAATGTAGTCAAGGGAGATGCAATGGACGCAAAACCATCCACAAAACTCCTATTATACCCCTCTAGACCCAAGAAACTCCTAATGTCGGTTGGAGTGAATGGCCTAGGCAAATTCTTCACTGCGTTGGTTTTCAATGGATCAACCTCAACTCCCTCACTAGAGATAATATGACCAATAAACGCCACCGACCTCAACTAAGACTCACATTTGCTATACTTGGCAAATAATTGGTTCTCCTTAAGCACTCATAACACTACCCTCAAATGGTCCATGTGTTCACCCTCATTTTTCGAATATACTAAGATGTCATTAATGAAGACAATGACAAATTAATCTAGATAACTTCGAAACACCCTATTTATGAAGCTCATAAATGTCATTGGGTCATTAGTGAGACCAAAGGACATTACTAGGAACTCATAGTCACCATATCTAGTTCTAAATGTCGTTTTTGGTATATCCTCACCTCTCACCCTAAGTTGGTGATACCCTGATCTCAAGTAAATCTTAGAAAACTAGCTTTCCCCTTGGAGTTGATCAAACAAGTCGTCAATCCAAGGGAGAGGATACTTATTCTTAATAGTGACTTTATTGTGTTGGCGATAATCAATGCACATCCTTAGGGACCCATCCTTCTTCTTCACAATGTAAACCGGAGCACCCCATGGAGAAATACTAGGTCTAATGAAGTCTTTGTCTAGTAAGTCTTTGACTTGAGCCTTTAACTCTTTCAATTCGGGTGGAGCCATCCGATAAGGAGGAATTGAAATGGGGTTGGTATCCGATAGCAAGTCAGTACCAAAATCAATATCCCATTCGGGAGGGATTTCGGGAAGATCATTAGGAAAGACCTCCAAAAATTCCCTTACTACGGGGACCATCTCGATGGGAGGATTTTCGGAGTGTAAATCTTTATCTGTTACAATATGCTATAGACACCCTTTAAAGATCATTTTACAAGCTTTCATACAAGAATTTAAATGACCTTTAGGAATATAATTCCCCCCCTCCCACTCTAAAACGGGTTCATTAGGAAAATTGACCTTGACAATTCTAGTTCTACAATCAATGGAAGCAAACCAATCATGCAACCAATCCATCCCCAAAATCACATCAAAATCGACTATATCAAGTTCTACTAATTCAACATTAGTAACTCTATTGGGCAACATTATAGGACAATTTCTATATACCCTATTTGCAACCACCGACTAACCCACCGGGGTGGAGACCATAAAATGTTCATTTAGAATATCAGACAAAATATCAAACTTTCTAGCTACCAAAGGAGTAACAAAATATAGGGTAGCACCTGAATCAAGTAAAACATAAACATCAATAGAGAAGACTTGTAACATACCCATCACCACATCGGGAGAACTCTCTTGTTCACCCCTAGAGCGAAGTGCATAAAAGTGATCTTCTTTGGAGGATCAACATTAGAACCAGTTGGTTGAGGTTGCCCACTACCTTTGTATTGCCCCTTCACATTTGGGCAATCCTTAACCTTGTGGCCACTCTTGCCACACCGAAAACAATTGTCCGTCCCAACAAGGCAATTACTGTAGTGCTTTTTGCCACACTTTCCACAAGTTGGCTTCTTTCTTGGTGAGATAGTACCTCTTCCCTTTTGAGACTTAGGGTTAGACACCCTATCATGATGATCCTTGGGAAATTTGGAAGGATATTGATTGGAAAACTTCTTCTTGTACCTAGGATTGTCTTGAATGTCAAGCCTACCCTTTGAAGAACAACCATCAAAAGACCTTGCCCTCTTGGCATCCCTACTCTTCCTATTAACCCTTGTGTGTTCCACTTGTTAAGCATGAACCATGAGACGAGAAATATTCATATTATCATGAAGCACAGCCGAACAATATTCTTCATTCAAGTCATCTTACACCCTCATCACAAAGCGGCTCATTTCATCCCTATGGTCGGAAACCAAAGAAAGAGCATACTTTGACAATTTATTAAATTTCAAAGAGTAGTCAATTACACTCGTACCTCCTTGACGAATATTAATGAATTTTTCTACCTTGGCTTCCCTCTTCTCCCTACGAAAGAACCTATCAAGAAAATCCTTCTTGAAAATCTCATATGTCACTGGTCCACCCCTTAAGGACCTATTGTCTCTCCATTGGACATAGCAAGTTTGGGACATATCTTTGAGTTGGTAAGTGGATAACTCGGCCTTCTTACTAGTAGTCAACCTAATAGCATAGAGAATCTTTTAGGTTTCATCAATGAACTCTTGGGGGTCTTCCTCAACTTCATAACCATAGAGAGTAGAGGGATTCATCCTTGTGAAATCCCTCAAATGGGAGGCCATGGTGCCAACGTGTTGGTTTCCTCGGGGTACAACCTCCCAGTTAGTTTAGACCGTCATGGCTTGGGCTTGAGTAGTGACGGCTTTTGATTGAGTAGTAATGGCTTGGGCCATTTTGGAGAAAGGCAACACTTATTTCCATCCGTCAAAGGAGGAGGATTGACCGGAGCTTGGTCATCATTAGCAACTTCTTCAAGAGGAGGGACTTGATTGCCTCAGGGAGGAGCTCCTGCATTCGCAATCTCTTCATCAAGTCTTTGAGCAGCTGTTCTTTGAGTATTCATTGCCTATAATAACAATAAAAGGATTAGATTGTAAGGGCACATAGAGTCAAGACTCTAGAGGCACGATATTGGGTTTCCAAGAAAAGGAGAATTTCCTAAGCATCTTATAGTTTCCTATTAATAAGTGTGGCGCTCTTCACCATTATGAATAAGAATCTACATAGACGTGGTTAAGTGAGACATCGAATATAAATATATTCAACTTCATGCTCTGATGCCTAGTTTGGCACATCCGGGGAGCACCCCCTAGACGTTATCGGCGTCGTCGTCCTCAAAGAGGACTAAGACAAGCCTCTTAGCTTACATCATCACATTCATAGGTTAAAAATGCAGAAAATTAAAACTTTTCTATATCAATGTTCAGGTTTAAATAGACCTGTCGCATACACATAATATAGTCATATCGATTATACATAGACCCTTCGTATAAGAAGATTACATAGTCTTCTAATTTTATTGCACATATATATATATATACATAAGATATAACATAGTCTAAAAATCGGATGTCTCTTCTCATAACCATCTAACAAGAGTATAACAATTGGGCATAGTCCATATATCATTACAATAAGAGCCACATATAGGCTATGCATTCCTTAGTACTCAAAAGAAAGGAAATGAACATATTGTCTTTAAGAATAATCAATACACTAATCTAGAAAATGGCATTGTACTCGATGTAGTGAGGACCTACCCAACTTAGAGATTGAGAATTCCAAGCCTTCCTTTAATTTTGTCACAACCCTTCAAAGACCGAAACCTAAAACATTTGGGACAAAAGGGAGAAATGGGGTTAGCATATCACTTGTACTAAATATGGGCACATATGCACACACAACATAAAAATCATGCTAAAAAGGGACATTTCATTAAAGCATGTTATTTCACATTGAAAACCCTTATGCACATTTCAAGTACCAATACAAGTCAATCATACATATCTATTAAGTCAATACCATATACATCACAAGACCAACACTACTAAGCCTAGTCAAGTCAACATGCATATCTACATACTTGAGCACATAGTCAATATAGCTTTATCATCAAACTATAACATCATCAAGGATATATAAGAGTTCATAACATCATAACCAAAGCAAGACCTTTATTCGTGAATCCTCATTAAGTCCAATAGTGCAATGACTAAGCAAACCCCCATAACCTTACTTAATCAAGTAAACCCAACAAGAACCACAACAAATGTCCAACTTCACATACTACATCATTTAGAATAGCCATCATCATCATACTTTAGAAATAGAGACCAAACAACATGTTCATAAGTGAAACCCATATCGTATAGTATGATCAACATATAAGATCATCACATACATATCATTTACATATATAAGCATATACATACATAAGAACATCCTTTTAAGAGTTCCCTCAAGTCTAACTAGTTCAATGTATAGGTAGAGTTCCATACCCCTACATAGACTAAGCTAAACCCCTTAGCTCTTCCTAGTTCGAGTTCATTACATTACTTCATTTTAACTTTTGGGAACATCTTGCCTTAACCGACATATACCACATGAGCTAATGTGGAATCTGGTGTCATGGAACCCTACACCAAAATAAGGCGGAGTACTTGCCAAGGTAGTACCAAACAATGAACAAAGCATATATGTCGATCCACTAGCTAGTATTCCTATGGGAGTAACATAGTTCAAGAACTAGGAGATGTAGTTGGGACCCTCTTTATGCTACATGCATTATAGTCTCCAATATCATGAGTACATTAGTGATCCTACCCTCCCAATGTGGGAAGGGACACTCCTCACTCTAGTTCACTCGGTGCTAAGCTAGAGTCACTTTTTGAAATGTCTTTAATGACCTTATTAATCATCATAGGTTAATATAGGTCATAGGGTCTATCCCTCATTTAATCTTTATCATCACCATGGCTCAATAAGAATTGCATGAGTAATGTCCTTTCATTACAATTCACACATATGAGGTTAGCACATTTACATATCACATCATAATAAGGCACATTGGTAAGTTATCACCATCCTTATACATTTACAACTTAGCCAACAACTCACAAAACATAGTTCAATACATTTCAATTCAACATCATAGCAACCCTATCCATCTTAACATAAGGTATACTTCTACACAACATCATCACTTAATCCAAGTAATCTTAATTGAAGTAAATGGTTAAGATCACAAGACTTACCGAATGACCTTCACAAGCCATCATCATAGGCTTTACCATCGACCATCATATTCAACCCAACAATGGATGTAACAACATCATTCGATAGTAATTAGTACAATAATTAGGTCAATAGAATCATCACTATCCCAATAAACTTCAATTCATAACCTAGGGTTAAAGGAATAGAGTTCATCACGAATTCTTCAAGAAATCGATCCAATCCCAAAAATACATTACCCTAGGCAGTCCATTAATGAATTAGAATAGATAAAACAAGTCTAACAATCAATACATTCTTCAATTCCCATCAATTAATAAGCAAGGTCCAAGATTTGGGGAATTTGGGGAAGGGGACATGATCTACATGAAATTGAATCAATAATATCAATTAACCAAAAATATACACTTAATTAGTCATAGGCAATCACAATTTATCATCAATTGAAGTTTAGAAGAAACCCCATTGGAATTGTAAAACCCTTGGAATTGTGTGATTTAGAAATCAACTTTTAAAGGACCTCTTGGGGAAAGGAAACCCAATAGTGAAGAACACATACCTTAATGAAGATTAATCCACGAAATTGAAGTGAAATCCTAGAGAAATTGGTCTTCTTCTTTAAGCTTTGTTCTTCATTCAATGGAGGAGTTTAGGCGAGACATAGTAGAGAGAGATGAGAGATTTTGGTTTTTGTTTTGGGAATTTGGTTTGGCTGAGTGAAAAAATGACTTAAAACAGATCCTTAGGCTACAAATAATGACCCCCTAAATTACCCAAATCATCCCTCACTAAAATGGGTCTTTTTGTGAAGTTAAAATGCTTAAAATACGATATCAACGAATCTGGGAAGTGGCTCTGCATCGTGAGGCAAGTTCTGTCACAACCCTCAAGTACACCCTAGAAGTTAGAGTATCCTTGAGTTTGTCATACGGAAAATGAGACTTCAAGAAGTCTCATCTAAGCCTCTCGTATCATTCATTGCATAATAACATACTAAAATGAGTAAGAATTTAAAAATTTCTTCACACACAAAGAACTCTTTTCATAAACAATACACAAGCGGAAGACTTTCATTTAAAACATTAAACCTTTACAATAACCCCTGGAACCATCTAATCTTTAGAGTACACAACACTTGGGACTAATCCCATACAAGACATAAAGTAAAGACTTAAGACATAAACGAACGTGTGGATATTGTCCTCGAATGGATGAAGACTCAGCAATACTTCATCTTCAACCCATAGAAACCTATACATCCTCCATGGAACATCAAGACTTCCAATTCCCTACACATTAGTCAAAAAGGGAAAAGAAGGGGTTAGCACATTAGATGTACTAAGTATGGAAGCCATGCAAAGACCATGAAAAAGGGACATTTAATCAATCACATGATTTTCATGAATTTCGATTAAAACATCATACAATAAACATAAGAACAACATTTAACACTTTATAAATACATAAGAAATCATCCAAGAAATTATTCACATTTTTTAGAAGCATTACAGTAACTACTTAACTGTTACAGTTAAGTCCCCTTCACTGTACAGTGAAGTTCCTTAGCTTCACTTTGAAATTCTTTTTACATATAATCCCCTCATTAGAATCTATCCTAAGATTCACTTAAGGAAATCAAAGAGAGACCGCCCATACACCCTCTCTAAGCATGCCTAAATGATCCTCAATACTACTTAGAATGAGGTACAATAACTTACAATACATTAAACACATAAACATGCGATCCTCTTACCAAAGGTGATTCAAAGGTTCACTTGGGTGAGTGTGGAGCGACCGCCCACACAATCCCTATCACACACACACAAGGGATCCTATAGAATACCTAGGATAGAATCATTTTCACTTAATACAATAGCATACATCAAACATGACATTCTCCTTTCAAAGGTTATCCAAAGACCTACTCAAGTAACTCAAGAAGAGAACGTCCATAATTGACCTCTTCAAGATTACCTAAGTAGTCCTTAAGACTTACATAAGTTAGGATCATGTCCACATAATCAATCACATTTCCTTAAATGGAATCATTACTAAGAGTTATCTAAGTAAGAGATGAAGTGACCATTCCATTGCCCCCTTCATACCTTAACTAGACAACCCTTGACTACTCTAGATAAGTAGTTATTCATTTAACATTCTTTGTTAACTTAAGTCATTACATTCATTTGTTCATTTAAGAGACATTCATCATGTAAGGACATTCAAGTAATGGTCTTGGAGAAAACCTAGGGACTCTCACTAACATCTTCAAAGCCTATTGTGCAATGTCTAGATAGCGTACCATACCACCACCTAAACTTCATAGAACTTCTCTAATGCTAGTAAGTATCCCATATGATGAGAATAGGCAATAACCGACATAGACCACGGTAGCAAAGCATGGAATCCGGAGTGGTAACCTACTCCGATGGAGGGTGTTCTACTTGCCAGTGGTACAACATAGACACATCCCATGCAGCACATGGTTAAGGAATATGAAGGGTGTGCTTTGTAATCTAGTCTCACTCTTTAACTAGAACTACTTTCCCTGACCATACTCACTCGGTGCTAGCCTTTCTTATCATAGATTTAATCACACTAAGATTCATATAAAAGGGTTCCATATCAAGTTCATAACCCAATTACATTTACCCTACCAAAGAAAGGTCCACTAGGGCTATATCACTATGGCGACAAGAAGCTCATCATGAATTTCCTAAGGATTGATGCGATGTCGTTCCAGCCAATCAACCTTAAGTGCATCACTCATTACATGAAGTATACCATTACAACTTTCGACTTCAAGTTTCATAACCTTACTACTAGGTTCAAGGTTTCACATAAAGGACCATCTTGTCATCATTCAAGGTCTTACATAACATTCATACATTCAAGACTAAGATTCTTTAGTTCCTAAGTCAATATATCACATATTTATATTCATACAAGTATCTAGTAAGGGACACAAGTCTACCTAAACAAGACACAACATACTTCACTTTAGCACATATAACATACATTCTTTAGACGTTTAGTAATGACCCTTAACATCATTTAGTCAACCTATTCATCACCTTAACATCATCAACATAATCATTATAGACTCATATATCCATGTTAGGAACAACCATGTATCAACTCTAAGACTACACATATAAGCACATAGTCATAGTATAACATGATCACTTAATAACTTCAATAAGACAACACATACTTCTACATTAATTCACATATAGGTAGATGTGATCATAATTCACATAATAAACTACACAAATCAACATATTACTTCAAGTAGTGCCGACAAGGCCATGATCATCAACATACTAAAAAATAACGCCGACAAGGCCACATCAATTCACATAACACCGCCACCATAAGTCGACCATATCAACCACATGTAATCAAAGATCTAAATTACAATAGCTATACATAATTTATAAAAGAGTTAGGGCATCATACCACCTAATTGATCTCACCACTTCAATCTCAAGCTAAATCATCCAATTCAATATCATAAGGCCCTTACCCATGGCCATGAACATCAACCAAAATCATAAATCATAATAATCAATTAATCTAAGTCAATTCAATATAGATTTATCAATCTAAGGCAAATTATATATCAATGGAATACAATCCTTACATCATTAGAAAGCCCATAGAAAGCTACACTAGAATCTACAAGCATTAAGTCATTACCAATTCAATAATCTTAGCATGGAACAGATCTAAGTGTATTCATTACTCAATTAATAAAATTGAAACAGCCTATATATCATACATACATAATCTATACATGGATCAAAAGCCCATAACAATCTACACATGAATTCATAAATCTCAAAGCATAATCAATTCACCCATATTTTAGTGAAAATTAGTGAATTGAGAAGATAAAGGGTTCATGGAGAATTTCATTGGAAATCATAAAATAAACATCAATAACATCATATCTTAACGTTTGCAAACCTTTCATGCAAGAACCAAAGACTTAGAGTAGAAATTGGACTTTTTAATCTTTTTGAAATCCTTTGAAAACATCTTTGAAATTGGCTCTAAGGTGATAGCAAACCATAGATGAAAAAATCCCATACCTTATTTGAAGAACCCAATGCTAATTGAATAAGAAACTCCATTGAATACCCATCTTCAAGCTTCATCTTCACCTTGAACTCTCATGGAGGTTTTTGGAAGAACTTTTGGAGGGAACATGTTTTGATCTTAGTATTAGGTTTATTTGAGAATTTAATGACTTATATACTCTTAAAATACCCAAAAATACTCAAAACAACCGTCAAAAGACTTATAGGAGCATGGGGTGAATTTACAACATCACCCCTTAACTTAACAGAAAACTTGTAGCAGACACACGGACCCATCGACAAAGGAATCGACAGACCATGGTCTCACCCACGCCCCGTCGTTTGGGTCTCGTGGGTTGTACCTGCAACTCCCCAACCTGAAGGACAAGTGGCTCCATCAACAAGACCAATCGACGTGAATTTGCCTAGTCGACTGGCCGTCGTTTGGGTCGTCGATTGCCACTGCCTGGCAGTGTTGAACTCCAATGTTGGGGTCCTCCTATAGGGCCCCTTTGAGGGTCCTCTGTGGAGTCGTACCCAAATGTTTACAACCCAAATATGTACGTATACAAGTTTAGAACCTAATAAATTAGTTTCATCCAAAACAAACACGTAAAACTCGATGAAACATGCTTAGACACACAAGGTCATTTCAAGGCACATCTTTCAAACGTCATGGACATTCTTAGATGTTTGACCTCCAAACATCACGAAACTTGACACACTGCCTATATACACCAATATAAACTCATTTAAGGACCATATAAGCTGATGAATCACACATAAACACATAAAACAACACATAACCACTTATGAGACACTTAGGTGACTTAGTCGTCGAACGTCTTAGTCGTCTCTTGATGTTTGACTTCCAATGCACCTAAACTCTTAGATACTGCCTCAATAACACTTTATAGACCATTTTAGTACCTTATACCACCATGACAACCACGTTAGGCTCTAGCTTCACCTAAGTCATTTTCGAGATCTTACATTCTCCCCTACTTGGACAACGTTCGTGTTCGAATGAACCTTGCCACTCTCCGAACACTTCCAAGTACAGAGATTCAATTAGCAACTAATAATCATACCATGTAACACTCAATCAAGTATAAACATCATTTTCACATAAGCAAGATATTCACAACACAACAAGAAACTAGAATAGATTCTATAACTAATCATGCTACAAAACTCACATTCTTTTATTCCAAATAGCAAAAACTCATTTTATATTCATTAGCATGCTCATATACATAAGTTCTAACCACATAACAGCAATTTTAGACCAAAGAATTATTTGTCAATTTTTGAAAAATCTTATAGTGAACTGGCAGTGAATTACACTGAATTATGCAATTTAAAAAAATGCAACTTTTAGGCAATTCATGATATAGACATGCTAATATGCAAAGTAACATCATATAAGCACCTTTTACAACATGATCATGGCTTCATAACATACACAATGCAAGAAGTTAATGAAATTCAATTTCAACCAAGCATGCATATCATAAGGAGAATGTTTGGAACTCATTTTCCACAAAAACTACTACACAAATCAAGTTACTAAGAATTCTTTATTTTAGGCTTGAATAAACACATAAAGAAAGGTTAAGGGTACCTCACTCCCAACAACCATACTTTTCACTATACTCCCACACTTAGGAGAAACTCATTCTAAGGTCAACATAACATCCACCTCAAGGAACTCTCTCTCAAGGCACCTTAATCCTTACTAATACTTTCTCACCCAAAGTCTAGCTCATAAAAACTAAAGACTCAAGGTTCAACCATCTAGCCTTTACATCCTCCTTACTAGGTGAAACTTACCAATAATCTTTCAAATCTCTTCACTCCCTTCTATGGTTGGGTCTCAACCAACTTCAAACCACCTCAATAACCACTCATTCACATTTATAACTCTATACCTTACAATTATTGAAAACTATACTACCTTTCGAAGTCAACCAAACCAACCTAGGGTCATCAACACCATCTTTCACACCTCATCTAGCAAGTCACATCTCACCCTTTTCTCTCCCTCAACCCAAACTTCATAAAGTCATACTCACATGACTAAACACATAAGGGAGACAAAGGAAAGACACCATAGACAAGCTCTTAGGCATGCTTAGATGAATGAAGAAGTGAAACTTTTCCTAGCACCCAATAGCCTCCTATTCATAATGAGGAGCGCTTCACATTATAAACAAGACTCTATTAGATGTGGTTCATAAGACAACTACGACACTCCCAAACTTTATGCTCTGATACCAAGTTTGTAACATCCCACAAGTACACCCTAGAAGTTATATATTCCTTGAGTTTGTCACACAGCAAATGAGACTTCAAGAAGTCTCATCTAAGCCTCTCGTATAATTCATTGCATAATAACATACTAAAATGTGTAAGAATTTAAAACTTTCTTCACACACGAAGAACTCTTTGCATAAACAATACACAAGCCGAAGAATTTCATTTAAAACAATAACCCCTTGAACCATCTAAAATTTTGAGTATACAACTCTTGGGACTAATCCCATACAAGACATAAAGCAAAGACTTAAGACATAAACGAACGTGTGGATATTGTCCTCGATTCGATGAGGACTCACCAATACTTCATATTTAAACCTTAGAAATCTATCCATCCTCGGCACATCAAGACTTCCAATTCCCTACACTTTAGTCAAAAAGGGAAAAGAAGGGGCTAGCACATTAGATGTACTAAGTATGGAAGCCATGCAAAAACCATGAAAAAGGGACATTTAGTCAATAACATGATTTTCATAAATTTCGATTAAAACATCATACAATAAACATAAGAACAACATTTAACACTTTATAAATACATAAGAAATCATCCAAGAAATTATTCACATTTTTTAGAAGCATTACAGTAACTACTTAACTGTTACAGTGAAGTCCCTTAGCTTCACTTTAAACATCTTTTTACATATAATACCCTCATTAGTAGCTATCCTAAGATTCACTTAAGCAACACAAAGAGAGACCGCCCATACACCCTCTCTAAGCATGCCTAAATGATCCTCAAGACTACTTAGAACGAGGTACAATAACTTACAATACATCAAGCACATAAACATGAGATCCTCCTAATAAAGTTGATTCCAAGGTTCACTTGGGTGAGTGCGGATAGACCGCCCATACAATCCCTATCACACACACACAAGGTATCCTATAGACTACCTAGGATAGAATCATTCACAATTAATACAATAGCATATATCAACCATGACAATCTCCTTTCAAATGTAATCCAAAGACCTACTCAAGTAACTCAAGAAGAGAATGTCCATAATTGACCTCTTCAAGATTACCTAAGTAGTCCTTATGACTTACTTAAGTTAGTATCATGTCCGCATAATCAATCACATTTCCTTAACTAGAATCATTACAAAGATTTATCTAAGTAAGAGATGAAGTGACCATTCCATTGCCCCCATCATACCTTAACTAGACTACCCTTAACTACTCTAGATAAGTACTCATACATTTAACATTCTTTCTTATCTTAAGTCATTACATTCCTTAGTTCATTTAAGAGACATTCATCACATAAGGACATTCAAGTAATGGTCTTGGAGAAGACATAGGGACTCTCACTAACATATTCGAAGCCTATTGTGCAATGTCTAGATAGCGTCCCATACCACCACCTAAACTTCATACAACTTCTCTAATGCTAGTAAGTATCCCATATGATGAGAATAGGCAATAACCGACATAGACCATGGTAGAAAAGTATGGAATCTGGAGTGGGAACCTACTCCGATGGAGGGTGTTCTACTTGACAATGGTATAACATAGACACATCCCATGTAGGCTCATGGTTAAGGAATATGAAGGGCATGCTTTGATATCTAGTCTCATTCTTTAACTAGAACTACTTCCCCTAACCATACTCACTCGGTGCTAGCCTTCGTTCTCATAGATTTAATCACACTAAGGTTCATACAAAAGGGTTCCATATCAAGTTCATAACACAAGTACATTTACCCTACCAAAGCAAGCTCCACTAGGGATATCTCACTATGGCGACAAGAAGCTCATCATCACTTTCCTAAGGATTGATATGATGCCATTCCAAACAATAAACCTTAAGTCCATCGTTCATTACATGAAGGATACCATTACGACTTTCGACTTCAAGTTTCATAACCTTACTACTAGGTTCAAGGTTTCACATAAAGGACCTTCTTGTCATCATTCAAGGTCGTACATAACATTCATACATTCAAGACTAAGACTCTTTAGTTCCTAAGTCAAGATATCACATATTCATATTCATACAAGTATCAAGTAAGGGACACAAGTCTACCTAAACAAGACACAACATACTTCACTTTAGCACATATAACATACATTCTTAGACACTTAGGAATGACCCTTAACATCATTTTGTCAACCTATTCATTACCTTAAAATCATCAACATAATCATTATTGACTCATATATCCAAGTTAGGAACAACCATGTATCAACTCTAACACTACACATATAAGCACATAGTCATAGTATAACATGATCACCTAATAACTTCAATAAGAGAACACATACTTTTACATTACTTCACATATAGGTAGATATGATCATACTTCACATAATAACCTAAACAAATCAACATATTATTTCAAGTAGTGCTGACAAGGCCATGATCATCAATATACTTAAAAATAACGCCGACAAGGCCACATCAATGCACATAACACCGCCACCATAAGTGGACCATATCAAAAACATATAATCCAATAGATAAATTACAATAGCTATACATAATTTTTAATAGAGTTAGGGCAGCATACCACCCAATTGATCTCACCACTTCAATCCCAAGCTAAATCATCCAATTCAGTATCATAAGGCCATTACCCATGGCCTTGAACATCAATCCAAATCATAAATCATAATACTCAATGAATCTAAGTCAATTCAATAGATTTATCAATCTAAGGCCAATTAGATATCAATTTAATACAATTGTTACATCATTAGAAAGCCCATAGAAAACTACACTTGAATCTACAAGCATTAAGTCATTACCAATTCAATAAGCTTAGCATGCAATAGATCTAAGAGTATTCATTAATCAATTAATCAAATTGAAATAGCATATACATCATACATACATAATCTATACATGGATCAAAATCCCATAACAATCTACACATGAATTCATAAATCTCAAAGCATAATCAATTGACCCATATTTTAGTGAAAATTAGGGAATTGAGAAGATCAGAGGTTTATGGAGAATTTCATTGGAAAACATCAATTAAAAATCAATAATATTATATATTAACGTTTGAAAACCATTCATGCAAGAACCCAAGACTTAGAGTAGAAATTTGACTTTTTCATCTTTTGAAATCCTTTGAAAATATCTTTGAAATTGGCTCTAAGGTGATAGTAAGCCTTAGATGAATAACTACCATACCTTATTTGAAGAACCCAATGCTAATTTAAGAAGAAACTTCATTGAAGACCCATCTTGAAGCTTCATCTTCACCTTAAACTCTCATGGAGGTTTTTGGAAGAACTTTTGGTGTGAACATGTTTTGATCTTAGTGTTAGGGTTTAATTGAGAGTTTAATGACTTATATACTCTTAAAATACCCATAAACACTCAAAACAACCGTCCAAAGACTTATAGGGGCATGGGGTGAATTTACAACATCACCCATTAACTTAACAGAAAACTGGCAACAGACACACGGACCCATCGACGGAGGCATTGACGGACCGTGGTCTCACCCACGCCCTGTCGTTTGGGTCTCATGGGTTGCACCTGCAATTCCCCAACCTTAAGTACAAGTGTCTACATCAACGACACCCATCGACGAGCCTCTTCTTGGTCGATTGGCCGTCATTTTGGTCGTCGATTGCCACTGCTTGGCAGTGTTGAACTCCAATGTTAGTGTCCTTCTTTAGGGCCCCTTTAAGGGTCCTATATCGAGTCCTACCTGGATGTTTCCAACCCAAATATGTATGTATACAAGTTTAGAACCTACCACATGAGTTTTATCCAAAACGAACACGTAAAACTCGACAAAACATGCTTAGACACACAAGGTCATTTCAAGGCACATCTTTCGAACGTCATGGACATTCTTGGACGTTTGACCCCCAAACTTAACAAAACGTGTCACAATGCCTATATACACCATATAAACTCATTTTAGGACCATATAAGCTCATTCATCACACATACACACATAGAAAAACATATAACCACATATGAGGCACTTAGGTGACTTAGTCGTCGAACGTGTTGGTCGTCCCTTGACGTTTGACTTCCAATTCACCTAAACTCTTAACTACTGCCTCAATAACACTTTATAGACCATTTTAGGACCTTATACCATCATTACAACCATGTTAGGCTCTAGCTTCACCTAAGTCATTTTCGGAATCTTACAAGTTCCATATTTTATTTTTAAAATCCGGGTTGAGGCATTAGACCTCGTGGCGTGCACGTGTTGCGAGGCAAAATTTGCCAGGCTGCGTGTCATCTGCACATCACGTAATGACTGCAAGATCTAGGCTACCGCAAAACTATTTTGGCAGCCTGCCTACATATGTTGGGGTCCTCCTCAAGGACCCTTCAGATTGTCCTTGGGAGTCTTTGTAGAACGCTTGGACCCTTTGTACTTCATTTTACCTATACAAAGTATTTTTACAAGTTTTATACTTCATTTTACCCTACCGATCCTTCACCAAACATATGGACGTCAACTAGTTCAGTTTAGCTACTTTCCGGATGTCATAGATGTTCTTTGACGTCTTGGCTCTAGAACTTCTTGGGTGACTTCTAAACATTAATTTAAGTATTAATACAGTGTTACGAACATTAGATACACTTGTGAGGCTCTAGTTTAGGCCTTGACTTTTTGGAGTGTTACAATTTGTTCGTATTATATGAAGGGTCTATGTATTCTCGATATGAGTATATTATGTATATGCTATATGTCTATGTAAACCTCAAGATAGATATAGAATAGCTTTAAATTTTCCGCATTTTTAACCTATGAATGTAATGATAGCTAAGAGGGTTGTCTTAGTCCTCTATGAGGACAATGATGCCGGTTACGTCTTGGGGGTGCTCCCCAGATGTGACAGGTAGGTGGTGGTAGGGGACGCTATTTATCCATTGCACTAAGTAGACACTCCCAAAGGGGGGTCTTGGTGTGTTTATATGAAGTGCATGAATGAGATTTCATGTGTTGTAAATGAAGTTAGATGACTTAAGGTCTAATGTTAAGGATGCATGTTAAGGTTAAGTTTTATATAATTAATTTATGAATGACTAATGTACTGTGCTTTATTCAAGGGAATCCTCAAGGAGAACTAAGTGGGAGTAGTAGTAAGGGATGCTACTCTCACATTGCACTTAGTGTAACTTACAAGTCCCATTGGAGTATGTCACTTATGTGATGTCCTTAATGTATTAATGTTCTTCTAATGTCTAGTCTAGAGTGTGGACTTGTTTCCCGTGCGAGGTAAGCCTATGGCTTGTAGTCTTAAGGATCACTTAGGTGTGTATTGAAGAGGGTGTATGGGCGGTTCCTTCATGTCTTACCTTAGTGAGTCTTAGGATAACTTGGTTAGGGAAACATCAAAGGAAATGAGTTCACTGTGTTTGGTATGAATTGCTCACCGTAATGTCATTGTGTTCACTGTAATGTTGCTTGAGTTTACTGTAAAGTTATATCTTGGTCCTAAATTTATGAGCGTTCTATTTTATGTGATAAATGATGATTCTTATACTATTTTAACTCTATAAGCATGAATATTATACTTAATTTTGCATGAAAGCTTATTTTACCAAAACTTCCCTCTTTGCATGTTTTGCATATGCCATACATACATTGTTTTGTACTAACCCCATACTTTTCTATACTCTATAAGTATAGGTTGGAGGAAAGAAGAAATCCAGAAGACAAAGATTGGAAAATGACTATCTCAATATTAATTATGTCCGCATATATTTGAGAGCATAGTTCTATTTCTTAGTTTCTATCATTAAGACTTATTTTATATTTTCATTTAATGTAAAGGGCCGTGTCCCTAAGATATTTATGTCGTGTCTTTAAGTTAGTTTGAGAAGACGAGATCACTCTTTAGTATTTATGAAAGATATTTTATTATTATTATAAATATCGTGAAATGTTTTAATTTCGCACTACTTTTCATGTCTGATGTAAATAATGATAAAAAATAGCTAGTACAAGACCTCCGAAAGGTCAAGTACGTCTTGTTCCATACTTTTGGGTGCTCCCTTCCTCTAGGGGGTACTTTCGGGTCATTCAAGGTTCTTATACTTATGTTATGAAGTTTTCTTCAAAAAGAGCATAAAGAGCATATTATATGCAATTGTCCATTTTAACATGATTTTATTGCATATCATCTAAATAGTATATAAAATGTGCTAATTCCATATGTTGTTTACTTCTAAAGGTGTACGTGGCAATTGAGAGGAGTCCTTTGAAGTGAAGCTTGGATATAAGCATCCTTTCAAGCAAGTTGTGGTATGTCCTTAATAGATTCGAGGACATTGTTATTTTTATCTTTTCTATTCGAAAGACATTGTATTACACTTTGCTATTTCTTATTCTAGTGATGTATGAGTTGTGACCCAAAGATACTTGTGAGTCTAAGTTTGCTACTATGAGACATAGCAATTTCTATTCTTTTCTATAAAAGAGATTTTGTGAAGATGTTGTGAAAAGTTTTAATTTCGCACTACTTTTCATATATATTATACAATGAATGATGTCTAAGGGCTTATACAAGATCTCTGAGAGGTAAAGTAGGTCGTGTGGCAACTCAAGAGTTCTCTAACTTCTAGGGTGTAACGACCTGCTTAGTCGTTTTGAGCAGCAGATTTTATTTCTGGAAAAACTGTCTGAGACGACGTATCCAACGATGGACCGTCATGGGCACGACGGACCGTCGAGGGTGTCTCGTTCCAAACACTTGGAATTCTTATATTTGAGTGCTGAAATTGATTCTCTGAAGTCTGTGACGGACCTGCAGGACGGACCGTCATAGACATGACCAATTCTGTGACATACTCAGTCCGACCAATTCAGTCTTCACTACAGACTGTAGTTGGGGGTCCACCTCAGACCGGTCAACACTTCTCGGAGAGACCTATGCTTGAATCCAGAGAGTGTTATGGATGTGGGGAGACTGGACATATTAGGAGGAATTGTCCAAAACAGAGTTATAGACCCCCAATAGCTAGAGGTAGAGGTGGTCATGGTAGAGGCCGTTATTCTGGAGGACGTGGTGGCCGAGGTAATGGTGGTCACCAAAACGGCCGAGGTGATGGACAAACTGGAGCTACTACAACGCCACATGGTAGGGGCAACGGGCAGACTGGAGATAGGGCCCATTGTTACGCTTTCCCTGGGAGGTCTGAGGCAGAGGCATCTGAGGCTGTTATCACAGGTAATCTTTTGGTTTGTGATTACATGGCTTCTGTATTATTTGATCCTGGCTCCACGTTTTCATATGTATCTTCCTCATTTGCTACTGGTCTAAATTTACATTGTGAATCGCTTGACATGCCTATTCGTGTTTCTACTCCGGTGGGTGAGTCTGTGATAGTTGAAAAGGTATATAGGTCATGCTTGGTGACTTTTGTGGGGAGCAATACTTATGTAGACTTGGTCATCTTAGAAATGGTTGATTTTGATGTAATTCTTGGTATGACTTGGCTTTCTCCGAATTTTGCGATCTTGGATTGTAATGCTAAAACTGTGACGTTAGCCAAGCCTGGGACAGATCCGTTAGTGTGGGAGGGGGACTACACTTCCACTCCGGTTCGTATCATCTCCTTTCTTCGTGCTAAAAGAATGATTAGTAAGGGGTGCTTAGCTTTCTTGGCACATCTCAAGGATGACACTACCCAAGTACCTTCAATTGAGTCGGTTTCGGTAGTCCGTGAGTTTCTGGATGTGTTCCCTGCAGATCTTCCTGGTATGCCACCGGATAGAGATATTGATTTCTGCATTGATCTGGAACCGGGTACTCGACCCATTTCCATACCCCCTTATAGAATGGCTCCAGCTGAGTTAAGGGAGTTAAAGGCCCAACTTCAGGAGCTGTTAGGTAAAGGTTTTATTAGGCCAAGTGCATCCCCTTGGGGTGCTCCTGTTTTATTTGTGAAGAAGAAAGATGGAAGTCTTCGGATGTGCATAGACTACAGGCAGCTGAATAAGGTAACTATTAAGAACAAGTATCCTATTCCTCGCATTGATGATTTGTTCGATCAGTTACAAGGTGCGTGTGTCTTCTCTAAAATTGATTTGAGGTCCGGTTATCATCAATTGAAAATACGGGCAGCAGATGTGCCAAGGACTGCTTTTCGAACCAGGTATGGGCATTATGAATTCTTAGTAATGTCTTTTGGGCTTACGAATGCCCCTGCTTCTTTCATGAGCCTAATGAACGGGATTTTTAAGCCATATCTGGATCTTTGTTAGTTATGTATTTAGTGATGAGATACTGATATCTCAAAGAGCAAGAAGGCACCTAGGCCACTTGAGAATGGGTGTGTGGACGTATTGCGGGAGCAAAAGCTTTATGCAATTCTCCAGTGTGAGTTTTGGGGCGAGATTCAGGGTCTTCTTGGGGCAAGTGGTATCTACGATGGGGTGATGGTGGATCCTTCTCAGATTGAAACGTGCAGAATTGGGGTAAGACCTACGAATGTGTCAGAAGTAAGGAGCGTTGTTGGTTTAGCCAGCTACTACCCGATCGATTTGTCCAATGGCTTCTCGTCTATTGCTTCCCAATGACAAAATTGACTAGCAGAATGTTCCCATTTTGTATGGTCGGATGAATGTGATGAAAGCTTTCAGAAACTCAAGACCTTGCTGACTACTACACCTATCCTTACCTTGCCAGTAGAGGGTAAGAACTTCATTGTTTATTGTGATGCATCCTATTCTGGTTTGGGTGCAGTGCTAATGCAAGAGAAGAATGTAATTGCTTATGCTTTGAGGCAATTAAAGGTGCATGAACGTAACTATCCGACCCATGATTTGGAGTTGGCTGCGGTAGTGTTTGCATTAAAGCAATGGAAACACTATCTATATGGGGTCAAGTGTGAGGTCTACACAGATCATCGTAGTCTACAGTATGTTTTTACCCAGAAAGACTTGAATTTGAGGTAGAGGAGGTGGATGGAACTGTTGAAGGACTATGATATTACCATTCTGTATCACCCAGGAAAGGCAAATGTGGTGGCTGACGCTTTAAGTAGAAAAGCAGGTAGCATGGGTAGTTTAGCCCACTTACAAGTTTCTAGACGCCCATTGGCTAGAGAAGTCCAAAACTTGGCTAACGACCTTATGAGACTGGAAATACTAGAGGAAGGAGGATTTTTGGCCAGTGTGGAGGCAAGATCTTCTTTTCTTGACAAGATCAAGGGAAAACAGTTTGATGATGAGAAGCTAAGCCGAATTCGGGATACGGTGTTGCGAGGAGAGTCTAAAGAGGCAATAATTGATGAGGAAGGTGTCTTGAGGATTAAGGGAAGGGGATGTGTGCCTCGTGTTGATGATTTGATCCACACTATCCTTACAGAGGCTCATAGTTCCGGATATTCTATACATCCTGGTGCAACCAAGATGTACCGTGACCTAAAGCAACATTTTTGGTGGAGTAGAATGAAGCGCGACATTGTTGATTTTGTTGCCAAATGTCCAAATTGCCAGCAAGTAAAGTATGAACACCAGAGGCCCGGAGGAACACTTCAGAAAATGCCCATTCCTGAATGGAAGTGGGAGAGAATTGCAATGGACTTCGTGGTTGGTCTTCCAAAGACATTGGGTAAGTTTGACTCTATTTGGGTGATTGTGGACAGATTAACTAAGTCTGCTCACTTCATTCCGGTCAAGGTGACCTACAATGCAGAGAAGTTAGCCAAAATCTACATCTCAGAAATTGTTCGATTGCATGGAGTTCCACTCTCCATTATATCAGATAGAGGTACGCAGTTTACTTCTAAGTTCTGGAGAACATTGCACGCGAAATTAGGTACTAGGTTGGACCTTAGTACTGACTCTGCATTTCATCACCCTCAGACCGATGGTCAGTCTGAGCGAACGATTCAAGTGTTGGAGGATATGCGTCGCGCATGTGTGATTGAATTTGGTGGTCATTGGGATAACTTCTTACCCTTAGCGGAGTTTTCATACAATAATAGCTATCACTCCAGTATTGACATGGCCCCATTTGAAGCATTGTATGGGAGGAGATGTAGGTCTCCCATTGGTTGGTTTGACGCATTTGAAGTTAGACCTTGGGGTACTGATCTGTTGAGGGATTCATTGGAGAAGGTGAAATTTATTCAAGAAAAGCTTTTAGCAGCTCAAAGTAGGCAAAAGGAATATGCAGATCGAAAGGTTAGAGACTTGGAGTTCATGGAGGGTGAACAAGTCTTGCTGAAGGTTTCACCCATGAAAGGGGTGATGCGGTTTGGAAAAAGGGGTAAGCTAAGTCCAAGGTATATTGGGCCATTTGAAGTACTTAAGCGAGTAGGGGAGGTGGCTTATGAATTAGCCTTGCCTCCAGGGCTGTCAGGAGTACATCCGGTATTTCATGTGTCTATGTTGAAAAGATACCATGGGGATGGAAACTACATCATTCGTTGGGATTCGGTTCTGCTTGATGAAAATTTGTCTTATGAGGAGGAACCTGTTGCTATTTTAGATAGAGAAATTCGCAAGTTGAGATCAAGGGAGATTGCATCCATCAAAGTTCAATGGAAGAATCGACCAGTTGGAGAGGCCACTTGGGAGAAGGAGGCTGATATGCAAGAAAAATATCCGCATCTGTTCACAGATTCAGGTACTCCCTCTCATCCTTGTTTTTCTTCTTTTGATCGTTCGAGGACGAACGATGGGTAAATTGGTATCTATTGTAACGACCTGCTTAGTCGTTTTGAGCAGCAGATTTTATTTCTGGAAAAACTGTCTAAGACGACGTATCCAACGACGGACCGTCATGGGCACGACGGACCGTCGAGGGTGTCTCGTTCCAAACACTTGGAATTCTTATATTTGAGTGCTGAAATCGATTCTCTGAAGTCTGTGACGGACCTGCAGGACGGACCGTCACAGACATGACGGACCGTTGTGAGGTTCCGTTTCAAAACACTTCAACTCTTGAGAATTGGGTACTGAGAGCAATTCTCTG